>CM029604.1:43786149-45094482 GCA_017311375.1 Mytilus coruscus | reverse complement strand
TAAAATTGGATCTTCTACAGTCTCAAACATCTTTGATTGAAGTTCCGCTCGACAGAGATTCTCAAACAAGGCCAGTCCGCCTTGTCCAGTTTCCAACGTGGAACTCTCTGTTGAGCAGAAGTGAAAAGATGTTCAAGTATTATTGGAAGTGATCACTTCACAAAGATCATCATGGACACGCCATGAATAATCCAGAAGAAGAGACGGGTCGCAAATAGTGATATCAATAGCAGAATAAGACCAGTTTCCAGGGTGAAGATAAGTATTAGATCCATCATTGAAAATGCATAACCCTTCTTGAGAGACAAAGTCTTCAATGATCTTACCTTTGTCATTATGAGACTTGCTTCCCCACAAGGGATTGTGGGCATTAAAGTCTCCCATAAGTATAAAAGGTGAAGGTAACTGATCAGTAAGGTTTTTGAGTTTAGCTTTATCTATATTTGAATTAGGTGGAATATATATAGAACATAATGTAATTGTTTTATCTAATGATAAACGAATTGCAACTGCCTGCAGATCTGTGGTGAGTTGGACTGTGCTATGAATGACGTTGTCCTTCACAAAATGGTTGATCCGCCTGCAGCACGTTCGTCTTCCTTAGAAAATCTGCTATAAATGTTGTATCCTTTTAAAGATACATTATCCTTTTCTTTTAAATGAGTTTCTTGAAGACAAAATGCAATAGGTATAAAAGTCTGAACTAGAAGCGTTAACTCAAGAAGATTAATTTTAAGACCTCGGCAATTCCATTGAATGATATCTGTCATGGTTTTTGAATAACAGGACGAATGCTATCGAGTTTGCCAGCATTTTACTTCGATCACCCTGAGATTGTGATCTTTCACGTGGCACAACACTTTCGCAGTCCATTTCTGATTCGTCATCCAGTATGGTAAATCTATTTTGTGAGGAGAGTCCTTGATCTCTGTGTTTAGACGCAGCTGATGTTACTCCGCCTCGACCTCTACCCGCGACCTCCTTTCAGAAGACTTCTGAGAGGATGCATTTGCTGGCGTTTTGGAGACGCCCTTCTGTTCTGGAGAACGAAGAGGAGAAGGAGCTTTTGTCGACTTTGTACGAGAAGCAGAAGACGAACTAGTAGACGCTTTATTAGACGCAGATGTAGTGTGACTATTTAAGACCAATGAATTATCGGGAAGATCCCAGACAGATCCAGTGCCCCAACTGTCTGATACAACCGCATCTGACTTACTTGATTTCTTTTTCCATTTTAGAAGGTGATGACATTGAGCTCTGTAAGGAAGATTGAGTTGACTGAGTACTGGTTTTAGAAGGGTTTGATTTTCTTGGAATAATTAATTTATCGGAAGTTTCTAATTGAACAGGCAGCATTGTAAAAGTTTCAGCATCAATTGGCCATGTCATGCGAGTTTGTGTATTCTCATGACTGAATGAGCGGCCAACTTTGCTGGCGTACGATGGTTTGTTCGAAACTAGAGGATCATTCGAAACAGAAGCTATCTGTTTAGCCTCTGGGTAACTGATGTTTCTTTCTGTTTTAATTTTAATAATATTTTTTTCTTTAAGATAAACAGGGCAGACCCTAGATGATGAAAAATGGGATTCACCACAGTTTACACATTTAGAGGATTCAGAGCTACAGGTTGTTCCCTCGTGTCCTTCGTCAGAACACTTGAAGCATCTCTGCGTACCACGACATTGTGTGGTTCCATGACCAAACTTTTGACAGGTGAAGCATCGTATTGGGTTAGGGATGAATCTGTCAACTCTGATTCCGAAGCAACCTAAAGAAATAGATGCGGGAGGAGTTGGAGTTTTAAAGGTTAAAAGATTTGTATTTAATTTGGTTATATTTCCATTCTTTTTAATTTGAAATCTAACAACATCAGATACACCTTGGTTTGATAATTCATCACTAATTTCTTCCACGGTAAGATCACCTAGATATTGACTTCTGTCTCGAATGATTCCTTCGCAACTGTTCAAACTATTGTGAGGAGAGGCAGAAACAGAAAAGTCTGTAACTTTTGTCATAGTCAGCAAATTTGTTGATTGACTTTTGTTGGAAAATTCAACCAACAAATTCCCTGATCTCATTTTTGAAACTTTTTTAACTGTACCAGCAATGCTTTGAATTTGTTTATGAATTACAAAAGGAGATATTTTTGAAACTGGTTTTTCATCTGTTCCTTTTATTACAATAAATCGGGGCCAACTATCATCTTCCTGACAGGGCGCAGAGTCATCACATTTTCTTTTTTTTGTTGAAGCTGATTGAGAAGTTTGGTTTTTGTTTGCCATATGAAAGGAGAAAGATTCACTATCCTTGTCATCAACCCACCTCGGAGTGCCTACAAGGGCGATGCTGTGTTTCAGTGGCGAGCCGGGGTCAAGCGCTAATGCTGAAAGCGAGCTGCAAGTATAATGCACCTCGTCCCCAAAATTAGCACCCAAGATCCACTGCGGAAAGCACCGGATGTTCCAAGAATAGTATACTCAAGCAGAGCGTATCCATCAAGCGAAATAGAAAGCATACCACTTGATTGACCCATGAGCCATCGCCTTCTTCAGTTATCCTAAATATAAATAGCTTGATTTGAATACCTGTGTTTAAAGTACATTGTGATATGAAAACTTATTGTTGAGGATTAACTGAAGGGCTCGACATGACCAGCCGATTGATCGGACCGGGTCCATCCGACCTCCCGTTTAGATGATATCGGAGCCAAAGCAGCTTACTGAACTATAGTCTCGTCCGTCCGGGTATTTTCTGACCGTAAGGAGTCTGGCTACAGCTCTCATCCGCTAGGATCTCGTCAACCACCGACACGGGTAGCAACCCACGGCCTACGGGTTGGAATGCCTATTTTATTTAAAACATCAGGCCATTCGTACGATGTTCGGATCACTTTAGTCTGGCCTCTACCCTTCGACCTGTCCAGCATGGGTGACCCTATGAGGAGACAAAGCTCCAGCTGGCATAGCTCTTAGGGTCACTGAGACACGCAAGCCCCCCTACCACGGCAAGGATAGCGATCCACCGGGGGTATGTCAAAGAAGGTATCGTCCTTTTTCTCAAAAAGTTCATCGGAAGGTACCAAGACCTTGTTGATAAATATTCCGTATCAACTTCACAGATAATACACGATGGTCTTAAAATATAGATTCTGGGTACTGACGTTGTTTATCATCTTAATAACGTGTTATAGTATTCTTTTTTTTTTCTTTATGAATATTACTTTTTCTGTTTTAGTCTGTTTTTGGTGATATCCATTTGACATGGCTCTGTACTTATACGTCCCGTCATTGTTTTATTGTTCCATGGTAAAATGTTCATGTTGTCTACATTTTTGCTAATGTGCTTTGTCTATATGCCTATTTGTGTTTCTTTGTCATATATGCCGTGGCTCTGTACTTATACATCCCGTTATTGTGCTATGGTGAATATTTGTTTTGTTCACACATCGTTGTCAATATCATGGAATCTTATTCACACATCGTTGTCAATATCATGGAATCTTATGCGACTAACAATATTTATACAAGCATATAATCTTTCGGAAATCTTGAGGTTATTATAATATGTCAAAACCATTTATATTTCTTAATGTTATTGCATTAGTGATAGTTGTTAATGTAAAAAAAGCGTAATTCTCATTTAAAAGTAGAATGGTATGTGACGTCTACATATACATATACTGGGAAATCATTAAAGGAGTCGTTTCCCCTAGTCCTCAGTATTAATAATTTATTGATAAAAGTTAAGATGTGTATGCAGATCTGTGTAAGTGTCTAGCGCTACATGTAGATTCTGTCTGCATAGATTGTTCCATAGACCAATAACAAATTGAGTTCAAATATATAATGTGAATCATTTGATGACTGTAATTGTGTTAAAATAATAAGTATAAGCTTCCTTTAGTACAGAGCACTTTTTTAATGTTTTAAATATAAGTCAAAGTGGCAATATTTGTAATGAATATCTTGTTTCACATTTGTATAATGCTACAAATAATAAATAGCTTAGTGGATATTAATATACCATAAATGTCGATACATGTATCTCATGTAAAAGAGGGACGAAAGATACCAGAGGGACAGTCAAACTCATAGATTGAAAATAAACTCACAACGCCATGGCTAAAAATAAAAAGACAGACAAATAATAGTACAGAAGACACAACATAGAAAACTAAAGACTAAGCAACAGGAACCCCACTAAAGACTGGGGGTGATCTCAGGTGCTCCGGAAGGGTAAGCAGATCCTGCTCCACATGTGGCACCCGTCGTGTTGCTTATGTTATTACAAATCCGGTAAATAGTCTTAATTCGGTAGGTCACATTATGTATCATTATCTTGTATTATGTAAATAAGTAATAATTCAAATCCCCCCAAGGGTGACTGGGGAATAGAAGTATGGTCACCATTGGTCTTTATCCGACCGGCAGTAAAATCCTCGCCAAAGTGGGGCATCCGTTTGGCTGTGCGGGATGTACAAATTTGCAGTCACGTCCGGTCAGAATGGGGACGTTAAATCCGATGCCTCGTGTAAAGAGAGTGCACGTTACGAATCCTTGCAACAACTCTTTGAGGGGTCCGTAGGTGACCTGTTGCAAGGCTTAATTTCTGTCCCTATCCAATATACCCTCATTTCCCGTGGCAGTCTAAATTTCTCCGACCTTAATCCCGGGCGCCTCTATTACAGAAACTACCTATAGTATTTATTGTTAATTTGTTCTCGTCCTGAATATGCATGAAATATTTGCCACTGGACGTTAAGCAACCAACAATCAATCAATCAATCAATAATTCAAATTGTTTTATCTATCATATTGTAATACATAACGGAGAATAAAATAAATTGTAATAGTAAGTTTCCACTCTATCAATCTAAATTATGTAATTAACAGACTTCTGTTTTATACATTAAGTAGTCAGAGACTCCTACTAAAATTTTTTTAAAATAAGCAATACTCCAAAATAAATTTCTGTTCTTAGAATAATAATAAAGTTAATCTATAATGTATAGCTTTGATTATGCACTTTTATCAGGCGGTTGTTCATATAGGGGAGAAAATCATGATCAATTAACTCCATTTGAGAATCTGATTTTGTCTCCGAAATGGCTGCCTAACCTCTAGTACCATCCAAGAAAATTCTAAAACAGCACACGCATTTTAAACAGTTTTCTACAGTTTTAGGCACTCTTTTGGACATTTAATAAGCAAACGCAATGTCAGAAAATAAAAGTTTGTCAAACATAAGCGCCGAGGAAACCATAAAAGAGGGACGAAAGATACCAGAGGGACAGTCAAACTCATAGATCGAAAACAAACTGACAACGCCATGGCCAAAAATAAAAGGACAAACAGACAAATAATAATACAGATGACACAACATAGAAAACTAGACTAAGCAACACGAACCCCACCAAAAACTGGGGGTGATCTCAGGTTCTCCGGAAGGGTAAGCAGATCCTGCTCCACATGTGGCACCCGTCGTGTTGCTTATGTTATTACAAATCCGGTAAATAGTCTAATTCGGTAAGTCACATTCGTGAAAAGGGAAGGGTATTGTAGTTACGACATAAGGAACATATCCGATATCATCTGTGAAACGGTTATTCCATAACGGTCAACCAACTCGTGATGGCGTCCGTAAAATTTACGAAGGATGATTTCAACTTCACCATTTGGAACTCTTGGTTTAATAGCTTCCTTGTGAGCAGCAATCCTCTATCAAGGAAATCATGATAGGAAACACAAGCCCGGGAATATCGTATCAATTGGGAGATATATACTCCGTATGCAGGCGCTGCTGGAATGTTGCTACATAGAAATGGAAAGTTCACAATTGGGAAGCTGAAATCATCTCTTTTGTCGTAAAGTTTTGTTTTCAACCGACCCTCATTGTCAATTTCTAGATGTAAGTCAAGATATGAGGCCGACTTAATTGTATCTGTAGTATCCTTTATCTCTAGTTCGATGGGATAGATTCGTTCAACATAGTCACCAAATTTTGTATTATTTAGTGAGAGAACATCATCTATATAGCGGAACGTAGAGTTAAAGGATATTGCTAACTTCTTATCTTTCTTCCTAAGAAGTTCCTGTATGAAGTCAGCCTCATAATAATAAAGAAACAAGTCGGCAAGAAGAGGGGCACAATTGGTTCCCATTGGAATTCCGACAGTCTGTTGAAAAACACGTCCTCTAAACGTAACAAATATGTTGTCAATCAAGAAATCAAGCATCTTGATAATGTCAGTTTCAGAGAATTTTTTGTTTGAATCAGAGTGATTCTTTACAAAGTAGGATTTATCCCTCCCCAAGACAAGATACTTGTATCTACCTTTCGCCATTCTTTTTAATGAAACAAAGTAATACCAACTCTTTCAATTTGTCTTTTAGTTTGGAATGGGGAATACTTGTGTAAAGTGTAGAAAATTCAAATGTTTTAATACTATTGCAAGATGAGAGAGTCTTAGATTGTATGTACTCTAAAAGATCTTTGGAATTTTTTAGAATCCACATCTGATTCACGCCACCTCTAGAATAGGCAGTTTCACAATAACTTTGGAGCCCGGCTTTGATTGCTGATAAAATAGATGTTAATAATTTAGAAAGAGGTTTCGTGGAGCATTTGGAAGACCCAGCAATATACCGTTGTTTGTAAGGACACTTATGTAGTTTAGGTATCCAATACAGTGATGGAAGATCCAGTTCTAGATCTTTGGTTGAAATTCCAAAGGAACATAGAACAGACCTATGATTATCCAGGATTTCCTCTTTGGTAAGTGTCGTGACATATTTGTCATGAAGGTAGGACAAGTGCTTTGAAACATTTAGGTCTTTAAAAATTGATGTAGCGTGGGTATTGATATGCCCATTTAGTTTCTTAATTCGGATTTGTATTAACGACCTCACAGCCTTAATCCATTCGGAAAGAGTATCTACATCTTTTTTCTCGCGTTTAGCCCATTGCCTGGCATAATCCTCGACTGAATCCATCAGTATTTTGAAGTTGTATTTCCAATTGATGGATTTAGGCTCACGATATTTCGGACCTTTGGATAACAAATTTCGCAGGGAATCGTTATTGACAATGTTGAGGTCTCCGGTAATAACGTGAACAGCCGGATTATATGTGAATTGGGAACTAGCACAGGTGCAATCAGGAGGTTTAGACTTGAAGTCGTCAATGTCGATATCTTGCAAAACGTGTTTGTAATTGAAAATTTTAGTTGCAATTGGTATAAGAAATTATTGGTACAGACTGATCTTTAAAATAAGGAGGTATTTTCGACTGAACTAATTTATGATGAAGGATATTGCCTAAGTTGAAGCCATCGAGACTTTTGTTGGCAAAGGAAAGTTTAAGAAAAGATCTTTTCTCATAACTCTCTTGAACAATATATTTAACATAGTGTCCAAACTAGAAAATCGAATGGAACAAAAGATGTCGACAAAATGAACATCAAGTCCCAGCTAAACTCGGAAGCACAGAGAATAGACATGGTTGAAAAAAAAAAACGTAGAAGCTGTCCAAGATCGAAGCAACAGATTTAAAAAGAGCGCCGAATCGTCAATTCAGTTATAAATAAATGTTCAAACAACAAAGCTCAAATAGACGCTTTACAAAACTTCGTCATATTGCTTAAAAAACAGTTGAGCAATAATAATTAAGACAAAAATATTGCTGAAAAATTGAGCACTTTGGAAGAAGACATGACCGAATAAAAGTGGCGTTCTATGAAAAATGATCTGATCTTCACGGGTCTTGGGTTCCAGAGAGATGAGGATACCGAACTTAAGGTCCGTGACTTCATCTCTAACAAACTCAGAATTAGTGACCACATCCAATTTGGAAATGTTCACAGATTCGGCAAGAGGGATAGAACTGTACACTCATATCGGCTCAAAGGAACGAATTTTGGAATTAGAGAACAATTCCCAAAAGAAATCGAAGATAGACGCAGAACATTATACCCCGTTTCTCAAGCAGGCGAAAATAGAAAATAAAGTTGCATCACTTGTTCGTGACAAACTATATATTGACGGAGCCCTCTATAAACCAAATGATCAAAGAAGAGAATTCCGAGAAGCGGCATCACTAACAACAGTATCCGGCGGAGTACCTCTCCCAATACTACAAATAGACCGCCGATTACAAACAGACAAGTTCAACCAGTTACAAGTCCACCAGTTCCACCTAGGCCATTTAAGAGCTTGTCTCACAGAAAACCATGCAAAATTTGAAAAATCGTCCAGGAGGGTGGTTAAAACTTTTCCAGCTAATAAGTTTTTTCATATCTTAGGTTCAATGGAAACAAGAAAATATATTTTAGACTTCTCTGAATTGTGTCTTTTTTTAGTCACAAGCTAATTTGCATAATTGAATAAAATTAGCCAAAAATTCCTTCAAATATATGTTTATTTGAAAGTACTTTAAAAGTCACCAAATTAGTTTTATTGGGTTTCAAGCCATTTATATTGTGGAAATATATATAAATGATAATAAATTATGCATTTATAAAGCATTTTCTATTTGTTTGGACACTTAAAGGGTGCTCTCTTTAATGCCTTATTTTGTATATGTCATTTACTAGCTAAGTTCAAGTCACTGGTTTTCGAAAAGGTGAGCATATAAATACATGAAATAAATTTCTTTACACAAATTTGTATTGGATTAAAAAAATATGAAAAATCCACCCATGGCAAATTAGTTAAAATAGCCTTATTTTTTACTTTAAAACTCCACCTCAAGCCTTTTCCCACATTTTTTACTAAACCAATTTTGGGTATATATCAAACAAAATATGATGTTATTATCATTTTAAATGTACAATTTTGAACATTTTAAAGATTTTATTCAGATAAAATACTTTGCAAATGTATAACATCTGAATAAATAAGATGTTGTAACTTTCACTGAATAATTGTTATCAAGAGTTATCTCCCATTTTGTCAGCTCAGTGCTTCTCCACGAAAATGTCCTGTCACTGAGTGTCAGATAAAGAGATATTACAGAAACGTACAGCTGACACCGAGAAATTATGTTTAGGTGAAGTGGAGAAGGAATTTAGTTTGCTGTTGCTTTTATGAC
Source organism: Mytilus coruscus (assembly GCA_017311375.1). NCBI lineage: Eukaryota > Metazoa > Mollusca > Bivalvia > Mytilida > Mytilidae > Mytilus > Mytilus coruscus. The sequence goes on along the minus strand of CM029604.1, from coordinate 45,085,391 downwards.
CACAACGAACGTCAAGTTTAAAGCAGGTCTTAGACTTCCGTACAGAAAACTGAACAGACGCATACAGCATATACAGCAGGTAAATAATAATATATAAAATATAACAAATGAATCATTGTCTGCATATCTAATATTAAGAACTAAAGAAGGGTCTGTCAATACACACCCATCATAGCCAGAGGGTTCGTACGAAAGTAACCCTACCCCCTCCCCCCTGGATGATTGTAAATGTGAGTCCATGTAACCTCCCCTTAGAAATTCCTGGTTACAGGGCAGGGCCTGTGATACAATATCTATAGTTTTAATGAAATCTAACCGTAGCTGTAATCCTTTTACTGTTTGGGATTCCAAGTCCAGAGTCTCTGACCAACCCAATTAAGAAAATCTCTCCCGGGGGGGGGGGATTTCCTGGGTAACAGTCACCAGGGACAGTCTATACTTTGTTGATATAGAAAGTCCCTGCAGTCACTAGACATTTAGTGACAAATACATATACCATCATGTATGTACCTAAATATTAATGTCATGAATGTAATTTTGGCAAGATAATATAATAATACATGTAAATTTACATTGTACATATATTTCTAATAGGCAATACTTTTTTATATGCCCGTTTATGGGACTTATTATGGTATAACTTTGTCTATAAGTCCATCCGTCCGTCTGATATGGCATTGAGAAGTTATTGAACTTTCATTTTTGAAACAGCAACAGGCGCTCATGACGAAGCTGATCATTTGTCTCTTACATTGCAAACATACATGATATATGTACCAAAAACCAATATTAGACATTACATTTCAGTATAATTTTGGATAAATAATGTTGCAAGATTTTTTTGTAAAGAAGGACTCAAGTAATTTACAATCAAATACATAAAATGAATAAAAGGGGTATAAAAGTCAGCAACCTAATGACAAAAGTTTCCCAAATCAAAAACATTTTTGCGCCTGTCCCAAGTCAGGAGCCTCTGGCCTTTGTTAGTCTTGTATGTTTTTTTAATTTTAGTTCATTTATATGTTTTAGAGTTTAGTGTGACGTCCATTTTCACTGAAGTAGTACACAATTTTATTTAGGGGCCAGCTGAGGACCACCTCCGGGTGCGGGATTTTCTCGCTGCGTTGGAGACCCATTGGTGGTCTTCGGCTGTTGTCTGCTCTTTGGTCGGGTTGTTGTCTCTTTGACATATTCCCCATTTCCATTCTCAATTTTATTGGTGATATATATATCCTTGTATGTATTATCAACATGCAGATTACAATAACAGGTGTAGTACATGTATCATCTATGACAAGCTCTAAATTGTTCCTTATCTTTCATATGAACTGGGAATAAATTTAACAGAAACAGTGGTTGTCATTGGTTCTTGTCTGTCATATATATATTGGTTTTTCATAAATTGTTTTGATATGAAAATATGCTGTTAGTTTTCTCAGTTGACATTAATTCTTCATGTCGAGGACTTATCACTAGCTATTCTGTATTATGGGTTTTTCTCATTGTTGAAGGCCAAATTGTTGCCTATTATTGCTTACATGCACTTCATTTGAACTTTGGTGGATAGTTGTCTCATTTGCAATCATACCACACCTCCTTATTATTTTTATAACGATCTGCTAATAATCCCTCAATGTTGGCAAAATAAGCGTGTATATATTTATTGTGATAATTCATCAACTGTTGGTTGTATCAATAAGTGTACTAAGAACAAACTTTTGATGTCATTTTTGCGCGAATTGTTTTGGCTGTCTGCTACTAACAATTTTCAACTTGTTGCAATTCATCTGCCAGGGAAGCAGAATGATATGGCTGATGCCGTTTCGCGGTTGCATGAGTTAAAGCTATGTCAATTTTTTCTGAAAGAATGCTTACCAACTCCTTTGTTTGTGCATCACCTTGTTTCTCATATGTTCTGTCACTCCCTTCGTTTTCTTTTATTTAGGCTCACAGGCACACTTTGATTCAGTGTTAATTTTCAGAAGTAACTTGTGCTGAATTCAGGATAACGAATTCTTGCAAAACTGTTCTTGTCATAGAATAAGTGTTAAATACCACCAGAAAATTTTGTTTATTCAAAAAGGATACCGTGCCTGTCTTTCTATAATCAGCATGTCATGCATGTATTTGTTATTACCAGGCTTCCAATTGCATGAACCTAATCTCCTACTTTAACACAGGTTTGAATTATTTTGGAGTACCACAGTTTTTCAACTTGATTTTGCTTTCTTTCTAAATATGTTTATTGCTTTATTGATATGCAAATAAAATATTAAACTGTGATTCTTTCTCCCAAACCTGTGTCTGTTTACTTTATTTCTTTATACGTACTATAACCAGTTGGCATTTCTTGATCCCTTTACTGAACTCTGTTAAGTGTAAATCGGGTGCCTTTATCTGCACTGTAACTCTTCAGCATTCGGTCAGGGCACCAAAGATATAGCAAACTGGTTATTGGTACAACGGACATATATACAGCATAATAAGGGAGGATCTGTGTGGGACAGTGTTATGAATTAATGGAACTATTTTATTTAAATAGAGTATTAATACATAATACGTTTTGGAATGCTGGTCAGTAGTTACTTGGGGACACTCGCATGTCTAGGTTTTAACCAATCAGCAATGTGGTTTCCCAGTCACTGCCGCATGTGCTTCTCGTCTACTAATTGTTTTCGAGATCATAATAATTAACCAATGAGATTCATAGCTAATTTTGAATGAACCAATCAGCGCTTAATTAGTAGGGCTTTATATTTTACGCACACAGGCTCAACTATTCCTGAAGCAACGCTTGCTTGCAGCAGCCATTATTATTTTTCTGGGAAAATATTTTCTTCCCACCCTCCAACTCCCTTAAGGACAATTACTTTTATTTTCTAAAGATGTATACGCATGTATAATACATACGTTTATTTGACAAGAAGCATCAACTTCACATATCGTTTTGTATTGTTTACTAGTAATTTAGTAGAGTAGTATTTTCAAAGAACTCACAGTTATTATGTACTTTTGTTAGGAGTACCACAGTTTTTCAACTTGATTTTGCTTTCTTTCTAAATATGTTTATTGCTTTATTGATATGCAAATAAAATATTAAACTGTGATTCTTTCTCCCAAACCTGTGTCTGTTTACTTTATTTCTTTATACGTACTATAACCAGTTGGCATTTCTTGATCCCTTTACTGAACTCTGTTAAGTGTAAATCAGGTGCCTTTATCTGCACTGTAACTCTTCAGCATTCGGTCAGGGCACCAAAGATATAGCAAACTGGTTATTGGTACAACGGACATATATACAGCATAATAAGGGAGGATCTGTGTGGGACAGTGTTATGAATTAATGGAACTATTTTATTTAAATAGAGTATTAATACATAATACGTTTTGGAATGCTGGTCAGTAGTTACTTGGGGACACTCGCATGTCTAGGTTTTTAACCAATCAGCAATGTGGTTTCCCAGTCACTGCCGCATGTGCTTCTCGTCTACTAATTGTTTTTCGAGATCATAATAATTAACCAATGAGATTCATAGCTAATTTTGAATGAACCAATCAGCGCTTAATTAGTAGGGCTTTATATTTTACGCACACAGGCTCAACTATTCCTGAAGCAACGCTTGCTTGCAGCAGCCATTATTATTTTTCTGGGAAAATATTTTCTTCCCACCCTCCAACTCCCTTAAGGACAATTACTTTTATTTTCTAAAAGATGTATACGCATGTATAATACATATGTTTATTTGACAAGAAGCATCAACTTCACATATCGTTTTGTATTGTTTACTAGTAATTTAGTAGAGTAGTATTTTCAAAGAACTCACAGTTATTATGTACTTTTGTTAGAGTACCACAGTTTTCAACTTGATTTTGCTTTCTTTCTAAATATGTTTATTGCTTTATTGATATGCAAATAAAATATAAAACTGTGATTCTTTCTCCCAAACCTGTGTCTGTTTACTTTATTCCTTTATACGTACTATAACCAGTTGGCATTTCTTGATCCCTTTACTGAACTCTGTTAAGTGTAAATCAGGTGCCTTTATCTGCACTGTAACTCTTCAGCATTCGGTCAGGGCACCAAAAATATAGCATACTGGTTATTGGTACAACTGACATATATACAGCATAATAAGGGAGGATCTGGGTGGGACAGTGTTATGAATTAATCAAGGGGCAGAATTCTTTCAAAAAAGTCGATCTTCCACCATTATAGAAATTGTCCGAGATATTGCTGATATTAACCTATATTATAGGTTTTTTTAAAATTTGGCAATAATTGTACCCGTGAAAGCGCGAACGAGGCCATTTCAAATAATGTAATATTTCCAAGGGGCATAACTCTTTTTAAAAAAGTCGATCTCCCACCATAATATAATTTGTCTGAGATATTGCTGATATTAACCTACAGTATAAGTTTTATCAAAATATTGCAAGAATTGTACCTGTAAGAGCGCTAACAAGACCGGACTTACGGATGGAGGGACCCCCGGTATTTCCATGTCCCCCACAACGTGCTACGCAGGTTCAAAGCGTTATTATTTCACTTTATCACACCAAAGAGTGCCTTTACTGGAAAAATTATCTAGCTTAAAAAAACAGTACAAAACCTGCAAATAATGGTTTAAAAAAAAAAAATCATCTAAAATGTTATCTGTTATACATACCTTACAGTCATACAACCCCAATCATGCATTTCATTTTATGTTTTATGCAGAAAACATCATGTATGATATGCATTGACAAAAGCCTTTAATGAGAAAGAGTAATAATGCTATATTATAATACTTATCGGAACTGCAATAAAATAACAATAGTTGTAAATTTTCCCCATGAATAGGTTAAAATTCTACATTGCACTATGCAAGTAAAATAATGATTTCTTTAATGGTGAAGTTTCTGAAATAATGATTAATTGAAAGTACCTGTTGAATGTCCGTATATGGAGGAAAACAAACAATAGCCGACATTATCTTATTGTGTTGATTGATTGATTGATTGGTGTTTGCTTTACGCCGCCTTAGCGCAAAAAGGCTATATCGCGGCGAGAGCTAATTCGAACATTTAACAATTTAAAGTATATCTTTAAAATCGGACAAAAGATCCTTCAATATACTAAAACTCAAGTCTAAAGCAAAATTGTTTATTTACAAATAAAAACAACACTAAGATAAGGTGATAAAATTAAAATCATTTTCAATTCATACAGCATTTTTATATTTTATGATATATTCCAACTTCTTTTAAAAATGAAACAATATTTGTAATTGGAATACTATCAAATAAATCATACATATTATTGACATTGAAATGCTTCTTACGAATATCAGCAAAGTCAATACAATTGATTAAAACATGTTTAATAGTATACTTGCAGTTGCAAGGTATACATTGTGGTTCTTCTTCATTTTTCAGAAGATATTCATGTGTTATTCTAGTATGACCAATACGGCATCTAGAAATAACACACTGATCTTTTCTGCACATAAAAGTATTAGAAGGTTTACCTAATTTAGGTTTAATTTCATGTAATTTATTATCAACCTTTTACTCCATTCATTTTCCAATATATTAAAACATATTCTCTAATATTAGATCTAAAATCGGTATAAGGTATATCACAGTTAGATAAGGGATCATCCAGGGCATTTTTTGCTTCTTCGTCTACAACCGTGTTTCCATGGATTCCAACATGACTCGGAACCCATAGAAAAATTATTTCTTTATGAAGAATTTTAAATTCCTCATTACATATAAAATCTTGAGAATTATCGGGTTTTAATTTTAGTATGTTGTATAGCTTGTAAGCATGAAAGTGAATCAGAACATATTATAAATTTAGATTTGTCTGAAGTAGCAATAAATTTTAAAGCTAAAATTATTGCCTTTGCTTCAGCAGTAAATATGGATGCATGACAAACGGATCGCAGCTCTGCCTCACTGCAACTCGGTTACCATCCTTCGATCCATCTGTATAAACAGTTGAAAAATCTGAATAATTTGACTTAATTTCAGCAAAATGTTGTTGAATTATAAGAGGGTTTGTTTCGTTTTTTTGTATTTACGGAGGTCAAATATCATTTTCGGTTTTGGAAGTTCCCATGGAGGGCATTTGCAAGTTTCAACTTGTGCAACAGATTTTAAATCAAATGTGGTTAAGTGTGGTTTTAAACGGATGCCTAATGGAGGAATTTTATTTTCATGTTTTGCATATATATCTTCATAAATTGGATTAAAACACAGTTGTAGGCAGGATTTTCTGGATATGCTTTAAGCTTGACAGCGTATTGAAGTCCAAGCTTCAAGCGTCTGTTGAGAGTGAGTGCTCGTCAGCCTCTACATACAGACTCTCAACGGTGAGGTTTTAAAGGCGCCAAGACATAAACGCAAACCCTGGTGATGCACAGCATCGAGAATCTGTATGTAGGACTTCCTTGCAGAGCCATACACTATTGAACCATAATCTAGTTTAGATCTAACTATAGATCTGTATAAACTAAGTAAAATGTTGCGATCAGCACCCCACTCAGTGCTGCCAACAACCTTTAAAATATCTAATGCTTTTAAGCATCTCGATTTTAACATTTTGATATGGGGTAGAAAGGTTAACTTTTATCAAAAACTAGCCCAAGAAATTTGGTTTCATCAACCATTTTAATTGGGTTTCCGTACAAAGTGAGTTCTGGATCAAGATGCAGTTTCCTTTTGTTACAAAATGCATCCCAACCGTTTTTGAAGTAGAAAATTTAAAACCATTTTCCGAAGCCCATTTTCAATTCTTCCAAGACATAATTGTAATTGTCTTTCAATGTTATTCATATTTTGCCTCTGTAACAGATTAAAAATCATCAACATACAATGAACCTTCAATATTACTTTTCAAAACTTCAACAAGGCTATTAATTTTAAGACTAAATAATGTAACAGATAAAATACTCCCTGAGGGACACCCATCTCTTGATCATACAGATCAGACATGGTTGAATTTACTCTAACATTAAATTGTCTGTTAGACAGAAAATTTGAAATAAAATTTGGCATATTGCCTTTCAACCCCATATCAAAAGATCTTTTAAAATACCATACTTCCATGTGGTGTCATATGCCTTTTCAAGATCGAAAAGACTGACACCACGTGTTCATTTTTCGCAAAACCATTACGGATAAATGACTCGAATCGAACTAGATGATCAAGAGTACTGCGGCCTTGTCGGAATCCACACTGGATATTGGCTAAAGCCCATTTGATTCCAGGAACCAAACAAGGCGATCATTGACCATCCGTTCTAATGTTTTACAGACACAACTGGTAAGAGCAATTGGTCGATAGTTAATAGGATCCGTGTGATCTTTACTTGGTTTTGGAATAGGCACGACGGTTGCAAGCTTCCAGATTGATGGTAAGTCACCAGATTCCCAGATGTTATTCATGAGTTGCAAAAGAGCTTCAAGCGAGAAATCTGGCAAATGTTTCAAAAGTTGGTAGTGAATATTATCAGGTCCACAAGCTGTATCATGGGCCTTGGACAGAGATGTCTTAAGTTCTTCCAGAGAAAAGAGTTTATTATAATTTTCACCGTTTTCGATTTAAAATTCAACTTTATTTTTCTTTTGCTTCTTAACTTTTTAAAATCTTCCTGTAGTTGTTAGAAGAAGAAGATTTCGCAAAAGTTTCACCAAGCTTATTGGCAATATCTTTTCAGATGTTAATAAATCAGTGCCATCTTTCAAATGTTTTACCGTGGCTCTAGAATTTTTACCTTTAATCTTTTGTATCATGTTCCATACTTTTGTCATTGGAGTGCGAGATGTTATTCCCGAGATAAATTTTTCCAAGACGTTCGTCGTGCCTTCCGTCGTGCCTTAGCGCGAAAAATACGGAAATTACTTAAATTTTCCGACGTAGGATGTTGATAGAATCGTCTTTCAGATTGTTTACGGTCATCTATAGCTTGATCACAGGCATCATCAAACCATGGTTTGCTGGGATGTTTTGGATTTGCCGAGGTCTTAGGAATTGTTCTGTCAGCAATTGATGTTAAAACTGTATTAAAAGTTAAAATTGGATCTTCTACAGTCTCAAACATCTTTGATTGAAGTTCCGCTCGACAGAGATTCTCAAACAAGGGCCAGTCCGCCTTGTCCAGTTTCCAACGTGGAACTCTCTGTTGAGCAGAAGTGAAAAGATGTTGAAGTATTATTGGGAAGTGATCACTTCCACATAGATCATCATGGACACGCCATGAATAATCCAGAAGAAGAGACGGGTCGCAAATAGTGATATCAATAGCAGAATAAGACCCGTTTCCAGGGTGAAGATAAGTATTAGATCCATCATTGAAAATGCATAACCCTTCTTGAGAGACAAAGTCTTCAATGATCTTACCTTTGTCATTATGAGACTTGCTTCCCCACAAGGGATTGTGGGCATTAAAGTCTCCCATAAGTATAAAAGGTGAAGGTAACTGATCAGTAAGGTTTTGAGTTTAGCTTTATCTATATTTGAATTAGGTGGAATATATATAGAACATAATGTAATTGTTTTATCTAATGATAAACGAATTGCAACTGCCTGCAGATCTGTGGTGAGTTGGACTGTGCTATGAATGACGTTGTCCTTCACAAAATGGTTGATCCGCCTGCAGCACGTTCGTCTTCCTTAGAAAATCTGCTATAAATGTTGTATCCTTTTAAAGATACATTATCCTTTTCTTTTAAATGAGTTTCTTGAAGACAAAATGCAATAGGTATAAAAGTCTGAACTAGAAGCGTTAACTCAAGAAGATTAATTTTAAGACCTCGGCAATTCCATTGAATGATATCTGTCATGGTTTTTGAATAACAGGACGAATGCTATCGAGTTTGCCAGCATTTTTACTTCGATCACCCTGAGATTGTGATCTTTCGGTGGCACAACACTTTCGCAGTCCATTTCTGATTCGTCATCCAGTATGGTAAATCTATTTTGTGAGGAGAGTCCTTGATCTCTGTGTTTAGACGCAGCTGATGTTACTCCGCCTCGACCTCATTTCAGAAGACTTCTGAGAGGATGCATTTGCTGGCGTTTTGGAGACGCCCTTCTGTTCTGGAGAACGAAGAGGAGCTTTTGTCGACTTTGTACGAGAAGCAGAAGACGAACTAGTAGACGCTTTATTAGACGCAGATGTAGTGTGACTATTTAAGACCAATGAATTATCGGGAAGATCCCAGACCGATCCAGTGCCCCAACTGTCTGATACAACCGCATCTGACTTACTTGATTTCTTTTTTCCATTTTTAGAAGGTGATAACATTGAGCTCTGTAAGGAAGATTGAGTTGACTGAGTACTGGTTTTAGAAGGGTTTGATTTTCTTGGAATAATTAATTTATCGGAAGTTTCTAATTGAACAGGCAGCATTGTAAAAGTTTCAGCATCAATTGGCCATGTCATGCGAGTTTGTGTATTCTCATGACTGAATGAGCGGCCAACTTTGCTGGCGTACGATGATTTGTTCGAAACTAGAGGATCATTCGAAACAGAAGCTATCTGTTTAGCCTCTGGGTAACTGATGTTTCTTTCTGTTTTAATTTTAATTATATTTTTTCTTTAAGATAAACAGGGCAGACCCTAGATGATGAAAAATGGGATTCACCACAGTTTACACATTTAGAGGATTCAGAGCTACAGGTTGTTCCCTCGTGTCCTTCGTCAGAACACTTGAAGCATCTCTGCGTACCACGACATTGTTTGGTTCCATGACCAAACTTTTGACAGGTGAAGCATCGTATTGGGTTAGGGATGAATCTGTCAACTCTGATTCCAAAGCAACCTAAAGAAATAGATGCGGGAGGAGTTGGAGTTTTAAAGGTTAAAAGATATGTATTTAATTTGGTTATATTTCCATTCTTTTTAATTTGAAATCTAACAACATCAGATACACCTTGGTTTGATAATTCATCACTAATTTCTTCCACGGTAAGATCACCTAGATATTGACTTCTGTCTCGAATGATTCCTTTGCAACTGTTCAAACTATTGTGAGGAGAGGCAGAAACAGAAAAGTCTGTAATTTTTGTCATGGTCAGCAAATTTGTTGATTGACTTTTGTTGGAACATTCAACCAACAAATTCCCTGATCTCATTTTTGAAACTTTTTTAACTGTACCAGCAATGCTTTGAATTTGTTTATGAATTACAAAAGGAGATATTTTTGAAACTGGTTTTCATCTGTTCCTTTTATTACAATAAATCAGGGCCAACTATCATCTTCCTGACAGGGCGAAGAGTCATCACATTTTCTTTTTTTGTTGAAGCTGATTGAGAAGTTTGGTTTTGTTTGCCATATGAAAGGAGAAAGATTCACTATCCTTGTCATCCACCCACCTCGGAGTGTCTACAAGGGCGATGCTGTGTTTCCGTGGCGAGCCGGGGTCAAGCGCTAATGCTGAAAGCGAGCTGCAAGTATAATGCACCTCGTCCCCAAAATTAGCACCCAAGATCCACTGCGGAAAGCACCGGATGTTCCAAGAATAGTATCCTCAAGCAGAGCGTATCCATCAAGCGAAATAGAAAGCGTACCACTTGATTGACCCATGAGCCATCGCCTTCTTCAGTTATCCTAAATATAAATAGCTTGATTTAAATACCTGTGTATAAAGTACATTGTGATATGAAAGCTTATTGTTGAGGATTAACTGAAGGGCTCGACATGACCAGCCGATTGATCGGACCGGGTCCATGCGACCTCCCGTTTAGATGATATCGGAGCCAAAGCAGCTTATTGAACTATAGTCTCGTCCGTCCGGGTATTTTCTGACCGTACGGAGTCTGGCTAGAGCTCTCATCCGCTAGGATCTCGTCAACCACCGACACGGGTAGCAACCCACGGCCTACGGATTGGAATGCCTATTTTATTTAAAACATCGGGCCATTCGTACGATGTTCGGATCACTTTAGTCTGGCCTCTACCCTTCGACCTGTCCAGCATGGGTGACCCTATCAGGAGACAAAGCTCCAGCTGGCATAGCTCTTAGGGTCACTGAGACACGCAAGCCCTCCGACCACGGCAAGGATAGCGATCCACCGGGGGGCTTATTGTGTTGAACATATTTGCTATTTACAGTTCCATTCTACAATGTTCCATCTATTAAAGTTTCTGCAATTATGCAAAAATGGGTATAAATTATCTTTCACGGGCAAAAACCCCTCAAAGGTGTTTATTGACCAGTTCAACCTTTTTGACTGATTTGAAGAAATTATTTTGCTTAACATTTTTGCTTTATTTTGATGATCTGTAACTATCAAAGTTTCTGCAATAAGCTCATAAAATTAGTATTTCAAGGACAATAACTCCTATATGCAGACTTAAATATTTATTGATCTTATTTTGCCGAACATTTTTGCTTTCAACAATTTCTATTGTAATTTCCTAAAAACAATTCAAATAAAATGCTCCGCTGGCGCAGCTTGATACGACCGCAGAGGTCGAACCCTGAACAGTTGGGGCAAGATTGGACACAACATTCAAGCTTGATACAGCACTGAATTTGGATTGTGATTAAATATTTGACACAGCATAGGTTTCTGACACGAAATGAATGTGGTCTAAGAACAACTTCAGAACTTAAAAAAAAAATTTTAATTTACCTATTCAAACCATATCATTATTATTTGCTTTTACATATAAATCAGAAATAACCAATTTAAAATGGAAAATTTTAAAGAATAAAAAGGAAAAAAAAAATCCTTCCCCCCAATTTTTTGAACTCCTTTATGATTCATCACCCCCAAACTCTATCCCAGCCTTCCCTTTGTGGTATGGTACCTTGCAGTACAATTTCAGAGAGATCCATACACTTGAACACAAGTTATTGTCTGGAAACTAGAAAAATGCTTACTTTTGGCCCCTTATTCCTAGACGTTTTGGGCAATTACACCCAAACTAAATTCTAGCTTTCCCTTTGTGATGTGGAACCTTGTAGTACAATTTCATAAAGATCCATACATTTTCACACAAGTTATTGTCATGAAACTTGAAAAATGCTTGGTTTTTTGCCCCTTATTTGGCCCCTAATTCATAAAATTTGGATGCAATTATCCCCAAAATCAATCCCAGCATTTCCTTTGTGATATGGAACCTTGTGGTACAATTTTAGAGAGATCCATACACTTGAAAACAAGTTATGGTCTGGAAACTAGAAAAATGCTTGTTTTTGGCCCCTTTTTGGCCTCTTATTCCTAAACGATTTGGGCAATTACACCCAAACTAAATTCTAGCTTTTCCTTTGAGATATGGAACCTTGCAGTTTAATTTCATAAGATCCATACACTTACACACAAGTTATTGTCATGAAACTAGAAAAATGCTTGTTTTTTTGCCCCTTATTCCTATTATTTGGAGGCAATTACCCCCAAAATCAATCCCAACCTTTCGTTTGTAGTATTGAACCTTATGGTAAAATTTCAAAGAGATCCATTCACTTAAACTAAAGTTAGAGTGGGAAAACCAATGTGTCTTCGGACGACGATGACGACGAAGACGCCAACGTCATAACAATATACGACCGCAAAATTTTTTGCGGTCGTATAAAAAAGGGTAATAACTTCTATATCAGGCCAAATGACAAGTTCTGCTAAATTTGACTTTTTTGTAGATCTTCTTGTTCTGGTTCTTTAAAGGGGCACTAGCTACGAGATATATAAAACATCTAAAATAGGATTTTTTTTGTTCAATCATTAATGATACTGAAACATGTGAAATAGTGAAATAATTATTCGCTTTTAGCAGCCAGTATGGTTCAATTTTGTCAAAATAAGCTAAGAAACATTGATGAATTATTCACTTGCAAGTGAATAATTCGACCTCATTGAATCCGTATTCATGTGAACTTCAATTTAACCCCCTATCTAGAGATGGATAACGCATGAACTGTTCGTGTAAAGTTATTTCAAAGGAAAAGAATGTCAACATTGAAAGTGAAACAAAAGTAAATCATTTGATTGACTGATTCGGTCCACAAAAATCATTCTTATAAAGGTAAAAACGATGATAAACATATATTTTAATCTATAATATGAAATTAAAAAGACATAGAAAAATCCCATTGCACAAGTTCGCTTAATCTATTGATATCTATGTTTACATCGCTTATATGGTCATCGGACAACTTCGGAGGTCAACTCGATAGTTAACTACACTGTAGATGGCGTCTAGACTAAAATACACACGAAACGAAGTTACATATTATCGAGCCCATGCCCTGTAAATTGTTTTATTTTAACTTTTAATAGTTTGGATAAATGTTTTACATTGTTAAATTATCAAATATGAGAATTTGAGTCAAATCGGTGAACATGAATTTGACAGCTAGTGCCCCTTTAAGTGTTTAAAATTTCTCTTTATCTGTTAATTGTAGTTTTCAAGATAACTTAATACTGAAATTTGCTAAATATTAATTAACATTTCAAGGGCCACAAATAGGCTTTCAGAAAATTCCTTAAAAGATAGAACTTATTCTGTTTATCATCATTATCCAGTCAGTTTTCCTCTAACTGCTGTACAAAAATATATTTATAGAGAAATTTGCCACAAACTGATTTAACCCCATTTTTAGTAACAGAAAAAAACCCATCTCCATGAAAAAAATGATTCATGAAAACTAACAAGTGTTGATATTTATGTATAACATATCATTATTTCTTCACAGACAACAAAGGCTGAAGCAGCCTTTTTGGAAGACACACTAAAGAATTTACCGGCAGGATTAAAACAGGAAGGAATAATTTATATAGGTATGATAATAAAGAAAACTAAATTTTTAAACTGCTAAAAAGTTGACACAAAAGTTCATTTTTGTAAGAAGATTTAAAAAAAAAATCCATTGGATAAATGATTGTATGAAAATGACCCGACTTTTTAACAAAAAAGAAATGGAGGTCAGATTGATACGCTCAGCGGGACATCATATGAAGTCATCATGATCATCTTATCACAGAACACATCTGAAAACAGGATGTTCTCAGTTCTGAGCCCATGCCCTGTAAATTGTTTTATTTTAGACTTTTAATAGTTTGGATAAATGTTTTACATTGTTATAAATCAAATATGAGAATTTGAGTCAAATCGGTGAACATGAATTTGACAGCTAGTGCCCCTTTAAGTGTTTAAAATTTCTCTTTATCTGTTAATTGTAGTTTTCAAGATAACTTAAAACTGAAATTTGCTAAATATTAATTAACATTTCAAGGGCCACAAATGGGCTATCTTACTTTTCAGAAAATTCCTTAAAAGATAGAACTTATTCTGTTTATTATCATTATCCAGTCAGTTTTCCTCTAACTGCTGTACAAAAATATATTTATAGAGAAATTTGCCACAAACTGATTTAACCCCATTTTTAGTAACAGAAAAAACCCATCTCCATGAAGAAAATGATTCATGAAAACTAACAAGTGTTGATATTTATGTATAACACATCATTATTTCTTCACAGACAACAAAGGCTGAAGCAGCCTTTTTGGAAGACACACTACAGAATTTAGCGGCAGGATTAAAACAGGAAGGAATAATTTATATAGGTATGATAATAAAGAAAACTAAATTTTTAAACTGCTAAAAAGTTGACACAAAAGTTCATTTTTGTAAGAAGATTTAAAAAAAAATCCATTGGATAAATGATTGTATGAAAATGACCCGACTTTTTAACAAAAAAGAAATGGAGGTCAGTTGATACTCTCAGGGGACATCATATGAAGTCGTCATGACCATCTTATCCCAGAACACATCTGCAAACAGGATGTTCTCAGTTCTGACACTGACATCAAAGAAATTTACAAATGTTTTCCTTTGAGGATAATGTTTTTGAGGACTTGAATGCTCCCACTCAAGCTTTGTGATTTTCCAAAATAAAAAGAGGCATTATTATACAGTAACCTCTATAATATATTTATCTGTGTTCAGTATGGATTCTAAATTAAACTGGTGAAACCATAGGGTGAATAATGATACATCTACATAATAAACACAGAACGGAAACTTTTGTCTGGATCATAAATAAACATAGGTGAAACAAGAATATACATAGTACACGGATGCCCCACTGGCACTATCATTTTCTATGTTCTGTGGACCTTGAAATGGGCGTCAAAACTCTAATTTGGCATTAAAATAAGAAAGATCATATAATAGGGAACATGTGTACTAAGTTTCAAGTTGATTGGACTTCAACTTCATCAAAAACTACCTTGACCAAAATCTTTAACCTGAAGCGGGACAGACGGAAAAACGGACAACAGATGCACAAACCGAAAACATAATGCCCTTTGTCAAACTGTCAAAATCGGTGCAATTTGGTTACCCTCACATTAGGCATCCTGTTTGAAGATGCAGCAGTTGAGGCTGTGCCATCAACAATGTATTTACGTTTGATATTAGGTCAGTTAATGGGAAACCACTAGTGGAAAGTCAATAATATTTGGTGTGCAGTTGAATTAGCATTTACCCAGCCCCTCAGTCATGTCCATTGACATTTCAGCGTTTGCTAAGTTTATATATATTACTTTGTGGTTAGGTCAGGTTATGTGGGATAACTAGTGGTAGGTATACAAATTTTTGTATGCAGATGTATAAGTATTGGTTCGTCTCATTTCCATGGAGTTTAAATAACCTACCATCTTAATCATGGTTCATTTGATTTTTGAAATTTTTGCAAATTGTTTAAATGTAAAAGTTTATGATTAGGCCAGTTGAAGGGGAGTTTCACTTCTGATATTTAACTTATATATGGTATACAGTGCATTGTATGCAATCATTTGTACATCTCATTTCCATGGAGACCCAGGAAACATTGACTGACTGTTTAAAATAGTTGACATTTAAAGTATTGCAATTTAAGCTTCAACATTTGCATTTTACTATCAATATTAGATACAGGATTGACGAACCTCTGTGTCAACAGTTTGTTTGAAAAATTGTTAGTCTGAGACGTTTTTCTGGAATGTTTCTCAACAAGTTTTGTAAGTTTCACCTTAATGTTTGCTCATTTTTAAGATATATATGAAAATAATTGATTAACTTAAAGCTATATATCTGGGACTGTGCAGCCCCTAAAAATGGTCACTTGGTGACTATTTTTACAACGCCAACCTTAAATGTTTAACCTCAATGACTGATGTCGCAATCTTTGTTGTATAGGTGTTTTGTGTGCAAGATTTATAATAACAAAAGATGGTGGACCGAAAGTGATCGATCTAACATGCAGATTCAAGGATCCTGAAACATAGGTAAAAGTTTCTCTTATATGCCCAACCCTTCTGTGTATGAATATTGCCTTTAGCATTTAATAACTCTGGAACAAACAAACCAGAAAACTATCAAAAATCTCAAGTATTTAGCTTATATTTTCCCATCGCAACAACAGTATAAAGTTTATAGTACTTTGATCCAAGCATAAAAGAGCCAGTGGTGACAATTACATGTACAAAAAAATACCTAAAATCTGATGGATAAAGTGCCTCATTAACTCTATAAAAAAAATTTAATAAATTTACAATATCAAAAGGTCACCCTCCTTTCACCAGTACCAATCATTGTGTAAAGTTTTCAGTATTTGATCTTAAGTATTCTCAAGTTATAGTACAACATGTTGACTTAAATCTGGAAGTTAAAATCCTATTTTTTTTTCTAGCATGCCATGAATTATGCAGAACTTTTGATACTAGACATCATTGAGATGGGAGCCATCTCTGTGGGCCCCGCTGTGAATAACGTGTGGTAAAAAATTTGTATCTTTACCATAGGACATGGGGTTGTCATCTGAAACAAAAGTTTTTGACCTTGACCTTTGACCTAGGAAGTTGTACATAATTTATGACACACCCTCTGGTGTTGGTTTATATACATGTCAAGTATAAACTTTGAAATTATAACAGTTATCAAGATATAGAGCAGACACGATCTTTACCATAGGACATGGGGTTTTCAACTGAAACCAAAGTTTTTGACCTTGACCTTTAACCAGGAAGTTGTACATAAATTATGACACACCCTCTGGTGTTGGTTTATATACATGTCAAGTATAAACTTTGAAATCGTAAAGGTTCTCAAGATATAGAGCGGACACGATCTTTACCATAGGACATGGGGTTGTCAGCTGAAACCAAAGTTTTTGACCTTGACCTAGGAAGTTGTACATACATTATGACACACCCTCTGGTGTTGGTTAATATACATGTCAAGTATAAACTTTGAAATCATAACGGTTCTCTAGATATAGAGCGGACACAATTTGTTACGGACGGACTGACCACTGTAGGGCGTCCTCCATTTGCGGGGCCCTAATTATTCTAGCAGCAGTACTGTAAACTATTTAATGTAGTTTTAATTGATTTAACAGAAGATTGGAAAACTAGATAGTCTATATCTGATTAGTAATAGGTAAACTATATTTGGTAATTAATTTATAGCATAAGGTTATATACATGTCCATCAGAATGGTTCACCTTATCTTTACCTCAAGTCATGGTTCAGATATTAAAGCTACTATATTTGTATAAATAAAAGTATATTGTGAGGGGAAATCATCCAGACAGCAATCTAATGACAAAATTAGGCAAAAGAAATCTAGAAGATGTGGTATGAGTGCCAATGAGACAACTCTCTCATCCAAAACTGTTTTCAACAATAGACATGTGTCTTAACAATGTCAACCTACGTACCCAATTGCCCAACAGTAGATCTAAAAGTTCTGAATAAATCAAATTAAGATTTCTTACAGTCAACTACTGTTGTTTCTTTATTAATTTGAGGTTTTAGGTGAACCACCAAAATATAAATATAGAATCTTAACATTCTGATGTATATTAAAATTTTCAAATTGATCATATTATTGGTGTCTCAATGGCAACAATAGTAAAGAACAACTACCTGGTACTGAAAGTTTAAATATTTGTCTGATTGGTGACAGATCGATGATGGATTCTTGACTGATTGGTGAAGTATTATTAATGCAATAGATCTGACTAATCTACATGCATATATGTTGTATTTGTTCCAGGTTCTATAAAACATTTTACCATATTTCAATTAAATGGGCATAATTCCCAATTAAAATGCAAATTGTAAAACCTGACACAATTTTAATAAGTTACAGAAATCTTATAGTCGCTGTCTGCATTAATAAGCAAGCAGTTTACACTTTATATTTTTCAAACTTTTCTAATTTAAATTATTTAAGATAATTAAAATATTTACCAAAAACCAATTTAATATTCACTCCAGAAGTTATCTTTTTCCAGTTTAACATTTTCTCTATAAATTGAAAATGAGGTGAACTACGTTACAAACACGTTCTCCGGTAAATCGCCCATGTTATGACGCTGGTGTGTCCAACCGTAACAAAGCAAAACTAACTACTTCGAGTTTTATACCTATAGCTAGTTATACTTATATCTGAGATTTTTATATTTTTTTATTTTTAATTCTTACAAAAAAGTTTAGTACATATTGCACAACGGTAGTGATCCTACCGGCAGTCATAATGTTTTATTCCTTAACTTGTAATTTCCTTTAACTAAGCAGGACATCATATTAAGCACAACATAGAGAGTGATATTAGTTCAATTTGATTACAACAGGTTATCATAAATAATTTTGTTAATAACAATGGTCATTTATTCCAAATTATATCAGTCTACAAAACTAAACAAAGTTGAAAATGCAGAGATTTGTTAAGCATGTAATCTCTGTGGAATGGTCTATTCTATGTGGAATGGTCTATTCTAAACAAACACCAAATTTTTTAAATAATTCTAAATCCAACAGATCAATATCGGTGTCAAAATTAAATTCTATTACAACTTCAATCCAGATACACATACTATGTTTTATAAATGATGAAATCATCGAAATGTAACCTCCGTGAAATATTGGTTACATAGTGTGCTAGTGACCTAATACGGTATATATGGGGTCAGTAAATTCCATATGGGGTGAGAGCAAATCTCGAATCCCCAAATGGAATTTACTGACCCCATATATACCGTATTACGTCACTAGCACACTTATGTAACGAATTTATCTTACCGACTATCTTAACGTGTGAAATTTAGACTAGTGACCTATCGAAATGAGCAAGTCTTCAAATTTTTTATCGTTAGCATTAAGAAACTACTTCCATTGATCCTACAAAAAACAGATGCCAACAATAACAACTTGTAAAGTTTAAATGTGTTTTATGAATTTATTTCATTCATCACCAATTTCTTCGTCTGTTGAAACCTTTAAGATTTTTTCTCAGTACCGTTTTGTTTTTATAAAGGGACGTAACACCACTACTAACCGTGTATGAAATAAGCCCCGCCTCCCTACTAACCTAATATGGAATATACACGGTCTCCACGCGGACGCTTTTAACCAATCATATTCCTAGAAATTTATAGGAGGTAAGATAATTTAATTTCCATTGACGTTTTGGTGAAGACACTGTGCTTTCTTTCACGTCCGCACTTCTATCGAGTATGGCATGTCAAATTAACATTTTAGATAATTATAATGAACGGCAAATATATAAATCACTGAACAATAAAATAAATTGTAATTCCAACATAAGAAGATACCATGTTTCATACAGAAATTTAGCCTTGCAACAGGTCACCTACGGACCCCTCAAAGAGTTGTTGCAAGGGTTCTTAACGTGCAAAGAGCGTGGCACTCTCTTTACACGAGGCATCGGATTTAACGTCCCCATTCTGACCGGACGTGGCTGCAAATTTGTACATCCCGCACAGCCAAACGGACGCCCCACTTTAGCAAGGGTTTTACTGCCGGTCGGAGGAAGACCAATGGTGACCATACTTCTATTCCCCAGTCACCCTTGGGGTTTAGAATTATGAAAACCAAGCAAAATAAGTCATATTGATAAAGAAAACAATTGTCTTTATTTACTTTTTAGGACACAGAACTACAAATACAGACAGTAGATCAAGTAGTTGTCTATATCACATACAAAGAAACAGTAGAGTTATTAGCAAAACAGTTATACACAGAATACGATAAAACAATTGTAAGGTCTTAAAACGGATTTAAGGATGTTTGCTAACATTGATTTGACTTTTTGTCAGATATTTGGAAATCTCTAGTTTTATAATATAGTTGCATGGTAGTGTTTACGAACGATTGATTGATTTGTGATTGCTTAACGTGCAGTGGCAAATATTTCATTCATGTTAAGGACGAGAACACATTAACAATAAGTACAATGGGTAGGTCTTGTAATAGATGCCGTTCCTGCTGAAGGATTATTAAATTTTGAATGCCACTGAGAAATGAGGGTATTTTAGATAGGGATAGCAATTTTGCCCTGCAACAGGCCACCTACGGACCCCTCAAAGAGTTGTTGCAAAGTTTCTTAACGTGCGGAGATCTCGGCACTCTCTCTACACGAGGCACCGGATTTAACGTCCCCATTCTGACCGGACGTGGCTTTTTAGTTTAGACATCCCGCAGAGCCAAATGGACTCCCTACTTAGGCAAAGATTTTAAAGCCGGTCAGAGAAAGACCAATGGTGATCATAATTTTATTCCCCAGTCACCCTCAAGGGACTTTCAAATGATAAAACGATAATGCTTTCAAAGAGAAGTCATATCTCTTCTCAGGACAGCAAACAAAACAATACAGAGTTAATGGTCTCATAAAAGTAATATAACAAAAATATATAACTCCGAGGAAAATTTAAGACGGAAAGTCCATAGTCAAAATGGCAAAATCAAAAGCTACAACACATCAAACGAATGGATAACAACTCTCATATTCCTGACTTGGAACAGGCATTTCCTTATGTAAAAAAAAAGTGGATAAAACCTGGTTTTATAGCTAGCTAAACCTCTCATCTGATGCCAGTTGCATAAAATTCCCATTATATAGACAACGATGTGTGAACAAAACAAACAGAAATAATAGGTATAATTGTCAAAAATAGGGGGACAGCAGTCAACACTGTTTTATAATCGTAAGAACTATAAAAACAAACAAATTTATATTAGAAAGTAACACAAAGAGGCATATCGACAACGCACATTAGCAAAAATGAAAGACAATAGATATAAGAAGATGTGGTATGAGTGCCAATGAGACAACTCTCCATCCAAGTCAAAATTTATAAAAGTAAACCATTATAGGTCAAAGTACGGTCTTCAACACGGAGCCTTGCCTCACACCGAACAGTAAGCTATAAAGGGCCCCAAAAATTACTAGTGTAAAACCATTCAAACGGGAAAACCAACGGTCTAATCTATATAAAAAACGAGAAACGAGAAACACTTATGAACCACATCAACAAACGACAACTACTGAACATCAGATTCCTGACTTAGGGCAGGTGCAAACAAATGCAGCGGGTTTAAACGTTTTAATGGTACCAAACCTTCACCATTTTTCTGAAACAATATGATTGATTGATTGTTGGTTGCTTAACGTCCAGTGGCAAATATTTCATGCATATTCAGGACGAGAACAAATTAACAATAAATACAATAGGTAGGTTCTGTAATAGAGGCGTCAGGAATTAAGGCCGGAGAAATTTAGACTGCCACGAGAAATGAGGGTATATTGGATAGGGACCGAAATTTAGCCTTGCAACAGGTCACCTACGGACCCCTCAAAGAGTTGTTGAAAGGGTTCTTAACGTGCATAGAGCGTGGCACTCTCTATACACGAGGCATCGGATTTATCGTCCCCATTCTGACCGGACGTGGCTGCAAATTTGTACATCCCGCACAGCCAAACGGACGCCCCACTTTGGCAAGGGTTCTACTGCCGGTCGGAGGAAGACCAATGGTGACCATTCTTCTATTCCCCAGTCACCCTTGGGGGCTCTGAAACAATAGTGTAACATCACAACATAGAAAGACACACTATAAAATATCAACTGAAATAGCTTAACTCAATCAAAGGACATATTAACACCATTGAACATACACTGAACAAATAAATTTGACCTATGATACAATGTAAATACAAAATAAATAAACTAAGGGAAGAATAATCAAAGTAACATGTTATATCGGTATGAAATGTTAAACAATTTAAGAAAAACAATATGCTCGAACAAAAATATCAGCCATTTGCAATAATTTTAAACACAGGTAAATGAAAATAATTTTGTTCTAAGAATACAAAAGTTTCACCATAGCACAATAACACAATTACAGGATGTATACACACAGGGCCACATCATATGTAACAAACAATTACAAAATGCATATAGACAAAGCGACCAGAATACAAAAAAATCTCACAACACATTGACGGGGCGTATAAGTACAGAGCCACGTTAAACGGATATCACCATATACAGACTAAACAGTAAAAGTTATATTCATAAAGACAAATAAAATTTATTATTTAATTGTTGTGTTTTAACGCCACTTTTAAGCACCGCTTTTCGGCTATTTCGTGGCGGCCAGTTTTTATTGTTGGAGGAATCCGGAATGCCCGGAGAAAACCACCGACCTTCGATAGGAAAACTGAAAATCCTAGTCAATTAAGATTGGAGTCGAGTGCACCTGCACGAGCGGGGTTCGAACTCGCAACATATGTGTTGACTGGCTATTGATTACAGTAGTAACTATATAAACCACTCGGCCATCGAGGCCCCAAGACAAATAAAAGAATACTATAACACGTTATTATGATGATAAACAATGTCAGTACCCATAATCTATACTTCACGACCATCGTGTATTATTTGTGAAGTTGATACGGATTATTTGGTACCTTCTGATTAACATTTTTTTAGAAAAATAACGAGACGTTCTTTGGCATACACCTGGTTCTTCAACTTTCTACTCAGACCCACACGAAAATATGAAACGCTAAGTACACAAAACATAAAATGTAAAAGAATCGTCAAGATGAGCACTAGTACTTCTAAACACAACCAGTACTGCATCGCATCGATCAAATTATAACACTGAGTTCACTTATCTTACCTGTATAGGTAAAATTTACCTGATATTTATTTGCTCTTCATATATATAAGAATAGGTAGAAATCTAATCTTGAACTTCATCCAAAATACTTTCGAGGAATACTTTTTTATAATTTCAAGCGGGAAATAAAAGTTTAATATCTACAAAAGAATTTTGTATATCAACTATTTATGAAATGAGTTAAATTATAGAATTATATTTTTTACACTTATCCATGTTATCTAAAGTAGTTAAAATTTAATTGCACTATAATCTTGAAATTGAAGAGGCTTTATCTAGCTTTAAATCCAAATGTTTGATTTAGATTAGTCAATAGAAGTCCATGGTATTTCCTTGGAGCTCGGTAATTTTGTTATTTTGCTTTTTTGGTCAAGTTACCAAACAAAGCCTTTCCATAATCAATTTAACATGACTTAAGATTTTAAAATGTGAACTTTTCTGGGGCCCTGTAAAGAGAAACGAAACAGAAAGAAGCGAAACATAGCGAAATGAAACACAGCGAAACATGTAAATTTAGAAACGAAACGGAAGAAAATCTGTATTTTGAGGAACGGATTTTTTTTTTCAGTTTCGTCTAAAAAAAAGTGAATTTGTGACTAGGATTTTTATGCCTTGCCTATGAGCGATGATGTTTTTTGGTCTGTGCCACGACGTTATGACAATGTCTCTTTGAAATGTATGCCAAATTAGGTATTTGAACCATAATTTGCGATTCAATGAATATAAAAATGTGATCTTTTTAGCGAGTCATACTGACCTATGGATACAAATTCTTGTTTTTATTCCTTTCTTTTTGTTTTAGTTTCAGAGATTTATTTATTATGGCAGTACCTTTTAAACTACTTGCAACAGGTATCATCGTCATTCGACTTCAATTTTATTGACATGCCGAATGTACTTCGTAGCTTCTCTCTTGAAAATGTGGTAGATACTAGCTAGAAACACCCATCTGTCACGATAAATGGCGAATAATAAAACACAATGTATTTGCTTTGTCTTGGGTTAGTTTGAAGAAGGAAGTAGAACACGAAGAGACGAACATACAATATGGTATAAATAAAAAGAAACAGAGCGAAACATTTAGAAAAGGATGCTCCAGTAGGGTACCCACCTTAGGTCACCGGGTCACTTTTAAGTAAACAACTCAGTTCTAAACTGATTTCATTCTCGGTTAAAACATTTTTATGGTCACAGGTACTTTCAAAAGAGACGTCAGGTTGCAAGGTATTCACCCCTCCCCTCTTTAACGTCGCACGTCGGATTTGACCATGTTGTAGCCAAATATAGGATGAATGCATCCAACTTGAACATTCGGATCCTACTATCTTAAGGTATGTCAAAGTGTCCACACCATTTACACATTTTAGCTATGGGATACTTAAGTGTTTCATTTCTGAATACAAATACCTTAAGTGGCATAAACTCATTAACAATAAATGATGATAAAGACCTATTGCAGATTATTGCATATACAATGATATTAACAGACATGATATAATGAAAAGTTATTCATACTAATATATCATAATATTATTAACGATAAACCCCCATGGTCACTATTGGTCTTCCTTCGAACTACTTATAGGAGTATTATTAGTATGTAAAGGAGCTAGAATAGCTAGAATTTTTGAAACTAGAGAACTATAGTAGGGGGTTCAGTATACCATGGCAGAAAATTTTACTAAGCCACGGTATTTTGACCCCCAAGCCATGGTATATTGAACCCCCTGCTATAGACCTCTTATTTCAAAAATTCTAGCATTCCTTATTTCTTTACATAGTTAAAATAGTCCATTAAGTAGTTTGTATGCATTTAACATGCTAGAAAAGATGTTTTGATAATTTTACTTAGTCATGGTATTTTGACCTCCCTGCCATGGTTTATTGAACCCCATACTATAGATCTCTTAATTTCAAAAATACTATCTATTCTAAATCCTTGACATAGTAATAATACTCCAATAAGTAGTTTATATGTATTTAACATGCTGGAAAAGATGTTTTGAAAATTTTACTTAGCCATGGTGTTTTGACCCCCTCCCCCCTTTTTTCCATGGGAAATTTAACTCCTTTATATTTTAGGATTTCAATAAAATCAAAGCATTCAAGGTGCATGGTCTAATCATAATGCTTCAATAAGTATTTTGAATAAAATTTTGTAGGTAAACACAGCATGTTCAGAGCACTGTTTTGACCCCCTCCCCCTTTTTTCCATAGGAAATTTAACTCCTTTATATGTTAGGATTTCAATAAAATCAAAGCATTCAAGGTGCATGGTTAAGTCATAATGCTTCAATAAGTATTTTGAATGAAATTTTGTTGGTAAACACAGCATGTTCAGAGCACTTATACCAAGCCATGGTATTTTCTTTCCTACCATGGAAAATTTACCTCCCCTTTTGTTATGTATGATTTTCAATCTTTAAATAATGTAAAAATGTTCCAATAATTATCTAGAATGAAAAAAAAAGGGGGGCGTCATTTTACCATAGCGGTATTTTGACCCCGGGGTCAATTTTCCATGGGGTTCAAAATACCATATGACACCGGCAGTAAAACAGTCGCCAAATTGGGACGTCTGTTTGGCTAATCGGGATTAACAAATTTGCAGCCACGTCTGGTCAGAATGGGGACGTTTAATCCGATGCCTCGTGTAAAGAGAGTGCCACGCTCTTTGCACGTTACGAATCCTTGCAACAACTCTTTCAGTGGTCCGTAGGTGACCTGTTGCAAGGCTAAATTTCTGTCCCTATCCAATATACCCTCATTTCCCGTGGACGTCTAAATTTCGCCTACCTTAATCCCGGTCGCCCCTATTACAGAACCTACCTATTGCATTTATTGTTAATTTGTTCTCGTCCTGAATATGCATGTAATATTTACCACTGGACGTTAAGCAACCAACAATCAATCAATTCTAACGATTACAAGATTACAACGTATGGGACTTTAAAGCATCGACAAATACAAAGCACAATAGAACTGGTATGTAATGCGTTCTTTCTAGTGCTGCAATAAGTGAAATTAGTCCCAGTATGTAATGTGTCTTCGAATAAACCATTAATTGTGTAGTTATGCACACATTCTATTGGGATTAAATCAGATCTTTCATAAAAAGAGCAGACAGATCCAGGGTTTAAGGAAAGGGGAGGCGTAATTGTCCTAAAAGATAAACATATGTACCACCGAGTATTTTTTTTTTATCAATAGGACCCGCCCTCAGTGATCTTCGTCTATGCACATATATACATCACACAACACAATCTCGTCAGGAAAATTTTGTATGGGTCGTTCTTCAAAATACAGATTTTGTTCTGTTCTGTTTCGTTTCGCTCTGTTTCGTTTCTGTTCCGTTTCTCACTTAACAGGGACCCAACTTTTCTACTTTTCTTGCATTCTGATTTGTTATTAAGTAGTTTTCATGTTAGTTGTTTGCATTGCCACAAGTTTTTTTTTTTAAGGATCAACCGTTTTTCTGAGTTTTTCAGTTCTGATTTTTGCCAAATTTTTTGTTTGGAAATCTTTCCTAAATTGATTATCAGCGATTCTACAGAATACCTTTAAATAGTTCCTAAAGACAAATTTTAGCTAATTCATGTGTGACAAGAAAGTAACTACCAGAAAAGTCAAAGTTTCCAAATAGAGCCCGCCAACCTTTAAACAAAGATGCATCCTCTATTACGGCTTCTTGGCAGTAACTTAAGAATTCGGTATCATGAAAATTGAAAGATTTTTCATTATGAACAGCAATCCTTTTTTTCATCAATTTTTAAAATAAATTCAAAGGTTTAGGCCATGTGGTAAATTTTACTTCTTTTGAGTCTCAACCAATGTTTCGTGGTATTTAAACCCCAAGGGTGACTGGGGAATAGAAGTATGGTCACCATTGGTCTTCCTCCGACCGGCGGTAAAACCCTCGTCAAAGTGGGGCGTCCGTTTGGCTGTGCGGGATGTACAAATTTGCAGCCACGTCCGGTCAGAATGGGGACGTTAAATCCGATGCCTCGTGTAAAGAGAGTGCCACGCTCTTTGCACGTTAAGAACCCTTGCAACAACTCTTTGAGGGGTCCGTAGGTGACCTGTTGCAAGGCTAAATTTCTGTCCCTATCCATATACCCTCATTTCCCGTGGCAGTCTAAATTTCTCCGACCTCAATCCCAGACGCCTCTATTACAGAACCTACCTATTGTATTTATTGTGAATTTGTTCTCGTCCTGAATATGCATGAAATATTTGCCACTGGACGTTAAGCAACCAACAATCAATCAATCAATCGTGGTATTTAAAATGGCAAATTAACTCGGAATAACTTTCAGTAATAGAATCTAATAGAAAATCTATTTTATTTGCATTGTTCATGTTGTGAAACCTGCATTTATCAGCACATCTAGCAAAAAAGTACTTTCCCGCCTCAGACATAATGACGGGATTAACAAAACTGGTATCATCTTTTGCATCTATGTGATCTGAATGCCTTTGAGAATAGCAGATACCTTATCAAACATTTTACTACATAGTTCAAAATCCTGGTTTGTGTGTTCACATTTAGAAATAACTTTTACTAAATCTTTAATTTTATATCATATATATTTTTACTTACCTGTCAAGAAATATACATAAGGATTATCTCCCTCACGACGTTCTCATAACTCGCAATACCTGGATGATTTCAAACATCTATCTAACCTTGATCATCTGGGTGTCAGTTCTCAGATAATTTTTTGGCGGCAACAAAATAAGACGTTCTCACTGTCTAGAGACTTTCTAGAAAGTCTCGTCGTTGAAATTTTTCTTATATGTACTTTTGATAGTATCATCCGGTCATATTGGACGATGGCTGAAGAGTATAGACACTCACTCGCTGACGAAAATGCTAAAAATCTAGATTCAGATAGTGCAGGTGAAACGCAAACAGGAGAAATTTCCGTGAAAAAATGGCGAGGACAACAAAAGACTCTTCGTCGAAGAAAAAGAAAAGTGTGTCAAAGACGGCTGAACTTGAAAATAAGTTAACCAGTAGTGAAGACAGGTTTGGTATGTTATGTGCCTTTTTCAACATTTTATGTGCAGGTAGTTCGAGCTCTACAGAAGTTTCTCAATTTTGTGGTTTAGACACGCAGAGAGAACAAAGTTCGGATAAAGTACCAAGTACAGGGGAACATACACCGGTAATTTCTTTACATGCAAATCTTAATGAGGACTAGGGAAATCCTAGAATTAGAAATGTAGATTCTGACAATAGATCAGAAATTTCTCTGCATCAAGACAGTCGTGAAAACGGTAATTTACTTGGTCTATGTTCATCAGAGGATGAAGACTGTCGTAGTATAAGTAGTCCTGCTTATTCTCAGGCTGGTATAAATCTAAAATAATTTGATAGATTTAGCCAATATTTACAAACTCAACATACTACGTATGTACAATTGACATTGATAATAATAACAATAAAACTGTAGACAAGCAGTCAGATAATTTAAATTTATTGTCAAAATTGTTTAAAGAAGATATTCCTTCGGAATCTTTGTATAAATCTGGTGGCTTGATAATTGATGAAGCACAAGTAAGAATTCTAAAACGTTCCTGGAGAACTAAAAATCCAGAAAAACTTACAACATTTAAAGATGAATACCCTAGTTTTTTTTCCGGTAAATGATAAATCCAAAAGCTTTCTGCATGTTCCCAGTTTGGATGATTTATTAGAAGCAATGGTAAGAAATATCATTGTACAACTAGTGTTAAGTCATGGGATAAAGCAGTTGGTTACACAAAACAGATAGAAAATTTAGCCTATCAAGGCAAGCTGGCTTCAAGTATGGGTATTATATCAGTGTTGTATATACAACAAGCGTTAGCTACTTTATTAGAGAAAGTGGAAAATGAAAATGTAAGCAATAAAACTAATCAAATGGAGAATGACTAATTTTCAATTACGTCAAAGTCTCTTGATCAGGTAGGACGCACAGGTGCGTTTAACCATATGATACGCAGGAAAGCGACAACTTCTGAGTCTGGTTTGAATAATTTGTAAGATATACAGGCTAAATTGTTGTATTTACCTCTTTCTAATGAGGGTGTATTTGGTAAAGGTTTGGAAGACAAACTTCAGAAACGTACAGAGCAACGTGAGCCACTGGACGATGTGTTACCAGAATATAAAAAAAAAAAATAATAAGAGAAAGTTTGATTCTAGTCAGGTGCGCCAATATTGGCAAACAAAATCCTAGATACAGATCTAACAGTTTTAAAAATAACAATGCTAGTTCAGCTGATAACAAACGCTCAGGATTTAATTACCATTAATCTTCTGTGAGATCCGCTGCTAGGAAGTGTGAGAAGGACAATAAAGCTGATGACTATGGGGAAAAAGATAAAGAAAAGAAAACAGGTGGAAACTGGAGTTCTTTTCCTATCTAAAAGAAAAACAGTAGCTGACTCAGAGTTGAAGGTAATAACTTAAACTTTTAGGAATTTTTGGTCCTCAATGCTCTTCCACTTGGTACTTTATTTGGCCTTTCTAACTTGTTATTCGAGCGTCACTGATGAGTCTTGTAGACGAAACGCACGTCTGTCGCAAATACAAAATTTCAATCCTGGTATCTATGATGAGTTTATTTATCAGAATCAGTCCGATATACCAGTTGGGGGTCGTCTTAGATGTTTTCTGGAGAATTGGGATAAATGGAAACTGTAGTTTGTAACCCTCTGTTATCACTGACAAGACCCATTGATCGTCATTTTGGAAAGGCAAACGGAAAACCTCTGTGGCATTAAAACGCTTGGATATTTTAATCCAAGAAATAAATACTCTTATAGAAAAAGACGCTATAGAACTTGTTCGCCAGCAAGATGAAGCAACAGGTTTCTACAGTAAATTTTTTCTAGTCCCCATAAAGAAACGGACAATGAGACCAGTATAAAATCTCAGACCCCTCAACGGGTATCTCAAGAAAATGTATTTCAAATGGACACTTTCACAAAAGTACCATTCTAGAGTTTGTCTCTAGTGCTGTGTGGAGGCAGTAGAACGTTTCCCCGTGCTTGAGGTGTATGCTCTTATAATATTTACAGTTATGGTGTGCTTGTTCATATGAGAATTTCTCATATTAATACACCGTCAAAATTTCATGTTTGGTTAAATTTCCTCAAAATGCTGGTCTGGTCATCTGATTGTATATTGCCCTTTCATACTATTTTAAACTGCTAGGTTTTCTTACATATATTTCGATGTGCCCCGTGCTGTCTATCATTTGTTGTTTAGTTATATATGTATTGTCTATCATTTGTTGTTTCGAAATTAATGGTCTTTTGTTGGGCAATGTATGACAAATATATGTTCAAAAACCTCGCGCGTAATTATAAATTATGTAATTCATTGACCGCTCCCCGACATGTGTAACTTCAAGGCATATTTTAGCGGCGATCGATGTCTTTCAAAATTACTTTATTTTTATCAATAGTACCGCTTAAGTCGACGCTAGGGGCCGTCTTGACCTTGTTGTAGGGTATGAATGATTTGTTCATTGTTGAAGGCCCTACATCAACTGTCAAGATGAAGAACAGGAATAAAAGCCCTGTTCATTGATAATTTTCTATGTATTGTGTGCGATTTTGTCCCATGTACATTTACTCCATATCCTTTCATTTTCAAAATTTGTAAAAAATGGAGACTGGGCTATTTCTCTAGATCTAAGCGATGCTTATTTACATATCCCAATTTCAAAAACATCGCAAGGTTCTCAGATTTTCCAGTGTTGTCAGTTGAAGGTCCTTTGTTTCGGACCAACTTCAGCCCGAGAGTCTTTACAAAAAGGGTTTTTGTAGTAGCAGCTTTTCTGATAAACTCTAAATGACAGCAGTCTATCTGGACGAGTGCTTAGTACTCAATCAAAGCAATAATCAATTATATCAAGATCGAAAGAAATGTCTCGATATCATAATTTCACTAGGTTTCTCATTTCACATTGTACCCCAAGGGTGACTGGGGAATAGAAGTATGGTCACCATTGGTCTTCCTCCGACCGGCGGTAAAACCCTCGTCAAAGTGGGGCGTCCGTTTGGCTGTGCGGGATGTACAAATTTGCAGCCACGTCCGGTCAGAATGGGGACGTTAAATCCGATGCCCATGATAACTATGAATTACATTTGAGCTGATTATGAAGTTTGAAATGACTTAGAATCACAGAGAAGTTTTCTGTTAGATGTGTGTTGTAGAAAGTCTCATCAGGTGAAATAATTTATTTATAACACTCCTCCTTAGGTTCAGACTGCTTTAAAATCAGTAGTAATCCTAATGTATATTCTTTGACTGGAAAGTAAAAATATATATGATATAAAATTGAGAATTTGTTTTCAAGTTCTTATTTTATGAATTATTTTTACTTACCAGTCAAGGCTCCCAACTCCTCCCAAGTTATAAATAATTTCGGTATATGGAATATTTTGTTCCCACCGTTAAACTGAGGACAGACACCCGGATGATCAAGGTTAGATAGTTGTTTGAAATCATCCAGGTGTTGCGAGTTATGAGAACATTGTAAGGAAGATAATCCTAATGTATATTGCTTGACTGGTAAGTAAAAGTAATTCATAAATTTAAATTAGAACATGAAAACAAATTCTCAATGTTGTCAAATTGCGAGTGTGCTTTGGCAGCTTACCTCTCGAAATATTAGCGATTGCTTTGGGTCCTCTTGGTTTTGTCTCATTACATTTGTCTAAATAAATTTGTCTTTGAACAATTTTTAAATATCTTCTACAACAAATACTTGCATGCCACTAAATATGAATATGCCTACAAATACATTATAATTGTCCAAACAACTTGATCGATAACATGGATACCTCATCAATAATGAGACATTGGGGGCTCTAGGTATTGTGTTTGTACACTTCATAATGGTCACTGATTCCTAATTAATGGAGCAATGTCTCATTGGAATACCGATCGTCTTTGATTTAAAAAACTTTTGCAAGTCCCACAATGACCTAACACAACAATATAATGGCCCTCTAACGCCTTTGACATTATATCTTGCTCAAAATCATATTTTGTAAAGTCAAACGCAGCAATGTTGACAACTTTCGTTTAAAAGGTAACTTGTATACAAATGAATTCGGACCAAAGTTCCTGACCAATCAGAAACAGCTTTTATTTTGCTGCTAATAAGTTGATATAGTGAGGGTTTACTGGGTCAAGGAAATCTTAGTTAAGTTAAAAATAATTCATGATTATTGTGACGAGGGTCACAATTGGATTTTTGTAACTTGTAAAGCGCGAAAGATAATCATATTATGAAGCGCAAGGTAGAACAAAAATAAGACGAGTAATTATGTAGAAATACCGTTAGAAGTGGAATTGGCTATTACAAAATTAGCCCCCTTCTTGTAATAGACCCCCCAAGGGTGACTGGGGAATAGAAGTATGGTCACCATTGGTCTTCCTCCGACCGGCAGTAAAACCCTTGCCAAAGTGGGGCGTCCGTTTTGGCTGTGCGGGATGTACAAATTTGCAGCCACGTCCGGTCAGAATGGGGACGTTAAATCCGATGCCTCGTGTAAAGAGAGTGCCACGCTCTTTGCACGTTAAGAACCCTTGCAACAACTCTTTGAGGGGTCCGTAGGTGACCTGTTACAAGGCTAAATTTCTGTCCCTATCCAATATACCCTCATTTCCCGTGGCAGTCTAAATTTCTCCGACCTCAATTCCAGACGCCTCTATTACAGAACCTTCCTATTGTATTTATTGTTAATTTGTTCTCGTCCTGAATATGCATGAAATATTTGCCACTGGACGTTAAGCAACCAACAATCAATCAATCTTGTAATAGATAGGGATAGTAGATCTTTCAATGGATAGCCTGTGCTGTTTGCTGGGGAATAGAATTTTGAATGAATTTTGGAATTTTTCTTCAAATTTGTTCTACTAAATATTCTGTAATATATTGAATAGTTTAATGTGTTCTTCCTCTAATTTATACGCTATATTACAATCACATTAGTTAAATATTTGTTTTTATAATTCAAATATTTATTGTCATATTCCTTACCTGGTACAGGCATTTTCCGCCGAAAAATGTGTGTTACACCTGGTTTTATTGCTTGCAATATCTTTTGTATTACAGTTGTTTATAGTTTCGTTAAACTGACAAAATTTGGTGAGCAACCCAAATAGCATAACAGGTAAATGTGATTAGAATTGGCATCCAGCAGCGAAAATTGTGTAAACATACACCACAACAGACTTAATATTCAAACAAACATATATAAATAAGTCTAACAAAGACGCCGACCATAATGGTGTTGTAGTTGATATTATATTGAGAAAGACGCCGATCAAAAGTTTTTTGCAGTGGATAGTAGATACTGTACATCAACATGTTTCATTTGAATACCGACCGTCACCAATCCCAGACCATGAAAGGATTGGTTTACCACCAACATTAACCGATGCTTTGCCAGCCGTGGCAGTTACGTGCACTTTTTTAGATTTTTCTTGTTTTTCTTCAAACTTTTAGCTATAAATACAATTAACTAAGCTCATGGCTTCTATAATTCAAATAAATACATATACTTTTCCGTTCATCTCAACATGCGTTTTAAGCTAAAATCTTCAATTCTTTAATGGTTTTCAGAGAAGGTATATATATATATATTTAATGTATCTAAAGTTTTAAATATATTGATTGTTTATTGGTGTGTAACGCCACTTTCAACACTCTTTGCTAAATTATTGCGGCAATTTGTTTAATACTGATGATGCAGAGTCCAATGCACCTGCCACTATTCCAACTCACAAATTCATTGTCGACGGCCCCCCAAGGGTGACTGGGGAATAGAAGTATGGTCACCATTGGTCTTCCTCCGACCGGCGGTAAAACCCTCGCTAAAGTGGGGCGTCCGTTTGGCTGTGCGGGATGTACAAATTCGCAGCCACGTCCGGTCAGAATGGGGACGTTAAATCCGATGCCTCGTGTAAAGAGAGTGCTACGCTCTTTGCACGTTAAGAACCCTTGCAACAACTCTTTGAGGGGTCCGTAGGTGACCTGTTGCAAGGCTAAATTTCTGTCCCTATCCAATATACCCTCATTTTCCGTGGCAGTCTAAATTTCTCCGACCTTACTCCCTGACGCCCCTATTATAGAACCTGCATATTGTATTTATTGTTAATTTGTTCTCGTCCTGAATATGCATAAAATATTTGCCACTGGACGTTAAGCAACCAACAATCAATCAATCAATCATTGTCGACGGGCTGTTGATACTTGCAACTGTAGATGAAATACTCAGCCACCGAATCCCCATAGTTTAAATATAATAACATTATATAAATGTTTTATAAAATTGCTTCAGTTTTTGTCAGTGCCTAAAACAATTTTTCTTTCCACTTTTCTGTTAAAAGATTGATTTTGTTCTGATTTGTTTTTTCTTCCGTCACTTTTAATTCTTGCAAAAAGATTTTGTTTCGCGAGGTGCCGCTTAGATATTCGTTATATGATATCGAACAGTTTAACGCATTTGAAACTGACACCGTTTCACCGAACACTTTACCTTGTAAGAGTTATCTTCCTGAACACTGTTTTACTTGTTATCTCTACCGTAAAAGAAACCGTCAAAATCTTTGACAAATTTCTCGTTACATCCTCAGGTTGTTGAAAAGACTATATGAGAGTTATTCCCCCTTATATACAGAAATACGTGTGTATTTGTAACTGGTAAACCATAAGTGATAGAAACCTGGGGTGATTTGATTTGAGGTCCAGGTCATATTTCGAATTTTAATTTCGGCTTAATATAGCTTCTCAGCAGAAACGTATTAGACATCGACAAAATACATTTACTAAATTGTTACATGTCATATCATTTATTTTCACATTCAGATATGTTGATGATGTTCTTTCCATTATTATTCCAAACTTTTCTGATTGGATTCTATTAATATATATCCTACAGAACAAGAAATAAAAAAACAACAGACACGGCTTCCTCCGCCTCATTTTTAGACTTTTACCTCAAATTTAAAATACACGGTCATCTCAGTACCAGAATCTATGACAAACGAGACGATTTTAATTTTAAAATTATCAATTCCCCCCACCTTAGTAGCAATATACCAACTTCACCTGCATATGGGATATATATTTCCAAACTTATTCGGTATTCAAGAGCTTTCAGATGCTACTCAGACTTTGTAAAACGTCACCAGTGTCTGAGTAGAAAGTTGATGAACCAGGGGTATGTCAAAGAAGGTATCGTCCTTTTTCTAAAAAAGTTCATCGGAAGGTACCAAGACCTTGTTGATAAATATTCCGTATCAACTTCACAGATAATACACGATGGTCTTAAAGTATAGATTCTGGGTACTGACGTTGTTTATCATCTTAATTACGTGTTATAGTATTCTTTTTTTTCTTTATGAATATTACTTTTTCTGTTTTAGTCTGTTTTTGGTGATATCCATTTGACGTGGCTCTGTACTTATACGTCCCGTCATTGTTTTATTGTTCCATGGTAAAATGTTCATTGTCTACATTTTTGCTAATGTGCTTTGTCTATATGCCTATTTGTGTTTCTTTGTCATATATGACGTGGCTCTGTACTTATACATCCCGTTATTGTGCTATGGTGAATATTTGTTTTGTTAACACATCGTTGTCAATATCATGGAATCTTATTCACACATCGTTGTCAATATCATGGAATCTTATGCGACTAACAATATTTATACAAGCATATAATCTTTCGGAAATCTTGAGGTTATTATAATATGTCAAAACCATTTATATTTCTTAATATTATTGCATTAGTGATAGTTTTTAATGTAAAAAAGCGTAATTCTCATTTAAAAGTAGAATGGTATGTGACGTCTACATATACATATACTGGGAAATCATTAAAGGAGTTGTTTCCCCTAGTCCTCAGTATTAATAATTTATTTATAAAAATTAAGATGTGTATTCAGATCTAAGGGTGACTGGGGAATAGAAGTATGGTCACCATTGGTCTTCCTCCGACCGGCAGTAAAACCCTTGCTAAAGTGGGTCGTCCGTTTGGCTGTGCGGGATGTACAAATTTGCAGCCACGTCCGGTCAGAATGGGGACGTTAAATCCGATGCCTCGTGTAAAGAGAGTGCCACACTCTTTGCACGTTAAGAACCCTTGCAACAACTCTTTGAGGGGTCCGTAGGTGACCTGTTGCAAGGCAAAATTTCTGTCCCTATCCAATATACCCTCATTTCCCGTGGCAGTCTAAATTTCTCCGACCTTAATCCTGGAAGCCCTTATTACAGAACCTACCTATTGTATTTATTGTTAACTTGTTCTCGTCCTGAATATGCCTGAAATATTTGCCACTGGACGTTAAGCAACCAACAATCAATCAATCAATCAGATCTGTGTAAGTGTCTAGCGCTACATGTAGATTCTGTCTGCATAGATTGTTCCATAGACCAATAACAAATTGAGATCAAATATATAATGTGAATCATTTGATGACTGTAATTGTGTTAAAATAATAAGCATAAGCTTCCTTTAGTACAGAGCACTTGTTTAATATTTTAAATGTAAGTCAAAGTGGCAATATTTGTAATGGATATCTTGTTTCACATTTGTATAATGCTACAAATAAAAAATAGCTTAGTGGATATCAATATACCATAAACGTCGATACATGTATCTCATGTAAAAGAGGGACGAAAGATACCAGAGGGACAGTCAAACTCATAGATTGAAAATAAACTGACAACGCCATGGCAAAAAATAAAAATAAAAACAAACAAATAATAGTACAGAAGACACAACATAGAAAACTAAAGACTAAGCAACACGAACCCCACCAAAAACTGGGGGTGATCTCAGGTGCTCCGGAAGGGTAAGCAGTTGCTCCACATGTGGCACCCGTCGTGTTGCTTATGTTATTACAAATCCGGTAAATAGTCTTAATTCGGTAGGTCACATTATGTATCATTATCTTATATTATGTAAATAAGTAATAATTCAAATCCCCCCCAAGGGTGACTGGGGAATAGAAGTATGGTCACCATTGGGGACGTTAAATCCGATGCCTCGTGTAAAGAGAGTGCACGTTAAGAACCCTTGCAACAACTCTTTGAGGGGTCCGTAGGTGACCTGTTGCAAGGCTTAATTTCTGTCTCTATCCAATATACCCTCATTTCCCGTGGCAGTCTAAATTTCTTCGACCTTAATCCCGGGCGCCTCTATTACAGAACCTACCTAAAGTATTTATTTTTAATTTGTTCTCGTCCTGAATATGCATGAAATATTTGCCACTGGACGTTAAGCAACCGACAATCAATCAATCAATCAATAATTCAAATTGTTTTATCTATCATATTGTAATACATAACGGAGAATAAAATAAATTGTAATAGTAAGTTTCCACTCTATCAATCTAAATTATGTAATTAACAGACTCCTGTTTTATACATTAAGTAGTCAGAGACTCCTAAACATTTTTTAAAATAAGCAATACTCCAAAGTAAATTTCTGTTCTTAGAATAATAATAAAGTTAATCTATAATGTATAGCTTTGATTATGCACTTTTATCAGGCGGTTGTTCATATAGGGGAGAAAATCATGATCAATTAACTCCATTTGAGATTCTGATTTTGTCTCCGAAATGGCTGCCTAACCTCTAGTACCATCCAAGAAAATTCTAAAACAGCACACGCATATTAAACAGTTTTCTACAGTTTTAGGCACTCTTTTGGACATTTAATAAGCAAACGCAATGTCAGAAAATAAAAGTTTGTCAAACATAAACGCCGAGGAAACCATAACTCTCTTGAACAATATATTTAACATAGTGTCCAAACTAGAAAAGCGAATGGAACAGATTGAGAAAGATGTCGACAAAATGAACATCAAGTCCCAGCTAAACTCGCAAGCACAGAGAATATACATGGTTGAAAAAACGTAGAAGCTGTTCAAGATCGAAGCAACAGATTTAAAAAGAGCGTCGAATCGTCAATTCAGTTATAAATAAATGTTCAAACAACAAAGCTCAAATAGACGCTTTAGA
This sequence comes from Mytilus coruscus, assembly GCA_017311375.1. Classification (NCBI taxonomy): domain Eukaryota; kingdom Metazoa; phylum Mollusca; class Bivalvia; order Mytilida; family Mytilidae; genus Mytilus; species Mytilus coruscus. Next base: position 45,047,385 of record CM029604.1, on the reverse strand, counting down.
AAACTTCGTCATATTGCTTAAAAAACAGTTGAGCAATAATAATTTAGACAAAAAAGATGCTGAAAAATTTAGCACTCGGGAAGAGGACATGACCGAATAAAAGTGGCGTTCTAAGAAAAATGATCTGATCTTTACGGGTCTTGGGTTCCAGAGAGATGAGGATACCGAACTTAAGGTCCGTGACTTCATCTCTAACATACTCAGAATTAGTGACCACATCCAAATTGGAAATGTTCACAGATTCGGCAAGAGGGATAGAACTGAACATCGGCTGATTGTAGCGAGATTTATTGCCAGGCGAGATCTTGAGTTGGCGCTAAAACATTCATATCGGCTCAAAGGAACGAATTTTAGAATTAGAGGACAATTCCCAAAAGAAATCGAAGATAGATGCAGAACATTATACCCCGTTTCTCAAGCAGGCGAAAATAGAAAATAAAGTTGCATCACTTGTTCGTGACAAACTATATATTGACGGAGCCCTCTATAAACCAAATAATCAAAGCAGAGAATTCCGAGAAGAGGCATCACTAATAACAGTATCCGGCGGAGTACCTCTCCCAATACTACAAATAGACCGCCAATTACAAACAGACAAGTTCAACCAGTTACAAGTCCACCAGTTCCACCTAGGCCATTTAAGAGGTCAAGAGTCGATTCCGATAAAGAAACCCTCAACAATCATATGTAGGACAGATTAACAAGAGGTGAACTAAAGTATTCCTTCATCAATGTTTGCGGAATTAAATCAAAATCTTCAGCTCTTAAATTCTCAGACTTATTTTCCAAATTACATTTTTATTTTTTGTAGAAACTAAAACTGATATATCAGTCATGATATTTTGACGCTTCCACAAGGATATAGTTATTTTTGTACACATAAGACTAAGTTCAAAAGAAAATTTTGGGCTACAATAGTAGTAGATAAGTCAACAGTGAACAGTATTTAACATTTCACAAAACTGGCAGTGAATTCATGCAGTGGTTGAAACTTTCAAATTACTTATTAACTGATAACATTTTAATGTGTATACATTCCACCTGATGGTTCACAATACTCGTCGTTAGATGCTTTAATGAAACTGAAACAGAGTACCTACAGTTATTAGAACACAATACGAAATGTGGTCTGATAGGCGATTTTAATTTAAAGACATCAACAGACAAAGCAACCAATAATGTATATACTACACGGAAGTTCTCCAAAACGAAATTATCAATTCTTCTTCATTTAGGTCCGTACGCTCCACAGAGAGTCAAATTGTAAACAAGCATATCACTGCCACTACCCAGCTTAAAGCCTCTTCCGAACATTTGAAAGTCCCCACTATGTACTGGTTACCTAAATTGCACAAAAACAATTTAAATTCCGTTTCATCTCCCCATCTAGTAAGTATTCTACTACTAATCTATCGGTGCTTCTAACTACCTCCCTTTCTACTATCAAAGAACTTGTTATTAACTTTTGTAATAAAGCTTATGAAAATAATGGTATTAATTATTTTTGGAGTGTTAAAAATTCTTTAGAGGTTTTAGATAAAATACATGCTTTTGATGGTCCTTTTAATTCTGTTGACAGTTATGATTTTTCTACTCTCTACACTACACTTCCACACAATCTTACCAAGAAATAGTTCTGTAACGAAAAAGGAAAGTATGCTAGATACACTTACTGGAAATGTGAAGAAATGATTGAAGCTTTAAATTTTCTCCTGGACAACAAATATGTACGTTTCGGCGATAAAGTGTTTCGACAAGTAGTAGGTATTCCTATGGGCACTAACTGCGCCCCTTTAATAGCAGATTTATTCCTGTATTGCTATGAATCTCAGTTTATGACCAAACTTAGTAAAGACACGTCATTGTTACAATTGGTTGATACATTCAACAATACCTACCGTTATCTTGATGATATTTTTTCGTTAAATAATCCAGAGTTCTCAAAATATACTACTGAAATTTACCCAAAGGAACTTACTTTAACTAAATCTAACTTAAACAGCAGTAGTTGTTCTTTTCTAGATTTAGACATTTCAATTTCTAAAGGGAAACTCCATACTAAACTCCATACTAAAATTTACGACAAAAGAGACGATTTTTCATTCCCTATTATTAATTTTCCTTTTTTAGACGGCGATATTCCTTTGGCTCCATCATACGGTGTTTATATATCCTAACTCGTTCGTTATGCCCGTATGTGTAGTGATGTCATAGATTTTAACGAACGTAACCAATGCATCACTGGTAGTCTTTTAGGTTAGGAATTTCGTTACCATAAATTACTTTAAAATTTTACTAAATTCTTTCATAGATACAATGATTTGATTAGTAAATTTGGCTGTACCTTTAGACAACTTCACATCCTAAATTTTACGGTAATATTGTACTAAAAGCGCGGAAATCACTATCTGATCCGTGTAAACTCATCGAACCTTTATACAAACTTATTAGTATAGGTTATCTTACCAATGTTGTAATTAGATTTTTGAATATAGTTTACATTGGCACTAATATCGATTTTGTCATCAGCAATTAAAACATAACTAAATTTGTTTTCTTTTCAAACGGGATGTATAAACACACATCCACGTTCATTTACTATATAACGGTTAACTCCTAACTATTATACTACCTGTCGATACTTTAATTTTTGGCATTGCACAAGTCATGCCTTCTTTGACTGTCCATGACGTTAAAATACTAAATCCCTGGGATGTATTTTAGTTGATTTTAGTCTTTGATACATGATTTTTTATTATTATTTGTTTTTGGCTTTTAACTAGCTTTCAGTAACTGCGGGTATCCCTCAAAATTCTACTTTCTTGTTAATTTGACCTGTTGATACACTTTGCTTTTTTGTTATTTAATGTTTACTTAATTAGGGTTATATCTCGTCTCTGTTTTATATATATACCAGCTTTTGGTATGACTATAAATTTTCATTTTTGTTCTATGAACTATGAACAACAAAATTATTTAGTTTGTAAAAAATATTTCCGTTCTCCATTTATACTGTATACCTTACAACAAAATTATTTTCATTTACCTGTGTACATTATTCTATTTGGCGGCATTTTGTTCAAATTTGTTTTTCTGAAATTGTTTAACATATAACCCCTTATTTTATTGATTTTGTATTTACATTGTGTCATAGATCAAATTTATTCGAATAGTTCAGTGTATGTTCACTTGTGTTAATGTGTCTTTTGATTGAGTTAAGCCATTTCAATATATATTTTATAGTGTGTCTTTTTTGTGTTGTGATTTGTAATGTTACACTATTGTTTAATATAAGGGCGAAGGTTGTTACTTATCAAAACGTTTAAACCCGCTGCATTTGTTTGCATCTGTCCTAAGTCAGGAATCTGATGTTCAGCAGTTATCGTTTGTTGATGTGGTTCATAAGTGTTTCTCGTTTTTTATATAGATTAGACCGTTGGTTTTCCCGTTTGAATGGTTTTACACATGTCATTTTTGGTGCCTTTTATAGCTTGCTGTACGGTGTGAGCCAAGGCTCCGTGTTGAAGACCGTACTTTGACCTATAATGGTTTACTTTTACAAATTGTGACTTGGATGAGAGTTGTCTCATTGGCACTCATACCATATTTTCTTATATCTATTAAAGAACACATTATTGAGACGCTTCAACGGCAAACTGTCAAGTGGTGCATAAGGGTGATAAATTTGTCAATTTTGTTAAGGAAAATCAATCTGATCAGTTAAAAGAAATAAGAAACGTGCTTGATAATTTACTTATAACTGAGAACGTTGACCAAGCAGACCTTGATGATGTTTATACAAGTACTATTTGTAAAATTTCAACGATTCATCAAAGATTACAATGTATGTTTGGAACCATAAAAAACAAAATGAGAGACCGTGGTTCACAGATATTTTAAAATGAAAAGAAACTTATTTCATGAAGCAAAACAAAGATACAAATTTTCAAAAAATTTAACAAATAAAAAAAACCATGAAAAAAAGCTAGTACTTCATATAAAAAACAATGAATTGCTCATATCGTACATTCCACGAGAATATTGTAAATGACTTGAACGCTAATTCAAAATCTGACCCTAAAAACTTATGGAAATATATAAATAGTATTGGGAAACCATGCAAAATCAAGCAATAAAAGCCCAGTAGGTATTGATCAATTTCTTGAATATTTTGAAAAATTTAATTTGTCTGATGAAAAGGGAGACTATCCAGATATTGATTTTATTAAAGTCCCACCAGATAATATTAATCTAATTCTGAATTCTTTTATTACAGAATAAGAAATTTTAAAAGTGATTAAAAATCTTTAAAATAACAAAGCTGCCGGATACGATAGTATAGTCAATGAACATATAAAATCATCTGTTCCTCTTATGTTTCCTATTTATCACAAACTTTTTTATATTGTGCTAAACACTGGAAAGATTCCTTTAGTTTGGTCAAAAGGTGTGATTAAACCATTTTACAAGAATAAAGGTGACAAATGTGACCCGAACTACACTAGTTTCATGTCTTGGAAAAACCTTCACAGCCGTTTAGAATAGAAGACTAAGAGAATTATCGGATGAAATAGAATTAATATCAGAAGCTCAAACAGGTTTTAGGCATGGGTATAGCACATTAAATAATATATTCGTTCTGTATTCCCCGATATCTATTTACCAATCGTTAAGAAAAAAACTTTATTGTATTTTTGTAGACTTTTCTAAGGCTTTTGACACTATATCGCGGTCCGCATTGTAGGTCAAATTACAAACATCAGAAATCACAGGTAAAGTGTTTAAAGTCATCCATAATCTGTATAAGATGTCAAATCGTGTATCAAAGACGGCGACGAGCTGTCGTCATTATTTAATTGCTATAATAGGAGTACGGCAAGGAGAAAACATTTCACCCTTTCTATTTGCAGTGTACTTAAATGATCTTGAAGACTTCTTTTTAGAAAACGATGATCCCCACTTGCAAAGCCTCGAGACCAAATGTCATGTACATTTATCTATCTATCTAAAATTATTTCTTTTGTTGTATGTAGATGATACTATTATTTTATCAGAGACACCCGAATCAATGCATGAAGCTCTATTAGCATTCGAAAAGTATTGTCTACAACGGAAATTTAAAAAAAAATCTTTCGAAAACGAAGGTTGTTACCTTTTGCAAGCGGAAAACCAGAATACAACCGGTTTTCAAACTTTTTGGCGAAGAATTAGAAAACCAAGATTCCTGTTCATATCTTGGTGTCACTTTTAACTATATTGGTTCATTTGTAAAGGCGAAACACATTGCAGGTAACCATGCGACTAAGGTGCTATTTTGGCCTTGACACGAGATATCTTTTTACCAGTAGATTTACAACTAAGAATTTTTGATGCCCTAGTACAGCCAGTTCTTATCTACGGCTGTGAGGTGTGGGATTTTAGAAAAGATACACCTACAGTTTTGTAGAAATATCCTAGGGGTTAGAACGACAACTCCAAATTTCATGATTTATGGTGAGCTTGGTCGATGTCCGATCGATATCATACTTAAAATTAGAATAGTTAATTTTTGGAACCGAATTATTTGCAATAAACGTTCTTCAATTTTGTACCATACAATATTCAAATTGAACGAATCCGGATTGCATAAGTGTAAAATCCCCAAGGGTGACTGGGGAATAGAAGTATGGTCACCATTGGTCTTCCTCCGACCGGCGGTAAAACCCTCGTCAAAGTGGGGCGTCCGTTTGGCTGTGCGGGATGTACAAATTTGCAGCCACGTCCGGTCAGAATGGGGACGTTAAATCCGATGCCTCGTGTAAAGAGAGTGCCACGCTCTTTGCACGTTAAGAACCCTTGCAACAACTCTTTGAGGGGTCCGTAGGTGACCTGTTGCAAGGCTAAATTTCTGTCCCTATCCAATATACCCTCATTTCCCGTGGCAGTCTAAATTTCTCCGACCTTAATCCCGGACGCCCCTATTACAGAACCTACCTGTATTTATTGTTAATTTGTTCTCGTCCTGAATATGCATGAAATATTTGCCACTGGACGTTAAGCAACCAACAATCAATCAATCAATCAATCAATCATAAGTGTAAATGGATTGAGCTTCATATGGAATATTCAATCAAAGATTGATCCAATTCAGATAAAAACAAGTATTAAGCAAAGATTAACAAATGATTTCATCCAACAGTGGCACACTCAAATCCCAAACTCATCGATGGGGGAATATTACGGTCTTTTCAAAATCGACTTTTTCTCAGAAAAATATTTATTAAGACCCTCATCTGCAGATCGTAAAAATATTACTAAGCTGCGATGCTGCAACCTAAAAATACCAAAAGAAACAGGAAGATAGAATGGAATTCCTAGAAATGAAAGACAGTGTAATTTCTGCTAGTTGTCAGTTGGAAATGAGTTTCACTGCCTATTTATGTGCCAGTCTGATATTGTTAAAAATATAAGAAAAATACATATTTCAGAATATTACCGCATTTATCCATGTGTTAAGAAAATGAAAGGACTGCTTTCATTTTGCGATATCAAAATTATAAATAACTGTTTATTAAGAAATCAGTTAAAATATTGTAATTATACTCTAAATTATATAATTATGTTAACATTGTTTTCTAGTAACCATAAATTTGATCATGTATTTTGCCTCTTGTTATACATGTAAATATGTGTCTGAGTGTTTCAAAATAAAGTATATTGTTATTGTTATTATTGTTTATATATAAAAATATTAAATTGTTTGTACTGACAGTATAATAGAAATAAACAAAATGATAACAAATATATATATGTAGGACTCTAAAGTACGATGGGGAGGCTAAAACGCGATGGTCACGCTAAAGTGCGATGGTTTGATACGCTAAAGTGCGATGGTCTGCGCTATTTAATGGAACACGCTAAAGTCCGATGCCACGATACGCTAAAGTGCGTTTTTCCGCGAAAGTGCGTTTGTTCGCGAAAGTATTGACGTTTGCAACGTTAAATCGCATTATGACTCTACAAGCCGTTTGCACAAACAAAAATGGACATGCCGGTAAACGACAATGTTTGTGCAGATAAAGATTTTACAAAACAAGAAACAAATGATCCCAATCCGGAACATTTTTTGGTCGGTGCCAGAAGAGTGTGTATGTGGAGGAGTTACTTCCCAAAAATCATCCACAGTAACAGAATGCAAACCTTTGATCACGCTGTGTCGGCGGGGAAAAACATGTTTCTGTAAGTATACTGGAAAAAACATAGAAACTGACGTTAGTAAGTGGAAGGTGTATACCGTAAAAGAGAGCGAAAACGGCAAAATACACCAAGTGTCAAAGTATTTAATTCGTCCCATGTCATTTACTTGCGTGATTTAAAAGCTACTTTTTAACTTTCTAATTGAATAATTTTGTAAAAACAATTTTTTTAAATATGGTTCGTCATGTCTGTAAAAGAGATGGATACTCATCAACAAGACAGTAACCTAACGACCAGAGGTGTAGTATCATAATATGATTGCCAATGAGACAAGTCGCTATCCAATGCTAAATGTCATTAATGTAATTAAATATAGGCTACCGTATGGCTAACCCCGCAGATAGTATTCTATAACAACCAAAGGGTATCAAAACGACCAGTGTATAACAAATCAAACGAGAAAGATAACGGACTGATTTATATACAAAATAAACAATAAACAAACAAAAAAAACAAGAAGATGTGGTGTATTTGTCAACGAACAAATATCCACCAAAGACCAAATATCGTTGATGTATGCACCTAATAACGTTATGACCTTCAACGTGGAGCCTTGGCTTACGTCGCATAGAAAGATATATAGGATCACGAAATGACTTGTGTAAAACAATTCAAAAGAGAAAGACAACGAAATGATTTAGAAACAATACAATAGACGAAAAACTAATATGAACACAGCAAAAATCAAAAACCATTGCTTGAACCCCATTCCCGTTACACCATCGCACTTTAGCGTGTTAAACCAACGCACTTTAGCGTGTCATATACCATCGCACTTTAGCGTGTCAAACCATCGCACTTTAGCGTGTTATCTGATCGCACTTAAAAAACAAACAGCCATTGCACTTTAGCGTCTGACACCATCGCACTTTAGCGTAGACCATCGCACTTTAGCGTGACCATCGCACTTTAGAGTACAATCGTACTTTAGAGTCCTACATATATAAATGAAGCAATATTTCTAGCTCTGTTCATATTAGCGATATTTCTTAGCAAGATTTTAAGGTCAAAACTCTCCAATTTCGTACAATATTTCGACTTTTTAACTTTTTTTTTCATTCGAGCGTCACTGATGAGTTCTGTAGACGAAACGCGCATCTGACGCAAATACAAAATTTCAATCCTGGTATCTTTTATGAGTATACTTACAAGATTATAGTTGTCGTCCTTAGTAAATGTTTATTTCAAAAGAAAGTTTGCTATCTTATCTGATATTTCTTCTTCCTGTTTCGCATTTAATATTGTTTCTTGTTTCTTTTTTTTCAAGAATTAATAGGTATATTGTTTTGAACATACTTCTTTGTTTAAAAACAATGGAAAAAAAGAATTAATACATATACTAAAAAAAGTCTATTGATAATTTAATTAAGACTGTCGCAATAAATCTGCAAGAACTTCTTGATATTTCGCTGATCGCACAGCTGTTAAATAGTTTGCAAATGCAGAGGATGACAAAAGGATTTTAAATTGTTCTTGTAGGTTGATGTTAACTTCTGTTCAGCAATGTTAATAGATATAAGATGATTTTGTATGAGTGCCAATGAGACAACTCTCCATCCAAGTCACAATTTGTAAAAGTTAATAATTATAGGTCAAAGTACGGTCTTCAACACGGAGCCTTGGCTCACACCGAACAACAAGCTATAAAGGGCCCCAACAATGACTAGTATAAAATCATTCAAACAGGAAAACCAACGGTCTAATCTATAAACACTGAACATCAGGTTCCTGACTTAGGACAGGTGCAACCAAATGCAGCGGGGTTAAACTTTTTAATAAGTACCAACCTTCACCCTTACCTGAAACATTAGTGCAGCATATAAAGACACACTATAACATATATATCAATTGAAATGGCTTAACTCAATCAAAAGGCATATTAACAAAAACAAGTGAACATACACTGAACGAATAAATTTGATCTATGACACAATGTAAATACAAAATCAATAAAATAAAATAAGCATTGTTTGTCTTTCTTGTTCATATGCTGCATATTTCATTACAAAAAAAAGTAAAATAACAAAAATACCGAACTCCGAGGAAAATTCAAAACGGTAAGTCCGTAATCAAAAGGCAAAATCAAAAGCTCAAACACATCAAACGAATGGATAACAACTGTCATGTTCCTGACTTGGTACAGGCATTTTCTTATGTAAAAAATGTTGGATTAACCTGGTTTTATAGCTAGCTAAACCCGTCACTTGTATGACAGTCGCATAAAATTCCAATATATTGACAACGATGTGTGAACAAAACAAACCTACATAATAGGTACAAATGTCAAAAATAGGGGTACAGAGGTCAACATTGTGTTATGACGGGATGTATAAGTACAGAGCCACGTCATATGTAAGAAAGAAACACAAGGAATATAGACAAAGCACACCAGCAAAAATGAAAGACAAGAATACAATTTGTTTTACCATAGAACAATAACACAATGACAGAATGTACAAAGCCACGTCAAATGGTTATCACTAAACACAGACTAAACAGTAAAAGTATTATTCATAAAGACAAATAAAAGAATATTATAACACGTTATTAAGATGATAAACAACGTCAGTACCCAGAATCTATACTTCAATACCATCATGTATTATTTGTGAAGTTGATACGGAATATTTATTAACAAGGTCTTGGTACCTTCCGATGAACTTTTTTTAGAAAAAGGACGAAATGCATCTCATCTTCAACTGATTGGTTCATACAAAGTTTGCAAGTCCTTTTTGAACCGGTACCTGTCTATATCTCCCTTTCTCAGTTTAAATAGGAAAGTTCCCCTTCCCAGTTAGGATACCACTGCACGATGTTTTGTTGATAATGTTTTTAGAAGTGTTGGTTCCTGGCAGTAATCAGATTTTATTTTCACATAAGTTCTCAATTTAGGCATTCCAGCACAATATACTTTCCAATTTTCTGCTGCTATAATTGTCAGTTTTCGCTGTACTATGTCTTGAAAGGTCTTGTAGCTCATACCTTGCAGACTGTTCAGGTTGTAATGATTTATTAGTTCACATTTGTCCATTATTGATCTTATTTCTGATGCCCAGCTGTTTTTGTTAATGTTTGTTATCCCATTGATTAGCAATTTTTCGTATGCTACTGACATACAAACTATTCTTGCCCATAGTCTTATCATGTTCAAAGGGTGTATAAGTTCTACTTCTATCCAGCCTGTTTCTTGTTAAATAAGGAATGTGTGTTCTTTTACCAACTCCAAGAAATGTCCTTGCAGCTCTAGATTGCAGTTTGTCCGCAAAATCATATTTCTTAAATCCCCAGATTTCTTAAGCGTAATCTGCCACTGGAACAGCTTTATTGTAATACAGCTTTTCATAAACTGAAAAACCCCAAGGGTGACTGGGGAATAGAAGTATGGTCACCATTGGTCTTCCTCCGACCGGCAGTAAAACCCTTGCTAAAGTGGGGCGTCCGTTTGGCTGTGCGGGATGTACAAATTTGCAGCCACGTCCGGTCAGAATGGGGACGTTAAATCCGATGACTCGTGTAAGGAGAGTGCCAGTTCTTTGCACGTTAAGAACCCTTGCAACAACTCTTTGAGGAGTCCGTAGGTGACCTGTTACAAGGCTAAATTTCTGTCCCTATCCAATATACCCTCATTTTCCGTGGCAGTCTAAATTTCTCCGACCTTAATCCCGGACGCCCCTATTACAGAACCTACCTATTGTATTTATTGTTAATTTGTTCTCGTCCTGAATATGCATGAAATATTTGCCACTGGACGTTAAGCAACCAACAATCAATCAATCAATCATAAACTGAAAAACCTAATCCTTTTACACTGATCCCCAAGGGTGACTGGGGAATAGAAATATGGTCACCATTGATCTTCCTCCGACCGACAGTAAAGCCCTCGCCAAAGTGGGGCGTCCGTTTGGCTGTGCGGGATGTACAAATTTGCAGCTACGTCCGGTCAGATTCGGGGCATTAAATCCGATGCCTCGTGTCGATCGAGTGCCACGCCCTTTACACGTTAAGAACCATTGCAACAACTCTTGAGGGGTCCGTATCTGACCTGTTGCAAGGCTAAATTTCTGTCCCTATCCAATATACCCTCATTTCCCATGGCAGTCTAAATTTCTCCAACCTTAATCCCGGACGCCTCTATTACAGAACCTACCTATAGTATTTGTTGGTACTGTGGATTCATTTATTTTTGTGGGTACCAATTTTCGTGGATTGAGGAAAACTTGCATTTTCGTGGATATTTGATTTCATGGTTTTTAAAAATCTTCATAAATTCCTATACAAAATTTGTTATTCGTTGGAAATTGAATTCGTTGTTCCCGGGTTACAACGAAATCCACGAAAATTGGTATCCAACGAATAATAATGAATCCGCAGTAATTTGTTCTCGTCTTGAATATGCATGAAATTTTTGCCACTGGACGTTAAGCAACCAACAATCAATCAATCCTTTCACACTGTAATGCCTTGAAATCATTGCACCTAGGACTCTACTTACAGCTTCATTTAGTAGCTTAACTTCTTCCGTGAATTCTACTGTTTCATATACTTCAAATCCCTGGTATCTGTATGACTTACACCTATTAACTGTTTGTTGTCCAATACTGAATGTTTTGTCAGTCGGATGCATGTTTGCGTTACGACAGTGAATTATTTTAGTCTTGTATTAGTCCTATTACATATGACCTTGGGGGCATTATTTACTATTTCTATTTATTTCCGTTTTTTTTTTTTTACTATCAATGTGCTCGCATTAAAAATAAAAAATAAAAATATCAGTATAAAAACGTCAAAAATTGAATAAGAATGTGAAGTCATATGTTATAGGACTAAGTCTTGTCTATATTAATCCTCAACTGCCACTTTCCCAAGTTTAGATTTTTTTTTTAGATCTATTGCTTGGTCTTTGATATAGATAGCAGACAATATTGATGCTAGATTGTCCCCTTGCCTGACTCCTCTTTCTACAGTAAACCAATCAGTGGCCATGTTTTCAATTTTTACACAGCTGTGTAGGGTTTTTTACATTGTTTTTATCACTTTGTATATTTTCCCAGTTATACCAATACTTAGAATCTTTTCGAATATTAACTTATGATTCACTGAATCAAACGCCTTATCAAAATTTATGAAACACAAAAATTTAGGCAGCTTTTCTTCTTTTCTTCTTCGTAACACTGAGTATAAAGTATATTGTATATGATCAATGCATGATCGTAACATTTCGGAAACCATTGTTTTCCTCGCAGAGTAAGTCATTTGAGTCTAAATACTCTGTGATCCTTTTACTTATGATAGATCAAACTTATTGACCGGTGGTTAATTGGCCCTCTCCCCCTTTCTTAAGTATAGGTTGGATAATACTGTAGTTCCATTTAGTTGGCAAAATATTGTGATCAAAGCACAGCTGGAATAATTTCAATAAAATCTTGTTTATTTTTTCACATTAAAATACTTCATTTAGTATGTTTTATACATGTACCAGTAGCTTTATTTGTCTTTGCGGCTTTTAAGGCATCTCTAACTTCCTCAAGTTTTATATCCGAGTTTAGTTTAGTTCAGTCTCCTTTTGTGTTTGCTCGTTTGTTCTGTTATTCATATTGTTTGTTTCTAAACTGTCCATTTGATCTTTCCATTCCAGTATCAGTTTGCGTGTGTATTCAAGGAATTCATTACTAACCTGATTTGATTCTGTATCTTTGAATAAACCTGAAAATCAATCCTCTTTCCATTTCTTTACAATTTCATCTGAGTCGTGGGAGACCCTACCATGTTCTAGTGTTATACAGTTTATTTCATGTTTCTCAATAGTTGGTCCAAGTTTATTGATTTCATCTCAGAAGTTTTTTGGGTTGTTGGATTTTTAAACTTGTTATTTTGTCTTTTTGTCTTGCATTATATTGACGTTCTGTTTGGCGTGTTTTTTGTCTCGTGTAGGGAGTGCCACGCTCTTTGCATGTTAAGAATCCTTGCAATAAATCTTTCAGGCGTCCTTAGGTGGCCTGTTGGTGTCCCTATCCAATAAACCCTCATATTTACCTGCCACTCGAAATTTTCCCGAGATTATCCCGGACGGTTTCTATTACAGGAGCTCCTTTAGAATTATTTTCAATTTGTTCTCGTCCTGAAGATTCATGAAATGTTTGCCACTAGACGTAAAGGAATCAATAATCAATCAATCTTGTGACAAGTAATAATACCCTGGTTGCTCTATAACAGTTTTTTATTTTATTATATTGAGAAAGGAAACGGGAAATGTGTCAGAGACAACAACCCGACCAAAACACCGAAAACAGTCCAAGTACACCAATTAATCTTCAAAACAGCGAGAAAATCCCGTACCCGGAGGATGTTTGTTTGTTGTCTTTGTTTTGAATTATGAGAACAAAAAAGTAACAGATTGGAAAAGAAAGGATATGGTTTATCATTCAATGAATTAAAATGGTTGTTAAAACGCACAGTACATAAGAGCCTAAATCGTTTACCTGCAACAAACAATACTTTAAAAAGGCAAAAACTCAATAATCAGTCAAAAATCGTATTTTGAGGAAAATGATTCTTACAAGAAATCATTCTTTGGTTTCGGTCATTCTTTTATTTTTGTAAGGTGTTGTATTGCCCGATCATTGTAGCTATTTACAAGTTCTAGCAATCATTGATCACGACTGGTAATCTACACACGCAGAACAATCTGCAATGAAAACCGTGAGAGGATTTTCCGGTTATGCTTGAGTGGAGTAATTGTCACCGCTTCGAAAGGTATGTACATTTCTCAATCGCAATTTTCTAATTCAACTGATCAAAATATTGAAAATCGGAGAATGCTATGCTGTGATGAATACTTTAACAAAGAGACACATGTATCATTTACTGTTGTGCATGGAGTAAAAAAAAAAGTTCAAATTTAGTTTTTTTTTTTGCTGTCAACGGGATTGAATGTCGTTTTGGGCGGCGTGTACGCTCGCCGAAGTTGATAGACGTCTTAATAAATCTAAAAACTGCCAATTTTCATTATTTCATGCGTGAGGGGATCGGTTCTGATTGAGGACATCGTGAATGCGTGAGGGGAAGTGCAATCATATCTTTATATCGAAAAATGCAACAATCACTTCAAAGAAAGGCAAGTAACTTGCATAGTTTTATTGAAGTTCAAGCCGTGTTGATAATGTTGTTTTTTTTTAAATATTGTACGCGCCAATCGTCATTTAAGGGCATTAACTGAGTCATGCAATGGGTTTCTCTCATTTTTGGCATATTGAAGAACTTGTATTGACAAAAATTTCTGATATTTAAAACATTCTACCTATCTATTATAGGTTTCAATATTTAGCCAAAAACTCGAAAGTTAGTCAGAAATCGTCATTTAAGGTCAATAACAGCTATCCAGTGCACGTGTCATCCAATGATTTCTGTCATGAAGCATCCGTGTAGATCTCTCACTTCTGGTTATTTTTACTGTTTCCAGGTTCTACCTATTTATGATAGTTTTCAGTGTAATAGGAATTCACACGTATATTAGTTAAATATCTTCCTGTTAGGGCAATACCTCCTACATGTAGTCATCCGATGGTATCTGTCATGGTTCGATCTTTATAGATCTTGTATTGCTTGTCATTTTTGCTGTATACAGTTTCTACCTGTCTAGTATATTTTTAGATAATAGACAAAAAACGTGAAAATTTTAAAAAATGACATTTAAGGCTAGTAACTCATATAAGGTATCTGAAATTGTTTTAAGAAAGAGGTAGTAGGTAAATCTTGACACTTTTACATTTTGGTCCTCTCAGATTTTCTCTATATGTTATTGTTTTCAAGATACATGTATTAGACAATAAATGTTTAGTACACTTATGTTCTATTTCTAGCCATGGCAGTCATGTTTGTTGATTTGCAGTTACAAAAAAACACAAACTTTATACATAATACGTATACCCTAAGGATCATTCAGTTAAATTTGGTTGGAATTAGCGCAGTGGTTTCAGATGAGAAGATTGTTGCAAAAGTCGACGGACGCCAAGTGGTTGCATTTTTTTCAATTTTCACGTTTTTGTCTATTATCTAAAAATATACAAGACAGGTAGAAACTGTATACAGCAAAAATGATCAGCAATACAAGATCTATAAATATTGCAGTATGACAGCTACCATCGGATGACTCTTTTTCCACATGGCCAGTACCGTCAGGTGAGTCAAAAAAACTAAAGAACAACGTTTTATTTCCCGTGTCTTATCTCATATATCATCCTCAGAACTATTAGAACCACTGAACTTCTATGAATGGAAAGAGCTTTTTTGATTCTTTGTGTATTCGAAGAATATTCTTATCAATAAGAATCAAGTTTTACTTGTATTCATTTGGCTGTAAACTATTTGTTTATCAACCGTCTAATGCGTGCATTTTGATAAATAATTAATGTAAGACAATCTATTTGGCACGTATATTTTCAGCAACATTATATAGATAATTCTAGAAAATTATATAACTGGGTTTAATTCTTTTTTCCAACCTCAATCACAAGAAGTGTTACTTTTCAAAAGTTGTTCTCGACACGCCAGTTGTCACACCGCAGAAGCTTTCCAAAATAAAACGTAAAATAACAATAATACCGAACTGAAGGAAAATTCAAAACGGAAAGTCCCATAACATATCCTCTGTGGTTTATTTATAATTCTTTTGGAAAAAAAAATCCTTCGTGTCAGTGAAACAATCTATTTAAATAGACCACATTCAATAAACTTAATAATGGGTCAATTTCTAGTGTAGTAATTGTTCATACGTCTTATTGATTTGTAAGAAATTTAAATTTCGGATTTCAAAAGTAAACAATATATTATACTTAAACGTGTTAATACCATGGAGTCATAACAGGAAGTTATAACAGTGTGTGTTAGCATTTTACAAATATGATCTATTACATAAAACCATGGATTTATCCAATAATATTGGCAATAGAAATGGTATTTGCTTGCATAATACCGTAAGTATGAATATTTTGTTTTATTTAACCTGTCTGTAAGAAGGTATGAAATCACAAATATAGGAAGGGGGCAATCGGGTATTATACTGTAGAAGGGAAAGTCTATTTACATTGTATTTAGGATCCACTGTAATCGTTGGAAGTTAACAAAACATCGCATGTAAGTCACCTCCTTTTCTGTTAGATCAAAGATTAAATATTAAAAAAAATGGAAATTCAATAAATGTTCCTCCACATGCAAGCAATACACAAACTACTCCATTAGAACTTCTGTTCATTTGTTCAACTACGACCTTGTCAACACAAGATCGAAACAATAAGAAAAAAGTATTAAAATACAGCGAGGAGAAAGGCGCAAACATATAAAAATAAGAACTGATAAAACGCATAATATTCGATAAATTTTCTTGCCAAAACTTTAACTAATTTTCGATTTTTTATTGACAAAATAACTCCATAAAACCCGAACCAAAGGAGCTATATTGGAAAATCAGAGCAAAAAAATAAAAAATAGCATTTTATGGCCGACTATACGGTATGGGTTTTATCTCATTGTTGAAGACCGTACGGTTGCCTATAATTGCTTACATCCACTTTATTTGAACTTTGATGGATAGTTGTCTCATTGGCAATCATACCTCATCTCCTTATTTTTATATAGCTTTATGGAAATGATAAACGGAGACCAATACTTTTTTTTTCAGTTACCTGAAATCCACTCATGATGGAGATGTTGAAAAAGATTTTCCATACATAAGGTATGCGTAAAAATATAACCCCAAACCAGATATATTTACATTTATTTTACAGCAACAAAACAAAAAGGAATCCAAGCAGCATTTTTTTGGCACAAGCAATGCAACTGAAATTTTGATTTTGGGGAAACAACTCCTGTAAAGAGTCTAATGCTATATTCTAAAATGTATATTATAGTGTCTTTGAGTGTCCTTGTATAATTATGGCAGTCAAGATATAATAGATTTAGTCCCAATCAATGTGCTTCTTTTATCCAATCATATCTAGTGGTTTTGAAACTCTGATAACTTGCACAAAAATGTTTTATATTACATTTTAACAAAATGACAACTTATATACAACACATATTTATATATACAATACTGAACGAATTGCAACTTATACTGTATGTCCATTATTTTTTTTTCAGAGATTTGTTGGTAAATATGAACCAACATTTAATCGATCAAATATAAAGCAAAATTTGATAAAACCACGAAATCAAGTATCCACTTAACTACAAATTCACTTCTACTCATTATAATAAATAAATTCACAGTGATAGGATACGTTGACATACAGTTGCACAAGTATTTAAGCCTCAAACCTTACAGAGTATAATCTGTTATACTATTTCAGGCTCAAACCTCAAAGAGTATAATCTAGACTATTTTGTTTATTCATTTGTATGTCCAAGTGATGTTTAACGCCACTTTCTTGGCTATATCCTGGCAGTTTTTTATCCTGAAAAATAAGTTTTTGTGTTGGGATTTTTGCAGGCTAAACACAATGAAATAAAAATTTGAACTCGCCACGAAACAAGAGAAAAGCTATAGGGAAGCCTTGCTTTCGTCCTGTATCTGAACATCGAAAATGTACAAATTAATTTTATATTTTACGACAATATAAAAAAGATGTGGTGTGATTGCCAATGAGACAACGCTTCACAAGAGACAAATGACACAGAAATTAACAACTATAGGTCACCGTACGGCCTTCAACAATGAGCAAAGCCCATACCGCATAGTAAGCTATAAAAAGCCCCGAAATGCACATATATTGGATATGTTAGTGTTGTATCGTTGTCATCTTTTAGAATGTCATGCTTTCGGGAATGTTGATTGAAAGCGATAGGAAGAAATCCCTATGTACAAGTACTAAGTATTTGTTTCACTCGGAGGATCAGAATGGGAAAGTTGTTTTTTTTAAAGTGCTCCGTGTACAAATCTTGCAAAGAGTGATACATGGAGGTTTGAGGAATATGATCAAATTTTGTATTGAACATGTATCCAGTTAACCTAGTATATTAAAAACATGTTTATTTCTTTTGTTCGGTTTTGAAGGTGAAACTTTGTAAAAAATAGGAGTCATTATTTTTGTGAGTAACTAAGTTTTTATATGTTTTCAAGCAAGGAGTGCATTATGTTCGAGAAAACCGAAATTCCAGTTCAATTCAATTAGATTTGTCAGAAATCTTTTCTGTTGTTTTATCGTTACCATGAAAGATGTCTGGATAACTAGGGATTAACACTAAGTTTAAGTTTGACAACAATAGTCATCAATTCATTTTAATTGTCAAGGTACAAATTGTATACAGAGTGAATAAAGTCAATTAACACGTCCTTATTTAATCGGCTTTCAATACTGAATTCTTTGTTTTAAAAAAAAAAACTTGTTGATTTGTCCCATTTCCATTTTCGTTGGTCAAAATGTTTCCTGTTTTAAATGATTTTAAAACATTTTTTTTTTATTTGCCAGAAAAGGGGAAGTAAAACGAAAGACACGACAATTTAACGCACAGGTTCGCCCCGCACTCGATCTACGACTAGCGGCGGGTAAACGTATTCTGCCATGAATGCTGTAGTTATGTAAATACGTGTTGTGAACTGATTGCATATATGTTTGATGGAAAAATAAAATATGTGCACGTTCATGTATTCAGTCTCCTGTATTGATATGCGACAACTTCCTGGTATGACTTTCTTACAGTTTTCATATCGGTGCCAATGACGATTCTTGTGTAGACGAAACGCGTTTCTGGTGTAGCACAATCTGATTAAAATTCAGATCATATGCCCAAGATTTAATTACAAGGATCCAACAACACTCTGTTTTACTTTCTGTTCGGGTAATTATTACATCCGCCAATAAAATTTCAGCCTATAAATTAAAAAAGAGGGACGAAAGATACCAGAGGGACAGTCAAACTCATAGATCGAAAACAAACTGACAACGCCATGGCCAAAAATAAAAAGACAAACAGACAAATAATAGTACAGATGACACAACATAGAAAACTAAAGACTACAACACGAACCCCACCAAAACTGGGGTGATCTCAGGTGCTCCGGAAGGGTAAGCAGATCCTGCTCCACATGTGGCACCCGTCGTGTTGCTTATGTTATTACAAATCCGGTAAATAGTCTAATTCGGTAAGTCACATTCGTGAAAAGGGAAGGGTATTGTAGTTACGACATAAGGAACATATCCGATATCATCTGTGAAACGGTTATTAAAGTGTGTATTAATCCGACAAAACCAAAGGATCCCGAAAGGTCTTTAAAAGGGAATTTTCAAAGTAGAATAGAGCGTTTTCAGATTGTTGTAAGCAAAACTTGGACAAAGGATCTGTATCTTTATCAGATTTGGCATACCATATTATTTTAAGCCTGATACATGTATCTATGTTGAGTTTTTTTTTCAATACAGAATTCATTACTTAAAAAACAAAAATGTTTGTTTTCCCCTTTTCTTTTTACATTAAAACCCCCAAGGGTGACTAGGGAATTGAAATATGGTCACTCTTGGTCTTCTTCAGACCGGCAGTAAAAACCCTTGCCAAAGCGGGTCGTCTGTTTGGTTGTGAGGGATGTACATGTACAAGTACACAGTCACGTCCAGTCAAAATGGGGACACTAAATCTGTTGCCTTGTGTACAGAGGTGTACGTGAGCTGTATCAACATGGAACCAGGGTATGTGACACAGATTCTCATGATCAAGCAGACATGACCAAAATAGAATTCTGCAGGTAGATGAGACTGTAAAACTGTATTTGTCTGAAGGACTTACATTTGCTAGGCTATAATGCAAAAAGTAAATGTTAACACAACCATAGACAAAAATGATATCCGACATATTTTTTTAGGGGTTAAATGATTTTTAGGCGGTTGATTTTTTTGTGTATTTCAATACTTTAAATAGGATTTGTATATGCATTTTGTTTATCAAAATTTATAACTTTTTATCTCACCTTACCGAAAGCAGGTTACCATCACTTGACGTCTGTCGTCGTCTGTCGCCGTCTGTTAACTTTAACAAAACATATTCTTCTTTGAAACTACTGGCTAATTAGAACCAAAATTGCTCAAAATCAACTTATGGGAATCTCGTTTAAAAGATGTGTTCGATTACCCCAACTTTTAACCAACATGGCCGACATGGCTAAAACTAGAACATAGGGGTCAAATGCAAGAGTTGTCTATTAACTTGAAACCTGCTGGAGATCGAAAAAAAAATATGACAAGTCTGAAGCTATCACTTTCTTATAATATAACAGTTTTAATATTATTATGTTTTCAGTGACACAGGAAACAAAGGGATATCAGCGTCGGCGTTCAGTTTACTTTTCAATATTTATGGATTTTTAGGTGAGTGCAAAGTTTTTGACAGGTTTTAAGATACTTCACGCTTTCATCCAACAAAAATGGCAGAATGACCAAAGACATAATATAAAATTTCAGAAACAGAAAATCTAACACAAATGTTGAGATAAAAAAAAATGAGCGCTTGCCATTTAATGGCAAAGTTCGGATCCATGTTCTGAATGTTTAAATTAAACCCTTTGTCAGTTTAATTTTAAACCGAGGAACTTTTCCATTTTAATGAATGCACTTTAATGAATCAGTAACCACAATTAACCAAACGCAATAAAGCCCAAAACAATGTAATACAAACAAACACATATACAAGTCAAATCAAAACAAACACCCCATTAAAACAAAACAAAGAACAGCAATTCAGTGTCCCCGCCTAGGCACATATTATTTGTCAGGGGACAGTAACTCTAATATACATATTGTTCCTATCAACTTTTTACAAGAACTACAGGTGTGAGATTGCTTACAATACAATTTTCAATAAAATTTCTATTTCCAAGGGACATGATTCCTGTCAAAATAGTTGATCGGCAATGATTTTTGACGGGGTATCAACAGCTCAGTAGTCAGTATTTCGGTACTGGTATACGTATGATTTATAGCAACCCTTTCTAAAATTGATTGTTAATAAATTTTGAAAATATAAGAAACTAAGGACAAAGATAAATTTTGTTATTTTTTTTAGATACTTTTTGGTCATATAGCTCTTCAACTATTTAGGTTATTATACATGCTTGGCTTTCAAATATTCGGCTTAAAGGGATCCTGATGAAGGTAAATCCAGAAAAACGCTTCGGACGCATGAAATTTATGACGTGTTTTCATTTTTTAAACTCGTTCAAGACATTGCTGATATAAACTCTTTTTTTAAACCTGCCAAAAAATGTAGACATCAGAGCGCTTACGTAGCAATCTTCATATAAATTTAGAATTTACATTTCAAATGGATATAATTACACACCTGTGCAAATAATTGTTCAACACATATTAAGTGAATTAGCACTAATTTTTAAAATCGCCCGAGACATGGCTGATAAACCATTGATTTTTCATAAAAATCTTGTAAGAATTGTTCGAGCGCTTCCAAGTTCCAAGTGGTGAAGTTGAATTAATACCTTCGAAATTTTACGGACGCCATCACGAGTTGGTAGACCGCTATGGAATATATGTTTGAGTGATGACGACGGGTGTGTTCCAATCGTTGTAACAACAATCCCGTCCTCCTTTTCCCCGAATGTGATCTACCGAATTATACTTATCACCGGGTCTGTACATGCATGAGCAACACGACGGGTGCCACATGTGGAGCAGGATCTGCTGACCCTTATGGAGCACATGATATCACCGCTGGTTATTGGTGGGGTTCGTGTTACCCAGTCTTTAATTTCTATGTTATGTTTTGTATATTTTTATTTGTCTCTTGATCTTTTTCTTTTTTTTTTCTGCCAAGGCGTTGTCAGTTTATTTTCGACTTTTGAGTTTGAATGTCCCCTTGGTATCTTTCGACTATCTCTTACAAGACCGGACACACGTACGATCTGGTGCCTGGTATGTTAATGTCCCCCTTACCGCGTTGCAACCGGGACAAAAACAATTGAGACAAATAAAAACGAGTATAATTAAAATTTGTAATTCTTTTTGACAATAACAATTTTATATAATAATTTTGTAGTTTTCCATTTGATTTTCAGCATTTGTCAATATAACTATTAGATTTGAACAGATTAAAGTCACCTACAGTTACAAGAAAAGTCGGCCTCGATACATTTTTAATATAATTGCTACAGTAGCTGGTCTTGTATCATTGTCTGGTATGGCTTTGGTTTCTACCTTCCAGGTAAGACATTAAGCAGTTGTTATCAGTATCTTATTTGTAAACATAATGTTTCTTAAATTTATAAATCATCCGAGAAAATATTCTAGAGAATTGCTTTGAAAATCAAAGCAATGAATCAAAATTTCTTTTGTTGTGAAGACCATCGTCCACAGCAGGTCAAGTAGTATACATCCGCTACAGATCTAGAACGACGTACCTAAAGCAATGGAGGTAGTTAACAAAAAAGTCATCCTTTTCTGTGGAAAAAATAACACTGGTACGTGCACAATCTCAGAGATGTCTTTCAATTAAGAAAGACATTTTATGATAAGAAAGCAGTAAAACACACATTCTTCGTTAATAACGATTAAATTATATGCCATGTTTAATATTTGTTGTATGTAACTTTCTTCCATGAAGGATGTTTGGTCTTAAAAATGTGACTTGACGCAAAACCAAATGAAAAAAGATGCGGCCTTACTGTTGTGTGCCAAAAATGTGTGTTTTTTCTTATTTTGTGTCAATAGATCTAGAACAATGACTGTTTTTCTTTTTTATAGGTTGGTACACATGACGGATTACACAACACTGGTGCTGTATTGGCCTTTGGTGTTGGGGTTTCATATTTAGCAATGCAGTCATTATTTTCATTCTTTTTAAAAGACATTCCTGGCAGCAATATTATAATAAATATTATAAGACTAGTTATGTCGATTCTACAGTTTGCATTTTTACTAGGATGTATCCATTTTACACTGTTAATATCAAAATGTAACGAAAATTAAAATATGTTGAAAAGTATAATATCAATGCGCATAACATATTAATCAACTTCCGAAGCTAGTCGTCTGCTCTCCGAACTTCTTAAAGCCTTCCGTTTAATTAACACGATGACAGCAAGGATTGATTGCAGGGTTTATGAGCTTGGAAATTGCATACATGTATATGAAGTAACGAAACCAAACCTTTTGCATGGAAAAATATAGTTATTAGAGCATAAAAGAAATATTGTCTAAGGAAAGAATCAAAAACCTGATACGGTCAACTTTGCGTTAGAAATTTAATACCTTTGGCTTATAAATTTACATTATCTTATGAACAGTAAATTTACAGACAAAATTTATCATTAAATCATGATACGGCTACTGGGTGGATGGTACTCCAGGGACCGTATTAAAGTCCATCTCCGACTAAGGGGTTATTCATGCTGTAATACGTGTAGCTTTAGTACCCTAGGGTACTAATAGTCCACCTGAAGAGGAATTGGCTCAGGGGTTAAAAATATTATGACATATGGGCGGATGGTACCAAAGAGGACCAAAAGTCTACTTGAAAGGGTACCGACTCGGGGTTAAATCATGCTATAATAGCTACTGGTACCCTAGGAACTGATAGTTTATTTGAAGCGATACTGACTCCGGGGTGAATCATGGTAAGGCAACTGGGCGGATGGTACCCTAGGGGACAGATAGTCCATCTGAAGAGGTACTGACCCAGGGGTAAATCATGGTTTAGGCAACTGCATGGGCGGATGGTACCCCAGGGGCCGATTGATATTCTACCTGAAGAGGTACCGACTTGGGGGTAAAACATGGTAAGGCTATAAAGGTTGGGATGGTACACTAGGGGCCGACTGGTATTCCACCTGAAGACTAAGGGTATTCAAAACAGCATGCTACGTTCATCGTGTACACAATATGTTTTTTTTTTCGGAAAAAATTTCATCAGATACACGAGATGTACATTCAACAAGTTAATGACAAAATTTAATGTGGGTAGTATTTCCAGTTCCAATCGTTATGACAAATGCAGAATGTGATTCTTGCTTTTAACAAATCATACAATTACCATATAAATTATATCTCGCTTATGTTGAGCTTACTTTGTTGAGTATATCTGAGAGACGTCGCCAGTATTGCAGAAACATTTTGACGTTGTTATCCTTAACCAGACAAAGCATTCATTGTAACTTTACAGTACAAACAATCTAACAGCGTAAGTGTATTAATGGTAACAAATGTAGTTCTACAATACCACAAGCTGTATTTTAAAATAGAAAGATATTAATGCAAACTTTAATAGAGGATTTTGATTTTTTAATGTGAATTCTGTTAAACGTACAGCCTATTTAATAGTTTTGATTTTATTCTTTCATTGGTTTTACAATAAGTATAAGTTAATCAACTTATTTTTTTGTAAAATCTGTACAGATGTTTGTTTTAATATTTAATTTGGATTGATTCGTGTTTTGAAGTTATCTAATATCGAAACATTGGGATCGAGTGAGTTAAATTCATAAATTAAATAATAAAAATCGTTAAATAATTAAATTCCGTCTTATTATGTTATTCATTTTTACTTGATAGTATCATTTTTGCGTGCAGTACGACTTTCTAGATTTATGGTTTGAATAGCCTAAAATATATATGTTAAACACAGTTTTCACTGACCTGTGAAAAAGCTCGTTGACAAATAACAAGGTAGTATGTAGAAGAGAGTATGTAGGGTCTTTCGCCATCCTGGATTGTACTATATTCATTGATGTTAGAAATAAATCGGTCTAGATCGTTAAAGAAGTGTGCAGATTTTGAGATAAGAATTCCTTTAAATTGTAGTACTTTTCAACTGCCCTGGAGCAATTTCTGTTATTTATCTTATTATTAAGACTTGTTATACAAATAAAGAATATGTTAAGCTTAGCGATATAAAGGGATCTAAATGAGATCATTCAATTTTATCAAGGAATTCACAGTACGTTTACTATTTTTGTTTTCAGCAAACAAAAACCGAGTACTTTGACTATGTTTTAGCTTCTCAAAATACACTATAAAAGCTATCTTCTTATATTTTATATAAGTTCTATCGTTTAGTTTTTTAGGTATATTCGTTACAAAATCAAACAATTATGCACACCCTGTAGCGTCAAAAAAAAGCCCCGTGACCTTTACCTTTTATTATATTTTTGAAAATGCTTAATAAAGTACAGGTTGGCAAAGTTTTAAAAATATAAAGGTTATAATTTAGACACTCTCTCCGATTGTACCTTAAATCGACTATGCTGAGCAAAAATGGACTAGACCATGGGAAAATAAGGGAAAAAACAACATAGTTGTCCTTTAAAATAATGAACGAATGTAATTACTTAACTTAAATATTTCGTAAAAATTTCAATTTTTTGTAGTTTTATTCACATCCTTTTTGTTTATTTTTAGGATCTTTCAATCAAACGACAAGCAGCGATTCAAGAATGGATATTGGCTTTCCTAGTATCGTTTTACTTTTTGACTTTTATACCAGAATTTCGTCACTACGACTGGAGAATACAGCTGGATGAGACAAATATTAAATCTAACAAAGTAGATATAAATAGCGATTCGATTTATAATGTTGACTCGAGATGAAACTAACAATGACTCTTAGTGAACCAAATGTCTTTCGAAGTACATCTACAATTCGAAGAATACTCAATGTTCGAATTAATTAAGACTGTTAATCTTCAGTATTTATATTTTTGAATTTTGTCTTACATATTTGCATAAGGGCTTCGAACTTTTTGAGTTTCCGGCAAAACTTCAAAAACTGCCGGAATAGTCTCACTTTGGGATCATGTAATTAGTATTTAGATATGAACCATTGATTTTCCTAATAAGATATTTTGTCACAAGATGTAAATTTTGACATGTTTATGACGTCTTCACAAATTACAATTAAGTGTCCAGTTTATATCAGCCTGTTCATTAATCAATTGAAAAAAAATAATTTTGCAAGACTGGATGGAGAGTTGTAAGACTTGAATAATTTTCCAATGTCATGGACCAAATAATGGCTTTTCGCATACATCTTCCTTATCATCAGTTTAACATTAAGTGTTGTTAATCTGTGTGTAAATTCTACTCATTCAATATAAAAGAGTATCCATGAGAAATCTAGTGAATAGTTATCATGAAAAGTACTGTATATCATATTTAATTAAAGTTATTGTTAATGTTTATAATAAATATAATGATAATAATTATAATGAATTTAAAAATAATATGAAAAACAGTAATTGAAAGCGGAAGATTTTTATTAGTACAATGGATTCCTTCGCGGTTTTGGGTAGTTTCGTGTTGCTCCGTCTTACGCTATCTTAAAATAGAGGCGAAAGATACCAAAGGGACATTCAATCTCACAAGTCAAAAATAAACTGGAAACGCTATGGCTAAAAAAGAAAAAGACCAACAGAAAAACAATAGTACACAAAACACAACATAACAAACTAAAGACTGAACAACACGAACCCCACCAAAAACTGGGGGTGATCTCGGGTGCTCCGGAAGGGTAGGCAGATCCTGCTCTACATGTGGCACCCGTCGTGTTGCTCATGTTAGTACAAACCCGGTAATAAGTCTAATTCGGTAGGTCACATTCGAGGAAAAGGGGACGGGATTGTGGTTACGACATTTGGAACATATCCGCTATCATCTGTGAAACGGATATTCCATAACGGTCAACCAACTTGTTATGGCGTCCGTAAAATTTACGAAGGGATGATTACAAATTCACCACTTGGAACTATTGGTTTAATAGCTTCCTTGTGAGCAGCAACCCTCTATCAAAGAAATCATAATAGGAAATGCAAGCCCTGGATCAACTGGGAGATATATACTCCGTATGCAGGCGCTGCTGGAATGTTGCTACATAAAAATGGAAAGTTCACAATTTGGAAGGAGAAATAATCTCTTTTGTCGTAAAGTTTTGTTTTCAACCGACCTTCATTGTCAATTTTTAGATGTAAGTCAATATTAAGCTGTCTTTACAGGGCTAGGGCCTCCAAACATGTTTAACCCCGCCACATTCTGATGTACCTGTCCCAAGTGAGGAGCTTGTAGTTTAGTGGTTGTCGTTGGTTCATGCCTGTCATATTTTTTGTTCGTAAAGTGTTTTGTTATAAATTAGTCCGATAGTTTTCTTAATTGAATTGTGTCGTATTTTTCATGTCTAGGCCTTTTGAAATCGACTATACGGTATGGGTTTTTCTCATTGTTGGAGGCCGATTGGTTGATATAATTGCTTACATCCACTTCATTTGAACTTAATTGGATAGTTGTCTCATTGGCAGTTATACCACATCCCCTTCTTTGAAGGTTGTTGTTTTTCTTTTCATTATTTTTCCTTTTGGAAAATGAATTGTTTGTTATTCTTCCGACTTTTTTGTTTTTTGTTTTTGTGTGTGTCCCCTTGCAATATACGATCTCTTTATTTGCATAGTTTCCATTAAGAGGTTTGATTAAGTACAATTTTAGCAAACAATAGAATGTCTTGGGTACTAAAAATGGACAAATTTTAATTTTAGATGGATACAAGTAGAAAAGGTCATTCATACAATCCCTTTTGTTTGGAAAACGGAATATCAATCACCACAACACTTGTCAATGCCGAGTTAAACCACCGTTCACACGAATCACCGATGCTAACAGTCTTCTCATTACATTGATCAAAATTTGGTGTTGTAGTAGTCTTTGCCATTCCTTGTGCTACTTAAAATTAAATCACAACATTTAATATGAAAACATCAATACAAGTAAGTCATTAGGTTATTAATTAAGGTGGGTGCTAAATGCAACCCTATACTAGTATATGCAATAAGATCCGAGGATATTAATGTAGCTGTATTATTTACTTCTGATACAACTGAAGGACGGATTGGATGTGGAGCCTAATTATTTTCGCGGAAACAAGATGTTCTGAGCAGACATAATGCCATTACGCAAAATATTACTGAATTATTACAAGTTGTTCATAGAAAAAATGTATAATAATCACAGACTAACGTGTGTCACTAGAGTTGAACAGGAACTACTTGGTATCAACATGCCCACAGTCGGCGCTTCTGTAGAGGCATGAAATATTATATGATAATAATTTATAACATTATTTTCGTTTCCTCCTACCATGGTCATACTATTGGTTGTTTTTATTTAGCCGTTTGCTATTGATCCAAATTTTTTTTTATCGTTTACATCATGCTTAGGCCGAAAAATTGGTTACTTGGCTATGGTATCATCGGGTATAGACATTGTACAAATAGCGGTATTTTCTTGCTGTATCTTAGATTTAGCACGATTTTACGAACATTAAGCTTGAACCAAGATGACATAAAGAATGATATAAAATGTGATTTCAATTAAAAAATTTGTATGTCTTTAGTGTCTATAAAACTTAAAGATTAAGAACGAGAGAAATGTTTTTAATTGAAAAATAAATCTTCGACCAAACCGGGTTTATATTCTACCTGCTAAGTGAATCTTACAATCAAAAGGGAAGTATTATCACACACCTGTGTTAAACTACAATACCGGGAAGTGGTTATTTATAGCATAATGGATTTCTGTTTTGATTTCTACTTACAAAGAATGTTCATGTAGCATCTGTGGCACAAAATTGTAAGTGTCTTTATCTTATACAATGCTTATATTGTTTATTAATTAAGAAAATTAAAAGTCAAACCGAATATGCTGTGTTCAAAGAGCTTGACTTACATCAAGAACTCCCGTAAGTTAAAATTAAAAGCCAAAAAAAATGCAATAATACATGAAGGGTATAAAATCACCTTTTAATCAAAATGGCCTCAGGTCAACATTTTATCGCCTCTTGGAAGAGAAAGTAATGATGATCTTGTTTTTATATATGTACATAGTGAAAGTATACCAAGATCATATCAATGGATTCCACAGTTATTAAATTTGCTAGGCAATGAGCCTTGAAGGTATTACTTACAATATATATAGGCTTATGTGTATTCTGTTAACCCCACAAATAGAAATTACTACATTTCCTTTGACTGTGATATGGTAAAAAAATATTTTCTTTTAAATAGGAATGTAAAAAGTAAAAAAGAGGCAACTCGGAGTGTCCCAGTATTGTATTAAGTTGTAGTTCCTGGTTACGGAAGTTAAAAAAATGAGGCCTTACATTAAAAAAAAGAGGGTAAAGATACTTAAGGGATAGTCAAACTCATAAGTCGAAACAAAAATAGTTATTGCACAATCCAATCACATGTCATTTACTTAAAAATCCATTTGGTAATTGTAATTCATTGTTTAAATTAATTTGTTAAAAATCCAAATACTCAAGAAAAAAACGGTAATTGTTCCGATATAATATGAATAGATGATTTTATTATTAATTTGGTTGACCTAATGTTTACAAATGATAACCATAAATTAAAGTAAGAAAACATGTATAAAGTTAAGAAATCCGTCATGAAAGCGATCGATTGAGTGTTGCTTGATAAAAGTTAGGTTGCAAATATATCATGCACATTCAGGACAATAAAAAAATAGTAGGTGTGTTCTAATCGTACAGGATGAAGGACGTGAAATTTGGACTCCCATGAGTATTAGTGTAAGTTGGATAGGGCAAAATATTTCCCTCTCCTTTCAAAGGATATCGGATTTAACGCCCCTATGATTAGACGTTTATTATATCCCACGCAACATTTGAGGAGGATAAAATGTGTTTGGCCCGTCATCCGTCCTGTTCTTGTCATCGCAACTCATCTGCAACAACACCTCAGAATTTCATGAAACTTTGCAGATATTTAGGACATATTATGCAGATGTGCAAAACGACATGACATTATAATTTTTTCTAGGAGTCATACTCCTTTGAACTTAGAATGTTAGCCATGATATACCACTGCAACAGTTTGTCAGCGCAACTCCTTTGAAACCACACACCATAATTTTATGAAACTTTGTAGATAATTACATATTTTTTACATAATCATGCTACTGCAACAGTTTGTAAGCGCAACTCCTTTGAACCACACGACAGATTTTCATGAAACTTTGTAGTTAAATAGGAAATAATATGTAGATGTGCACATAAAACTTTGTAGCTAATGAGGATTTAATATGTAGATATCGACAATAAAGTTTTAGAATTAAAGTTATGAGTCTTTGAACTTAGGAATCTGGTGAGATTTTGTTTGCCCGGTGACTATTTTGAGGCGTGTTATATTCTAGCGTGCTCACAAAGGTTCTGGCATTAATAAATCCCACACAGCCAAAGGGACACCACACTTTCATGTGTTTTTGAAGAACACTTGTCACTGGCTACTTTACCGCATTAAAAATGTCACAGTGTTGTATTCGGTATAAAACGTACAGTTATGTACTATTTGGTTTGTGTTCATGCATAGTAAGGAGTTCCACCTTGAATATATTAAGTGTATATATTTTATGAAGATAATGTTTATATACAAAGGAACTTCTTGTAATGTTTATACTCCATATGAAGGAGTAAAACAGAATGCCTAACCATAATTATGATAGTATTTTTATATTGCAGGTAGAAAAGATGATTTTCTTTATAAAGCCCGTCATATATCCCATGCTGTTGAATTTCATAGCAATTGTCGCCTGTACAGTTCCGTGCGTATTTAGATATAGGAAGATGTGGTGTGAGTGCCAATGAGACAACTCTCCATCCAAATAACAATTTATAAAAGTAAACCATTATAGGTCAATGTATTTGTCTGCATATTTCATTTAACAATTAAAGCTATCAAAATCAGTTTAAGAGTATTTGATATAAATGCATATATTTTGGAAAAAGGGGTTAATGAACTATATATGCATCAAAAGTTCTATTGTAAGGTCATGATAAAGCCATCTGAATTTGAAAATTAATGTTAGGTCTTACTAATGGCCATGTTATTTAATAGATTTCAAATAAATTAATTTTCGTCGGAAATGCTTTACTGTTAGGTATATTTACGTACAAAAAATGTAAAGATAGTCCAGTAAACATTTACGTACAAAAAATGTAAAGATAGTCCAGTAAACATTTACGTACAAAAAAATGTAAAGATAGTCCAGTAAACATATCGACAAATATTACATTTTTATTTTACAAAGAAATATACACGAAATAATTGATACTTAATATTTTAATACACTATATGCGTAAAATTAGAAACAATATATAATTTTGCATTTGTATATAACTTATTGGTACGAACTTTAGCAACTGTTACAGACAAAAAATGAACATCGCAGTTGTATTGTTTTTTATATATACAGACATGAATCAACATTGCTTAGGAGCGGACCGCAATGATGACTCATAGATGAACTTAGAGAGCGAAATTTAGTTTGACTATTACGATAGCCCATAATAGAAGCATAATTCCGGGAGACATTTTTTGTGAACATACTATTTGAACTTATTTTATGGTGCCATGGAATCTAGACAGGTCGAGATAACTGTTTATTAATTTTACAAACAAGTGAAAGTTCTCATTTTTTATCTTCTCGTTTTTAGCTACTTTCTGGCATCAGCTAAAGAGACAATACACACAGATTTCCCATTCATAAGGTAATTTCTATGTTAGATGAATCCATTTATGTGCAACATAGGTGACTTTATGGTAAAATGCAAATTCTGATATAAAAAAGATGTGGTATGATTGCCAATGAGACAACTGTCCACAAGAGACCAAAATGACACAGAAATTAACAACTATAGGTCACCGTACGGCCTTCAACAATGAGCAAAGCCCATACCGCATAGTCAGCTATAAAAGGCCCCGAAATGACAATGTAAAACAATTCAAACGAGAAAACTAACGGCCTTATTTATGTACAAAAATGTACATATATGATGTTTTGTTGTATAGCGTTCGTGGTAGTGTTTTCTAGGAATCGCCCCGATATTCCGACACCCCACTAGTCCGACTCCCCATTGGTCCGACGACCCATTAGACCGACACCCCATTGGTCTGACACCCCAATAGTCCGACAAAGTATGGTACATTACTGACGTAAAAGAAAATGTATTCATAGAATCGTTGTTGCCGTGGTATTTGAACTACTTTTTCTTATTCTTATAAGTATGTTTAAGAAACATATAATACCATACCACACAATTTAAGAAAGACCGTATGCATATAAAGCAATCGAGAACCTTGCAGGTTTTGCATATGCGTATCGGGAACTTTTTTTTCATTTCTCGACAAAAGGAGTGTTTCTGTGTCTGATCATGGCATGTCCCTATAACTGATGCATACACAGGCACTTGTCTCTGAAAAAAATGTACCTATATACATATAGCTTCATAAATGTGGCATACCGACATGTTCATATGACATATGCAGTTACTAGAAAAATACATAGAGGTTGGTCCGCTGGGATCAGAAGTGCTTTATTGCATAGAAACATACGGATTTCGTACAAAACTCCATAACCATATAATCCCCCCGTTTGTTAGATGTTTACTAAATGATGAAATTATTATTTTCATTAGCCAGTTTAATTGTTGTTTTCATTATTACTATTTACCAGCTCGTTAATTGTCTTTGTGAACTTGTCGTACTAGTCAAAACAGATTCCTTACGGAGAACGCGTCAAACTTTACAGAGTTTTACTTGGAAGGCATTATAGCTAGCCTTAACTTCTCAATTTCCTGTTTTTGGGATAGATACACAGTTGCGTATGTGCATGCAAGTTATTGTGGAATATTGGGTCGTCGGACCAATAGGGTGTCGGATCATTTGGGTGTCGGACACACGGGGCGTCGGAATAATGGACTGTCGGACCAATATCGGGGCTGCGATAAATGATAATTTTAGCTACTTTCTGGCATCAGCCGAAGAGACAATACAAAAATTTCTCATGCATATGGTAATTTCTTTGTTTAGATAAATGCGCGTTTAACTATTAATAAAGATCAGTACATTGCGTGTGAATTTCATATAATATACATATAATATTTTATGCAAATGGCTAAATATTGTAATATTGAAATTCATCTATTTTCAAAACTTGCAAATAACTGAGTATTGAATAAATAAAACATTTTTTTCTGCTTCACTACATTTTGTGTATGTTCTGGTCGAAAAGCTGATGGAACACAGAAGAGAACACCTTGTCGCTCTAAAATAAGATAAACTCACTGCATGCATAATATTTCTGAATTGTTCATCTCTACAACGTGTACAATATTAACGGTTTTAATATAATATGATTTCTAATTTCGTTCTATAATTGTACACATTCAAATATGTTCTTGGTTATCACAAAAAAAAATAAAAATATTTCTAAATTCTTTAATTATTGATGTTGTATTTCAGTGACAGTGGACGACAAGGAGTCGCTGCAGCCTTGTTCAGCTTGTTTTTCACACTTTATGCATTCATTTGTAAGATTTTTACCTCATATTTACATGATAACATAAAATAACATTTTTTTTGTCACACTAAAGTTTTCTGAAAATTATAATTAACTTTGTATGCACATAATGTTTGCCACTAATTTTGAAAATGACCCATAAGGCCTGTTTACAAGTGACTGGTATTAAGTTGACGAAAACAATTATGTAACAAATACGTATCATTTGGTTTGTATAATTTATGTATTTGCGTATAGAGCATACATATCCCATTGGTTCTCATCTGAAGACCTTTGTCTATTTCAGAGAATTTCACGAAAGAACATATAATTACTTTCACATAAAGCGCCCGGTCAATATAATCATAATTGGTGTCATCACCTTTACCCCAGTGACTAAGGGTTTTCCGGTCGCAATCACAATTGGCTTCGATTTGAAAGCATACGGTTTTCCTTAGATACTTTGTATTCTTGTACCAAATTTGACCATGGACAAATACAAAGATTTTCGTTCGAAAAAAGTACGTTGACATTCTTTCGGAGCACCCGATTTCGCTCCCGGCCCAAATTAAAGGGAGTCGAGCTTTTGTATTGTTTGATCACTTTTCGTATGTACCTCATTTTCTTTGAACTAGTTTTCTTTAATTTGTCTCGGTCTTTAGATGTTACATGTAAATCGAATTTTGAACCCCCTTTAAAATACTGTGTTCGCTTATTGTTGAAGCCGTATGGTGACGTATAGTTACTTGCATCCATGTACTTCATTTGGACTCTGGTAGATAGTTGTTTCATTTAAATTGGATATCGCGATGTGGACGAAAACTGGAAAAGAATATTTTGTAAAGTAACTTTTCCTCGCATATCATCTACATCGCGACTAAAAACAGCATTTTAGTTAGTCATATTTATAATAGTTAAATTTTATTGTTGATAGTCACTTATATCTTGCATTTTTGTGTTCTTTTAACTTTTCTAGTTTTCATAATTTTAACACTGAGATTTGAGCAGATTAAAGCAGTATACAGTAACAGGAGTCATAAATGTTTACATGCTGTGAACACAGTAACATACTGTATTGGATTGCTGGCGTGTGGTGGCGTTTGGTTGCTAACAAACTTTAGAGAGGTAATAGATTAGCAATCGATTTAATTAATTTATCATATGAAAGGTTTTTATGATAAAAGTTTAACAGTAAGTTTAGTTGTTTTGAAACCGAATACACACATTATATGAGATGATGAAATGGGTATATAGGTTTTACCTGGTTTATATGCATACATATAGAGCTCTAATAAATGATGACGTAGAAAACATGCCTATTCTTAGCCAACTATCCAAAAGATAGTTCTGGTCAAGTTTGGATGGAAAATGTATTGTAGGTCTTAAGTTTCCTAACACGACTGAGTTTTAATTGTTTAAACTGAATATTATATTAACATCAAAATACAAAATGTTGGATCGAACCTAATGCAAATCATGCTTGGTGTACAATTTAATCAATGATCCCTTAACATCACGGTATTTATGGTAGCTGAGAAATACATGCATCGGATATGTTCAATGTATGCGAGTATGTCTATTGTAGAATAAAGGATGATGGGAAAAACTGCGTTTGTTTACTTTTTGAAAATACAAAATAATAGATTTGAATGTATGTTTTAACAGAATTTCATTAGGATATAACTTTTTAATGTATAATAACAGGATTAAAGTCCAAAAAGTGTTATTTAAGCAGCAGAATCCATAATATTGATTACTAAATGCGATTCATTTTAACTATAGATGCGATGAATTATCACTGTAAGTGCAATCATTTCTGATGTGGAATTTTTGGAAGTGCGATGAATTTTCATTGTCGTTTTATATGATTATTCGACATGCAACAACTGAAAATAGTTTTTAAATGACTTTAATATTGATGATATTTACAATTTGAAATGCAAGCTAGTCGTAGATGCTTACCTGAATATACACGTGTATAACCACGTTCATATCATGAATATTCAAATATTGTTGGTGAGTTTGCTATTAGCTTGTCATGGATCCAAAAATTTACTGGAGCAGAACATCCATGAATATAACGTTTTTCTACGACGAATTTTCTTTGAAAAGTTTTATAACTCGCTTAAAAAGCTTTGAACATTTGTCACGCCGTGTCATACATATTTCTACCGCATTGATAGGCTTTTGCACAACGAACAGTACAAGAATGTACAACGAACGGTACTAAAGAAATAAAACAAACTACAAAGAGAATGAATCGTACAGTGCCAAAATTCTGAGGTCAGTTTTTCAAGTAAATGTCTTCAAATAAAATTAAAACAACAGGTTTCTCATTCGTATTATGTATTTTTAACAACAACAAAGCACAAAATACACGGTCGCATTTAGTGAAAGAGCCAACCAACTATGCTCTATTTGTAGTTTAACCAAGTTTGATATTACACATAGTGTTTGTTTCGCGATGTTTACAAGTAATTCACAGACCTCTCTATCTAAAATAGTCACATGGTGTTCATGTAATATAAATGATATACAATGCTGCCAGGAGCAGTAAACTTTGTTTTCATAAACATTGAATACTTAACTGAACAGTTAGTCAATTACGTCTTTGGTGTAAATATAAGAACGGTATATCTACCAACATTGCTTCGCGATGTAGCGATTAACGTGCGGAATCAACTGTACGGCGGTTATACCCCGTGGTATAGAACCATTTAAACATGTAACAATAAACTGTTTTCAATATTTCTTTGTATTCTCACAATTGCGTATTGGCTTATTTGTAACACCGACTTATAAGAAATTCAAGCATATTTAAGGTGACTCGACTGTTGCTCGAACTTTCTTTACTGTATAAGATTTATACACAATGGCATGATAAATATAAATTATCCAGTCATCCAAGCGTCAATTGTTTGTGCAAGATGAAAACGTTTCCACTCATTCAATCGTGAAATGAAGATCGTTTTGTGAATGCTCTTTGTTATCTCAAATGCATCCATTAGAGCTATTTTCCTAACACTTGTAGTTTAAAGGTTTGATTGGCTTGCTTGCTTTGATTGTATAAACATTTGCTCAATCTTAATTACAATGCTTAGGCAACATTTACACAATCAAAGCCAACCACACCTTTTAACTACAAGCATTAGGAAATTAGCTCTAATGACGTTTAATTTATTAGTATGCGATGTTGATTTAGATTGGAACAGAAACTTTGCTTTTCCGGTGACGTGGATTGGCTTAACTGTCATATGTATTTAATGATGACGTATCATAGGAAAGAATAAATTTTATCCTACATATAGATCAGGACAAATTACTTGAGAAAATAGAATTGACTATATTAGCAATAAATACCATGTTTCAGGAATTTTTTGATATATTACCTCAGACTTTCACTCACTAAGTATGCATATATAATCAATCCTGACGACTTCATAAATTTTGTTAGAGAGTCGGCTGAATTAAGACTTTATATAATGAAAATTACTTAATTTCCTTCTGTGAAAATGCATCGCATGTACAAAAGAAATGAATCGCCCTACAGTGAAAATGAAAGTCTAGTATCATTATTCGACAGTAAACATGAATCGCGTAACGAAAACAGCATAGTGGAATTTGATTCAATATCAACAAGCTGAATAACAAAACCTGTTTTAAGTTAAACAACATTAATAATTATGTTCAAAGGTACATTTTTCTGCAAATGAAACTTAACTGCTACTTTTAAATCTCTTGCACGCTCTGTTCGTGAACTATTCTTAATATTTATCTATTTGTGTATCAATTTTGCACCTGGATGGCTGTAGGCGCGATGAAAACCCGTCCGCATCTCATACCTATATCATGAATTTATAAAAACAGTACACATTATATATTATTTCTTATTTTATTCAAAAATCTTGAATTTGTCGTCTGTTTATTTATCATTCTACATCAGAAATTCATCACGGATACAGTAAAAATGACATTTTAGGATTCGCACATTACATACACTGAACATCTCAAGTTATACTATGCATGTACTGATCTTGTGTCATGGATGGATACCCCATATTTTTTTATTTTTTTATCGAATAGTCAAAATGTGCTTAAAGTCATCTGTACAATAATAATTGATTGGCTTTTCTTAATGCCCAGTGGCAAATATTACGTACATATTAAGGTAGGAACTAAATCAATATTAGTAGTTCCGATAGATATGTATAGCATTGATCGGAATGTGGTGTTGGAAATTTATACTGCCACTTCAAAAAAAGAAAATGTTGGTTTATGGCGTAATTTAACCCCTGCAGGAGGCCAACTATTGAACCCATGCAGTTACTTAAGGGTTGTATTGAGTGCAGAGAGGAGTGAGGCATTCCCTTTACCCGAGGTATCGGAATTAACGTTCCCATTCATACAAGACGCGGCTACGTAATTAATTCATGATTCTTTTTCACTACATTTTAGAGCTCATATTTAATGTGTAAATATTTGTTATTATAACTATACAATCCTGATCTCTGTACGACGTATAATATTCCATTTTCCTGTCAAAAAATTTGTCCATAGAAAACTACACCAGAAGAACTCATGAAAGTACATAATGCAGGTTCGGTGATAGGATTTGCATTGGGAACAATATACTTTTTGCTACAGACAATATTCTCATTTTTCTGGAAGGAGGTTCCCGGTAGAACACTTGTTATCAACATTTGCAGAGGAATATTCTCGAGTCTGCATTTTGCATTTTTAGCCGCATGTATCCTTTAATTATATTAAGTACAGAAAGTTGTATTTCAAGGTAGTTGTTTGATTTGATAGTTTTCAAATACAACATTGATATATTATGTTATTGTTGGAGGAAAAATAATATGCAGTGCTATGCCATGTTGTCGCTATTGTGAGAGGAATTAGGTATGTTTTCTCACAAAGACAAAAGTAGTCTTTGAAAACATGCTTATCTGACATTCCATACGTATATCATATATAATCAAAATTATTTTTTAAAGTTATAAAGGTATCTCGGTTTACCAAAATATGCCAGTCTATACAGTGAATGTATTATTCGCCCAACAGACATAAATCCAAATTAATCGTATTTGAAATTAAATCATTCAAGCAACGTTGATTTTATGTAATGTTGCAATAAAAAAAAATCAGAATAAAAAATAGAATTGACTGATTTTACTTAACTATGATATCATTCTTAAGTTTTCTGTAAAGCACACCGAAGCTAAAAACGTCTAAGGTCAATTTTGGCAAAGGAAGTTGTAACCTAAGTTCTAGCACACTGACATAATTATTGAATTTAATGGAGTACCTGATTCAAAGCAATATGTTCCTTAATGTCATGCAGTCATGGTCCTGTTGCAGAACTATATGAACACTTATGTAAGTATTCCGCTTTGTGTTTTTCCATCTTAAGTTTGCGAACATCTAACAATAAGCATGCATATACGACACACGTTGTACTTTTCAGATTCCTAGTTATCGGTGTTAAATATTATATATTAGTAATATTGTAAAATTCTACGGAAGAGTATTAGCGCCACACATTTTTTTTTTTATTTTTCTTCCTATCTTTGCGATATAACGCAAACCTTTGCGTTAACGCAAACCTTTTGCGAAATAACGCAAACCTTTGCGTTATAACGCAAACCTTTTGCGTTACAACGCAAACATTTGCGAAATAACGCAAACCTTTGCGTTATAACGCAAACCTTTGCGATATAACGCAAACATTTGCGATATAACGCAAACATTTGTTTCATCTTATTTCTTATTTAAGATTCAAAGGAAGCAGCAGTTATTAATGGAGGAGGCTGCATATATTAAAATTTATCTTCTTTGTACTCATTGCAAAGTAAAATGCTTTACTATTTAACTAATAATGAGAAGGATAATAGATATAAGAAGATGTGGTATGAGTGCCGATGAGAAAACTCTCCATCTAAGTCATAATTTGTAAAAGTAAACCATTATAGTTCAAAGTACGGTCTTCAACACGGAGCATTGGCTCACATCGAACATCAAGCTATAAAGTGCCCCCAAAATGATATACATGATAATACATGTACATATATTACAATGAAAATTGAGTAAATTAAAGTTATACCGAAGAAAAAAAAACAACCCTGCTAATATAGCTATAGCCGAATATAAATATACTTCCAAAGTAAGCTCTCGTTTGAGGATTGTGTAAAGTTGGCTAACTACCCTTTTGCAATAAATGAATAAAATGAAGATGTTTTATTAATAAAATTATGTTCTCTCCATTTAAATTGCTACCAAGTTATCACTCTAGATTGAAAATTTCATGACTTTTATCAAAGAATCTTTATCATATTCTGAGATTTAAAAAACGATTTCTTACATCAAAATTAGAAAAAAATCTTTCTTAATAGTTCATTTTACAGCAGAAAGATCATTTTGTCTATTTGCCTTGACAGTTTTACAATTGTATGACATTATTTTTGCTCTTATCTACTGAATCAAAATTCTAAAATGTTGGCCTTTCAAATAAAATATGCCTATATAACATATCTATTTTCTTGTTAAATTATATACTTTTCTGATTCCTATGCATATTTATTATAATGACTTTGCCTTGTACATGTATTTATGGTTCTTTTCCTTACTAAATCACAACAGAAATTTAATGACAGACGGGCATATATACAAAACTTAATGAATAATTGAAATCAAGATGTTTGCGTTGTAACGCAAACCTTTATAACGCAAAGGTTTGCGTTATTTCGCAAAGGTTTGCGTTGTAACGCAAAGGTTTGCGTTATAACGCAAAGGTTTGCGTTATATCGC
This sequence comes from Mytilus coruscus, assembly GCA_017311375.1. NCBI lineage: Eukaryota > Metazoa > Mollusca > Bivalvia > Mytilida > Mytilidae > Mytilus > Mytilus coruscus. Next base: position 45,007,009 of record CM029604.1, on the reverse strand, counting down.
AAAGGTTTGCGTTATATCGCAAAGGTTTGCGTTATAACGCAAAGGTTTGTGTTATAACGCAAAGATAGGAAGAAAATTATAAAAAAAAAATGTGTGGCGCTAATACGCTTCCGTAAAATTCATCAAAGGTACCAAGCTTATCGATATATTTTATATGAATAAGGAGATGTGGTATGATTGGCAATTAGAAAAATACCGCCAACAGAGCACAAATAAAGTAGATTTAGCCCACCATAGGTCACCATAAGGCTTTCGATAATGATTAAAAACAATGCCGAATTTAGCTATGAAATGTCCCAAAATGTTAAAATGTGAAACTATTCAAACAAAATTAATATATTAAAAAAATAAATTAAAAAATAAACGAAAACCAAATATGACAGGCAGCATCCCTCGCCTAGCCTGGTACAGCGATGTAACAGCGAAACATAAGAATCAACTATAAAAAATCTTTTTGAGATGGTTTGATTCATCAGATTAACACGAAGCACAAACACAACTGACATAAAGACAAAAGACACAAAGTATCGATCCTAGTAGTAAGCAATACGTGCCGTTTCGTCGTATGTTCGTCTTTGAAAGACTAAAAAGGGTACTGGAATGTAAAAATTTGGCAGGCTGAATAAATTACTTATAATATAAGAATTAGAAATCAAATTTGTTTAAAGTTCTGCAAAATTCAGCTTTTACACCGAAATAACACTTACAACCATCAAATGACGGACAATTGAAAATAGATTCTAGTTTAAATAAGATTTGTTGTTGCAGGATATGACTATGAAGAAAAATGCAGCTATCATGGAGTGGATATTTGTATTTCTAGTGACACTTTATCCTCTGACGTTCATACCTGAATTTTACAAAGCCAATTTCAAATGTACCGTCGATTTTCCTGGTTCTGATAGGGATGTTCCTGGAAACGATTCACGTCTCGTTTTGCATGAGTCGGGTGTAGCAACTAACAGATATAGGGGGGCCGACGAACAGAACTCTCGTCTCATAGAGATTGAAGAAACTCAAGAATTATTGGATGATGAAATTACCAGTGATGACAATATGTTGCTATAGAGAAAATATAATTTTGAAATTTCATAATTAGTAGATGAAAAATGCAACTTTACTTTAACACTTAAAAAAAAACACCTTTTTTTTGTAAATTTATGATTTATATATTTAGTTTGAACTAATAAGATAATGAAATGAATACATGTAAAAGTCACATAAAAGCTGTTCAGTAACCGTTACGGTTCCGCCTTTATGGTTAAAGAAAAGTCCTATTAATAAATTTTAAGCTTGCTACAATAAAAAAAATAACTGATACAGTATGGTTTATTGTTTTCGAAGCGGTTTTCTTGGATAATCTTCATCAGAACGCACCGTCAGTGTGTAAAATTTAAATTCTACCAGGCATATCAAATGTTTCAATGAAATTCTGAAACATTCTGTATTAATTTTAAAGGAATATCTACAAATAACATATTTATTAACTGATCATAAGAGAAGATTGAAAAAACGTCCATCAAACTTATGGAATAAAAACGACAGACATCTTTTAGCTTTTAAAACGAAGAAAAAATAATTTGTAAATCACTTGATTCTTATTTGAATTACAGTGTGGATATCATTAATAATTATTATTATTTTAGCAGACTGAGTGTAAAACACTTTTTGGATGTTTTATATTTCCCCAACACTTTTCAATATTTTTATTGGTTACAACAAAGAATGCAAGCACACAATTTCTATATATTATTAAAAATGGTGTATCAGTAATGGAAATAAAACTTAAAGAGAGGAAGTTGTTTGTGACTTCATGGAACTTTATCTAAATATGCCTGTTATGGTTTCATCGACATTTATCACATCTTCGTTCAATTTCAGAACATTGTTCCTTACTTTATTTAAGAAGTTAGTAAATTATCATCGACACGTTCCTGAAAGAACATATTGAAACTTGCTGGGATTATTAGCCGAGCAGAGCGAGGCGAAAAAAATTGTCTTTCCTGTCAAAAATTTTATATATGTTATTATTGTAAGGGGAAGCATTGGGTATGGGTCGCCCAAGTCATAAAGGAAAATTATTCATATAAAGACATATTAAAAATTCCACACTTGACTCCTTGATATCATGAACCATTAAAATTGAAAAATATGGTCAATGTTCACGAGTTTTACGATTAATAATGTAAGTAAAAAAATATTAAATCAAATGTTATTAGTGTTTTTATTATATGAAAATGGATATAACAGTAAGAAAACCTTCTGAAAACCTACAAAAACATCAAACCATTATTCCCTTACATATATATAACATCTGAATCAATTGTTGAGCACACTTCTGCTGAATAATCAGATTATTCATCAAATTAGCTATAATGTTTGCATGTTTGAAATACAGAACTTCTGAAATCTAGTAAACAAATTTTGGTGCCCCCATCTGAAGTATTGAAAATTTGAATATCCCCTTTCCATTCCCATAAATTGTCATCAAGGCCTTATTTCCCTCCACTTTCAGGTATCAAATGACCAGTCCCTAAGCTCTTTTATAGAAATCTTGTGAGTTTTGCTGTACTCACGACACAGTGATGTTGTTTACATCCGTTAAATAAAATACGACCCGTGTTAATCTACTGACCACTATTGAATATTGTTTGTATCGGAACTAACATTGATTTTGTTTTTAATAAATTATAACAGAACTAAATTTTTCATTTCTGTAATTTTATGATAACATTACATGTATGTTTTATTAGAATTTGTAATTTTGATTGGTTGACAAAATAAAATGCACTGATCTAATATCATATTTTATTTTCGTATAAAATACTATTTATCAGCTATAACTGCACGTGCTAGTTTTGACAATGTTAACATAATGCATCGAAAAACGAACGAAAAGTTTGATATAACTCTTATGGCTGTAGGATAGAAATGTAATTATAAGAATTGAATGCTTCTTTTAAAATGTTATAGGGTTGTAAAAGCGTTGATCATGCGCACATTATTAATATGAAGCGCTTCATACAAAATGTGCTTCGGTCAACGCGTATACATCCCAATGAAATGCAAAAAGAAGCATTCAATTCTTAAATTAACTACATTCTGATTATACTTATGTTTTACATTGCACATAGACATGCTTAGTAATACTTTACGACACTTAACCCGTTGGATGTGTACTAATTAGTATTTTATGCCGCCGCTTTGAGGTAAGGAAATGGTTTTTGTTCGTCGTCAAGGCCGCCCTACGATGACTCACTGTATCGTTGTTTACCTCTTCGCCATTTGGTCATTGGAAATCAGACCACATCTTCTTATTATTATAGTCAATCAGGCCATGGAAGTAAAATGAATACTATAATACTTCCATGATCTGGCAGACTGTGCATGTGGTGTTCTAATTTTTATTTAAAATGTGCGGAGTTAAAATATGAAAGAGGCCATCTATTTTGAGCAAAGGGTTTTCAAATGTACATTAAGAGAGCCTCATAAATAGTTCGAATACTTTTTCTGAACGAAAATTTTGAAAGTACAGGAATGAGCAGTTATATAGTAACATTTAAAGATTTTGACAAGATACCAGATTTAAAGCCATCATTCTTTTTGGAAAAAATGCCTTTACAAAGTTAGAAATATGACGGTTGTTATTCGTTCCGTTGGTTGATATAGTCTAACATTTGAGTTTGTCAGGTTTAATGGACTTCCCACTTTTTGAATTTACCTTGGAGTTCGGTATCTTTGTTAATACTTTTTATGATATTTGTAATAATATACAGATTATTTCCCGTCTTTTCTTTACTATAGTTGGAAAGCTATGAAAATCATTTGACGTATATTAAAAGACATTATATTTGAAATTAGAAATTTTGACAGTTTACTTTGAACTACAACATGTAGTATATTTAGCCTTTAAGAAATATCAACAACAGACTTTTAAAGGAGACCTATTTCACAATTTAAATAAAGGGTGTTCCCTTGACTTTTAAAAATAAACGTTAAGTGTATTTTAGGTGAAATCTGAATTGGAGCACATCACGTCAACTTACAAACAACTGGATAACTGGTCGACCGTGCGAGACAGTGGGTAGTCAAGGTCGTTAAAACCCCCTAGTTGTACTAAATAACTGTTAGAAAATAATTATTTCGTTTATTATACATCAGAAATGGATAGTATAGAATATCTTTAATGGAGTGAAGTTGAGTTGTTTAGGTATGTATAAAGTGATTAAGAAACCTCTGTGTAATTTTACTTTTCGAAGCAGAAATAACAAATTAAATCCTAAAATAGTTTCCATTTTTTTCACGACATATGCAAATGACCAATTAACTCCATGTAGTTACATGTAACGATTATGTCTCGTATGTCGACCGCGTAAAGTAACATGTCGTCCTTCTGTTTTTCTAGATATTTGTTGGGTGGTAATTTAATTTTCAATTACATGAACTATTGGAGGTTATTATTTCCAATACCATACTATGTACAAACTATTAGTATACGTCATTATTTATTTACCTAAATAAGTAAAGTAAGTAAACAATGCGTGACTTACTTAAAGTATTTAAATAAAATTCAACGGTTAAGACAACAACAATTGAACTACATATTGAAATTTTATACTCGTCTAGAAAATGGTTGACATTTTATTGTCAGTAACTGCGAGTACTGCGAGTATGCTCAGGTTTGTATTTAGTGTCTTTTTAGTTGTGGGGGTGTATGAATACCGTGCCACGTCCGGTCTGTGTTTTTGTACGATTTTTTTCTGATGACAGAGACCAACTACATGTACTGTTTCAATATATTATCTTGGTATAGTTCTTTAATATAGTGCATAGGTAAAACCAAAGCTGGACAGAATAAATGTTATGATGGCATAATACCATTTATAAAAGGCTTATGTCTGAACAGATCTTTTAAAGTAGCAAAACCTCTTTTAAAAAGATTGGAGGTCTCAACATGAACCCACGATCGGGAGCCTCTTCAGGAATTGCTACGGTAGGGGGTCTCAACATGAACTGTCGGGTACAGACTGCAGCTGGGATGACACCCCCCAGGGCCTTTCATATGTTAAAGTCGTGTGAATATCACGACCCATATATACTTCATCGCAAAATCATAAACCATTCATATATTTCTCAGTTATCACACATATACAGTTTTTGACATCTTAATTTGGTTAAAAACGATAAAACAGCGCATTTATACAAAAATCTAATCGAAAGATGAAAATTACTGACCCATTTACATTACACAATATCACACACCTATACCCCTCCAAAAAAAAAAATTATCTTCAATTTTGACCCCCATTTTAAAGAAAAAACCCTTTTACATCCAAAATAAAATTTTACCAACATTTTGTGTGATTTTAACTTCAAAATTAAGAAGAAAAAAAACACACTTTTCATTTATACCCCATAAAAAAAGAAAAACATTTTTTGTAAAGAGCACACCAAAACCTTAATCCTGGGTTTTTATAAAACTCATTTTCCCCTAAGGGAGTAGTATAGTACTTGTACTTTTTATAAAAAAACGTTATTAAAAACAACAAAAAATTTCAAAAACAAAAATAAAAAAGGTCGGGAGAACACACCGCGAAAAAATTCTGTTGGATTTTGGAGAAAAAAATTTTTTAGAACCCCGAGAAATGGTAAAGATAGTAAAAAAGCTATTTTTGAGTTCCCATAATTTTAGGTAGCATTTTTGTTAAATTTCATCCAATTCTGAGCTGACTTTTCAATGCTATATTTAGAAACGGTTATGCATAACCGGGGTAGTTTCCTAATATGATTATTATTGTTTTTCTAGGTCTTACTTTTTTGTAAAAAAGTCACTTTGCATCGTCTTTGTCATCAGTTTTTGTTTGACGTCTGTAGCGTCGTTTTTTAAAACTTAGTCATTTGTAATTCTTGTTCATAGAAAGAACCTGTTATTTCTTCGCCTTTTAAATCAATTATTTTATAAGTAAAAGGAATTGTATTTAAAACTTTTTCAATTACAAATATTTCTTTAGTCCAACGAGTAGTATAACCCTTTTCAAATTTACCCTTTTTTTTTGTTATTCTTACTCTATCTCCGACTTCGAATTTAGGTTTTTTAATTTTCTCTTCCTTTTCTGGATATAAATTTTTATACACTGTTAATTCATTTTTTAATTTACTTGCTTGAACAGGTGTCATTTTAATTGAAGAATGTACTGTATTATTATAATTTTTAACTAATTTATCTAATATATCATAATATTTTAAAGTTTCATTAGCAGTAAAGTATTTATACATATGTTGTTTCATTGTTCCTATCCATCGTTCCACTACACTGGATTTTTCTTCATTCTCAGTTGAATATAACTTTATGTTATTATCTTTTAACAATTCTTTTACTTGTCGATTATAAAATTCGGATCCTTTATCTGACCAAATATATATTGGTTTTCTTTCTTTAAATAATGTTTTAAATGCTTCACTCACTGCTACTCCTGTTTTATTTTCAAAGGCTTAACCAACCATATTTACTAAAACATCTATAACTGCTAATAAATATTTATAGTGTTTATTTTGTTTTGAATATGGTTGCATATCTATTAAATCAACTGCCCATGTTTGATCTATTGAATGAACATAAACACGTCTTTTAGGAAAAGATTTTACAACTCTATGATGTAGTTCATTTGCTAATTTATTTGTTAGATTTGTTTTAGACATTTTGAAGTAACTAAAATGTTTTCTTAAAAATGGAGGCAAAAGGATAAAATTTTATCCAAGCGAGGAGATTCATATAAACTTGTTTTGACAAAAGAATATAAACATAAAGCAAGTATTTATGTATTTAATTATAAAATTAGTCTAAAGGATGAAAAACAAGAAACATTTACAAATGCTTTTGATCACATGATAGATTATTCTATAAAAATTACCCTAATGGAAGAATTAAAATAGTACCTATTCATGAAATCATAATTACTAAACATAAAAGCTGGCCTATAAGAACATATAATACAGTTAAAAAGTTATTCATGGATCAAATGGAAAGATTATTAAATAGTGCTGAAGAATTAAATTTAGAAGAAGTTATTTTGAAGTTACTATTATACCCAATAAAAGAGGAAAAGGTAAAGCTTTAAAAATATTAGATGTCATAAATAAAGAAGTATTATCAAAATAAAAATGATGATACAATATGTTTATCAAGGGCAATTGTAACTTCTTTAGCTTCAAATAAGTTATTAAAAGATTTTACAGATTCTCAATTAAAACATATCAATGAAAGTAGACCATTACAAAAAGATTAGCTGAAGATTTGCATAAACAATCAGGAGTAGAAATAAAGAAGAAGGAAATGATTTGGAAGATTTAAAAATTTTGAAAATTATCTTAATATGAGAATAATTATTTTTACATCAAATAGTACAGAACATATTTTATATAATGGTAATGAAGAATACAACGAACAAATATATTTATATTATCATGATGAACATTTTGATACAATAACAAACATAACAGGATTTTTAGCAAAACGTAGATTTTGCAAATTATGTTTAATTGGTTATACTGAACAACATACATGTAAAGATAATACAGTAACAACTATTAGAAAACAACTTGTTTGTGAAAATGTAATAAAACATATACAGGTAAAACCATAAATGTGGTGAAAAATATGTTTAATATGTTACGAAAATACACGGAAAGTAATGAAGAACACTTATGTTATATGAAACCATCAGTACCAAAACAAGTAAAAATAATAAATATATATATTTTGATTTTGAAGCAAATCAAGAAACAGGAATACATATAATGAATTTTTGTATAGCTTACGATTTAGAAAATATTTATTGTTTTAAAAATAACTATGTAAAAGTATTTAAATGTGATTTCAATATTGATAATTTAAACTTGTTAAAATTAAACATAGATGATTGTTTTAGTGATGTAGAAAAATTAAATATGAAACAAATTCTGTAATAGACAACTTTTGTAAATATTTCATAAGAGACAAATTTAAAGACTACACTTTTATTTCACATTATGGAAAAGGTTATGATATGCAACCGATTTTAGGATACATTGTAAAAATAAAATTGAACATAACATAATTTCTTCTGGACTAAAATTAACAGCTATGTTTATTAAAGGAATAAATTTAAGATTTATAGATTCAATAAATTTTACATTGTGTGGATTAGCTGCTTTCCCAAAAACATTTGGATTTGAAGGTAACAAAGGATACTTTCCACATTATTTTAATACAACAGAAAACCAAAATACAAAGGTAAATATCCTGATAAAAATATTATGGTTTTGATACTATGACTACCAAAATAAAAAGAATTTGACAAATGGTATGAAACAAAAAAGATAAAAATTTAAATTCTATAAAGAAATATTTTATTATTGTTTTTGGATGTTTTAATTTTGTCAAAAGGTTGTACATTGTATAAAAATTATTTTAAATATAACCAATAATTGTATTGATCCATTTCAATATATTACAATTGCTCAATGTTGTACAAAAATATTTAAAACATTAATGTTAACAAATGAAACAATTGGAATTCACAAAAGATGACAATTAAAGAAGTACATTCACAAAAATCAATACAATGGTTAGAGTATATTTCTTTAGAATATAATATAATGATTCAACATGCTAAAAAAGGAGGTGAAAAGAAATTATTCATTAATAATAAATGTTATAAAGTCGATGGTTATTATTATGATAGAGAAAATAAAATGCGTAATGTTTATGAATTTTTTGGATGTTATTGGCATGGATGTACAAAATGTTATAGTCCTGAAGAAATATGTAAAAAGATAGAAATAAAAACTATGAAAGAGTTATATGACCAAACTAAAGAAAGACTTAAAACTATTGAAGATTATCTAAAACCAAATGTAAAAATTCATACAATATGGGAATGTGAGTTTGATCAACAAAAATATCCTGAAGTTGATCCACATTTAAAACCTATTGATAAAAGAGATGCATTTTATGGAGGAAGAACAGAAACTATTCAATTATACAATAATCTTTCTGATTTAAAAGGTAGATATGTAGATTTTTGTTCTCTGTATCCATCAGTAAATAAATATTGTAAATATCCTATAGGACATCCTATTACATATACAGATATTTCTGTAGATGATTATATAAAAATAATTATTTCGGAATAATGAAATGTAAAATATTACCACCTAAAGGATTGTATCACCCTGTTTTACCTTATAAACAATTAACTAGTGATAATACACATAAATTACTTTTTGGATTATGTAGAACATGTATGAATAAAATATCTTTTAAATGTAAACACATAGATGATCCTACTTTAAATAAACATGATAAAATACATGAAATAAAAAGATGTAAAGAATGTAAAAATATTAAAATGAAAATGTATACATTCTAATGAGGAAAGAGTTATAGTAGGAACTTGGTCTACAATAGAAATAGATAAAGCAATAGAAAAAGGTTATAAATTACAAAAATATATGAACTAGAACATTTTGAAAAACATCTACAGATATATTTAAACTTTATGTAGATACGTTTATGAAATATAAACAAGAAGCTTCAGGATGTAAATGTGATCCTAAATATTGTAAACCTGATTGTGAGAACGATAAAGAATGTAAACCAAAATACAATATATCATAGATAATGCTGCTTATAATCTAGATATTGACAAAGTTAAACACAATTCGGGATTAAGATTTATAGCTAAAATATGTTTAAATAATTTATGGGGACATTTTGGTATGAGAGATAATTTTACACAAAAGAATATTGTTTTACTTTAGAACATATAACTAAAATAGTATTTAATGAAAATATAAAGATATAAGTACCATGATATTAGATGAAAATATTGTATTAACTGAATATAAAGAAAAGAAGAATATTCTAAACCTAATCCAAGTGTAAATGTTTATATAGCTTTATTTACAACAGCACATGCTAGATTAAAATTATACGAATTATTAGATATTCTACAAGAAAGAGTTTTATACATGGATACAGATTCTTGTATTTACAATGATGATGGTTCTGAAGCATGTAAAAAGTAGAAAATATGATGGGAAGTAAATTAGGTGATTTAACAGACGAAATTGTTTCAAAACACAATGCTAATCACATAAAACAATTTATATCTGCTGGTCCAAAAGATTATTCAATGAAACTAGATACAGAAAAACTAGTTAGCTGTTGTAAAGGTTTTAGATTAAATGCTGAAGTTGAAGAAAAGATTACATTAGATAAAAAATAAAAATAGTTACTGATGAAAATGAAAATATGAAACTGTAAAATATGACAACATAAAAATAGGAAAAGATCATCAACTTAAAACAGTTAAACAAGTTAAAGCTTATGATTATATGTTTGATAAAAGAATGGTATGTTATGAAAATGAAAATCTAATTAGAAGTTTTCCTTATGGATATTAAAAATATATAATTTAAATTTTTATTTTAAAAATGATTGAAGCTTATACCGAGAAAGATGATCCTTATGCTAGAGTTATATTAGGAAAATAAAATTATCAAATTATCAGATATGTTGTTTAAGAGATGATGGAGAATGTCCTTTGACATCAAAACAAATGGAAGTAATGGAAAAGTTTAAAGGTAAAAAGTTATCTAAGTTTCCTCCTGGTTGGGATGCTTTCATTAGACCTGACAAAATTTATGAATATGTTTTGAAAACCATGTCCTGAAATTTAATTTATTTTGTTATTTCTTTATAACCCTCTTTAAAAACTTTAATCAAAGGAATAATATTTTTAGATTTAAATGTATCATCGCTTCGCTCGCTTATTTTAACTTCCAAACAACAAAACCTGTTAAAACCATACCACCAACAACAAATGCAATTTCTCTATTTTTTTGATCTTCTGATGGTGTATAAAATCACTTAGTTTAGGTTTGGGTGATAATGGAGTTAATTGTTTACTTGTAATGTAATAGTATTGTTTCATTGCTTGGTCAACATCTTCAAAAGTCTGAACCGCATGATGTTCCTTTTGTAATTGTTCATTGATAAAATCTAATCTTTGTATTCTTCTTTTATTCCAATCTGCTTGTGCTTTTCTAATTTTCTATAGCTTTATCATGTCTTATTTTCTCTTCATTTGCATTACTACCCATATGTGAAAATAAATAATTACTCCCCGAAAATGCAAAAGCATTTGTTATTGCCCACCAAGCATCATTGCTAAAGCACTTGCCATTTTATTAGAGCGACAAGCGATTCCTAAAAACAAAATAAAATAAAAATAAGTAAGCAATCAGTTTATTACTTCATGATATCAGCAGGTATAATACCTTGCTTAATCAACATATCTTTTGTTGCCATTGCAAACAATATATCAATGGATAACATAAAATATCATTCATGTTAAAATCTACTTTTGGTGCTGACCTTCTAAATACCTTTTACCTATTTCTGCATATCCAACTGTTAACAATGTTTCTACTCCAGCATGATATAACATATTTGCTATTTGTTTTCCGTCTTTTGTGTTGACATTTTAATGTACTAAATTTTTAAATTCTCACTTTGCTCTTAATTAAATTCAAAGGATCAATTTCTTTCTTTTGTTTTTCTGTTTTTGTTATTTCTTTAATCATTCTTTCTGGTTTCTTACTTTGGTTGTAAAAACAATCCCAATCCAACAATACTTATAGGTAAAAGTACAAATTTGTAATCAACTAGGGAACTGGAGTGTTTCTTGACAGAAGGGATATGTTCGTTTGATTCATAATCTGTTTCTGTATCAGAATCTTTTGTTATTTGTTTGATTTTGAATTTTCTTTTTTAATTTTCCACTTCTTTTTTTCTCAATTCTGCATTTCTTATTCTTACTTCTGCACCTTTCTTACCAGCAGCTACTCTTTTTGGGTCTTTTGGTTTGGGTTTTTTAAAAGGGGACCGTTCGCTTCGCTCGCTAAATACTTCTTTTGTTCAGGATTTTCATTCATCATTTTTATGTCATTATTTTCATCTTTTTTCGGAAATCGAGCGAAGCGAGTGGTTCGATATGTCTTGCTGTTGTTAATATTGCAGTAAAAGGAGCAAGATACATTCCATATCTATAGTACAGTTCACAACATGTATTAGTTAAAGCATTATTGATAAAAGGATCTTCCTCTAAGTCTTGTATTAAAATTGGTGGATTAACAACTTTGAAAAACTTTGATACACCCATGACATATAAATTTATAAAGAGTTTCCTAATGTCTTGGTCATACTAGCTCCCAATCTTGCTTCATATTTACAGTATAGTTTGTTTATTTGCTCTGTTGTCATTTTATCAATATCTGACAGTTGTAATTCTTTACCCAGATATTGTTTACTGTTTCCACCAGCAACAACAGATGATAATCTTTCGCGTTTTTTTTCTTGAAGGGAACCGTTCACTTCGCTCGCTTCATCATCAATATTTATGTTTTCCATAATTTGCTCGCTTAATAATTCTTCAGCATTCATTTTATACGTTTCAAAAAACGGATATAATTTATTTTTAACTTTAAAAAAATTAAATACAACATATCCAACCAATGATAAGACTGCAGTGTTTGTTGCAATTGTTAGTATTTCCAACAGCATTGCTTTTTTATTGCTTATTTTGGTTAAATTACTTAAGAATTACTTATTTTGGTTAAATTACTTAAGAATTACTTAAGCATTACTTAAGCATTATTTTGCTTATTTTGGTTAAATTACTTAAGAATTACTTAAGCATTACTTAAGCATTACTTAAGAATTACTTAAGCATTACTTAAGAATTACTTGAGAATTGCTAAAAAATCAATTAAGTAACCAATAATCAGTAGGTTGATCTGTCTTTAATATTAATTTACGATGTTTCTTTTTTAAGTTCTTCCTTTATTCTTTGTCTTTCTTCCAAAGTAGGAATAACATCATTTTCTCTTAGGCAATTATCAAAACTATCTCTATCTTTTGTGTAGAACATGCATAACCATTTTGTTTGTTCTCTTAAATCTTTTAAAACAGAGTTGTATCTCTGTGAAATGACCCACACTGATTGTTCCGCATGTCTTCCTGAAAATGCAAGCTCGGACAACATATCTTTTTCTTTGTTAGTTCTTTTGTTGCACTGCAGTCATCAATGATATATAATGTTGGATGACCAGCATATTTTTAAAGAACATTCTTAGTAGTTCTTGTAGCTTCTCTTCTTCATAAAGGGAACCGTTCGCTTCTCTCACTTCAACAATAGGATTAACAATTATTAGATTTTTGTTTTGGTTTTCTAACATCACCAATCCATTCACGATTTTTGTATGCTTTGTTCCATTGGATGGTTGGACAAAGTATGACTATATATTTGAAAACTCCACTATATTCTCCTTCTAATAAATCAAGAACAAACTCTGTTTTCCACATCCTGTTTGTCCACATATAATAGCACAATGGGGATATTTTGGTAATTCATAAAGGAATCGGGTGTATCTCGCTCCGCTCGTTTGTTTCCATTTTTTAAGGGGAACCGCTAGTAATTAACTTCTTTAAATCTTCCATCTTCAAAATTAATTTGTGCATCTTGTATAACAAACAGATAAACATTTATTGATTTATTTGCTCCTGCTGTTTTAGTTATTTGGATTGTTATACCTTCAGAGGCATTTTCAATTCTTCTACCTGAACCGTGTAATGAGTTGTCATCTGTTGAACGTAAATCTAACCATAATGCATAATTAGTTGTAAGATATTTTTCTAATGTTGTATAGGATAAATTTAAATCCTTTAAAACTTCTTCTGTTGTTTTATTTCTTTTGAATTTAAAGCAAAGAATTTATTTATTTCATCCCACTGTTGATATGCTTTCATTCCTTGACTGTATAGCTGATTTGGAACACCTTCTATTGTCATTTCTACTTTTGTTATATTAGGATTATAATAAGTTTCAGTGCTTGTTCTTTCAGGATCTTCGAACAACATTAGAATTCCTTTCATACTTCTAGCTGGAACATTTAAATTTATATTCCACAATGTATCAGATTTGTTTTGGTTATTTTCTATGTCTTAGTATTCTATCGTACAAAATAACCATCTTACCATTAACTTGTTGTCTTATCTGTCTTGCTAATTCTGCATCGGAAACCATATCAAATTCTAAACAAATGTTTTGATTGTATAACTTGCAGATGTATCTGTTGATTTAATAACATTGCTATAATTATTAAATGTAAGTTCATATTCAAGTCTATCACCAAGACCTGCTTGATAAAAAGGCATATGAGTTTCTAATAGTTCAAAATCAAGTGGGATACAAAATCTTGCACCATATGCAGTTGCAATTGCTTCATCACCTATGTTTGATGCTTTATCATCCGCACCAACTCTGTGTTTTAACATGTTTGCTTCACCAATTCCTTGGTATGCCATATTTAAACGTTCAGATGTAGATTTCCATAAATCAACATAACAATGATAAATATCACTATCATCAATTGACATAATTTCATTTCCACTTATACGAATTGTTGTTTTTTTAACTATTGTTCTTCCTATGTTTTGATATATAGTTGCATTGTCGTCTGTAGATGTTAGTTCTATTTCAAATGCCAATCTGGTTGTTCCAGGAACAATAACATCATTATTGCTTAGATTGGGGAATCTCACTAATAGCTGTTGATTTTGATCAATAGTTGAAGGATTATTTGTTATTGATACACTTTGACGAATACCTTTCACACCACGGGGTTCTCTTATTTTCTGTAAGGATTTAATTTGTTTCCGTATGCTGACATTTTTAAGGATTAAATTTGTTATAAAATAATTCAATTACCACTGATACTAGAGTATTGATACATAAAGGATTATTAGTCATACTAATAAAACTTATTATATCTCCAGCCTTAACTTCAAAAGGTGTATAAAAGTTATTAAAACCGTGTGTAACACCCTTATCCAAACTCATTTTGTAACTAGTTGACTTATCATTAATCATCATCTTAATGGTTATAATATCTGTGCTTGTTCTTAAACTTACTAAACTAATACCCAATATTTGTCCTGGAAAGTTCATTAAATAATAACCACCACCATCACCAAAATTAAACTTTTTATTTCCATGTATTGGACCATCAATTCCAGCATATATACTTATTATTTTTTGTCTGGTTTATTTTAATATTATCAACTATATTTTCAACATTTAAAACTCTGATGCTTAGGGCAGCGACACTCCGATGTAAATTTTTATCCTTAGTATCCATTGTTTGAAGCTCACTCTTCATATTTAATATTTCCTTTTTATTTCCGATGTATCTACGTTTTTTTTTGACACCAAGTATGCTCATTTTATTAAATAAATTATATAACTTCTAAAACACAATTAATTGGTAAATGATTAATTATCTTGTTATTATTTTTGTCTCTAATTTCTAATTTCAATTCTGTTATAACATCATTTACTAAACACTTATATTCTGGATGCTCAAATCTCGCTGTTATAACTTCACCAAACTCTTTATTCTCAACTGGAATAACAGCCAATAATGTACTTGGCTTACCATCAAGATAATTATGAGAAGTGCTAACTTGTTCCAAATGGATATATAATGATTTATGGATAGCAAAATCCACAAATTTGTTTCCATAATGTAATTCATTAGGTTCAATTTACGTTTATTATTAAATCCTAACATATTTTCAAATCTTCATTTATCTTTAACTCAATAGGAGTGTTTAATGACGCAATACCATTTGTTTCATTTACGGATAATACAATATCTTTTTTTAAATTCATCCGCTATTTGTTGGAAACTATAATAACCATCTTTAATCCTATGAACTCTTTCTCCTGTTGGTCTTATAACTCCATCATAAACATTATACCAACCTACACTATATCTTATAGATTTTAAACCAATACGTTTATTTCCATCTCTGTTATCAATGTATTGTTCTAAGTTTATTGTATTATCAATATTTGAAATAGTGTGGTACATTTTAATATAAAAAATGATAACAAAAGAATTTAAATATAATCCAAATGTATCATATAATCCAAGTGTTAAGTATTCTAAAAAGATATAAATCTTGTCGATCAAATAATATTTGTAAATCAAAAGAAAACTTTAAAACAGCTTTTCCCGATATATTTCAAAATATCAAAACCCATCATTACACACCAACGAACCATGGAATACATGGATTCATTCTTCGTTTGATTGGTGGCAATGTCAGTTAAACTTTGCAGTCTGGTGTGCAAGTACAGGATGTGGTGTTTCTTATAATGATCATATACAAAACACTTCAAATCTTACTAAATCACTTTATACATTTCATTTATATTATTGCATTGCCAGAATTTTAAAAGAACTTAAATCACCTTTACCAACAGATTCTTCTTTCTGTTATTACAAAACCCATATGACAAAGCTGCATATCAAAAATTATGCAATGAATTTGATGTTTCTCCAAATACAGATTGGAGACAAAAGTAGAATCATCATCTAAAGGATTAGGAACTTTTCTGAATATTATAAACCAAGTGGTGAATACAGATATCATCATTCAGGGGATGGTCCCTTCTTTAATATTCATGATACAATTCGTCATACAAAAGATATAAGTATGGCTTGGACAACATTTATATTAGATAAATCAGAGGGTTTTACAAAAGCAGGTATTGAACGTATCAATGAAAGTATTAGAATGTTTGTATGGGCATTATTAGGGGCACAATCTCAAACAAGGGTAGAAATATTAAAAGTAGGAACAGGATTTGATGCACAAAAACAATTCTTAGCAAATGTACAAGATGTAATAAATAGTCCTATCGATTTACCCACCCAGATATCGAATTATCAAAATGTTTTAAAATACGCAAGAAGTAAAGTTGATTATGCTTATGGGCTTGGTTTATATATGTCTCCCAGTGATATGGTATTACAAATTGGAAGTATTGTTGGTTATAATAATAAAATTATAATTGCAACAGAAAATCAAACACTCGGTTTAAATGATGATTTAAATAATAAAATTTTGATTTTACTGGTCTCGATCCTGTCGATTTCAACCAAATAAACCAAAACCGATTCAACAATCTCAATCAGAACCAAAAAATCAGAACCAGTTCAAATAGAACCAACACAAAAAATGAATATGACGAACACGAAGATAATAAAAAGCAATAATATTTGGAAGTATTGTATTAGGTATTACAGCACTTATTATTTATAAAATTTATTAATTTATTTTTTAAATATTCCTAGCAGCAGCATACAATAAACCAACAACCAAAACAAGAAAAGCCCATAAGTTGTTTGCAAACCAATTTACTACGTCTTTTGTTACAGACAATAACCAAGATACAATAGAACCTATAATACCTGGTAATGCAGCTGCTAATTTTCCTGCAAGAAAAGATAATAGTTTTCAAGATTTTTAATTGTTTTTTATCCAGTCTTGTGCACCACCTTTTGATGGAGGAGGAGGAGGAGGAGAAGGAGAAGGAGAAAAGTAGTTCCACCAGTAAATGTTTCTACTATAACACCAATAATCATTCCAAAAGCAGTTAAAATACTAACTATTGTAATTCCTTGTTCTCTGAATAATGTTCTTATTCTTTCACCTAATGTTGTGTCTTCTTTTAATACTTTACGTATTGTCTCTTTAATTCTGTTTAATTGACTACGTAATTTTTCTTTATTAATATTAATTACTTCTAGTCTCACACTTCTCTCAGATTCCAACTCTCTTATTCGACTACTTATTCTATTTATTTGAAATTCATCATTATCTTCTTTAGCTTGTTCTAATTTGGTATTTTCTTTTGCTAAGTCTTTTTGTTTCATTCAGTTTTGCTAATTCATTTGTAATCTCTTCTTTTATTGATGTCATTGCACTGATTACACCATCCATCTCTCTTTTGTCATATCTGTTTGTGTTTCCATTTCTTTATAAGTTGCCCTTCTTCTATAAAAGAAGTTTCCATTTCTTCGTAAGTTGTCCCTTCTATAAAAAAGTTTCTATTTCTTTTACATATGTTTCTGAATTACTTGCTGTTTCTAATAATTCTTGTACTTCTTGTTGTGTAGATATTTCTTGTAATGGAATTTCTATATTATTGAGTTCACAAATTGGACCTTCATTTAACATTTTTGAAACTCTGCTCTACTTTTTATTGTTCTTTCAGATATTTTATAATCATCTACACCTAAAACATCTCTAATAAAATTAACACCGTATATTCTTTGAAGAGTGTTAAATTTATAAAATTTTAATACTCCTTTTGATAATATGTTAATGCAATTTCCTACCATATTCATCTTTTACATACAACATTGTTCTTCCATTAAAATCTTCTTCTTTTTTTTTCTTCTTTGGTAAAAAATTTTTGTAATTTTGTTTGAATATAATTCATTATTTTGTTATAAAATCTTTTATAATTTTTTGGTAATTTCTTTTCATGAATTTTAGTGTCATTGTATGATAAATCTCTTAATACCTCAGTTTCCTTATTTATATTATTTTGAAACTCTTCATCATCTTGAAAAGACGTTTCTTCTTCTTCTTCATCATAATCATTATTTTTAAACTCAGGATTATCAAACTCATAACCTCCTTCAGCCATTTTATTCATCTAAAATATTAGATAATAAACAATAAAGAGAACCTGTTAAAACAACTTAAGATAAAAATAATTAAATTTTTATTTAACATTATTTTTACATTTTTACTAATTTTCTTTTGTTTCTTCATCCATTTATTTAATTAAAAATTGATTCATAGTTTGGTGGATTTCCGTTATCAACTAAAATTCGTATAACGATTTTATTAAAGAAAATCAAAGATTTTCCATTTTTTTTAATTCGTTTTTACTCTATTTTCTGTTTCCTCAATTAGTTTTTTCTTTCATCATCTGGTAAACTTTTAAAATTACTTTTTTTTATTTTTTTCATCTCATTAAATTTTTCTAATTCATCTAAAATAAGTTTAAATTCATCTGCACTTATCTGTCCGTCAGTTAAAGATTTTGATATTAAATCTTTTATGCTGTTTAACTTGCATTCTGCCATTGTTTTAATTTCATAATGTTTTTTGATTTTGTTGTCAACTTTCTTCTAATTAATTTAACTAGACCTCCTAAACTTCCACATACAACAGCTGCAATTTGTATGGGAAGAAAGATAGGAAAAGCAATTCCTATACCAGCTAAAACAACAGATGTCGAAATTAAACTTGTATCAACACCATCAGTAACATTAACTCCGCGTTTATATTTTTGTATAGTGATTTTCGTTTATCTCTCTCATTTATTAATGTTTTTCTATTTCTGTTATTTTTGTAGTCTATAATTTTGTCCATCTTCTGTAGGTAATTCTGGATATAATGGTTTATCCATTGATAAATCGGGAGCTGTAGGTTGTTTCATTTTTAAAGTAAAATTGATTTTTTTTTCTCCAAAATCCAACAGAATTTTTCGCGGTGTGTTCTCCCGACCTTTTTTATTTTTGTTTTTTTTGAAATTTTTTTGTTGTTTTTTTTGGGTGTTTTAATAACGTTTTTTTATAAAAAGTACAAGTACTATACTACTCCCTTAGGGAAAATGAGTTTTATAAAAACCCAGGATTAAGGTTTTGGTGTGCTCTTTACAAAAATGTTTTCTTTTTTATGGGGTATAAATGCAAAGTGTGTTTTTTTTCTTCTTAATTTTGAAGTTAAAATCACACAAAATGTTGGTAAAATTTTTATTTTGGATGTAAAAGGGTTTTTTCTTTAAAATGGGGGTCAAAATTGAAGATAATTTTTTTTTTTTGGAGGGGTATAGGTGTGTGATATTGTGTTACATTTTACCTTGGTAAATTTGCAACCCATTGATATCATTTGAAATATCAAAAATGGACCCATTCCAGCAGCACGTCTGTTTATACCTTCATATAGGAAGAGACCCCACGTGGTAATTGTTCTATTTCATAGAAATACTTTTCGTTCTTTGTATAAAAAGGGACGATTCAGAGTTAGATATATTGTATAGATACGTGTCTATTGTTGAAGACTGTAAAAACTGTGCTGACCTCTAAATATTAGCTTTTTTTGTTGTTGCGTGACGCATACCCCACATGTCCTTCAATAAAAGTTTATCGACATGTATTTAATTCAAAGTACATTTAAATTGGACATTGAAATTTGAAATTGATAATTTATTTAATTATATAGAGGATGGTGATTTATATGAAATTTCCATTGCGATAAATTCCAATAATCTTACTTGTAAAATATGTATTACCCATTTATTTTCACAATCGAGACCTCCATCCTTTTTACTGGACGATCACTTGAGGCTTCAAACTAATTTGTGCCTTGACAGTTAACACTAATTAATTAAGTGTGACACACATTAAAAATTAATAGTCTGGGTGCATTTAAAACAACTTCTTGCTACACAATAAATGCAAAATCTGCTACATTCTTCTCGAAGTGACGATCCGGTATTATGACAACTGTGTGCAATACACGTTTATTCCTACGCAAAAAAATTGGGTCGTAACGTCCGATTCCTCGTATAGAGATAGTTAAATAAAGGGCCCTTCCGACTACTCATTGATAGGTCTTTAGTTGGCCTGATGCAAGATACAATTTCTGCCCCTGTCCAACATGCCCTCTTTTTCCAGTAGCAGTCGAAGTGTTCCTCCTTCGTCATTAATTGTGTTTTTTAACGTCTGTATTCATAGAAATATATGACAGATGATGTATTCAATTTTATTTTTTTCTCTCAACCTGAATATGTATGAAATATTTGCCGCTGGATGTTAAGCTGCCAACAAGCAATCAATCAACAAAATATTTTTGGCTTTTATAGGGCTCTTTTCTCGCGAAGCATGCATAAGAAAAACACGAAAAGAGGGGGAAAGGGGGGGTCTCATTAGTAATAATGTTCACAAATTGTATCGATTTAGAATTTTTTTTTCTGCCAACATGATCATTGAAATGATAGTTCATACATTTTTGTAAAGGGAAAAATATCAGTGTATAGAGTTAGCTATTGAGGACGATAGGGACGCCCGTAATTTTCATTTCACTTTAATACCGATGGTTGTAAATATATGTGCAACTCAATGGAAACATTGGCGAGACTGGACAACACTTCATCTGTAATCAAAGAGCAATTAAACTCAAAATAGTGAATTATGAATGAAACGTGCATCAAACATGTGTAATAAACATAGGACGGCTATCCAACAACCCTATAATAAAGTCTTACCAACAAATGATCTTGAGGGTTTGAGTCATAAGCAAACGTGCATAAAGTATGCCTGTGAATCTATAAATCTTCATAGCCCTACACAAGATGTGAATGCATACAAAACTTTGTCATTAGCACCGCATAACTAAATGAACAAACTTATTGAGATATCGTTTCTATTTATTCATAATTATTATTTATTCATATATCTATTATTAATATATTTTGTTCAAAAATGTTATTTCCATTTAAAGGATTCCGTGAAAAGGAAAGAGTAAAATGAGAAGTTCAAAATGGCAGCCATTCAAAAAATGCCGACAAGGGATAATAACTGTTGCTGTTATTTTTTTCGTACTACAGATTTTAAACTCCTTGCTATACGTATATTTACTTGAAACATCCAATAAAGGTGAGTTTATCCTAAATAGTAGCAATACATACTTCAGTATCAATGTACGAATTGTATAAACTTACACAGTTTTCAACCTGGGCCCAGTTGTTCAACTTATTAAACCTCTGGTTTTTTTTTTCATGTAGTGTAAATCTTGAATTATAGCAACTTGCTAAACAACGGTTTCAAGGTGTGTCAATACATGTACATGGCCGTCTGTAAGTGTCTCTGATCTTTGGGTACGCTTGCAAAACGCATGCAAAACCGAAACCACATAAAATAAATAGAACAACAATCATTATGGGAAAACAAATCTGAATACATTTCATTAATAACATTACACATGCAATAAATTTTAAGAACTATTATTTTAAGCAAACTTTTATAATAAACCATGTCATTAGATCATAATTACTCTTATAATGTGAAAAAAACCTATATACTCATTGCTCTTCATAATAAAAAATATTTCTTCACAAATGTCAGATAATTCTTTTTTCTCAGGATTTGCAGCATGACCATTACCAATGTCTAAATTACAAAATAACAGATTCCTATACAGTTTAGGGGTGGACATAATCAAACAATATAGGGATAAAAATAGACTACATGAATTTAAATTATGATATTTATTATATTATATTATCTATTGTCCAACCGTGTATATAGACAAAAGTTTATATACTGGTTAGTAATATTTTATAATAACGGGAACATCATTAAAATGTTAAAGCAAATTCTTCATTGAAATTTAGATTTAAAGTAGTTTATGACTGATGTGCTTTTATTGTCTTTTAGTGGTACTATGCAAAGGATATGGTCATGTATATGAAGAAGACAATGATGTAGGTTTAAATATCATAAAATTGACTCCAAAAGAAATGAAGTTTGGGAATCAATAAAATTAATATACACAACCGCCGTACATGGTAGAAAATAAATAAAAATGAAAAAGGATAAATTTCAACAAAAAAGGAAAAGGTAGCCAAAAAAAATAGAAACATATCTTTCGTCTGCAATAATCGTCAAAGACGTGTAACAAATCTTGATTGCTGTGAGACGGGACCAATTTTGAAAATACTTCATACAGAAAATATAAACCATAGAAACAGTCGTAACTTTAAAAGAGAAAGAGACCGCATTACAAAAGAAACACTAGACGAATGTTTGGAATTATTGAATAAAATCAAAGTACGTTATCTTCCTTCACTCACAAGAAATTGTAATAGAAAGAAAGAGATCGCAATACAATAAACACTATCCGAATTTTTACAATTATTGAATAAAATCAAACTACTTTATCTTCCTTCACTCACTTGTTACTATATGCCTTAAGTATTAAAAGAAAGCACGATAAACAAAAGCTTCGTCTTTGTTTCATTTCAGGTGAACAACACTCATTTGGAAAGTGTCAATTTCTTTCAACTACAAGTCAACAGAAAAACGGCTTTGATACTTGGGCATTTCAGACAGAACAAAAGTAAGACATTATATGTACTATACTTCATGATAAAATCCATTCTTTTTGGTCTATAAATTACAATTTGCCAGTTTGCTATACTTTCTGCGAAGTGTAGTGTGGTTTGCTATCATCCTAAAAGCTCATATTTTTTTACTACGTGACATGTTTTCCCCGACTCAAAATATTGGATGTCATTGTCTGAAATGAACACAATCACACTGTCGATTCGGAAGATAGAACATCCGCCGCTCAGGTAGATGTTCCAATTCAACAGACAACTCCCGCATTAATTAACAGAAGACGGTTACAATCGCAATGTTAGACAACGGATTTTGCTGATGTTTTTTTGCGGATATTAATATTAGTATCATTAAAAGACTTAATATATGAGCTGCGTCAGATAGAAATCGACCTTATGCAACTGGCGATAGTTACATATACATGCATTACACGATGATTGATTGGGAAATAAAATTCTGACATTTAAGGTCAGTGATGGTCTGAATTTTAAGATTCTTGCAAAATATTGAAATCAGAAACGGTTCAAGCATTTGCATGCAAATTTCTCCGTCGAATATAGCGTACTACATGTATTATTAGTTATATAGTGTGCTAGTGACCTACGTCACTAGCACACTATGTAACGAATGTATCTTACCGACTATCTTAACATGTGGTATTTAGACTAGTGACCTATCAAAGTGAGCAAGTCTTCAATACCGTTAGCATTAAGAAACTACTTCCATTGGTCATACAAAAAAACAAATGCCAACAATAACAACTTGTTAGCTTTAAATGTGTTTTATGAATTTATTCCAATCTTTCATCATCAATTTCTTCGTCTGTTGAAACGTTTAAGATTTTTTTCTCAGTACCGTTTTGTTTTTATAAAGGGACGTAACACCACTACTAACCGTGTATTGAAATAAGCCCCGCCTACTAACCTTATATGGAATATAAATGGTCTCCACGCGGTTGCTTTTAACCAATCATATTCCTAGAAATGTATAGGAGATAAGATAAGTGTTTTTATATGCATAAGGTCGATTTCTATCTGACGAAGCTCATATATTTTGGTTTTCTACGCATCATGTAGTCTAGTCAAATAAGATGTATACCAAAGTTACATTGGTGCCGATTGAGATGGAACCTACAATGCACGTTGATTTTCATATGAGTTGATCACCATTGAAGATCTAATTGTTTTAAAAAGACTGAAATAATTTGGGCAATATCTCCGATAACACATTTTGCTAGAGTTAAACACTGAAGAACAATAGCTTTAAAACGACTGAACTAATTTTGTCAATATTTTGATAATAGTTTTTGATGGGGTTCAAGTCGCCAAATCTTTGTTTTGTAGATTGTTGCTTATCATTTGTACTTTTCTGTTGGTCATGGCGCTATCTGTCCTACAGGTGCATGTTTGGTCTTGTATAGAATTATCGATGTGGGATCTTGAACTTGGACTTGACGGGTTAATGGCCAGATCATCTGCATATAACTTTATCCGTTTAAAACATTCTACAACTTTTGAATTGATTGACCGCTACGCTATACATTTCAAAGATGACCATGTATTCATTCACAATTCCTTCCTATTTTTTCTAAACTTCATGACTTATCAACAGATTATGTGATGACATGAATACATATAAATTAAATTTAAAATAATTCAAATTCTTCGTTGCTTCTTCGTTATCAGTGCTTCTTCGTTATCAGTACTAGTGGACCAACATCCAACATATTAGATAGAAGGAGAGCTGTATCAATAAGGCTGAGTATATTTCCAAAAGGGAATTTTGTGTAGCTTTAGGCCCAAGACGTGATAAACAGAAATGGTAAACATACTGATCTCGTTTTAAACTGTATGGTTTGGCCATTGCCATCCAGACAACACGGAGAAGGGTCGGTAGGTGTCATACCTGTCAAAACTTATTTAGTGTTATAGAATACTAAATGTCCATCATAATTGAAAAAAAACTTTGTAGGAGAATATTATGTAAAATGCTAATTAACAAATGATATGACCCATCCCCAATATTACTAACACTGCTGGTTGACTGTCAGTTTCCGAAAGTACTATCCGCTCACAAGACAGTACTTTGAATGATACATTTGTATCTAAATTTTCATTTAACCCATTATATAGGGCAAGGATGACCTGAGACATTTTTTTGCTTTTCTATTTCTACATGTACCCTCTAAGTTTTGAGGTTTTGTTTGTATAGTAACCACTTTTTTACTTTAAAAACGGACATACAAACAAGAAAATGTGTTCGTTTTGTTCATACTCATGCATTAAATATAGTACAGTAGTCAAGTGAAACACATTCCAGTACATGCAGTAAAAAGAAGAAAGACCTTGATGACCAAATGATAAGAATATGCTACATATAACTACATACATGTACATCTGATCTTACGTATATTTTTTTGTATTTTGCAGGTTATTTAACAATCGGGATACCAACTGTTTGGAGGCATGGCGTCAGTTACTTGGATGGAACGTTGACGTCAATAATTAAGAACACCCATGAAAATGAAAGACAAGAAATTGTATTAGCTATATATTTGGCAGATCAAAACCAAACATGGATAAGAAAAACAGCTTACCGTTTAAACCAAAAGTATTATGATCATTTAAAGTCAGGCTTTATGCAAGTATTTCATTATCGTGAAAACCTTTTTCCAGATTTTAAGTCTCTGCCTAGAACATTTAACGACACACAAGACAGAGTTGAATGGCGCAGCAAGCAGAATATAGACTATGCGTTTATGTTCATGTATTGTAAAAATATATCATATTATTATATGCAGTTGGAGGATGATGTTGAAGCTACTCCTGATTATTTTGCAAATATGAAATTTTTCGTTTCAAATGCAAACTTACAAAAAGAATGGTTTTGTTTGGAATTTTCAAATCTAGGATTTCTTGGTAAATTAGTCCGAAGCAGCGACCTACAGGAAATAGCAAATTTCTTATTGATGTTTTACTGGGACCAACCTGCCGACAATTTGTTCAATTATCTAAAACAAATAAAAACACAATTTACTGATATTAGGCGAAGACCGTCTCTTTTCCAACACAAAGGTGTGATATCATCCCTCGCTGGGAAACACCAGTTTTTACAGGATTCCTCTGCCAGGCGTTCATTTTCTAGGAAACGATTCTACAATCTAAATCCTCAAGCCGATGTCTCAACCAATATAGAAACATTTGAAGATCACACACCAGAGAAAGCTTACGATCTTTCTGATGATTACTTTTGGGGAATGTCTCCAAAGATAGGAGACCAATATGTAATTCATTTTTTAAATCAAGAAAATATCACTCGACTATATATAGGATTTGGTCTTCCTCAACGACCAAATGATATATTTTATAATTGCGATGTCAAAATATCCAAAAACTGCAGAGATTGGTCTATAATTGGGAAGGCAAATGGGAATTCGTTTGACACAGACGACCAAAAGACACTTCTTCCAACCAATGTCAAATGTATTCTTTTGAATATAACAGCCAATCAAAGTAATTGGGTTGTCATCAGAGAAATCTCTGTTTTCAGAAAAGGAGACATTGTGATCGAAAACCCGTCACATTCTTCAAACAAAAATTTCGACAAAGTACAGTTTGTAGCTCAAGAATTAAGAAACCGCATGCAACATAATCCGATTTATGCTCAGCAGATGCAAAAAATGCATTTTAATGCAATGCAATTTCAAGAAGAAATTTTTCGGAAAACAGGTGGTCGGAAAAACAAACCATTTCAAGGAATGCCCGCAATTCAACAGAGATTTCCTGCTGCAAACAATTTCAGACAAGCGAATCAGTTTGCAGATCAATTCAGGAGAAATTTTAATCGAATACCCGGTAATAGAATGATGAACATACAATCTAAAAAGAAAAAGTACTATTAAAAGATAAATTAAACTTAAAAACATGTTGTTCAAATCAAAAATTGTTTTATATCACCTATTGATATATACCAACTTATTCGGTATTCAAGAGCTTGCAGCTCCTACTCAGACTTTGTAAAACGTCACCAGTGTCTGAACAGAAAGTTGATGAACCAGGGGTATGTCAAAGAACGTCTTGTCCTTTTTCTAAAAAAGTTCATCGGAAGGTACCAAGAACTTGTTGATAAATATTCCGTATCAACTTCACAAATAATACACGATGGTCTTGTAGTATAGATTTTGCGTACTGACGTTGTTTATCATCTTTATAACGTGTTATAGTATTCTTTTATTTGTCTTTATTAATAATACTTTCACTGTTAAGTCCGGTTTTTTGATATATCTATTTGACGTGACTCTGTGCTTATGTATTCCGTCATACTTTGAACGACAAAATTATTTCATTTTTGATGTAACTTTACTGCTGAGTCTGTTTTTGTGATATACATTTGGCGTGACTCTGTACTCATATATCCCGTCATAGTTTGAACCACATTATTGTTTTATTTATTAATATTGCTTTTACAGTTAAGTCTGTTTTTGTGATATCTATTTTACGTGACTCTGTGCATATGTATTCTGTCATACTTTGAACGACAAAATTATTTTATTTATTTATATCACTTTTACTGTTGGGTCTGTTTTTGTGATATACATTTGGCGTGGCTCTGTGCTTGTGTATCCGTCATAATTTGAACCACACTATTATTTTATTTATTGATATTGCTTTTACTGCTGAGTCTGTTTTTGTGATGTCCATTTTACGTGACTCTGTATTTATGTATCTCTTTATACTTTAAACGACAAAATTATTTTATGTCTACCTGTGCGAATTTCAAACGCGCGATTTTACGCCAGTACTTAAAACCTTCCATCCTTTATAGGTGGATTT
This sequence comes from Mytilus coruscus, assembly GCA_017311375.1. NCBI lineage: Eukaryota > Metazoa > Mollusca > Bivalvia > Mytilida > Mytilidae > Mytilus > Mytilus coruscus. The sequence goes on along the minus strand of CM029604.1, from coordinate 44,979,083 downwards.
TACATAGATATATAAAATCGTATGATATAAGCATAATGAGGATTTTAAATTTGATGTATGCTTCTTCCTAAAATTTGTTTGTTTTTATAGTGATTAAGATGATAACACAATGTTGACTGCTGTAACCCTATTTTTGACATTTTACGAATTGTGTCTGTTTGTTTTGTTCACGCATCGTTGTCAATATAACGGAATTTGATGCGACTGTCATACAAGTGAGAGGTTTGGCTAGCCATAAAACCAGGTTCAATCCACCATTTTCTACATAAGAAAATGCCTGTACCAAGTCAGGAATATGACAGTTGTTATCCATTCGTTTGATGTGTTTGAACTTTGATTTTGCCATTTGATTGAGGACTTTCCTTTTGAATTTTCCTCGAGTTCAGTATTTTGTGAGTTTACTTTTGAACAAGAGGGACAATTATTGTTAAAGAAGCGACATGCAAAAAAAAAAAAAACACACACACACAATTATTTTCAGAAAGATAATTCTGCTAAAACACCATTTGAATTAAGGATGTATTCTTCTGATGTTTCAGTCTCGTTGAAATCTAGGGAATTGTTTCCAAAACATGTGATACAAGTGGAAAATATCAATGAATTTAAAAAAATATATAATCAAACTAAACTCTGCGAAAAAATTGTGTACTTAAAATAGGTAGTTTTTGAGTAATCAAATTTTCAAATTTTATAACCAATCCGGTCAGTCTCATCAGCCAAAATGTTGAGAAAATGGGTGAGGGGTACAAAGAAATGATTTTACCAAAAATATGTTCATCCCATATCAATGTTTTCTTTTCAAAATTCTTAGATATGTATTTTTCAATCAATTATAACAAACAAGTTGAAATAATATGCTTTTTGTTCTTAGAAAAAGAAGAGAAAAATCCCAAATTTACAAAATTGACAGCATAGTCAATTTGACAAGACAAAGCAACAAAATTTCATAAAACTTTCTAATATCAACACCAACCTATAGTTTTTTTAAGTTAAATTTATTCAGATGGGTCCACTTCATCTTCATTGAAAGTATAAAAAAAAAGTTTAATTATGAAACTGATTTTTTTCATGATAATAGCCCAAAAATTGATGAAAAATGGGAAAATCATTAAAATTGCATACTTTCAAATGGCTGTAGCAAAAAAATAAAGGCACCGCCATATGATTTTTTTCTTCATCAATTACTTTCTTACAGTCATATAAACCAAAAAATCAGGTTAAGAAAAAAGTTTAATTCTAGAAATTTTTGGCTTCTCAGAGGTGTACATCCTTAAGATGTAAATTTGAAGCGATCATCACGTTAACGAATACGTTAAATTTGAAAATGATGCGGCAAATCTCATGGGACTACTTTTGATTTTGCCTTTCTAGCTTGACTGATGAAACGTTTTCAAACTCTTAAAAGTCGAGAGTTGGTCTTTTATTTGTACAATGGAGTATCTGCATGGACACCCAATTCTATAATAAGTTTTATAATCAATGGAATAATTTCCAAAGAATTTAAACCGATTTTGAAGGACAAATTTCTTCTTTTTACATATCACTTATTCATCATTGTTTACTGCATTTGTGATATTTCGTTTTAGAAAAACCAGATGGTGTGACCAAAGTTATACATTAATCAGGAAGACAATTTATAAATAACATTATTCATGGAATCATTAAGTTGAAGTCATTCTTAAATACAGGTGATCAAATTACCTTCAAGCACATGCGTAAACCATGACTTAGTGGATATGAAACAAAACATTTACTGACACGGTTGGTTTGTCAAATGTCACCTATGAATAAGACAGGATAAATTGTTGTTTGTTTTATGTCCAATGGCAAATATCCCAAACACAATTATGAAAATAACAGAGTGGTTGCTGAGTTGATATGAAACAAAAATTAACTGAAACGGTTGATTTGTCAAATATCACCTATGAATAAGAATGGATAAATTGTTGTTTGCTTATGTCCAGTGGAAAATATCACAAGCAAATCATGAAGATAACAGAAGGGTGAAATACCCCCCCCCCCCTCCCAAAAAAAAAAAAAACATACTTTAGTTTGATGACATGGGTTTTTTCTTGCAATTGTCGTTAGGGTAAATGTTTGGTTTCCGAGTGAATTGTCAATTAATATACCTAATTCCTTCATTAAGTATTTTATTCAATGTTAATATTACACAAAGCAATAGTGTTTTGGACTCTGTCTACGAGTACAACATATTTGTCATTGAGGTATGAAAGGTGTTTAGCAACATTTGGGTCTCAAAGACCCGTTAAGTGTTTTAATTCTATTTTGTACCACGTCGTCACAGCGGTAATCCATTCATAAAGGGTTTCTATACGTATATTCTAATGACAGAATTCATTTATTAACTTATGTTTCCAAAACATTGGCTGCGAACCTTTGGTCAGCTCTTTTCGTAGACAAGAGTTGTTTATGTTATGTTACCAGTTACATGTATAACGAGGTCGGATTAGATATGAATGGAACCTGCGCAGTTGCGGTCATGAATTTTAGACTTGAATTCGTCATTTTTTTTTTTTTTACATCTTGCAAGTCTTGTTTGTAGTTAAACATATTGATTGCAATAAGTGTGCAATAACATGTAGGATTTATCTAAACGATTTTAAACCAATTTGATTTATTAATGCATGCAAAAACACTGCACTTCAACTTTCCAATTACAATACTATATGTTAGACTTTTCCATTAGCCAGTAACTGAAACCTATTTAAAAAAAATATATATGTCTAGACAAATTTACGACAGGAGTTCTCCATCGGATGACGAAATATATATTTAATGATAATTATGATTAAATGGATATCATATGATAAATAAATTAAAAAAAAATTAACTGGCTGTTGGATTTGTGCAATGGTTTAATTCGCCTAATGAATTATGTGTTTTACCTGTAATACAGTAGTTAACTGATATTGACCGTGAACTTTAAAATGAATGTGAATCATTTGTGATACGAATATGATCTGTATTGAATGAAATTTTTATCAACCCAGTCGATATGAAAATCGTTGTACCATACTAAAATAAATTAACTGTTTTCCCCTGTTGATCTGGGATCGTAATATTGTAAATGTCTTGTGGGTACTAATTGAGAATGAAATGTTCAAAGCGAAAATATTGTCATATTTGCGGTGAAACGCTGATTAAAGGAGCTATCATATTCCTGATGCTGCAGATTACGGTTATTTTCACCTACTTGTATTTGACTGTTAATTCAACAAAAGGTAGGTGAATTTACTGAACCCCCTAAAAAGTCAAATAGAGGTCAGAAACATATAGAGTCAATCATATCAATAAATTTATGATAATTATCGAGAAAAATACTTATTCATTTATTGTAATCTATGACATTATTATTTAAAACATTTGCCGAGTACAAGTAAAACAAAAAATGTTATCAATTGGGAATTATTTTTACCCTCCTGTAGCCAGATCATCTTTTCAGAAAAATTCAGTTAAACTTCAAATTCATGTCAATTGTAAAATACTATTAACAAGACTTGTTATTTAAAAAATCGAACGACAAGCAAATTAACGTAAAACATTTAAATCTTATGTCCTATACATGATTTCAGACTTAATTTTCTGAATTTCTTAAATTATTAATTTTATAAATCTACTTAACTTTTAAGTTTCGAAAAATACTCTTCATGCTAATGATAATTATGTTCTTTGCTTCAGTTTTTAAAGATGGAAATTATTACAAACTATTCCAGAATGTGCCACTGGTAAGTCGTCATACCTTTAAAGTTAAACATGCAATTTCAGTCAACAAATCTGGATTTTTGTATATCACGACTAGTAAAACAATGTGACGTTTGCTTAAAATCATTGTTCTATTTTAAAATTCATGTGATTTTTGTTTTTATAAATCTGTCAAATTCAATCTGATTTAAAGACATATCCTGTGTCCAAGTTTCGCCTACAAGGATCAGACGCTCCGTTCATGCAACTTTCTATTTTAAAGACCTTTTGGGATCCTCTTTTTAAGTAAGCGAAGCATGGACACATGATCTGTATTTGAATCAGATTAACTCAAATTCAACTTTGAATACTTAATCTAAAATTATATCGTTTTTAAAACTATATCTATCTATCTGTTTTTAATATCACAGTCTAATGAAACAAAAATAGAGTGTTTGGGTGAAGCTAAAACACAGTCTGATACTGCAGTTGGATTCCAGCTTAAAGTTAACAGAGATGCCGCATTAATCTACGGTCACTTTAGAAAAACTAAAAGTAAGTCGAAGTCAAGTTTCCTTTTATTCATATGATTGATATAAATATAAAGAGATGGTGGGTTAACATCAACAAGATAATTCAGCGACACAAAAACAATAACACATATTTCGATGTCGGTACAGAATACAGTTTTATTTGGTGTCTACATGGTATGTCAAGCGATAAATCGCCTTGGATATAAACAAGGCTTCAAATAAATTAACATAGCCGGGACTATAAAAAATCTGCAATTAGCACCAAATTTCCTAAATATTGCATGCATAATCATGAGTTTGTTTATATTTAATAAAGATAAATAGTTTGTAAATCTAATTATAAAATTACTGTAAAAACAAAACGGAAGCCCTAGTAGGAGTTATCAGAAATATATTTTGAATGCTTTTTTACAAATTATAATATTTATAACATGCATTTAATTAACTATTTCGAATTTTACGACTTCCCCTGGATTAATTGCAAAAATTTGATAATTCATTTAAATGTTTAATAACGATTTGAATCATTTGTAAAACACTTACGGCAATCTCAATAACTAATCTGCATATTTTTTTATAGGAATGTTCTAGTATTTAAATTGATTGCACCAGTTTAAAAAATATTATATATCTGTTAACGAATGCTTTGAATTAATAATCTATTTTAAAAGCGTTTTACTAGAAGCTATCGTTGTAACTCTATACACTTATTTACTAATGAACTGGGAACTATTAGAGTTCACGAAATATAACAAAATAAAGAACACGAAGTTAATTTTTCCTTTGAATTTTCTTTACATCGGTTTGAGTATAAACTACATTTCATTTGCTTCACTGATCTTTATAATAAACCAAGGTCAACGTCACAAATGTACAAAAAAGGACGATTGAATGTGAAAATAAATTAAAACGTAATGACATGTACAATTTTCAATCGTCGATATTTGATTTCATGGTCTTACACAAGCCTGCATACAAGCCTGTAGAAAATGTGTATCGTAGGCTTCGTGGAGCATTTGTATTCATGGTTAAATTATGTCCACGAAATCCAGAAAATTAGAACTCCATGAATAATAATGAATTCACAGTACATATATCTATTATAGGCGAGATTTAGAACTTGAACTGTCTAATATTAAAGAGCGTACGTATAGATTCTTTTTGTGTGTGTCTGGTTTTGGGCTACTGACGCCAAATAACTAAATAAAAAAAATAATATGCCCTTTGACCTGTCGGACAAAATAGATATTTGCTGTTGCTAAAATGAGAACATGGGGATGAAAATCAATTTAAAAATACTTTAAACGTCTGTAAATTTAATTGTTAATTAAAACAAAGATAGCCACTAATCTTTTGAGTAAGGCAAAGCATAGTATTATGTGGGGGTATTCGCGTTGCGGGTACTCAAACACTCCCTATTGGCACGTTCAAGGGATGAAAAAAAGAAACAGAGAAAGAAAAAAACCCAATGAATTTCGTTCCATTCTAAAAAAAAAATCTATTACAAAGTGCAAATGACAAAAGTCAAATATCATCAGAGCTAATATGTGAGATGTTAATCAAGATAAATAAGTAGAAAAACATAACTACATGATATCGTAACATAGTATGATGGCGTCTTCTTACAACAAAATACCTTGAAATCAATGCTTTTCACACTTTAATAACGGCTGAATTATCTCTCAGTACAAGTCATTCTAACAGTCTTGAAAAGAACAGAAAAACCAAAAGTGGCCTGTGTAATGCACAAAGAGAATAAGTTCACGAAAGAGAAAAATACTATAAAAATTTAGTCTTTAAAAGTATAAATAAGGGAATTGATATTTCCTCCAAAAGATGTGAAAACAAAAGTATTATTTTTTTTTTCAATAATGTATCCATTTAGCCAAAACGAAATATCAAGAGTATTTTTACTTTTGTTTGCTTTATTGACAATACATGCTCGGAATGAAAACCATTTAAGAAAAATTGCAAGTAGAAAAATACTTCTTTTGTTTTTTTGTGTGTGTAATGTCCTTTAATATTCATTTGGAGGTAAATATTCAAAGTTTGCCAGTATCGCTCAACATTGAATTTTACTTATTCAATATTTTTTACATTTGTTTTATTAATTATTCGTTATTTATTCAATCTTAAGAAATAATATCGGCTGATCTTTAAAGCTCACACACAAGCTTGTAAACCGTGGATTTTAGTCATTTAAATTATATACGGACTTGTCAAAATTTACCCTGCTGGTGAAATAATTACAAAACAAATTATCCTAATTATTCAGCAAAAGTCTACTAATATACACAAATAACTCATCATTTCTATGTCTTTTATGAAAATGAAATTGCTTTATTATATTTGAATTTCTTTCAGCAATTGTTTATTGTGATTAATTGATGTTAAAGAAAAACGTGTAAAATATGCATAACCAACACATTTACTAAAAAAAAGACTGGTTAACATTGGTTAAGGATGCTGGAACAGAGAAAGCTATTGCGCTTGTAGGCCTTGAATGATACTTACGTTTCTTATATCCAGAGACATAGTTATAGTGTTATAAGACTGTGTATGGCACAACGTAACTCCTAATGTTTCTGCGTACTTATACATCCCTGGCTTTCAAATGTTAAGGTTTTAGCGGTCCTTGTGTAAGAAAAGAGCTTTGGACGCACGAAATATATAAGACATTATTTTGACTTACATATTAATTGATGAATAAGAAAAAAATATAATATCGGTGAATGAACATAAGACACTATCTCATATTTTAGGAGTAAATATAATTAAACCATTGCTCTGACATCAGCCTATTCATTTACCGCGTTTTTCCTTTTTCAAGAACCCCGCAACGCTTCTTAATTGGTTGCTGTAATTGATTCTCTAAATAATATAAACATTGAAGTTGTTCACGTTGTTCGCTTACTTTCGAATGCAATTTTATATATGGGGAATAATATTATCATAGCTTTAATTTCTAACAATTTGAAGAAAAAAAAATATGAATTATAATTTATTTCGTCAACCAACATTATTGCAAACAGAAATTATTTAAAATAAATTGAACAAACGATGGTCCAATGTACATCCTTGTAGATCAAAATAACGTTCATATACTAGAACAGTTAGTTGGTACATGCACCCGCAAGTCACTTCAGACAAATTGTGGAGCAAACACTGAGTGAAAAATGAGAATGTATTAAGTTCGATTCGGTGTTCTTCTTTGTATTTGCTATTCTTTTGAATTTCTTATTTTGTTTGAAATAATTGAAATGTTTGCAATGAGAATTGATCGTTATTTTATGCCCCACCTACGATAGTAGAGAGGCATTATGTTTTTCGGTCTGTGCGTCCGTTCGTTCGTTCGTCCGTCTGTCCCGCTTCAGGTTAAAGTTTTTGGTCAAGGTAGTTTTTGATGAAGTTGAAGTCCAATCAACTTCAAACTTAGTACACATGTTCCCTATGATATGATCTTTCTAATTTTAATGCCAAATTAGAGGTTTTACCCATTTTCACGGTGCACTGAACATAGAAAATGATAGTGCGAGTGGGGCATCCGTGTACTATGGACACATTCTTGTTATTTGATTATAATTATCAATTACTTAACCTTATAAAAAAAGCTTTATAATGCCGATTTTATTGTGTCTGTTTCAATACATATCATCACAAGGACGAACCAAGATGTGGATTAAATTATTTCCTACTTGAAATTCAGAAACAACTATCAAACGGAGTCAATATAAAGCGGATTTATGCAACTATACATTGTATGTCACCGCACGGCCTTCAACAATTAGCAAATCCAACACCGCATTGTCAGCTATAAAAGGCCCCCGACATGAAAAAATGTGAAATAATTTAAACGAAAATAAAACATGTTTATAGGCGCTAAACCCTCCTCTAACCTGGGACAGTCGTGTAACAGAACAAAATAAGAACTTCTTAAATCAGTTGGAAATGGCTTGGCTCATCAGATCGACACGAATCACAAATACAACTAACATTAAGAAAGACAAAAGACACAAAGTGCCGATCTAAGAGTTCTTGCAGTTACTCAATGCTAGCTAAAAGAGAATAACAGCTAATAAAAAATCATGTTATCCCAGACAATATATATCTATATTTGAAATTTATTTGGAATATAGCCTATTTTGTAAAATACAATTTCTATTTAACGAAAATCTCGTATATATACTATTTCTTATTAATTGTTAGTAGGTGGTTACATGATCCCACAAATAACAGGGTTATTGTTTCGAAAAGAGCTGTAATTTTGAAAAGACGTCAACTCAAAAATATTAAATAAGAGACATAATGGATAGGCTCATGTTTTCTTTTTAACAAACCAAAGCTCATCAATTGTGTCTTCTTCACATAAACCAACACATGTCACCACGTGGATTTAAGTATGAGTGGGAACTGACACCAGACGGGGTTCAAGGGTAAAAAAGAATCATGCTTTAATTTAAAAAATATACAAAAAAATTACATAGCAGATTTTATAGATTTGAACAATAACTACAAAACAAATAAAACCTGATGAACATCTGCTTTTGTGATTTTATATTTTTATCTTTTTATCTTTATAAAGGTTTTCTTACTATTGGCATCCCAACAATGCAAAGACCTGGAATTAGTTATTTGGAGAAAACTTTAGAATCATTAATAATGTTTACAAGCGATCAGGAACGACTGGAAATCGTGATTGCTTTATACATGGCAGATGGAAATCAAACATGGGTAAACTATACAGCAAATGATCTTCAGAAAAAATACCAAAAGTATTTTGATTCAGGATTTTTACACATATTTCACTATCACGAACAAACTTTTCCCGACTTTAATAGTTTATCCCGCACATTTAATGATGCAACCGAGCGAGTTACTTGGAGAAGCAAGCAAAATATAGATTATGCTTACATGTTTATGTACAGCCAAAATATTTCTGAATATTATATTCAGTTGGAAGATGATATACAAGCCATCCCAAATTATTTTAATAAAATAAAAAGTTTTATTTCAACGACGAATAAAAAACGCGTCAAATGGTTTTGTCTAGATTTCTGTAGTCTTGGATTTGTTGGAAAACTTGTACGTAATGATGAACTATTAGTTTTGGCAAAGTTTCTGTTAATGTTTTATAACGATCAACCAGGTGACAACTTACTGGGATATCTTAAGCACATAAAAACACAGTTTAAAGATATAAGACACAAACCGTCATTATTTCAACATGTCGGTGTTATTTCATCACTCAGAGGTAAAAGGCAATTTTTACAAGATGGTACATTGAAAAAGAAATCTTCTAAAAAACGATTTTATAATGACAACCCTCCAGCAAATATTGAAACAACGATTGAAACGTTCGAAAACCATTTTCCTGAGAATCCTTATGGTCTCTCTGACGAATATTTCTGGGGGATTTCCCCAAAGCAGGGTGACAAATTTAACATAAAATTTCTTAAGCCCGAACAAGTAACTGGAATATATATAAAATTTGGATTGCCAGAGCAACCGGATGATATTTTATCAGAAGGTAAGCTTAAAATTTCACAGAATTGTTTAGACTGGATATACATTAAGAATATACATCAAAGAGTCATACATCTGGATGGAGTTTATTCGAATTGGCCAAGTTACGTACAATGTGTGACAATGGAAGTGACTAGAACACAATCGATATGGATGATCATTCAAGAAATATCTATTTTTACTAAACGGGAAATTTCCATTTCTAATGATGCAAATAAAATAAAACAAAAAAGGGTTCAAAAAAAAGTTTGAAGAAATAAATGTATACAATTGCTGAAGATTTTTTTAAAGATCAATAAGTGTTTGTTTTCACGTTTTTACAACAGATTCATACGAAAATATATACTGTCCTCAATATTTCACAAGGTTGTTAATACCACACTTAAAACTGCAATTTTTGATAGTTATATCAGAAAGTAATAGTTATCCTCTGATCTAAAGTGATATTTATAAACTGAATTGAATGAAATTTCAAAATTTGTATTCCTGAAATCCACGTATCTGTATCAGTTGTATGTAGGAATGTGGTCCGACTGATACAATGTTCAGTTAACGAGGCTACTGTTACTATACTGGCGGGTTTTAAATGATTCATTTGCAAATACTTGAAAAATTTATAGTTCATGAATTATACAATTGTAAAACTAAGGTTGTAAGTGTTTCACTAAAAGTTTACCTTTAATGTTCTGTTACGACGCTTTTGTTGTACTCTCCATTGTTTTATGTTTCTGACTTTTTCAAACTCGTGGTTTCAACCAAACATGATGAAAATTGTTCAGGAAACATATGTGACAACTAACCTCTCTTCAGTGGTGCTCGAGGCCCACATATTTGAAAATCCAAAACCTAATAAAAACGTTGGAAAAAAGTAAATAACAAAAATACCGAACTCCAAGGAAAATTGAAAACGGAAAGTCCCTTATCAAATGGCAAAATCAAAAGCTCAAACACATCAAACGGATGGAAAACAAAACAACATAGCTTAAGTTGCAACACCACCAAGAAGCAATTTATTTTGAAAGTTTTTTTTCTCTATTTCAGCCTTTTCGTTTTGTATTCTCATTGTTTTATACATTTTTGGTTTATCTATAGGTTTCTGTCTCGAGCGTACCTGATTAAGGTTGTAGCATCACTACAGAGATATTAGTTGTCGAAATGCGAATCTGGTGCAGAAAGAAAATGGTACCGTTAATGTTGATACATTCTATGTAAATCCTCTTTAATGGATTTTGGTTTTAAATTTATAACAGTTTTCTCTCCTTTTCGGTATGTTTTTGAGAATGTAGGTCAGATGATCGTAATTAAAATGAGCGTTAATATCTTCATTTGGTTAGTATGTAAGCAATTGGTGTGTTGCTATAAAAGTATAAATGTAATCAGCCATGGTTCCTTGGAATCCTACTGCACAAAAACCGGAATTGGAGAGTAATTTTCTGTTCCAGGAATTTTTTGTTTTTTGTTTTTTGTTTTTACAAGTGATTGTATGCTTGGGTTTTGTTAAATTACCTTTAAGTTAGATAACATTTGTTATTTTCTAATTTAGCTTTAAAGCTTTTAACCGCATGAAACCGTTAAGAGGTAGTTATATAAGGGTGTTTATGAAAAAAGTAAAATCACAATGATACTGAACTCCGAAAAATTCAAAAAGGAAAGTCCCTAATCAAATGGCAAAATCATGAGCCGCTATACCAGATTTAAATATGTCCTTTCCTTTCTGAAAATATTTTCCTGTACTTAACCAGAAATATGGCAGCCGTTCTCCACTTACTACATCCATTTGATTCTGAATTCTTTTTTCCATATCGACAATGGTTGCATGATCTTAAAACATGAAGTAATAAATTAGCATATGTACTGTACTATTAACCCTATGAGATTTTAGAAGTCGGAAATCAAAACTGCTAGAACAATATCCAGACGTTGCAAAAGTTCTTAAAGAAGAAGCAGATGTGTGACCGTGAAATTGGATTTAATGCACCGATTTTCCATTGAAAATACCCATTTCCACCAGTTAACACCTTGGTTGTAGTAAAGACAATTAATAAATAGGATGAACGGGAAAACGGTACGCGTTCTATAGTATCATTTGCGCAAATTTAGCAAGACAAAAATAAATCACAACAAACTCAAAACAGAAACTTCCTTGCGTACGCTTACAAATAATCTACTTGGTTTGGCACCTTGAAAAATTATTCATATGAATTATTTGCCACGAAAAACAAAACAACGCTCAGAAAATGTCATGGAAGTATAGGTATATACAGTATTTTGAAACCTATAGAATTGAAACCACATCATGTTCTACTATAACAGGCAATATATTAGGATGCATTTCAGACCCAGTTGAGTTATTTCTCTTTTTTCTTTTCAATGGACTTTAACCCTTGGTATGGGGTTTTCTCGTCATTAAAGACTGTATGGTGACCTATAGTTTTTGACATATCAATTTTCTTAGATTTCAAAAAAGCGAAGTATAGTTTTGACACAAGAAATCAGTTCACGATATCATATTTCACCTACATATCAGTTTTTTTTAAATCCGATCACTTTGAAGTTTATAGAGATTAGTTTAGGATATCAGATTGTACATTTTTATGCTTTTTAAATTAAGTAGCAGCCATTTTGAGAAAGGCAGCCGACGGATATTTTTGACACACTGAAATCAAACATGTATCTATATCTCTATTTCGTTGAAATTTTAACACAGAATGAAATAGTTAATCAAAATATAAGCGATTTTCAACTAAAAACCAAGCCCCCACCCCAGTTTTAAAATAAAATCATTTACTAAAAAAATAAGTAATAATAATAAACATGATAAAATAAATAATTGTACACAATTGCGTTTCAGTCTTATTGAGACGAGAAGTTGAACTGGACACTTTGTCAGAATGGGTCAAAACAATCAGGTCTCTGATAAAACGTCGCATTCATAAGTTGAAAAACTGTGTGAATGATCGACCAAAGTCCGTTTTCAGAGACAAAAAGGCTGTGAAATGTCTATCATCTCTTCACGATAAGTATGTTCTTGTTCCTGCGGACAAAGCTTGCAAATAATATTGTCTTTGTATGTAAATCGTTCTACTACGAGTGTCTTGTAAAAGAATTAGGAATAAATAAGCACTCAGGTAATCCCACATACAAAAACATATTATTTGACAAGGATGAGATTTTGGCGAATCATAAGTCATTCATTGCTTCAATGAACATTAAATTGAACAACAAATCGGAGGACTTACCTTGTTTGTATTAGATACCTAAGCTTCAAAAAATTCCGTACAAACAACGGTACATTGCCGGCTCATCTGCATGTTCGACTTAAGAATTGTCCATAAGTTTGACAAAATTCTGTCCGCAGTGAAAGAGGGTCTTCAGAAATACTGTGAAACTGTTTACTCTCGTAGTGGTATTAACCATGTGTGGATTCAAAAAAACTCTAAAGAACTTCTGGATAATTTTAATCTCGATCTTTTTCTGAAATTAGTTCTATCAAACATTTTGATTTTTCAACCCTGTATACCACCATTCCCCATGTGAAATTGAAAAGTCGTCTAAAAGAAATAATCCACAATGCTTTTCAACATAAAAATGGTAGCATACGCTATAAATTTATTACTTGGGATACCATACGGCATATTTTGTTAATAGTGAACAAAAAGGTAAAACATGCTACACAGAGGAATAAGTGATCAGCATGCTGGAGTTTCTTATTGACAACATATTTGTTGAATTTGGAGGTAGACTTTTTCAACAAATTGTCGGCATTCCAATGGGAACGAACTGTGCGCCTCTCCTTGCCGACCTCTTCTAATTTTCATACCGAGTCGGAGTTCCTTCAGACACTTGTCAAAAACAAGAAGATCAAAGAAGCCAGGTCATTTAATTTCACATTCAGATATATTGATGATGTTCTTTCCATTAACAATCCAAACTTTTCTGATTGGGTTCCATTAATATATTCCCCAGAACTAGAATAAAAGAAACAACAGACACGGCTTCCTCCGCCTCATTCTTAGACTTATACCTCGAATTTGACATACACGGTCATCTCAGTACCAGAATGTATGACAAACGAGACGATTTTAATTTTCAAATTATCAATTCCCCCCACCTTAGTAGCAATATACCAACTTCACCTGCATATGGGATATACATTTCCCAACTTATTCGGTATTCAAGAGCTTGCAGCTGCTACTCAGACTTTGTATAACGTCACCAGTGTCTGAGCAGAACGTTGATGAACCAGGGGTATGTCAAAGAACGTCTCGTCCTTTTTCTAAAAAGGTTCATAGGAAGGTACCAAGACCTTGTTGATAAATATTCCATATCAACTTCATAAATAATACACGATGGTCTTGGAGTATAGATTCTGGGTATTAACGTTGTTTATCATCTTAATAACGTGTTATAGTATTCTTTTAATTGTCTTTTTGAATATTACATTTACTGTTTAGTCTATTTTTGGTGATATCCATTTGACGTGGCTCGGTACTTATACATCCCGTTATTGTGCTATGGTAAATTTTTGTATTCTTGTCTTTTTTTTTTGTTTGTGTGCTTTGTCTGTATGCCTTTTTGTGTTTCTTTGTTACATATTTGTTTGTTTTTTAGTGATTAGGATTATAACAGTGTTGACTGTTGTGCCCCTATTTTGACATTTTTGCCTATTGTGTCTGTTTGTTTTGTTCGCACATCGTTGTCAATGTGGTGGAATTTTGTGCGACTGTCATGCAGGTGAGAGGTTTGGCTAGCTATAGGGCCGGGTTTAATCCACCATTTTCTACATGGGAAGATACCTGTACCAGGTCAGGAATATGACAGTTGATGTCCATTCGTTTGGTGTGTTTGAGCTTTTGATTTTGCCAATTGATTAGGGACTTTCCGTTTTGAATTTTCCTCGGTGTTTTTGTGATTTTACTTTTTATTCATACTTTTACAGATTTTGTGTTCACAAACAGTATACTTTTGATTCTTTTTTGATAATTAATTTTGACCTGAATTAAATTTCCAATTTTCACAAAATTTAGTATGTTTATCTACATTGTGTACGTGTTATGCACAACTGTACAAAATCCACGCCCTATGCATACTTTTGGAGTTTGTGCGCTTACAAAAAATGTTGACGCACAGACAGACAAAGCGAAACTCGATACAAATCCCCCCAAAAATAACCTACTTAAATACAGTTTATTTGAGATTACAAATTTGCTAAACATTACTATAATTGTCCTTTAAATTTTCAGCTAGATATAGTTCTAGACATGTGTTAATTTAATTCTTTATTTATTTAAAGAGGATTGCCAACAGCCAGATGCTACGTTTTTTAATTTGATTCTTAATGACATGTGTTATTATTGAAACGCGGATTAAACCTGAAGTAATAGAAACAAGAGGCTGTCAGAGTGACAGCAAACCGGATTGTTCAATATTTATTTGTGTCTTGGCATTTTTCAATATCACAAGGACCATAACTCCTGAACGGTAAAAGTGACAATCATCAATATTGAACTTGACCTCCATTTTGTCATCAGTAACCACATATTAAAATTTGAAAACCTTTGGTTAAAGGGTTCATGAGTTAAAACACGAACACGACTGGAAACATCATTTTTCAATCTTTCAGAACCGTAACTCCTGAACGGTGAAAGTGAAAATCGTCAATATTGAACTTGACCTCCATTTTGTCATCAGTAACAACATATTAAAATTTGAAAAGCTTTGGTTGAAGGGTTCATGAGTTAAAGCACGGCCGGACACGACTGGAAACACCATTTTTCTATCTTTCAAGAACCATAACTCCTGAACGGTGAAAGTGAAAATCGTCAATATCTAACTTGACCTCCATTTTGTCATCAGTAACAACATTATTAAAATTTAAAAAGCTTTGGTTGAACGGTTCATGAGTTAAAGCACGGACACGACTGGAAACACCATTTTTCAATCTTTCAAGAACCATAACTCCTGAACGGTAAAAGTGAAAATCGTCAATATTGAACTTGACCTCCATTTTGTCATCAGTAACAACATATTAAAATTTGAAAAGCTTTGGTTGAACGGTTCATGAGTAAATGCACGGACACTGTTTGGCAGCCGCCCGCCCGGTTGCCCGCCGTACATCCCCAAATCAATAATCGATTTTTCGTTCGGAAATCCGGTTAATAAAACCAAAATTTGTTTCTCTCAGGGTTACCCGCTCCCCCTAAGCACAAGAATGGTCTACAGTTATGGAGGACTTATCGAACGCAAAATCTGCGATGTGAGTGTGGATTATTTGGGTCGACCCTGAGGCTAAATTTTCCGACCCTACAAGACTATCCATATACTATATTTCCCGTGGTCCACTTTCTGATCCCAGTCCATTGCATTCAATTTCATTTCATTTATTGAAAAAAATAACAATAAGGAGTTTTTGTATGACAAAACAATGAGACAACTATCCATCAGAGACCAAAAGTCTTCTTTCAATCCACAGTTTAGCTTTTTGGGCTGTTAGTGTGTAAAAAATCAATCAGATTTCATTTACAATGAATTGACATACAAAACCGCTTAGAACAGAAGTATGTTGAAAACTGCCACTATTTATTCACAAATGTCCCTTTATATAATATGTAAAATATGTACAAGGTTTCAAAAATGCAGGTATGCAAAACCCCATGTTAAATAAGTAAATGACAATCACTTTAGTTTAATGTTTAATCTTTTTATCTTTGACCTTTGGCCTCATATGTTTTATTAAGAACAGAAAATGTAGTCTTTGAAAATAAATACACATTATACTTAGTATATTCTCAGTATAAAATTTTAATAGGATTGTGTTGTTAATTTATATGTAGGTTACCTTTAGATAGATGTTTTCTCTATTACGAACAAAAAAGTAACTGTTACTTATTAAGTTCTATATCATTAAATTTTTAATATATGCGAGTTCAAACATCAAAAGTCCACAAACCAAAACACATCTGAAAAGTTAAAACTGTGGGCGGCACATAAAGTCTAAAAAAAAAAAGGCAAACTAAATGGAACGGTTTGACTTTATTGTTTCAATCAGTTTTTCAGTGCGTCAAACCTCTTCCTTATATGGAAGTCATTTTATTTCAAATTAATTCAAATGTTGTAGGGAATACTGTCAACGTATGGAGTCCTGTATGTGTTCATCCTAACAGAAGTTCCTCTAGAAACTTTGTTACACAATGTATAAACAATGCTTTTATGAATGTTCCTGTTGGAACACATATTATATACCTTTATTCCGTCAGAAATATACAATATTGTAATATTGCATCTAGTGAAAAATAACATTAAAGAATATTTCTTTCATTTGGAACTTCTTTTCCGTGACAACACTACAACATACAGAATGCAACCAGTGATTAACATTTAAGGATGTTTGCTTCTCTTGTTTTTGAATTTTTGCCAGATTTTCGAAATCCTCTGGTTTTATTCATGTATTGCCATTAAAAAATTTTGCCCGCTAACCCCTACTGTTCTTTTCATAATTTTATTACGTATAGTTTAAAAAGCCATATTTGAAAATCTTATAAAATCCTTGTTATTTTTTCATAGTTTTTGAAACAAAAAAGCGGCCAATGTAAACAGTATGAAAAATCAAGAGAGAATCATTTCCCGCCAGATTTTCAATGACTTATATCTCGAAAACAAGCACACGGACCCTTCATTTTTTTCTGCTTTTATAGTTCCTTTATTTATATACTATCATTTTAAAACAGTCTTTTAAAAAGCTTGTTATTCTGAAACAGAGTAGCGAACATCCTTAACATGCTTATCAAGGTAACAAACAAAACCCAATTTAAAAAGTACCGAACTCCAACGAAAATTCAAATAGTCCTTATCAGATGGCAAAATCAAAAGATCAAACGAATGGAAAACAACTGTCATATTTCTGCCTTGGTGCAGGCATTTCCTTATGTAGAAAATGGTGGATTAAACCTGGTTTTATAGCTAGCTAAACCTCTCACTTGTATGACAGTCGCATAAAATTCCATTATATTGACAACAATATGTGAACAAAACAAACAGACATAATAGGTAAAAAATGTCAAAAAAAATAAGGGTACAGCTGTTAATAATCGCATGGTTTCATAGATGAGTGAATAAACTCATCATAGATACCAGGATTGAAATTTTGTATTTGCGCCAGACGCGCGTTTCGTCTACAAAAGACTAATCAGTGACGCTCGAATAAAAAAAGTTAAAACCGTTGAAACCGTTTATCATTTCCTGCTAAGAAAGCATCACCCGTCATGTTATTCCATGCTTCATTGTGTGTTAATTTACGTTTTTTGATTGAGTTAAGCCTTCCAATTGATATTTTATAGTGTGTCTTTCTATGTTGTCTGCACAAGAAAATGCCTGTACCAAGTCAGGAATATGACAGTTGTTATCCATTCGTTTGATGTGTTTGAGCTTTTGATTTTGCCATTTGATTAGGACTTATATCTAGAAATTGACTATGAGGGTCGGTAGAAAACAAAACTTAACGACAAAAGAGATGATTTCAGCTTCCCAATTGTGACCTTTTCATTTTTAAACCAAGAGTTCTAAATGGTGCAGTTGAAATCATCACTTTGTAAATTTTACGGACGCCATCACGAGTTGGTTGACCGTTATGGAATATCCGTTTCACAGATGATATCGGATATGTTCCTTATGTCGTAAATACAATCCCGTTCCCTTTTCACGAATGTGACCTACCGATTTAGACTATTTATTGGCTTTGTAATAACATGATCAACACGACGGGTGCCTAATGTGGAGCAGGATCTGCTTACCCTGCCGGAGCACCTGAGATCACCCCCAGTATTTGGTGGGGTTTGTGTTGCTGTTGTACCCTATTTGTGACATTTTTACCTATTGTGTCTGTTTGTTTTGTTTACACATCGTTGTCAATATAATGGAATTTGATGCGACTGTCATACAAGTGAGAGGTTTAGCTAGCTTTAAAACCAGGTTTAATCCACCATTTTCTACATAAGAAAATGCCTGTACCAAGTCAGGAATATGACAGTTGTTATCCATTCGTTTGATGTGTTTGAGCTTTTGATTTTGCCATTTGATTAGGGACTTTCCTTTTTGAATTTTCCTCGGAGTTCAGTATTTTTGTGATTCTACTTTTGTGATGTTATACTATTGTTTAATGTTTGCACCTGTCCTAAGTCAGGAATCTGATGTACAGTAGTTGTCGTCTGTTTATGTAGTTCATACGTGTTTCTCGTTTCTCGTTTTTATATAGATTGGACCGTTGGTTTTCCCGTTTGAATGGTTTTACACTAGTAATTTTTGGGGCCCTTTATAGCTTGCTGTTCGGTGTGAGCCAATGCTCCGTGTTGAAGGCCGTACCTTGACCTATAGTGGTTTACTTTTATAAATTGTTACTTGGATGGAGAGTTGTCTCATTGGCACTCATACCACATCTTCCTATATCTATTAAGAAAGCTTTAAGCACCGATTAAAACATATATATACAAAACATCAAAACCAGTAAAGGTAAAAAAAATAAGCACACATAAACATCAAATAAAACGACCCATTGATTAAAATATATACAGCACAATGAAATGCCACGTAAGCACATACATACGTAAGATAAGAAAAATGTCCTTAGGTAACAGTAAATTAAAAATTCATAACATAATCAGAAATCACTAGCATAAGCTTATACATTGTAGCAAAACATAACTGGACTCTGGTGGTAAGTTGTTTCATTTGTAATCATCCCACATTTTATTTTATAAAAATAATAAAAATGGATAAAATCAATAGAAGATTTTTTACTTTTGCAATACCAACAAAAATTCGACTATGTAAGCGATAAGAAAGCATAATTTTGCAGACCCATTTTGTCATTTCGGGGCCTTTTATAGCTTACTCTACAATATTGGTGTAGCTAATTGGTCTCTGGTGGATAGTTGTCACATTTGGCAATCATACCACATCTTTTTATTTCTATATTTAAATTGGGGTATGCATTTTCATAAAACTGAAATATTGATATCTAAAATGTTCTAAGAAATGAAAACAATGGTTTATTTTTTAATTGATAACTAAGTCTTTTCTTCATTTAGTTTCAATACTAATTCACTAATAATGGCCCAATTACTCTGTGATTTTGTCACCTCGATTTGAATACAAGTTATGTTTCTCAATAAAATTGCAATGTCTGGATTCTTGACTTTTGAAGTATCAAACGAGCCTTTTGTTAACTCTCCAAGTTTTATCCAATCGGAACAATGCTGGGATGAGGATATTTGCACTTCCCCATTTTCAATATAGTCTGTCTTTTTTGTTGGAAATGCTCCAACGATAACGAGAGCTTTTAAAGTTTGTTGCTCCTTCAATACGACTGTATATGTTTGTCCTTTTTGAGGGCTTATTGCCCAAAAGTATTTCTCATTTATAAAATAAGCTTTATCGGCTGTGTATTCTTCGTATACAACCATAGTCGTGTCCACCTCCGCTGGTGGATTCAGATTGTAATATTTTTTGCGTCGTACAATTTTTGTTCCTTTGAAATAACGGTCTACTATGAGCTGTTTTTTATTCTTTAGAGATGAGATTATACCATGATGTTGAAACAAACTTGGACGAAATCGTATTTCTTTTTCCTGTAGTTTTATTTTTGCAATAATGTTCATTAAGAAGTCACAAGGTTGTACGGCATAAAACAACAGAAAGAAATCAGAAATTGTCAATAAGTTAGATGATTTAAAAAATACTCCTATAAATCCCATATTTGAAAATCGAATTAAAAACCAATTGTTCATAAAAATTCGTTTATATTTCCGAATGTCTTGAATATAATTTTTAGCTGCAACAACATCATCTTCTAAATGCATATAAAAGTCTGAGATATTATGACAATATCTAAATAAAAATGCATAGTGAATATTTTGTTTACTTCTCCACGTTAATCGTTCGACACTATCGTTATACGTCCTTGGGATAAGATTGAAATCCGGATATAATTGTGGCGGTAAAGTTATTACTTGAATATGTCCAGATTGTATATATTCATCATACGTTTCTGAAACGTTTAATGCTCGTTCATTGTTCCAGTCAGCATCATCATCGTTAAACATTATCACTATAGTAACCGTTTCCTTATCCTCAGGTGACGAGTTTGCTAATAATGAGTCGATTGTTTTATAGATATAGTTAAACCTCTCTCGTTTTATCGATGGGATCCCAATCGTTAGAAAACCTACAAAAGAGTTCAAATGATTAATGGTTTCATGGCACAAACTAATAATAATCTATGAAGGGGGTCAGATAAAAACTAAAAATTTAGGTTGAACCATGGTAGTATTAAATAATGGTTGATTTTAGCAAATAACTTTCCATTCACCAATTGCATTGATACTGATTACTCCGATAATGTTTAAATATTGATTCACATTGGACACTAAATACAAGCATAAGAAAGATATTTTATATCATTGAAAAAGAGAGGCGAAAGATACCAAAAGATATTCAAACTCATAAGTCGAAAGCAAACTGACAACCTTCATGGCTAAACAAGGAAAAGACCAAGAGACAAACAACAGAACACAAAACACAACACAGAAAACCAAAGACGGAGCAATGAATGGGTAGAGGTCAAAATGGATTAATCAAAGCTTTCAGAGGTAAAATAATTTTATCTTTAAAAATGCTCGATTGGTCCATTTATCAGCTGAAATAGGGATTTTGAACACGCTTTTATAAACTGCAAGTTCTCTTAGATAGGAACATTCAATTTTTTTTTTTCTTTAGAAGTTGTCAAAAGTGCTAACCAGTCCTAAATTTGTTCTATTCATGTTCTTCTGTCTTTTTCTAATGTTAAAGGAAGGTTAGGTCCTAACGAGCATGTTCAGTCATAATTTTAAATCATATGATAATTATTTCCCTTAATGGAGTACGATACGAAATTGCCGTGTTCTTTTTGTCGTTATTTTGTATAGACTGCCATACTGTAATATTCAAAATTATTGTTCCGACAATAGGATGGCTTATAATTTTATTGTTTTTATATACATTGGGAAGAATGTCATAAATTATGTAATCTTTTCAATGTGCCATTTTAAAATATAGTATCTAGTTTCTTTCATTACAAACCTGTTCGTGCATTTTTCATTGTTATTCAACGCAAAATAATTATCTAAGATACCTGGGACGATTTCATTTCATAAAAGATCTCTTTTGTCTACTTATTATACCTCGAACTTATTAACCCGGGTTATGTTTTTCTCATATATTTTATGATGGTATGATACTAAACCCCTAACGGGAGGGATTGTACTTGATTTTCATATGATGAAGACATAACCTTTCAATCAGTTTAATTGAGGTCTGGAGCTGGCATGTCAGTAACTGCTAGTAGTCCTTTGTTCATTTATGTATCACTGTCATTTTGCTTAGTTTCTTTTGTTACCTATTCTGACATCGGACTCTGACTTCTTTTAAACTGAATTTTTACTGTGCGTATTGCTATGTGTTTCTTTATTCTACATTGGCTAGAGGTATAGGGGGAGGGTTGAGATCTCACAAAACATGTTTAACCCGCCGCATTTTGCGCCTGTCCCAAGTCAGGAGTCCTGGCCTTTGTTAGTCTTGTATGTTTTTTGATTTTAGTTCATTTATATGTTTTGGAGTTTAGTGTGACGTCCATTTTCACTGAACTAGTACACAATTTTATTTAGGGGCCAGCTGAGGACCACCTCCGGGTGCGGGATTTTCTCGCTGCGTTGAAGACCCATTTGTGGCCTTCGGCTGTTGTCTGCTCTTTGGTCGAGTTGTTGTCTCTTTGACATATTCCCCATTTCCATTCTCAATTTTAGGTCTTTAAGTTGAGGTTGAATTAACTAAAAGTAAATCGGGATGACTAATTAGACATGCCCTCTCAGAATCATGGGGTCCAAAATAGGATCGGGAAAAAAACCAGCCAGCGAAATACCTAATTTACAATTTAAGAGAATAAAAGTGCTATTTGTTGATATAATACCGCCGGTCAATAATCAGACTGCATTTGAGTGGATATACAAACCTGTCTGAAACCGGAAAATGTTGGCTGCAATTTGAATTTATTTACAGAATAAGTCCATATCTCATTTACTTATAGTGGCCGTTATTGATTGTTACTTCATGTCATTTTGTTTTTTTGGCATTCGTCTACCGTGGAGAAAAAAGAGGGGGGGTGGTCTAATAGCTTAACTTGCGATTTTTTATGATGGTTCAACTTTATTCTAGTACGGCATACGTTTTACCTCTAGTCAACGCTCTATCTTATTAAAGTGTCACTCTAAAACTAAAATTGTTATCATTAGCTTCAGGTCGATCCACTTTGCATCTCGTCGTGAATATGCATGACATATTTGCTACTGGACATTTAGGGAGCAATCAATAGATCAGCTTCATTTAGTCTTCAGTTGATAATTGTCTCAAACAGTTTTTCAATTTTTCAATTTTTATTTTCATTTATATTTGATTTTTAAAGCGTAAATTTAGCATTTCTTTCCTCATTTTTCTCTTTGCATCTGTTTTTTTTTTTTTTAACATTAAATGACGTAGTCCACGGGGTTACATTGTATCCTATCAAGCCAAACTAGGAGGAGGGGAGTAGAACAGAAAAAATCTTCATTGAGTGGCAATAACTCATATATTGAAGCGTACAACGACGACAGTCTCGTCTAGGTGACAACATTTGCTGTGTAAATTTTTTTTTTGTATCTGGTTTAGTTGTCATAAAAGCATAAATGGATATAAAAATGTTGACAACAATTTATATAAACTTGAAGGATTCAACTTATTTTGGCCGTTTCATTTATTCTTTAGATATTGTCTTACTGGTCGGTTTTGTTATTTTAAGTTTTTTTTTCATTTACATTATACAGTTGTTCTTGTAAAAGGCGCAAACAATGTGTTAAAATCCGCCATGCGACTTATTTGAAGATTAAGACGCCTTTTGTTGTTGTTTAGATATTTTAATCATTTAACTTGTGCTTAGATCGTATTTCCTCCTCGAAGAATGTTTCAATTAGTTCTTTAACGTATAGATATCGTAAAACTCTCACTACACCAGGCATCTCTATTTGGACCGGACGAAGCTGCGTATTTATACCTCGTAAACAGCCAAACGGACGCACTCCTTTAGCAAGGGTATACTGTCGAACGGGAGAAGTTCAGAGATGTCAATATTTCTATACCATGTCAATTCTTTAGTTTTGAATAAAAGGAGATAAAGGTATATACATTAATGCGATAGCAACATAACGACACAAACAAATAAAAACATCAAGTCATCATACAGAATTTTGTAATAGAAAGATGCCTATAAAGAATAAGCTCAAAATCGCCCCATGACTGAAAAAAACGGAGTTAATTTGATAATATTTATCGTCAAAGATATCCTAACAACACATTTGATTTAATATTATTTACCATCAAAGATATCCCAATAGGCACAAGTGTTTGGTTGAAAAATATCACCTGCCCTTTTCTAATTCCGATCGGTGGAAATTTTTGTTTGATTGATTGATTAGTGTTTAACGCCACTTTCAACACTATTGTGCTATTTCGTGTTGGTTAGTTTTTATTGGTGGAGGAAGCCGGAGTGCCGAGAGAGAACCACCGACCTTCGGTAGGATAACTGACAATCCTAGTCATATAAAATTGGAGTCCAGTACACCTGTCCCGTGCGGGATACGAACTGACAATCTAGTGTTGACAGGCTAGATTTTTACTAGACCGACACGCTAAGCCGGATTTTAAACGTGTAAGTTCACAAGCTAACAGTTCGCAGGAAGAAAAGTCACCCTACCCGGACACATTTTTATCTTCGAGTCGATCAGTCTGTGCTCTTACTCTTAACTGCTGCGTGTTTAGAGTTGAAACAGCAAATAACAGTTTTAACGTCTTTGTTTGGCCCGGTCGGGATTCGAACCAACGACCTCCCGCGGCGAACACACTCCAACGAGACCAATATCATACCAATATCATACCAAAAACTCAAGTACAATAAACAATACAGTTACACGGAATTCTCACAGTTACTAAAGCGAGCTTACAGTATCTTACCTAAATTAGATGCGTTAAATGATAAACTGGATAAATGGAAATTGTACGTATATATCGATGGCCGACTTAGAGTAGATTTCATGAATCAACACTCTCTGCAAATTAAAAACTCTTGCACCAATTATTTGAGGGGTCCGGATTTGACCAGCTGTTGCAAGGCTAAGTATCTATCCTTATTCAGTATACCCTCATTTTTGAGTGGTGTTCCAAGTTTCACGTCAACCTCACTGTCTACCTCCTAGTAGAGATTTACGGAAAGTCTCGGTTCCGACTGTTGACTCCGACTCTTAACAGCAAAAATTACAGGGGTCATCTCAAAAGTTAATTCAGCGGCGCACCTGATTCATAAAGGAGTCCATAAACGGAGCATAATATCGCTCCACCGACAATAAGAATAAAAAATTGAATCCAGAGTTTTCGTAATAGCACATTTCAATCGGATATGTCTCAAGCTCATGCACATGTATATGAAGCCAGATACGTTATTTTGAATGATTTTTTTCCTGCATCTATAATGCCATAGTTATATATAAATATATATATACATATGTACATAAACATATCCCGTTTTCTGATATAAACATTTTCCTGTTTTACAGATACGAAAATAAAGTGAACATCAAGGTTTGGGAGTAATCTTTATTTTAGATAGGGGGAAGGGTAAGAAGAAGAAATTTGCAATAAAAATGCAGTACACATGTATCAATAAAGTAACAAATCAAGGACCAGTTCAATTAAGAAAAAACGTCAGATTCGATATTTTTTGAAAAATAAAATGTAGGATTAAAGCTTTCTAAGCCCTGCCCCCACCCCCACCCCCCACCCCAAAATAAACAACTGAAAGGTAGCTCCCTCCCTAAGTTAACAAGTGGTGTGGGAGAAGTGGGAACATATAATCAGTGCTGACCATATTACTTGAAAATATGTGCCAACAAATTAAAAGCTGGGGCGGTCATTCTGAAAAAGGAAAATGGCAACCCAGGAAAATTTCTGCCAAGTTTGGTTCGAGTCAACAGATGTGGATTTGAATGAAGGGGAGCCCAAAGGGACCTGGTCCTCTTTTCTTGAACATTTTATTAAAATAACGGAAATGTTTGGCAAAATCTGGATCGTGCACCCCCTTTAAGAGCCAAAAAATGTAGCGGGCCCCCGTTTCTGGAATTATGGATCCGCCACTGGTCAAACCATAGACTTAAAAATTGATATATACTGCTTCTCCACTAAGCATGAAGCATGGTCGGCCCTGAGTCAGAATAATGTGTTAGGGTTGGTTGACATGTTTTACTGCAGACAGTTACTTTTTGAAATGGAACGTTAAAAATCGGAATGTCGGTCTTGTACAATTCAAGGGCAAATATTCATTTCTAATTATGTTCCCTTTCATGAATTTAGCTTGCCACTTTAAGTTGAACATCCAACCATCCATTCATCAATCCTTCATTCATTTTCGGACGAGAAGTTGAACGCTCAAAGGCTGCGATGGTAATTTTGAAATTTGAAAGGGTTGTCAGACATAATTCCTGCATCTAAAGAGCTTTCGTTTATACCAAGTTTCGTAAAATATTTTTTTCCAGTCAGAAAAGATAACGGACAAAACTACGGATGCCAAGTGATCAGGGCAATAGCTCACAAATACCTTTGAGCTAAGAAGCATGGGATAAGATTTGTGAAACTGTATTTATTAACTAAAATAAATATAGGAAATAAATTTTATTTTTTTTCTCAACCTGCAATCAATCGGATTCTGTTTCCGAAGAACTAACTCCGATAACTTTCATTTTTTTTTTTTGCTGTTAGGCGATAAAATTTATCCAAATCGGCATCCCGCAATTACGCCATTTACGCGCCAGCAAATCAACAGAAAATCTGGTCACCAGAAACGCAAGAGTTGAAAATTTAATAGAATCATTGCAGAATATATAGAATTCTTGTCGAACATGCCATGGGTGACCTAAAAAATTGTAAATGTGGAGGCATCCAAGACAAAAACTCAGACAAATTGTGGAGACTTGTGCAGGATTTGTAAACAGAAGGCAAACCTTATTTGATTAAATAAATCGTTGTGTAAAATCTTGTTTAACTATTATTTGGAAATTTTACCTTGAAAAGCTAATTATTTAGTACTTTTTTTAAATTTTGAGACGACCCCCTTCATTTTACCTGTCAGAGTCGGTGTCAACAGTCGGTACCGAGACTTTCCGTAAATGTTTAGTACAAGACCTACCTATTGTTTTGAAAATTTATGTGTTCTCGTCATGAATATGTATGAAATATTTGCCACTAGACGTTAAGCAAACAACAATCAATCAACTTCATAAATTATTTCATGTACATAGTACACAAAGACAAGATCTTGTAAAATGCTATAATGTAAAATGATCATTTAAATCAGTTAATAATAGTGCAAAAAGTTTTATTTTTATTTTTGTTTTTATTTTTACAATTTACTACATAACCGAACACTTATAATTTTTTCAAATATTTATTTACTATGGTTCTTATCTACTGTTTTATTTCGATTTATGATATATGATTATGTCAGGCTATCATAAAACTAAGAAAGGTAAAAGTTTGCTTTTTTCAAGGGGTTGATGCTTTATTTAGACGTGAAAAAGGGACGACGAACGACTAAATAAAAGTGTTTGTTTTCATATAATACATTGTATTTCAATTCAAGAATGGTTGTCAGCCTTGCAAAAACATGTCATCTATACATATTTTGATCGAGTCACTCAAACCTACATAACATGATGCTGAAGGTGTCACATTTAGGCAATTTAATACTATTTTATTATTTGAACTATACAATTTGAATAAAAAAACAAGATTTATTAATTAATTGGACTGAACAGACAACACTACTTATTTTGCATTTCCATTTTGCGTAGTGTAGGAAAATTACAGAATCAAAACCAAGATGAACATTTACCTGAATATTGTGATGGGCCTTATGCATCTAGGTTTGTTCGATTAAAAGTTGTGAAACAAGCTGTTTAAATAACTAATTGTTGGAAGAGTTTACTTACTGTTTTCATATGGCCTGGTCTTTGCCTATCTATTTCATGATTATTGACAGATTAAAAACATCGAATATATATATAACAAGAAGTTTTTGTACAGAACATTCAATGGTCAGTGGTAAATGAGGTCTGTATAGGGTTTTGATTTACTCATTTATAAAATAAAACAACGTTATTTTGAAAAGTTGGAATTCAAAAATATAAATATACCCCTTAATTTTATAAAAATATCCTATGGTGTCATTTTAATGCTAAAACATTTATAATAAATAAATAATTAAATGATGTACTGCAATTTAATCGGTCCGTTTCCAATCCAATTAGGTAACTGTTATTTGTATATATATCAGTCTGAGTACTGTTTAACTATTATTTAAGGTGAATATATTTAGACTCATCCAACAAAAGGGATTTAGGCTTCTACAAGTCTTTTTTTGTACTTTTCTTGTGTTTTTGACGGTTGTAAGTCAGTAAAAGTTCAATGATTAAGTTAATATTGACATTAAAGACCTCTTCACAAAAAGGGCTGTTCAAATCCCCTCGCCCTTCGGGCTCGGGGATCTCAACATCCCTTTTTGTTCGAAGGTCTTTTAATATCAATATTTACTTATCATTGGACTTTTACTATTACAAAGGATATAGAAAAAGGTTAACAAAATTCGATAAATAAACATTATTCTTTGAAATGAAAAGTTGTTTGAACAAATAGTCAGATCATATTCAGGACGACTAAGAATACAAAACTGAATTACATACCTTTTTGTGGTCTGAAATGACCATACTGTAATGCTGCACTTACACTGAAATTTAATGTGAACTCTGTGGATCCCGGAGACTGTATACTTGATTTCTGTCAAGATTTAAAATGATATGAAAAATAAAACAACGTGTCTTGTACTATCTTCTCTCATACTAAAGGACTTTAAAAACGCAAGACTAGATTATTTTTTTTATTTTCTTTTTGAAAAAAGTAAAACTTATAAAATAAATATACTAACATAAACTTCATTCATTACTTCATTGTTTAAATAAAGTTTGAAGTTCGAAAGTTTGATTGATTAAGTCACGTTTAATGTTCAAATCATATGGTATGCACTCGAACTCTGGGTTTCTCCTCATTAATTGATGTGGCCTTGTCGAAGCCAATGACTGCTTGGTACCAACACCTAAATGATTAACAGAAAAGTCAACCAGTTCTATTGGGTATGTTTTAAGTTTTGTTTTGTCACTTTTGATTTTGCCTCTGTCCCACCAATTACAGTCAGATTTGGCAATTATGTGGTTTAAACTGTAGGCTTTAAATGTTTTTCTGCAGTCGATTCTATGGCATTTCAGTATGTGGGAAACATTTGTGACGTGAATCTGTCTCCCATTACATCCGACGACTTGGCTAGCAGTTGACGTTGCAGTAGTAAACCTGTCTCGCAAATGGATTTGCGTAATGAACTTCTGACGTGGCGTTGTCATTACAGGTTGATCTGATCATGGATGGTCATTAACATATCCCGTCTGTCTGTACCGTTGTTGTAAGGACTGTAAGAGGAGGTTCAGACGTGACATTGTCTAGCAACGGCAAGTTGCCTTATTCCTGTCCGCAACATTGTTATGGCATGATTTAGTTTTCCATTGCTGAGTCCCCGCAGTATGGAAATGCAACATGGTTTTACTGATTTAAGTGTGGTATGGATTCAAAGAAATGGTTCACTGATGAGTCTTTTGTAGACGAAACGCGCGTCTGGCGTAAATACAAAGTTTCAATTCTGGTATCTATGATGAGTTTATTCACAAAGAAAAAAAACTTTAAAAAATCATGCATAGGTTTCAAATTTCGTTTTAGAAATTCGTGCGCCATCAATAATCCGGTATGTTCAATAATCCAGTAATGTGAATTTTCTAAACAAAAAGAAGTGTGGTAAGCATGCAAAGCAATTATATAAAGAGTAATCATGATTTGGTTAAACAAAATTAAATCACCAAAATGTGTGTTGCGTTTTTAACGTCCGTTAGTATATTACTATTTTATGCAAGCTAACTGATGCATTAGTTCATTCTTGTAAAACATGACATATTACATTAGGAATTATTTGTGATATAATTAATTCAATACATTAATAATAGATAGTTAGAATATACGACCAGAAATTAATAGATAGTTAGAATATATGATTAGAAATTAATGAAGATGAAAATATGCATTTGGCTCTTTGAAAGTATGGCGAAGTTATACATTAAAGTGTAATTTGCAATTTATCAAATTAAGGAAATGTGACAATTATGTTTAAAATTTGTATACCTTACCAATGTTTCAGAATGAGCCGATTTTGTAACCAACTGTAACAGTGATTTGCTTGATGTACTTTCAAAGGTTACATTATTTACACTTGTTTTTATTCTTTTAGTACTGTTTTGAATCATTATAGGTGTGTAATTCTGAAACAGAACAATAGCATTTTTAACATTCGACACATTTTATAATTAATTTCAAAGTAAATAATTTGAAACTTTTATCTTTCGAAGCTGTTGCCGAGTGGTGTAAGACATTAAGATTTCCCCCGAGCTTGTTCATCCGTATATTTATACGTCTGTACTACGATTGTATGACACTTATTAGTTACCATTCAATTTCTTACGGAAGCTTTCACGTCATTTCAGTCATGTTATCATGTAATGGTAGATCTATTTCGAATTTGATTTTTTTTTTATAATATTTTCAGTAAATGCCCCTTAATGATAATAAACACAATTCAACTGATGGTTCTTCTCAAAGTCTTAATACATTTAATCTTTCAAAGAAATCATTTGATATTTACAGTCAATGCTGGGTTCCACGTCAAGTTCAAAATTGACACATATCAGAAATATTCCCCCAAATCAAGAATATAGAAGCAAAAATTGAGGTTTTTACTACAAAATTATGGTGAATATAGAAGTTTTCTAAATTTTGTGGTTAAATCTGTACCTTGTTCAGTAAGATTGCTTTACTTGCACCTGAAAAAGAACAAGTTTAAACATAAAATCTAAAGTTAATGAGACGTGGTAATGGAGAAGGGGGTTGATTTTTAGGATTGTATGCGGTGTATTTCGACATATTAAATACGATGGGATTTTTCAAGCATATTCTGCAATAGTAGTATTGTTTTCATTTCTAAAGAATAAAATATAACTTTGATAGAAATTTCAAACATTATCAGGGCATTGTGTATATGAATTGATCTAAGGAAATAAAAAGAAAATGTACCCGTTTTTGCTTTCTTCTTGTTTCATAAAAAGTGTAAAATTTAGTTTAATTCCAGTAATATCTAGTTTAACTATATTTTGATTTTGACAATTTGCTTTAAAAAAGGAAGTTATTCATTCCAATACATGTAATTTTTTAACTAGACATCATTGAGATGGGAGCCATCTCTGTGGGCCCCGCTGTGAATAACGTGTGGTAAAAAATTTGTATCTTTACCATAGGACATGGGGTTGTCAACTGAAACCAAAGTTTTTGACCTTGACCTTTGACCTAGGAAGTTATACATACATTATGACACACCCTCTGGTGTTGGTTAATATACATGTCAAGTATAAACTTTGAAATCACAACGGTTCTCAAGATATAGAGCGGACACGATATTTACCATAGGACATGGGGTTGTCAACTGAAACCAACGTTTTTGACCTTGACCTTCGACCTAGGAAGTTGTACAAACATTATGACACATCCTTGGGTGTGGTGTTGGTTAATATACATATCAAGTATAAAGTATGAAATTATAAGGGTTCTCTAGATATAGAGTGGACACAATTTGTTACGGACAGACGGACGGACGGACAGACTGATCACTATAGAGCGACCCGCCATTCGGCGGGGCCCTAATAATTTCCTGTTGCGTTTGGTGTTAAACACGTCTTATTGAAAATATACCCCCCTAAAAAAAAAAAAAAAAAAACACAAAGCATCTTAAATTGATATATTCCTAAAATCGTGTGCCTGAGATAAAATGACAGGTTTGTTTAATTGATCAGTGTGCAATTCAAGAAGTCTGATTTTATATATTGAGTTATTTCGATTTATTCTTTACAAAAATATTTTCCTTCATAAAAGGCAAAACATTATTAAATTAGACAACGAATGAAATTAAAATTACAAATATGTACATAATCTAGTATATTTGGATACATGTTTATACCTTGATGTTTCTAAAACAGGATTTCCGTGCATGTTTTGTTAGATACTGTCAGTGTCTTTTGGTAAGAAGAACTGCCCATGTAAATTACGAGATATGTAAGTAACTGACGAAAACGAGTTGAAGATATTGTTCGGTTCCGAGATGGGATCATTGTTTTTCTAACTCTCTTCTGAGACGAACTTCGTAGCAAGACAAGCTGATATGTTTTATGTCGATGATGATGATGGATGTCTATTTGACGTTCAGTGGTAGGTTAAATTCATATTCGGGATGGGAGTACAATAATGTGATGTGAATATAAATCCTGATTTATACTAGACCGACACACTGAGCTATATTTGTAAAGTACTATTTCCCAATGTAAAAGTCCACAGGTTGACATTTAACCTTACTAGATGCATTACTCTGACTTCGAATCGATCATTCTTTGCTCTTACTTCTAAATGCCGTGTGCTCAGAGGAGAAACAGCAAGTACTTATTTGAAAGTCTTTGATTTAAGTTGGTCGGGGTCGAACCCAAGACCTCCCAAACTCAAAGCGAGCACGAGACCACAAATTGAAAACACGAATAAGAGGAATAATCAACAGTTAAAGAAGTCAAAGTGAAGAGGAAAATTAAATAATTAAAGAGAAATAATCAACAATTAAAGAGGAATAAACAACAGTAAGAGGGGTATAATCAACAGTTAAAGAGGAATAACCAAAGTCAAAGAGGAATAACCAGCAGTTGAAGAGGAATAATCAACAGCTAAAGAGGAATAACCAACAGTTTAAGAGGAATAATCAACAGCTAAAGAGGTATAATCAACAGATAAAGAGTAATAATCAACAGATAAAGAGGAATAATCAACAACTAAAGAGGTATAATCAACAGATAAAGAGGAATAACCAACAGTTAAAGAGGAATAACCAACAGTTAAAGAGGAATAATCAACAGATAAAGAGGTGTAATCAACAGATAAAGAGTAATAATCAACAGATAAAGAGGAATAACCAACAGTTTAAGAGGAATAATCAACAGCTAAAGAGATATAATCAACAGCTAAAGAGGTGTAATCAACAGATAAAGAGGAATAACCAACAGTTTAAGAGGAATAATCAACAGTTAAAGAGGTTTAATCAACAGCTAAAGAGGAATAATCAACAGCTAAAGAGGTATAATCAACAGATAAAGAGGAATAATAAACAGATAAAGAGGTGTAATCAACAGATAAAGAGTAATAATCAACAGATAAAGAGGAATAATCAACCGATAAAGAGGAATAATCAACAGTTAAAGAGTAATAATCAACAGATAAAGAGGAATAACCAACAGTTTAAGAGGAATAATCAACAGCTAAAGAGGAATAACCAACAGTTTAAGAGGAATAATCAACAGCTAAAGAGGTGTAATCAACAGATAAAGAGTAATAATCAACAGATAAAGAGGAATAATCAACAACTAAAGAGGTATAATCAACAGATAAAGAGGAATAACCAACAGTTTAAGAGGAATAATCAACAGATAAAGAGGTGTAATCAACAGATAAAGAGTAATAATCAACAGATAAAGAGTAATAATCAACAGATAAAGAGGAATAATCAACAGTTAAAGAGGTTTAATCAACAGTTAAAGAGGTTTAATCAACAGCTAAAGAGGAATAATCAACAGCTAAAGAGGTATAATCAACAGATAAAGAGGTATAATCAACAGATAAAGAGGTTTAATCAACAGATAAAGAGGTTTAATCAACAGCTAAAGAGGAATAATCAACAGATAAAGAGGTGTAATCAACAGATAAAGAGGAATAATCAACAGATAAAGAGGAATAATCAACAGATAAAGAGTAATAATCAACAGATAAAGAGGAATAATCAACAGATAAAGAGTAATAATAAACAGATAAAGAGGAATAACCAACAGATAAAGAGGAATAATCAACAGATAAAGAGGTGTAATCAACAGATAAAGAGTAATAATCAACAGATAAAGAGGAATAATCAACAGATAAAGAGTAATAATCAACAGATAAAGAGTAATAATCAACAGATAAAGAGGAATAATCAACATATAAAGAGTAATAATAAACAGATAAAGAGGAATAACCAACAGATAAAGAGGTGTAATCAACAGATAAAGAGGTGTAATCAACAGATAAAGAGCAATAATCAACAGATAAAGAGGAATAATCAACAGATAAAGAGCAATAATCAACAGATAAAGAGCAATAATCAACAGATAAAGAGGTATAATCAACAGATAAAGAGTAATAATCAACAGTTAAAGAGGAATAACCAACAGTTTAAGAGGAATAATAAACAGCTAACGAGGTGTAATCAACAGCTAAAGAGGTGTAATCAACAGCTAACGAGGTATAATCAACAGATAAAGAGGAATAACCAACAGTTAAAGAGGAATAATCAACAGCTAACGAGGTGTAATCAACAGCTAACGAGGTATAATCAACAGCTAACGAGGTATAATCAACAGTTAAAGAGGTATAATCAACAGCTAAAGAGGTATAATCAACAGATAAAGAGGAATAATAGTTAAAGAGGAATAATCAACAGCTAAAGAGGTATAATCAACAGCTAAAGAGGTATAATCAACAGCTAAAGAGGTATAATCAACAGATAAAGAGGAATAATAAACAGCTAACGAGGATTAGCCAACAGTTAAAGAGGAATAACCAACATAAACAACAATTAAAGACTGGTTCAACATATATCAATTGTATCATTAGCACCGACATTTTTTCATTTTAAAAATAATATACTGACATAAACTGACCTTCAAGGTTTATTGATGTACGTGGGTATGCATCTATAACACTGTTTAGTTTCACAAATCCCAATACACTACATGTACTCAAAAATAGGATCACAGTTTCTTTTCGTCTACCACGAGGCAGTATTCGCATTTTGTGTCTGCAATAAATTGAAAAAATAGCTTTTACAACATGTTCAACAACGGTACATTATGTTGGTATTGTGGTGAGCGGAATCATATTTCCGTTGTACGTCGTCATGGGTCACTTGTAAAAGTGTAATGGCGAAGGCCATAAAGCTAAGTCATGTAAATGTAATATGTACAAGGTTGTCAGCCAAGAAGCGAGCGCCGTAAATGGCGATAGCTCTAGTGAAGCAAAGGTCTGTAAGAAAGGAAAACGTAAACATAAACGTTGAAAAAATGTCCAAAATAAAATCTATTTCTAAAATAGATTTTTTAGGATCCGTAGCGTCTGAATCATACTATAATGGAAAAAGGCTTCGTCAGTTCATAGATGCGAGTGACTTACTTGCTGTAAATTGCCTCTCCGTTTGTGAAGGACTTTACACAAGTATTCGAAATAACCAAAGGTCCGCAATCGACTGCGTCCTTCTTTCTGAGGTCCTTATCTGCAACGTAATAGGCTTTTTTGATCTACATAGTTATCATGTTATAATACGAACCAAAATAAACACAAACACGCGGAAAATATAAAACGAACTTAAAAAAATCGGCTTTTATTTGGAAAATAAACGAAAATACGGTTCGGAATATTTAAAAAAAATAGGGCATCTGAGCACACTATGAGAAAGCCTTCGTATATCAACACAATTTGGGATATCTGGAAATAGTCCGTACCTGATGCTGAATTTTCTATTGGAAGAGAAAACAAACCAATTCAGTATCATAAGTTGTCGGACAACGAACTTGACATTTTTATTAAAAACAGAAGAAATAGTAATCGCCTGAAAAGAATTCATGACAAAATCCACGACTGTAATAGCCAGACTGGTAAGATGGTATCTAAAATTTATCTGGTGTGAAAAGCTAAGGTCCAAGAAGCTATCAAAACAAAAGCAAACGCTTTGAAATTGAAACAATTTCATGATAAATGTGTTAACTAGAGTCTGGCAGGGTGATCTTTTCTAATTATTGTGGAAAAACGGCTTTCAAGGTAAGTGCAGGAAATTGCTCAAAAAACTTTATAGTAATGTATCAAATTAAGTATTGGTTGGTGCTAGTGAAACAGATTTCTTCGACCAAGAATTTGATCTGAAACAAGGCCTCCCTAACCAAGGACAGTGGTGTAACAGCAAAACATAGTAACAAACCCCAGAAATCAGTTGGAATTTGGTTGACCCATCAGATCGGTACGATGCACACAACAACAACAACAACAACAAAAAACAACATAAAAACAAAAGACACAAAATACAGATCTAAGAGTACTCGCAATTACTGAGGGCCAGTGCAAAGCCAATAACAACTCATACATAAATAATTTTCTCCCACACGACATCCAACGGATTTACAATAAAGACGTCATAAACAGTACAAGAAAAGCATGACATTACGCAATGCCAAAATATATGTGCATAATATCAACAGGATGTAGGATCATAAGTTTTCATAAAGGAAAAAAATAATAATTTAGTTATATTTCTATAATTATCAAAAACAAAATCAATGTAAGATAGATCAATACAATAGTCAAAGGTATTTTTTATTTGATCCCATACAGTCTATGTGTCTCGAGATAACTTGATGAAGATTATTCTAAAAACCTGTATTAAACGCACTAAACTAGGTTTTATAAGTGTATAATTAAATTATATGTTTCATTATAATCCGTAATTAGATTGACTGACAACAATCGCGAGGCACTCGCACACCATATTAAATACAATGGCTATGACTGCACGTGTTATCCACCACAATGTTAAAATAATGCATAGAAAAACTTACGGAAAGCTTGATATAACTCTTAATTTCATGGTTGTAGCATTAAAATGAAATTATAAGAATTGAATGCTTCTTTTTATATTTTTTAGACGCTTCATAAAAATGTGCTTCGGTCAACATTTTTACACCCAAATAAAATGATAAAAAAAGCAGTCAATTCTTGGGTTGTTATATAAATTTATGCTATTATTTATGTTTCATTTTACAGCCACACATTTGTAGGCTTTAGGCACAATTTAATAAATAAACCAATCAAATCGTATCTTTGAAATTAGCACGTGTTGGTCGATAGGCTTTAGGTAAATTTATCGACAATTATTACAGACATAATTTCTAAGGGATTCACGCCCTCCTATCGATACTGACCATCACAGATTGACCCATTGTTACATTTGACCACTGGGGAAAACGACGTGTGTCAGATGTTAAGCATACCCAGTCTGCTCATCCTTCCGGAGTATTATTACCCGTTCGATGGAAATTCTTTTTGTTAAAATTTTCTCCCTTCTTAATACAACCGTTTTATTTATATTCATCAGCCCTTTCGTGTATTTAAGATGCGTTGGTTTTGTCTGTTAATTTTGATTTATTGATAAGTGGTACTAAAGAAAACAAAACCATCATAAGATATTTCTTATTTTGGATAAAGACAACCCACTGATTTTTTTGTAAAAGTGAGAGGTGTATGTATGTATGTGTAAAATCATAATATATTAGTAGTAAAGCTACATGTATTAAACATATCATGCAGTAGCTGTGTTTTCTTGCAATGTTCAACAGATCGATATGCAATTGAAGGTTCATTGTATTTGAAATGGAGGAAAATAAAATTAGTTGAGATATTTTATAGATATTCAGAATCTAAAATTTAAAAAAAAATCAATCATTTTAGTTAGTTTACTGATATAAATAAATTTGCTGTCTTCTGATTGGTTAACCTTTATGTTGTCAATTTTATGTGACGTTGTGTATTCATACGCCAACATGATTATTGTTAATATAAATAATATAAAAGTTCTTTGAGCCTTATTTTTGATAGAAATTTATTTATAATGAATGGCAAAATTTTGTTGATAAGACTCTTCAATTTTACATAACAGCGGATTATTCAATGTGAAGAGTCAAAATTAATTTTATGGTTCAATAAATTCAAAATAAATAATAGCATTCATTAAATAGCGTAGTTTCAAGGATTATTGATAAGATATAACAGCCACCACCGATTTTATTGAATCGGCGTTTCTTTTTTAATCTAAACTATTAATGCTTTCAATAGGATAAGTTCACATACTCATCTATTATACATTTATTATATTACTTCTGTGGACAAAAAAAAAAAAAAAAAAGCAAAATAGTAGCATTTTTATGAATAAATAATTGAAAAGTGGACGGTGTTGATAATGAATTGAAAATACTTTTAATAATAATTTATTGCTTATCTATTTACCAGAGCTGAACAATGAATGAATTAATTATGAAGTCACTGAGAGAATTCACCTACGATCGTTTAACTGAATATGATGAACTTTGTATACCAGAAATTTGATTCGATATAGTCATCTGGCATCGTTTAACATACATATAAAATAAGGTGTTGTGATATGATTGCCAATGAGACCACTATCCACCAAAGTTCAAATGAAGTGGATGTAAGAAGTTATAGGCAACCGTGAATGCAGTTGCCAGTAAATTTTCTGAACGGTCAAGTATATTCTAGTAGTAAGAACCACTTAAATACCCCGATTAATGTAGGCGTTCGTCAAATGTAGAGTTTTTTCAACACATAATGGCACCCATGAAGAATACAAAAATTTTAAAAAATGAACACGAAGATATCCACTGGTGTTAAACTGATCATCGTAACTGCAGTTACGGTGATCCCAACATGGCGGAGCCCAAAACAGGTAAAATCGTCTTTTTGTAATTTCTCCGTGTACACGAATTGTTTTAAAGAATTACTCAGCCGCTAGGTTGATATGTACGGTATTGTTGTATGTGTTTGTTCTTCATATCGTATGTGACCTTGTTACCGAAATAATAGCC
Organism: Mytilus coruscus; assembly: GCA_017311375.1. Taxonomy (NCBI): domain Eukaryota; kingdom Metazoa; phylum Mollusca; class Bivalvia; order Mytilida; family Mytilidae; genus Mytilus; species Mytilus coruscus. The sequence continues at coordinate 44,940,307 of CM029604.1, read as the reverse complement.
ATTGAAAATTTACAGAAGATCATCGTAACTCCAAAAGAAGATAGTCGTAACTTGTGGACACATAACTTGAAAGATAATCGTAACTGTATAAAATATGTCTATGATCATAGTAACTGATTTTGTCAGAAACCTCTGCTAACGGAATATTAAATTTAAAAAAATGTTGTGTAAAGATAACAACAAATGCGTAAACAACATTCGTGATCGAAATATTTTTTCAACATTAGGTAAGTATAAGATTGTATATTTTTACACACAATAAAAAGAGCTCATCAGTACAATGTAGAAAATACGTGTAGTTTTAGATGCTGATGTAAAATAATGTAAAAGTTCTTATAAAAAATGTAAGATGAATATCAACAATCGGAATTCTACCGTAAACACCCTAAACTATTTAACTTTATCGTAATCTCAATAAATATTTAATTCAAAACCCGAAATACAAAAACTCTCTAACTCAATGATTACTAGAGCACGCTGTGGAATTATACTCTATATTTAGAGGGGGACTTAAGATAAAATAGGACAAAATAAAGTAACGAAGAATCATCCTGAGAAATAAAGCATATCGGTTTTACTCAAACCAAGTTGCAGTGTCTTATTCAGACATCGGGGTATAATAAACCCGTAAGCCCTTAATAATTTAAATAAACCACGGCGGTTTTATTCAAACCAAAATGTTGATTATGTCTTATACAGACCTCGGCATTATACGATCAAGCGTCCGAAATAATAAAATTTCTAATTTATATACTAATTACAGGTAAAGAAATAACAACTTTAAATAACCGCGTACTTCGATACAAACTTGCATATAAAGGTGCACTCGAAAATACTTTATCTAAACATCTATTGATTACTACCGAGAAGAAAAAGAGTTTTAATCATTTATCGTATGTAAAACACCTTTTAGTTTACCCTGGATACGAACATGTAAGCAAATAAAAACGATGAAACTGATAAATTGGAAATAGAAACAAGCCATCCTACACATAATTTTGAATAAAAAAAAAAAAAGATTCCTCCACAATATCTTTATTTAACACTCTTAGTAACTTCATTTTTTCGTAGGTTATATGCGCTATATGTGTTCTTTTATGTCTAGTGCAGACGCAGTATTGGCGCACACCTTACCTACCCACACCAAAGGAACTAATACAACATTCAGATTACGAAAAAAAGTGTTTGAAAATGGAACGAGATTTACAGGAAAATAAGATACCGTGACCTAAAGCATATCTTTACTTGAAAACGAACGTTATTTTAAAAACATTATAGTTTCCATTAATAATGTGTGAACATGGAAAAATGTTTGCCACTCCTTGTTCATGATGAACATTTACCGTAAATTGTGACTTGTAAAATATAAAGACTATATCTACGAAGCAAAAAGTAAATTATTCACTAGTTATCAAACATTCAAACACGATTTATATATAGTCGCCCATCAGCATATAGAGAAAGTTACGATCATCACTGACAAGTTACTATGATCATGTACAAGTTACGACTATCTTATAATCAAGTTACCACTATCATAACAAACAAAATTCTTGAAGTTACGATGATCTTCCGTAAATTTTCAATGGCTATTATTTCGGTAACAAGATCACATATGATATTAAGAACACACCCATACAACAATACCGTACATATCAACCTAGCGGCTGAGTAATTCTTTAAAACAATACGTGTACACGGAGAAATTACAAAAAGACGATTTTACCTGTTTTGGGCTCCGCCATGTTGGGATCACCGTAACTGCAGTTACGGTGATCAGTTTAACACCAGTGATATCATAGTTACGTAGTGGACAAATACCTCATACTGATCAATCCACCCGTGATAAAAAAACCAAACAAACAAACTATATCTTATTTGTATAACTGATGAATTAAAGGGACTTCGATCACTATAATGTCATTTATCATACATATATATACATGTCTAAAGATTTGTGCAACGCAAGGGAATAAAAGATACGAATGAGATGAAATAATATCGTATTGAAAGACAACTTTTTCTGGCCTTCGTCAGTGTCGGTTTTTTTTCAAAATAAAACTAAATTAATATAAATTCAATCTGAAAATCATTCGTTTGTTCAGTGCCAATATTCATATATGCATCCGGTAATTTTGAATTTTAATCCGTGGATTTGAACTGCATAGAGCAAGCAAAAACCAATACTGAACGCTTGTGAGTGTACTTAAACATTCAAAAATGTCAAAATGCTAATGTAATTGTACGTTCAAGTATGAATACATGCATTGACAAATACATCTTACAAATAACTGTTTTTTGTATATGCCCTCTGGATGAAAGTTGCTTTACCCGAAATCTTCTAGACGTTCCGATACCTACACTGTTAGTATTGAGATGTGTTCTAGGGACATTTGAATTAGCTATACCACAAAAAAAAAAAAAAAAAAACAATTAAAAGCATGCTACACATAGGTTAAATCCGTTAAAAAGTGACAATAATGGCGGGCTATTTATGAATGAATGGAAACGTGCACAGCGCGTTTATGAGACAAAAAACCAACGGCTCAAAAAACCAAAAGACACCCAAAGGACATCATAAGTCTCCAACATGCAATAGGCAGATGTCTATTCAGTAAGTTAAGCAGTAAATCATCCCAAGTCCTTTAAAGTTGTAAATAAATTAAATAGAAAGTATCATAGATCTGTCAAACACCACGTGATAACAAAATATCATGAAGATATGACATTAGATGACCACTGACAAGGTTCCGGACTTGGTACAGGTACAAGGATATATGGCGGTGTGTTAAATAATTGTTTAGACCCAACCCTCCCCCTTTTTAAGCTTCAAACGCATAACATTTATAAAGTATTATAATTTTAATGTTTTACATTAAAACTTATCTATAATTATCATATTATTTGATTTCTTTAAAGATACATTTTGATAAAAATTTCCAAGCAATACATTTTGTTTTCACTAAAATATCAACAGCTAGACCAAATTGACTTTATACATGAGAGTTGTAGATTAAGGTGAATCCAAAAAAAAAAATAAGTAACATTATATGTCATTTTTGTAAAAAGTGACTATCTTAAAAATAAAAATGTTCTTAATGTTATTTCTTTTAATCGATCTACAGCATTCGGCTAAAATGTGTTTAAACGGGAGGGGGCATCAAACGATTTTTAAAATAAATAAAATCCTACCTGATGAGAAGTCACGCTGAAAAAGATGCTTTAGTTGTTACTACACTGATTATATACTATGAATGTATTAATATTTAAATTTCATTCTTCAATAATCGACAATGTTACAAACCATAAGTACGTATCAATTGGAATCTGTTGGGAATAATTTGTTCAGCATCAATGTAGTTATTAAATACGAGATTTCAATCATGTTGCAATGTATTCTGTCTGCCAGGAAATCATTGTGCTGGTCTTTAAATTGATTGTATTTCCCAAGTTCAAATATCAATTTTGTAGTCAAGATTGTGATGAAAAGTATCAAACGGTAGAAATGTTACCAAGACGCGTCCTACAATAACTGCACTAAAACCCAAAATAAATAGAGGCTGGTTCACAATTGAAGGCAAATATGTCATACATATTTAAATGTGAATAATTTCAAAATATATAAAACTTGCATTCATGAATACATTCAGCAAGCTAAAGCAGCTAAAGTTAAACAATACTTCTTTTTAAATCATTGTAGCTTATTCTGATTATATGAAATTAAAACTGCGCGATGGAAAACGCCTTGTAGGTATGGAGCTAATCACAGCTCTTGTTTATTAAGATTAATCTGTATTCTAAATTAAGGATTTATGTTTAAAAACAAGAGTCGGAAGATACCAAGGGGGCATTCAAAAGTCATAAATCGAAGGTTATCTGACAACGCTATGGCAAAAAAAAAAAAAAAAAAAAACTACTAAATGGCGAACAAAAAAAAAACGTATCAAAGATACAAGGCTTACAAGTTAGTATGAAAGACGCGCGTTTCGTCTACAAAAGACTCATCAGTAACGCTCGAATCAAAAATATTAATTGGCCACCCAAATACGAAGTTGAAGAGCAAGTACACAAAACACTACAAAGAAAACTAAAGATTGAGCAACATGAAAGTAATCATACCGGTACAATGAACACATAGGGCTTGCACGTTTAAATATCTATACATATATATAGTATTACAAACAATCATACCGGTACAATGAACACATAGGGCTTGCACGTTTAAATGTCTATACATATATATAGTATTACAAACAATCATAACGGTACAATGGACACATAGGGCTTGCACGTTTAAATATCTATACATATATATAGTATTACAAACAATCATACCGGTATAATGGACACATAGGGCTTATAAAAATAAGAAGATGTGGATTAAGGTGCCAATGAGACAACTCTCCATCCAAGTCACAATGTATAAAAAGTTAACAATTATAGGTCAAAGTACGGCCTTCAACAAGGAGCCTTGGTTCACACCGAACAGCAAGCTATCAAGATAAAATAAACATGTGAAAGCTCTCTCACAGGCAAACAACCTATAATTGTAAAATATTAGGTTATACACCACAAGCACAAGGACACATTCTACTGCATCTTGCACGTTTAGATATCTATACATATATATAGTATTACAAACAATCAATTGAGGTTTAGATGGGGAGTTGCTTTATTTTATCTTTAAAATCTGAGAAAAGAACATTTATTATTAGAAAACTATTTTATATCAGACAATCCTGTTATTAAATTCAGAGATAATCATGCAAATATATTGTATTAATTCTAAACTATACTAGTTGATATGTAATAGAATTAACATATTTAAACTTTTGTTGAATTGCTTTTGATATTGTTTTAATTGACTGCATGTAACTGTTTGTTTGTGACACCAGGTACTGTCTGATGAATTTTCATTGTACATATTTGAATAAAATTTTATCAAGAAAAAAAGATGAATAAGTTGTAGAATCAAACAAAGTTGAGATTTGTCGGTTAAGGTTCGAATCCCTGTTTTTTCTTTTTGTCCCTTTTCTTTAAATTAGTGTTTCCATTTTTTATTACTATTTTGTGTGATATGTTTGCAACAAGAACGGATTTTCCTGTTTATTTTTGGTTTATAATTAGCTATTTCGCATATAGCAAAAGAAAATGATAACATTCAACTTGTCCATCTTTATAATAAATATAGGTATAGAGTGATTTCATCTATTTTAATACGTAATACTATCTTTAAATTTGCCTATTGACAAATCATCATGAGAGTAAATCGTGAAATGCCTAGAATTATGTTTCTTGCTAGAAATTTGGTAACATACATATTATATATACTTAGAAATTAGTTCGAGTATGCCTTATTTTGTAAATTACGGATAATTTTCAGATTCATAATAATTCAATGGAAATTTCAGTACAGGTTACTGAAAGTGCATGCGATTTGTTTTTAAATATTATTTGAAGATTTAAATCCACTACCTGCATACTTCTGGTCATTGGTTGTTTCTTGTGAATCATTCAAGATAATTAAGTTTGAACTCACTGATACATGTAATAGAACCTAATTAATGAAAGAACTATTATTTTGAAAAGATGTCTCAGCAATGGTTTTAATAATAGACACAAATGGATAAACCCTCCAGGTTCGCGGTACCCTTTTAACGAACCGACGCTTATCAATTGTACATACTTTATAGAACGTAACGTTGTCCCTCACGGCAATGTTGAATATCTTATCTAAATAAATTTTAACACAAAAATTACAAATTCTGATCCGCAAATTACTACAAAACTTAAATAATCGTTGAATAAGCTTAAAAGGTAATGATTCGATAAAGGAACATATGGTCTAGATCAATAAACAAAAGGCAAATGATTTTGTAGAGACACAAGTAAGATTTAGAGACTCTGACTAAAATATCAACGAATTCCAGTATCTTTGATATTATTTTTCTACTATTGACTATAGCTAGAAGCATTGATAAAAATATTGGAAAAAAAGACTATTTTATTAAATTTTTTACCTCAAATTAATCGTTGATTTTAGTAAAAAGCACAACTTCGGTCATCTAATATTCTAGACAATTTAATTTTGAAAGTAAAGAATCTGGCGACGGACTCGCAGGCGGGCGGACAGTACAAAAAACAATGTCTCCTATAAAGTTGACTGTGCGGTATGGGTTTTGCATTGTTGAAGACCGTACGGTGACCTATAGTTGTTTACTTCTATGTCATTTTGGTCTTTGGAAGAGAGTGTCTCATTGGCAATTATACCACATCTTCTTTTTTTTATATTATGATACTATTGATTTTACAATGTTTGGCCATATGCAAAACAAACTTGAACTGTTTTTGAACGCTTCAGTGTAGTTGTCGGACTAAATTATGACAGTATTGTCAGCTTTATTTTATTGATATCACTCAATGGCTTTGTTCTTCATTTCACAGTGATCGTCAGTTTGCAAAGAATTCCGCTCAAACCGATGCTAGAGACCGCCTTAATCAAGCTATACAATGTATTGATGGACATTATTTTTTATTCAAGTAAACTTGCATGTTACCATGAGATTTAACCATTGAACGTGTTGGGATGTAGATTCTGACGTCTTTTATTCGAAATACTTACCACCTTATAAGTAGAGTAATCACAACCAATCTTATTGATGACGAACTCAAGAACAGTATCTGTTTTTCTTTACATTGATTCCTAAAAATATAAAGTCAAAACTAAGAAATTTAAGGTTTTTTTTTAATTAAATACAGGACCAACACGACTTTAGTGTCGAGTATACTACATATACTTATGTTCCAATTGTCGTAACCACAATCCCGTCCTCCTTTTCTCCGAATGTTACACACCGAATTAGACTTATCACCAGGTTTGTACATTTATGAGCAACACGACGGGTGTCACATGTGGAGCAGAATCTGCTTACTCTTCCGGAACACATGAGATCACCCCCGGTTTTTGGTGGGGTCCGTGTACTCAGTGTAGTTTTCTATGTTGTATTCTATATACTGTTGTTTGTCTTTTGGTCTTTTTCTTCTTTTTTTTTGCCATGGCGTTGTCAGTTTATTTTCTACTTATGAGTTTGAATGTCCCTTTGTTATCTTTCACCCTCTTTAAATTCACACAAGGTCATGTTGAGGCCTTTTAGGTCTTACTATGCGATATGGGTTTTGTTCATTATTGAAGGCCATATGGTTACTTTTATTTCTTTAAATCTATGTCATTTGGACCCTGCCACATCTCTTTGGTTAATATTACTGCTTGACGTTTATGTAGTACATACTGTAACCACTTAAAGTAAAACCTAACTCTAAGGTATTTAATAATTTATGGTAATATTTCTAATTTTTATTGAAATGTATTACAAAAAAAGAGAATTTTTTTTTTGTACTAGCTGCTTGCATTTGATCGGTCAACAGCTGTTTTATAAATTTTTGTTTGACACTTGACCTCGGTATCAATATTCTGTCTACAAGTAAGTATAATACACAATTTGAATTTCCATTCATGGTACATTAACCAACATGACTTGTATAATGTTTTAGCATCACGATACAACAGGTTTTGAAAATTCAATAACATGATAAAAAATGTTAGTAATCGTGTTTTCTGTATTCTTCAAAGGGCCGTACATTGTATCTGCATTTAAAGGCGTCAAAACACACTCTGCATTTTCAAATAACGAATATTGAAAACATGATGAAATACATAGCCATGGTTTGAAATAAAGACAATTAGTTTAATGCTTTCTTTTGTTCTTCAGAATCGGTGATCCATTAGATTTGTGGAAGCTTAAATTAAATATCAATAATAAGATTGAGGTTTTCTCTATAGACTGCACGATATCTTCTATTCATCATTAAACATGAAATATCCATGTATATCTAAATGATACAAATAAGGACCGAAAACAATACAAAATGCTCATTAACTTATTGATGTGTAAATATAATAAATGTTCAACAATTCAATTATCGATATGCATCCACATAATCAGATGTTGAATATCTATCGATATCGCAGTGATTATTGCGTTATTACATTTATATTGCATAACATCATATCATCTCTCATAGGGTATTGTATGTTAATAATTCATCACATGTCTCACGAAACACTAGTGCTAATGAAACATACATAGTCTTGGAAAACATGATTTATTCATTAATTGAAACTGGGATTTGAACTAGCTTTCAGTAACTGCGAGTATTTTTGGTACTTTTCGGTCGATACCTTTGCTGGTGGACTGTTTGTTCCCGAGGGTATCTCTAGCCTAGTAGACAGTACTTCGGTACAGGCAAGAAAATTCGGATATTATGTTATTAAAACTTGCTGTTACACAATTTTGGAAATTGTTTTAAATCAAGGACTATATCTCACTCATGTAAATCTCTGATTCCTTTCCCGGCTTTGGCTATACTTTTTATTCTTTTAGGTTTGCAAGTTCTTCATTTTTTAAATATGTTATTGGGTTTTCAAACATTTTGGCCTCGATTATCACTGAAGAGACATTTATTGTCGAAATGCGCATCTGATGCAAATAAAATGGTACCGTTAATTTTATTGCTGCCATTGGATCGATACCTCTGCCGATAGACTGTTAGTACCCGAGGGTATCACCGGCACAGAAGTCAGAAGTATTTCGGCACTGGCATGAAAATATGGATATTGTGTTATTAAAAATTGCAGTTACAAAAATTGAAAATTATTTGAAATTAAGGAATATATCTCTCGTGCAAACATCTGATTCCTTGCCTAGTTTTGGCTATTATTTTGTCCTTTTAGGTTTATAAGCTCTTCATGTTTTTAAATATGTTATTAGATTTTCAAGTATTTTGGCCTCGAGCTTCACTGAAGAAAGAATCGAAATGCGCATCTGGTGCAGAAAAATTGGTGCCATTAATGTTATTCGCCCTTGTTGTTCCTGTGCGTGTTTTTTTTTTTTTTTTTTTTTGGCTTAGTACCGATCTCATTAGTAAAGCTTTATGATGTGATGTTACACCACTATCCTAGGTTAGGGAAGGCTTGACCATTTGCTGAAATCTTTATTCCTGCATCATTCTTAATGTAAATGTAAAAGTCGGAAGCCTGTAATCCAATGGGTTTCGGTGGTTGCTGTCTGCGATTAATATTTTAGCATACATCAGTACGTTGATTTTTCTAATTGTTTGATATTTTGTCATGCCTGAATATTTTATAGCCTAATATACGGTATGGGTTTTGCTCATTGTTGAAAACCTTACGGTAACATGCAGTTGTTTATATCTCATTTTTTTTTTTTTTTTTTTTTTTTGGTCTCTGTTAGTTTAAACAGTATTTATTATCGAAAATTATAACAATTGAACAATATAATTTTTACACAGCAGTCAAATATGGGATTCGGAAACAAGTTTTGATAAATTTTATAAAGCCGTCTGCCGTTCTCTGTTGGATAGTTGTTTCGTTGAAAATCATACGACATCGTTTCACATGTTTTTGTACATTAATTTTCATGGTTACAGATGACAAAATTTGTAATGTTATCAACTTACGTGCAAAATTTATAAAGCATAAATGGCCCAAGCACCCAATCGTGATAAAGAAAAGCATGAATGGCCTGAGCATCCAATCTTGATACAGTAAGATGAATGGCCCGAGCACCCAATCGTGATACCAAAACATGAATTGCCCAAGCACCCAATCGTGATACAAAAACATAAATGGCCCGGTCACCCAATCGTGACACAGAAACTTGAATGGCCCGAGCACCCAATCGTGATACAGAATAGCATGAATGGCCGAGCACCCAATCGTGATACAGAAAGATGTAATGCCCGAGCACCCAATCGTGATACAGAAACATGAATGGCCCTAGCACCAATCGAGATACATAGACATAAATGGCCCAAGCACCAATCGTGATACAGAGACCCGTGAATGGCCGAAGTAGCAATCGTGATGCAGAAACATGAATGGCCCGAGCACCAACCGTGATACAGAAACATGAATGGCCTTAACACCAATCGTGATGCAGAGACATGAATGGCCTTAACACCAATCGTGATGCAGAGACATGAATGACCCAAGCACCCAATCATGATACAGAAACATGAGAAGCAGTGTTTGTGGCGGGAAGAGAATTTTCGTAAGGAGAGTTTTTGAAGCAGTTGAAAAAAAACTGATTCCATTTCAACAATGAGCTATTATAAGTAGGTTCGTGATACGGGAAGGGCGTGGGATGAAATTTATAAAAACATGTATAAATATCTTTAAATCAGAAGGAGACATCAGCAGTTGTGTTTCGAGGCGTTTCTTTCGTTTTAAGTATTTAATAAAACCTTCAAGTTTACATGCATTTCTGTAATATTTAACGCCCAGAAATTCGTCAATGTAATATGTGTGTTCAAAATAAATATAATTTAAACAATGCGACATTTTAAGTTATTTAAGAGCACTTATTTCTTACCAGTACTATTAAACTAATATCATCTAATTAAAAAGTACATGTTAAAGTCGGGGTGAATGACGTCACTAATGATTCCCATGTTAGTATCATGTTTAATTACATGTATTTTACTACACGCATCGAATTCAAGTCCACTTCACTAAAAGATACACCTCTTTAGGAAAAGCGACACAAGACATATAAGATTGTTTTATGAATATCCATTAATAATTGCAAAACTTGAGGAAGTAGAAGATGAGCCAAATGACACAGATTGATTGATGCCCATCACTGCTTGACTTGCCTTTATTTTTTGCAAACGATCATCTATTAAACTCACTGTTTAAAAATACTCTTAAGTCAAAGCAATGGTTACGATTGATGATAACTATTTGTTTTTAAAAATGTTCATCCATTATATTTTCTATTTTTAAGAGGAGACTGTTTTATTTTGAATTTATATAGAATGAACCAAGCGATTCCTCACTTCTCTGGATATATTCATATCTAGAAAATCTCGTAAATCGTTTTTTTTCCCTTTTCCTGACCTGGTTGATGTTGGGTAGCTAAGAACAAGTCAAAGAAGTCGGTGTTGATTTCGAAAATACTGGTGCCTGAACTATTCAGAGCTGACAAATATACAAAACTCTGAGTCACGATATTTGATATAATTCCTCAGAAAAAAAGCCCCAAACATTTGGGATTAAAATTCAAAATATTAGTTAGACAGTTTGAATCCTATAGAGTTTGAAATAAATATTTATATTCAAAATTTATATCTATGGAATTTTTTAAACAATATTCCAATCAGAATTACATTGCAAGCATCGTAACCATAAGTAACACATTATTTAATAGGAAAAGGCACATAAAGTATAATTAACATTTCAAGGCTTAACAAACTAATAAAACTAAAGCAGTGCAAAGTGGCAACTGGAACTAAAGCACAGCAGTAAGAATTTACTGACAGCACAGTAAGAATTTACTTTCACAGCAGTATCACCTGTTGAAAAGTATAGACCCTTAAAATCTTGTATCAAATCGGATTGTTTTCAGATACACTCATGAGCATATGACAAAAATACTAATTCCCCGCAAATTTATTGTGCATAGATGGATGAAAATACTCCGTAACTTAAAGCAACTTACCACACGTTTAAGTTTATCGTGTATAATATGTGGTGCTATTGTAGGGAATAGCATCATTATTATATAAGCACATGTCGCTTTGCGATTTATATTCAATTTATATATAAAATTCAGAGCTGCATGAGAGGACTATGACAAAGAGAAGTGAAAATAAACTTCAGTGAATCGATGTAGGTATGAAAACATACATAATCTGTGTGGACCTTTCGCTTTTTCATCATAAACATCAAAATAGAAGTTCAAGTCAAATTAAAATACTAAATTCGTCGATGGAAGTGTAAAGTTTCTGTTATACCTTACACACCATAACTGTTTTAAATACGACATCATATTTTTAAAGTTTATGACAATGATTATTGGTAAGAATATTCTTGTAAAAGCTCTATAGGTAACTTCCTTGTTCATAAACTGTTTAATTTGATGTAGCATTCCCTCGAATTAACAGGAAGACATTATGTCAATAGAACGTCGATAATAAACTGTAGGGCAGCATGATTTTTTATCAGTAGATTTAATATCTTGAGCTTGCTTGTTGTAACCACGAGGATTCTTTGATATGGTATTATCCTGTTTTGTCTGTACCTGATTTTTTGTTGTTATAATCCGCCTATGGATTTAAGGATGTAGTCAGGTGAAATTAAAAAAATGGAATTTAAAATTGATACTGTAAATCAGAAGAGCATTACTAAGGGAACAAAATAAGCTAAAAATACTGATAGGTAATGGAACTCCTATTCGAGATATTTGATTAAAAAAAATGGCGGGGAAAGGCTGACTTGCTTATATTTAGCATTGGCATTATTTGGGTCTCAAATCATAAGAAAAGAAATCTAGAATCTGCTTAAATTTTAGTAATGATATTTTATGAGCTATTGAAGTCTTCTATGAAAAGAAAAGTGGGTAATATGGTGGTAAATATTTTACCCTGTATCTTAGGAATAAACCCCAAGGAGTACGATCACATGACAAAAAGTCCTAAACCTGACATGACTACATCCTTCAGTGATTTTTATGGTACTTTATTTTATGAACAATCTTAAAGTTTATAATTTGTTATTGTGAATTTCCACTGATGGAGCTGAGATCGCAAAAAAAAACTAATTTAAAGTAGATTCACCACATCACATATGCATATGAATGTCCCAAGTCAGATAATGCGTTAGTGGTTTTTCTAAGTTTACTCTTACTGTTTTTGTTCTTCAGGGAACTTGGTGTTGATGGCATATTTTTTTGGTCTCTCTTTAATTTATTTGCAACTTTTCAAGACTCGGTGCAATTTGGAGCTTGACATAATATTTAGACATCTGTCCTTTTGTTGAATACCATATATTATCTTCTTAATATGTCTTTTTGCCGCGTTAGGTTACACTCTCATAGACGTATACCTCACATAAGTATTATAAATAGGTAAAGATTGAAGACTTTGAGAATGTTAAAAAAAACTGCTGTTATGCATAGATAATCCTCATCAAACTGTTCGAACACGTTAGTCGATATTCGAATAAGCAATATTTAAAACCAAAATAATATCAGTTAAGCACTTAATTGTCTTTTTGATAATAATGTACAGGACAATCAATATCGATTTCTTAAACCATGAAACGTATCTAAGAAAGTGTTGCCTAATAAAATATTACTAGTAACTTTGAGCAGTATATTATAAATTATGTACAATACTACTACATATCAATCAATATGTTTGTTTTCTTGATTAGTATATGATATGTTTTCTTTCAAACTAAGGCTAACAAGAATATATACATGAATTACAATCGTAATTAAAATTATTGATTTGCTTTTAGATTGATTTGTTTGCTTAACGTTCAAAGGCAAATATTTCATACTTATTCAGGACGAGAACAAAATATAATTGATACATTTGGTACGTTCTGTAAAGGATGTCGACCGAAATGAAGGGTGTGAAGTTTAGACTGCCACTGGAGAAAAGGAGTATGCTAGATAGGGTAGAAATATTACCTTGCAACGGACCACCTACGCACTCCTAAAAATTGTTGCAAATATGTTTTAATGTACAGAGAGCGTGGCACTCTTTACACGAGACATCGGTTTTTAAAATCCTATTCTGTTCGGACGTGGTTTCGTATTTATACATCCCACACAGCCAAACGAACGCCTCTCGTAAGCATGCGCTTAACGGAAGTATGGGAGAGCTTATGTCACCATATGTGTTACCCATAGTCAACCCTTGAGGTCAAAATTAGATTTCGATTGTAACTCTGGAATGGATCAGAACATACTTCTCTAATTTAATCGTGGGTAAGGAGGAGTATGAATTTAGTGTGCTGTTTACTAATGTCTAAATAACGAAAGAAAAGAAACAAAATATGTTCGTTTACACAAATCTCCCAATGCGAATAAATGAACAATGACCAAAGTATAATACATTAAATATATAACATATCAGTTAAATTTGTCTGACGGCATTTACCTTTAGCAATGAAACGTGGATTATCCAAAGTTCTTCGTAAAAACCATTCATAATTGATATATTCTGTGCTAGCCACGACATTATTTGTCTGAATGTATTATGTAATACTCTAAGTCTTTTTAAGTCTAAACATTATCAGTTCACACGAATTTGTTAAACACTTCCTCAATACCATAAATCAACCAGTCGTTGTAAATTTAGTCTCTTTGTATGAATTTTAAAAACCTTGAAAAATTGATGACCTGTTTCGTTCCGGTTCAAAATTGGGGTAAAATAAACTTTATCAAATATGCATGCTGTGTGTATTTATAGTTAACGCGTACGATTCTTCGATGTATATTTTATTGTAACATGTTCTCCCAGAGGATGGAAAAACAAGCAAAAAAAAAAAAAAAAAACGAAGTCAATGATATTAACTATAGTGGTTTATCATACTGTGCACTTCTTTTAGCATGCTGTCTTTGTGTCTCGATTTAATTTGTTGTGGAACTGTTCATTATTTAGAATGCAAATGTTGACTGTGGTATAAAATTTTGATCGCGTTGATCGAGATCCCCCGTCCGGAATTACACGAAAGACCCGTGTTGAAGAAGAGGGGTATCTATTTGCCGTAGCCACATGTGGTCGGACGTAGAAAGTTAAATCAGCTGCTCAATTTTCGACAAATTCGACTTTAAACGTGAAAAACACTCGCAATAACGTTTAACAGATCAGAAGAAGACCTTAAGAAGGAAAAATATTCAGACCTTACTCAGTATAGACCCCCTTCCAGAGGCAGTCCCATATGGCAAATATTTAGTTAGCCTAAAGTGTATTGCAATTTCCAAAGTTTGCACACATGGTCTTGAATTCGCTCGAACATATCTAATGTAAAAGGTTTTCAGAAAATAAACACAAATTTCATATTTCACGTTTTACAATTGCATTAAACCAAAACGAGACGAAATTATATATTTTGTAAAGTGTCTTAATTTTCTTGTTGTATATCAACTTTCGAATATATTTTGGATTGGAAAATTATGTAGACACACATGAAACAACTTTAACTTTGGTGGGTACATATAAAACTATAACGTGTAAGAAAGGCTGTGCATCATGTTTTCGCAAACAAAATATAATGGATGAAAAACTGTAAAATCAGCGTGTTTTCTCATTTGCATGAAATAAGCCCATGCACTTCGGTCATAACTTAGTTATGACGCCACAACACTGAAAATATTGGCTTATTCATTTATATTTCTTACTTTCACACATTGCACTATATTATTTCCAAATTTGAGAAGTTCTATTTTTTTCTCGTTCAAAAGTTACTACTAGGCGTTAAGCAAATACCAATCAATCGACATATTATATCAACGATCGTTTAATCTGTTAAAAGTTATAATTGTTTAGTAACATACTGGCACAAGAACAGAGTTATTTCGTAGTGCATTTCTTCTAGACAATACATTCAAATCAGCGATATCTCAAAAAGATTTGAGACAGTGTAGTGTACTACTTTTGGGACAAATTATATCAATATTATAGAAAAGTCTACCAGCTCTAACTGAAAATATGGACAATTTGATGTTAAGGGGTTCTTGAATTCTGTTTGACAGCTTCAGACATACTATTTTTTTTTACCTTTTTCAACTGGACCAAATCACTACTTTACTTTAAAATTCATGACCAAAATTGTTTTACAGTGTAATTTCATCCCCTTACTTGCTATTTGAGACATAAAAAATGAGGAAATAAATTAGGTATGAAAAAAATTTGCAAGTAAAACACTGTCCCAACTAGGGATTATATTTGACAAAGGACAATAACTGTGTCCCCGGAACTATTGGCCGGTTCTCACGTGTATTGTGAATCAATATCTTTGTTCGAAAAATAATACAAAAATTCAACATGGTTTTGTGTCGACATGATGATAAATTAATCGCTGGTGTATCCTCGTACACACAATATTTATGGCAAGCCGTTTTACTATGTATTCTAACTTCAAGATATCTCATATAATATATAATCAAGTTTTTATAAGATATCTTATATACCTTATAAGATATCTTATAAACATTATAAGATATCTTATAAACTTTACAAGATATCTTCTAAAGTATATAAGATATCTTGTAAAGTATAAAGTATCTTATAAAGTTTAAAAATATCTTATAAATATTTTTATATAAGATATCTTATATACTTTATAAGATATCTCATATATTTTATAAGATATCTTATATAGCTTATAAGATATCTCATATAGTTTATAAGATATCTTATATAATTCATGAGATATCTTATAAAGAAAACTATATGAAATGTCTCATAAATTATATGAGATATCTTATATAGATATCTGATAAACTATATAAGATCTCTTATAAACTATATGAGATATCTTATAAACTATATGAGATATCTTATATACTACCAGAACACACCCGCGGGTCCGTGACTGAATTAAAGTACATACGCCTTATTTTTTAGGCTGGATTTTTAGTATTCGTATTGTCATCTGATAACGTCATGCTGATTATATAAGGTGCACAGTTTTCTGTTTGAACCCGTCCTGAATTTCTTTCTACTCTAAATGCTCACATTAAATCTGTACCGATACCGTGTGTTAAATGTCTTCCTTTTACCATAACTTATGGTGGTGCTCAATATTAAGGAGGAAGATACAGAACAAACATACATACTACAACCGGAAACTACATTTGACATAAACTATTGATATCGGTATCGGATTCGACCCGGAACTTGTTAATTATTGGTTATATTAATTATGTGTAAAACAAAAGGGCCTGGAATGGAGTAATTTTTAATCAACCCTATAGTCCTATATTAGTTATATATCAAGTTGAATTCTTTGATTCGTCGTTTTAACGTCATGCCGGCTAACAAATTGGACCTCGTTATTTTAGTATTATAGATATATAAACTATATGAGATATCTTATAAAGTTTAATAG
Organism: Mytilus coruscus; assembly: GCA_017311375.1. NCBI lineage: Eukaryota > Metazoa > Mollusca > Bivalvia > Mytilida > Mytilidae > Mytilus > Mytilus coruscus. Next base: position 44,923,323 of record CM029604.1, on the reverse strand, counting down.
ATATCTTGAAGTTAGAATGAATAGTAAAACGACTTACACTAGTAATTTTTGGGGCCCTTTATAGCTTGCTGTTCGGTGTGAGCCAATGCTCCGTGTTTGAAGGCCGTACCTTGACCTATAATGGTTTACTTTTATAAATTGTTATTTGGATGGAAAGTTGTCTCATTGGCACTCATACCACATCTTCCTATATCTAATTGCCATAAATATCTCTTTTAAGAGATATACTTTGAATTGTTCAATGCGGAAGTAGAATTGCATGACAGTGTCACATTTTGTTAACTTTTGCTGTGTACCGTGATAACTACTGAATGCTTGCGATGTTATGATTGTTTTGGAGAGACTGGTGTATTGGTTGCCAGTAAACAACAATATCTGGTGTACAGGTATGCACGGTGTATTCCGTTTTACAAAAACATCTAACCATCTAATCATAAGAATATTGAAAAGACAAAATAAATACAAACAATTAACAAAGGCGGCAAGCAAAATCAAAAGAGAAACCAATACAGAAAAGTGGAGAACAGAGAGCTATTGACCACGCTACTGCTACAAGCAGAGATTTATCGTTGTGACTATGTGTGCATTTAATTACTGTGGGTACAACAGTCACCTACTATGTCTTGATTGATGGATTAACGCCACTTCAGCACTATTGACTTTTTCTTTTTATTCGTGGGGAAAGCTGGAGTGCCCGGAGAGAACCACCGTCCTTCGGTAAGAAAACTGACACATCCTAGTCAATTAAGATTAGAATCGAATGCACCTGCAACCTGCAACGTGCGGGATTCGAACTCACAACTTTAACGTGGACAGGCTAGTGATACCGTAGTTGGACTACTTAGACCACTCGGTAAACCTGATGCCCCTATTATGTCTTGAACAATATGTTTTAATGTTCAACAACTTTCTAGAAAATGGTGCTAGTTTTTTAAATGAACTTGAATAAAACAAGCGAATAAATGTATTACATTTATATCTTTCCGAACATTAGGTCTCAAGCATATCCTATGTCAGAAACACGGCTTTAGTTTTCGAATCATTTAGTCTGAAGCGTATCCGATGTGAGATACACGGCTTTGGCTTTCCGAACATTTCGCCTCAACGGTATCCGATGTCAGATACGCGGTTTTAGCTTTCCAAACATTTGGTCTCAAGGGTATTCGATGTCAGAAATACGGCTTTACCTTTCCAAAAATTTGTTCTCAACGGTATCCGACGTCAGAAATACGGCTTTACCTTTCCAAAAATTTGTTCTCAACGGTATCCGACTTCAGGTAAACTATTTGGGATTTCCGAATATTTGGTCTCAAGCGTATCTGATGTCAGATATACGGTTTCAGCTTTCTGAACATTTGGCATCAAGCGTATCCGACGTCAGATGCACGGTTTTCGCTTTCCGAACATTTAGTCTCAAGCTTATCCAATGTCAGATATTAGTTCAAGGTTTTAGCTTTCCGAACAGTCGGTCTCAAAGCGTATCCGATGTCAGAAACACGTGACGGCTCATGTTTTTTTCACTATTTGGAATCCTTCTGTAATACTGGATTTTGGAATCCTTAATTAGTGATAATTAAAAGAAATGACATGCCAATGAGGCAGTGACTCGACAAATCCAAAGACATCTTAGGGTCAAAATAATTTCTGCATTAATAGACACGTGTTCATTAGTTTGTCAAGCTCGTTATCGTCCCGAGTCTAGAAAGAAAAGTTGTGAATTAAAATATTAATGAACAAATTTAAAAGAGAATCAAAAATATACCTGTTACATCAATTTCCCTGAAGGACAAAACAAAAAAAACCCCACGAAATATAATAAATCTAAAGAAGTCTCTGGCTGGGTACAGGTACATGCTCATATGGCGGGGTTTAAATAGTTTAATTATGGCTGCTGTTGGGATTCGTTACTTATGACTGTTATTATGAACCTTTTCTTTGTTACAATTATTGGTAGGTATCCTTAGTAAGAATCCTTTTCCGGTATTCTTACTCAGTTACAATGTTGAGTTATTGTTAGGTTTCCTCATCCATTCGAGTAAATGTTATGTATCCTTACTCATTTAGATTTTTTGTTAGGTATCTATACTCAGTTAGTGTTATTGTCAGGTGTTCTTACTTCTTTAGTTTGATTGTTTAGTATCCTTACTTCTTTAGTTTGATTGTTTAGTATCCTTACTTCTTTAGTTTGATTGTTTAGTATCCTTACTTCTTTAGTTTGATTGTTTAGTATCCTTACTTCTTTAGTTTGATTGTTTAGTATCCTTACTTCTTTAGTGTTATTGTTTGGTGTCCTTACTTCTTTACGGTTAGTGTATGGTATCCTTACTTCTTAGTGTTATTGTTGGGTATCCTTACTTTTTAGGGTTAGTGTATGGTATCCTTACTTCTGTTATTGTTGGGTATCCTTATTGTTGGGTATCCTTACTTTTAGTGTTAGGGTTAGTGCATGGTATCCTTACTTCTTAGTGTTATTGTTGGCTATCCTTACTTCTTTAGTTTGATTGTTTAGTATCCTTACTTTTTAGTTTGATTGTTTGGTATCCTTACTTCTTAGTGTTATTGTTGGTTATCCTTACTTCTTTAGTGTTATTGTTGGGTATCCTTACTTCTTTGGGGTTATTTTTGGGTATCCTTACTTCTTTAGGGTTAGTGTTTGGTATCCTTACTTCTTTGGGGTAAGTGTTTGGTATCCTTACTTCTTAGTGCTATTGTCAGGTGTTCTTACTTCTTTGGTTTTATTGGTTAGTATCCTTACTTCTTTAGTTTGATTGTTTAGTATCCTTACTTCTTTAGTTTCATTGTTTAGTATCCTTACTTCTTTAGTGTTATTGTTGGGTATCATTACTTCTTTGGGGTTAGTGTTTGGTATACGTACTTCTTAGTGTTATTGTTGGGTATCCTTACTTTTTAGGGTTAGTGTATGGTATCCTTACTTCTTAGTGCTATTGTCAGGTGTTCTTACTTCTTTGGTTTTATTGGTTAATATCCTTACTTCTTGAGTTTGATTGTTTAGTATCCTTACTTCTTTAGTTTGATTGTTTAGTATCCTTACTTCTTTAGTGTTATTGTTGGGTATCCTTACTTCTTTAGTGTTATTGTTGGGTATCCTTACTTCTTTGGTGTTATTTTTGGGTATCCTTACTTCTTTAGGGTTAGTGTTTGGTATCCTTACTTCTTTGGGGTTAGTGTTTGGTATCCTTACTTCTTAGTGTTATTGTCAGGTGTTCTTACTTCTTTGGTTTGATTGGTTATTATCCTTACTTCTTTAGTTTGATTGTTTAGTATCCTTACTTCTTTAGTGTTATTGTTGGGTATCCTTACTTCTTTGGTGTTATTTTTGAATATCCTTACTTCTTTGGGGTTATTTTGGGTATCCTTACTTCTTTAGGGTTAGTGTTTGGTATCCTTACTTCTTTAGTGTTATTGTTGGGTATCCTTACTTCTTTAGGGTTAGTGTTTGGTATCCTTACTTCTTTGGGGTTAGTGTTTGGTATCCTTACTTCTTAGTGTTATTGTTGGGTATCCTTACTTTATTGTTGGGTATCCTTACTTCTTTAGTGTTAGTGTTGGGTATCCTTACTTCTTAGTGTTATTGTCGGGTATCCTTACTTCTTTAGTGTTTTTGTGTGGTATCCTTACTTCTTTAGTGTTTTTGAGGGGTATCCTTACTTCTTTAGTGTTAGTGTTGGGTATCCTTACTTCTTTAGTGTTTTTGTTGGGTATCCTTACTTCTTTAGTGTTTTTGTAGGATATCTTACTTCTTTAGTGTCATTGTCGGGTATTCTTATTCCTTTTGAGTTATTGTTAGGAATCTTTATTGATTTAGAGTAATTTTCAGGCACCCGTACTCAGTTGGTGTTATTGTTATGTATCCTTACTTAGTTAGAGTCATTGTCAGGTATCCTTACTCAGTATGAGTTATTGCAAGGTATCCTTACTCGGTTAGAGTTATTGTCAGGTTTCCTTACTCAGTATGAGTTATTGCAAGGTATCCTTACTCAGTTAGAGTTATTGTCAGGTATCCTTACTCAGTATGAGTTATTGTCAGGTATCCTTACTCAGTATGAGTTATTGCAAGGTATCCTTACTCAGTTAGAGTTACCGTCAGGTATAATACTCAGTATGAGTTATTGCAAGGTATCCTTACTCAGTTAGAGTCATTGTCAGGTATCCTTACTCAGTATGAGTTATTGCAAGGTATCCTTACTCGGTTAGAGTTATTGTCAGGTTTCCTTACTCATTTGATTGAATGTTAGATATCATTAATCAGTTCGAAATGTTTTCAGGAGTTTCATTCTTATTAAGAGTAATTTTAATTTTCCCTTTTTTAGTGTCAAACTAATGTAGTTAAAGCTATGTGTTATCAATCCATGTATTGAGAAGTTACTGTATTTTGCTACTTTCCATTGAGATATAAAAATCTAGTACATTTCAAAGATAAAAATAAATGGCCGTAATGTCAATAATGTACCATTAAATCAAAGAAGAACTTTCAAAATTAGGTGTATACAAAACATAGTTGTCAAGTCTTTTAACATATTACGAAACACCATCTCAGTTGAGCAAATACGCATATCAATAATAAACAGGATTGACTTTAAAAAGGATGTTTCAGTTGAACGCCTTATTGAATTCATTTATTTAGATAATAAAAACAATCACGCTTGTCTAACGTTTACTGTCGAATCCTTGCGATTATCAATATATACAAGTATTATGTAGTCTTAGTTGTATCTGTGAAGCTCAGAAGGGCGAGATACATGTAACATAAAAATATTAATTAGAGACAGTATATATACTTTTTTAGCATATTTGAAGCAGACTTTGCAGCATCAGGCTTATTAGTATTTATCCAGTCCTAGAATATTTCTTTTACTCCTACAAATACGGAATTAAATCCTCAAACAAATGTTTAACAGTAAATAAATGCACTCGTCCACTAAGCGACCTATCTATTAGTCTCTACCAAAACATGATTTATAAGGAAAAAATCAACAAACTACGAATATCTGTGACAGAGACTTTCTATTTGAATCACACTGATTTCTTTTTTTCCATATATAAATGATTTTCTCTCCATAAAACAAAAAAATATTGCACACCTTTTGTTACCTTTTTGAATAAGCATTGACATATATTTTGATGTTGTTAAAATAATGAATTGAAATGTGAGGAGTATAGAAATTTATCATTTGAATACTGTTATCGAGAGACATGTAATATTCATGCTTTTTTTAAAATTACTAATAAAATTAACATTTTTTTTTCAGATACAGGAAGTAATGTCTCATTATCTAACAGGTTCATAGTCTGTGTTTTATGTCTCATTATCTAACAGATTCATAGTCATAGTCTGTGTTTTATGTCTCATTATGTTACAGATTCATAGTCTGTGTTTTCTGTCTCATTACGTAACAGATTCATAGTCTGTGTTTTATGTCTCATTATCTAACAGATTCATAGTCTGTGTTTTATGTCTCATTATGTAACAGATTCATAGTCTGTGTTTTATGTCTCATTATCTAACAGATTCATAGTCTGTGTTTTACTCATTATCTAACAGTCTCATTATATGTCTCATTACAGATTCATAGTCTGTGTTTTATGTCTCATTATATAACAGATTCATAGTCTGTGTTTTATGTCTCATTATATGACAGATTCATAGTCTGTGTTTTATGTCTCATTATATGACAGATTCATAGTCTGTGTTTTATGTCTCATTATCTAACAGATTCATAGTCTGTGTTTTATGTCTCATTATAACAGATTCATAGTCTGTGTTTTATGTCTCATTTTACAGATTCATAGTCTGTGTTTTATGTCTCATTATATGACAGATTCATAGTCTGTGTTTTATGTCTCATTATCTAACAGATTCATAGTCTGTGTTTTATGTCTCATTATATGACAGATTCATAGTCTGTGTTTTATGTCTCATTATATTCACAGATTCAGATTCATAGTCTGTGTTTTATGTCTCATTATGTTCATAGTCTGTGTTTTATGTCTCATTATGTAACAGATTCATAGTCTGTGTTTTATGTCTCATTATGTAACAGATTCATAGTCTGTGTTTTATGTCTCATTATGTAACAGATTCATAGTCTGTGTTTTATGTCTCATTATCTAACAGATTCATAGTCTGTGTTTTATGTCTCATTATGTAACAGATTCATAGTCTGTGTTTTATGTCTCATTATCTAACAGATTCATAGTCTGTGTTTTATGTCTCATTATCTAACAGATTCATAGTCTGTGTTTTATGTCTCATTATGTAACAGATTCATAGTCTGTGTTTTATGTCTCATTATCTAACAGATTCATAGTCTGTGTTTTATGTCTCATTATGTAACAGATTCATAGTCTGTGTTTTATGTCTCATTATGTAACAGATTCATAGTCTGTGTTTTATGTCTCATTATGTAACAGATTCATAGTCTGTGTTTTATGTCTCATTATCTAACAGATTCATAGTCTGTGTTTTATGTCTCATTATGTAACAGATTCATAGTCTGTGTTTTATGTCTCATTATGTAACAGATTCATAGTCTGTGTTTTATGTCTCATTATGTAACAGATTCATAGTCTGTGTTTTATGTCTCATTATGTAACAGATTCATAGTCTGTCTCATTATGTAACAGATTCATAGTCTGTGTTTTATGTCTCATTATGTAACAGATTCATAGTCTGTGTTTTATGTCTCATTATGTAACAGATTCATAGTCTGTGTTTTATGTCTCATTATCTAACAGATTCATAGTCTGTGTTTTATGTCTCATTATGTAACAGATTCATAGTCTGTGTTTTATGTCTCATTATGTAACAGATTCATAGTCTGTGTTTTATGTCTCATTATCTAACAGATTCATAGTCTGTGTTTTATGTCTCATTATGTAACAGATTCATAGTCTGTGTTTTATGTCTCATTACAGATTCATAGTCTGTGTTTTATGTCTCATTATCTAACAGATTCATAGTCTGTGTTTTATGTCTCATTATCTAACAGATTCATAGTCTGTGTTTTATGTCTCATTATCTAACAGATTCATAGTCTGTGTTTTATGTCTCATTATGTAACAGATTCATAGTCTGTGTTTTATGTCTCATTATGTAACAGATTCATAGTCTGTGTTTTATGTCTCATTATGTAACAGATTCATAGTCTGTGTTTTATGTCTCATTATGTAACAGATTCATAGTCTGTGTTTTATGTCTCATTATGTAACAGATTCATAGTCTGTGTTTTATGTCTCATTATGTAACAGATTCATAGTCTGTGTTTTATGTCTCATTATGTAACAGATTCATAGTCTGTGTTTTATGTCTCATTATGTAACAGATTCATAGTCATAGTGTTTTATGTCTCATTATGTAACAGATTCATAGTCTGTGTTTTATGTCTCATTATGTAACAGATTCATAGTCTGTGTTTTATGTCTCATTATGTAACAGATTCATAGTCTGTGTTTTATGTCTCATTATGTAACAGATTCATAGTCTGTGTTTTATGTCTCATTATGTAACAGATTCATAGTCTGTGTTTTATGTCTCATTATAGTAACAGATTCATAGTCTGTGTTTTATGTCTCATTATGTAACAGATTCATAGTCTGTGTTTTATGTCTCATTATGTAACAGATTCATAGTCTGTGTTTTATGTCTCATTATGTAACAGATTCATAGTCTGTGTTTTATGTCTCATTATGTAACAGATTCATAGTCTGTGTTTTATGTCTCATTATGTAACAGATTCATAGTCTGTGTTTTATGTCTCATTATCTAACAGATTCATAGTCTGTGTTTTATGTCTCATTATGTAACAGATTCATAGTCTGTGTTTTATGTCTCATTATGTAACAGATTCATAGTCTGTGTTTTATGTCTCATTATGTAACAGATTCATAGTCTGTGTTTTATGTCTCATTATGTAACAGATTCATAGTCTGTGTTTTATGTCTCATTATGTAACAGATTCATAGTCTGTGTTTTATGTCTCATTATGTAACAGATTCATAGTCTGTGTTTTATGTCTCATTATGTAACAGATTCATAGTCTGTGTTTTATGTCTCATGATTCATAGTCATTATTATGTAACAGATTCATAGTCTGTGTTTTATGTCTCATTATGTAACAGATTCATAGTCTGTGTTTTATGTCTCATTATGTAACAGATTCATAGTCTGTGTTTTATGTCTCATTATGTAACAGATTCATAGTCTGTGTTTTATGTCTCATTATGTAACAGATTCATAGTCTGTGTTTTATGTCTCATTATGTAACAGATTCATAGTCTGTGTTTTATGTCTCATTATGTAACAGATTCATAGTCTGTGTTTTATGTCTCATTATGTAACAGATTCATAGTCTGTGTTTTATGTCTCATTATGTAACAGATTCATAGTCTGTGTTTTATGTCTCATTATGTAACAGATTCATAGTCTGTGTTTTATGTCTCATTATGTAACAGATTCATAGTCTGTGTTTTATGTCTCATTATGTAACAGATTCATAGTCTGTGTTTTATGTCTCATTATGTAACAGATTCATAGTCTGTGTTTTCTCATGTCTCATTATGTAACAGATTCATAGTCTGTGTTTTATGTCTCATTATGTAACAGATTCATAGTCTGTGTTTTATGTCTCATTATGTAACAGATTCATAGTCTGTGTTTTATGTCTCATTATGTAACAGATTCATAGTCTGTGTTTTATGTCTCATTATGTAACAGATTCATAGTCTGTGTTTTATGTCTCATTATGTAACAGATTCATAGTCTGTGTTTTATGTCTCATTATCTAACAGATTCATAGTCTGTGTTTTATGTCTCATTATCTAACAGATTCATAGTCTGTGTTTTATGTCTCATTATGTAACAGATTCATAGTCTGTGTTTTATGTCTCATTATGTAACAGATTCATAGTCTGTGTTTTATGTCTCATTATGTAACAGATTCATAGTCTGTGTTTTATGTCTCATTATGTAACAGATTCATAGTCTGTGTTTTATGTCTCATTATGTAACAGATTCATAGTCTGTGTTTTATGTCTCATTATGTAACAGATTCATAGTCTGTGTTTTATGTCTCATTATGTAACAGATTCATAGTCTGTGTTTTATGTCTCATTATGTAACAGATTCATAGTCTGTGTTTTATGTCTCATTATGTAACAGATTCATAGTCTGTGTTTTATGTCTCATTATGTAACAGATTCATAGTCTGTGTTTTATGTCTCATTATGTAACAGATTCATAGTCTGTGTTTTATGTCTCATTATGTAACAGATTCATAGTCTGTGTTTTATGTCTCATTATGTAACAGATTCATAGTCTGTGTTTTATGTCTCATTATGTAACAGATTCATAGTCTGTGTTTTATGTCTCATTATGTAACAGATTCATAGTCTGTGTTTTATGTCTCATTATGTAACAGATTCATAGTCTGTGTTTTATGTCTCATTATGTAACAACAGATTCATAGTCTGTGTTTTATGTCTCATTATCTAACAGATTCATAGTCTGTGTTTTATGTCTCATTATCTAACAGATTCATAGTCTGTGTTTTATGTCTCATTATCTAACAGATTCATAGTCTGTGTTTTATGTCTCATTATATAACAGATTCATAGTCTGTGTTTTATGTCTCATTATGTAACAGATTCATAGTCTGTGTTTTATGTCTCATTATGTAACAGATTCATAGTCTGTGTTTTATGTCTCATTATGTAACAGATTCATAGTCTGTGTTTTATGTCTCATTATGTAACAGATTCATAGTCTGTGTTTTATGTCTCATTATCTAACAGATTCATAGTCTGTGTTTTATGTCTCATTATCTAACAGATTCATAGTCTGTGTTTTATGTCTCATTATGTAACAGATTCATAGTCTGTGTTTTATGTCTCATTATGTAACAGATTCATAGTCTGTGTTTTATGTCTCATTATGTAACAGATTCATAGTCTGTGTTTTATGTCTCATTATGTTACAGATTCATAGTCTGTGTTTTATGTCTCATTATGTAACAGATTCATAGTCTGTGTTTTACGTCTCATTATATGACAGATTCATAGTCTGTGTTTTATGTCTCATTATATGACAGATTCATAGTCTGTGTTTTATGTCGCATTATCTAACAGATTCATAGTCTGTGTTTTATGTCTCATTATATGACAGATTCATAGTCTGTGTTTTATGTCTCATTATATAACAGATTCATAGTCTGTGTTTTATGTCTCATTATATGACAGATTCATAGTCTGTGTTTTATGTCGCATTATCTAACAGATTCATAGTCTGTGTTTTATGTCTCATTATCTAACAGATTCATAGTCTGTGTTTTATGTCTCATTATCTAACAGATTCATAGTCCGTGTTTTATGTCTCATTATCTAACAGATTCATAGTCCGTGTTTTATGTCTCATTATGTAACAGATTCATAGTCTGTGTTTTATGTCTCATTATGTAACAGATTCATAGTCTGTGTTTTATGTCTCATTATGTAACAGATTCATAGTCTGTGTTTTATGTCTCATTATGTAACAGATTCATAGTCTGTGTTTTATGTCTCATTATATGACAGATTCATAGTCTGTGTTTTATGTCTCATTATGTAACAGATTCATAGTCTGTGTTTTATGTCTCATTATGTAACAGATTCATAGTCTGTGTTTTATGTCTCATTATGTAACAGATTCATAGTCTGTGTTTTATGTCGCATTATCTAACAGATTCATAGTCATAGTCTGTGTTTTATGTCTCATTATGTTACAGATTCATAGTCTGTGTTTTATGTCTCATTATGTTACAGATTCATAGTCTGTGTTTTATGTCTCATTATCTAACAGATTCATAGTCTGTGTTTTATGTCTCATTATCTAACAGATTCATAGTCTGTGTTTTATGTCTCATTATCTAACAGATTCATAGTCATAGTCTGTGTTTTATGTCTCATTATCTAACAGATTCATAGTCCGTGTTTTATGTCTCATTATCTAACAGATTCATAGTCTGTGTTTTATGTCTCATTATGTAACAGATTCATAGTCCGTGTTTTATGTCTCATTATGTAACAGATTCATAGTCCGTGTTTTATGTCTCATTATGTAACAGATTCATAGTCTGTGTTTTATGTCTCATTATCTAACAGATTCATAGTCTGTGTTTTATGTCTCATTATGTAACAGATTCATAGTCTGTGTTTTATGTCTCATTATCTAACAGATTCATAGTCTGTGTTTTATGTCTCATTATGTAACAGATTCATAGTCTGTGTTTTATGTCTCATTATGTAACAGATTCATAGTCTGTGTTTTATGTCTCATTATATGACAGATTCATAGTCTGTGTTTTATGTCTCATTATATGACAGATTCATAGTCTGTGTTTTATGTCTCATTATCTAACAGATTCATAGTCTGTGTTTTATGTCTCATTATGTAACAGATTCATAGTCTGTGTTTTATGTCTCATTATCTAACAGATTCATAGTCTGTGTTTTCTGTCTCATTATGTTACAGATTCATAGTCCGTGTTTTATGTCTCATTATGTTACAGATTCATAGTCTGTGTTTTATGTCTCATTATGTAACAGATTCATAGTCTGTGTTTTATGTCTCATTATGTAACAGATTCATAGTCCGTGTTTTATGTCGCATTATCTAACAGATTCATAGTCCGTGTTTTATGTCTCATTATGTAACAGATTCATAGTCTGTGTTTTATGTCTCATTATGTAACAGATTCATAGTCCGTGTTTTATGTCTCATTATGTAACAGATTCATAGTCTGTGTTTTATGTCTCATTATGTAACAGATTCATAGTCCGTGTTTTATGTCTCATTATCTAACAGATTCATAGTCTGTGTTTTATGTCTCATTATGTAACAGATTCATAGTCTGTGTTTTATGTCTCATTATATGACAGACTCATAGTCTGTGTTTTTGTCTCATTATGTTACAGATTCATAGTCCGTGTTTTATGTCTCATTATGTAACAGATTCATAGTCTGTGTTTTATGTCTCATTATGTAACAGATTCATAGTCTGTGTTTTATGTCTCATTATCTAACAGATTCATAGTCTGTGTTTTATGTCTCATTATGTTACAGATTCATAGTCCGTGTTTTATGTCTCATTATGTTACAGATTCATAGTCTGTGTTTTATGTCTCATTATGTAACAGATTCATAGTCTGTGTTTTATGTCTCATTATGTAACAGATTCATAGTCTGTGTTTTATGTCTCATTATCTAACAGATTCATAGTCTGTGTTTTATGTCTCATTATCTAACAGATTCATAGTCTGTGTTTTATGTCTCATTATCTAACAGATTCATAGTCTGTGTTTTATGTCTCATTATCTAACAGATTCATAGTCTGTGTTTTATGTCTCATTATGTAACAGATTCATAGTCTGTGTTTTATGTCTCATTATGTAACAGATTCATAGTCTGTGTTTTATGTCTCATTATCTAACAGATTCATAGTCCGTGTTTTATGTCTCATTATCTAACAGATTCATAGTCTGTGTTTTATGTCTCATTATGTAACAGATTCATAGTCTGTGTTTTATGTCGCATTATGTAACAGATTCATAGTCTGTGTTTTATGTCTCATTATGTAACAGATTCATAGTCTGTGTTTTATGTCTCATTATGTAACAGATTCATAGTCTGTGTTTTATGTCTCATTATGTAACAGATTCATAGTCTGTGTTTTTGTCTCATTATCTAACAGATTCATAGTCTGTGTTTTATGTCTCATTATCTAACAGATTCATAGTCCGTGTTTTATGTCTCATTATGTAACAGATTCATAGTCTGTGTTTTATGTCTCATTATGTTACAGATTCATAGTCCGTGTTTTATGTCTCATTATGTAACAGATTCATAGTCCGTGTTTTATGTCTCATTATGTAACAGATTCATAGTCTGTGTTTTATGTCTCATTATGTAACAGATTCATAGTCCGTGTTTTTGTCTCATTATCTAACAGATTCATAGTCCGTGTTTTATGTCTCATTATGTAACAGATTCATAGTCCGTGTTTTATGTCGCATTATCTAACAGATTCATAGTCTGTGTTTTATGTCTCATTATGTAACAGATTCATAGTCCGTGTTTTTGTCTCATTATCTAACAGATTCATAGTCCGTGTTTTATGTCTCATTATGTAACAGATTCATAGTCCGTGTTTTATGTCTCATTATGTTACAGATTCATAGTCTGTGTTTTATGTCTCATTATCTAACAGATTCATAGTCTGTGTTTTATGTCTCATTATGTAACAGATTCATAGTCTGTGTTTTATGTCGCATTATCTAACAGATTCATAGTCTGTGTTTTATGTCTCATTATCTAACAGATTCATAGTCTGTGTTTTATGTCTCATTATGTAACAGATTCATAGTCTGTGTTTTATGTCTCATTATGTAACAGATTCATAGTCTGTGTTTTATGTCTCATTATCTAACAGATTCATAGTCCGTGTTTTATGTCTCATTATGTAACAGATTCATAGTCCGTGTTTTATGTCTCATTATGTTACAGATTCATAGTCTGTGTTTTATGTCTCATTATCTAACAGATTCATAGTCTGTGTTTTATGTCTCATTATGTAACAGATTCATAGTCTGTGTTTTATGTCTCATTATCTAACAGATTCATAGTCTGTGTTTTATGTCTCATTATCTAACAGATTCATAGTCTGTGTTTTATGTCTCATTATGTAACAGATTCATAGTCTGTGTTTTATGTCTCATTATGTAACAGATTCATAGTCTGTGTTTTATGTCTCATTATCTAACAGATTCATAGTCTGTGTTTTATGTCTCATTATGTAACAGATTCATAGTCTGTGTTTTATGTCTCATTATCTAACAGATTCATAGTCTGTGTTTTATGTCTCATTATGTAACAGATTCATAGTCTGTGTTTTATGTCGCATTATCTAACAGATTCATAGTCTGTGTTTTATGTCTCATTATCTAACAGATTCATAGTCTGTGTTTTATGTCTCATTATCTAACAGATTCATAGTCTGTGTTTTTGTCTCATTATGTAACAGATTCATAGTCCGTGTTTTCTGTCTCATTATGTAACAGATTCATAGTCCGTGTTTTATGTCTCATTATGTAACAGATTCATAGTCTGTGTTTTATGTCTCATTATGTTACAGATTCATAGTCTGTGTTTTATGTCTCATTATCTAACAGATTCATAGTCCGTGTTTTATGTCTCATTATGTAACAGATTCATAGTCTGTGTTTTATGTCGCATTATCTAACAGATTCATAGTCCGTGTTTTATGTCTCATTATGTAACAGATTCATAGTCCGTGTTTTATGTCTCATTATGTTACAGATTCATAGTCTGTGTTTTCTGTCTCATTATGTAACAGATTCATAGTCTGTGTTTTTGTCTCATTATCTAACAGATTCATAGTCTGTGTTTTATGTCTCATTATGTAACAGATTCATAGTCCGTGTTTTATGTCGCATTATGTAACAGATTCATAGTCTGTGTTTTATGTCTCATTATGTTACAGATTCATAGTCTGTGTTTTCTGTCTCATTATGTAACAGATTCATAGTCTGTGTTTTTGTCTCATTATCTAACAGATTCATAGTCTGTGTTTTATGTCTCATTATCTAACAGATTCATAGTCTGTGTTTTATGTCTCATTATGTAACAGATTCATAGTCTGTGTTTTATGTCTCATTATGTAACAGATTCATAGTCCGTGTTTTATGTCGCATTATGTAACAGATTCATAGTCTGTGTTTTATGTCTCATTATGTTACAGATTCATAGTCTGTGTTTTCTGTCTCATTATGTAACAGATTCATAGTCTGTGTTTTTGTCTCATTATGTAACAGATTCATAGTCTGTGTTTTATGTCTCATTATGTTACAGATTCATAGTCTGTGTTTTCTGTCTCATTATGTAACAGATTCATAGTCTGTGTTTTTGTCTCATTATCTAACAGATTCATAGTCTGTGTTTTATGTCTCATTATGTAACAGATTCATAGTCTGTGTTTTATGTCTCATTATGTAACAGATTCATAGTCCGTGTTTTATGTCGCATTATGTAACAGATTCATAGTCCGTGTTTTATGTCTCATTATGTTACAGATTCATAGTCTGTGTTTTCTGTCTCATTATGTAACAGATTCATAGTCCGTGTTTTATTTCTCATTATGTAACAGATTCATAGTCATAGTCTGTGTTTTATGTCTCATTATGTAACAGATTCATAGTCTGTGTTTTATGTCTCATTATCTAACAGATTCATAGTCTGTGTTTTATGTCTCATTATCTAACAGATTCATAGTCTGTGTTTTATGTCTCATTATGTAACAGATTCATAGTCTGTGTTTTCTGTCTCATTATGTAACAGATTCATAGTCTGTGTTTTATGTCTCATTATGTAACAGATTCATAGTCTGTGTTTTATGTCTCATTATGTTACAGATTCATAGTCTGTGTTTTCTGTCTCATTATGTAACAGATTCATAGTCTGTGTTTTTGTCTCATTATCTAACAGATTCATAGTCTGTGTTTTTGTCTCATTATGTAACAGATTCATAGTCTGTGTTTTATGTCTCATTATCTAACAGATTCATAGTCCGTGTTTTATGTCTCATTATCTAACAGATTCATAGTCCGTGTTTTATGTCTCATTATGTAACAGATTCATAGTCCGTGTTTTATGTCTCATTATGTTACAGATTCATAGTCCGTGTTTTATGTCTCATTATGTTACAGATTCATAGTCCGTGTTTGATGTCTCATTTTCTAACAGATTCATAGTCTGTGTTTTATGTCTCATTATGTTACAGATTCATAGTCCGTGTTTTATGTCTCATTATGTAACAGATTCATAGTCTGTGTTTTATGTCTCATTATGTAACAGATTCATAGTCTGTGTTTTATGTCTCATTATGTAACAGATTCATAGTCTGTGTTTTCTGTCTCATTATATGACAGATTCATAGTCTGTGTTTTTGTCTCATTATGTTACAGATTCATAGTCCGTGTTTTATGTCTCATTATGTTACAGATTCATAGTCCGTGTTTTATGTCTCATTATCTAACAGATTCATAGTCTGTGTTTTATGTCTCATTATCTAACAGATTCATAGTCTGTGTTTTATGTCTCATTATGTAACAGATTCATAGTCTGTGTTTTTGTCTCATTATGTTACAGATTCATAGTCCGTGTTTTATGTCTCATTATCTAACAGATTCATAGTCTGTGTTTTATGTCTCATTATGTAACAGATTCATAGTCTGTGTTTTTGTCTCATTATGTTACAGATTCATAGTCCGTGTTTTATGTCTCATTATGTTACAGATTCATAGTCCGTGTTTTATGTCTCATTATCTAACAGATTCATAGTCTGTGTTTTATGTCTCATTATGTAACAGATTCATAGTCCGTGTTTTATGTCTCATTATGTAACAGATTCATAGTCCGTGTTTTCTGTCTCATTATGTAACAGATTCATAGTCTGTGTTTTATGTCTCATTATGTTACAGATTCATAGTCTGTGTTTTCTGTCTCATTATGTAACAGATTCATAGTCTGTGTTTTTGTCTCATTATGTAACAGATTCATAGTCTGTGTTTTTGTCTCATTATCTAACAGATTCATAGTCTGTGTTTTTGTCTCATTATCTAACAGATTCATAGTCTGTGTTTTATGCGTGTTCATGGATTTCGTATTTTTATATTTAGTATGGAAACTTCTTTTACAAGGCAATTTTTCGACAATATTGATTACGAACCTTAAAAGGTTCGTGTCAATTAATGTATTTCTGACTTGTATATTTATGTCTTCAACCAATGGCATCATATTTAATTTCAAACATTTTGTAGAAAACGAGAATTATTGGATGTTTTAGTTTCAGTAATAAAATTCCGATGTTTGAATGAAATTTTATAACTCCATTAACTTAAGCAACATTTGGCATCACATGTTTGTTATTGATTAAGTAAAATTTGTATATTTCTTATTTTAAAACTTCATTTTTATGATAATATTTCACGTGATATTTTGGGTATGAAGTACCTATATATACTTACAGTAAATTATTCAACTCGTGGAAGAGATATAGATACAATGGCATTATAGGTAAAAGATGAAGCGGTGTATACGTCAATGAGACAGCCACACATTGGCGCAAAAAGGATATCTCCATATTAACGTTTGTATCATTTGCTCAGTAAAGGGCCACATGTATTTTCTCAACTATGTCTATTAATATAACCATGGAGAACAACTTTCTACAAGAAGGTTGTACTTTCCTGCAGGAATTTCTACGGAAAGAGGAATGGCCAATATCTTCCGAATTTATCACACACAAGGGTTATTTTCAAAACTCTAAATCTTTACTAAACGTATAAGTTATTTGATTTTCTGCACATCTGAGCGAGCTTTAAAGTTTCACACTATGTCGAGTAGTAGATATTAAACGATATCTTTACGCAGAAAATCCGATAATCTGTTTAACGTACCATTTCTGGATTTTTAAATAACAGAGCCAGTTGACCATTCGGGAAAGAAGAAAATAATCTTCCTCATTTTGTCATTTTGATGAGATATTGTTTTGTTTTTTTTATTTATTGTACATCTACATTCAGGTCCGTTTATTCCTTTTCATGTGGCAAGTTTTATAACAGTTACATGCATCCATCTCTCTAATAGGTATAATATTATAATATAGTTTGTATGGCAATGTTTGTCCATTAAGGTTTTCAAAATAGTTCCAACCTTAAATGACATGATACTTTAAATTAAAGTTTAATATGTAATAACAAGTAGGACCATTGAGCCTTGAATTCATTTCATGGAATGGACATTTTCGAAATGTCTTTCAAACTTCACCTAAATTCACAGTATTACAGTTTCATGTGATTTCTTTGAAGTTCTACATTGTGACGTATTTCAAAATTTGAACAAAACAAATGTAACAAAATTTTAATTGCATAAAGATGAAGCTAAAATTTTAGTAGATTTTGGCAAAGAAGTATGCCAATTTCACAGGCATTTATTTCACATATGGTCCATTTTCAAAAGTCTTGCAATTTTAACAAAATTCTACAGTAGCACAGATCACTGGGTGTACTTGGAGGTTTTAACAATATCATAGCTTACTTCTAAGCAGATGATCAAATCATAACCGCCTGAAGATAGCAATTTTGACAAGACAAAATATGTTGAAATCGTTTCAAGTATATGAAATAGACCCTTTCATATTCAAATTCTAGTAGGATATGCGACTGTTCATTTTGACCTTCTGAGTGAAAATAATACAGGGCAAATTGGTACTACCTGTTTTGAGTAATACCGGTGATCGCAATAATGATAAAGAATGGGCAATCTTACTCAAAACCAAGATTCAATTGGTAGTCAAGCTGTCTTTCTTTCTTTCAAATACAAATTAATTTTTCCTTTAAGAATGTCATTCGAGACAAAAGTCGACAAAAAAAACATGTTATATTTGCAATATTGAACTTGTATCAAACCTGTCTTCAACAACTATGATTAGCGATGAATTGTATTTTGATTTGATTGATATGTGTAAATTTATTGTTTAATTACACCTTATTTAAGAATCCTGGGTTTTGATTGGTTGATAGCCAGTGTATTTTTCACCAATTTACTGTTATCAAATGAATATCGTTCATTTTTTAACGCCGCCGGGGTATATGCAAAAAGGATATGCCTTTTTTACCCTCTCTGTCGTGGTATTTGCCAAAAAATACTCTATCCGACTGGACGCTTGTAACGTCACGATCATCAATGCGTTTTTTGAACGTTAACATTCGGTGTAATTAAACAGATATAGCATGTTCTTGAGGGGTATTTGCGAAAAATACCAGTCTTGAGAATGAATTTCCCTCGACTTACGGCTCGTGAAATTTAACATTCTCTCGACTGGTATTTTTCGCAAATACCCCTCCTTAACATGATATATCTGTTCAAAATGTTTAATGATATTTTTTAGACCCTCTAATATTTAAATTCCAGTTTGTTTTAACTAGTTTTATGATTTTTACCACGTGAGTGAAATAAATTCAGGGGAAAGTGGCCCTATCTCTTCTAATCTTTGATTAATATATTTAATTTATATGAAACTACAAGAGTGCATGATTTCCCACAATAAACTATCATGTCGTAGATAACTACTTTAAAATAACTGTCATACAAAACGGAAATATATCAAAATTCAAAATTGGCACCGTGACGAAAATTAGCAACATTTCGAAATTTTATAAGTTATAGAATTATAGTCTTACCTGAACGTTTGATGTCTTACGTTATCAAGTGATTTTACATTATTGATTATAATTGGTGGACAAAAAAAAAGGATTGTGAAGCATGTGTTGAACAAAATTAACAGATGAATAAATATGAAAATAAAAAAATAAAACTTGACTCACGTGTTGTCATATTTCAATGATGTGTTACAAAAGCAAAAAAGGCATAAAATATAACACAGATAACTGCTTTTCAAGATGTATTTTAATATGATATTTTAAAATGAATTAAAAGTTTATTTATCAACTGTGATTACCCTTTTTGTTAGACATAATATATTGAGTATATAATTCAATTTTCAATTACTTTTTTTCAGTGCGGCGAAATCAGTTCTGACGGACTGCAATGTATGTAGATATAAGAAGATGTGGTATGAGTGCCAATGAGACAACTCTCCATCCAAGTCAAAAGTAAACCATTATTGTGTTTGTTCTCAAATATACACCAAGTATTCAGTAATTCACTAACAGATTTAATTATTTGCAGATACTTGCAAAGAAAAGTTTGCATTAAAAGCGTGTCAATTTGTAATTCTGTTTGGACTACTGTTTAACAAACATGATGATTGTGTTTGGTGGGTCAGTGGAAGAACAAATTATAACATTTACATCATGACTCGTTCTTTGCAATTCGAATGTTCTAAGCTAAAAGAAATCTAAAACTAATTTAACAGATGTCAGTTTTGATCACCCAATAGATATTATTTTAATGTTCGATATTTTCAACTAAAAGAGGCTATAAAGAGCCTGTGTCGCTCACCTGCATCTTTAACAATTGCCACTTTTTTGTAAAAAATATCATTAAAGGGGAATAACAGTATTAAGAATTAACTGACAATTTCAGCCATGTTGACGTATTTGTAGATCATTTTTCTTTTTTGAAGTTTCTATTTATCTGTTATTGTTTTCATGATAATTGACAAAAACGTCCCAAAAATGGTAAAAATTATCATTAAAAGGCAATAACTCCAATAAAGAGTCAACTGAAGATTTCAACCATGATGGCTTATTTATAAATCTTCTCTTGTTGATCATTTTTGCTTTTTAAAGTTTCTATTTATCTATTACAGTTTTCAAGATAATAGGCAAAAATGAAAAATTTGGAAAAATCATCACTAAAGGGCAATAACTTCAATAAGGAGTCGACCAACGATTTCGGTCGTACTAACTTATTTGTATCTTTCTTGTCTTGCTGATAATTTTTGCTATTTAAAGTTTCTATCTATCTATTTTGGTTTTCAAGATAATAAGCAAAAACGCAAAAAAAATGGGAAAAATCGTCTTCAAAGGGCAAACACCAATAAGGTGTCGACTAACAATTTCAATCATTTGACTTATTTGTAGATCTTGTCTTTCTGATCATTTTTGTAATTTAAAGTTTCTTTCTATCTATTGTAATTTTCGAGATAATGGGCAAAAATGAAAAAAAATGGTAAAATTCGTCGTTTAAGGGCAATAACTCCTATAAAAATTCGTCTGACAGTTTTGACGTCAGTAGACATTTGGTAGATCTCATCATTCTAAACATTTCTGCATGTCAGATTTTCTTTATCTTTAACGGTTTTCAAGATAATAGCCAAATATTGCATTTTACCCCTATGGTCTATTTTTAGCCATGTCGGCCATGTTGGTTGGCAAACGAGGTCATCGGACACATTTCATGGGCCATTTTTAAAAGGAAGGGGGGGGTTCCAACCCAGGATAAAGAGGGAGTCCAACCATGTTTCCATTCAAAAGTATTGATCGTCAAAACAAAGAGGGGTTCCAACCCCCGGAATCCACCCAACCCCTGTATCCGCCTCTGCAATTTTCAAACTAGATATCCTAATGACGATTGTGGCGAAATTTGGTTCCAATTGCCCCAGTAGTTTCAGAGGAGAAGATTTTTGTAAAAGTTAACGGACGACTACGGACGCCAAGAGATAAGAAAAGCTCACTTGGCCCTTTGGGTCAGGTGAGCTAATAAAAGGACAGCGTTAAACAAAAATCAAACTATGCAAGTTGAATATTTTTCTAAATTCTTTTTGTCACTTCTGAATTGGCTGTCTTTAATATTTACTAGGAAAATAGATTTTAGACGGAGTTTATAACAAATAAACAATGTGCATGGAGATATACTCTGGCACATTACTCGAAACATAAGAAGGGAGGGAAATTGTGTTTAAATATAAGAACATGTTACATCTTTGAAATTCTAATAGTAAAAAATGATGAACTCAAAATCAAACAAACCAGAATGAATTTTTTTGAAGTTATATTTCACCAGGAATGTTCTAGCAGTAATTTTACTAATATAATTTTTGGATTAAAAAATGTCCAAGGTTGGGAAAACTAACTGATTTTGTAGAATAACTGTTTGTTAAAATAGACGTACTTGCATCCATTTCAATGTGAATGAGGTACTTTTTGTTCATCTTACCTGCTATGTGTATCTGTCAGTAGTCTATGACAGTTATAAGAACAGTGGTGTTTGTCGTTAAGGTTTTGAGTTATCCAAAATGAAGCTAGAATTATCATTTAGTGTAATATTTATAGATTATCGTTGATCATCTCAACGAGATTGATTTTCTCGCTTGAGCCGGTACGGCGAAAGCGATGCCTGCAAAAAGATGTTTTGAATCGAGTTGAGATGACCAATGATAATCTGTTTATCGCTATTTTACCTATGATGACGTTGTCACTTTCATGTCAATTTCATTAGCAACGCCACGTGCCTGCATAGTTTCTAGCGATAATTTTCCATCTCAAGCGAGTAGAATGATATGAAAATTATCACAAAAAAAGATCAAAGGAAAAATGCACAAAATAGCGATAATATATTCTATCATAGTAGTTTTGATATTTTCTAGTTGTTATAAGAATTTTGTTATGTTCTGAATAAAACAAGACCTTTTTTATCTATTGTTCCAAATAGACGAATTGTTTCGTCATGTATATAGTATCGTCTTTGCTTACAGTTTCTGTCCATGCGTACACATAAATATGCACATAGAAAATATTTAAACCACTTTATTCTACATTGGGTATATTCCATAAGACAGATACATCTTAACTGTCACATATCATGATGTGTCGCCCCTGAACACTCTGGAAAGTCATGCCAACGCATAAATTTTAAAATATTTTTGAGTAAGGTGTTTCCTCTGTACCCAAGCCTTGGTGAAATAAATTAGTCATTGCAACGTATACAGATGTGTCTTTTGGGATGATGTTTATATTCACTGTTTGAGTATATGGTTATGGGAGAATACTTAATGTGCTGACTTTCTTATTCACTAAGTCTTCCTTAATAAAGGCTACATTATTATTTTAGTATCGACCTGTTACAATAAAGTATAAACTTTAAAATTCAGATGAAGGATTTTAAAATGTAACTCATATTAAAATGTAACTTATATTTTGAATGTCAATTGAATTAACTATACGGTATATATAAGGGACTAACACTATTGTAATACATGTAAAAGGGGGGTACAAAATAATACGCACGACTATATACAATGCATGTTCCTAGTTAGTTTTTCACAATGTTCGATTTTTTTAAATCATGGTGAATTCTTGATTGTGAGTGGCCATTTTACATACATTGTAATAGTCTGATGGCCAAGTTTTATTTCTTTATCTTTATATTTTAACAAGGATATAAAATTAATAAACAAAGTTTTTAACAAAATGCAGATTTTTCGTAAAGCCAATTGCCCCATCTCACCCCTGGTAACCATACTTCAAAACTATGAAGCAGTTTTCAAGCCATTCCAGAATTGGCAAATCTGACTTTGTTGTTTTACAAGATATCAAAAATATTTTTGGCCAAATGATAGATAATTAAAAAAATTATTTTCCCATATGTCCCAATATGTCACTGTTGTCACTAAAGCTGATTAAAAGTACATTTCCCATGGGAAATTTAAAATTCCATGAGAATATTAGAAGTTCCCATGGGAACTACAATTTCCATGGGAATATTAGTAAATGGTTTCTTCCCATGGGAAATTCTAAATTTTCCTAGGGAATTTTTTTTTCCAAGGGAACACATTTTTCTTCCCATGGGAACATCTTTTTCCCTTGGGAACATTTAATCTTCCCATGGGAAGATAGATTTTTCCATGGGAACATTTTTTTTCCTTTTATCATTTTTTTTTTCGGAATTTGTAAAAGAGCTATAAAATATCGCAATAGACTCGCGGTTACTAATAACCAGGTCTAGAGCAGTTTAAAAGAAATCATTTGATAAAAAATAATATGTAATTACAATAAATTAAAGGTATTTCTGTCATACTTGTACATTCAAAAGTCTTTTATTATCATTAAACGATTGATAGAAACACACTGATTGTATTGTATCATCGTTTATTGATTGGTTACTATATCTAACGTCCAGCGGCTGATTTTACAGTTTGAATCTTTCACCTTTGTTTTCGATCAATAACATCGTGCATTTCATGTATTGTTCGCTGAACTGCCAAGGATCAGAGCCATGTCTGTGTATTTCAGAATTTAATTGAAGGATAAAAATTATAAATCTGTTTTAATTTATATACATGAGAAATCACGAATCGTGTTTAAGGTTGTTTTCTAGTTATAATCCTTGAATTCATGAAATTGATATCATAATTATTAATAATATACTTATTCTTTTTCATCTACGTACATGTAACTCGATATGCGTGTTTTTCGCCACTAGAAAGATGTGGACTGATTTTTTTTTTAAGTTTGTCAAATTTCCTAATTCAATTTGTTACTCGTCTACAAAACAATCTTTTATTTTGTTTCATTTTTCGCAAACACCTTTGAAAGTCTTGTTAGATTTGTCTTTTATGATCTCTCAGGTAAGTATCAAAGAGAACCCAGAGTTTTGCATTTACAAGGATGGATGAGGATTAAATACTTTATGTTATCATTTTCACTTGTATTTTACCCGCAGGCTGTCTTCATGTAATTTACAGTTTAAAGGAATACGAATACTTTATTTCTCATAAAACTACAATTACATAGTTATAGAGAACATACATAAATATAACTATAAGGTACAATTATTACATGCATAGTTTTTCTAATATTACAATATTTGATGAGTTGAACAGTTGGTTAAATTTATAAATATTAGGGTTTGACCAACAGTAGTTCGGAAAAAATGTCTTTCTTTCTAGTTTAAATGTTCCACAATTCATAATGTAATGGTACTCGTCACCAATGTCGGTTGAGTCAGAGTCGGTAGATTCTGTCTTCTCTCGGTAAAACCTGCCACCTTCCAGACTCAATCGGCAAGTGGTGACTACCACATCTATATTTGCATAATCGATGAATGAATTTGCAACAAAAGCAAAGCATTCTTGTTGAAAATGGTCTTTGAGTTTTTGCTCAATACATTTTGACACCCATTTATCAGCAAACTGTGCATTCCATATATTGGACATACCACAATTATCAAAATAGTTTTCATATATGATATCCACTTAGTTTCTGTTCCGTTATCATTATAATACAAAACACAAGTTTGTATAATACAACACACATTTTACTTTCTTTTCCATTAAGAAATCTACTCCAGAAATTTATCATTCGCAACTTTGCAGACACAGTAATTGGGTATATGCCAAGCTCTGCATACACTATGAAATTTGGAGTAGACTGTTTTAAATGTAGTAGCATTGTCGTCTTTGCATCTTGATCAAAGACTTAAATGATTTTTCTTTGCGATTGCATGTAGGTAAAAGAACATTTGATTTTTAATTTAAGATAATTGCTGGTGCTATTTTGTACGAATAGAGAACAATTCGAAATAGTTTTGATTTGCAAATTTTATTAAATTTGTTTTTTCCTCACTAGGTAGGTGAAAATGATGTATAAAAATTTATTGTTAAATCTCGAAACTTTCAATACGGGCATATTCTATACTTCTTAGTTTGAATTAAGAGTCTAAACTTTTTTCAAATATTGAATACGCAACCAAATCTATGTTACCTTATCCATGTTTGATTTATGTTTCTTTCAAAGGCGGTTGATTGGGTATTAGTTTAAGGTAGGCGTGGTTTTTGGTAACTTTCCTCGAATCAACTGGCCTATTCGATAAACTTGTGTGTGCTGATGCGTGAAAACTGGCTATGACATTGTAACGGCACTTGACTTACATCGGAATATGTCGTGCGTGACAAATTTTTATTGTAGTATTTCTGGTCATGTTGGTCAAATATATGTGTATTAATGTTCATTAATTAAAGTTTATGTAAGTGTTTATTTCCTTGCAGATGCCATTTGTTTACTTTTATCACTTCATCTCGACTTATTTATCTTGTTTGATATAAGGCGTGTCAATCTTAAATAACTCCTCCCTTACTTGACTAGAGTAAATCAGAAATTTAGTTAAGTTGTAGTTGTAATTGCGTGAACCCTCAGGGTCTAAATTAGTTAGAAATATGGTCTATGGAGGAATATTCGAAGCTAAATTATAGTTCATTCGGAACATTTATTCTTCTTATCTGTATCAGCTTCCTGCAATTAAGAGCACCACCATACGGGGTATTTAAGATATTTAAAGCGTCGCAATAAAGAACTTTTCATAAATCGCTATGTCACTAATGATATCTGCTATATGACGATAAAAGATAAAGTTGAAAATCTATATAGAAAAAAAGAAATAGATTCCCAGACGTATAAATTCTTAAAGAATAATAATGATTCAAAACACGGACACCTGTACCTTCTTCCAAAAATTCATAAAATTAATCTAGAAATAATTAATGAGGCATTGCGAACTAGTCAACTAGTAGGAGACATTAATGTTACTTACCGACCAATCATCAATAAGAGTATTTCTCCCACGAGACGCATTGAGAGATTACTTGATTTGATTATTAAACGATTATTGAAGAGGCATAACTTTTACATTCAAGATACAAAAGATTTCATTAATAAAATAGAGCCGCATAAGGTCAAAAAAGAATGCATTTTTATTGCCTTTGATGTAACAGTGGCATACCCAGAAATTTTCATAAGGAGGGGAGCACTGACTGCCCTAAGAGAGGGCCCGCTCCATTCATGCTTCAGTGATTCTCTTTATAATCAATGCAACTGTTATCAATGCATTATTAGAATTCACTGACACACAAGAATATATATATTGTTAAGATTCACAACAAAAAATATTTAACTGCATTTGTTAAATTAATTCTAAGAAACAATAAATTTGAGTTAAATGAACAGTTATATAAACAAATTATAGGAGAGCCCATGGGTGGTATATTTTCACCAACATGCTCAGATCATCTGTCTGTTCTATCAATAATAATCTTAGATAAGGTCCAATGGAGAGAAAACATCAATTTACACTGTCAATATAGAGATGACGGTTTTATGGTCTTCAGTGGCAAATTAGAGCATGTTGAAGATTTCTTTAAAATAAGCGAACGAAATTGACACTCTACTATGTGTCGACATCTAGTATGACCTATTGATACCGAAGTGTGAACGATTCCGTTATAACGGAATTCTTCATATTAAAACAACAGAAACGCATCAATATTAACCAATCACGAGTGCACACCCAAAACACACATTTAAGAGTAGTACGTACAGTGTATGAATCTATATGTCATAATTAGAAATAATAGTGATATCATTGAATTAAATAAAAAATAATTAACTTACAAGAGAAGTTATAAGGGTAATAATCAGACTTACGGTCAGTGTCATTGTAATAAAATTAAGTTCAATGTATTTAACTGGAATGAAGGGTCAGAAGATGAGATAAGAAGTAAATTGATACTCAACACACAAAAGTTTGATGATCTACTGGTAAATTTTGACGAAAACAGCGATATTGATACATGTGTAGAAAGACTTAATAATCTTTTAACCGATATATATGAACAGTATACGAAATCTGAAGTAACATTCAAAGAACAGTGTGAATTTTGTGAAAATGACGATAAAGTTCATAAATCTAATGCAGACAAGCCTTGGTTTACTGATGAATGCAAAACATTATATATACAATATCAAAATGCGTTAGACAGTTTCAACAAATACCGCTCGGATGAAAACAGAATTAACTTTAACCTTGCAAAACAAAAGTATAAGTGCTGCGAAACAAGACTTAAAAGACATTATAAGAACCAACGAGGAAATATGATCTCGTTACTAAGGAAGAAAAATCCAAAACGTTTCTATAAGAATTTTAAAAACGTAAAAGCGCATTATAAATAACATTTCATTGGACCAATTCGAGGAACATTTTAAAAACTTATGTCTAAACCTCCCGAAGTGAATGTTGGAATGAGTGATACGCCGGAAACAGTTTTTAAGGAACTAGATCTTCCATTCACAGAGAAAGAACTTGATTCGTGAATCAAAAAATTAAAAAGAGACAAGTCCACTGGTTATGATGATATAATGAACGAGTATATACTGTTTGGTAAAACTTTATTGAAACCTGTTCTTTGCAAACTTTTCAACAATATTTTATGTTCTGGAAATTTTCCTGAAATATGGGTGAAATGTATTTTAATTCCAGTCTTTAAGAAAGGAAATCCTGACGATCCTGGAAACTACAGAGGTATTTCGTTGGTGTCACATCTAGGAAAACTATTTACGTCATTGATTAATTCAAGACTTATAACATGGTGCAAGATTAACAACACTCTGACAGATGCAGTTTGATTCCGACCTGGATACGGCACTTCTGATGCCATCTTCTGTTTTCATTCTTTAATTTCTAAGTCATTAAGAAAAGGCAAACGCTTATATTGCTGTTTCGTCGATTATATTAAAGCCTTTGATAGTGTTTTCATGTAAAATTGTGGTTTAGACTAGTTAGATGTGGCGTTACTGGTAAACTTCTTACTGTAATTAAATCTATGTATTCAAAATTGAAAACTTGTATAAAGTGTAATGGAAAAATTTCAGATTTTTAAATTGTAATACTGGCTTGATGCAAGGGAATCTTTATCCCTTTATTATACTCGTTGTATGTTAATGATATGGAAGTAGAGCTAATAAGTAATGGCTGTCAGTCATATGAATTGAAATCCTTAAATTTATTTTTACTTATGTATGCAGACGACACTGTTTTATTTAGCAAGAACATAGATGATTTGCAAATTATGATAAATGCTGTAAACTCTTCTGCAAAGGAATATGGTTTATATATTAATATGCCTAAAACTAAAGTAGTAGTGTTTAGAAATAGAGGTAGTGTAAAAGTCAAGAAAAATGGTTTTTGAATAACAACCAAATTGATATATGTGACAGTTTTGTATATTTGGGTATCCTTTTTAATTATAATGGTAGTTTTTTACATACACAAAAATGTTAGCCAATCAAGGAAGAAAGGCCGTTTTCGCTTTATGTAGTAAAATTGTAGATGAATATTATAACTGTGAAACGTTACTATCCTTATTTGATACTTATGTATCTAGCATACTTAATTATAGCTGTGAAGTGTGGGGTAATCATAAAGCTGATGATATAGAGAAAGTACATTTATATTTTTTAAAGCGAATACTAAAGGTTAGAAAAACTGCTGTTAATAACATGGTTTACTGTGAATTGGGACGTTACCCAATGTATTATGAAAGACACAGAAGAATAATTCAGTTTTGGTTCAAATTATTAAATACTGATAACTGCATACTTAAATAGATATAGGAAGATGTGGTGTGAGTGCCAATGAGACAACTCTCCATCCAAATAACAATTTATAAAAGTAAACCATTATAGGTCAATGTACGGCCTTCAACACGGAGCATTGGCTCACACCGAACAACAAGCTATAAAGGGCCCAAAAGTACTAGTGTAAAACCATTCAAACGGTAAAACCAACGGTCTAGTATATATAAAAACGAGAAACGAGAAACACGTATAAATTACATAAACAAACGACAACTACTGTACATCAGATTCCTGACTTAGGACAGGTGCAAACATTTGCAGCGGGATTAAACGTTTTAATGGTACCAAACCTTCTCCCTTTTCTGAAACAATAGTATAACATCACAACATAGAAAACACACGATAAAACATCAATTGGAAGGCTTAACTCAATCAAAACGTAAATTAACACACTATGAACGAATAAATTCGATCTGTGATACCTGAAAGTAAATACATAGTTAATAAAATATTAGGGACAAACATTCAAGGCCAAAAGCAAACAAACAAGTCCAAATAAAGCCATGGCAAAACACTACCGCGAAATATTAAACCCTTAGAAAATAATCACTTTTGAAAAACCGGTTTTCATAATATATACAGGTAAATGAAAATAACTTTGTCGTTTTAGGTATACTTTTCTGTCTATATAAAATCTTCCAATAATTAGGAATACCAAGAAAGGTCTGTCATATAAATACCTAATTTAACACTAGATACATAAGGGTAAAGCATGTTATGAAGATATGTTGAAAGTTCATTTAAAAACCCAATGACAAATCGAATTGGGCATGTTCAGTCAAAGATATTTTATGTAGATATGGTTTTCATGATGTATGGCTAAAACAAAGTGTAAATAATGTTGATATATTTATACATGAGTTAAAACAAAGAATGAAAGATACCTTCATTGCTGATGTTAATGCTTTTTAACAATTCATCAAAATGTATACTTTATAGAAATATATATGACACAGATTTACTGCAATTTTACTTAGATAGACCTGTTAATCAAATATATAAACCTTTTATATGTAAATATCGTATCTCTGCCCATAGCCTCAATATAGAGACAGGCAGATATTACAATGTAGATAGAGAAAATAGATTATGTACTATGTGCAATAACAATATTGTAGAAGATGAATACCATGTTATTCTAGAATGTAATAGATATAGTGATGTAAGAAAACTATACATTAAGAAATATTATTGGCATTATCCATCCACTTATAAACTTATACAGTTGTTATCAGTTCACAATGTGAAAGAACTTAATAATTTAGGTAAATTTTTGTTTAATATTGAAAAATTCGTAATATGTAGTTGTATTACTTATTTATCATATGAATTTATTTTCATTCTCCGCCATACATGTATTGTGTATAATTATTGTTATTTATATTACACTGATGCATTCAAAAATATTGTAAAATGTATATTCTATAAGCTGTACTGCTTCTGAATAAAAGTATTATTATTATTATGATAGAGGATAGTGTAAAGAGGAAACAGAAAAGGTTATAAAATGTTAAAATGCAAATGATAGACAAACTACCTTAACAAAGACCAATAGAACAAAAAAAAAAGAAAACAAATTCCACGTACTCTCATTACAATTAAAGTATAACCCAATAGTGAAAAACCGGAGTAAAATCATATGAAAACACTGGAACAATCTGCAAAAAGACAAACAATGCAGTGAAATGTTCACTCAAGTATCTATCATAGCATATAAACGCAACAAAAATATCAAAGAATACCTTGCGAAATCAGGGTAGTAGCTGAGAGATTTTTGAAAATGACCCATGTTAAAACAAGTTTAAGCAAAAAATCCCTAAACCCTGTTAACATTCTGAACTATAGGCAACAAACATAAGTTAGCAAAAAACGGTGTAAAGTCTTGATATTTATTACGTATGTTGGTTGAAGGAACTGCATTTCATAATAATCGAATTATCCTGCGACTGATATGATTATTCAATATTTTGTATACTTGCCAATGAGACAACTTTTTATCAAAGACCAAATGTCATATACTAGTATGTAAGCAATCTTGGTCACAGTATGGCGTTGAAAGTGGAGTCTTAGCAAAGTAAGCTAAATGACCTCAAATTGACCAGTGTTATACAATTCGGACAAGATATAAATCAGTGGCCATATTTATATACATAACGAAAAACAGACACGATTGTAATAAGCAAAAAAATCCATGCTCCTGATTTTGACAGGTATATTAAGTATACATGTATAAGCAGCAAATAGAATGTATTAGCTGGATCCAAACCCATTTCTAATGTGGAACAGGGTTTTACGGCACAACATACTTGAAATGATTAGCAAGTAGCTTTTCTTCGAGGTTTCATTTTCAGCATTAGGTAGCACTCTATTTGGTTTAACTTGAATCTGACTCATTTTATTTTGTCTTATTTGGTAGGAATAAACCTTCCACATTCCATGAAACAAAATATCGTACTTGTCTGAAAAATATTTTTTTTAAAAGAAAAGAAAATAAAATAACTTAGGGATTCTAAGTGAAATACTACCTGTACAAACCGTAGAAGTGTCATCCATTGGTAGTAGTTTGACCTTTCACACTTGAAAAAAATGAAAGCTAACACCAGCCGTAAATGAATATTGAAATTACAATAGTCTTTATCTCATCACTTTATATTTAACACCACTCTCAACATGACCAAATTGTCATGATTTACAATAAAAATAAAATATTATCCTTCACACACATGGCCATGAAAACACTGAGATATAATTTCTAGTTCAGTTGAATTAATGATAAGCATGAAAAAGTAACAAGGTTCACGTATTGACTTTGTTTTAAAAAAAAGCAACTTGTTTACATATGGATTAGATACACATGTTTATTTTATGTAATAATTTTATTTGTATTTATTGATTATGACTTCGAAAAAACGAAAATCCGCTACCGTTGTCGATTCAAATAATGCTAGCAAAAAATCAAAAGAGGAATTAATAGCAGATCTTATTGTGATTGGAGTTAATGCTCCCGCTTCATTTAGTCAAAAACAGTTACAAGCTTTGTTAAACTTTAATCGTCATTCTATGCCGGCTGTTAACATGCAAACAACTGATAACACAGAAGTCAATGATAATATCAAAGAACACTATTCGTGAACTATCGGCCAATGTAAATCGTTGACTGAAACTGTTAAAAGTCAGGGTGAAATTCTAAAAACTGTGGTGGACCTTCAGAAGAATGTTGCCGGAAGTGATTTATCGTGTACTAGTAATCAAAATAAATCTTCATCTCAAATACTGAGTTCTCAGGCAGCCCTGAATAAAACGGGTAACTAGGCAGCCCTCTCGTTGGGTGAACGAATCATTTGTTTGTCCATTTGACAGTTCTTTTGGATACATGTTTAAGTGTGCAAATGTTTTTTCACTCGAGGTTATCCGTCTCAGGTTGCAAAGTGAGCTCATATTCTCTAAGAATGAGCTGGGCCAGCGCTCAACATGCAGGTATTGAAATACTACCTGTACAAATAAAACCGTAGAAGTGCCATCCATTGGTAGTAGTTTGACCTTTCACATGCACTTGAAAAACTAAAATAAACTAAAAGTGGGTATACTTGAGTTACCTATGTTTGACATGGTCACATGTCACTCGTAGAGAGGTATTTTGAAGTAACACATTGTTCTTTGAATTATGCTTCGAGCTCTTGTAAATACTCTCTTTGCTTTGCTATTAGGTTCACATTGTTTGAGGTTTCATTCAATACTCTACGAGTTATGTTTCTGTTTGATGTATACTAAAGTGGCTCGTGACTTTCTCCTTTAAGAATATGGTCAAAGTTATTTGAAGTCACGGTACTACATCTACACTCTGTCGTTTTGTGCAAGTGCCGCGATAGATGCTCGAATAATGTGAATTTAATTGAGATATGTATTTTATTTTTATTTTTAAATACATATCAATTGCTAACATGTTGCCCGTAACGCCAATTTCATATTTTTATATTTTTATTATATTATGTTTTTATTTCTTTTGTATATATATTATAACTTGAATACAAGCCTGTGTAATTATATATAATAAATATTAGTCATTCTTAATTGATTTGATTATTTTCACTTAGGTGTCAATATGTTATACTTCATCAGTCGTTCTTAATCTGTATCTATGACAGATTTAATCTGTACCTTGTATATATATTATAACTTGAATACAAGCCTGTGTAATTATATATAATAAATATTAGATTTGATTATTTTCACTTAGGTGTCAATATGTTATACTTCATCAGTCGTTCTTAATCTGTATCTATGACAGATTTAATCTGTACCGTTATACAAAATCTTTATCAATAGAAACACGACTCATGAATCTGATAAACAAGTTTTAAAGATGGAAATTTAAATTTTCTTTTTGAAAGATTATTTTCAGCAGTGCCTCCGAGATACGGTCTTAAAGTGTTAAAGAAAACAAAACTTTAATAGAAGGGTGCATATTAAACTAAAATGTGTTTTGGAAAATAAAAAATGTCATAGAATTTGAATTGGTAATTTATTTAGTAGTACGGTGACAAGTAAGGTAAATCTAAAAATTTAATGGACCGAAATACCTCACGGTAAATTTTGGTCTTATTCTGAAGATAAATAAATACCCTTTGATTAAGGCATGTCGTATAGTGCCAAAGTGGTGTAGATTTTTGAAAATTGTGGTCAAAGGTCAAAAGGGGGATTTTGAAAAATCGCAATTTTTGGACATTTTGGACAATTTCTCGGTAGTCCCTCATGATAACTGAGAAAAAATTTATATGGAATCATGCTCTGGGGGTGTTGGACAAATTCAGCTTGTCATATTCATGCCAGATTGACAGAGATTAGTGATGAATACCTCGCATCCAACATGGAAGAAAATGATAAAAATGATCTTTATCTACAGAAATTATCGACAAAAAATATTTATATTTAATATTTAGTTGTGCAATAATATATGACAACATATAAAGATATTTTTGGTAAAGTTTTGTTAATATGCCATAAAGAACAAAGGAGAAATAAGTACAGTATAGTTAACACCCGGTCCATGATTCAATGAAAAAATGATGAAATTCATTAATATTTTTTTAAACCCTAAAGAATGTTGGAACTTATAAAATAGTCTTGATGTTAGTATGAACACGATAGTATATGCATTTTATTTTTTGTTAATAGGTCAATCAGTACGAGTGCAATAGCATATTGAAAATGCGTGTCCCCCTTTTTTATAAAACAACACAAACAATGGAATAAAGAGCATACTCTTGACCTAAATCGATTTTAATGCACGATATATATTAAAAACACGATTCACAGAGATTATGATAAAATGAAGATATTGTGTATATTTCTGTAACAATTGACATCAATATGCACGTCCATTTGAAGTGGTAACGGAAAACTAAAACAAAAATGTATCGATTCGATGTCATGTCATAATTTCAAAATAATCGACAAAGTCTTCAGTTGGTTTACAAGCCCACCAACCACGTCAAGGTCGGAGACCACTGGCAGTTTTTTTTTTTTTTTTTAAATTTTAATATTCATTTTTAATTTTTAAATTTTTTGTTAAGAGAGAGAAAACCTCCCTCTACACGTCAAGTAAAAAGCCATTTGCAGCAAACACATGAAATATTGGGCATTGAGTTTAACACTTAATCGTCATCATCATCGTTGCAATTTTCTAAAACAGTCTGATAAGTAAGCTTGTTTGTACAATCATCACTGCCCTGACAACCACAAATGCATGTGCATGACAAGTTTTGTTCATAGCATGCACACGATTTGCTACAAATAATTTTCCTTTGCATGTGCAAAAAAGGTCCTGTACAAAAGTCAAAAGACATTGGTCCTTCAAAATATACTTGATTTATGGAACTATTCCCTATTGTCCATCCATACTCCAGAGGTGATCTGAGTGGTGTTTTGGCGATATGAGCATTCATCCAGACTAACACTTGTAGTGAATCTCTAAAAATGTGTTGTCTGAATGATGCCTCTGAAGGAGGTAGTCTCACTAAGGCAGTAGTATCCTTAGATAGCGCTGACTTCATTCTCAGTTTATGTAGATGAGCATGTACTGATTGAGCCTTGCCTTTGGGGTCATATAGATCAGTGATAAATTGTCTTCCCACTGCAATAGATGTTTCAATATCAGAACCAGCTAGATTTGTCAAACTTTGATATTTGAATGGGTGTTGTTTCAACGCCTTATATACTGTCTTTTTGCCAATTCCGAAGAAAGAAGACGTCGTGTCTCATCCCGTTAGAGCTTGAGCAGCTAGTAGTATGCTAGACATCACTGTTCCAATAACACTGCATATGTCGTGTACAGGTATAAACCGTCTTGCGTCTTTGGTTAAATAAACCTGTCAGAAATTTTTTAGCCTCTGTGTACGACGAGCAAAAACCATGTGAATGTAAAGTTTCAATAAGATTTTTCGAACCATATTCATGATGCAGCTGAAGAATCAATGCTCAACTAAAAGGGGTGTTCTGGTTTTTATGCAGGGATATCACACACTCAGCAGAAAGCAATACATTTCCGTACAATATCACATGGGAGTGAATTGTAATCATTCTTCATATGAAAACAACTGTCTTCTATTAACCTGTCAAGAAAATTTATCAAAGAGGTAGGTATAAATTGTAAAGCTGTAGAGATAGAAAGTTCTGTAGGAGATGGATAATATTCATTAGAAATTTTGAGCGATCGTAAACTGCATCTCAAAATTTTTGATGCATCATGAAGTGTCTGATCTTCCTGATGTATGGAATCATTTACAAAACTTGTTTCAATCCCTGAAAACTTTAATTCCGCTTTTAAACAACTGGCAGCGCGAATAGCCTCAGAAACACTAATTGAATTAATGAAAATCATATTAGATCTACCCTGTCCTCTTTGAGTCTGAACAATAATGTTATCATCGTAGTGATTTTCTGGTTTGTGTTGCAGTTTAGCAGTTGTATATTTACTTCTCATTTCTTGTGGAAAAAAGGACCAATATGTATCTAGTAAATGCGACAACGAAAATGCTTTCTTTTTCACAAACAGATCACCGTGTAGACTTTCTGTTAGGTTTTGGAAAGCAGCGTCATGCTCCGACTAATTTGAAGCATCATAATCAAGCTCCTTTTTCCAGTTCAGCATGTAGTTAGCTAAAAGAGTATTTTACCCTTTTTCTGTTGTATACGTTTGCAGAAATTTGGCAAATAACGCATTATTCCCAATTACTTTTGAGTCTACTCATTTTTGGCATTGAGTGAGCACATTTAACAGGACTCATGTCCATTATTTGCCGGGTTCTTTTCGGCGGTGTACCAATGTGGTTTAAATTTAGTCTATTCGAAAACTCAAAAGAAAATAAAACACCTCAAAAGTTACTAAAACATAAATCTGTACTAAGTCAAAAATCTAGACACAAACATTGATATAAATATATATTCTTATATACGAAAATAAAGAAAATACACAGTTTAATTCTTTGTAAAATCACAGCAAATTATAAGTGAAGGGAAAAACGGAAAAGGGAGCGACACAACTTATTGAGATGAAAATTGAATAGTAAAACTGCTATATGATGAGTATTATAAAAAGGCCCGTAAAAGTTTATTTGTATGCTTTTTCAAACTTTTATATATTAAAACTTCTTGCAAATTAGTTGTGCCACTATTTTTTGGGCAAATTGACAACTGGTGATATATATGTTGTGTACAAGTTATCATTTTGTACAAATTATAATTTGTACAAAAAAATTGTACAAATTATAATTTGTATTTTGATTTTGTATAAATTGTAATTTTGATAGAATAATAAAATTGACCCCAGTGATAATTCTGATAGTATAATAGAAATTGGCCCCAGTGACAATTCTGATAGTATAATAGAAATTGGACACAGTGACAATTCTGATAATCATACGTGCCAGGAAGCGTGCACTGTCTGGCCAACAGATCCCGGTGCATTAGGTTTGCGTGCATTGCCATTACATCTTTATTTATTTTACTTGTAAAATGAATGCACGCAAATGTAACCAAAAGCTGCGCGCAAACGCAAAATTTTTCAACCCCAAAATTCTCACAAATGTAATGCGCCCACAGATCCAAGCCGGATATCTAACCAAGAAAATGAAACGGAAATTATCAGAACTTACTGTGAGGGATCATGAATGTCATTATACCAATTCCTAAGTATGATCGTGCCCCAACTGATTTTCCAAATATCTTAGGTGTAATTATTTAATCTGGAGAATTTGGGTACCGCATTGGAACAGCTTTAAGAATTTTAACAGGATATTTGTCGAGAAATCAAATTTAAGCTGTTAAAGACACATCTTTATTTGCAGCAACGGTTTCTGAACTTCAATTTTCGCTACGTGAAGCAGTTAAAAAGCTATCAAAAATGGTGGTCAGGGTTTCTTTCATGGAAATGCAAAGGGGTTGAAGCACTTCTAAATGTAAATGTAAAAACCAAAAGATGTGCAATCTCCGATGCCATAATTTACTCGCATGCTCAAACAAATGATACAGAACTATTTTTGTATTTTGTAATGAGGTTTTTATAACAAAATCCATACTATAAATTATTGTACAAGTGAATTTTAGTCAAATTTTGTACAAATTTTAATTTGTACAAGCACTTTTTGTACAAATTACAATTTGTACAAAGTCGAAATACAAATTATAATTTGTACAAAATGATAACTTGTACACAACATATATAAGAAAAGTAATATACTTTGACAGACGGTAAGATTGAAAAAAATGTCACATACATTTGAAAATCGTCCAATTCACTCAATTTATATGTTCATGTGATATTAAAGTTTGATGTTGAATAAAAGCTTATACATAACTGTTTCATTTGATAACAACTGTTTGATGGTTTATTCAATCGGGAATTTATTATAAGCGTTCCCTTGTTTGAAAATGAAAAAGAAAAAAATTGGAAATTCACACTTTATCGCTATTTTATAAAAGAAAATGCACCATGGGAAAACTCTACGACAGGGCTAAAATGAAATTATAATGTTTACTCTATCTTCATGTGAATTTTCAGCCATGAGGTATTTCGGTCCATTAAACTCTTTAAATAAGCGACTTTATCTTGATTTGTCACTCCACTATAGCGCATCTCGATCACTTTCGATAAAACAGTAATGCATTAATGTTACATCGTTGATTTTTAATATTTAGAAGTGATTTGTGACGCTTTGGTTTAGGACTACAGTTGAAAAGTAGCATTTGCTAACAATCCATGCAAAATAGCAAGATGTATGTTCGTTAGCGTATAATGCACAAATATAGGGTTGTTTTGTACTTTTGAACTTAGTAAGGTAGTATGGTTACCATGCACCTTCCTGTTATAACAGATACGATCGACGTGCACTACAGCGGAATTACGGTTTCAGTTGCTATAGTACACACAAAAATTAACTGGGCTAATTTGGTCACTGCTGCATAGTTTATTTCATTGGCAATCATAGCCCACATCTTTCTTATTCAAGAAAAGTCGTAAATCTTGTCAATGAATATTCTGTAATAACTTTATGAAGCTTGATTGAGACGTAGATTCACTCAGATACCGATCATTGTTATCTTTTATTCTTTTACACAAATGAATGTCAGTGATTCGGAATATGGCTGTTATATATATATATATATTGCATTAAATATCTAAATGAGATAACATAGGAATAACTTGGAGTGTATACATGTACATGTAAAAAAAAAAGAAACCAACAGCAATATTTGACGAAGACGAAATTGATGGTGGAATATTTTAACGTCCAGTGACATATATTACAATGCATGTCGACACAGAACTTGAAATTGACAATAGATATTAATAGAACCGTCGCTTTTCCAAAGTATTCACGCTTAGTTGGAATTTCACGTGCTATTTCACAAGGTTCGCATTAAAGTTATACATGTACAATATAACTTACAATTGTGATGACGAATTTCTTAAACTGTTCTAGAACGTTCTAATTGAAATATAAATCTGTGATATTTCCTTATTCATAACTTCGACGAAGCAAGCAAAAGCAAGTTAGATATAGATCTGGACTGATATGGATAAAACGATATCCAATCGTAGTATTAATTTATCGTAGAACATGTAGAAAAATCCGTCCGCTCGGATCAAATATTAAATTAAGTACCTTTATGCATACGGGCCCTGAATTTAAATCAGATCGATTCTGGAGTTTCTTATTTATTTTCAAAATACATATTATAAATTGTGACTATGATATCTATAGTTCCGTATCTTTCTATCTGTATAACAACGATCGACAAGTGCGTACATTTTTGTGAAATAAATATTTATATGTTTTAGAATGTCAATAATTATTGACAAGTAGTACAAACTTACATTTTTCAAATTTTACCGATGGAAAATATCTAAATAAATTGTTACTTCCTCAAACCTTTGGTGGAATTAAATATCATTCATTACACCAGAAATGTAATTCATAAACAAGTGGTAGTAAATTTGACTACACGTATGAGTTTAGTAATGTATAGCATATCACTGTGGGACTCGAGACACAAACAAATGTACACATGATATATATTATACCTGATAATTTTTAAATATAAAGTTTCAAATTACCGGCCGTGTACATAGCCTGGGATCCTGGCTCACTGCTCGACAGTCGACGAAGTATTAGATTGGGTCAGGATGCCAGGCTACCGTGTACACTGCTCAGCAGTAAAGCGGTGCATTACGTGTAATCAGAGTTTTTAAGCACGACAGGAAATCGCTTGAATACCTGGAAGTGTCACCTCACAGTACCTCTGGCAATAATTCCTTAAGCCATGCTGATGGTCAAGTTAGGGAATTAATTAAAGGTATCATATAAAAGCTGGGACATAATATTTTTATATTGTATAATAGTCTCAGATAAAAAGTTATGAACAAATTAGATTATTGAAAACAATTGTACACGGAACACCGCTAGTTAATTATGACTTTAAACTATGAGAGAATCCATAAAAGAAATCGCTCTAAACTAATTCCATTATATTTACTTGTTTCATAAAGTTAGTTAAAAAAAAGTTTAAAAAATGACAGATCATAGTTATTCAAAAAAATATTAGAGAATGTAGAGAATTTATATTTTGAATTTGAAATCGATGGTGATATTTTATCTAGGAGAATAAAACGTTAATGGTTATGAATTTGTGCTGTTTTATACAAAATGAACATGATATCAATTTTTCATTTTTTGCAGAGTTTCCGTTTAACTTTTTAGACTTTTATTGCTGTATTGTTTGGTTTTATTGTGCTATCATGATACTATATTAAAATTCATTATTATACAATGAATAAATAATATTCTCTATAATGGCATCGATAATTTCTCTTTTCGGTAAATGGACTGTTTTTTTTTTTTTTTTTTTTTTTTATTATTATTTTGGCGCTAAACTTTCGACTGTTTATTGCTAAATGTTCTATCTATGCGTTAAAATATTCTCCGCCGTTGATAGTGTTATACACTTTTGGTGAATGAATTGAATATGAATACACACCACTTTGCATTAATCAGAAAGCATAATAAATTGTGCAAGCACAGTACAAGATTAAATGTTCTTGAAAAATTGAAATATGCTCTATATAGAAATAATCTTGCTCGTATAAACTTAACATTTATTAGACCAATTATGGAATATGCATATGTGTTTCGGGATAGTTGTGCTCAACAAGATTCTAATGATTTAGAACATGTTAAGTTGGAAGCAGGAGGAATAGTAACCGGGTTGCCTGTGTGTGTCAGTCGGGAAGCTACATATTTCGAAACAGGCCGGAAATTGCTAGTAGACAGAAGAAAGTCAAGAAAGCTCAATGTGTTATATTCTTTACATAACGAGACTGTCCTTGATTATCTCTGCGATTTAATGCTCCCACTTATTGGTCAAATACCTTATTATGATTTGCGAAATAATGACAACTATGTAGTACCCCGCGTTATAGACTAGATATAACCAGAACATCTTTTTTTTCAATCTACTACAATTGAATGGAAGTCTAAACCCCGACATACGCACTTCCCGAAATATAAAAACAGCCACCCTTCTACTTTAGTTGTGGTGTTAGAAAACTTAATATCATTCAAGGTTCAGAAATATGCGAAGCTCTTTAAATGCAGATCTGCACCGTGTTAATATTAAACTAAATCCCGCATGCAGCTGTAGCCATGCTATTGAGGATTGTATTCATAATTTTTTCGAGTGTCCATTTCACAATGAAGCAAGAGAAATATTGTTTTTGATTTTAAAAAGATATGCTATAGCAATTGAGCTTCTACTGGCTGATTACGGCGACCTTTATACATTTCAGCAAAAATAAAGAAATTTTTGAATCTTTTCAATCTCATATTCGAATTTTACAAAGATTCAGAACTTCACATACAATTAACATTCTAGATTCCTACTTTCTCACACTTTACGCCAGTTCATATTACAACAATATTATATTGCATTTTCGTTTTTGTTGATAGTTTGTATTACATGCATTCCTATTTTGTTTATCGTCATTATCTAATGTATTTTGTGTTTATATTTGTATAAGGAGAGGGCTTCACTAATGGTGTTATAACTTGTGTTCAATCCCATTTGCTACTTTTGGAAATATAATATGTTTAAACAAAAACAAAACAAAAATAAGGTAAACGGAAATAATTCACACACACACAAAAAAAAAAAAAAAAAATAACAAACTTGTACATTGGGTACATGTACGTGTATATTAGTAAGAAAAAAGTCACAGAAATCACTAATCCATGTCAATGTCAAGTTTTTAAAACAATACAACAGAGACTAATAACATGACCTCAATTTACTATTTTCTGTTCTTGTAATTCATCTATATAAACTGCCTATACAGAACATAATACGGAAGGAATCAAAATGTTGAAATAAAGAAGTCTGTAGAAATACCGCAAATGACCAACAATGCTCTAAAACAGGATTACGCACTAGCAGACCACATATATACACAGAGATTGGCAACTCCGTGAAATCCCGTTAAAACACGCGGCCCGGAATGAGATTCTCGTCGATAATTATTCTACAACATGTAAACAAGTCAGGGATGAATAACCTCGATAGCTAATCAAGAAAAGTAATAGGAAAACTTATTTCAGATCAAATCATTTCTTTTCTAAAAAACTACTTGAAATAGTTGTATTTTTTTAAATGTATTTGATTGAGAAATATTTTTTTCTTTTTTTCGGCATTTCTTTTAATTTAAAAAGTAAAATCTGGTAATGATCATGATATTACAAGAAACATTTCTTTGCTAAAGTTTGCTTCTAAATTACACAGTGAAATTATGTGTGTCCGATTTTCCGGTCATTATTTCCTTAGAGTTGTGACTGTGGATTCACAGGTGTGCGATTACGCAATTTATTGCCCTCCGATCACCTGAATTTTGCCGGAGGTGAAGTTCTAAATGGATTATTACTTGGTAATTGTTTTACAACTAAACAAATTCTGACATATTATTTTAACCATGACCAGAACTTTATTTTAACAGAAACACTGGGCTATACTATAGTATTCAATCAGGAAAAAATAGTCATTTAACATGTCAAGAAAAGAAATAAAGCAACTTTTCATATAAAAATATGTAGCCAGTAGAATTTTGTCTCGTGGGAAACTGATTTTATATCTGTTTTAATTTAATTATAATGTTTAATTTTGATTGACCTAAAATTAAATTATTTGTGGAACCTTTGCATGAACTTCCTAAATGAAGTGCGTACATTATAGTGTTGTCGAAATCACTTTTTTTGCTGCCATGAAATATTGAATATGAATCTGTCATTATTTGTAGTTTTTTTAAGACTTAATATCACAGACTCTGATTAAAAACAATGTGTATCATAAGTACAGTAAAATGCTCTGCTGAACTGTAGAATTTTAATGTTCTGTTTCATAGACCACCAGTACTGCAACATTCTTATCTTTACTCTTTCCTATCGGGTAGTGAAACTCGAGTTTGAAATTAGAAAGATTTAAATTGTACACAAGTTTTATCTGATCTTTTGTGGGTTTATGTTGTTCAAGGTAATTTTCGGTGCAGTGCTATGTGGGCTGTTATTTTCTTTTCATTTGTTATTATTTCCTGTGTTACACGACCTTGTACTTTTGTATTGCCCTTGACATTTCCTGCTTCTGTTCAAACCTTTACCACTAATATCTCATCTGGTTTAAATAAAATAGTGTCTCATTCCCGGAATTTGTTATACAGAATTCATTTTAATATCAGTTTTTATAAGCATATAAACTGCTTGGTCTCTTCACACAACTTATGTTTAGGACGGAATGCATCAATAGGTACATACATGTACCAGGTCATGGATATATAAGTACACGTTATGTGCTTTTGACCTCCACAAGAATTTTAAACATTCATAGATGTGCAAAGAATATTTTGTCGTTGGGTTGTTGTCTCATTGACATATACCTCACATTTCTGTTTAGTCATAGCATCTGTGCCTTTTCAATTTATTGCAGAAAATATTTGCATAAACATTTTTCAAAACAGGAGAGGTGAAATAGTGATCACAGAATGAGGACATGTAAAACTGAAACAACACAACACAACAGATAAATATAAACAGGCACCATTGTTAAATAACTGAAACAAACATAGATGATGACCAATATGAGCGACTAGTGTACAAGTAGAGTGAACATTTCTTGCTTCTTATTCTACACATTTGTCATTTCATGTAAACAATTAAATATGTTACTTTCCGAGAAGGAAAGAATTTGTGAAACGAAATATTTTGCCTTTAGTACTGTCAAGTTATATATTCACAGGAGTGTTGTTGAATAAATGAACATTTTCTTTTTTTTACATTATACTACCTTTATGGTACAAAGGAAGCATTTCCATTCTCATGATGTACAAAGATATTATAGAGTGGCCTTCAATGATAGTCATACATGTAAATCATTGTCTCATTGGCAATCATACTACATCATCATATTGTTATACATGTATGTAAAAACTATGTACATGTATACTTTGTAAATGTAAAGAAGACAAATGAAGTTGAACACAAGATATTTATTTGCATTTTTTTCCATATTGTCTCTGCACAACTGCCACTGTGTCACTTCTGCTTCAAATTCAATATATTGAATGCAGTCTTGTATTGTTCTTAGTTCAATGATGTCACCATCACTTGCACAAAATCGCATACACATGTACATCAAGTTTGGCATATGAACTATAATATATGAACTACAATAATATGG
Organism: Mytilus coruscus; assembly: GCA_017311375.1. Lineage (NCBI taxonomy): Eukaryota > Metazoa > Mollusca > Bivalvia > Mytilida > Mytilidae > Mytilus > Mytilus coruscus. The sequence goes on along the minus strand of CM029604.1, from coordinate 44,879,049 downwards.
TGGATAAGCACATGTAATTTTCTCTCCTACATAACCATTTTTAAGTATCACATTGATAGTAGTAATCGGTCCAATACAAGACTGTGCAGTCACATTTCATCATTTGAAAAAAGTCATCACTAACAAATAGTTGTTCCTGTCTGCCAGGAGTCTTATTTTCAATCAGAAGGCTTGGGAGTCTAAATTCAGCACGTGTATGATATTACATCTCTTGTATGCTGCACTGTTAGGTAAATTTGATCAACATCTTTGTTCTTTTATAACATGAAGGATCCTGTTAAAAAAAATGCTGTCAGATACTGAATGTAAATATATATAAAATTGTAAATGTCATCAAAGTGGTGGAAATAATGAAAAAACAATTTATATACACAAAACCAGTATGTCTTGGGAAAGGAATACCTGTGATGGGTACAATTGTTCTTTAAAGATGGACAATTTATAAACTGTAGCCATGGACAGGTGTCTGTCTTTATACTGAAGAGAATGAACATGGCCACCAGCTTGAATAGTGATTTTAATTCTAAATTGCATCAAAGTGGGAGAAAATATGGAAAAACAACTGTTATACACAAATCCAGTATGTCATAGGAAAGTTATTCATGTGCTGGGAACAATTATTCTCTAAAGATGGACAAGTTTATAAACTGTAGCCATGGACAGGTGTCTGTCTTTATATTGAAGAGAATGAACATGGCCGACAGCTTGAATAGTGATTTTAAATTGTAAATTGCATCAAAGTGGGTGGAAATATGGAAAAACAACTGTTATACACAATTCAGTATGTCATAGGAAAGTAATTCATGTGCTGGGAACAATTATTCTCTAAAGATGGACAAGTTTATAAACTGTAGCCATGGACAGGTGTCTGTCTTTATATTGAAGAAAGAACATGGCCGACAGCTTGAATAGTGATTTTTAATTGTAAATTGCATCAAAGTGGGTGGAAATATGGAAAAACAACTGTTATACACAATTCCAGTATGTCATAGGAAAGTTATTCATGTGCTGGGAACAATTATTCTCTAAAGATGGACAAGTTTATAAACTGTAGCCATGGACAGGTGTCTGTCTTTATATTGAAGAGAATGAACATGGCCGACAGCTTGAATAGTGATTTTAAATTGTAAATTGCATCAAAGTGGGTGGAAATATGGAAAAAAACAACTGTTATACACAATTCCAGTATGTCATAGGAAAGTAATTCATGTGCTGGGAACAATTATTCTCTTAAGATGGACAAGTTTATAAACTGTAGCCATAGACAGGTGTCTGTCTTTATATTGAAGAGAATGAACATGGCAACAGCTTGAATAGTGATTTTAAATTGTAAATTGCATCAAAGTGGGTGGAAATATGGAAAAAACAACTGTTATACACAATTCGAGTATGTCATAGGAAAGTAATTCATGTGCTGGGAACAATTATTCTCTAAAGATGGACAAGTTTATAAACTGTAGCCATGGACAGGTGTCTGTCTTTATATTGAAGAGAATGAACATGGCCGACAGCTTGAATAGCGATTTTTAATTGTAAATTGCATCAAAGTGGGTGAAAATATGGAAAAAACAACTGTTATACACAATTCCAGTATGTCATAGGAAAGTAATTCATGTGCTGGGAACAATTATTCTCTAAAGATGGAAAAGTTTATTGACTGTAGCCATGGACAGGGGCCTGTCTTTATATTGAAGAAATTGAACGTGGTCGACAGCGAGAATACTGAATTTTAATTGTAAATTTCATCAAAGTGGGTGATTTAATGAAAAATTCAACTTATTTACACAAAACCAGTATGTCTTGGGGAAAGTAATTCATCTCATAAATGTTTTTATTCCTTTTCGAATGAAAAGGTTTTAATAAAAAATACGTCCGTGTTCAAAATTTTCATAACGGTCAAGCTTTCCCCTTATTATTGACTACAATAAAACGTTAATCGTCACAATATTTTAACTAATAATTACTGCAAACTGGATAAAACAAGGTAAATAATTTACGAAATTGAAATATATACTTACATTATGCTGTTTTGTAATGCTTGATATAAATTAAAAATCGAAGCGAGGTGGTGTACTTGTCGTGATAGAATCAAAATGGCGATCGTTAAAGTCTCGTGTGCTGCGTGTTTTGATTAGATTTCGCTGACCACTGTTACAGTTGCCAATCTCTGTGTATATATGTCTCTGGTGCCAACTATATCATCCCATCAGGTCCTGGTGCCGAGACATATATCTTGTTTACATGTTGTAGAATAATTATCGACGAGAATCTCATTCCGGGCCGCGTGTTTTAACGGGATTTCACGGAGTTGCCAATCTCGTGTATATAGACGGGTTTATCTGTAATTGACCTAGAAAACATGGGCGCATCCATTAACCTCTCACGTGACCGATCCGCCATTACAACCGTGAAAAATAACGCACGTGTATTGATCAAAACATTATCGATTTTCTGTTTACATTTGTATTTCTTTCATTTTCTGATTTTTTTACTATGGATGCTGCCGAAAGTTATAAAAACATGGAAGCATTTCTGTGCAGTTAATAGTTGTACAAATAATCGTAAAAAACTTCAGGTGTGGAAAAAATCAATATGCGAATTACACAACGAGTTGCACAATGACTGCCCTCATTTGATTCCATATACGTCTTATGTGATGCCTTCAGACGAGCCAACAAACCTGAGTGGATCAAAGCCGTATAAACATAAAAAAACTGTGCATAAACAGGTTTTTGTATGGTCCGGACATTTTTTTTTTTGGATGATGCGCCACTGCACACAATCCGTTTTTTTTTTAAATAAAACTTGTTATGAAAGTAAAATAGCACTGGCCGACGAATGTTTACACGTTGTAAACCGACTGTTAAAAACTTAAATTAATCTATAAAAATTAATCGGATGACTACAGTGCATCTGTCTCTTTTTGTATAGAAGATCCACCGCGACATCAGATGCGGATCCAGGATTTTGAAAAAAGGGGGGAGGGCGCGTGCCCCCAAACTTTTGTAGTGAAAGCGGTAAAATGTCTGAATTAACCACAAATGAAGCTAATAACCAACCCCGAGGCTACATGTAGTTATAATTGCAAGCAAATCAACCCAGTGTGAAGAGACGAACTTTTTTCATTCATGACGACTTCTATAGTATCTTTATGCTGCAAAATGGACAGACATTCCGACAATATTAACTCAGACAAAAATAAAGTTAACAGAGGAGTAAGGAGTTCAAAATTAAATAAGGGGGAACCTCGTCATCCGTTTAAGAAATATTATGAATGACAGTGACGCCTTATTGTATACTTATGTAACTAAGTTTTCTTAACTTTAGTGGAATTACTACAAATTTAATTTTCAACTACGATATTGAAGATCAGCTGTTGCTCGATCGTACTGATGAGGTTAACACTTAGTTTGATATTTGGTTATTTGGGACGGCGCTTTAATATTTCGAAAAGTAAGGCTTGTAAAATATTTTATTCCTGGTGCAGTTCTTGCTGAAAACTTAAAGATTTTATATATATATGTAGGCCTGTGTGCTTATAGTATATATTCACTTTTTTCTTTATAAGACGTATACAGTTACTTCTGTCATAGGCAAATCCAGGGGGTTATGCCTGTGGGGCCTGGCCCCCTATTGTGGGAAAAATTTGTTTGATTATATAGGGAATCACTGAAGCATGACTGGAGCGCCCCCTTTAGGTCAGTCAGAGGGCCCCCCTTATATAAAAGTTCTGGATCCGCCACTGTTCTATTGATTTGAACTTTCCTCAGTAGATTATTCTGTGCATGAATTCTAAAATTTTATTCATAAGAAAGGATTTTCAAAGGTCTAACTCTTGGTAATCAAATAGTTTACTAGAACCTACGAAAGCGTAGCTATAATCCGACAACCGAATTTCCGACAGTTCAGTAGTCCGACGGTCCGATATACACCCTAATGTTACACTGTTATACTGTATTTCACTGTATTATATACATCGGGGACTTATATAAGAGTCTAATACGGATTAAGGATGAAAATCTACGAGACCTCTGTTTTGGAGTGGTTGAGAGGGGAGTTGGCAAAACACTAAATGACTAAAATATAACTAATCATCGCTTTGAAACTACATGTTAGAGTCTTTGGTGGTTTAATGGCATTCATTTATATTAAGCACGGGCTGGATCATGATGTTATATACTATACATACTATAGTAGTTGTATGTCGAGTAATTTTCTGCAAAAGAAATTGGAATCGAACACATAATAACTATAGGAATACATGGGCCGTGAAAGTTCAAAACTTCTCAAGCCCATATTCTAATCGCAAAGTTATATCTACATATGGCCCGACGCATCGATAGCATATATAGCGCAATTCACGTGGACACCAAAGTAATACGAATATGTTACTCAATTTTGAGCATTATACGTACTAAGTCAAGCAAAATGCACAAAACTCTCGTCTCTGTAGGAACGTCGGATTAGTGGATTGTTAAATTTTAGGACTGTCTCACTATAGGTCTGACCACAGAAATTTCTATGATTTGATAAAATTGTACCTTGTTTTTCTGATATATCACATCTCGACCGGTCAAGACTATTTATCTTTTATTTATGTATGCGTTATAATTATTAATATTATGATTACCAAATGATTATAATCGACATGTTACCTGGGATTAGTATTCGTATAAAATTTATTATGTCCCGCGTGTAACATATCAAATACAGTTATATTTTAAGGACACGACACCTGGACTGCAATACACTTAGAATCATTATCTAATTACTTTATTATTTATAGCACATATAATTTTGCCGAGGTCAAGTACGACTTCACATTCTTGTGTTTACATTTAATTATATGCGGTCAGGCATTTAGATCTATATCTTGTTTATATTTTTTTCACGGTTGTAATGGCGATCGTTCTACGACGACGCCTAGAGTCGCTTCACAAACTAAGGCAGATAATCGGAAAAACCTGTATATGTCTCTGTTGGCACAAAGGACATGAAATATAGAAGTAGACTATGTTATTATAAATAAATAATTCCAAATTATAAAATCATATCTTTCGTAATTACAGTGTTATTAAATGTTTTATCGACACGTTCCACACTCTATTGATTGTCATTTGTGTGCAATCGATTGAAATTCGTGTTCATTCAACCAGGACCGGTACGTACTGAAACCCGGACCGGATCGGACTCCGGACCCGGACTTTCGTATGAAACCCGGACCCGGACCGGACGCCGGACCCGGACTAAATGCCGGACCCGGACTGGGTTAAAATTATGGGGGATGTTAATTTTCTTACAATTACTCCGGAGAAAGAAGATAATTTTTGGAAAACTGTTACAAGATTCATTAAAATTAAAAAAAAATCATACATACAGTATGAATATTTACAAATGACTTTAAACAGCGTATGAGTTAAGAAATGTTTCGTGTATCACTATCGGACTGAAAACAAACAAAATGTATACATAATGTATATTACACCAAAATAACTGGCCAGGTATACTGATGTATAATACACAGCGGGTATATATGGTCAGCAGTGACGCGATGCATGAGACTTCAATACGAAATTGTGTAATAAGTGTTTTAAAAAAACTCTGGCAATAATTCCGTTAGTCATGCTAATGATCAAATCAAGGATGGACCGAATTAGACAAATGTATTACATAAAAGTGTTATGACCAAAATGTGTGATTTGAAAACTGTTTTTACACGGACTTTGAACTACGAGATAATTAAAAAAAATAATCATATCTATTATTCCCATACATTTATTTGTTTCTAACAAACTAACAAAATAAACAGTTTAAAAACGACTGACTATAGTTGGCGGGAGTCTTTTTGCGCCAAGTAATGTTTTTCAATGGTATCATTTGTGCCATTTTTTCTTTCAAATTTATCAGTTGCGACAATATTCGGAACTCATTTGCGCCAGTTTACTTGTATACATTTGTATCATACATAATAACGATTAACATATATTTGATGATACTGCGTTAATTGGTTTCTCCATTTGGGAGGACTAAAATCCCATCTACCAAGACATTCAACTAATGGAGCAGAGTCATTCTACAATGCATATGATTACAATGAACTGTTTATTGATCCCATACTTAAATATATGTTTTTTGACAAAATAGTCGAGCGATAAGCTATTACATACATTAAATTGCATTAAAATACCCATGCAGCAGCAGTAAGAAGTAGACATGATTCAGATAAATGGGAAACATAGGCACACATGATGCCCCAAGTTATAAACATAACTGAAGAACGGTAAAAGTGACACTAACCTTTGTACAATACACGCAGGTAAAGTTAACTTCAAACTAGTCCGGGGTCATGTCAGGTCACAGTCCGGACTCACCTGTTCAAGATTGTGTATTACATGGTTGATCGCTGCTTAAGTTTCGTTTATTGATTATTCCGATGACAATCGAATAATTAAAGAAAATAGAGAATTGAATAAAGGAAAAGCAAAAAGCAAAAGGGAAAAAATCTTTCATTTAGTATATTTATATACAATCCGTATACTCTTGTTCCGGGGTTACATCAGGTCACAGTCCGGACTCACCTGTTCAAGATTGTGTATTACATGGTTGATCGATCGCTGCTTAAATTTTATTTGGAGCAATTCCAACTTTGTATCATCCAATCAGGAGCCGCAGAAGATTTTATTCAGAGTACCATCTTAGATCCCGGTTAACGTATATGGCCTTGTAAATTTTTGCCACACATTAAATATATATATACAAGATTATTTCTGTATTTCGTACCAAAAGAATACTACAAATACCGAGATTACAAGTGAATAATTCATAAGCAATATATATTAGCTTATTTAAACAATGCATGGCTGCTTAAATAAAATTATTTCACTATTGAACATTTTTTTATTATTTTATTATATCTCGTAGCTATTTAATGCCCCTTTAAATCTAACTTCTATACATGCTTGATTATGACTGATAGTGTAGTCTTTGATTTACCTTTTTCGTGAAACATTGGACTGTTTAATTATTTTAATAGACTTTGTGATGACAATCAAATGAGCAAGTAATTTTTTTTTTACGGCAGAAAAAAATGGAATAATTAAAATACTATATGTTATTGAACAAGTGAAGCGTTATTTGTGATGTTGATATACAAATAAAAATGATGTGATGTGATGTGATTGTCAATGAAACAGCTGACAAAGAAGACCAAATGACACAGACATTTACAACTATAGGTCACCGTACGACCTTCAAAAATGAGCAAATTCCATACCGGAAAGTCAGCCACATAAGGCCCCATATAAATTACAAATGAAAACAAAATCGTAATAATGAACGATATACAAATGTATTACACATCAACAAACGACAACCACTATAAATTGCAGGCTTGTGACTTGGGACAGGCACATACGTAATGTTGCCGGTTTTAACTCGTTTGAAGGCGCCAACCCTCCACTAACCTGGGACAGTGATGTAACATAAGAACAAACTATAAAAATCAGTTGAAAAATATTAACTCATCAGATAAATACAAATAGAATTACAAAAACAGAGTATACTTGAATGGGTACTTATACAACTTTTACAGCCACACATCAGAACGACACCAACTTAAGATCTTAGAATACTCGCAGTTACTGATCACAGCTAGTACATGGCCAATAACCGGCTAATGGAAAAAAGCAATCCATCATAGTTTACACTTTGGTTATTTAAACAATTACCAATATAGCCTTAATGTATCTGGTAAGTAATTGTATAAAAATCAAGATTTGTGATATTTCTACGCAGCGGAAAAAAATTTGGTTTAAACATTTTTTATCTATAATTTTCCAATAAGGCCACAGACCACAATTCCTCTATTAGTTCTTTATAACGTTTTGTTTCATTAAAAAAAATGCACCATGCATTTTTGTCAAATCTTTTGTGTGTGTAATGTATAGTACTAGTCCACAAATATATCCAAAATTAAGAAAGATTGAACCAATCACTCTTACAAATTTAGCCAATACACATCCATAACCCTATGGACAAGTCAAGAGATATTCCGAAAACTGTAAATATCACCTTTTACACCTGGCCTAATCACTCTTTCCATATCAGTTAAAATACAACATCCAAAAGTTTATTTCACCTCTCTTCTTTCATTTCCACCCCAAAAAAAACTTAGAAATGAGTGAGGAAGGGAAAGAAAAAAATTAAGAAAAAATACACTCTAGCTAATCAAAAGGAACTATATTCGTGGACAACGAAAAGAGGGGTTATTAATTGTGGTCTTGGGCCTATTAGGGGTCTAAAACTTGACCAATTCTAATAAAACTTGGCATGATTTCAGCTTAGTGTATTAGGAAACAATTTACAAAGTTTCAAAGCCATATGATACTAATTATAAAAAATGTGGCATTTTTTTTATCAGAACTTTGGGTGCTGAATTGTGGCGTTGAATTAGAACAATTTCAACTATCAAATTTGGGCTTCTAAAAACCAAAAGATACCAAAACTTGCACTTTTTAATGTCTCTATGTATAAGTTATCACCTATTAAAAGCAACAGATAGCATACTTCATGTATCAGACTTATAAAAAATGGTCAGAAGTTAATTTTATATGAGCATGTGCCAAAAAATAGAGGTTTTCAAATGAAGTGAGGCCTTATATGAAATGTAATATTTTTCACTTACCACAATTTTCCATAGTTGTTAAGTTATAAAAAAACCTTTTACACGTTATAAATGTACTTTTAAAGGAAATATAAGTTTCAGATAGCATAACACATGTGGATAAAATGGTCTTCTGCAATGTCAAGCTTAAAAAACAGGTTGTCAATTTAGGCCGTTCCCCACATTTGCATATTAAAAAGCATATAATAATATGGGAGATGGAGATATGCTTCTTTTTGCTCAAATCTTTGCTTAGATATGATAAAACATGGAGCCTGGATGTAACAAGACTGTCACTTCCAACTATAAATGTACACAGTATGGTCTGATGCAAAGTTATTTACTGTACTTTTAAAAAACCGACATGAAATTTCAGCCTCAAAAGGCCAATATTTTAACCACTAGCTATCAAACCAAAGAAAATAAAGGTAGTCTGTGAAACAGACAAGGCCAAACAACCAGTATTAAGTGCTTTTGATACAGATTCAGTGAAATCTGCTAAAAGGAATTCAACTTGTATGTGCATAGAACCTCATTTTTCACTAGCTTCATACTGAGTGTTAGACTAAGACCATTAAAGCAGCACATTTTGCACTCTTATTCTGATTTTATCTACTTTTTTTTTGTGTTCAGTGTTCAAAAATGAGTTAATATCTACATAAGATACCAAAAACACAAATAGAAATAGAAAATCAGAAAAATCTGTCAGAGAGAAAGTAAGCATGCTACTTTTGTAAAAATATCAGAACAACTGAAAAAGTTCAATTTTGGGCATGTAGGCTGAAATGTCACTTTTTACAAAATTTCTATCAAATAAAAGTGGAAATCATTTATTCTTATGTAGTTTGACAAACTAATACCAACCGATCATTCAGGGAACTTGTCAAAGTACAAATTCAATATTTCCTGAATTCACCTCTTAGGCCACAAACCACAATTAAATCCTCTATTAGTTCTTTATAACGTTTTGTTCCATTAAAAAAATGCACCATGCATTTTTGTCAAATCTTTTGTGTATGTAATGTATAGTACTAGTCCAAAAATATATCCAAAATTCAGAAAGATTGAACCAATCACCCTTACAAATTTAGCCAATACACATCCATACCCCTATGGACAATTCAAGAGATGTTCCGAAAACTGTAAATATCACCTTTATGCACTTTGCACCTAGTGTGGACGAATAGAGCTTATCATTTTAGTCAGATATTGTTACATTTATCCGTTAAAATACATGTAAGAAATGCAGTTCTCATCACGTGCGTTCGACATATAAATTTTATAGGTTAAAATTGTAGGAAAAGTTGCGATCACGATCTTTGTACACAAATGAGTAATAAATATACTAGTATATTCTTTATGTAAGTATACTTTATACTGAAATAAGACGAAGTCCTATTTCAAAAACCTAGCTGAAGGACAATTTGATTTAATTTGTTCAAATACTAAATCAATCTCAAGGGTTAAGATGTGCCGTTAAGAAATAAAGTCAGTAATTCCTGGAATTGTCCGGTTGCAACAGTAAAACCCTTTCTTCTACTTCTACCAATACGCGGCCTCCATCAATAAGTTGATTATTTTGCCACTTTTGGATGCGCATTTAAAATTTAGACCAAAAAAAAATAAATATCCAAATTGATTTGAACTGTGCTATACATCATATATACAGTGAATTTAAAAACATCTTGACGTTGATCTAGTTCATCTCATGCAGGTAAGTGTTGAAACATTCCAGTCTCGTATCGTCCTTGGGTAAAAAGATTCTTTCCGCACTTCGGTCCTACAAGATGGTACTTGGTATCCATTAGTGTTGATGTTTCTGGATAGCCTATCTGGTGGAATGAGAGTATTACTGGTGTCAACTTTCACCATCCCGTTGGCAAGTTTATACATCATTGTAAGCCTTGATGTTCTCCTACGGTCTTCGAGGGTTTTCCATTCTAGTTGGTTAAGCATGTCACTAACAGATGATGTGTTATGATATCTGTTAGTGACATATCTGGCTGCCCTCCTCTGTACCATTTCCAGTCGGCTTTTGTTGTTTTGTTGATAAGGATCCCAGACTGTAAATGCATATTCTAGAGTCGGTCTTACAAGTGACTTGTATGCAGTTTCTTTTATTGTGTTGTTATTGATGTTCAAGTTACGTTCGAGGAAGCCTATGGTCTTGTTTGCCTTAACACATATGTTTTTGGTGTGTTCATTCCATTTTAAATCGGAGCTGATGGTGCAGCCAAGGTACTTTGCAGAATTTAGAGATTCGAGGGTGTGGCCATTTCTTACAAGTGTTGGATGTATACATTAATAGCAGCCGCGTCAGGTCGGAGGAGGGACTTCAGATCTAGCCTGACATCCTGACCCAGTCTAATACTTCGTCGAGCAGTTAGCCAGGATCCCAGGCTACTTCAAGTGAAATCCAGTACCTCGCGTATTCAGGATGAATGTTACGATCTCTGATGTTAAATTACACTTGAGACAACTCTGTGATGGGATATGCATATTTATATTTCCCACTGAACGTTACTCTAGCAACACGCGATAAATCATTTTTTTTAATCCACATGATCTACAGATGCCTTCAGTTTTGTGAGTATAAAACAACAAAAAAGGACTTTAACGCGATGCATCACTGACTCACGTATACCGTGATCTTGTGATAGCGAACGTAATGACGGGCAACATGAGAAAAGTATGTCTCTTAATTTAAAAAAGGTAAAAAACAAGAGACTTTTGAAATTCGAAATTGTTTCGAAGTCATCTGAGGCAACAAATGGTCGGATATTATTGTTTTTCTGTAAAAGCGAAGAAAAAACCCTGTCTTTTGCTTATTCGTCACCGTACATAGCTTCCTTGGTGCCGTAAATGACCGATACATAATTCGCCAACACAACGCGGTTCTATTTAAAAAAGGAGACAGTTATGACTTTATTTTGACAAAAACGACTACATCTTTTAGATAGACGATACATTTTAAGTCCGACACGGCAGATTTTATAGTTATCATTTGCCTTTGCGCGATGAAAAATGGTACCAATGAATTCGTTTATAAAATTTTATATCATTTTTTAACTATTGAATTAAAATGAAGAAGTTAACTAACTGGCAATAAGAAACCACCGCACTAAGTCGGCTAACTTCATTTACACCAAACTGAAAATTAATCAAACGCTCAAGGAGACTAATTAACAGCTATCTGTTCGATGATAATAGCTTTACCCATGATTCCATAGTTATAAAACGAGATGGGGAGGGGGGGGGGGGGACCAATGGCGCTTCCCACTGATAAAGGGGACATCGTGATCACCTTACTATATAGCACAGGTTGCACACTTCGTCTAGTAATGGACTTCTGGTTTTAGTAGACGACCTAATATGCCGCCTGACTTTGTACCTTAAATTGACACGAAGAAATGCTTGGATTCCCGCTGAGGTCGTTCACTTAGAGGGAAGAATAAATTAGAAAAATAAGCGGGGGTCACTTCATATCCATATATTAGGTCACTGATAAATTAAGAAGTCAAATAACACCTTAGCCATGTGGAATCCTAGTTTTACCTTGTACAATCTCATCAGTATACTGTCAATCACGATTTAATGTCCTAGTTGCTACGAATTCTATTTTTTTTAAATTAATGATATCTTATTGTAAATTCATTCATTATTAATCAGAATAAGTAAACCGATAATTTTTACATAACAAGGATTTTACTAGTACTACGTCCGAAGGATATGTCCACATTTTCTAATTATAAAACCAAATACATGTTCTAAAGAATATATAATTGCATTACCTGTTCTTGGAAACACTCAAAATGTTAGAGCGTTGAAATACAATGTGTTACATGTATTAGGAAGTAAATCACTATGTATACATGAACGCATGCTGATTAATCAATTTAAGTAATGACAGATGTATAAAAAAATAATATTGAAAAAAACTATATCATTTGTTACAAAATTCTAATGCGCACGTTTAAAATCCCTGTACATGTACAATACATAATAGCTACGTTCGCCGTGACAAACATACTGTGTACTGGTATCATCTGTTTACCTGCCTCCAGCACTCACCACATCTCAGAGAGAGAGAGATGTGTATTATCGGTATTTATTATTGTGTTGCCAAATATAAGGGTAAATTGGAAAGTCCCCTGTCACGTATGATATCGTTAATTATCGCGGGATTTAAACTAAAACTGAAATTTAATTTTTTTAATTATCTATCACTTGGCCAAAAAATATTTTTAATATCTTGTAAAACAACAAAGTCAGATTTGCCAATTCTGAAATGGCAAATTTGTCCCGCACAGTGTTTTTTCATGTTTTTTATATTAAGAGTATACATGCCGCAAACATTGATCGACACATATTTTCTAACTCAACTAAGATATAGGTTGGTTCCTCCGTAAAATATTAAGTATGCTTTCGGAATATACGGAATATTGTCAAACTTGTCAAGTAACGGTCGGATACCAGTCTAATTGAGATATAATTGTCAAAATTCCTTAGATTAACGCCTAAATCAGTCAGTCGTACATGTGAGCTTGAGATCATTCACATCTTGTTCCCAATCTACCTATGTTGTGAGTTAAAACTGTCCTTAAATATTAAAGAATTCGATACATTAGAAGAAAAAGCTATTTGTCGTGAAAGATAAAAATTCTATAGAAATGATGTGTTTAACAGCTGCATGTCGACCCTACCGGTCTTTCGTACTTACATCTTATATATATATATATATATATCTTTGTAAATATAGTGAAACAATTAACTTACCAGTCATTATAATGATACCACGCTACCAAGTCAGTCAGTTTGTATTCACTTTGTATCCATCATTGGTTACATGCACGTACGCTACCATGCATTAATCAGTAATTTAATGGAGACACTTTATAAATTATTTATTTAAAAAATACGGAAATCCGGTATATATATAGCCAAATTTTAAGATGAACGGTTGTAAACTTTTTCGAATAAATTAAATTTGCATCATGTATTATACATTTAACTCTTACAATTGCAATACATCTTTTACGCTTTTCTTTTCTGCGGCATATTTCTGTATCTTATTATTGTGAAACAGGATAAAACATGATCAAAACAAACTTCGAAGTTTTGAACAAACAAAAGTATCGTTGTTGAAGCAAATGTGAGAAGGCTATAAATAATGACTTAACTTAAATCGTATGTTATTTGATATGCAATGTTACATTAAGTCAATGTGTGATCGATGTAAAATACAATTTCGTTTTTACAGTTCATTGAACATAATTTCTTTTGTCTTTTTGTTAAAGGGACATAAGCTATGATTTAGATACAAATTGAAATATAGATTTTGATTGTTTCAAACATTCATCAAAGCGAAATATTGAAATAATATGTAACTATGTATATAAAGAATACTAGTAGTCTGATGTGGTGATCACATCCATTCTCCTCCGTGAACCCTTGATATGTGTTACGTGTCTTTCTGTAGTAGGTCGCCTATAGGCCCAATGGTTAAACCCATATTCTAGTTGAAGCCTACATGAAGAATTTGGGCAGATGGTATATATATATAATAAGTAGATATAGGAAGATGTGGTATGAGTGCCAATGAGACAACTCTCCATCCAAGTCACAATCCACAAAAGTAAACCATTATAGGTCAAGGTACGGCCTTCAACACGGAGCATTGGCTCACACCGAACAGCAAGCTATAAAGGGCCCCAAAAAATTACTAGTGTAAAACCATTCAAACGGAAAAACCAACGGTCTAATCTATATAAAAACGAGAAACGAGAAACACGTATGAACTACATAAACAGACGACAACTATTGTAATCAGATTCCTGACTTAGGGCAGGTGTCTAGAAAATCAACCAAACAATGCTAGAGTAAATCTGATTCTTTACTTCCTCCCCAAGCGGGACTGGAACCTGTACTTTTTATTTCTCATGAGTCTCTTTGTGTGCCTGTCCCAAGTCGGGAGCCTGTAGTTCAGTGGTTGTCGTTGGCTAACGTTTGTCATATTTGTTTTTCGTAAGTTGTTTTGTTATAAGTTAGGCCGTTAGTTTTCTCAGTTGAGTTGTTTCATATTTTTCATGCTGGGGCCTTTTAAAGCTGGCTACTAGAATATGGTATGGGGTTTTCTCATTGTTGAAGGTCGTACGATTGCCTAGAATTGATTACAGCCACTTCATTTGAACCTTGGTGTTTGTTTGTCATATTGGCAATCATACAACATCTCCTAATTTTTATACTAAAAGTGCATTTGTAAACTAGTTTTAGTATTTCTTCATACAGTTCTAACAGTTTTCAGGTTTTTTTTTTTTTTTGCTGTTATACCTTGTCTTAAGGTATTTGATGGATGAGAGCTCACGCCGACTCCCACTATCCCTTCAAGGCTCGGTGTCTGTTATCTAGTGGTTTCCACCGTCTCTTTTATTATTTTATGTTATATATTTTAGTTAATAATACAAACTGAGGGTTGACTTGTTGCTTTTGTTTTCTTTTTTTCCTTTACATATGAATAAAATTATACGAAGGGTATACATCAATGACCTACGACACAAAACAAAAACACATCGATATATCTAATGGTCAATAAATGGTCTTCAACAATTATAAACAAGTGTCAGTACAATATATCGAGCTCGAAATCGTCCCGAGTCTAGAAAAGTAGTGAGTTAAGTAATGAAGATATCTGTCTTCAGGGGCGGATCCAGCCATTTTCAAAAAGGTGGGGGGTTCCAACCCAGGAGAAAGGGGGGTCCAAATATATGTCCCCATTCAAATGCATTGATCGTTAAAAAAAGGGACCCCCTTAGATCCGCCACTGGTCTTCAATCTCCGATTATCAAAATGACTAAAAACCTAAGATACGACTCGAGAACAATCACTGATTAGCTTCCTGACTATGCACATGTACATGAATATGTTGCAAGTTTTAATTAGGTTGTTCAAGACTACATCCCCTTTTAAATCTTGGTCATTGCAATAACAAAAGTTACATAATGTAACGTACAATAAAATCATTTGACCCTATAATTACGGTATAATAGATAACAAAACACAAATAAAAGCACGGACCTTTGCCAAATTAGAATACCGCACAGTGACACTTTTGTAAGCGTGTATACATTTACCACGACGGCCTTGTGTCATAGTTAGTTGTATCATTAGTGACCATAAGATATCTTCTGATTTTTAAACTAGATCGTCTATAACTACATGTATTATAATAGAATTATGGTAATCAATTATAAAAAGTATTCACGATGGATAAAAACTTCTGAGATTGCTACTATTTTAATTATTAAATTTAAAGTTTTTATCAATTAGATAATTGAGATCAATCCAACTAAAGCAATATTATCTTTCATCGATTTAAACATTTTGTATTTATCAAAATATTTATTCATTAAGCAAATGGTACTTACCGCAAGCGATCGATACTGTTGCATCTTCCTTAGTATTATTGATTAACAAACAACAAGTCTATTTAAGTGTGACTAAACGTTGATATAATTAGGTAAGCTTCATCGATCTCCTAAACAATGAAAAACTATAGGATCACAAATTTCCGGTTTCAGTTCTGAATGTGAAATTGCTATAAAGTGTGATCAGTGGTTTGAAGAGAAACCTGAATAAAAAATGCCTTTAAAATCTAAGCCTTTCTGCTAATGGAGCTAGACATTTTAACTCAACGGAACTTTAAAGTATTTTTAAAAGAAATACCAACGTAATGTTGAGTACGACAGCTTATCACCGTAACTAAGGTTGTTTGTCCATTTTGTATGACTTTTAAGTTTATATACATGATATAAGTAGCATGTATAAGCAAAAATTTGTAGATACATAAAATTCTTACATTAAAAGATAAAAACTGTAATTACTGAAATATCACTGCAAGTAATATACTGCAAGAAAGTGACAGAATTCACCGGATTTTTACTTGCTCCGAACAACAACATTATTCTCACTTGCTAATTTATGTTGATATTTTTTAACTGTTCAGATACACTTAAAATTGTGTCTTTCCATTACTGAGATTATTTAAACAAACTTTGGCTTATGTAATGAAAAAACTAAATGTGAAATGTATGACTGCAAATGATACATGTATCACCAAGACTAAAGGACAGGGATGTAATCGAATACAGGACAATCTAGGGTAGGCCTTCAACAATAAGCAAAATTCATACTGTATAGTAAGATTGGCTTAAGAAAAGAACATTATTTGGCCGGGTTAAACATGTTTGTGTTAAAAAATAACAGAATGAAAAACTACACGAATACCGAGACGAAAGAATATTCGTTGTTTCTAAAAGGTAGTTCAGAATCCAATTTCAACATTTATAAACTATGTTTTCCAAGACTGAAATATAAATTAGTACTCCTCCAAAAGATTGATTATAAGGACATTATAAGTAGTCAGAAAAAGCCCATGACATTGTGCAATGCCAAACATATAAGTATCGACATAATGTTGGGCCGATAGTGTTAATGTCTTACTTAATAGCAACAAATACATGTTAATTTTTGTGCATTTTAAAATATGAGAAATAAAATCAATGTTAGTACAGTAACTAATAATGATAATATTCAAAGATCTTACTGCAATGTTAAATTGGTAACCTTATATTTATAGTAGTTTACGAGCTGTATAAATAATATGACTTAACAATTAGAAATCTCAGAAGTGGGAGGTATATAGTGATGTAAGTGTTCGTCCGTTCATTCGTTCATCCTTCCGTCCCACTTTCCCAAACCGTCTTGCGAAATATTTTTAAAGATAACATAATCTACATTGATGTACTTTTGAACCTCCTGTTTATTTCCTTATCGGAATAATTTTAAAGGTTTACTTGGGCAACAAAAAAAAATGAACATTTTAATTAATGAAACCTTCTCGTAATTTTTACCATGCAATGCAACTTTGCACCTCCTATTTTGTTTTTTATCCGATTTTTTTTGGGTATCCCTAAGCAAATTATAGATTATGCCATTCCTGTATTTGGGGAGAGATATCAATTTGTGAGCTTTGCTAACAGTACCCCTATAGTTTATGAAATGCATACCGGTATAGAAATAAGACGATTGCCAAAAGACAAGTATCCATCATTTATCATTCTTGTTGTTATTATGACTCAACTAAATCTATTGTAATTTCATCCAGAAATACGATTTTTTATACAGCATCACTCAGAACCATTTGTCAATTTACTTCATATTAAATCTAACGAACAACAAAGATTAAGGATAAAACAGAAGGATGGAATATTTCATGTACTATTCCAGTTTTGTTTTCAATTTTGATCACAACAATTCAGAAAATCATACAGAAATCTTAAAGGTGATTCCATCCAGCTTCAAACATAAGAAAATAATTGGTTCTAGTGACCTAGGAAATTCCTCATTGGTTTCTTTGACAATGTTCAAAGATCAGCCATTGGTCACCCAGAACAAAGAAACCATGATAGAATAAAAAGTTTTGTATATGATAGACATTATGCAGCAACTTGTTGTCTTTGTCGGAAGGATACAACTTATCCATTAAAACGGTAATCCGTACCATATATTCCAAAAATGTCGTGGTTAGCCATTATATTGGTATTATAAGTTATGGGACTATAAATGTCGTCAGCAGTGACCTATATTTGCTACATTGACCAATATAAGCCCTTTGGCTGTTTTGCGTTATGCAGTGTTACTGTTATAACTACAAAATGTTACGGATAGACAAAAGTAAGTTTTGAGAAATATTTGAGACACCAAACAACAATGTTTTTCTTTGTTTTTTACCGAAGAAATTCGACTACCCTCCTAAAGAAGGGTAAATAACTCTGCCATAAGTAGGTTATAAGCCCTATACGACTAAAACTCTTAAAAAAAGTCCACATTTCTGTTTGTCATTAGTAGTTATGGTCTTCATTACTGTGTTTCCTGATTATGATTCATGATAACACGACATATTTAAACCCTTTTACTTAACAGTTACACAACTAACTTTAATTATCTTTATTTCAGAACAAAGGTACGTCAAAAAGTCCACAAAGTGCAGATCGAAGTAATTACAAATCGGAATAATTCCACAACAGTATCGTTATTACTTTTTTACTGAAAGATATACAATAGCAAAAAAAAAAAATAAATAATAATAATAAACCACAAGAAAAGACAAAAAATATTCAGGTAAGTAAACTTAATGAACTTGAGAAACATATACACCAGGCTTTACTTCAGAAACTTTGACATTGTATTAATTTGTTTAAGAACGTGGGAGTATGGCAAATACTGGAAAACAACCGAATCAACTGATACTACGACTATAGAAAATCTGCAGGACTAAACAAACCGGATGTAATTACAAAAATAAATCAACACAAACACATGCGTAATGGTATATGTAAACATTAACGAAACTGTAAATGAAATTCGATTGATGAAATTGATATTTAAAATTCTTTGAATTGTTATTTAACAAATACATTTCAGACGAAAATGTCCAAATCATTTATCATTCTTGTTGTTTTATGACATAATTGTAATTTCATAGAGAAGAGTGAAAGTTCAATTCCATATGTAGGATTTTTAAAGTTGAGCTCTCCATCCATCAGACTTGTCAATTCATTTCATATGACATCTAAGGAACACCAAAGATTAAGGATAAAACAGAGGGTAGAATATTTAATGGATTATATCGGTATTATTTTCATTTTGGATCAAAACAATTAGGAAATTCATACAGAAAACCTAGAGATGACTCCACCAAGCTTCAAACTTACGGAAACAGTTTGTTATAGTGACATATGGGATCCATCATTGGTCTCTCTGACGTTCAATTTTGACAATGTTCAAAAGATCAGCCATTGGTCACCCAGAACTAAGAAACCATAATAGAAAAAAAGTAATGATATGATAGACATCAAGCAACAGCTGTGTTGTCTTTGTCTGAAAAGCTACGACCCATCCATCAAACGGTATTCCGTACAATATGTTCCATAAATGACAAGTCTAGCCATTATGCAGGGAATTATAAGTCATGGGACTGAGTGTCGTCAGTGATGTTCTATATTTGTGACCTTGACAAAGATAAGAAAGAGATCAAGGCCTCGTGGCTGATTTGCTTGTACATTATTGCCATTTTAACTTCAAAATGTTACAAATAGACAAAACGTAAATTTTGAGAAATATTTGAGACATCAAACCACAATGTCTTTCTTTCTTATCGAGTAAATGCCCTTCTCAAGAAAGGATAAAGCCACTACCAAACGTGGGGGTTTTAAAACGAAAGTGCATATGCTTGTTGTTATTAGTTACAGTCTTTATTATTGTGTTTCTTGAGGAATTCATGATTACACGACACATTTAGACCCTCTCACTTGGTTTGAAATCAACAGACTTTAAATAACCTTATTCCAGAACAAATAAAGTGTGCTAAGTAAAAAAAGTACCTAAAAGGAATACGTATCATTTTATCATACTTCCTGTAATTGGTATACTAAGTTCAGGGAATTGGGTTTATCAACCCTTTTTTAAGGGACTTTTCAAAATACCTTTATAATAATCACACATATTATCAAGCCTTTAATAAATAACTTGTCTTGCTTTATTTTCTAACCCAACTTATCTTTAACTTTTTAAAATTGGGTTGAAAGGGTTAAAAAGAAAAACAAGCAATGTTTACATATGGAATTCTTAATCTGCATGAACTGTTGTCTTTAACCTATCTGGTAAATTGGTCTGTTTTCTTCAATAGTTATACCAGTAAATGCAAATCAATGTTTTCACTGACAGGAAATCTACACTTCAAACCATAGGCTACTTATCAAATATAACGATATGCTTACATTTAAATCTTATAATACCTGTTTGAATTAGTAAATAAAGACTCACTTGTTTAATATGTTAAAAGGATGTTCTTTACATTTCACTTGATCCCCATACAAATACAAAACTTTGACATTCGTTCGTAATCAAGATATTTATAGGGATATGAAACTTGACATATGCCCTGCAAGAAGGATAATTATGGATTCCAATTGAAGTTCAATTTCAATGCATCATTGGAACTTCTATATTTAACAAGCTGTGATATTTTAAGCTTCATCATTGATTATTTAAAAAAAACAAGAATCGTTAAACAACAAGAAAAACCGTCCTGCTCCCTAAACTCCTAGCAAAGTAACATCGGTCATTCCGTCAGCTGGTTATGGAAATCTATGTACAACAGCTTTTCTCACCCTACAGGTAAAGTTTGAACCAGTTTCTATAGTGAGCATCGAATCCTTGATCATTGATAGGACAATCGTTAAATGAATAAAGAAAATATTCATCCAGAACGGTTTTACTGTTGTAATTTATTGTATCTAGCAAGTATAGGAATATTACATTTTTACAAGTACAAAAACAAACTTACCAAAAGATTACATGGTGACGATATGCACAGTATCCTCACTTTCAATCCATGTTGATAACTAATTAATAAATAGTATCTCTGTTGAACACAATATCAATGAATGTTGGATCATCATTATATAATGACTGTAAGATTGGAATTGGTGTTAGATGCCCAGCATCCAACGTTTGAATCACCTATAGAGTTTATGTTATATACCATGGCGTGAATAGCAAAATCATCAATAAAGACATTAATGATATGGAAATTCCCGAAGCGATTCGTTCATATTCGAAGCGACGGATAAATTATCACGAGTGAAAAAATATTGTAAAATAAGATATACATTTGACACGCCATCAAGTAAACAGTAACAGTCGAAGGTTAGAAACAAAAAAACAACACAATGATGCCGTGGCAACCGGAACAGCTCACAGTCATTGCATAAAAAATAGTACTGTACAACATAGTTTAGTGAGTACTCAAGTAATCTCTTATAAAGTTGGATATAAGAAGAAAATACATAATAATTGACCACGAAAATCAGAAACGTTATAAAATGATAGCGGTACCAATGAAAAGAAAAAGAACTAAATGAAATACTCTAGACTTCCACGTTTAGAATAATTGTAAAAGAACATACAGGTATACAACGGTACATGACCACAAATTTATCAAATTATTAGGTCGCCAAACGGTAATTGTCAAGCCTAGAAAAACACTTAATTAAAAAAATGTCCGTACTGCAGTCTAGAAATAAATAGTAGTAAGTAGACCAATAATAACGTCTTGATAAAAGGCTTATAAAAAAAACTGAAAGTAAGCTAAAAGTACGTTACCTACTGAAAAAAAAAATCAATTATGTATTTTCACACTTTAATAAATATCGACCTCTGTACTTCATATATTATATGTAGATTCACATGATCCTATATACAGTTCAAAGATAATACTTATATAGAAAGAAAACGAATGGAACACTGTAGTCGTGCGTCAATTCAAATTAAGGGTGAAATAATCTAACAAAAAGTATAAATAAACTCATCATAGATGACAGGATTAAAGTTTTGTACGCCAGACGCGCGTTTTGTCTACAAAAGACTCCTCAGTGATTCTCGATCAAAATGTTAAACCCACCATTTTAAACGGAAAATGCCTAGACCAATTCAGGAATATAACAGTTGTTTTCCATTTATTCCGGTGGTTGATAAAGTCCAACTTCGATTTTGTCAGTTATTAGAGACGTCCGCTTCTTGAATTTACATTGGAGTTCGGTATTTTATATATATATCTTTTTTAACATTATTTTGCATATCGAAGTTAAATCATCAGCATACTGAAAATCTATATTTTTAGAGCGAACTCTTGTATTGAAATGAGATATGTAATTTGGAATTAAACTACATCTGTAAACATGCAAACAAAAAAATTGAGATGAAGTCTTCAATATGTCCTATTTCATGTGATCTATTATTGAATTATGTATATAATTTTATTATTGTAAAATAAAATAAAAGAATGATAAAATATTGATAGATTCTCGATTATATTTCTTAATCCATGATTGTGTTGTTAACGTTATATATACAAATCATCTTTCATCCCTTTTAGAACGACAGATGTTCCCCGCTTTAATTTCAATTTGCAATTTAATCATACAATACATTTTATTAATCATTCATAAAATGGTAATAGTAGATAGTTTTTGTGTTTGAGATTGTACTGACCTCTTTCTATTAAATAATGAATGTATTAAGACCATCAATGTTACAATTGCATTTATACACATACAAATTGATATCGTTCCCTCGACAGGATTCTAATGCAAGCGGTTGGAGATATCAACGACAACACCGTATACACAGTGCTAAGCACAAACAATGTTAGGACGGAATTTTTATAAAGAGAAGGGCGGCAATTTCAGATGTCGGACTTATGAGATTTGCAGAGCTGTTTGATATCAATCTTTATCAAATGTTAAATACTCGAAAACTAAGAAAAATAAATATACATCTGCAAAAATTAAATCAACCAAAAAGAGGTCATTTTGCTGCTAACATCCACGTCCTTTGGTTTGTGGTGGAAAGTAATCTCGCTGGTATTTATACTATATATATTATTTTTATATTAACAATAGGCAGGTGTCCATAACAAGACTGAAATCGTTACGAGTCACGATAGATTGTATATAAATTAAACTAACCATTACCAGACATTACCAATAATCTGCCGGAACACAACTGCTTAATCACATACATAATTAAACTCACCAAAGATTCAGGCTTATAATTTGGTATGGCAGACGCACGTTTGGTCCTCAATGCTCTTCAACTTTGTACTTTATTTGTTTGGCTTGTTTAACTTTTTTGATTAGATCTTCACTGATGAGTCTTTTGTAGACGAAAAGCGCTTCTGGCGTACAAATTTTAATCCTGGTATCTATAATGAGTCTTTTGTAGACGAAAGGCGCTTCTGGCGTACAAATTCTAATCCTGGTATCTCTGATGAGTTAATTCGTCTACATCACGTGGTCTACATATGACAGTTGGAAAGATAAATCAAATACGAAGCTGAAGAGCATTGAAAACAAAAAATCGTGAAAAAGTTGTGCAAAACACAGCTGAGGTAATCTATGCTTGGGGTAGAAACATCTTAGCGTGTCGAATAATTCAACATTTCATAAACAGTATATTCTTAAATATAAACGTATCAATGGTAACTCATGTCAACACAAAAGTAGTGGATATAATCTCGGAAATGAGACGTCCATAAAACACATCAAAGATATCAGGCGTATAATTGCATAAGCACTGAGCTATAAACAAAGCAGTCATGTTTTTGTCCACCGATTTTAAAATATCCAACGAATAAAACAAATTTCTTACAGTTGCCACATGTTGAGCAGGATCTGCTTACCCTTCCGGAGCACCTGAGATCACCCCCAGTTTTTGGTGGGGTTCGTGTTGCCTAGTCTTTAGTTTTCTATGTTGTGTTTTGTGACCCGGATTTGTTTTCGCTTAATCGATTTATGACTATTGAACAGCGGTATACTACTGTTGCCTGTATTGTGTACTATTGTTTGTCTGTTTGTCTTTTTCTTTTTTAGCCTTGGCGTTGTCAGTCTTTTTTTTCTACTTATGAGTTTGAATGTCCCTCTGGTATCTTTCGCATCTCTTTTACATGTAATTTATATAGAGCAGAAATAAGGAATATCATATTACATACATGTGTACATATGTTTGCAATATACAACTATTCGGAAATCTACATTTGACTCAAATATACCTAAATCTAGTTTTGATTTGATTAGATTTAATAAATATAGCTTAGATGTAAATGCGATATTTATTTTTAAATTAGGATGATTTCCTTACGTTTAGTTTAACCGTGTGTTTCTAAAAGTCCCCAAGCCCAATTTTCCATTAACAAAACGTCAAAATGAATAGTTTACTACATAAAACAAAGTTAATATTGCTATTTATTGTACCCTGATAATGTATAAATTAAGCATTCTTTTATATAATAAACAAAAAAAATATTACTATGAAATTGAACCATTAACAGTATTAATTCTACTGCACCAGATGCGCATTTCGACAATTATTGTCTCTCCAGTGATCCTGCTGTCCAAAATATTTTAAAACTTAATATAATATTTATTTGTACAAGGCGTAAAAACAGGTAGAATGCCAGGCTTTTCCGAGCATTTCTATCCTGTTTCGAGCCGAGTGCAAATACAATTTATATTTCGAGACAATGCATAGTTATTCTCTTTATACTGAAATCTTACAACTGTTCCAACTGAAATAATTTAGGTAAAAACCATCAATTTTGAATTTCTATAATCTATATTTATCGAATAAATTTTTCAACATAGAAACGATCGTTTCTCAAGATTTGTCTACTGTTTAAAGCAGAAAGATATATATAAGGTGTCATCCTGATAGTCCCCCTTT
This sequence comes from Mytilus coruscus, assembly GCA_017311375.1. Classification (NCBI taxonomy): domain Eukaryota; kingdom Metazoa; phylum Mollusca; class Bivalvia; order Mytilida; family Mytilidae; genus Mytilus; species Mytilus coruscus. The sequence continues at coordinate 44,854,046 of CM029604.1, read as the reverse complement.
TGATAATTATGGGTGTAAATGGTAAAAAAGTATGTGAGACAATCATGTTGGACAATCAGGAATTTAAAGATTGAATACTATATACAATTAAAAAATCTCAAAAAACACATCTTTCTAGTCTGATTTATCGAAGTATAACCTTAAGCTGGAACGCCGTTTGTTAATCATGAAAATATTTCGGACATTATATTATTGATCGATATACATATTGCGAAGAGAGAGAAAAATTATGTTAACAATGCTAGCATTCTGTTTTTTTTTAATTTTTAATCAGATCTTTTTTTCATTTCATCCCCACCCCCGATTCTTACAAACCTAGCTAACAAAATTTATTAGAATTTTAACAAACAAAGCAAACTAAATTGCTACATGGAAGAAAAAACGACAACCAATCGAACCCTTGTTAATAGAGCAATTATCAATAATAACAATGTCCCAGAGTAGAAATTTAATAAATGTCTACTGAACAGGTGGTTCTTAAGATAATCGAACAATTAAAATAACATTTTAGAATATAGCAAAGTGCTCTCGACCAATGAAATTGTAGGATTTGGTGTTTCTTAATTGTGAAGAATTAATGAAATCATGTTCTTTGTAAGGGATTGTCCTATTGTTTAGGCCTACTTACAGTTTAAAACAAAGAGTTTCTATAAATGAGTTACAAATGCCCCGAAGCACATTTATCAGCTTGAAAGAATTTGTGATTAAAACTTACTAAAAGTTGAATTTTGAAACAAAAACAAAAAAATCAAAATAAGATGAAGTACCGTTAACGTTATTATGAGAATATTAATAGCTTCAAGTTACTAAAAAAAACAATATCAAAGCAAAGCAATGCAATGCAATGCACAAAAAAAAGTTTTAAAAGTAAATAAAACCTAAATCTTTAGCGTGTACTCTTTCAAAAACTCAGATTACTGGATCCGCGGTTGGTGAGAATAGTAATTTCCAATATTCTGATAAAATTCTAAAAAAAAAGGAATTTAGTTTAACTTTTGAATATATTTTAAACTATTTTAAAGGCATTGTATTTGAACATTTCCCTGACATAATGAAGCAGTATTTGATGTAAGGGACAGGACTAAAATATTGGCTGTAAAATAAAATCTATTTGTTACTCAAATTTTGAATTTATTGATTTGAACTGGAAATAAACAAAAAAGATAAATCGTCGCTAAAATATTACATGATTTACATTCATACTCACAATCAGGAAAAATTTCTTACCATTACATCGTACTGTTGTGTCATCTAATGTCTAAAACACAATCTATTATATTTTCCAAAATTATAAGAAAGCCCTTACATCACTAAAACTAATCCATAAATGAAATCATGCCTAAAAAGGAAGTCATGCATTAATTACAAACATTGCACTGACAATTAAAAACTAATTATTAAATACAACCAATCAAGAGATCATTTAAGCCTTGATCACTTTACAATATTCTAAGTTTGTAAGAGAATGATAATCACTTTCTTCATGATAAGTACGAGCGTTAGCAAAATTTAACAAATATGTTGTAAATAAGAAAATACAGCATACTGATCATTTGTCATCTGTGTAGCATGTTTTACCTTTTTGTTCACTTTTAACAAAATATGCCGTATGGTATCCCAAAGCAATAAATTTATAGCGTATGCTACAACTTTTATGTTGAAAAGCATTGTGGATTATTTCTTTTAGACGATTTTTCAATTTGACACGGGGAATGGTGGTATAAAAAATGAAAACAATACGTTATAAATTTCATGCCTCCGAAGCGCTTTTCTGGATTAACCTTCATCAGGAACTCTCAATGCCAAATAAGTAAAAGCCAAGGATGTATAAGAACCGAAACAGTTGAAGAGCTATACGACCAAAAAGGACCTAAAAATAGCCAAATCAATCTAAGGACAACTTTGCCTGAGGGAGTTGAAACCTTAGTTTCTAAATAATTTCATAATTTATAAACGGACAATAATAAAGGGGTGAAAAATCTAAAGTTTTGATAAAACTAATTTCAGAGAAAGTTTTAGATTGAGAATTATCCAAAAGTTCTTTTTTTTAGAATCCACATATGATTAATACCACTTCGCGAGTAAACAGTTTCAAAGTATTTCTGAAGACCTTCTTTCACTGCGGACAGCATGTTTGTCAATCTAATGGACAATTCCTTTGTAGAACATGCAGTTGAGCCGGCAATGTACCGTTGTTTGTACGGAACTTGTGAAGCTTAGGTATCCAATACAAACATGACGAGTCCTCAGATTTGCTGTTCAATGTAATGTTCATTGAAGCCATGAGGGACTTTTGGTTCGCCAAAATCTCATCCTTGTCAAATGATATGTTTTTTTTTATGTGGAATTACCTGAGTGCTCATTTGTTCTTAATACTTTTACTAGACACTCGTAGTAGTACGATTTACATACAAAAAAAAATTATTTGAAGCTTTGTCCGCAGAAACAACAATATATTTATCTTGAAGTGATGATAGACATTTCACAGCTTCTTTGTCTCTGAAAACGTACTTCGGTCGATCATTCACACAGTTTTTCAACTTATGAATTCGACGTTTTATCAGAGACCTAATTGTTTTGACCCATTCTGACAAAGTGTCCAGTTCAACTTCTCGTTTAGTCCATGCTCTGGCGTAGTCTTCAATGGAATTGTTGAAAAGATTAACACAAAATAAATTTGCTGACCTAAGAGTTGTATTTGCAGAGCCATTTTATGATATTGACAGCATCTTACTTTGTCAGAAATACAATGTATATATTTCTGTTTTATAAATATAAAAAAAATCTGACTTATTTTAAACTTTCAACGTTGCAAGGCAATCAACGACCATAACTCTGGAATGTTTAAAATTGCTAAAAATACGATAATCGAACTTAAAAGAGAGGTGGGAGATACAAAATGGATATTCAAACTCATAAGCCATGTATTTGGTATTCCAAAACACCTTATGCATAGCGGTCATATTGACTATTCATGACGACAGCCATTACAGAGGGATTAAACATGCCCCAAAAATAAATATGACAATATGACAATTCCTAAGTCACATCAACAATTTGTCCGCGTATAGGTGAATTGTACATGCTGTTTGCCTTCTGTTCGTGTACAAATGAACATTGTCTACTTTAAAAACATTCGGCCTTTTCAGTATAAAAATCGGATGCATAACCGTAGTAAATTTCTATATAAATTAACGAAAATTTGTAAAAAAAGTAAGATTTAAAATACAATTGAAGATGCAAGAAGAGGTTGTTAAAGATTTGTCCGCATATAGGGAAACACCGTGCAGGTTGAGTTTTCAGAGTAAATAACTTTTATCTCGCCTGTTTTCTTGAGTTTTCGGCCAAATTCTTTTAAAAACATGATGATTTCAACCTTCCCTTTTCGTAAATAGTCAAATTTTAAGTATTTTCCTTAGAATGTATTTGTAAATATCCGCCGAAGAAAGTTTTCAAAGGCACGTTAGTTTTAAATCCAAGACATAAAAAGACTATTATCCGCAAATTTGATATAATTTCTATTTTTCAATTTTTTAAACTAAGGGAAGTAATTTACCGAAAAGGGTCGAAGTCACGTGGTGCAAATCCTATGAATAAAGTATCTAGGATTTTTCCATATGCACAATTAATATTTCATATTGTGTTGTGGTTCTCTATAATTCATCATCTCAGAAGCACAAAGTCTTGAATTGACCCAACGATTAACGACCATGACTATGGAACGGTAAAAACGAAAATGCTTATATCAAAATAAACCTGCACTTAGTTGTCTACACGTAATGAAAATTTACATCAGTTTTATGAAACATTTCTTTTATTTATCATCCATAAAACAAAGTTTAAAATTATAGGTATTCATTAACCAGAAGGGATGATTTTTTCCGTTTATTACTCTTATTGATAAATTTTAACGTGGAAATCATTATCGTAGTAAACGGAGACTGAAATTTTAAGGTAAATGGTATCGTGATCAATGTAATGGAAGAATGTTTTTCTTTTGTTTTCATTGACAGGGCATTTCCTGATATAGTGAAATTCGTTGCCTACTTATGACGTGTTACAGCTGTTTCATTTCAATAGATATGCCTAGGTGCTATGTTGATACTTAAATTACAAATATGGCAACCGTGGTTAGTAGTAAAAATAAGAATAATTACAGGGAAGTGTATTATGCTTGACACTGCTGACTGGGATTAAAAAAACGTATGACATGTAATAACCTTCATTGGGTACGCTTGAGATCAAAGGTTTTGAAAGCTAAAGATATACTTCATTGAAATACAAAAAACAAAAACAAAGGAAATTTGAGTAATTAGAACATGTAAGACCTTTCAGGTCAACTTTGCCATAGGAACCCAAAAAGTTTAGTTTTATAATAATGAATTAATTCTATGTACTGGAAGTTTTTGGACAAAATGCAGCATTTAATGCATGTCAATACAGAAGCAATGAGTACTGGGTAGACAATATCCTCGAGTACAAATAGTCTACAAGAAGCAGTGCCAATTTAGTGTTGTTTAAGAACGTTTGATAGGATTTTCGAGCGCACAACAGAACAGGTGTTTTAGAATAACCTTCATCAGATATGCTAAAGACCATAAATTTACATAGCAAAAATATAAAACGTTGGAGTTAAACTCTTGCTTTTGACTTAGCAATACGATTTGTTTTTTTCTCAAAAACAAATGTCATATGCGCGCGTTTCTTCAATAATCGTGTACGAAACCCCTCCACCACAGCTATTTAATAAAAGTTATGATAATTTTAAGCACTTAATGGTTAATTCTTGTCAATACAAACACCCGAATTCTTTTGATGTGTCATTGAACTTTTTTCATGTCTATCCAATATATTTAACGGCTCATTTTTTATTTGATTTTATTTTTATATGTGCGTGTTATTTATTTTATCAAGAGCATTATTTGGTTTTTTTTTAGAAATATAATGTTCGACATTCGACCTTTCTAAATGAGTATCTAGGATCATTATTGCAGATTGACTATAAAACTAAAATAGTATGATCATAAAGCAATACAAATATATTTGATGACAAAACTGTTCTAACGAAAAGAAAAGTTCTTGATGTCAGGTTTGAACATTGATTGATTTGGTACATTCTTGTTTGGTGTATTGCGCCGAACCGTTATACAATTGCGACTAATTAACCTCAATTACAAAAGTGTAAAATGAATATACATATACCTATGATATGCACCCACTTTAACCTCACTCTTAACAGCAGATTTAAACAAAATGCACAAAACAAACCATACCTTTGAGTATAATCGATACTCGTGAAGGAATCACATCGAAGTGCAGGCTAGGGATGCCTTAAGATTGGGGATTGAGGTCACATGTAATGTGCAAGTGTTTTCGATTTTCTTTTTCAGCTTAATGAAAGTTTTAATTTTGATATTCATGTTATAAATCAGTGTAATTTTGATTGATCATAAGTCGTCTAATTAAACATTACGTCAACTGTAAGCTTACACGATTTTAATTAAAGTATTACATTACAGCTACAATCGAAGCCTACGTTTTTAATGTCAAAAAGAACAAACTCATCATTGATGGAAACAATTAACATGTATAAACATTGAAAAGCTAAAGCACGATTACTTGTCCTCTTTCAGTCAATAATTTAGTCTTTATAATTGCCAATAATTGTCTAAATCTTGGTTTTACAATACGGCTAAAAGTTTTGATTGAATATACTATCCAATCAATGGCAGAATTAATATGTATTAATTTTTCACTTATATTTAACTTTCTTCAAATTCTCGAATGCCCAAGTATTTATGTAATTCGTTTCGATAAAATCATTTTCTAGCATTTAAGAATAATTTAATTTTGGATGTAACACGTCTTCTGATTGGCTGAAAGTTTTTGTCTATCATCTCATAGACATAATTGTGTCGTGTGACCGTGACGTCATAAACGTCTTTTCATGATTTACTACTTAAAAATGGAATTTAGAATTAAATTATAAGGAATGACTGTAATATTTTTTCTGTCTTTTCGAAATAACCTTTAAAAAAATGCGGTGCACACTTTTAAATAACACGCTACGCGGGTTATTCAGTGTGCACCACAATTTTTATGTTATTTCTTCATAGACAGAAAAAATATTACAGTCATTCCTTAAATAGATAGAAAAAAATAATAAAATTACTAAATTCGTTGACGATAATACTCACAACTTTCTTCCCTCGTAGAATCCTTTTCGAATCCCCTGCTTCTCATAAATTCACTACTACATACATAGTTGAATTCATTTGAATTCGCTAGGAGGAATGATGACAAATGTGCTTTGATTAAATGTTAAACCTTATCTTCTCTACCGATTACGATTTGATGCATTTAAACAATTCAAGTATTAGAGTATACAGACGTAGTACTAAAAAAGTTATGTCTTCTTTGGAAGTCAAGATTAAGTCAGTCGTTTTAGCATTAAACATCACGTCAACATTAAACTGAAGCGATTTTAATCATCATTGGTGGAAAAAAATATACATTGTTCTTTCTGTGATTGTAACAAAAAATATCGTGTGCTAAACACATACTTTTTTATCGGTTGTAAGATTCAAACTCTGATTCTAAAATATTTATTGTTCTATCATTCCCGACGAAACTCTTTATTGGCACGGCGATCAAGTTCGAATCTTTCAACTGGTAAAAAGACATATCATAATTCATTTAAAGTTTTTTAAACCTCCATATTCCCAGTAGAGGGCTTATAATTTATTTTTTTGTTTGTTTTTAGAAATCAATGAATATGTTACAACTCATCGATGTTTAAGCATGATAAGAAGGGAGGGAGTCGTTAAGTTTATTCAAATTTACACGATCTTGAGCATTCTATTTGCATTAAATGACTGGCGTTAGTTATCAAAGGTGGTTACATTGTTCCTCTTATCTAAAGTTAAAGGTCCATTTTAGTCACAACGTAAATAACGTTTCAGGAAATACATATTTGGTCAAAACTCAAAAACTTGGTAATAATGAAGGAACAATGCAACTTCTAAATCGAAATGTCTTCCTTACTTCATTATCTTAATGATTAAATGTCGCGGTAGTTGAAAACTGTGCAGTATTACTGATATGGTCATAATTATAAATTAACTGAATTTTTTTTGAAATTCTTAGGATTTTCTAACCCAGGAATAGATTACCTTAGATGTTCTAGTATTTGGCAAAACCTTTCAGAATTCGTTCTTTGACCTTTTTAACCTTTTTCAGCGTCACTGACGAGTCTTATGTAGACTAAACGCGTGTCTGCTGCATTAAATATTAATCCTGGTATCTATGGATATTATATACATGGATGATCTTTTAAGTGCCACTGGTTAAATTTTAACTGCTAAATGTGTTATTATTTATTAGTAGGAGTTGGGTTTTAATGTTAATGTAGTCTGTTGTAATGTGCAATGGTGTTGATGATTCCTGCAATTCTTTTTATGCATCATTTGTGTATTGCTAGAATTCAAAAGAAGTATTATCGCGTTGTAAAAAGTCATCAAAAATATCAGGCTCCTGATTTAGAAAGTGTTTAATGAAATATAAATACACTGTACTGTTACACTTATACATGACAAGTCAGCAGTGAGGGATGAACGTATAAACAAGCGATGAGTGATGTCCGAAAAAACTTACAAATGATCAAGAACTTGTATGTGGAAATAATACAAAGAATATAACATTGGATGATGAACATATACATGGACAGTTCTGTTTATGCGTCATAAATTATCTTAACGAGATATTTTGTAATTTTAGAGAATGTGGACGATAGAGTTGTTAGCTGTTTATCGTCCAGCGGCAAGTTAAATGCATAATCAAGACGAGAACATGCTAGTGTTATATGTATATGAACCTTAATTTGTACTAGACCGACACGTTTAGCCGGATCTTTAACGTGCTAGTTCACAAAGTATCAATCCTCATTTAGACATGTCACACTTAATTCGGTCTCCGGGCCGAACACTTTTTTTCTCTTATTCTAAATGCTGCATGCTTTTTGGAGAAGCAGCAAATATTAATGTCATGTATTATAGAGCAATTAACAATCAAACAATCTTCTCATATTGAAAAAACTTACCAAAATGAAATATGTTAAAGTGCTGATATCATGGAATATCTCAATCTGTAACCAGTGCAGGTTAATGAATGATTTAGAATTTGTTTGCCGTTGTGTATTGTTCAGCATGATAATTGAAATGTTTAACGTGGGAAGTGATGTGAAACATTCAATATTTGTGTTAAATAATATATTGTCGTGTATTTAATGCCAGTAATCAGGTTTATCTGCAGTAATTGTTTCCTGGAATCATTGATTTTCTATATAGTATCTAAAACAAAAACATTTTGCAGAAAGATGAAAAGAACCTAACGTAATTTGGTTAAAACTATAAATGAATTTTCAAATGAAAAGTGAGCTTTAAAAACTTTTCATACTGGAGTGACAAAAACTAAAATCTAACAACAGAATGTTGTGAATTGTAATATAAGAGCAAATTTATAAAACGTGTTTTATCTAAAGGTAATGAATTAATTTGTTTGATTATAGCAAATGTAATGTTGAACTATTTCAGATTGAAGTTAAGTATTGATACATAAAAGCAAACTTAACGTGTCACTTTTTTGCAGTCGCATGTGACCTGTTTTTCGTTTACCAAGAAGTTGAACGTTGTTTTTCTTTCTTTTTTTTCATTCAGTTAGGTTGCTGTATTGTTGGCCTATAATTTTCATTAAGTCATCACTGTCAAAGTCAAAGGTTGATTAAAACGATTTTCTTTAAACCTCTATTGAATAATGAATTGTTGTTTGCTGAACGTCAAATGGCAAACATTTCATGCATATTCAGAACGAGAGCAAATTTAATTATACATTTGATAAATAAATAATGAAATGAGGGAATTCGAGATTCCACTTGAGAAAAATTAAATGAGGAACAGGACCAAATCCTTGCAAGAGGCCATTTACTGACTTGCTGCAAGGATTTTTTACACGTTCAGAGAGAGGGCATGGCACTTATCCAACACTAGGCACCAGATTTGACGCCCCAATTCCGACTGGGCGTCTGGTGGCTGCACAACCAAACTTACGCCTGTTGAATATGGACCTAACTGCTGGACGGGAGACGAGTTACCACATTTTTGTAAATTATTCAACCACTGAGAAATCTCTATTTGAAATAGAACAAAATAATAAAAATAAAGCAGAAGCTTAATTTGGTTAGCTCAACAAACTAAAATCTCCGATAGTATAAGAAATCACAATGCAATGGTATTAAGTGCACCAAAGATCACTGGTGTTAAACTGATCACCGTAACTGCAGTTACGGTGATCCCAACATGGCGGAGCCCAAAACAGGTAAAATAGTCTTTTTGTAATTTCTCCGTGTACACGTATTGTTTTAAAGAATTACTCAGCCGCTAGGTTTATATGTACGGTATTATTGTATGTGTGTGTTCTTAATATCATATGTGATCTTGTTACCGAAATAATAGCCATTGAAAATTTACGGAAGATCATCGTAACTCCAAGAATTTTGTTTGTTATGATAGTGGTAACTTGATTATAAGGTAGTCGTAACTTGTACATGATCAAAGTAACTTGTCAGTGATGATCGTAACTTTCTCTATATGCTGATGGGCGACTATATATATAAATCGTGTTTGAATGTTTGATAACTAGTGAATAATTTACTAATTTACTTATTGCTTTGAAGATATAGTCTTTATATTTTACAAGTCATAATTTACGGTAAATGTTCATCATGAACAAGGAGAGGCAAACATTTTCCAGGTTCACACATTATTAATGGAAACTATAATGTTTAAATTACGTTCGTCTTCAAGTAAAGATATGCTTTAGGTCACGGTATCTTATTTTCCTGTAAATCTCGTTCCATTTTCAAACACTTTTTTTCGTAATCTGAATGTTGTATTAGTTCCTTTGGTGTGGGTAGGTAAGGTGTGCACCAACACTGCGTCTGCACTAGACATAAAAGAACACGTATAGCGCATATAACCTACGAAAAAAGTGAAGTTATTAAGAGTGTTAAATAAAGATATTGTGGAGGAATCGTTTTTTTTTTTTTTTTTTATTCAAAATTATGTGTAGGATGGCTTGTTTCTATTTCCAATTTATCAGTTTCGTCGTTTTTATTTGCTTACAAGTTCGTATCCAGGGTAAACTAAAAAGTGTAGTTGATTTTTATTGGTTAATCAGTAAGGACTCTCGGTGTTTTACATACGATAAATGATTAAAAACTTTTTTTTTTCTTCTCGGTAGTAATCAATAGATGTTAAGATTAAAGTATTTTCGAGTGCACCTTTATATACAAGTTTGTATCGAAGTACGCGGTTATTTAAAGTTGTTATTTCTTTACCTGTAATTAGTATATAAATTAGAAATTTTATTATTTCGGACGCTTGATCGTATAATGCCGAGGTCTGTATAAGACATAATCAACATTTCGGTTTGAATAAAACCGCCGTGATTTATTTATATTATTACGGGCTTACGGGTTTATTATACCCCGATGTCTGAATAAGACACTGCTACTTGGTTTGAGTAAAACCAATATGCTTTATTTCTCAGGGTGATTCTTCGTTACTTTATTTTGTCCTATTTTATCTTAAGTCCCCTCTAAATATAGAGTCTAATTCCACAGCGTGCTCTAGTAATCATTGAGTTAGAGGGTTTTTGTATTTCGGGGTTTTGAATTTAATATTTAATGAGATTACGATAAAGTTAAATAGTTTTGGGTGTTTACGGTAGAATTCCGATTGTTAGTATTCATCTTACATTTTTTATAAGAACTTTTACATTATTTTACAATGAAATGTTTTGATGGACTTATTTGAGTGCTCTGTTTTATGTGTACATTGTTGACTTTGGTACTTCATATTGTTATTGCAATTTACATGTGTTGATATTTTGAGAGACCTTATTAAATTATAAAAATTCACTTATCTCGATCTCTTCAGCCATGGAGACTCAGGGCCCAGTGGTTTGAACCTTTATACGAGGTTAACAGACGGTTTACAATTTAAAGTCAGAAATATCAAGTACATTTGTGTTTCGGAAATTAATTATTTCCGAGCCATAAGATCAATTACGCTTGATTTGATATAATTGTCCGATTGCAGGTTTTTCAATTTACAGTTAACTTATAGGAAATTTCAAAGTCCATGATCAGTATCAGCGTATACGTATTGTTAGAGTAGATTGTATATTTTTACACACAATAAAAAGGAGCTCATCAGTACAATGTAGAAAATACGTGTAGCTTTAGATGCTGAGTTAACATTACGGACTTTACCAAATAAAATACACAGATAATTAAGAAAGGATATTTGATATATAGAAAATATACTAAGGTCGAACCGTCTCCTGTAACAATATAATGGAATTTCAAACTATAATTTAGTATAGTTTTAACATTAGGATGCATTATATTCTTAAAATCGTTGACACGTGGCTGTCCCGAATAGTATACCAATATTTGTATCAATGATCATGAAAAATTGCAAACTTACCTTATGTTGAAAAAATATTTCGATCACGAATGTTGTTTACGCGTTTGTTGTTATCTTTTAACAACATTTTTTAAATTCAATATTCCGTTAGCAGAGGTTTCTGACAAAATCAGTTACTATGATCATAGACATATTTTAAACAGTTACGATTATCTTTCAAGTTATGTGTCCACAAGTTACGACTATCTTCTTTTGGAGTTACGATGATCTTCTGTAAATTTTCAATGGCTATTATTTCGGTAACAAGGTCACATATTATATTAAGAACACACACATACAGCAATACCGTACATATCAACCTAGCGGCTGAGTAATTCTTTAAAACAATGCGTGTACACGGAGAAATTACAAAAAGACTATTTTACCTGTTTTGGGCTCCGCCATGTTGGGATCACCGTAACTGCAGTTACGGTGATCAGTTTAACACCAGTGAAAGATATACTAGTATTAGTTTTAAATTTAATTACCGATATTACTATGAATCTTTCAAGTGCAATAACTTTCGGTCATCTCGTGCTTCGTCCATTGAATCAGCTAAACAATCATCCTTCCACCTTGTTGTTGGAAGGATGACAGTATGGAGAATATGTATCATAATCAAATAATTACATTACTTTGATGTTTCTTTAAATCCATCAGTTTGACTGCTAGGCAACTCGGCAATAACGATATGGTGTTCTGAAGTTATTTTTAATTCCTAATAAAATGCAACATCCTGATTGCACGTACTCTCTATGACAAAGGAGAGGCAAAGATACAAAATTGACATTCAAACGTTACAAATACGTAGGAATTGACAGAGACATATATACACAGAGATTGGCAACTCCGTGAAATCCCGTTAAAACATGCGGCCCGGAATGAGATTCTCGTCGATAATTATTCTACAACATGTAATAACCTCGATAGCTAATCAAGAAAAGTAATAGGAAAACTTATTTCAGATCAAATCATTTCTTTTTCTGAAAAAAACTACTTGAAATAGTTGTATTTTTTTAATGTATTTGATTGAGAAATTATTTTTTTCTTTTTTTAGGCATTTCTTTTAATTTAAAAAGTAAAATCTGGTAATGATCATGATATTACAAGAAACATTTCTTTGCTAAAGTTTGCTTCTAAATTACACAGTGAGATTATGTGTGTCCGATTTTCCGGTCATTAGTTCCTTAAAGTTGTGACTGTGGATTCACAGGTGTGCGATTACGCAATTTATTGCCCTCCGATCACCTGAATTTTGCCGGAGGTGAAGTTCTAAATGGATTATTACTTGGTAATTGTTTTTACAACTAAACAAATTCTGACATATTATTTTAACCATGACCAGAACTTTATTTTAACAGAAACACTGGGCTATACTATAGTATTCAATCAGGAAAAAATAGTCATTTAACATGTCAAGAAAAGAAATAAAGCAACTTTTCATATAAAAAATATGTAGCCAGTAGAATTTTGTCTCGTGGGAAACTGATTTTATATCTGTTTTAATTTAATTATAATGTTTAATTTTGATTGACCTAAAATTAAATTATTTGTGGAACCTTTGCATGAATTTCCTAAATGAAGTGCGTACATTATAGTGTTGTCGAAATCACTTTTTTGCTGCCATGAAATATTGAATATGAATCTGTCATTATTTGTAGTTTTTTTAAGACTCAATATCACAGACTCTGATTAAAAACAATGCGTATCATAAGTACAGTAAAATGCTCTGCTGAACTGTAGAATTTTAATGTTCTGTTTCATAGACCACCGGAGTACTGCAACATTCTTATCTTTACTCTTTCCTATCGGGAAGTGAAACTCGAGTTTGAAATTAGAAAGATTTAAAATTGTACACAAGTTTTATCTGATCTTTTGTGGGTTTATGTTGTTCAAGGTAATTTTCGGTGCAGTGCTATGTGGGCTGTTATTTTCTTTTCATTTGTTATTTTTTCCTGTGTTACACGACCTTGTACTTTTGTATTGCCCTTGACATCTCCTGCAAACCTCTAATATCTCATCTGGTTTAAATAAAATAGTGTCTCATTCCCGGAATTTGTTATACAGGAATTCATTTTAATATCAGTTTTTTTATAAGCATATAAACTGCTTGGTCTCTTCACACAACTTATGTTTAGGACGGAATGCATCAATAGGTACATACATGTACCAGGTCACGGATATATAAGTACACGTTATGTGCTTTTGACCTCCACAAGAATTTTTAAACATTCATAGATGTGCAAAGAATATTTTTGTCGTTGGGTTGTTGTCTCATTGACATATACCTCACATTTCTGTTTAGTCATAGCATCTGTGCCTTTTCAATTTATTGCAGAAAATATTTGCATAAACATTTTTCAAAACAGGAGAGGTGAAATAGTGATCACAGAATGAGGACATGTAAAACTGAAACAACACAACACAACAGATAAATATAAACAGGCACCATTGTTAAATAACTGAAACAAACATAGATGATGACCAATATGAGCGACTAGTGTACAAGTAGAGTGAACATTTCTTGCTTCTTATTCTACACATTTTGTCATTTCATGTAAACAATTAAATATGTTACTTTCCGAGGAGAGGAAAGAATTTGTGAAACGAAATATTTTGCCTTTAGTACTGTCAAGTTATATATTCATAGGAGTGTTGTTGAATAAATGAACATTTTCTCTTTTTTTCACATTATGCTACCTTTATGGTACAAAGGAAGCATTTCCATTCTCATGATGTACAAAGATATTATAGAGTGGCCTTCCAATGATAGTCATACATGTAAATCATTGTCTCATTGGCAATCATACTACATCATCATATTGTTATACATGTATGTAAAAACTGTGTACATGTATACTTTGTAAATGTAAAGAAGACAAATGAAGTTGAACACAAGATATTTATTTGCATTTTTTTCCATATAGTCTCTGCACAACTGCCACTGTGTCACTTCTGCTTCAAATTCAATAGATTGAATGCAGTCTTGTATTTGTTCTTATTTCAATGATGTCATCATCACTTGCACAAAAATCGCATACACATGTACATAAAGTTTGGCATATGAACTATAATATATGAACTACAATAATATGGTGGATAAGCACATGTAATTTTCTCTCCTACATAACCATTTTTAAGTATCACATTGATAGTAGTAATCGGTCCAATACAAGACTGTGCAGTCACATTTGAAAAACTCATCACTAATAAATAGTTGTTCCTGTCTGCCAGGGAGTTTTATTTTCAATTAGAAAGGCTTGGGAGTCCTAAATTCAGCACATGTATGATATTACATCTCTTGTATGCTGCACTGTTAGGTAAATTTGATCAACATCTTTGTTCTTTTATAACATGCAGGATCCTGTTAAAAAAAAAAAAATGCTGTCAGATACTGAATGTAAATATATATAAAATTGTAAATGTCATCAAAGTGGTGGAAATAATTAAAAAAACAATTTATATACACAAAACCAGTATGTCTTGGGAAAGGAATACCTTGATTCTTTTCTTTAGATGGACAATTTTATAAACTGTAGCCATGGACAGGTGTCTGTCTTTATACTGAAGAGAATGAACATGGCCAACAGCTTGAATAGTGATTTTAATTGTAAATTGCATCAAAGTGGGAGAAAATATGGAAAAACAACTGTTATACACAAATCCAGTATGTCATAGGAAAGTTATTCATGTGCTGGGAACAATTATTCTCTAAAGATGGACAAGTTTATAAACTGTAGCCATGGACAGGTGTCTGTCTTTATATTGAAGAGAATGAACATGGCCGACAGCTTGAATAGTGATTTTAAATTGCAAATTGCATCAAAGTGGGTGGAAATATGGAAAAAAACAACTGTTATACACAATTCCAGTATGTCATAGGAAAGTTATTCATGTGCTGGGAACAATTATTCTCTAAAGATGGGCAAGTTTATAAACTGTAGCCATGGACAGGTGTCTGTCTTTATATTGAAGAGAATGAACATGGCCGACAGCTTGAATAGTGATTTTAAATTGTAAATTGCATCAAAGTGGGTGGAAATATGGAAAAAACAACTGTTATACACAATTCCAGTATGTCATAGGAAAGTAATTCATGTGCTGGGAACAATTATTCTCTTAAGATGGACAAGTTTATAAACTGTAGCCATGGACAGGTGTCTGTCTTTATATTGAAGAGAATGAACATGGCCGACAGCTTGAATAGTGATTTAAATTGTAAATTGCATCAAAGTGGGTGGAAATATGGAAAAAAACAACTGTTATACACAATTCCAGTATGTCATAGGAAAGTAATTCATGTGCTGGGAACAATTATTCTCTAAAGATGGACAAGTTTATAAACTGTAGCCATGGACAGGTGTCTGTCTTTATATTGAAGAGAATGAACATGGCCGACAGCTTGAATAGTGATTTTAATTGTAAATTGCATCAAAGTGGGTGAAAATATGGAAAAACAACTGTTATACACAATTCCAGTATGTCATAGGAAAGTAATTCATGTGCTTGGAACAATTATTCTCTAAAGATGGACAAGTTTATTGACTGTAGCCATGGACAGGGGCCTGTCTTTATATTGAAGAAATTGAACGTGGTCGACAGCGAGAATACTGAATTTTAATTGTAAATTGCATCAAAGTGGGCGATTTAATGAAAAATTCAACTTATTTACACAAAACCATTATGTCTTGGGGAAAGTAATTCATCTCATAAATGTTTTTATTCCTTTTCGAATGAAAAGGTTTTAATAAAAAATACGTCCGTGTTCAAAATTTTCATAACGGCCAAGCTTTCCCCTTATTATTGACTACAATAAAACGTTAATCGTCACAATATTTTAACTAATAATTACTGCAAACTGGATAAAACAAGGTAAATAATTTACGAAATTGAAATATATACTTACATTATGCTGTTTTGAAATGCTTGATGTAAAATAAAAATCGAAGCGAGGTGGTGTACTTGTCGTGATAGAATCAAAATGGCGATCTCGTTAAAGTCTCGTGTGCTGCGTGTTTTTGATTAGATTTCGCTGACCACTGTTACAGTTGCCAATCTCTGTGTATATATGTCTCTGGAATTGATAAAACAAAACGAACGAAAGCTTGATTTTACTCGTATTTTCAGTGTTTTAGCATTATAGCAATTGAATACTTGTTTATTGTTGTAATAGAATGTAAAAGCATTGACCGAAGCACATTTTAGTATGAAGCGCGGACTTCCTATTATGGTTAATAATATTAAAATTGACAAGAATTAAGTCCTTTGTTTTATGAGAGGAAGGCATACTTTACAAGTCGATAAATTTTGTAATACAAAATTATCTTTATTACTTATATTTCAAATAAAAGGATCTAAACGATTTATTTTCAAAAATAATGGATATTTACACAGCTGAATCTCGTAACATTATTATTAATGATATGTGTAAAGTTTCGGTTTTCATGACATTGACCAATGAAATTCAAGCTTAAGAACATCATTGGAATTACTACATGGCATTTATACTTTTGCCATTTATTTTAATAATTGTAATTAATCATAATAATCATATATACTTTAATTCATTATGAAAAATTTTAGCTTTAATAGTGAACACCTTAACTGGTTGAAGCAAAATTGTCTTGTAGAAATTTTCTAATACTTTTATGTACAAGGGTATTACAGATTTTTGTAAGGTAATAAGTGATTTGAGAATCTAGTAGTTTCAAAATTACACTGTATGAATTATTCATATTCTGTAAGTCAAGGCTCATAACCCATTGGTGATATGAAACGCATATCTCATTAGTGATATGAGCCCCTTGTAGTTTGAAAATTACACCCTATGAATTATGCAGATTTCTCTAAATCTATGCTCATATCCCAACGAAATGAACAACCTCATATTTTGCGAATTTTAATTTAGATCATGAATAATTTCAAAGTTTTATTACATAAAAAGAGGCAGTAAACACCAAGGGGATATCTAAAACTCATAAGTCGAGAGAAACTGACAACGCCTTGACAAAAATACACCTATAAAGACGACGAAAAGACAAAAAAGTTAACAAAAACTACATAGAAAACTACATAGAAAACTACAACTACATAGAAAACTATAACTTCATAGAAAACTATAACTACATAGAAAACTACAACTACTACATAGAAAACTACAACTACATAGAAAACTACAACTACATAGAAAACTACATAGAAAACTACAACTACATAGAAAACTATAACTACATAGAAAACTATAACTACATAGAAAACTACAACTACTACATAGAAAACTACTACATAAAACTACAACTACATAGAAAACTACAACTACTACATAGAAAACAACAACTACACATAGAAAACTACAACTACTACATAGAAAACTACAACTACAAAGAAAACTACAACTACATAGAAAACTACAACTACTACATACATAGAAAACTACAACTACATAGAAAACTACAACTACATAGAAAACTATAACTACATAGAAAACTATAACTACATAGAAAACTACAACTACATATAAAATACAACTACATAGAAAACTACAACAACATGGAAAACTACAACAACATGGAAAACTACAACTACATAGACAACTATAACTACATAGAAAACTACAACTACGACATAGAAAACTACAACTACATAGAAAACTATAACTACATAGAAAACTACAACTACATAGAAAACTACAACTACATAGAAAACTATAACTACATAGAAAACTACAACTACATAGAAAATACAACTAAATAGAAAACTACAACTACGACATAGAAAACTACAACTACATAGAAAACTATAACTACATAGAAAACTACAACTACATAGAAAACAACATGGAAAACTACAACTACATAGAAAACTATAACTACATAGAAAACTATAACTACTACAAAGAAAACTACAACTACTACATAGAAAACTACAACTACATAGAAAATTACATAGAAAACTACAACTACATAGAAAACTACAACTACTACATAGAAAACTACATCGAACACTACAACTACATAGAAAACTACATAGAAAACTACAACTACATAGAAAACTACAACTACATAGAAAACTACAACTACAAAGAAAACTACAACTACATAGAGAACTACATAGAAAACTACAACTACATAGAAAACTACAACAACATAAAAAACTACAACAACATAGAAAACTACAACAACATAGAAAACTACAACTACAAAGAAAACTACAACTACATAGAAAACTACAACTACATAGAAAACTACAACTACATAGGAAACTACAACTACATAGAAAACTACAACTACTACATAGAAAACTACAACTACATAGAAAACTATAACTACATAGAAAACTACAACTACATAGAAAACTACAACTACATAGAAAACTATAACTACATAGAAAACTATAACTACATAGAAAACTATAACTACATAGAAAACTACAACTACATAGAAAACTACAACTACATAGAAAACTATAACTACATAGAAAACTATAACTACTACATAGAAAACTACAACTACATAGGAAACTACAACTACATAGAAAACTACAACTACTACATAGAAAACTACAACTACATAGGAAACTATAACTACATAGAAAACTACAACTACTACATAGAAAACTACAACTACATAGAAAACTATAACTACATAGAAAACTATAACTACATAGAAAACTATAACTACATAGAAAACTACAACTACACAGAAAACTACAACTACATAGAAAACTATAACTACTACATAGAAAACTACAACTACTACATAGAAAACTACAACTACATAGAAAACTACAACTACGACATAGAAAACTACAACTACATAGAAAACTACAACTACTACATAGAAAACTACATAGAAAACTACAACTACATAGAAAACTACAACTACTACATAGAAAACTACATAGAAAACTACATAGACAACTACAACTACATAGAAAACTACATAGAAAACTACATAGAAAACTACAACTACATAGAAAACTACAACTACAAAGAAAACTACAACTACATAGAAAACTACATAGAAAACTACAACTACATAGAAAACTACAACTACATAGAAAACTACAACTACAAAGAAAACTACAACTACATAGAAAACTACAACTACATAGAAAACTACATAGAAAACTACAACTACATAGAAAACTACATAGAAAACTACAACTACATAGAAAACTACAACTACTACATAGAAAACTACAACTACATAGAAAACTACAACTACATAGAAAACTATAACTACAACTACAACTACATAGAAAACTATAACTACAACTACAACTACATAGAAAACTACAACTACATAGAAAACTACTGACTTAAAAGATAAAACTTTCAAAACTGACTCCTATATAGTCATATTATTTTTCTTCAAAATACAGAAAAGATCTTCATGAAAAATTACCTCTTTTTTATTTATTTTTTTCTTCTTCCGGGATAATGCCTTTCATATAATGAAAAAAGTAAGATACTCCCCAAACAAAGGAGGACAAATGTGTCATTTCGACATTGTTTTAGTCTAACAAGCAGGAAGTTATGATATTATTCACTATATCAAACAAATGACGAAGTCAATAATAACCCAATAGAAAGTTGATTTCGAACAGCAGAACATTTAAACTGTGTTTATTCACTGTATTATTATACAATATAAGATGTGTATATAGTTAAACCAAATATACATGTACATATTTAAAGTCGTAAATTTTAGTCATTTAGTTGTTATAAAAGCAACTCGTTTTATGATACCTCTAGAATTTAACTCATAAATATTTCAATATCGGTGTTTGGCATACATGGGGTATCCTGATTATATACTTTATTATAATAATTTCACTATAATGATTCTTTAATCGGTTAATTATAAGTGACTGATATTTGTCTTTTAAATTTCTCTCGCCCTGCTCGTCCAAATTTAGAGCATTTCTACTATAAATTCAATTGGCTATACACAAGTTAAACACAGAAATAGGGATAGTTGCTGACAGCAACTTATTATTTTCTTTATGTCTTTATTTTCTTAATTAAACAACTATCCTCCAGAGACCAAATGACATAGAAGTTAACAACTATAGGTCAATATACGGCCTTCAACAGTGAGCAAAACTCATACCGCATAGTCAGCTACAAAAAGCCCCGAAATGATAAATGTAAAACAATTCAAATGAGAAAACTAACGGCCTGATTTATGTACAATACAATGAACGAAAAACAAATACGATAAACAGGAACAAAAGACAACCACTGAGTTACTGGCTCCTTACTTGGGACAGGCACATACGGAATGTGGCGGGCTTGAAGTGTTTGCTAGCCCCAAATCCTCCCCCTAACCTGGGACAGTGGTGTAACAGTACAACATAAGAACAAACTATAAAAATCAGTTGAAAAGGGCTTAATTCATCAGATCGATACGAAGCAGAAAAACAATTAACAAAAACACAGATCGGACATCTATACATCTCAACAACAAAAAAAGACACTAACTACAGATCTGAGAGTACTCTCAGTTACTGACAGTTAGTTCAAAGCAAATAACAACTTATAAAGAAATTATATATCTAAGACTAAAATATCAATCAGTACACATCCAACATCCCATGGATTAAGTGTAAAGACGTCATTAACAGTAAGAGAAAAACATGACCTTGTGCAATGCCAATATACAGGCATCGACAGATTGTAGCACCGTGAATGTGCATATGTATAAAACAATAACATTTAGTTTGGTAAGTTTACCCGGATCGCATCTAAATCTCTGGGCTCGGTAAACAACATTACCGTAAAAATTAGGATGTGCTATCCCGATTGAAATAATTTTTCTGCAGAAAAACAATTAACAAAAACACAGACCGGACATCTATACATCTCAACAACAAAAAAAGACACTAACTACAGATCTGAGAGTACTCTCAGTTACTGACAGTTAGTTCAAAGCAAATAACAACTTATAAAGAAATTATATATCTAAGACTAAAATATCAATCAGTACACATCCAACATCCCATGGATTAAGTGTAAAGACGTCATTAACAGTAAGAGAAAAACATGATCTTGTGCAATGCCAATATACAGGCATCGACAGATTGTAGCACCGTGAATGTGCATATGTATATAACAATAATATTTGGTTTGGTAAGTTTACCCGGATCGCATCTAAATCTCCGGGCTCGGTAAACAACATTACCGTAAAAATTAGGATGTGCTATCCCGATTGAAATAATTTTTCTGCAGGTACAGCCAAACTTGCAAACCAAATCTTTGTATCCATTGAAAAATTTAGTAATGTTTTAAATTGATTTGTGTAATTCATATATATATTGATGCATGTAATATATGTAAAAAAACATAGTTACCAATGTGATTAACTTTGATGTACTGCGAGCATCTTCGATACTAATACATCTAAATTCTAAACTTTATATAGTACCATAAAACCACACTCGTACAAAGCACCAAACCCTTTTTCTTTTCCCATACACTTTATATATCAAACTTTATGAATAGATAGTAAGTACTGTTGCAGAACTAGTTAATACACTAGTTCATATCTATATATATATAAGTCATACAACCAGCAGACGGGAAAAACCCAATTTCAAACGAAATGAAATGTATATATTTGTACTTATGCATCTACCTTTTTGTCTCTGAATATCGATTAAAGAAACTAATCGACCGATCAAATGAAGGCATCTGTTGAAATCAATAATCGTGCAAAAAATCTTTCAAGTGGTAAGAAATGGATGGGTGATCAAAACGCTTTTCAAATCGATCTGCCTAAAAAGGTAAGTATGATCCGCACAAAAACGCTGTATGGAGTCTGTTCTTCACGGTTTTAGTTTGTAACTGGATTTTCTCGTTAAACATCATAAAGGGGTATGAGTATATCTGACTACACCAGAAAATAGCATACGATTTCCCGTAAATTTGTATATCTGAATTGGAAATATTAGTATGACAAGTAAAACAAACATGCAAAATTAACTTGTTTAAAACCAATAGCATTCTGGAACTCATCAGGTAGTACGACTGAATTGATATAGATTTGCAACCTTGTTCTCGCTTTAGTTCAGCGATAAAACAGTTCTAAAGGTGTCAGACCACCAATTCACTCCCTCTAATTTAGAACGTATGTAAAAGTAGCCCTACTCTGACACAAAATAGTGCTTTTGATGTCATTGTTTACTTAAACTAACCAACAAATTTGCAGAAATGAAACTTTTGGTGAAAGAGAAATATATTTAGACCATTTTGAGCCAAAATTTACTTGTCTATATTTGGCTTACGAAAGGCAGTTCTTTCTTACAAGACTTTAAACATGGGTTGAAAATTGGCATGTAGAAAGGTGATACATGTACAACTCAGGATATAACTAGTTTCTATGAAGTTAAACTTAAGGAAAAATATTTAGAAAGCTGTGAAAATTGCAAAATTTGGTTGAATAGATAGGGATTTTGAATTAGTGGTCTGACACCTAAAGCAACACATACACTTATTCGTTAATAATCAGTCTAGTATATATTCATTATCAATCTTTTCAGCTGTTATAAACAACTGTCATACAAGTGGGAGGTTTAGCTAGCTATAAAACCAGGTTTAATCCATCATTTTCTTCGGAAAATGCCTGTAACAAGTCAGGAATATGACAGTTGTTTTTCACTTGTTCCATTGGTTGATAGCGTTTGATTTTGTCAGTTTTTATGGACATCCCCTTTTCGAATTTGCCTTGGGGTTCGGTATTTTTGTTATACTTTTTTATACCAGTTAATGCTGATTTGTACTGTAGAAGACAAATATGGTAACTTGTAATTCAACTCAAAACACGATCAGCCAGGAAAGGGCATTTTAGTGAAGCAATAATGATGTAATATATATATATTTATAGTCTCATAAGCAAATTTGTGACCAAATTTATCTTTTGGTGTAAAATTAAAAAGGATAAAAAAAGAAACCTAATCACAAAACTAATAATTTGAAATTATATGATTAGATGGAGTATCAAGTGCATGTTTACTACTTAATATAATAATATAGTATGAATTGTCACTTATCTTTCTTACCTTGAAACCTTAGTTTTTGGCAAAGATAACTAGTGAGAGGACCTCTGTAAGTCAGTTCTATTTTAAAGATAATCCAAATAAGTACAAACAGCCGATCTTCGTGAATCCAACGAACATCAATCTAACGTACTTTGTTGATTCGTTTAAACCATTTTATGTGTTGACTAGACTTAGTACTATTTATAAAGTAAAAACGTGTTTTATTATGCCATAAACATGATGATTACTTGTTTATTCAATGCAGTAAGTGAAAATTTAAGATACATTTACGGGGAAAGTGTATTTAAATGTCTTAGTGAAGAAAATTTAATTTTGATTTTACGGGGATAATTCGTGTATGACATTCTGTTATTCATTCTATTTAAAATGATATACATGAAATCAAAAATTAAAAGAAAATTAAAAAAGATGTCACAAAATATGCAGAGCAAAATTTGTTTTGTGGAAAACAAATAAAAAAAAAGAAGTATGTCGAATCTTATTAAAGGTACGTCTTCTGTTCGGTATACTATACATGTATTCGCGGACTATAACGTACGAAAAAGAAATATCATCAAACAGAATGCAATCATTTTACTTTTACTTAGCGTCTGGACCAGAAAGGCATTGCATACGCGCAACAATGAACTGTTTTATTCATCGCATCCATCCATTTTGATTTTTTTTCATTTATGGACGATATTGTGAATTAAATTCAAGTCATTATAAAATGTGTAGTACTGATGCAGCAATTAAAAGGTCTCTTTCCATTTCATTTCTCCAATGAATTTGGTTAAATAGGTTTTGATTGACGTAAAAGTTTCTTTTCTGGTCTCACTTAATGCTGAGCAGGTAGTAAGCATATGTGGAAGGTCTTCTGGTTCTTGATTACACAATTGACATGTTGGAGCAATTTCATATCTGCTGAATTTATGTCGATCAGCTTGTAGGGTATATGTTCGTGTCATCATCCTACTTTTGATAATACCTTTTCGAACATCTACAATTGTAGGTTACAATGTGGTGTAGGAGCTATTGCGGCTTTCCAGTTTTAGATATAGGAAGATGTGGTGTGAGTGCCAATGAGACAACTCTCCATCCAAATAACAATTTATAAAAGTAAACCATTAATATGCTTTATAGCTAGATATTTAAGTGATGTCTTTTGGACTGTATCAATTTGAAGAGCATTATTCCAGTAATTTGACATTTTAAAGTTTACATTTAGATTTTATAGGCAAATTGCTTTGAAGTTCCCATATATTTGGAAGATTGTATATTTGAAGGGTTTCCATTGCACAAAAGAAGAAGCTTTTTGGATTGTCAAAATTGATTGATGATTGGCGTTGTAAAAGATCTTGAATAGTTTGATTTTTGGCCGATAAGAGAGAGTAGAGCATAGATTGTTGCCGCTTGTAAAGTTCTCCTTCAACTGAAATTGCTCCTAAGAGTAAATATATTGCTGATGTAGCTGTTCTTTGAGACCGCGATTGAATATGTCTCAAGGTATTTTTATGAAACTTTTCTAGTATTTCAATTTGGCCTTTAGTAAGTGGTAGTATTTCTAAGCCATATAGAAGCCTTGGGAGAATATATGTCTTGTAGATGTTATATCCTGTGATTGGATCAACCCCATTTGTTCCATGGAGACCTGAGCTCATTAAGGAGTATTTTGCTCTTCTTGCTAGTTTAATACGGTCATCAATGTTAATTTCATTTTCTCTTTTGTTTGTTCTTTGAAGACCTAAATGTATCGTGGCATTTGTTGGTTCGATAATTTTTCCAATTAATAACCAACTGTTATCTTTTCTTTCGTATTACACTGTACGATTTTAGTTTTCGTTGAATGGATGTTATATTGATGCTGGTCAGCATATCTACCTATAATGTCAAGCATTAATTGTATTTCAGATGTGTCAGAGCTCAATAAGGCAATGTCATCTGCACAAGTAGGTGTACGTACCTATGTATATATTTCCTAGATGGAAGCCAATTTAGTTGTTTTTGAGTTCTTCAAGTAGGTCTTGGACGTACAGTTTATAAAGGTGGGTAGAGAGAATTCCTCCTTGTCTTACTCCTTAATTGATATTAAAGGTGTCACTAGTGTCCCCATCCATTTTACTTTCGATTCTAGATCTGTATATCAGAGTCCCTTAATTAATTGTAAAAGATCTGGAGGAATATTTTGGTCTAGTAGTTTGTCCATTAATATGATATGTTTGACTATATCAAGAGCTGATTGTACATCTACTGTTGATATGAATAATGGTATATTCTTATATTGAATACACTGGAATTTCAATGAAAGTTATTTTGCTCTCTGGGTGTCTTTGAAATATTTCAACTATCTTATTTAGATTGCTCAGTAACAAGTTGATTGCTTCATCAGATTCAGTTTTAAGAGAAATCACCCTTCTATTATATTGGGTTAAATCACATGTCCCTAGCCAGGCGTATGCAGAGATGTTATGTAAATGTTGTATTTTCTCGTCAAGATTTTGTCTGAGCCAACTTAACCCTTGTGCGGAAGTTCTTGATTTTGCACACCACCATTTAATTTGGGTCTCAAAGTTAGATGTTGTTGCTCATTGTAAATATAGACCTCTACTATCTGAAATGACCACGGCGGTCAATTTTCTTTTTCCCGTAGGAAGTTTAAATGGCTTGCTCAAATATTTCAGTAGTTTATGCTCAGTCATTAATTAATCTTTGATGTTATAATTGTAGTATATAAATGTTAATCTCAAGAAATAACTTGATCTTTTTTTGGGGAAATTCCAAGATGGCTGCTGAAAATGACTACCGACAATGATCACTCACACATGTTTCATGATAAAACTATCTGGGTAAAAAATATTTACAGTCATAAAAGGTAAAATGTTTGAACGTTGATAATTATATACACTGGTGCTTAAAAGGAAGTGTGTAAATGTTTAAAATGTTCGTGCTAAAACAATAAATAGGATCCACTCTCCTTGCTGTCTCGTATTCTGAACTATATTACTAGATTAAGTATCGTTACTGTTTATTATCTTCTTCCTGGTGTCGTTTGGTGATTGGTTATATTAATTTGGGAGTTGTCTTTCTTTACTCACGTTTTGTCAACAAGCCAAGAAAGAACTATGTCGTGTGAAAAAAGAGGTAAACATATAATTTGTGTGTCCGTAAATGTATCCTTTTCTGTAAAAAATACATTAAAAGAGATGTAAGTACAATTTTTAACATAAAAGGGTTTGTCTTCTTTCATCAGGAATACAATTTGAATAAACTGATAAAAGTTAGGTTGCAATACTGTTATTGACACTATGGAATTTCATTTTATAGGCTGCACTTTGTAAATACAACTGTTTCACAGACCATGCCTCTTTTGGGGAGATATATAATATTCATAGATATTTTGTTCTGTATACATACTCGTTCCCAGATATGATCTATATGTTTTCATCTCATAGAGACATAACTTGGGAATGTTACCAGTATAAGTAGACATGTATAGGTAGCGGCAAACTTGAATTCTGAGGAAGACCCAAAGTGAAGGGAAAGGGGGGGAAGTGTAGTACAGAATTTTAGTATGAGTTTAAACTCTTAGAAGTTCCTGACATGTTAATGTTGAAAATATGCCGCATAGCCCTATGTTTTGACTTTTGAATAAAATAGTAGTGCATATCAACAACTTTCCATTCTAGGATATAATTTTTTTACGAAACTTCATAGTGAAAGTGGCACAGTTTTAGCCGTAAAGGGAGTTCCTATTAGAAATTGCAACCTATAATTAATTGTTGAATGTTAATCAGGTGCAAATGTCAAAATAATTGGATTAATAGCATCTATGACTAGCATCACTCAGCAGAAAATTATATCACATGGGAAGATAAAAACAGAGAAAATTTGGTTTGATAAATATTTGATTCCTTAATGACCTTGTTAACATCAAAAATAAATACTGACATCTGATTAGTTAATTTATTCTGACACTTGTGATGTAATCAAGAAGATGATAATTTCAACCTATATTTAAAATTTAATCTGTATTTTACCCTTTTCATATATGGTTTAATTAACACCAATAAATTGTGCAATTTGATATCTTCTAAATTTTAGAATGAAATTTAGGGTTTGTCCTATAACATTATAAACAAATGCCAGATTTTTGGGTTACTTAGCTAAGGCCATAGTTGTGTTTTTTTTTGTTTTGCGTCAACTGAAAATGAAAAACCTACCAGCCAGCCAAGAAAAAACACACACACCAAAAAAACACAAAAGTTTAGAGCACCAAAATGCAAAAGGACCATAGATATTATGAACAAAGTAAGACAATTCCATGCTAAACCCATTTGACAACATATATCAGGCAATAGGAGCGTTTAATTGGTATTAGATGATCAAATTAGTTGACAACATATGTTGAAGATCTCATGGTGAACCCTTAACATTTTAAATTCACTTGAGTTGGTAAGATAAACCTTGTGCATATGTTACCTTTCAGGATGTTCCTGAAAAAGACATCATGGGGCTTTGAAGGCACTTTTATAGTACCCACCACCCATAGAATTTATATCAATGTCTCATGATGATGAAAAGACAGCCCTTGTAGAGTTTAAAATGAGGTGCTATCAAAGGGTACCATGTATTTTTTGGTGCAGCCATTCTTTCTCAATCTGTAATAAATATATAAATCTTTTTCAACTTTTAATACTCAAAACTTTTAAAAATACAACAAAATTCATGACAATATGAAAAACTGACTAGATTGGAATGTAAAATTAAAACTAAAAAATGGGACTAGATCAAACAAAGAAACTGACTAGATTGATATGTAAAATATAAAATAAAAATATGGGACAAGATCAAAAATTTTTTTAAATCTGTTATATTTAAAGGAAAATGTAAATTTAGTTTGATGATCCCTCACAAGAAAGGAATGGTATTAACAAGAAATATTAATCTCAGAGGAATTGTCACTTAACAAGGCTTTAAATCTAAAACATTCTAATAAAACAACATATCAAATTCATCTTTCAAATTTAAAACGTCTATTTAAAATAACTCCCAACAACACCATGAACTAAAGGTAGCACGGTAGTATTTGCATTCGAATTTAGGTTGCTCTTTTGTGTACCCTACTTAAGTCAATGTATCTGAACAGTGTGATTGGACAAAAATACAGTATCAACTGAACATACTTTCCCATACTGAGGATGAATCAGGTGTAGAAAAATATGAAATAATTTTACATACAGGTGAAATGAATTTTGAGAATTTTTAATTTTGTATTCACTGCATGATAAAGACCTAAAAGCACTAGTGGCCTTAGGTTTTAAAAATAGCAAAAAGTAAACGGTCATGATACATATTCAAATTTATTTCTGATTAGTATAATGAAAGTACTTCAGTTAACTGTGTATGTAGAATTTTTCAGTGTTAGAAAGTGGTGAAAATCCTAAAAAGGCTATCATTATCCCTTATGGGCCAGGAAATACTACCGTGCCACCTAAATCAACTGTCAATGTTTTCTTGTTTTGACACTTCGAATCATTTATTTCCGTTAACATGAACGTTATAACACCGTTTTGAAATCGCAAAAGATCTTGATCGGCGCTAATAACATTAGACATGTTTCCGGTAAATTTTCCGAATTTATAAAAACAAAACCGTTTCGGTACATTTTCCGGATTTTTTTGTTTTACGATTTCAGCAGTAAAACCTAACATGCGGACGCAAAACGAAGAAAACACAACTTTGGCCTAAATAGCCAGAACATTTTCCAATTAACAGCTAATTGATACATCCTTTATTCAAACACACTTGTTTGTCTTCACAGCAGGAAATTGTCTAATTACCACAACATTGTAGATGACTGACCAGAAATGACCAGCTGTGTACTATGACTACTATGAATTGCAAAATACTGATACACATAAATAGGTTGTTATCAGAATCAGTGGCAAACTGTCTATTGACTTTAATTTACATACAGAAGATCCCCTTTTTAAATTAACACAAGGCAATGTGAACTTTTATAAATTGAGTATTTGTGTTTAGTGTTTTATTTTCATATGAAAGCACAATAACTAAGATAAGAAAATAAATATGAATAAGAATGACTGATATTTTAAGAATTAACCTATTTTCAAAAATATTTTATTGTGTACTGGAATGAAACTAAGATGATATTGAATGCAATGTTCTCCTACCAATTGAATAATCTGAAAATGTATTCTCTTAACAATGATGTTTTAAAATTCGACATGAGTTTTGAAATTTAAAAGTTGATAAAATTCATAACACAAAAAAACTGACATTCTTAATACATGATTTTGAATAACTTTGTCAAACATTCGTGGAATTTTACAAAACTTACAAAACTTAGACAGAAGCTTTCTCCCAAATCAAGAGATAGAACCCTGAACAAATTTGGATTTATTTTTACAATAAAGACAAAAACATATCTTGCAATAATTTAAATTGAACAGATAAACAGGGTCATATGCAGATGTGGATTTAGGGGGTCTCTGCCTTATAGAGCTACCACTAATCTAATAAGCAACATTTTAATTCAAAAGGTCACGTTTTTTTAGTTGATAAGATAAATGAAGAGTACAAACATCCAAGTATAAGCAAAATTTCATCTAATTCATATGTAAATCAATTGTAATCAGCTGGTGATCATATTAGTTACTAGCATACTAGTACATGTATTATTTGCAACTTGATCTAAAGATTTATAGTCACTGCAGCGAATAAAAGAATGAACCTTAAACAACTTCTTCTGATCTATTTAGAGCACAATGCACAGAAAGATTAATTTTTTTGTTCATTCAGTAAAACAAGGAATGTGTCCAAAGCACACTGATGTCCCTTCATACGATCATTTTCTGTGATTATGGATAATTTCATAGAAATTGATCCAATATTCACACATTTTGGTGCAAATCAATCTGGACTTTCATTGATACTGTGCTATGTAGCAATGTTTTGGGTTTTCAATTGTGTTAATTAAAGGAAAACCTTCATCAAAGACCACCCTTTTGTTTTTGTTTTTCATTTATTTCTTTTTATTACTGTTTTAATTTTTGAATAGTTTTGAATATTTTTTTTAGATATTATAATTTTTAATTTGTTAATTTGAATTTTGATTTTTGATTTTCTAACTATTTCAACCTATTTCAATAAATGTTGAATTAAGTGTTTCATGGTAAGAATTTTGTCTTAAGAATATCAGTTTACATGTTGAGGTTTACATGATGATGGTCATTAATTAGTTCTGCACAGTGAAATATTTTGTGGGAACTGTGATGTTCATACAAATTATTTTATAGCTCGTTTCACTAATTCACCAATGTTTTATTTCTTTTGAATCCTATTGATAGGTTTTATGGGATCTGGCACCTACTGTAGAATCTGTTTTAATAAGATGCCAGTATTTCCTGAATACTTTTTGAAGTTTTTCTGCTTGAGAATGATAATCTGTAATGAATGATACATTACATCTATTTTCAACTTTGTTCTTTTTCTTTATTTTATCTAGTCCGGTCTAGGAATTTGATTTTTGATAGAATTTGTTTTACCAATTTCAGTTTATAAATATAATAGTTTTTCAATAAAGAGTTTTTATCTAATTTGAAATTCACTCTCAGCGTTTGTGTTTTTAAGTACATGAATACCTTTGTCTTTAATGAAGGATTTAAAGTTAAAATGGGTGGTTTGAGTTTTATGAAGATATCAGAATTTTCAGTATTCTTTGAAAAGCATTTCATATCTAAAACACCAGTATTTTCAAGCGTTCATCTTTGAAGATTTATGGAATGATTATTTCATTCATAAGTGAACTTTAGCAGGTCATGTTGTTTAATAATTTGCATTTTCAAACGGAAATCCAATTTCAATTACTATGTATTGAGTGGTACTGGTAGGGATGAGCTGCTAAAAGGTCACCATGGTCACTATTTCAAGCTTCATTATAGATGATAAAATCTGAAATTTAGATGGTCAAGTTTTCAACTTGCCTGTTTATATCACAAGTGTATGAGACTAATTAGATGTCAAAATCTTTTGATGTGGTAAAAACAACAGTTGTAAATGTATCTAATAGTGTCAAATCAATTTTCTCTCTATAAATTTGTCCATGCATTCTTACTATTAACCTGCTGTTTGTGCTTTAAATCCCATTATTTTTTGACATTTTCACCTAATTAACATTAAAAATATGTAAAAATGAAACACTACATATTACTATCCTAAAAGAAATTCTGATGTGCTTAGAGGAAATGGCAATGTAACTTTCTTCAGTTTAATATACTATAGGTCTATTATTTGTTCATAAATACATTTTATATGTTTTATGACAGATATACATTTTGATAAACAAAATATGATATAAAAAGGGTGTGATATGTGATTTCTAAGCTAAAAAAATTAAATATTTAGTCTGTGTGAGTGGCGCTTTAAAAGCCAAGTGAGCAATTTTTTAAATATAATTTTCAAGAGAAAATATATATATATATATATCTTTTAGCATATCATATAAGAATAAGAAGGAGGTGTGATTGCAATCAAATACCAAATGTACCATGTCTATGTAAACAATTGTAGTTCACAGTACGGCCTTCAACATGGAGCATAGGCTCGCACAGCATAGTTAGCTATAATGGGCCTGAAAATGACCAGTGTGAAACAATGCAGACGAGATAAACCAATGGCCAAATTGATATACAAAACAATAAATGAAAAACAAATATGAAATAAAGTAATAAACGACAATCACTAAAGTTACAGGCTCCTGACTAGGGACAGATATATATAGAAAATATATGCAGCGAGGTTCAAAAAACATATGTGCCCTATCCAAATTCTCCTGGGATAGTGGTGTATATGTCTGCATTGATATAGTTCACTGGTAAACATATTGGCTAACAGTTCTTCTAGTCAGGATTTGTTTTTCGCTTAACTTTTAAACACGCTGCTTTTGGTTATGGCTGCATATGTTACTAAGTAAATTCCAGGTTTTTTGCATTTTAGAAAGAAACAGGTAAATTCCAGTTTTTTTGCATATTTAGAAAGAAACAGATAAATTCCAGACAAAAAAAATAAAATTGATGTCTTCCATAGGTATTGCTTCTAATCTTTACACGAAAATTTCCAGACAAATTGACAGCATCATGAAAAAAATTCCAGTATATTTAAGTAGTATAATGCTTTTAAAAACTGGAATTCCAGAAAATTTTGGTTATGGTGAAAAATATTTCCATGGAAATTTTTTTTTTCAT
The DNA here is from genome assembly GCA_017311375.1 of Mytilus coruscus. Lineage (NCBI taxonomy): Eukaryota > Metazoa > Mollusca > Bivalvia > Mytilida > Mytilidae > Mytilus > Mytilus coruscus. Next base: position 44,821,216 of record CM029604.1, on the reverse strand, counting down.
CTTAATTCTTATGTCTTCCATAGGAGGGGGGGGCAGATTATTTCTGGAATAGCCCATTTCAGAGTTTTTTTTAAGTTCATCTTAACAAATGGACAAACACGGATACTGTCCACTCAGTAACAATGTTTACATCTATTGTTTTGTAGATATCTATATTTATCATATTGTTCATATTAATCCAATACAACTGTTACCTGAGAGGAGGAATCTCAAAAATTTTACCTGACTTTTATAATAGACCTTCTGCCATGTCTGCAGGAATAAAAAAAAAAATGCCTATCAAATTTCCAAAAAATTTCTCTTTCTGAAACACAAAATTCATTTAAGGTAGATCATAGGTATATATTTCTTGAGATAGAATTGTCTTATAATTTGCCAAAATGAAGATTTTACTATGCTTTTTTCAAAAATATAATAAAAAGTATGGGTCACCGTGCTATTTTCCAAGCTATGAGTCTTTGAAAATTGCCTAAATTTGGTTAGATTGTTCATGAAAAAACACATTTGTATGCACAAAAAGAAATCTATGGGATAGAATTTTGAAATAAATTGTGAGAAGATAGGTTTTATAATATGTTTTAAGAAAATAAAAATAAAAATGGTGTCACCAAACTTGTTTTCTTGCCACAAGTAAAATTTAGAAATTTCCCTATCAGTCCAGTATATATTTTTTACTAAAAGAGTTATCTCCCCTTAAATGGCTTATTGAAAAAAATGATTCTAAATGCACCAAATTTGACATTGTTTAAATGTTTTGAATAATATAATAAATCACCAAGTTTTCTTTGTATAAATAAACAGTCTAACCAATAAATTTTAAATCTGTCTCCAAATTTGCAGATTTGGGCAAATAACTAGACCAATTTTGTACTGCGATTGTACAATCCAAAATGGCGGTATACCATGAATCTACCTTAACTTTTATATAAGAACCTTAAGTGCAATATAATTCCATAAAATCTTCTTTATGTACTTATGTACTCCGTGTTGAAGGCCGTACATTGACCTATAATGGTTTACTTTTATAAATTGTTATTTGGATGGAGAGTTGTCTCATTGGCACTCACACCACATCTTCCTATATCTATTAATACAGAATTACATGTATGACCCTTTCATACAGAATACATACATGACATACACCCTTTTATAATTCATTATCCTCCTGTTTTTTTTCAATGGTTTTGCAGAAATGAATATTTAAGCTTGATATTCTTTTTCCTGGCTCAATGGCGATGAGAGCTGTAGATCTATTCCAGAATCGCTGCAGACAAAAACTTAACAAATTCAAAATGCTAGTTTTTAATTTTTGCAAAACCTATATATCCCGTCTGAATTTCCACAATATTAAAACATCTCAAAATTTCTGAATTGATACATTTTTGTGTAGGATAAGATTGAAACAAAAAAAAAAACTTTACTCATGATAATGAATTAATAATTTTTTGAAATAATTTTTTTTTAACTCATCTTGTTTCACTTAATAAAGACATGAAAATAACCTTTCCTTACAAGTTTTCCAACTACATGTATCACCCATTATATGATATAATAACTTGAATTTCCAAAAAGGGATACATTTACAGTTAAAAAATCATAATTTTGGATTTCATTGAAGAAATATTGAACTTTTGAAAGGTGCAATATTGTTTGGATCAAATTCAGCAACTTTCTGTAATAAATAACTTTTACAGAAACATGTTTCCCTGGTAAGTTACCGGTACTGTAATAATCCACAGATGTTTTCTAATTTTGTTGCCCAAAATCTCAAGTATGAAATTATAAAAATCTATGTGAATATTTTTATTTTCAGGTTATCCTGACCAGGAATACCCCCCTCAAGAAGCCCCTCCAGCCTATAATCAGTCCACTCCTCAGTACAGTTGGCATGGACAAAGCTATGCACCACAACCACAGGATCACCCAGGCTTTCCTCCTGCACCAGGGACAGGCTATGAAACACAATACAGAGTTGTAAGTGGTAGTATTTGATGATAGATATTTAGTTTTAAAGTATTATACTAGTAAACTGTACATGTGTAGTCATATCCTGGTACAATGTAATTATACATGTATAAGAAAATGAAGTAAGCACAGACAGATTCATGAACATATGATAGACCTTATATGGTGATAATTGATTTTAGCAGGTGTCTTAATTTTTCCCTATTTTTCAAGGTAGACATTTTACCAATTAATTTACCCAATATGAATATTTTACTACCGTATCTATTAAATGCATTTTACAAGGCCCTAAAAACGCATTGAAATTTTAACTGTTCCTTTTTAAGGGATAAACTATGAAAAATACCAGATGTGAAAGTAACCAGATACATGTATATGGTGTGTCAAGTGGAAAAAATATGTTGAATTTTTTTATTTTGAAATGAAAATGAGTTGTAAATTATTTTTATTTTCTGGGTAATTAGTAGGCCACAATTGGGGCAGTAAATATAGAAGTTAATTTTTATAAAATTTTTGTAAATGTTTTTACTTAATATGTTCCTCTTCATGAAAACAACATATTTTCCACAGCTCATAGATTCCAATGCAAGCTGTAATGGGTCAAAGGGGCCTAAATCACACTTTTTACAACTTACACATAAATATACATATGAAAAAATAAATTACTGTAAGCCAGCACAATAATTTTTCAAGCAAGTAAATGTCCACATTGCTTTTTGATACACACTTGTTTAACTTTCAAATGTAAACAGGTTTCAGTTGTATCATCATGCCTTCAGAGTACAGGGATCACCACAGAATTTATTTTAAGGGTGGTGTTCACGAAAAAAAATTATATTGAAATTTACAATCACCATGATTACACAAGATCTTTATTGTAGATCATAATCTGTTAATTAGGAAAAAGATAAACAAATTAAAGCCATTGTAAAAAAAATTGTAATTAAGGCATGAATTTATACTTCTGAAGTAAAAATTGTCAAAAATTTTAACTTTTCATCACATTTTTCAAAAATTCAAGGGTGGTGCTGAGAAATTCAAGAGTGGTGCTGGAGATTTAAGGGTGGAGGAGCTCCACCCTTAAATAGTCTGTGGTGATCCCTGAGAGTAGCTCTTTATCATTTTTTTATTCAAACTATTGTTTAACTTTCTAATAATTGTTGCAGATATTCTTGTATTCTGCAATGACTTTTCATTATTTTGAAGTAAGTATTTGTTATGATTTTTTACTAAAATTATTAATTTTCCATGTACATGTATGTGTCAAATCTATTTATGGTCTTTTCATCACAAAAGTTGGGTAAAGATGAAATATTTACAAATACTTTAATTGGATAAAAATAGAAAAATAAGACATGTAAGAGGATTTGTTATTTTATTTTTTAGGTGGCACCTGGAATGGTTACAATGGCAGAACCTCCACCCCCAGATTATATGACAAGGGCCATAATGGTGACTGTGTGTTGTTTCTGGCCTATTGGAATTTTTGCTATCATGAAAGCCAGTGAGGTTTGTATTTCGATGATTACGGAATGATTCAACTTTTAACAGAAAATTTGAAGGTTGTTAAAAAGCATTTTAAGTACATTTATCATGAACCATGGTGTTTTCAGCTCACCTGGCCCAAAAGTCATAGTGAGCTTTTCTGATCGCTTTTAAACATCTGTTTATTTTCTTTTTTACTTTGTCAGATACATTTTTGTAGAAACCTAAAATAAATGCTCTCTGAAACCATGGGGCCAATTGAAACTTAATTTAGGCAAAATCAACCATAGGATGTCTAGTTTTAAAATTATATCTGCTGTTCGAATTTCTCATGATCAACAAAAAGTTGTTACTAAAAAGGGATCCTTATAGGAGTTATTGCCTTTGAATGATGACTTTTACCCATTTTTTTGGATTGACAATCAACTTGAAAACGTTGAACAGTAAGCATGGGTAATGTGTATTTGAACAGTAGGCATGGGTAATTGATATATAGAACTTTTACAGTGATGAATACTATAATTGATATTTGAACAGTAAGTTTGGGTAATTGATATTTGAACAGTAGGCATAGGTAATTGATATTTGAACAGAAAGCATGGGTAATTGATATTTGAACAGTAGACATGGGTAATTGATATTTGAACAGTAGGCATGGGTAATTGATATTTGAACAGTAGGCATGGGTAATTTATTGAACTTTTACAGTGATGAAAACTATTTTGAACGAAACTTGAAGGTATTGTTATAAGTTTTAATGAGCACAAAAAGAGTACTGCAGATCAAGCAGGGTTTCGGCTGGCGGTCGCCATTTTCGCATTTTGCGAAAAAATAAAAATTGTGGCGATTAAAATTCGTTATTGGCGAAAGAATTTGGTGAAAGAAATATAACTGTTCGACTGCATCCATCTTGTTTACTTTTTTTCGTGTTTCTTGGACTTTTTCCCTGATCAGACAATACTGGGAATTCACCTTGAACTCGTTACGACAATAATCATCTGATTGCATTTTATAACCATCGGCAACAAAGGATTATAATTAATAAATGTGTTGATTGTATTGTTTCGTGAAATGGTGTGGTTAAATGGCTTCACATGTCACTTAAAGGATATTTTACAACTTTGATTGAAATAATTGTTTTGAAGTGGGTACTTTACAATCCTTTTAGCGACGCACACTTTACGTCTCCTTTTTCTTTTAACGATGGTCTGGAAAAAAATCTGTTGTTATGACAAAAATATTCAAAAGTAAGAAAAATCTCTGATCGATTTTATCCTTCAACTAGACGGGAAGTATCTTATAAACTATTATAGATGAATCCCGTGCTTCCTTGCAGAAGTCAACATGATGATTTCATGATCTTATTCTATATTACAATTTTACAGTGTCTTTTAAAACAAAATGTTTGTTATTATTGAGTGTTTTTATGACAATGAGATTAAAAATATATATTTAGAATTATAAAAGACATAGTTAGTTTTCTCGTTTGAATTGTTTCACAATTGTCATTTCGGGGCCTTTTATAGCTGACTATGTGGTATGGGTTTTGCTCATTGTTGAAGGCTGTACAGTGACCTATAGTTTGGTAACTTCTATGTCATTTGGTCTCTTGTGAAGAGTTGTCCCATTGGCAATCATACAACATCTTCTTATTTTCATATACTAGTAGCAATGTGGCAAACTAATTTTTTTTTGTTAGACAAGGAAATTTTAAACGAAAAATAAGTTTTTGTTTGTTGGCGAAAAAAAATTGAAAGTGGCGAAAAATATATTGTTTTGACAAAAGCGGTGGCGAAAAAGAAAACTGACCCAGGGGAAACCCTGAGATCAAGTCATCATTAATATGCATGAAATATTGACCACTGGACATTAAGAAACCACCAATCAATTAATTACCCCAGTACACAATGCTACTTTTTTACTACCAGATTTCATTGCCAGTTCATGAAATGTTGCATATTAACTCTTTAGATAATATATTGATGTCCAATGTTTTTCAGAGTAAGTCAGCTTATGCCAGGGGTGATCTTGCTGGTGCCAAAGAAAACTCCAGATCAGCAAAACAGCTATCCAACATTGGTATCGCTGCTGGTGTTGTCTCTGTGGTCATCTTAGTAATTATCATGGGTGTCTACTTTGGCTTGATTTTTAGTTCTTCTAGATTTGGTTAAACAATTGAAGAAATCGAGAAGAAACAATTGATGGTATTCGAATTTTATAGCTAACCCTTTTGAAGTGTAAATTGTATAAAATATTTGGATCAACTTATAATTTTTACTTATATTGATTGATACATATCATAAAAAGAGATATTTTTAATCTTTTAAAGTCATGTGACAGACTTAACAATATATAAATGCATTTACAGTTATGGTGTGCTTGTTCATGTGAGAATTTCTCATATTAATACACCGTCAAAATTTCATGTTTGGTTAAATTTCTTCAAAATACTGGTCTGGTCATCTGTTTTGTATATTGCCCTTTCATATTATTTTAAACTGCTAGGTTTTCTTACATATATTCGATGTGCCCGTGCTGTCTATCATTTGTTGTTTAGTTTTATATGTATTGTCTATCATTTGTTTTTTATCAATAGTACCGCTTAAGTCGACGCTAGAGGCGTCTTGACCTTGTAAGGAATGCATGATACATGATATAAAAGCCCTGTTCAATACAAATTGTTCAAAAACTATGTCTTCTTAAATTTTGTCAAACAAAGTTTATTTAATGTACATGCTTAATGTGGTTGTGAAATATGTTGAATATGCAGCATAGTTTTTACTTGTCAGATCTGTTCCTTATTTTTTAAACCTGTGGACATTTTTTTTATAAAAGATATGATTTAGTATTTATTTGATACATGTATATTAATTTTATGAAAATTTCCGGGTAATGTTTTATACCTCTCTTACAGTAGGGATACTTTTCCACTTAACAAGAAGAGGCAAAATATTTTTATATATATCTTGTTTATACCACATGCATTATTTCCTTGGAATTATATTGTTTGATTTTTTTGGGGTAAATTTTGAGGGCTAAACATGCCCTAAATGTTTGAATCTCTCTGCTTTAGTTATGTTCAACAATGTATGTTCAACAAAGTACAAAATATTACCACAAGTTTCAATATTGTACCTTAAGAAAATTTAAGAAAACACTTAAGTTTTATTTTATTTCAATCCATTGAAGAAATTATATCAATGTATTTTATGAAAATTATAAAGGATAATTAGTTGAAGTATCACGTTCAAACATGTCAAATGAAACTTTTAAAGCAAAAAATTTTTGTATTGTAAATGAAGTAATTTGAAAATATATTAAAAATGTATTGAACAGGCGTCAAGGTGAACTGAGCATTTTACAATGATGTCAATTAGGTTTAAGAGGCTTTTAGTAGAAATATTTCTATACAGTTTTTTGTTGTTTAGTAATTGGTTACATATATTTGTCTGTAAATATATTTTTTCATAAGACCATGATATTAGTTGATTTTTTCTTAATTTAGAAATAATATATTATTGCTGTTTATTTTTGGCAGTTCTGGTTAAAATTCTGAAAGGGTTTTAGATCAATCATTTCAGTTTAATTGCCATATTATAGCACCCTAATGGTTTAATGATTTATCCATAGATGCCAACAGTTACGATTTTTGAACCAAAATTAAAGTGTTACGATTAACCTTTTATGCCTTTTGCAAATATTTTGCGAAAAAGACTTCCATTCAGCGTGATGGTCAGTGTTCCTCACTTGCTCATCAACTTTGAATCTTAGTTGTCATAAATAAAGGAAGTCATTTATATGTCACTGTGTTGTCTAGTAGTTAGTATGACTTACATCAGCACAATGGTCAGTATTCCTCACTTGCTCATCAACTTTGAATCGTAGTTGTCATAAATAAAGGAAGTCATTTATATGTCACTGTGCGTCAAGTTGTCTGTATTACTAATATCAAATTTATGGAAAAAATACTATTACTGAAAAAAACCAAAATTACGGAAATCGTAATACATTTTACTGATTGCAACAAAGGGAGGTTGGCATCTATGTTGATCATTTATTTTTTTGGCATAATGTTTTCTGTGTTTTGATTAATTAATTGTCAAGCGTATTACTTGTGTTATTTTTATGCTTATAAGTGATCATGCATGCAAATGGAAAAGAAGATAAGACCTAGGCAGCAATGCAGAAATATTCTTCAGTTTTCTTACCATGCAATTCTTTTGACAGTTTGATTCTTGAAATAGTATATGCTGGATAATATACTTATGACTGGAAAATTATATTATGGAAACAAGTGTACAAGAATGATTATTATTTTAACTACTAACACATAATTAACATATTTTATTGTCAAACAGTATATGTGACAATGTGGATAAAAGATTTACTATAACTATTCCAATTCATGATCAACATGTAGTAATTTCACTTATAATCCATTCAGGGAACCAAAAAAAAAACCCATAGAGTTTTAATTTCAATCGAAAGGAGGCATTCAACTTTTGTCTTAAATGCAATAATTTTTTTTATGAAATCAATTTTTTAATGCATTAAACATCTGTCTAAATTCCTGAAATTACTATTGCTATTTATGATGCTTTTAATATGAGGCTGTTAATTTTTTTATATAACCATATTTTTATACGAATAATTACAAAATTACGAGATGTTACATTCCATATTCTTTGTTATTGTGATTATAAAATTATACATTTACCATTATAAATTTATTGTTTCCCAGAGCAGACCAAACTAATATGAAGAAAGAAAAGAGTTATCATTCTTAGTATGTTGTTTAAAATCAAAATTTTTTTTATCAAGAAAAACTTAGACTTTATTATAAATAGATTAGAAATACAAATAAATATTTTTTTCAAATTAAGGGCCTTTGATAGGCAACATGACATTCACATTAACACACATTACACTATGATTAGAATACACAGTTTTGCAATGGAATAAACATAAACTGTTCATACTATTGTTTAAACAGTTCTAAATTGTTTTCCATAAAATCTTAACTGATTTAAATACTACCTTGATAGTTATTAAGTAGTTTAATTATTACTTTCATTAAAATAATTTCTCTTTTGAGGCATTTGACAACAAATGTTTGAATCAAGTTACTCTACATAAATTATTATCATGTTAAGAAAGCACGTCCGAAGTACGCAACAAAATTATAAAACATATCATGTTAATGTTTGCAAAATTGTTACCATGACAGACGGCAGTTATTTTATTATTTTGTTTCTCATATTTATATGTGGATCAATGTTTGATTTTATGTGTTTTTAATCAAGTATTGTATATACATATCTATTGTTAAAATACTATGTTGGTATGTTAAAATATAATTGTTAAAAGCAAATATAGTTTTAATGACTTTTTATGCCTCGGCCACCAGTAATAATTTACCCTTGTCCGTCCAATCCACCAGTATGTCCGTCCTGAAATTGGTTACTGTTCTCTAACTTTAGTTTGCCTCAACCAAATGTTATGAAACTTGTATACACAATGCTTATTACCCCAAAACACAGATCAAGTTCGAATTTGGGTGGCGTCACTTTCACTGATCTCTGTTCTCGAATTATATCCCTTTATAAATGGAAAAATAAATGAATTTGCCGTTTTCCATTTTCTAACTTTAGTTTGTCTCAACCAAATGTTATGAAACTTGTACACATTGATTTTAACCACCAAACACAGCTCAAGTTCGAATTTGATTAGCATGACTTTCACCAATTTTGACTTATCCCTGATTTTATAGTTCACTGAATATGGACATGTGATAGTGCAAGCGGTTCAAGGTGTCATATGAACACATGTTTACTAGTATGGTTTTTAAAAATTCACAGTTCAATTTTGCAAACATAAGTAGTCAGCCCTGAATACTGTATCTGATTCATTCATTCACTCCAATAATATTTCCAATTGATGAAAAAATACACTACTACATCACTCAGAGCTATAGAACAAATGAAAAACAAAAAACAGCAAGCTCAATCTCATTCTCAGACACTCTATTTTCATGTGTGACTGTGCGAATTCTGTCGACTGTCAAACAAGGGAGAGGTTTAGCTAGCTATAAAACCAGGTTTAATCCACCATTTTCTACATAAATAAAATGCCTGTACCAAGTCAGGAAGATGACAGTTGTTTCTATTCGTTTGATGTGTTTGAGCTTTTGAATTTGCCGTTTGATAATGACCTTTCCGTTTTGAATTTTCCTTGAAGTTCGGTATTTTTGTTTTTCCAAATCCTATATGAAGCAAACCAACTTTGCCAGGTACAGGTAGAAAGTATGCATCCATCAAGTAATGTGAAATTCTACGGCCTTCTGAATAACTTTATATTTCTCAATTATCATCAAAAGAGGCGAAAATATCAAAGGGACATTCAAACTCATAAGTCAAACATAACCTGACAACACCATGGCAAAAATCGACAAACAGACAAACAACAGTACATAAAACACAACATAGAAAACTAAAGACTGGACAACACGAACTCCACCAAAACATTGATGTGATCTCAGGTGTTACTGAAGGGTAAGCAGATAATGCTCCTCCACATGTGGCAATGATTTAAGCAAAACAAAAGAAACATCTCTTAAGCTTCCTGTCATTGAACAAACGTAAAATTGATAAATTGATTGGTGTTTGCTTCACTTTCTGTGGGAAATATTTTATGCATATTCAGGACCAGAACAAATTAACAACATTGCAAAGTAGGACGACCAGGATGCAAGGTGAAGTTACTGCCACTGCAAAGTGAATATATGTTGGATAAAGTGCAGACATTTTGCCTGGCAAAAGGCCACTCTCAGACCCCTCAAAGAGTTGTTGTTAGGATTCTTTGATGTACAAGGAGCATGGCAATCTTCCCATTCCGACTGGATCTGGCTGCGTATATAGATAACCATTTGATATTCATGGGGAGGGGGGTAGAAGGACTTTTTGTGGATTGGATATTTATTTTCATCTGTTGTAACACGCTTATTTTTCTAAATTTGCACACATATATGTACTAGTACTGCATTTTGTGTTGAAGAATATTAATGTTCATCCTGTCTTGGGGAAAGATTATTTATTTTCAGTTCTTACCAGGGCAGGATATTCATTTCCAAATTATTCTTTCCCACCAGAAAATCATATGGTCACCCATAGGCAAATGGACGCCCCCTCTTGAACATGTGTTTTACCCTTGGCTGCCCTGAGGATTCTGGAAATCAATATTCTGGTCTGGTAATAACTGGAAAAAGTTAGGGAGCAACCCCATTTAACTTCAAAAAGGGGGGGATATGGTTTTTGTCTGAGTCGAAAACAAAATTTCGAGCGAAGCGCGAACATTTTTTAGTTTAGTTTTTCGACGCTATCAATCAAATTATTTTTTTCAAAATTTAACACTGTAAGGTATGGGGAAAATCTGGATTCAGAATTTTTTTTGTCATTTGCTTGACCACAATATTTTTTCTCATCAAATTGGGGATGAGAATATTTTTTTAGGAAAAATACCCCTTCCCCCTCCCCCTCACTTTAACACTGCCCAAGATAGAAACCTAAACAAACTCCCATATTCATAGCTCTGATTCCTTGTTCTGGTTTGGCTTTACTCTATACCTAGTATGTATTTGGTTAATTGAAAACAAAGATCTAAACAAACTTGCTGTAAACAATTCATTTCAATATCTAATAATGCATCTGATTCTAATTTTTGATTAGTAACGTATACTGTACAGCCAAAATTGTATACATCAAGAGCAAATAACATTTTATCATTTTTTTAAAGTAATGTAAAGGGTTTATAGATATTTATTTACAATAGTCTGAACACCACACCATATGGACATTAGATTTGAAGCACACAAAATCTATAATTTCGGTCGTATAATATTATGACGTTGTCGTCGTCGTTGTCTGAAGACATTTGGTTTCCAGACAATAATTTGAGTACTAGTGAATGGATCTCCATGAAATTGTACCACAAGGTTTCATACCACAAAAGGAAGGTTGGGATTGCTTTTGTGGGATATTGTCTAACTGTGTAGGAATTAGGTGCCAAAAAAGGGAGTCGCCAACAAGCATTGTTCTTGTTTCAGAACAATAACTTGTGTATAATTGTATAGATATCTATGAAATTGTACCACAGGGTTTCATACCTAAAAAGGACGGTTGGAATTTATTTTTAGGGTTATGGCCCGAACCGTTTAGGAAAAAGGGGCTAAAACAATACGTTTCTAATACTTTGTGTATAAATTGCTTAATTATTTCTTGACCAATTTAAATGGGGTTTAATTCAAAGTCTTAAATTCTTGGGGTTCTTTAATATGCTGAATCTAACCGTGTATTTAGAATATTAATTTTGGGCCCCGTTTTCAACTTGGTCCACATTGAGGTCAAAATGGTTCAAAATTAAACTTTGTTTGATTTCATCAAAATTTAAATTTTTGGGGTTCTTTGGTATGCTGAATCTAACAGTGTATTTTGATTTTGGATATTGGACTATACTCATTGTTAACAGGAAAATGTCCACTATCAAATTTTTAAGTTCTTAGAAAACATTAATTCTGTGTCAGAAACCTATGCTATGTCAAATATTAAATCACAATCGAAATTCAGAGCTGTATTGCACAATTAATAGAAATTGTAAATAGAGTTAAAATTAAAAATAGATACAGCATCAAATTCTATTTTATAGAAGAATTAATGTATAAATATAGTTAGAAATTTACAGTTCATTATTATATATTTTGAAAAATGATTAATGATTGAAAGATATTTTAGTAAATGTTTTTTTTTTCAGTTTGTTTTGTAAATATTTTGAAAAACTTCATGGTAGGTTTGTTTGTTATTCTGTATAAATTAATTTTCAGAATGCAATATATATACATATTTGATGAAGCGAACCTCTAAGTTAATTAAATTCTTGGTGTACTTGGATATGCTGAATCTAACTGTGATGTTGGATAGGTAGAAGTCTAATTTCAAATTTTTCAGTTCTTTTACCACATTCATTCTGTGTCAGAAACCTATGTTGTGTAAAAAATTTAATCAAAATCCAAATTCAGAGCTGTTTCAAGCTTAAATGTGGTGTCCATACTTGCCCCAACTGTTTAGAGTTCGACCTCTGCCGTTGTATCAAGCTCCGCCCGACGGAGTATTATATTTTCTATTTATTTTCTGAAAGCACATTAGAAGAGCTATCGTCTCATATTTTATCTTAACATGGTTTTGCTCTTTCACACAAAAAATATTTTCCATGCATAATCTATACAAAATCTGCCAATTATTAAAAAATCTATCGGTTTCATTTGAGCCCTCCCCCACCCCGTCAACCTTAATATGAATACATGAAAGACTAAAAATACAGTTTACGATAAACAAAATAACAAATACAACTTTTCTATGACTATAGCTAAGATGATTATCACCGCAAACTGTAAAAGTAGAAAGAAGAATCATCCCACTCAAAGCAATTCTTGACCATAACGTACATTAATGTACCATTTAAAAAACACAAAAAGTACAAAAACAAAATCCAGACACTTTCCGGAAACTTAGTTAACAATGTCTACAGCCTAACACACATTACTACTTTTGATGAGGTTGTACGAAATGATATAGGAACTCAGGTTAAAATTTCCAAACAGAAGATAAAAGTAAGAATAATGAAATTGTACCTACTAATGTTAAAAATAACTAAATAAAAGGAAACAACTAATAAAATTAATATAAATTAAATAAATATTGTCATGATATTGTGACTGTCATATCTATTTGGTTGGCCTTATTTGTTTTGTGTGGCCTATTATATACATTGTGTACAAAATAATACACATTGTGTTACAACTATGCAGTTTACAAATCACTGGAACAATCATTGATACTCATGGAATGATTAATATATATATATATATATATATATATATATATATATATATATATATATATATATATATATGCAGACCCTAGAGATAGACATAGAGATAGACATAGACATCGATAGACATTAATATTTCTCAGCAGTTGGATTGACACTTTTATTTACAAACTACACCATACATGATACTAGATTGTGACCTATTGGACGTAATATTCTGTGGATTCCCGTGAAGATTTCCGGATAAAGAAAAGACAAAAGATCAGATATATATTTTGACAGTTAAGTTGACATTTCTTTTTGTGTTATACTTTTTGTAAACTAGTGTATAATAAATCTTGTTAAATTTTATTTTTGATTTGTGTCTTTTGTTGGCTACAATTAAAAGGTGATTTTCTGGCGTAACAATATATGTGTCACAGTGTAAATGACACTTTCGTTTCTATATGTCTTTTTGTTAATTTGTGTCGTTTGGTTTGTGTTTTATCAAGTTTCATATGTCTTTTGTTAATTTGTGTCGTTTGGTTTGTGTTTTATAACACTTTCGTTTCTATATGTCTTTTTGTTAATTTGTGTCGTTTGGTTTGTGTTTTATCAACACTTTAGTTTCTATATGTCTTTTTGTTTGTTTGTGTCGTTTGGTTTGTGTTTCATCAACACTATAGTTTCTATATGTCTTTTTAGTGTATATCTGTGTCGTTTGGTTTGTGTGTCAACAACACTTTAGTTTCTATATGTCTTTTTGTTTAGGGAGCTACCATTTGATTTTTTTATGGGGGGCTAGGATGAAATTTGAAAAAAATAGGCAGGACAGGAGTTTTTAGTAAAAAAAAAGGCAGGATGAGACACTTGCAAAAAAAAAAGTCAAGATGACAATTTAGGTAAAAAAAAGTCAGGATAAACTTTAAAAAAAGGCAGGACCGAATAGAGTGAAAATAAAAAGGCAGGACAGAGATTCAAATGGTAGCTCCCTTATTTGTGTCGTTTGGTTTGTGTTTCATCAACACTTTAGTTTCTATATGTCGTTTTGTTTATTTGTGTCGTTTGGTTAGTGTTTCATCAACACTTTAGTTTCTATATGTCGTTTTGTTTATTTGTGTCGTTTGGTTTGTGTTTCATCAACACTTTAGTTTCCATATGTGTTTTTGTTTATTTGTGTCGTTTGGTTTGTGTTTCATCGACAAATATGCAACACCTCCTTTTAACATACACACTATTTCTATTGCAAACTACATAAACATAAACATAAACATAAAAAAAAAAAAAACACAGAACTAATGTTTGTATTTGTTTCGCTCTCTAAACTCTTCAAATTCAATTTGCACAACAGTCTAGTATGATGTATAATAATACTGGATAACTATTATTTTCATGAATACAGGAAGGATTATTAGAAAATTAAATATCGTTTGTTTGTTTTAAGTGTAAAATCATACAAAAACTGTTTACTAGTAATTCAATTCGTCAGACCCTTTGTATAATAAATGTATTCTTTACACATCACTTATGTATGTTCAATCTCTTACATCGTTCCGAAGTGGACTTTTTATCTTTATATAAAGGGCTTGATCACAATCATTAGTAACATGATTAAATGAAAAATATGGAAAAAGATGGATGTTCTGTAAATTATTATATCACAAAGAATAATTAATCAAATACAAGAAAAAGTACGAAAAATTACCCAAAAAAGAGCCGAAGTCTCGAGGGCTGATATTGACCGAGGGCTGATAATACATCTGATATGAAAAATGACATGTTATGATCTTTTTATCATATGCTTCAATAATGGAGAAAAATAACAGTTTAATATATTGATCCTTTTAAGTGGTTCTCAAGTAGAAGTTCAAAAAGTGAAAAGTTTACGGACGACGGACGCCAAATGTAATACATCCGATATGAAATCTTTTTATCAAATGCCTCAACAGAGGAGAAAAAACAGCAGTATAATATATTTTATATTCAGGATAAAAAAAAAACAACATAACAAAATGAACTGTTTGGAAAAGTCAACATTTGTAAAGTAACTTGCTAAATTATGCTGGAAACTTTGAAAAATGCATTTATTGTATCATTTTACATAATATATTTTCCTGTTTCCTAATATTTGTTTTGTATCCTACTTTGTTATGTTTTTCACTGAAAACGTACCATTGAGATGTATTTTCTGGAATTGGCCGAGTAACGCCGGAATGCCATGTGCAATAACGTTACGAAGAGGCATGCGATAATAGCCGGAAGCAGTTCATAAATTTTTCATATCAGCCCGCTAAGCACCATTTCGGAAAATATGGAATTCACGTAAATTTCATGCTATTATCATACTGTTAAAATTATAAGTTACTTACTCTAAGTGTATGATAAAGCCAGGTATTTTGCGTTTTGATTTAACATGTTTAGGTAACCAAAGTAATGTATATATTGGGCCCTCAATACCTAAATGGTCACCTAATGCCATTAAGACTATCATTCGTCACACGATTTAAAAGCCATACATAAGAGGTAACATTAGTTTACCAATGTTCAAATCTCATCACTTTATAAGCTACAAATCAAGGCAAACAAACTGAGGGAATCGCATAAACTACAACAAGGACGAGACCGGGTTCGAATACAGGGTAAGCGTCTCATGCTATAAATGCATCGCCCGTCATTCAAATCCACCCTCAGTCAAGATGTGACAATTGGGAATAGTACATACAAATGTAATCAGTAAATGTACAAATAAATGTGGGATCAATTGCATGTCTTTAGTAAGTTGAGACACTATAACGATCAAATGATTAATGATGGTGACCGTAAAACATGTGAATTGGTAGCCTTGCTGGAGTATTTCAAATAAAAAGTATTACCTTTTCAAGTTATGTTCATAATCAGATCTTACTTTTGCATCGCGTATCAATAGAGATGCGTATACACCTTATGCAGAGGCAGACGGTATATATATCTCATGTTCAAGAATGAGAAAACTAAAATCAGTCCAAATATTACAGATCCAATGTTTGAATTGTCCATCAGAGACAGTTTTGGTAATTTGGTATAGATATAAAACAGACCTTCTTGTGTCTGTGCTATCCCAAATTCAGTTTGAAATACGATAAACAAGGACTTCCGGGAAAAAAAAGAATAATTCTAACGTATACGTACGTACTTTATCATTAATCAAAGAAGGAACGACTTGCTACATGTTTTCTTCTTGTCTTTAAGACATCTTGGCATTATGTTTTGCGTCAGATGAGTATGAAAACAAGTTGGATGACATGAAAATACAGATTGTCTGTGGATATATCAATCTGACAATTAGGACAAATAATTGATGTCGGTCGATGCTTTTGTTTTTAGTGGGGTTCTTATACAGTGTTATAAGAGAATAACAATGGTATTCATAAGTGATATGAACATTTACAGTTCTTATAGATGAAACACTTTTCAATGGAAAATATAGTTAAAGTCAGAATATGAGACAGAGACAATTAAGAAACCGAAGACAGGAAGTACCGTGGAAAAGATATTATACTAAATAAAACCAATCAGGATTCAAAGTCAAAATGAATAAAACTAATAATACAGAAATACTAACACCACTTCATTCTCTGTTTGATAACTTAATATGATAAAACCCAGTGAGTATTTAAAGACGTTGATAGACATATTTCGGGTTTAATCAAGGCTACAAATGGAAATGTTATTATTTTCAAAATATTTCGACCACGGAAGCTACATGCTTTGTTTAGGACGCCATAACGACATTAAGAAGTAGAAACTTTGGAGGTATTAGAATCTGAACTGCAAGCTACTGAAAAAAAACAAACTCCTTAATTTTCTTCAACCAATCACGATCATGGTATTATTTAATGTACTTTAATTCTCACAATTTAGAAAAAAATCTTATGATCAATACAAGGCAATAAATGAAAATGAACAATGATTACTCTTTAATTGTTGTTCAGGTTGTAATAAATTCATCTTGCAATTATTAATAGCTTTTTAGGCCACCGACCGTCGTTTTATGGTGACGATCATGCAACAGGCGTCTACAAATGATCTCCAAAAGGGAAATGAATTGCTTTTTGACCGTCTAAGTGATTGTTTTACTTTCAGAAGTATATTTGCTATAAACATTTGCTAATGATTTATGGTTAATAATGGTTTCTGCCTGTATGTCTTGGCTTCCGGTGCTTGTAATTTGTCACAGTTGTCGTTTATTTAAATGTGTAGGATAATTCAGTTTTTCAGTTAAGATTTGTAATAAAATATATACTAGTGTGATCGTGGCTCCTGATATTGTGAATAATTTATTTCTTACATTAAACGACATCATGATGATATTGTAAAACTGTAGGAGGCGTGAACATATGTTTGTTTTTGAATGGAGTAATTGTACTTCCATGTTAACTACAATAAGTTTATTTTTAGTTCTTTCGTTTTAAAAAGAGAAAATAACGAAGTGTCTCTGTGGGAAATTTTTAAGAAGGAATATAATGGCACGACATGGGTTATTATTTGGCCCCAATTTTAAAACGAAGAGGTGAAATTCTATAATCTTTTGAAAACACTCTTTCTTTGTGTTAATGCATGATTATATATTGGTCCGTAAAGTCATTTGTGATATCACTGAGACGTCATACAAATAGAAAATATTAAAAACAGCTGTCATACAAGTGGGAAGTTTAGCTAGCTATAAAAGCAGGTTTAACCCACCATTTTCTTCGAAAAATGCATGTACCAAATCAAAAATATGATGTTTTTGGAAAACTTCAAGATGATATTTAATAGACTGAATTTTAAAGTTGTTTTTAGTGCTTCGTGTCGATATGATGAGTCAAGCCCTTTTTAAATGAGTTTTACAGTTTGTTCTTATACTGTGCTGTTACACTACTGTCCCGGGATAGGGAAATGATTGAGTGTTCACAAATGTTTACCTCTACTTCCTTCTTTATGTGTCCCAAGTCAGTAGCCTGTAATTCACTTGTTGTCGTTGGTTGCTGTTTGCCATCTGTGTTTCCGTTCATTGTTTTACAATAAATCAGACTGTTCGTTTTCTAGTATGAATTGTGTCAGATTTCGTCATGCAGGGGCATTTACTTACTATATGGTATGGATTTTGCTCTTTGTTGAAGGCCGTATATCCACGTCCGATAGACAATAATGGATAGTTGCCTTATTTGTAATCATATAATGACTTCTTTTTATTATATTAATAATTTTTTTTTTATTTTCGGAGTTAGCAGCCAAAAAATACCGTTTGCTATCTTATTCTTTTTTCAACTTCTTTTCCAACGTTAAAAGTAAGTGCAAACGCTTCCACAAAATTATTTTGTTAAATCCATATTTGTCAAACATTTACAGGGAAATTAAAAGCAAACTCCATTTGGGATGCCCATAACCTAAATACACCTTATCGCTTTTTGGGAATCTGCCCCTCTTGACCCGAGAATCTGCGCCACATGACGGACTATTTACGTCATACAACAATCACTTTTACTTTGTGGCGTCAGACATTTTCTATAATGACGTCAAAATTTTACGGGAACCTTTGTGGTGTCCAGTAATGGCGGACAAATGTGATAGGTGTATTGTACTTCGTAGTTATATCTTATTCAGTTATAAAAGTGATGGATAGGTTCTTTTCCTATTTGAAAAAGCTGCATTCGTATCATTTAAAAATTGTTAAACCTCACCTGTACTTTTTTCACTTCGATGGTAAAAGTTGGTAAAACACAGTGGAATATGCAAAATAAAGAGTTTAAATGGTACTTAAAAGGTTACCTTTTGTCAAACGTTTAATCTAATTTCGCCGTTTCAGAATCTAAATTAATGCATTCTGGGTAATATTTTCAAAAGTGTACACCAAAGCGTCGTGATTGGTTAAAAACGTCCTAAACAATAGACAACTTTCGAGTTTGTCCTTCACCGGAAAAAACTCGTGAATTAAGCGCTCCTTTATGACGTCATTTACCAGATAGAGGGGATCGCCTGTATCCCTGCACTATTTACGTTCATCAAGCGTCTTAGTGATCGTCATTGTGCAGGATAAACTAGAAATAATGTTTGTTCCATAGGTACTTAATCACAATTCCCTTATGACAGCAGTGCTGATTGTCAATCATGAGAATTCAATTTGCCGAATAATTCGTGCAATATAGCATCATAGTTCTCCAACCACTTGCTCAACATTGGAACGGAAGTGACGACGCCCCTAAACGCACGAATGATGTTCACTAAAACCAAAGTTTTTGACGGAAATGCATCGAACTCGAAAGTTGTCTATTGAAATTCAACCAATGACGTGACGTTTTTTTTTTTTTTTTTGGGGTTCGGACAATAAAATTACCCATTGTCCTTTAGATTCTGAAACAAAAATATATTAATAAAAAATTTCACTGTCAAAGTACATAAATTTAATAACTTATTAATGGAATATATTGTTTATTAAACCTTTCTATATGATACATTAACTCAGTATGGCATCAAAACACACAGCAGTCAGTAACTTGTTTAAAAGTATTTATTCCAACGAAATGACGGATTTCTTATAACCATATCTTGGAATTGTGGCGAAAAAGGAGAAATTAAAGAAACAAAGATATATTTTTAACACACATATTTGAAATAATCATCTATTGTTAATCATGTTTTTTTTTTAATGTAAGAAGATTAAAGGAAATTTGAATAAGGTGACAAGAAGATTCCATTTCATCCAATTGATTTCATAACCAATAGGTTAACGCTTTTGGCAACTCTTCCTCATGATGTATACAACATAAAATATCAGTAACATTTATAAATGCATTTAAAACTCTCAAAGTTATCTTTCTTGTTATTTGACATCCATATAAAAGCATGAAGAAATCACAATAACAGGTTTTATAAGCAATTAATTTTACAGCAAAAGCTGCTTCAAAATGTTTAACTATATATGAGATAGCTTAAATCTAAAGAAGATACACACATAAAAACGCTTTGTTATCAAGTTGGTGTACTAGAAAATTCACACAGGTGTTTTAACTTGTTTTCTTGTTTGTTTGACCTATTACCATTTTGTGCAGGTTTTATACGATTCTGAAACTCTCTTCTTTAAACAAGAATAATTATAATCCTTTGATTTTTTTCATGCAAATAGTTATATATAATAATGGTTTTACTATATGATAAAGATTGAATCTTAAAAACACCTAAACAAATAAATAATTTTGTAAAGGAGTTGTCTTCAAATATAGAGTTATCTTCCTATTGTTACTCTTCAATAAGAATGTAAAATGTACATGATACAGAAAACATTGACAGCAGACAGATTTTCGTTTTGCACATGACTCTGATACATATTTCTACTGACATTTAGCCTACTTTGAATTATACACACTGAAGAAGAAAAGAAGTGTTTTTTATAAATTGTATATGGCTGGTCCATATGCATGTCTATTCTGAACATGACAATGTCCCATGTGGGCTTCTAAAAATTACAATACACATGAGGAACTGTACTGTGTGAAAAGTATATTCAAACATTTGAGATCTCTCATGCTTTAGATCAAATAGATATATCAGAATCAACATTAATATTATCACGAGCCGGTTTATTTGTATCCTCTGAATTTGTAAATAATTTATCAATATGCCAAAGCCATCGTGATCAATATGGTATTTACTGGAAGAGAGGAAACACCAACCAATGCAAACATCCCTGCACGGACCGGCCAAGCAGAAAGCAGATTGGGAATTAATTTTAACAGAACGGTTGAGATATATTTGTTGTGGGGAAAATAGTTTTAGTTGGAGATGGTAATTAAGATACATTGTTTTCATGTTTCAAAGAAATTAAATGAAGTAATTTTTACTAGGAAAGAAGAGGTTACATGATACAGTGTCACTTTAATTTAAAGTAAAACCATAAATGTCTGATCCTTCATTCCCTACTCCAACAAGGGTGTTACCATAAAGTTTATAATACATTTTCTTACCACCCTGTATAAGTATTTTGCACAGCATTCTAAAAATACTAGCAGTAATTGAAGTACATGTACGGTATAGTATGAATCCCCTTAGTGATATACTTCTTGTCTGATCTTGAAAGCCCAGACCACTTGTGTTCAGTCTGGGGTACGTGTATTATGGACCATATACTATATTGCATGTACCGGTACATGTATACGGATGGGATCCTATATGGACTATTAATTTTGTGGATAATTTGGAGATTAGTATGACGTCCATTATTACTGAACTAGTATATATGTAACACTCAGAAACGTGTCCCTCCCCCAAAAACATGTCCTATTCCACCAAACGTGTCCACATGACATTACTGAACTGCAAAACATGTCTAAGTTATAAAACAGCGCCAAAGCATGTCATTTGTATAAACACCCAAACATGTCCATTTTTTTATAAACTAGCTCCAAAACGTGTCCAATCCCTAATGTGTACATATTTTATTTTTTACTGGAAATGTGTCGTGTCAATATTATAAATACGTAGGTTATTTGGTTATTACTTTTCATTAATGTATACTCATTTTGCTATTTCATTAAAAATAGAAAATAACTTTAGGTCTTGTTTTCTTAACCGCCAGAATAACCTGGGTAAAAGTGGGGACGTTCGTTGAGCTATGTTAGATGTAAATGAAAGCAGCCATGCTCCTTGTGTAAGGAGAATTTCCCATTCACTGCGCAATTCTAACTGAAGTCATAAAAAAATTGTTTTTACTCGCTCTTGATTTTTTTTAATTAAAATCCCAACTAGTGTTAATCACGAATACCCGTAAACATTTAGGTCCAATCCTCAATTCCTGGTATGATAATAGAACCTATATACAGTATAAAAAAGAAGATGTGGTGTGATTGCCAATGAGACAACTCTCCACAAGAGACCACATGACACAGAAAGTATACAAAAACTATAGGTCACCGTACAGCCTTCAACAATAAGTAATGCTCATACCGCATAAACAGTTATAAAAGGCCCCAAAACTTGAAAAGGACAAATGTTTTTACAAACCTAATATAGAAAGATAACTCACTTTTACTTTTCCTAGCATTGAGATACCTACTTAAGACATGTCTTAGATATGGCTACATACTTCTGGCTTTAGAATTTATATGTTTGGGTCTTTTGAGTTATGGGAAGAGTTAAAGAGGGTTTAGTAGCAGGATGGGTAGGGTTGGTAGGGTGCCTTGGTCATCTTTTCTGTATTCTTTATTTCTAATACAATTTTCACTATTCTCTAAATCTAAACACCTCTTATTCTGTTTTCTTCATACAAATACCCATTTTTTCTATTTTTTATTTTTCGTTTAAAAAATTCTCTATTCTGTAGCATTTACAGACCATAAGCTAATGTATATTCTTCTACATATGAAATACTGACAAAGAAAATAAAGTACACATGTCAGTTTTGTTGTATGTATAGAAACCCTATGCAATAACTTACTTAGTGTAATATGTTAAATGGTGTAAAGTGCAGGCTGAGTGCATAAGAAATTTAAATTGAACATAGTTTAAATTTTGATAGAAGAATTAAAGACTCTAGCTGGCTCTAAAGTTTGCTCCAAGTTTTCAAAACTGGCGACAATATATAGGAGCTGGCTATTTTTCTGGCTCCAACTTTTGGGAGCCAGAGCAGCCTGCAAAAGGACAAATGTATTTTACAAACCTAATATCGTTTAAATAATGCATAAATATTTGACACTGGACGTTATGTCTCTTGTTCGTGTGTCTTTAGTGCTGCTTGAAACCTAAAATTTATTAAAAAAACCTGACAACCAGTTTATGATTTGAAGAGCTTTTACAATACCACTGAGAGTTAAAAAAAGAAGTCAATTCTGCTGAAAGCCCGCCATGCAATATTCGGATTAATATAAAAGCATCATTGGGGTTTATTTATAGTTTTAATCGTATAACTAATTTACATAGTAAACGATTATTTCAACTGTACAAGAATTATTTGTATGTTTGCTCAAAATGAGCATGAAATACTTGCAACTGGCCAATAAGCAAATACAGTCAAAGTTAATTCATATGTTATAGATTGAATTTACAATTATAATAATCATCAATAACCGGCATTGAACAAACTAATGCTATAATAATGGCCACTTCATCAACTGTGTCCCCATCATAGAATAGCCGTAAACGTTATTTCATTCGGGAAATGAGTGTATTAACGCTAAAAGACGTGAGCTGTTCTGGCGTGTAATAGTGGACACATTTTGGCAAAAAACAATTGTCGGACAAGTTTGGCGGTTCTCAAATCGGACAATTGGGGATATTGAATATTATGGACACGTTTGGGGAAAATAGACATGTTTGGGGGAATCGGACACGTTTGGGGGAAAGGGCACGTTTGGGAGTGTTACATATATATTTGTGTAGGGGCCAGTTGAAAGACTACTCCAGTTGCGGGAATTTTTCGCTGCATTGAAGACCTATTGGTAACCTTTTGCTGTTGTCTGTTCTATGGTCGGGTTTTGTCTCTTTGGCACATACCCCATTTCCATTCTCAATTTTATTTTGATATTTTGAAAATGGCTGCTTCTGCTATAGAAATGAAATAAGATAACAATAACGGTTATGCTTTCTCAGAAACAAACATTAGCTTTTCCATAAATGAAATTGCAGACAGGACAGTAAATTATTTTCTAAAAAGAATTCTAAAAAGAATTTCTGTATTTATCAGGGTTTACATACATGTAGGCGTTAATGCACTCATAAACAATTTTCTATACATCTTACTTTTATATATATAATGTGAATTCAGAAATTTTTAAATATGTAGTAATTGATATTATTGTTATTGTGAATCCTAAAGAGATTGATTATAAATATGAATTTAGAATACCAGTATGTGTTACTTTTGTTACTATGCTTGAATGTCTTAGAAATCATGTATAATGTTTGTGTAAACACCAGATTTTCATTAGTCTAAAAAACATTGAACTTTCACTATTCCTAAAGGTGACAAAATAGAACGATATGGAAATATTTTATAGAATACAGAAGCAGGTATATATATTAGCACAATTTTAAATTTGTGTAATTTTGATGGTTAAATTCTAGATACTAAAGTAGTATAAAAATATAACAGCTTTAATTATCTATAAAGTGTATTTTATAACTTTGGATTCTCCCTTGGTCATATAGATATCAATACTTATTGTCACTGTTATTTGTTATGTAATGACACCTCCTAGACAAATATACACTTTAAAACTACATATTTGTAGAGAATGATATTTTACAAATTTTGTTGTAAGAAATTGCAAGTTTTGACATTTTCAACAGAATCATAGAAATAAACCACAATTTTGTTTGTCTAAAAACTTGGTATGCTTTTATTTTTATATTTTACTCTATGAAACAAAGGAAATATAGATTTACTAATTATATATCAAGAGCAAACTGCTGAATTTGAAAACAGTTGATATTTTTCTAATGTTTTTGAAAATGCATTTTTGATTGATTATCTCCCTTTGTACATATCAATAGACAATCAATAGTCATTGCATAAATTATCATTGTATTATGTTCATTCTTGCTGTTATTGGTTTTGCTAAATGTGATAAAGCTTTTGAAAAAGTAACACTTTGATTGTCATATAAAATATCTACAGGTTGATATTTTAAATTCCTAGATTTATTGAGCGTAATTGCTGTTTAGGCATTGTTCATACTGAATTCTAGAAAGTATTTGAACAAGAGCCCACAAATTGTATATGCTTAAATGCTGAATAACCTCTTTCACTGATAATTTCATATTTTTTATTGGACCAAGGCCTGTTTAGTTACCTAAATATGTACTTTTAAAATTTTAGAAAATTCATTTTATTGAATTATCTCCTTTGTACCATTGAAAATCAATATGTATTGCATCATAACTTGTAATGGTACTATGAGCATTGTTACTTTGACCTACCTTTTAAATGCTATAGTGTTTTTGAAAAGAAACGCTTAATTTTGAAAATTATCTACCATTGCTAGTTTAAACTAATTAAGGAAAATTTGTAAATTTAGGCATTTTTCTTGAAGATTTCTAGAAAATATGAAATGAGACCCCAGCACGATTGATATCTAAAATACATAATTAAGTATTCCAATTAAAAAACAAAGTGAGTTTTCTTTATATTTTAATGGACCAAAGGCTGGATAGTTTTAAAAATGTACTTTTATGATTTTCAGAAAATATTTTGGATTATCTCCTTGGAATAATCCACAAACTGTTTCTTTAAAATGCATGTACTGGTGAATTTCTAAAGCTAAAATACTTGATTATTCAATAAATCATCATTCTTTATCTCGTTGTTTTCCGCATTTATAAGTTTCAGGGTGTTGAATTTGGTCAATTTCATAGAAAATACTGCCTCAGACATGGAAAACTGGTTCCCGGTACATTTCAGCATCTCCAAGCTGAATGTAATGGGAACCAGATGAAATATTTTTTATGGACTTCTTTCATAATATTCTTTAAGCACACAAAGTTTGAATCGAATCTGTTGACCCCCTTGTGGACTGTTTTGCATGGTTTTATGGGAGACTGGGTGTTAAATGGTATGTGTTCTTACTGTTCAAATGAATATCATTTATTTACTAAATCATTCATCTTCACAGAAGTAAATAAACACATATATCACCTTCAGATGACAAGACAATGACATCTACCCTTTTGTGGTGAGTTCAAATTTTAAAGTGGAATGTAAAGTGTAACAATCTACTTTATGCATTTTTTTAAACACGTTTTCACATGGCCACAGTTTACGGTTAATCCACAAATTTCATTTCGAGTTAGCCAACCGCTCGAATTCCTAAAATGTTCAACATGTTAAAGGTTCATCAATACACTGACAAAAATGGCTGTGTTTACATCATGAAATTTTCTCTGAGTGCAGACAAAACTGTGTAATTTGAAAAGTTTTAAAGACTGGCAGCACTTAGATATATACAAGTTGTATCCATTTTGTGTTTAAAAAAGATACAAACTTTTGTGGATTTAGCTAAACATTTTCTTTCCTTGCCGCATGTGGTGTAAAAGTAAACAAAGTCAGGTGAAATCTTTGAGATGGTCCCCTCAAGTAATGATTGTATTGTAACATATTGATTGAAATGGACAATAGAGGGACAATAGAAATCAACACAACAAAGGTGATTTAAATAGTGTAAATGAGTGGACTGTATCAAATAAAACTCAGGTGTTTGTTTATTTTACCATCTTCTGTGGCAAGGAAAGAAAATGTTCATCAAAAACTGTAAAGGTTTTTAACTTGCAAAACATAAAATGGATGTAACATTTATTTATCTAGGTGCTGCCAGGCTTTAAAACTTTTCAAATTGTACAGTTTTGTCTGTATACAGAGAAAATTTTATGGTGTAAACACAGCCATTTTTGTCAAAGTGTATTGATGAACCTTAATTATAATAATGTACGTGATCCGACATAAAACGCAGTAAGGAGTTGTGTTCTAACGTAAAAACATATCAGAGGGGGTCATATCAGTAGGGTTATGAGGAAAAACGAATGAAGCCGACGCTACGATAGTATTTTGGTCATTAAATATCATAAATAAGTTGATCGATACAATGTGTCAGGGTCTCAGTTAGCGAGAGACACTTTTTCACGGACCTAGATCTAAAGACACAAGAGAAGTTGTCAGTTCCGTAAACTTACCGATTGTTATCCCTTAGGCTATTTTATTATTTTTGATAAAGTCTATATTGGCATAACAGAGAAGCATGCCTAGAAAGAGACCATTACCCTATCGACACACCCTCCATCCGGTCGGAGTTCATACGATTCTCTCAGGATTTTTCCATTTCATTTGTATATATGTTAAAATTGATTCATGAGCTTCGAACGTCGATAAATGTCAACAGTCTCTTATTTGTAATGTTATAATGTTTTCCTCTCTGTTTTTACATCCAATTATATACACCCTGTCAACGCACAAGTTTTGGAGTTCATGCGTCCTCCTTATTGCTTTCATTTGATGAGTTTATTCAAACCCGAAAATGATATTTGAACATCGGTAGATTTTTGTTGCCTCTTATTAGATCATTACAGTTGTATAAAAATCAAAAATCAACATTTTTTGCTTTCATTACCATTGAAATGATATTTTTAACTTTTGTAAGTGATAAATATTAGATTAAAATTGTTCTTATCATACAGTGCAATTCTTCAAAACTAAATGTAGTATTTCAGATTTGAAAAGACAACGGGACCGATATGCCATTATTTCAGGTTCTGACTTTCAAAACATACAATATATACTCTTAGTACTATCTTAACCTGAACACTATAGTTAACAGCAGCAAAGACATTTTGGATTTACCTTTTCATGAGCATATAAACAACATTTACAACCTTTTTACAAGCTTCTTTTTCAGACCTCATACTTATTCAAAACTGTAAGATGTATGATAGATATGATTAGTCAAGACTGCAAAAGAGAGGCGAAGGACACCAAAGAGACATTCAAACTCATAATTCAAAAACAAACGTACAACGCCATGGCTTAAAAAAATACAAACAGACAAACAATAGTACAAAAAACACAACATAGAAAACCAAAGACTGAGCAACAAGAACCCCACCAAAACCTGGGGGTGATCTCATGTGCTCTGGAAGGGTAAGCAGATCCTGCTCCACACGTGGCACCCGTCATGTTGCTCATGTTAGTACAAACCCAGTGATAAGTATAATTCTGTAGGTCACATTCGGGAAAAAGGGGACGGGATTGTAGTTATGACGATAGGAACATATTCGTTGTCATCTGTGAAACGAATAATCCATATCGGTCCAACAACTCTTGATGGCGTCCGTAAAATTTACAAAGGGATGATTTCAACTTCCCCACTTAGAACTCCTGGTTAAATAGCTTTCTTGTGAGCAGCAATCCTTTATCAAGAAATCATGATAGAAAATACAAGCCCTGGACTATCGTATCAACAGGGAGATAAATACTCCGTTTGCAGGCGCTGTTGGAATGTTGCTACGTAGAAATGGAAAGTTTACAATTGGGTAGCTGAAATCATCTCTTTTGTCGTAAAGTTTTATTTTCAACCGATCCTCATTGTCTATTTCTAAATGTAAGTCAAAATATGAGGCAGACTTAACTGTATCTGTGGTATCCTTTATCTCAAGTTCGATGGGATAGATGCGTTCAACATAGTTATCAAATTTTGAATTATTTAGAGAGAGAACATCATCTATATAGCGGAAATTGAATTTAAAGGATACTGCTAACTTCTTTTCTTCCTTCTTAAGAAGTTCCTGTATGAAGTCAGCATCATATGAATAAAGGAACAAGTCGACAAGAAGAGAAACACAGTTGGTTCCCATGGGAATGCCGATTGTTTTTTAAAAACACGTCCTCCAAACGTAACAAATATGTTCCAATTGTCGTAGCTACAAACCCGTCCCCTTTACCCCGAATGTTACCTACCGAATTAGACTTATTACCGGGTTTGTACTATGATGACCAACACGACGGGTGCCACATGTGGAGCAGTATCTGCTTACCCTTCTTGAGCACCTGAGACCACCTTCAGTTTTTGGTGGGGTTCGTGTTGTTCAGTCTTTGGTTTTCTTTGTTGTGTTTTGTGAACTGTTGTTTGTCTGTTTGTCTTTTTCTTTGTTTATGCCATGGCGTTAACAGTTTATTTTCTACTTATGAGTTTGAAAGTCCCTTTTGGTATCTTTTACCTATCTTTGACTATCAAGAAATCAAGCATCTTGATAATGTCAGTTTCAGAGAATTTTTTGTTAGAGTCAGAGTGATTTTTTAAAAAATACGATTTATCCCTCCCTAAGAAAAGAAACTTGTATCTACGTAAGCCATTCTTTTTCATGAAACAAAGCAGGACCAACTCGGAGTTCAGTGTTTTTGTGATTTGACTTTTTTCAATTTGTCTTTTAGTTTGGAATGGGTAAAGTAAAGTGTAGAAAAGTCAAATGTTTTAATACTATTGCAAGATGAAAGAGTCTTAGATTGTATGTACTCTAACAGATCTTTGGAATTTTTAAGTATCCACATCCGATTCACGCCGCCTCTATAATAGGTAGTTTCACAATAACTTTGAAGCCCGGCTTTATTTGCTGATAAAATTGATGTTAATAATTTAGGAAGAGGTTTCGTGAAGCACTTGGAAGACCCAGCAATATAACGTTGTTTGTAAGGACACTTATGTAGTTTAGGTATCCAATACAGTCGAGAAAGATCCAGTTCTTCATCTTTGGTTGAAACTCCAAAGGAACAGACCTATGATTCAGGATTTCCTCCTTGGTAAGTGTCGTCGGGGTATATGTTGAGTTTCCAAGTGAATTGTCAATACCTAATTCATTTATCAAGCACTTTATGTGATGTGATTTGCATACAAAACGATGTTGTTTGGGGCTTTATCTGCGGGGACAACAACATATTTGTCATGGAGGTAAGATACGTGTTTTGCAACATTTTGGTCTTTAAAGATTGATGTAGCATGGGTATTCATAGACCCATTCAGTTTCTTAATTCTGACTTGTATCAACGACCTCACAGCCTTAATCCATTCGGAAAGAGTATCTACGTCTTCTTTCTTGCGTTTAATCCATTGCCTGACATAATCATCGACTGAATCCATCAGTATTTTGAGGTTGTGTTCAAATTGATGGATTTGGGCTCACGATATTTCGGGCCATTAGATAACACATTTCGCACAGAAGTGTTATTGACAATGTTTAAATCACCAGTAATAACGTGCCCAGCCGGATTATATATGAATGGGGAACTAGCAAAGGTGCAATCAGGAGGTTTAGACTTGAAGTCGTCAATATTACGATCCTGCAAGATGTGTTTGTAATTGAAAATTTTAATTGCAATTTGTTTGGTATAGGTATAAGAATTTTTTTTTTTATCGTTATAGGTAAAAGAAATGATAGGTACAGACAGTACTTTAAATAGGGAGGTAATTGTACATATTCATTATCATAAATCATAATTTTTAAGTCAGAAAGAGTTTGAAAATAAAATAATTTGCAAAAAGTAAACTGATTCATTTTCTTCAATGGTTTTAGAACATATAAATGAAGAGGATGATTTAATCAGAGTAATTAAGGGAAAACAATTTCTTTTGATATGTCACCGTGACGTCATGAAACCGGTCTTAATTGACATATTAGAAAAAAGAGGGATAAGACCATAGACTTCAAATTGTAATTGTGTGTATGAAATTAAATTCAAGCAACAAGCTCAACCATTACAGTGTTTGATCACGTCAACATCTGGCAGCAAAATTATCTTATGTCTACAAATTAGTACTATTAAGGCTGTAGATATGAATGACATGATTTCAAGTTAAAGCTTTTTTGACAGTTTGTGGAGTTTTCCCATAAGTATACGAAGTTTGAAGCTTGTTAGATAATATCAATAGAATTCTAGTATAAATACTAGTATATGACAGAATAATACCTCTTGAATATATGAAATGAGTTGTTTGAAAGACTTAACAAATTTTTTGATTGTCGATCATAAAAAAAACAAAAGGATGACCCTACTTTGACCTATAATGGTTTACGTTTACAAATTGTGAATTGGATGGAGAGTTGTCTCATTGGCACTCATACCACATCTTCTTATATATATATAATAAATGCATGAATTAGTTGACTACGATAAGTATTTATGTATCTCAAATCGCGGAAGTCATGTTTTCGCAAAAAAGTGAGCAGATCATAAATTATCCTATTCAGTTGAATAATCTGATCAAATATACACTGATACAACTGAAGTGATCCATATTTGCTTTTGTTTTCTTGTAGTATAATTGCAATATTTATTTGTGTATGTATATAGGTTTAATTTACGATAAAAAATTAAAATAAATATCATTTTAAAGTAACTCTATTCTTCACTGGTGGTTTTGTATATGTATCCAATGTTTTGAGCAAAAAATGTCTATTTTTGCAGTTAAGAAATACAATCTTTTGTTTAAGGAAATGAACACAAAATTAATTATTTTAAAAAATATCTTAAACTGACACCATGAAGATGCTTAATTTTTTATTGTCAAACTATATGTTATATTTGGTGGATTTTCAAAAAAGTATAGCTCTAGGTTCACATTCCCCAATGCAGATAATGTAAATGCTCTTTTATCAACTGTATATCATATTTGTTATCACACCTTCCTCCCGCACACACGCACACGTTAAAAGAAGAAAAAATAGATAAGTGTAGTTTTAGAAAGAAAATCATGTTGAATATAGTTATACTAAATAAAACATAAAATTAAAATGTTGACTTCAATTAACCTTCAAAGTTTTATAGATAATTTTCATTTCGATTAGTTTCCGTTAATCGTTTATATATGCTGTCTTATAATAGCTGTCGTTAATTGTGTGGCAAAGGTGAATACGTGTTGAAAACCATATTTGGTTATGTTTTATTCTAAGAATGTTTGAACAAAATTAAACATGAATGGGTGAATCTCTTATCAACATTGATGATACAAGAATATTTATCAATAAGTCCTGCTTTATTGGTCAGTACTACCGGATGTTTATTTCTCTGTTCCTTGTTCCAGTCGATCTTTTTGCTACCAAAAGTGAAATTCAAAATTACAATTAAAAAAATTAGTGCTACTTCAAAAATCTAAAGCAATTATCATTTATATGAATGTTCCCTATCTAATGAAATAATTTCGATAATTGTTAACAGATAACAGATTCATTGTAACAATACATCAATGGAACAATTGTAATATCAATGAAAAAAACCCAAAATCTTCTTTTAAATATTTTGCAAATTTGCTAGCTTATATACTTTTCAAATAATTTAATTTGCATTTTTATAAACACCATCAATTAGGCATATTTAAACAGTTACCCATTCGGAACCTCATATTGAAATATACGGCTTATATCGTTGCAATCAGATAGCAAGGAATGACCAAAAGACATCAAAGAGTAAGAAAATGTGATTTTAATTGCAGTGAAAACTTTTAAAGTACAAATTGTTTCATTCTCTACCTTATTATCTTATCGACAATTGGCGCTTATTTCAACTATCTACTCATCCATGTGAAAAAAAACACTTCGCAATTATCGAACTGAGAGAGTTTTTTTTTCCATTTCATATTTGATTGATTAAGAAAACGCACGTATCTGTGAAAGGTTTTGATGGATGTATAAATAGAGAAATTTGAGAGGTAGAAAATCGATTTTAATAAAGCATAAAATCAATATCAATGATGTAGCGGATGGTTTTATTAGTATGGCTGTTATACGGACATGATCGGACAAACTCGTTATCTCCCGATCTCGGCGTATCGCGTTAATCTCTAAGTAAATGTTTTCCATTTGCTTTCTTCCATCGGAACTACAACACGCTTATCATTTATTTTATCTCTCAGTTATTGGTGATTTGATTAACTTTATTTTGTGAAGGAGTGTTTTAGGAAATAAGGATATCAGGATTCTTTTCTAAGCAACAAAAATCTATGTCAAAGGAAATTAATCTTAATTGAAATGCACTAATGTACTTTTTTAATGCAGATAAACAAGGCTAAGAGACAGGTTAGATGTTAAGCGAGATATTTTTAATAAAAAGTAAAATATGTCAAATCGTTTTAAAATTGACGCAACAAAATCAGTTAGATAGCAATTGTTGAAGTCTATCATTGAATGCTATGTAGTATATAAGAATGTTAAAGCTTACATGCTATATGAATAACAATTTAGTATCACTTTTAAAAGTATATAAATAGTTGAAAAAGTCTGTTTACGGTAAACACGTACATTTACGCTTGAAAAGAAAAGATTGTTGCCTCTTAGACCAGTATTTACTGCAACTAGAATGGCTTATTATTTGTCGTAATGTCTTTCTCCATTGGCATTACAAGAGAGGCGAAAGATACCAATGGGACATTCAAACTCATAAGTCGAACATAAACTGACAACGTCATGGCTAAAAAAGAAAAACATCCAACAAACAAACAACAGTACACAAAACATACCATAGAAAACTAAAGACTGAGCAACACGAACCCAACCAAAAACTGAATGGGGGATCTCAGGTACTCCGGAAGGGTAAGCAGATCCTGCTCCACATGTGGCACCTGTCGTGTTGCTCATGTATGTACAAACCCAGTGATAAGTCTAAAATTACCATTTGTTGTCTTTTTATAGTTTTGGAAGGAAAAATAGCACATATTGCTGATATATTCATACTCTTTTCCCAAGTTTAGTCACATAGCTTTATATAGCTAATGACGGCTGTTTGGTAAATTTAATGACATAAAAAAAGAATATAATAATAAAACTAATAATAATAATAAATTTTGGTAATAATAATGATAATAATAATCATAAAATAATGTTCATTTATGATACTTTGGATTTGTTTAATTGCATAATAAATGCGTATTAGCTATCATTAAAAGATCTGATCCAGTTCTTATGGTCAAAGATTGAGTTTCAAATTGCACGCTGATTGTATACCTCTTCTATTGTTCGTCCTTCGCTTGTCACGTGACTTTCGGTTTGTTTCGTTTGTACTATATTTCCGTTCCGCTTTGAAAATAATTAGTTTTGGTAAAGTGTACTTGTGATTTGATATACTTATATGGTAATTATGACTGGGAATAATTTTATTTCTGTAGAATTTTGTGTCCACTGGATTTATACACATCTTAAAACAATCACAATATTATACATTATTCGTACTTTTATTCGAGTGAATTTGGCTTTCGACTTTTATCCTTTGCTGAGTACGTAATTCCAGAAGAGATCTAGATACACAACCATTTGTCTGCCAATAACACTTTTGCAGGTACCAGATTAAAAGTCGGTCTTGTATTCAATCTTTACCAGGCACTGTACATTGCGTTTTTATTAGGACTGACTGAACCACATCTCATTAAAACCCTAGTGGTTAAAAAAGTCAATTTCTTATAAGCACTTGAGTTAACTCCGGTAATTTTGGGGTTTGTGTTGCTAAAGCTTTCGGTTTTTGTTTACTTTTTCTTTTGGTCATGGTGTTGTCTATCAGTTTTTCTTCCACCGATGGTTTATTATTACCCCCTTCTCCTGTCCGTTTATATTTCCAATATTTTTTATGCTTTGGTTTTTCCCTTAAACATTCACTTTTAACAACAATAATACCTTATCCTTTGATTTCCATGTACTGAGATTCGTATGTAACGTGCATAATATAGACATATTATTATGTCCTTAAATCCATTATGATAACATAGAACACTCTAAAATGAACTTGCCTTGACATATTTTAACTTGCAACAATGATTATGTTTAAAAGGTGACTCCTGATATTCTTTTTGAAGTATAGCTACAGAAGAGTATATTGAAAGATTTCCTAACATCCATCGTTTTAAAATCATACAGCATGATCGCCTACAAACAAAAATGAAAATATCGATATATTTAACCTAGGTTTCCTAGGTTGAAGATTTACCTGCATGCATAATTTTATAAACTTTCTGATTTGCAAAGAAACATGTTTGCACTATAGACAGTTTATGAATACACAATGTGTATCAATGTTACTGTTTATATGGTAGCATGCACTTTCGCAAATAAATGATAGTTGATTCAACTGAGATTAACACGTAACCTTAAGTAATGAAGTAATTTTTAAGCAGCAGACACTTATCTAATCATTGGAATGAAATAGTGACACAATAATCACCGTTGGTCATGTTTTTGTACTAATTAAACGATTAGAAATTATACTTGCTTCGATATTACCAATTATATTCCTAAGGTTTGGTTTGCTGAAGTGCAAGGGCGCGATTTTTACATTTTAGTCACGTTGCATGCCGAAGTTATTGACTTTGGGTAATATAAGACATTGAACAAATTTAATATCAGAGATTTGACATTACAATTGGAGATATTTGAGTTGGAGAAATAAATGATGATCTTCGTTTGCTTTTCACACGCTTTTATATGCAATTGAGTGCAAATGTTTATAGAAATATCAAAGTTTGATATTGCAAATAATTCTCATTATATATTTAATAATGGGCAACACAGCTGTTTGTCAAAGTCGCGATTGGCCTTAAATGGCCAAAATTACAAACAAACAAAAAAGATTTTATTTCACGAAATCTTTGAAAAGAAACACAAAAGTTTAATAGGAATTTAGCAATAAATCATCCATTTATTTAAAGTTTAAATGTGTTCAAGCTTGGAACATAAGAGGGACAACAATAAATGATAGTCGTTGCATACATTTTTATAAGTAACCACAACTCACTAACTAAGATTAAAACAAGATCACTAGAATGCAACAGTGTTTGATAAAGACGACATAAAGCATCACTGCACATGCTTATTCGACGCCATCGCGAATTGTAGGATAGTTACTTCCTCTCCATATGTCAACTTACCAAAGCCATGTTGTCATGTCATAGTTCTCATATATCTTACTTATGCTCTTTTCTTTCAAACTCTGTTACAGCAGTAACGTTGCGGTGCTATGGTTGCAACAGTCGCTTAGCGAAAAGGGACTTACCACTGTTTTGGAAATTTAATTCACCATCGTCTTTCTGACATGATGTTATGTTACTGGATGTAACATTTTTAATGGATGGGACTTCGATCAAAATACCATGGCAAATGATGTGTGCACAATTTTTAAATGTTTGCCATATCGACACACCTGATTGTACTACGTTTATATTCCATGCATTCCAACTGTTTTAAACCCCGATGTTTGGCTTTATGTCTCTCGACGATCATGAAGCCTGTCTTATAATGGAATAATGGAACAAGCCGGAGAGTGGGGGATCATGGTTTGGTCCCTTTATATGATGGATGTCTATTGAAAACACAATCACTAAACATAACGAACATATTGTCAATAGAAAATAACTTGATGATATCTGTCCGAGGAACGTTTTCTTTTAATCAGGGTATATATTTTTTAATGTATAATTTGCCCCGTTCTAAAACAAGATATTTTATCAAGGTCGCCCAAGTCTGCAAAATATAGGTACCTGTACAAGTTTGAGGAACATAACGAAGATTCCAAGTTAGAATGTATGCCACGTGCATTTTATTAAGTACATATTCTTTGGTTTGTTTTTAAAAATACACAATTTTATGGTTTGGCACTTTGTCACCTCTGTCTCAAAATTGATATTGTACAACTTCGAAGAACAGATAGAAGATACTAAAAGACCATGACTAAGATAATACACAACAGTGTAAAGAGACAGATATACGAAAAGATAAACAGCGCACAACACACAGACTTTCTTTAATTTAGTTGCCTCAGAAGCTAGTATAACCAGTTCCTGCACTATTAGAGATACCCGTCGTGTTGCGCATGCAAGTTAATGATGCTGATAAGCCATGAAAGATCTCATGGAACGGAGAATGTTATGATTTTATAATCACAAAGTGAATAATTTTATAGCCTGATTTAATCCATCTGGTGAGGTTTGACAGGTTTTGCAGCCACCAATAGAGTCAGTCGTCAACATTATAACGTTATGGAAGCAAACAAGTATCTTTCAGATTTTATGCACATTACATTACATTACACTACCTGTACAAGTCTGATGAAAAGCAAGAAGATGACAAAAGGATAAAAATTAATTCTAATATGACGTGTTTCTTTCGCTTTGTAAACAGCACCGTGATAAAATTCTCGATATATCTATACTTAGCACAGACTCAGAGATGTGCATATTGGTGGCTGTTACTATTTACCTCCCACGTAAATCCACATATATCGTAACCTATGTGCAAACACTTTGTCGATTTCGTTGTGTTCAAATTGAAATTGAAAAAGAAACTACAGAACCGTTATTCTTATTATAGTACATAACAAAAAGAATTAATGCACAAAAGTTGTATAATATCAAAATAAAATAAAATTCCTCGAAATTAACATGACGTCATACGAATGAAAACTCTCAAGCTGAACGTTTTCCGTTACGTATACGCCCTAAGTTCGGATAATATTGCATTAAAATGGAAGCCATAGATTTGTTGGACATTTACACATGGCTAACGCTCAGGATAAAATTCGAATATCACGGCCCAGGCCATGTGTAAATGTCCAACAAATTATGGCTTTCGTGAATTATTTCTTAAATAAATGAGAGAATACACTCAACTATCACTAAAAAAACCAAAAAGATGAAAAGAAGCAAGTCTGTCATAATAGAATTGATAAAGGAAACGGTGAATTCATTCCAATATCTTGAACAACTACATCAAAACATTAAGCAACACTAAATTTCCTAAATGACAAAAACATTAAGTTATACAAAAGATAACCACCGACGGATTTTCAAAGATAAAATTTGTAGTTCACTTAGATATAAAAATAGAATGTGTGAAGATAGCTGTTATTAAGAAATTTATGCAAGTTGACTGACAAGTGTCAAATGACACGTACTCTAGCTGCAGCTGCATAAAACATTAATATAAGACACTTTTGCAATATTATCTATAATTGAATTGAACTTCATCAAAATTATATCCCTCACAAATGAAATTATTTTTGATATATTAAAAGATTTTGGTTTAAGTTGAGAAAATGTAATTACCACAACATGAACTAATATTATTGAGATCGTTTTAACGAAATTTCGTGTAAAAAATGTAAATGATATCATAAAGTTTTTTTTTATACCAGTTTAAATATAATTATAGCAATAATTTTCAATACAAGATTGCCGCTTCAGCTTTCATTCTCCCAGACTTATTTCATAGTCTCCATGTACCTTACTTCTAGCAGTCAAATATAAATAGTGTATTTTTTACATGCCAAGAAAGAATAAATTTTAGCCCTTTAAATGATACTTTAATTTGTATAAAAAGAATCATTGCAAGAGAACAAATTATTATACATATTGTTGACACTTCATCTGCTTAGATAAAACTTTCAATCAGTTAAAAAAAATGTTAGTTTACAGATTATATCTAGGAATTGTACATTTGCAAAGAGTGGTCTTTGGCAATGAACACAATCCAGGCGAAGTTTGTCCCATCATCATAGAAGTAATTGTGAAAATCCCGCCGAAAAAAGAAAAATATTCACAGCTCTAACATTGTTTGGTCACACATTTCGACGTATAAAGTATATTCAAATTGACGTGCCTGCATGATAAGTATTATTATCCATGACGATAAACATAAACAGCTGATTTGCAAGGTAGTCTATCCTCAGTATTCATCAAATATTATGTCACAAGCCGAAGAGGGAACACAGTAATTTACAAACAAAAACTCTATTTTCATAAAGCCTATTCAGTCTAGTGATCCAAGACACTTGATAGAGTACGGACAAAGTTCGTAATGATCAATACTTTATAACAAACAAAATCTAATAAAATGCATTTTTACATTCGACATATATTTCTTGTATATCTTCCAAAATGATTTACTTACTTCAAAAGAGAGGTGAAAGATACCAAAGGGACATTCAAACTCATAAGTCGAAAACAAACTGATGCGCGTGTCTGTAGTGACGTTTTGGATTTCAGTGAGCGTAAGCTATGTATTACTGGTAAATTATTAAGTCAGGGATTTCGTTACCACAAATTACTAAAAACCTGAATTCTTCCATAAATACAAAGATATGGTTTGCAAGTATGGCTGTACCTGAAGAAAACTTATTTCAAATGGGATAGCACATCCTAAATTTTACGGTGATGTTGTTTACCCGAGCCCGGAAATTTAGATACGATCCGGATAAACTTATCAATCTTTTAGATAAACTTTTTTCTAAAAGGTTACTAATTTAACACTGTAGTTAGATCTTTGGTTATTGTTTTTATTGGTATACACATTGATTTCGTTATCAGTTAATTAAACCATACTAAATATTATAGTTATACACATATGAACAATCACGGAACTACAATCTGTCGATACCTATATTTGGGGATTTTATTTATTATAAATCAGAATTGCAATTTCTTGTAGTATAACTCAAAATTCTAAATTGTACTTGGAATATTCTAGGAACAGTGACAAATATATGTTTGTATTATCATCCAAGAACTTCCAATCCTTTCAAGAAAAGTCGTGTATTGCACAGTTAATTAAACAAGAAAATGATACAGTCCTTGCTTGATACGAAATGTAGGAAATGTGTTAAAACAGTGCTGATTTCCTTGTTATTGTATACCCACAGTAAGTGGGTACAGAGTACAGTATAAAAAAGCAAAAAGAAATGCCTCAAGAGAATTTCCTTTAACCGGAAGTAGATGACATTACACAGTACTATGATTGGCCAATTATACCTGGTTGAATCTGTCAAAGTCGATCGATGAAATTATTTAATGATATTTCATTCAAATGATTAAATAACAGTAATTTTGAACCATACGGCGAGGCAAATATTTTCCACTTACAATTCAAAAGGTGACGTTAAATTTGTAATTTTTCTCCGAAACTATGATATGATCAATGAATATTGTAACAATGGCAGATATAATCATGTTGTTTCCGCCGACAGGAAAACATATTTCATTCGAAAGAAACCTTGCGACAATTATATTTTACATACAGGAATGATCATCACGATATGGAATAAAAATATTATTTCTTATATAATTTCTGTCCAAACAGGGAAACAAGCATTCATTCCCGTTTCGCATTTATAATCTGTTTTGTGGATAGATTTTATCTTATTAACAATATTCTTTTACTAAAGCCAACCAACCATAGGGTTTTGTTTAGCCTTTTACTAAATCTACATATTTACATTTTTCAAAAGTAACATTTACTGAAGGACTAAATAAACTCATCATAGATACCAGGAATAAAATTTTGTACGCCAGTCGCGTGTTTCGTCTACAAAGATTTGATTTGATTTTTGGTGTTTTAACGCCACTTTTAAGCACCGCTTTTGGGCTGAGTTTTATTGGTGGAGGAAGCCGGGTGCCCGGAGAA
Source organism: Mytilus coruscus (assembly GCA_017311375.1). Lineage (NCBI taxonomy): Eukaryota > Metazoa > Mollusca > Bivalvia > Mytilida > Mytilidae > Mytilus > Mytilus coruscus. The sequence goes on along the minus strand of CM029604.1, from coordinate 44,780,983 downwards.
AACCACCGACCTTCGATAGGAAAACTGACAAAGTCAATTAAGATTGAGTCGAAACCCGCACGAAACTCACAACCTCAGTGTTGACTGGCTAGTGATTACAAGTAACTACTTAGACCACTTCGTCTACAAAGACCCACCAGTGACGCTTGAATAAAAGAAGTTAAAAAGGCCAAATAAAGTAAAACGTTCAAGAGCATTGAGGACCCAAAATTCTGAAAGGTTTTGTCAAATACAGCTAAGGTAATCTATTCCATATAAGAGAGAATTCACGATTTTTCTCAAATTTGTGAATACTGACAACATTTATTTTTCGTTAAAGAATTTGACCAAATAAAAGCTTACTGGAAATGTGAAGATTTGATTGAAGCTTTAAATTTTCTCCTTGACAACATATATGTACGTTTCGGCGATAAAGTGTATCGACAAGTAGTAGGTACTCCTATGGGCAATAACTGCGCCCCTTTAATAGCAGATTTATTGAATTTCCTGTATTGCTATGAATCTCAGTTTATGACCAAACTCAGTAAAGACACGTCATTGTTACATTTGGTTGATACATTCAACAATACCTTCCGTTATCTAGATGATATTTTTTCGTTAAATAATCCAGAGTTCTCTAAATATACTACCGAAATTTACCCAATAGAACTTACTTTAACTAAATCTAACATTAACAGCAGTAGTTGTCCTTTTCTGGATTTGTACATTTCAATCTCTAAAGGAAAACTCCATACGAAAATTTACGACAAAAAGACGATTTTCATTCCCTATTGTTAATTTTCCTTTTTAGACGGCGATGTTCCTTTGGCTCCATCATACCGTTATGCCCGTGTGTGTAGTGATGTCATAGATTTTAACGAACGTTCACTGGTAAATTATTAAGCCATATATTACGTAAAACCCAACAAAGATCGTTCGTTATGCCGCGGAAATCACTATGTGATCTCCTAACTATCCTACTGTCTGTCGATACATTTATAAAGTTATCTCACCAATGTTGTAATTAGATCACACCACGCATTGCACAAGTCATGTCTGTCTTTGACTGTCCATGACGTTAAAATACTAAATCCCTGGGATGTGTTTTAGTTGATTTTAGTCTCTGATGCATGATTTTTTAATATTAATTGTTTTGGCTTTTAACTAGCTGTCAGTAACTGCGAGTACTCTCAAGTCGTACTTTCTTGTTTATTTGACCTGTTGATACTATTGGTAATGCTTTTTTGTTATATCTGGTCTATATACCAGCTTTGATAAGTGTTTGGTACTACTATAAATTTCCACTTCGTACTATGAACATCAAAATTATTTATTTTGTAAAAATATTTCCTTTCTCTTTTGGAACTGTACACGTATACCTAACAACAAAATTATTTTCATTTACCTGTGTTTAAAGTTATTGCAAATGGCTCAGTGATATTTTTGTTCGAGCATATTGTTTTTCTTAAATTGTTTAACATTTCATACCGATATAACATGTTACTTTTATTATTCTTCCCTTAGTTTATTTATTTTGTATTTACATTGTATCATAGGTCAAATTTATTTGTTTAGTGTATGTTCACTGGTGTTAATATGTCCTTTGATTGAGTTAAGCTATTTCAGTTGATATTTTATAGTGTGTCTTTCTATGTTGTGATGTTACACTATTTTTTCAGAAAAAGGGTGAAGGTTTGGTACCATTAAAACGTTTAAACCCGCTGCATTTGTTTGCACCTGTCCTAAGTCAGGAATCTGATGTTCAGTTTTTAGTTGTCGTGTGTTGATGTGGTTCATAAGTGTTTCTCCTTTCTCGTTTTTTATATAGATTACACTAGTAATTTTTGGGGCCCTTTATAGCTTTCTGTTCGGTGTGAGCCAAGGCTCCGTGTTGAAGACCGTACTTTGACCTATAATGGTTTACTTTTATAAATTTTGACTTGGATGGAGAGTTGTCTCATTGGCACTCATACCACAACTTCTTATATCTATTGAAACACTATGTTTGATTTCTATTTCAAATTTTATCGAAGGAACATCAATGCATTTTACAACCAATTTTCTTTTTCAGGCATCTTTGCAAATAAACTCATCATAAATGCAAAGTATTTGAAGAGCGATAAATGATAAGAGATAGTTTTCAGATTTTTGAGCTTGTATATATCACTGAGAATAACCCTTTATTATATTAGTAAAAGCTATAACTCCTAATGAGTTAAAGTTTTAAAGGTTCATGTTGCTCAGTCTTTGGTTTTCTGTGTTGTTTTGTGTACTGTGTCTTCCTTTTATAGACATGGCGTTGCCAGTTTATCGTCGACTTATGAGTTTGAATGTCCCTTTGGTATCCCTCGCCTCTCTTTTAAACGCACGTCTTTCGTTCCAAATTATTATCCTGATATCATCGATTAATTTTTGTGCATACTGAGGAAACTACTTTAATTCTCCTTTTTCCGAATAAAGTGGGAAATGCTACCAAAAAGGCAATAGAAAACCATCAGTTAGGAGAAAAGAGACAATACAATAGCCAAAAGAAAAAACACAAACAAGCCAACAAATTTTTCACAGTAAACTTACGACTGAGCAACATGAACCCCACAAAACAAATGTAAATTCACATGCTTCTCAAGGTAAACATTTGAACATAAATCTAAGATAAAGAGGCAAGCAGGAAAGACCCTTTAGCCCTGAAAATGTGAGACAAACTGACTTTCTAACTATCATTGAATCAATCATATCTAATATTTAATATCCTCGAAATTATCACAATATTGCTTAATGTCTAATTCTTTTCAGTGTTTGTATAATTATAGATTATCATTGGTTATCTCAACGAGATTGATTACCGGCTCAAGCGAGAAAAGCAATCGAGTTGAGATGACCAATGATAATCTGTTTATCGTTATTTTACCTATGAAGACGTTGTTAATTTCCTTGACAACGGCACGTGTTCCCTTAGTTTCTAGCGATAATTTTCATATCACGTAAAATAGGATAAAACGAAGTTATATGTTCAACTCCAGATGGAAGATGTATGGAATGTCGTACAAATATCACACACATACACACACACGCACAAAGTCAACCCCCCAGAAAAAAATAATGGATCAGGTAGTCGAAATTGAATACAGAAAAACGGTAAAGGTTGTCCAAGTTCAACTGAGCCTCATTCAATCGAACCTGAATTCTTATAAGATGACAAGACTATCAAACTGGTTTCAACAAAAAACGTTTAAAATCATTACATGGCATAGCGATAGTCCAGTTATGGAATAAGTGACACAATGAAGATTTCTAAATAGTTTCAATTTTATTCATGTGAACTAATTTTGAAAAATGAATTTATGTTTTCAAATAATTTATTGTTAACGTGTGTTTGTGTGGTTAAACACTGTTACTGTCACATCTGAATTGCTTTTAACCCAAAAGAAAGCTAAGTTTAATGGGCAATTTAAATGTAATTTGCATTAAAAGAGTTCATTTCTTCGTTGAAAGTAAGATTCTGCATAATGATAATTTTACAAAGACTATGGTAAATTATATAGATATGTTTTTTTTCTATCTTGTTTATTAGAGGATCGCTTGTAATAATGTAAAAATTGTGTGTTATATACAATCAACATCTCTTCTAGTTCGTTATAACGAAAGTTTGTATTTTCATTGGACAATTTCACCTTTTCTTTTAATTTGATTTAAGGATTGAAAGTTTTTATAAGTTTTGTATGATAAGGAGAAATAATAATGGGAGTACGTGTAATAATATTATTGGCTGTAATTTTCAACATTGAGTTATTTCTTTTTAAATTGTTTGAAGCAAATCGACTAGATAAGAGAAACTACATTCATTTTCTGATAAGAACTAGCACCCCATTTACCTTAATGTCATTTTATTTTTTATACACCCACGCCCATTATCATTAAGTGCATTTTGTTCAATAAACATCAATTTGTGGTGATTTAAAATTAATCTTTAATTAAAAAATCTGTCATGGACAAATCTAATACAAATAAAGTTACTAATTCCAAATTGTTAAAGGTAAACAGATAATCTGATATGCCGTGATGTTTTATGTCAACTCGATTTAAAGGGTACTGATGGTAGAACTAAAAAAGATAAAGAGTGATTTTAGTTACACCATATACACTGAGAATTGATTAATGAATTAGTGAAAAAACCTACTAAATGGTGTTTTGAAATAAAGATGAAATAACAAGACGTGAGTAGAGGAAAATAACAAGCTGATGTAAGGATTAAGGAATATGTGCAGAGAGAAAATAACAAGACGTGCGTAGAGAGAAATTAACAGGCTGATGAAAGGATTAAGGAATGTTTGTAGAGAAGAAATAAACAAACGTATTTAGAGAGGAAATAACAGGCTGGAGTAAAGATTAAGGAAAGTGTGTAGAGAGTGGGAATAACAACTTTAGTAAACAAGACGTGTGTGTAGATGGGAAATCACAGGGTGATGTACGGTTTAAGGAATGTGTGTATGGAGGAAATAACAAGACTTGTGACGAGAGGAAATTACAGGCTGGCGTAAGGATTAAGGCATGTGTCTAGAGAGGAAATAAAAAGATTAGTTGTAGAGGGGAAATGACAGGCTGGTGTAAGGATTGCGGAATGTGTGTAGAGAGGAAATAGCAAGACGTGTGTAGAGAGGAAATAACAGGTTGGTGTAAGGATTAAGGAATGCGTGTATAGAGGAAATAACAAGACTTGTGTAGAGGAAATGACAGGCTGGTGTAAGGATTAAGGAATGTGTCTAGAGAGGAAATAACAATATTGCTGTAGAGGGGAAATGACAGGCTGGTGTAAGGATTGCGAAATGTGAGTAGAGAGGAAATAGCAAGACGGGTATAGAGAGGAAATAACATGTTTGTGTAAGGAATAGGTAATGTGCGTAGAGACAATAGCAGGCTGGTGAAAGGATTGATGAATATGACAAGAGAGGAAATAACAAGACATGTGTGTACAGGGGAAATTTCAGGCTGGTGTAAGGATTAAGGGATGTATGAAGAGAGGAAATAACAAGACGTGCGTAGCGAGGAAATAACAGGCTGCTGTAAGTATTAGATAATGCGTGTAGAATGAAAATAAAAGACGTATGCAAGAATTAAGTAACAGTTATCTCATGGGCAACCATACCACATTCCCTTGTTTTTATTTACATGTATACACATCACATGATAACAGTAAATGATGGCTTCAACATCAATTTCAAAAGTAAAAGAATTGTAGTACTGATTAAGAATAAATTTCCGCTGGGCTTTTGTAAATTTATGCGAGATAAAATAGGTAATTCGGTTTTTCAGATATTACAAGTATTAACATAGTGCCTAAATAAACTCATCATAGATACCATGATTGAATTAGTACGCTAGATGCGAGTTTCGTCTACAATAGACTCATCAGTGAGGCTCGAATAAAAAAATTGAAAAGGCCAAATAAAGTACGAAGATGAAGAGTATTGAGGACCCAATATTTCGAAAGGTTTTGCCAAAAACAGCTAAGGTCATCTATTCCTGGGGTAGAAAATCATTAGTATTTCGAAAAATTCAAAGTTTAGTAAATAATAGAAAAACAAAGGATATGGGGTATCAATCCATGGCACATACTCAGTACAAGCACAGTAAATATAAACAAAAAGCAAAGAAATAGTTAATTTATTATCTGACCATATCAATGATTATTCATGTCAACACAAAAGTGCTAACTACTGGTCTGGTGAATACGCTACAAACAATATCCAATAAACTCATAAAAATAAATAGTTACAAACAAATACTTGATCAGCTATCAGGATTATTTTGTTACGGAATTTCTATGTTGCAGACATCTTCCATATGTCATTACCACAATCCAGTCCTTTTTTCCTCCTTTACGGCATCACCAAATGATACTAAAAGTAGACGGGTGCCACAAGTGGAATAAGAACTACTTACCCTTCTGTAGCACTTCAGGTCACCTCTTGTCTTTTGTTAAAATGATTAGTGCTGCTTTTGTATTATTTTTCAGTGTTATATTTTGTGCAATTTTATTTTTCATTGTCAGTTTTGATTCTACTGGTAATATTCTATCCGTTGTTCTGAAAACCTTGCTTTCATTTCAAATCTTCACATTTGGTCAAAATTTAGGATTAAAGAATAAACATGTACTGGTGGTTTATAAATATTGGAATGTCTTTACATGAGAAACATTTACCAATACGCTATAATACGTTGCCGTATCACCTGATATGATGTGTCACATTTGAACAGATGGAACTTGACGGGTGTCACTAATGGAACAGGAACTGCTGATCCTTCCACAGCATCTGTGTTCATCCCTGGAATCGATGCATTTAGAAATCACACTCGATAATGAAAACGTCTAAAAAAGTTTGTTTAGTATCTTAAAAATAAATAAACAGGCACTGAAGTTCTATAAACTTGATCAAGGAGGTAAACATTCAAAGTCCAACAACTAAATTCGCTTATAGAACTCATATAAAAGTCACGTCGTTTTTTGAGAATGTTATTTGCATGCATATTTTCATTTCTTGTCTAACATTTTTTGCTCGAAAATAAGTTTTCTCAACTGCAAAGATGTTTCAATAGAAGTGATTTTATTTTTTTTCTACGGTCATTTGATCATGGAATTTGTTTTGTCAAACTTAGGTTAAATTCCTTTATAGTTATGTAATTTATCGAAAGTTAACAGATTAAAATTTTAATTGAAATTGTATCAGACATTAAAAACTCCGACAACTCATTGAATAGTTTAGACATGTAAAAAAAAAAACCAGTTTCTTCATTATTTTTTAACATATATGTCTGGTTCTCTTTTACGCTTTACGAGTCATATATATTGAGTAAAAAACTTTCAATTTGTGAATTTGTCCAAATTATTACACCTTGTTGGCTAGACAAAATGTCAGTAAACTGTAACGTTTATTTCAATCTTAAAAAAGCTTTGAAAACATTCATAATTCGTTTAACAAATTAGGCTTTTATTTTAGAAATCCCTTACCGAGGGATTAAATTCTACGTTGATATAAAATTCAAGTATTTAATCTTAATTCTTAGTTATATCATTATTTGATTCCAGACAGTAGACAATTTTTATAACACTAATTAATCCTACCATCAAAATTGTTATTCAAAAGTTCAAGTAATCACCATCCAATAAGTCGTTTTGTCTCGCCAGTAGTCAGCACTTCTGTGTTGACATGAATTACCATTGATAGTGTCATATTTATAAATTTATGTTTGATGAGTCTTTATTAGACAATATGCGTGTCCGGCGAACACAATTATAAGCTTGGTATCTTTGAGCAGCCAAGTACACCACACTTTCTGTGTTTACATGAATTATCATTAGATATATATATCATATATATATATATATATATATATGAGTCTAAAGATTGTGTAACAATACCGATAAATAGAGGAAAACAAAACAGTAAAAGTGTTGAATATCATCGCACAAAGATGGAAAAACAGAACAGATGATATAAATTATACAATAATTGCAAATATTTCGGCTCAACAAATGGCCTTCCTCAGTGTTAAAAGTTTTAACAATACTGATATATAATGTATAAGGTGTAAACATAGATCAGTAATAATACAGGTGAGTTTTGGTCGATTGATTTTAATCCAAAATCCCGAACATCATAATATAAACATTAGACTGTCAATTTAATTTTTCTTTCTATTGATTCCATCTGGATGGAGGACACCCAGTGTTTTTATCCAAAACTTCTCCCGATTCTCTCTTTGCCTATTTTACCGTACTGTAGGTAATTGTCAGCCTTGTGGGGATAAGCGCTGCAAATGTTGCAACCAATTGCAGCATTCATCAACATTTCACAGTAAGACCACAGAAAAGACATACAAGATCTTCTGCAATGTCAACTGCAAAAGCTCAAACGTGATTTACGTTCTTGAGTGTCCTATATGTGGTCTCCAATATGTTGGTGAATCTATGCAGCCATTTCACAAACGCCTTAATGGCCACAGGAGTAACCTCACAAAAAAAACGTATATTCCTGTCAGCCAACACTTCAGGTTACCAGATCACAATCTGAAAGATTTTGATCACATGAAGATCCTTGTGATCGAACAGGACTGTACATGGCAAAATAGGAAAGAGAGAATCGGGAGAAGTTTTGGATAAAACACTGGGTGTCCTCCATCCAGATGGAATCAATAGAAAGAAATAATTAAATTGACAGTCTAATGTTTATATTATGATGTTCGGGATTTGAATAAAATCAATCGACCAAAACTCACCTGTATTATTACTGATCTATGTTTACACCTTATACATTATATATCAGTATTGTTAAAACTTTAACACTGAGGAAGGCCATTTGTTGAGCCGAAATATTTGCAATTATTGTATAATTTATATCATCTGTTCATTTTTCCATCTTTGTGCGATGATATCCAACACTTTTTAGTGTTTTGTTTTCCATCTATTTATCGGTATTGTTACACAATCTTTTAGACTCATATAATTTTCCCTGTTTGTGTAGTATTGTCAATTTTGATGATCCAATACCTTATATTAAGTTTACTGGTTGGTAGATTCTTATAGACTCTATATATATATATAAAGGTAACACCCGGCCACCGAAAACTTTATTATTGTGAAGCCTAGGTGGTCGTGTGGTCTAGCGTGTCGGATACAGTGCAGGCGATTTGGTGTCACGATATCTCAGTAGCATGAGTTCGAATCCCGGCGAGGGAAGAACAAAAAATTTGCGAAAGCAAATTTACAGATCTAACATTGTTGGGCTGATGTTTAGACGAGTCGTATATACAGAAATGTACACAGCCATGTATCGCCATCACTGCTGGTGATCCGATGGAGAAATCTGTTGTAGAGTTGTCACTGGTTCAGACGTACTTATAAATATAATTATTTCTGTGACTGTATCTTGCATTTTTTGTAGGATCCTTTACAATAGATATTTCAGCTGATCTGTAACAATTCCATCTTCATGCTTTATATATCATGTACTGTATTACGGCGCTAGATTAAAACTGACGAGGAAAGGTAACACCCGGCCACCGAAAGCTTTATTATTGTGAAGCCTAGGTGGTCGTGTGGTCTAGCGTGTCGGATACAGTGCAGGTGATTTGGTGTCACGATATCTCAGTAGCATGAGTTCAAATCCCGACGAGGAAGAACAAAAAATTTGCGAAAGCAAATTTACAGATCTAACATTGTTGGGCTGATGTTTAGACGAGTTGTATATATATATATACATATATATATATATATATATATATATATTATAAGAGAGAGGCGAAAGATACCAGAGGGACATTCAGACTCATAAAATATATATATATATTATAAGAGAGAGGCGAAAGATACCAGAGGGACATTCAAACTCACAAGTCGAAAATAAACTTACAACGCCATGGCTGAAAAAGAAAAAGACCAACAGACAAACAGACAAACAATAGTACACAAAACACAACATAGAAAACTAAAGACTGATCAATTTACTGCTTTTAAAACTTTGAATTGTTTGAAATACTACGGATTTTCTACCCCAGGAATAAATAGGTTTGTTCTTATCGTCGGTATTATTGTCATTAACAAAAGACACGATGGAAAGAATTCATTTGACCTAATTCAGGTGTTAAGTCTAGAAGACATGCGGACATTAAAACATATCATATTGGTTAGATACTTATTTGTCACTTTGTACTTACAAACTTTAAGTTGAAACATTTTAAACTCGTAACTTCCAAACTTGATTTTTCAATCAACACATAAGTTGTTGGTATATATTTGTCGTCGACATATACTATTATTCCACCATGTGCTATGAGTAGATTTTGTTCATCACTATACTTTGATATAGGGTAGAAAAAACACCTTTTTCAGTTAAATATTCGCGGTAGTTTTATTTTCGCGTACCAACTGCTACCGCGAAAATAGCGAAAATAAAACTACCACGAAAAATTTCTGGTTTACATTACCCCTTCTTCCACAAAATGTTATTCCTAGATGTTCCAAAGACCAAACATTTTTATAAAAGAATAAGAGTATCGTTCACAAAAACGTACGTTCTTAAGTTTCAACTTAAAATTAGCTGGATTTTTGTCAATTTCTTGTATTAGTCTGTGAGAAGATGATCATAATTCGTTCCTATACGAATGTCGACTGTCTGTTGAAAAACACGTTGCTTTTCTTTGACTTGGCCTTATGATTTGTCGCTTTATAGCTTTCAATATCTGATAAAACTTTGTAACCTCCAAAACATCTTTAATAAAAATATTTGCACTAAAGCAATATTATAAGGTATTTTGCACTCTTAAGCAATTAAGATATTTTGGTAGTTACAATCGACAATTTATTGATGCAGATGTGACTCAAATTTAATCATTACTAACTCATGAATATGGAAGCGAATGATCGAAATGTTTATTGCTATTTTGACGCCAGTGTACAAGTTTTTAGTGTGGAGTGATAGAAATCTACTTTTCATGTTTCTGATTATGATTTTTTTCTGTGTGTACACGCAAGAAAGATGTAAATAATAAGTAATTTATAACGACGTAAGCATAAGCATCATCGACTTCTTGAACGTTCCACAACGAGATAACAAATCAAAAAATATTTGATGTTTCTGTGATTGATTAATATAGCCTTGATACGGAATTTTCCTTCAATTCTCGCTTGAATAAGACATTTTTGTAAATAATACTTGCTTATATATATATTAAAAACAGATTTAATTTGATAGAAGCATCCCAGCAAATAGATATCCTGGACCACTTTTGTTTTTGTAATTATAAGTATGATATTGAAGAAAGCGAATAAAGAAGACCATACAGTTTTGTGAATTAGTTGAGTAAGACAAGGAAGGCAAGTAAGTAGAACAGTTTGGATTGTATAATAGACTGAGATTTTGCTTAACTTTTGGTCATTTTGGTTTCAGTTCTTCAACGTTTGTATTAGGTTTTGGACTTTCAAATATTTTGGCCTCGAACAATCACTGAAAAGATATTAGTTGTCGAAATCCATCCAGTGCAGTTAAATTGGTACCGATCATGTTATCATGCATTTTTAAAAACTGAATCAGTATATTTAATAGAACCAATGACAACTACTGATGTATCGGCTTCTGATTTGGAACAGGCACATATATATTGAACGTGGCGGGGTTAAACTCGTTTTTAAGCGCTCATTCCTCTACCTATCAAGGGCAATGGTGTAACACAACGACAAAGGAGCAGACTGTAGAAATCAGCTGGTAATAGCTTAAGTTATTTCCTGAGGCTTCCACGCTTTATCCCGATTTTGTATTATCTCTTAAAGTTATTTGTCAAAGAAGGCATTCTTAAAATGTTTGTATTTTTGGTCCAAAAGAAAAGAACCAACTTCAAACAAGAATATTCATCATCGACTACAATCGGTTTTCAAAATATATAGCTGAGTGGACAGTCTGTTAATATGAACCTGGGCTCCGTTAACGTTTAATGAAGGATCAATAACTGAATAAACTATTAGGGTAGACTGATTTGAAACCAATCTGTAAAGAACAAAATATTGTGTTATAATAATGTAATATACATACAAGCTTAATTAAAAAACGGTCAGTGCTGACGTTGCTTTTTATTAGATGAATCACCAGAAAATTAAACTCAGAACTGATAAAGATGACAAATGAAACCATTTGATAGTATTTCAATAGTAACGGGCAAATGATATGAAATATCTTAAACAAACCGAAAACTTCGGTTCATGAAGAGAAGAAGAAAGGCGAAAAATACCAAAGGGATTTCTGAACTCATAAGTCGAAAACAAACTAGCAATAGCATGGCGAAAAAAAGAAGAAAAACGACGAAGACAAAAAACAATACACAACACACAACATGGAAAACTAAAGACTGAGAAACAACAACCCAACCAAAAAACCTACGATGATCTTCTGTGCTCCGGAAGGATAAGCAGATCCTGCTCCACATGTGGCATCCGTCATGTTGCACATATTAATGCATACCGGGGATAAGTCTAACTCGGTAGGTCATATTCGAGGAAACGATGACGAGATTGTGGTTACGACAATTTGGAACATATCCGTCGTCATCTGTGAAACAGATATTACATAACGGTCAAACCAAATTTTCGAAAGGATGATTTCAACTTCACCACTTGTAAGTCTTAGTTCAATTGATTCCTTGTAGGCAACAATCCTCTGTCAAGGAAATCATGATAGGAAAGGCCAGCGATGGAATATCTTATCAATTGGGAGATATATACTCTATATGCAAGTACTGCTGGGATGCAGTAGAGTCTTACGTATACTAGACAAAATAATAACAATTAAATGTGTCTTGTTTTTAAAGGTTTTTTTCTTAAAAACAATTAAACAAAATGTTAAGCATGTAATGTTTAAAACATATTTTGGGCTGTTAATTAAGGCAACATTAGTTTACGAATGTTTAAATCTTATAAATCGAAGATACAAATCACGGTAACAAACACTAACTGAGGAAATCACATGCATGCCAAAGTGAGCGAAACTAAGTGCGTACACAGGGTAAGCGTCTCCTGCAATACACACACTACCTGTCTTGCGTATCCGCACCCAATCAACATTTTAGGAAAAGAGCAATTGGTAAAATTTTTAATCTGACGACTATTTTTGTATCTAAAGATATAAGACCTCGAAAGCACTAGTAAGTTGAGACACATAGACACATCATGTCGGTCAATTAATTTGTGATGGTGACTTATAATCTTATTTGGTGTCGATTTCAGTCGGTCTTCCTCTTTTCTCTGATGGATGAGATTTGGGGAAAGGAGCACACCTCTGTTAATGAAGTCCGTACATGCACGAGCGTAACTCATTAAGAACCAATCTACCAAAGAATCATGCAAAAGGTCATTCATTGGTAGAAAGCTAACCATTTTTTTTTTCATTTTGTTCATAATGTAAATTTAAATTCAAAGCTACAAATAACTTCTACTTTAACCCACGGTCAATGGATCTATAAAGTATATATAATGCCCTATGAAAAGTCTGAAAAAAGAAATAAATGCACAATCTGCAGTACATTCCATTGAAAATATCAAGTCAGTTTTTTTTCATGATCAGTCAGTATGGGAAGAATTATTTTCCATTACGCAAGTACGTCACAGAGTAAGTAAAATATAAGAATTAATAAAAGTGGGTAGCGTTTTTTTTTAATGAGTTTTACTTTCTCATAAATTGTGTGATTGATGTGTGGAATGCTACTTAATTGAGATATGTTAACATCATACGATAGGACAGAGGGTATGTTACTGCTGAGAAATGGAAATATGAGATCATATGCAGGTTCTCATAGACTTGTAGTTTATTGAGTGGTAGGACATCATAAATATATCTTAAAGTGATATTGAAAAACTAAGCACGATGCTTTTTCTGTTTTTGAAAAGGTTCTGTATGGACCAAATACTGCTAAGGCAATCTAAACAAGTGCTTCTACTTGTCTGGTGATACTATGGAGGCCAAAACGTCAATATCATCTTTGATCTATTTGTTGTTGGGATCAGTGTGTTTTTTACATATGATACGTTTCCACTTAGCCATGGACATCACAAGTACAATTCTTTCTATAGATAACGTAAGACACTAAAACACGTGATTTGGTAAGATACTTGAAACCAATGGAACAGTTGGGGTTCGTATTGCTCAATCTTTAGTATTATATGTTGTGTTTTGTATACTGTTGTTTGTTATTTGTCCTTTTTTTTTTTTTTTTTTTTGCCATGACGTTGTCAAGTTATTTTCGACTTTTGAGTTTGAATGACCCTTTGTTGTCTCTAGCCTCTATTATCAAATATGTACAAATGTAAAAACAAACAGCATTATAGTCGTTCAAGGTTGTCCTATCGCTATGCACACATTGAAAAGTGTTGTTTTTTTTTTATTTTGATAAGGTTTGCTTTGAAGTTCTGGCAAGCGTTATGATGATTTCCTGTTCTTGAGAAATTATTTTGCAATAGTACGATTTTCCAGGCGTAATAACGGGAAACAATTACAATCGGATGGCTTTTATATCTGTATATGTACGGCAATTTGAAGCCAATCGAGGTGTTCCATCAATGCAACTTTAAATGACTTTAGATATACATTCAGTATACATTTCACAAAATTCACAAAATTCACAATCCTATTATAGAAATTTACAACTTTTATAAATCGTGCAAAGAAATATCACCCACTTAATAATACTGTAGGAATATGCTTATAAACAACATTTTCAAAGAATATTTTCATATTACGTAATACAACGTACACCCTTAGTTCCCTTGTTAGACAAAAACCCCAGGAGAATGACTGGATGTAGGCATCTCTAAAACATAACCAGATAAAAGGGACGATAATAATTACCGAGGGACTGTTATCTAATTTAAGGTAATGAGTACGTAAATGGACAATCTCGCGGAATTTTATGAAATTTGGCATACTGAAGCATGAGGAACTGCACATGAACATCCAAAAAAATATATAAATAACTTTTATCTATTCTGAGATATACATGTAGCAAATAAAATATCCGGAAAATAGTAGTAAGAATGTATAGAATACATGTAAATATCGTTAAAATGTTCAGCAATTTTGACCTAAAGTTAATATTTCTCGAAATCCTGTCCTACGAATTTTCTTTAAAAATGATATGTTATTGCTACTGAAATTTTCGTTTTATTGATATAAAATTTACAGGGGGTCACCGAATTCGTTTTATGGGTATGAATAGTTGAATCTTCTGTATAGCGTTGAAAAAAACGCCGAAAGGGCAAAAATAATCGTGACGTCTTGGCTAGTAATCTTATTTTTCGACGTTTTATATATCATAGACATACTTGCATGATTTATACAGGAAAAACGAATTCGGTGACCCCCTAAAACTTTCATATCAATAAAATGGAAATGTTAATGGCAATAACATATCAATTTTAGAGAAAATTCGTAGGACACGTTTTTGAGACAAGGCAATTTAAAGTAAAGAAAATCAATATTTTTTTCGAAATTTACGTGCATACTATACATTTGTACTTCTTTTTACAGAATATTCAATTTGCTGTAAATCCGAAAGTATAAAAGTTACTTATTTATTTTTTCAATATTCAAATGCAGTTCCATATTCTCAAATTGCTTGCAAAATTT
Organism: Mytilus coruscus; assembly: GCA_017311375.1. Lineage (NCBI taxonomy): Eukaryota > Metazoa > Mollusca > Bivalvia > Mytilida > Mytilidae > Mytilus > Mytilus coruscus. The sequence continues at coordinate 44,765,840 of CM029604.1, read as the reverse complement.
CATAAAAATCCGTGAGATTGCCCATTTACGTACCTATTACTTTAATTTAATTCAAAATCTCCAAGTACTTTGCTATCAAAGAATTATACCTATGATATGCAAACACAAAACGCAATCTTATATCAAATGATAAGGCTTGTCTATCTAAACAAGAAACAGACAACAAACTATTTGTCGAATACGAGTATATGAATACTGACCTTTGGATGTCTGTTGGTTGTTTGTTGTTGTTGATATTTTGTCTTTTTGACGTATACCACACATGTTCTATTATTCATACAATCTAAGTATGCAGTAACGCTGTCATAAACCAATGTTATTAGTTATACATGTCTCCATAGCTGGTTTTTCCGTACATGACATGTATTTTGCTAGTATGCAAATCAATCGTTATCTCTAATTTTAAAATATTTTTCGACTACAATATTTCTGAATAGATTACCCAAGCTGTAATCTTACGGAATTTTGGGTCCTCAAGGCTCTCCAACTTCGTACTTTATTCGGCCTCTTTAATGTTTTTGGTTCGAGCGTCACTGATGAGCTTTTTGTACGGTACAAAATTTAAGCATGACATCTATGATGAGTTTATTATCCATTGCACATATATGGTATGGTTGAAAATATGGTAACAGAATATTTATTGACGTTTAGATATTCATGTTTGTATGCACATTATCGTTCATTTGCTGTCTTTAAATGTTAATTCTAAAATTGTCTAGCATTTGTTTGTGCTAAATCTACGAGAGGTACGAGGAAATGATTACATACGAAAGAATGAGTGAATGTTAATGTCATATATCCTGTAGAAAGATGTCCTCACATGCTTCCTTTTAGAGACTATGTTGATCCAATTACTGGATTGGTACCCCTCGAAAAAAAAAAACATTTTCAACCTCTGCTTTGCCTCGGTTGACAATGTTTTCTCGGGGTAAAGATTTGCGCCATCACCTCTCAGTAATGTGTTATTTATAAACTAGACCTGTTTTCGTCGTTGGCGACGCACATAAAAAACAGAAGAAAAAATCTAATGATGTTTGAAAGTATTGAATAAAATTTTAAGTAAGTGTCTAAAACAGCGTCGTCAACGTTGTATTTTTAATCCCAAAATCGAAAGGATATATGAATGGAATCCAGTGGCAGAAGTATGGATTGTTGGAAGAAAAAAAGATCAATAGATCATCAAAATATCCGAATGAATGCAAGTGAGAAAATCGTCACAATATTCGAATGCAAGTAAGAAATTTTAAATTTTTGCACGCTTCAATGTGATTGTAGGGCTAGATTATGATACTAAATGTTGGATTTTTTGCCATTTTAATTTATTGATATAACTCCATGGCTTAGTAAAGCATTCCACTCAAACCGGTGCTAGGGGCTGTCTTAAACTTGCAGTGCGGTAAGATCTCCGTGTTGAAGGTCTCTCTGTGACTTTGAGATGAAAAACAGCAATAAAAGCGCTGTTCCTTTGTTTTTTGTGTTCTTTGTTGTGCATGTACTAATTTAGTGTCATGAATGGAAACCCCATATCCTTTCTTTTCTATTATCGTAACAATATCCGAATCTAAGAGAGAATATCGTCAGAATAACTTAATGTTAGATATAACATCATCAAAATATCTTAATGTACAAGAGAACATCATCAAAAGATCTGAATTAAAGAGAGAATATCGTCAGAATATCTTAATGTACAAGAGAACATCATCAAAAGATCTGAATTAAAGAGAGAACATCATCAAAATATCTTAATGTACAAGAGAACATCATCAAAAGATCTGAATTAAAGAGAGAACATCATCAAAATATCTTAATGTACAAGAGAACATCATCAAAGGATCTGAATTAAAGAGAGAACATCATCTAAATATCTTAATGTACAAGAGAACATCATCAAAAGCTCTGAATTAAAGAGAGAACATCATCAAAATAACTTAATGTACAAGAGAACACCATCAAAAGATCTGAATTAAAGAGAGAACATCGACACAATATCTAAATATTAGAGAGAACATCATCTTAGAGAGAACATCATAAAAAATTTTGAATGTAAGGGACACCATCGTCACAATATCTAAATGTCAGAGAGAGCATCAAGATATGTGAAAATGGAACGTCATAAACACATGAGAGTGTAAAAGTTACAACTCCGCAAAATATCTGAATGTAAAACTTTCAACTTTTAATTTCTTTTTTTGTTCTCAGTTAAGACGGTTTAATTCTTAACTGACATCGCTAGAATACTACTTTAATATCGGGTTAGCTGACAAATATTTAATGACTGTTAAATGTTTTAAAAAACCCTGTGAATACCAGTCCATTTTAACGTTTAAGTTTAATACTGCATGCGTTTAACCTAACATTTTCTTCAGAAAATGCATGTACCAAGCCAATGTTTTCCATTCGTTCCGTTGGTTGAGCGTTTGATCTTGTCAAGTTTTATTGTTTCTTGATTTACCTTGGAGTTTGGTATAAAAACATTAAAAAGGCCAAATAAAATCGTTCAATATGAGATAATACAGCATAAACAAATAGGAGACGAAAGAAGAAACATTGCTTATTTTTTTAATATGTCTTCCCGAAAATAATTATATTCAAAATTATGAATAAAAATAAAATTCTTGGAGCATGCTTTGTCTTTTGTTAGATAGTAAGATTAATAAATACAAAATAATTTTAGAAAAAAGGAAAATAAACCAAAGTGAATGAAATACACTAGATGAGATGCAAGGAAAGCATATAATTGAAGCTTTCATATCATTTAATCTTAGACGTTTTCCATCCATGTTCCGTGGTTTCCTGTATGTGTTATCCTCTGATTTTTCATCATAAACTGTTTGTAAGTATCTTCTACTTATTATTTACCATAACATATAGAAAAATAAAAAATATCGTCAAAGGATGGTAGGAAACCTCCATTTAGCAATTGTTATTGTGAGAAGAAATAAAAGGAAAACTGTTGTAGTTCGATATCTTTATTTTTGTCAGATAAGTATAGTAAAATGATTTTTTTATAATATAATGTGCATCTCCTGCGAGGAAAATTGAGATACAATTCAATATGGATTTTTGTAGGATAGCTTTTTCCGCTTACAATGGTTTCCTGACAATTATTATTAAAAGAGTTCCGTTGAAAAAAAGAGGTAAATATGCTGTCAAAGAGACTTAAATAGTATGGAGAGAGAGAGAGAGAGAGAGAGAGAGAGAGAGAGAGAGAGAGAGCTTATGTAAATATAAGAATCAGAATATCAATGATGATGTTAATAAAACAGGTTGAATGAAATTTTTACATAATTGTATGGTGTTTTGTACGTTTTTACTATAAATATATACATGTATGTAAAGCTTGATTTATCCTTCGAGATACGATATACAATATCATTGATGTTGTGTCAAATTTTGTGCAGCCTAGGGTATACTGAATGTTACAAAGGTATCACATTAATGTGTGTGATTGATATATTACTTGAAAAGCAAATAATAATTAATATAAGTTTATGTTTCATTAACATTAAGATTCCAATTACTTTTTTCTTGAAAGAGCTGATTCAAGTAAAAGTTGTATAGCCACCAAATTAGTCTAGAAAGACAAAACTTTTACACTCTATGTCAACTTCTCCTTCTTAAACATGTACCAAATACAAGAGGACATATGTAGACATTTATTAGCGGGAAATAGTTATAAATCGATGGTAAGAGTGGTCAGTTGAACTGTTTAATATTTTTTTGTAATTATGTCATCCTTATGCGTATTAAACATTTCTATCTGCGCAAGTGCATTCATAATGGTGCATTGTTTCATTTTCTTACAGTTAGGTTGTATTTACTTTGAGCTCACTTTTCTTATGTACAACTGTATTTGTCGAAATTGGAGTGAAGACCATATGGATAGCTTGTCTTATTCATACATAATTCTCTGTCAAGGTGTCTAACAGTACGTCGATGTGCCTCTTGGTAGTCTCAATGTTTGAATTATTTCTGTATCTGCAGTGAAAATGCGATATATGTTATGACAGTATTTGTTAGAAATAATGTAAATATGGTTATTAAGAGACAATGTTATATTGGGAAATAAACCGCCAATTACATTCTCCATATGGAGATATCCCAAAGTGGATGAAGATATAATGAACATTTGCGAAATCATAAATTTACAGAATTAATGTTTTCAAGTGCACACATCATACATTTGCAAATAAATGCTTAGGAAGCGAATGCCTGCAAGGAGAAAATCCCTACAATCTTTCAGTTTGAGCCACACGTTTACTAAAAAATCGGTAAACTGGTTCCTTTAGTATTTTAGATTATCAATTAATTGATATAACTGATATTATTTTGAATTAGGAGAAATCACTATTGTTTTTGAATGAATATACTGCCAAACACAATTGTGAACTGCCTAAAATATTGACAATTTCACATGACACTAAGAAACTATAGCTTTTGATTATTTACCAACCCGATAAAAAAAAATAAAAATCTGTTATGTTAGAATGCATAAACGATGTAAAAAGATAAAAAAAAAAAAAAAGAAAACGGATATGTATATGTTTTATTTTTTGAAAATTAATTATCCATATAAATAAAAGACAACAGCAGTTGACTGATGTTCAGGTTTCATCAATTCGAATATACAAATCTGATATATAGAAATATACAAATACCGTGTATGTCTCTTGATGTATATGGATCACCCGCCATGCGAATCTACATTCAGTTGAATGTCAAAATAGGGAAGAGAAAACAACCGGTAAATTTACATGTCTTTTTTAGTTACATCGTATCGGTCATCAATTCGTGATGGTCACCGTCAGACTTGTGTAGTGTTGATTTCATCACGTTGGGTGCCATTAAAGTCATGACTAATCCTTGTGGCATTCAACAATGGTTCCTAAAATCCCTGCGCGAATATTTTTGCGTCATAGTCACACCCTGTCAATGAATTCCATATTATGTCAACATACAATCGCGTTCCGTATCAATTGATATATGTAAACGTAATATGGTTGTGTAATGGTTGCTACAAATAGGAAGTTAAAAATTGGAAAGCTAAAGTAGTTACATTGTCATAGATACTTGGGAGTCGTCCATCTGTGTCAATATTCTGTGAAACATGTAACATGTAGGTATGCGTCAATGTAATAGCAGAACAATATAGTTCAGTATTTATACATGTGAAGAATTGCACAGAATCTAGACTACCAGATTTGTCCTCAACGCCAAAATTCTTTAGGGAAAATGTACGAAAACATTTCAAAGATAGGCGAAAGATAATAAAGGAATTTTCTAACTCATAAGGCGAAAACAAACTGACACATGCAATGGCAAAAATGAAAAACGATCAAAACACAACATTGAAAACTAAAAACTGAGCAACACGTATCCCGTCAAAAACTGGTGATGATCTCAGGTGCCCAGAAAGGGTTAGCAGATCCTGTTCCACAGGCGCTACCCGTCGTGCTGCTCATGTAAGTAAAAATCCTGTTAAAGTCTAATTCGGTAGGTCACATTAAGGGAAAAGAAGACGGGATTATTGTGACAACAATTGCAACGTATCCGTCGTGATCTGTGAAACAGATATTCCATAACGGCCAACCAACTGGTGATGGCATCCGTAAAATTTTCGAAGGGGTGATTTCTCTCCAGCTCTTGGTTTAATTTCCTTATAAGCATCAACCCTCTATCAAGGAATCATGATAGGAACTAAAAGCTCTGAAATGTTGTATAAACAAGTATATAAACAAAATCAACTACTGTTGAGGCTGTTAATCTGTAGTTTGAACTAACATTAGTAGCGCGGTTGGACTAGTCGTTTTAAGTATTGTCTTCTCTCTTTAACTCAATCGATCAGTGGTCAGGAGCAACATAAGGTACAGAGAACCTTCGAAAAAGGTAGTTCGGAAAAACTGTATATTCCTCTATAACAAAAAACAGGGAACAAAAACACTTCACATACAAAACAATATTAATAATACTATATCAAAGAATACTAAGCTGTTACTGAAAACAAGCCAAAAGTACGAACTCTGCTGATGTAGAAGTCATGTCTTCTCACACTCTTATATCGCTGCATTTAGAAGTCTATACAGCTTTGTAATTGTCAGTTAAAAAACATGAAAGACAAAAATACAAGAACAAACATATGAAAAAATACCAAATACAAATACAGAAGAAAAGAAACAAAACAGAAGACAGTCCCGTGCAGTGACATTACTAAACACGTGTACATAATTCTCTTTCTTACAACGTCGTTACAAGTTGAAGCGGTTTGCATCAACGAGTTTTTCAGAAATATTGAATTATCATGCTTTACAGCTTCAATGTACAAACGGTTGAAAGAATAAAATGAATGTGGTGGCAATGATCGTAATTAACTTGGATCCGTGGGTAATTAACAATAACAGTATGTATTCTGTGGGCAGTATTTTCATATTGGCAATGCTGCTGAGCCATTGTATGTACAGAGTCAGTGTTAAATAGAGATAATAAGAAAAACCAATATACCTCCCTTTTCGTCAGAGGCATTTGAAAAAATTGTCTAAAAATTGCTGTACATCAAATCTTATGTCAATTCTTTTTTTTTATTAGGAAGGGGTTGTATATATTTTATTTGTTACAACAAAGCGATTTGGGTTTACGGAAAGATGACCGAATTTTAAGTGAGATGATTAATTAGTGACAAGTTAATAATGGCATACATGATATTTACTTTTTGAAATGGTTACTTCATTACATTTCGTTAAAAAGAGCAACAATACACCAAGGGTCAATCGAAAACCATAAATCGAATGAAATAGACATCATAGCAAAACAGAAAACGACAAAAACACAAACAACTGTCCACAAAACACTACAAAAAAGCACAACAAAACACTACACTTAGAACTTAAGATTGAGGAACGCGTACTCTTCCAAAAACCGGTCGTGTGCTCGTGTGCTCTGGAAGTGTTGGTAGTTTATGCTCCATTTGTGACACCCACCGTGTTACTCTTGTTTAAGTGATTTTATAATTGCGAATTGTTAATATAAATGTCTCTTGTCTAATCCTAAGACATTAACGACTTACAAAACCATTGGTCTTGTAAAATATCTTATCCTAAAAATTGATCGAATGCAAAAGTTTGAAACGATAGTATTATTTCCATGGCAAAGGAGAATAACCGGTAAAACAACACAGAAAAATAAAAAAGCGCAAAATACGACACTGAAAAACAAGGCAAAAGCAACACAAGCCACTTAAAAACTACACTATGAGTGGACTCTACTGGTGGCACATGTCGTGGTAATCATTGCAAGTAGAAATTCAGCAATAAGTCGCATTTGGTGAAAACAGGATTGGGTTGTGGCTACGACATGTCAAACATTTTTGAAACCGATACTCTATATCGGACAACTAAATTCTGAAGACGTCTGTGAAACTTTCGAAGGGATGACTTCAACTTCATCATTTAGAAATAGCTTTCTTGTAAGCAGTAACGTTCTAACAAGGAAATCATTGTAGGAAACGCAGGCTCTCGAAAATCGTATCCACTGGGTGATATGTACACTATTTGCAAGCGCTGCTGGAATGTTGCTAAATTGAAATCCCCTCTTTTGTCCTAAACTTAGTTTTCAACTTACTCTTATAGTCATCTTAAGATGCAAGTCAAGATATCAAGCAGTTTTAACTGTATAAGTGGTATTCTTTATTTCAAGTTAAAAGGCCCCCAAGGGTGACTGGGGAATAGAAGTATGGTCACCATTGGTCTTCCTCCGACCGGCGGTAAAACCCTCGTCAAAATGGGGCGTCCGTTTGGCTGTGCGGGATGTACAAATTTGCAGCCACGTCCGGTCAGAATGGGGACGTTAAATCCGATGCCTCGTGTATAGAGAGTGCCACGCTCTTTGCACGTTAAGAACCCGTGCAACAACTCTTTGAGGGGTCCGTAGGTGATCTGTTGCAAGGCTAAATTTCTGTCCTTATCCAATATACCCTCATTTCCCGTGGCAGTCTAAATTTATTTCTCCGACCTTAATCCCGGACGCCTCTATTACAGAACCTACCTATTGTATTTATTGTTAATTTGTTCTCGTCCTGAATATGCATGAAATATTTGCCACTGGACGTTAAGCAACCAACAATCAATCAATCAATCAAGTTAAAAGGGATAGATACGATTAACATAGTCACTTAACCTAAATTATTCAGCGAAAAGGTGAAAGGTTATCATTTATGTAGAAGAATGTGAAGTTAACGGTTCAATGCCAGTTCTTTAATTTTTTTCTGATAAGCTCCTGCCTCATAACAATAAAGGAACAAGTCAGAAAGAAGAGGAACATAGGAATGATGACTGTTTGTTGAAAAACACGTCATCTAAACGTTACAAATATGTTGTCAATAACAAATTAAACATCTTGATGATGTCAGTTTAAGAGAACGTTTTGTTTTACTATGTATGATGTTCCCTTCCCAAAACAAGGTATTTGCATTTGCGTTGGTCATTCCTTTTTATGAAAGAGAGTTAGGCTAATTCCTTAATTTGTCTGTTTAAGAATGGGAAATACTTTTACAAATGCTAGAGAAGTCAAATTTGTTATATCCTACTACAAGAGAAGAGGTGCATGTACTGCAGTAGATCACTGAAATTGTGTAGTATCCATGTCTAATTCAAAGCGCTCTTGGAGTAGATAGTTTCACAGTAACTTTGAAGCCCGGGTTTGATTGCCGATACATTAGATGTTTAAAATTTGAAAAGGTTTCATGACACAGCAATAAAAATCTTACTCTTATGCAATTTTTTGGTGTCCAGCACAGTGACGGAAGATTCAGGTTTTCATTTTTGGTTGAACTTGCGTAAACTTTAAAGTATCTTAAAGTAAGCATGCAATGTGGAATGTGGAAACTTGAAGACAAAAAAGAAGACAACCATTCTAATTTTATCACATCAAAACAATAGATATTTTGTAGACATGTACAGCTCCTAAGAGCATAGAAAGAAAACACGAATTTCAAAAGGTCAATGTATATGTAAAAATGTTCAAGTCAAAGAGGCGAAAATAAGAAGGCAAAAGTTTCATCAGAAGCCTTCGCACTTTACAAAATAACATAGAAGTTCTGATAAAACATTTCGTTAAGCCAATGTTTAATACCCGAGGGCAGATTGATTTATGTAATTGTTTTCTTTTTCCCAATGATTGAGATAAAGACTCCTAAAGAAATGGAATTCTCCTTTTCGGCAGTGGTGGAACACCGGCAGTAAAGCTTAAGATAAAGAAGGGCGTCTGTTTCGCTGTGCGAGATGGACAAATACGCAGCTATGTTCGACATTCATGGGAGCGAGAAATCTGATACCTAGTGTAGGAAGAGTGCCACGTTTTCGGAACGTTAAAAAACCTTTGAATAATATGTAGATGGCCTGTTATAAGGTATAAGTACTGTCCACGTTTAACAACAATTGTTTTCAATGCGAGTCTAAATTGCTCGCCCTTCAACCAGGTCAATCCACTTTTGAAACCTACCTTATAAATTTATTGTTAATCTGTTCTCGTAAAAACAATGCCTAGCATTAAACGATAAACAAACCATATCATTTTGTCAATCAGTTAAATAATCCCACATTTGGTTTTAGTCGTGATTTGTTTAAATTCTTATAAGTTGATGTTCTGGAAAGAATATTTTTTTAAAAATATAGATGTGATCTTTATGCAAGGCAGGGCCACTAGTCAGCAGTCGAAATCATGCACGTTGATCATGCAAAAATAGGTACTGTAGTTTGTTTACACATCTTCTTTTACTCATGATCACTGTCAAACAGTTTTAATTGGAAATGTCGTTGAAATTTTTTAGTGTAAATGTTTCACTATATCAGAAAAAATATTTTGTGGTACATGTTTACAAAATTCCTAGCAACAATTTGAGAGATTTCATAAAATACTTTAAAATTTCAGAGATTTCACAAAATTACTTAAACTGCTAGTCATTTTAAAAAGTCCTTATATTGTCCGGAGATTTAACATTTCACTGAATTATATGTATATAGATGTTTCGACTTGAAAGTTTTGATGTTGATAATGTAATGGTATATACAAATATATTCCTGGTATCAAAAAGGGATTTTCTAGCTGAGGGGATAGTGTGTGTATATAAATCGGTGGGATATCAATAGGAACCACTAGTGACTCATTCAGTTGTTTGTCTGTTTGTCAAAATGCAATTTACGTGTTGCTCATCCAGTCTTTAGTTTTCTATGTTATGTTTTGTGTACAGTTGTTTGTCTCTTGGTCATTTTCTTTTTTGCAATGGCTTTGTCAGTTTATTTTCGACTTATGAGTTTGAATGTCCCTTTTGTATCTTTTGCCTCTCTTCTAAGAATTGGCATTTAGTGAGTCGGTTACTTGACAATTTGTTAGTGATTTATCTTGGACAAGCTCCTTCTCTCAACAGAAAATCTGACGGTCATATATAATTGAATAAATATATAAAAGATAATACTTAAGCTCAAGGCAAATTCAAAAGTCCCTTATCAAATGGCCAAATCTAAAGCTGAAACACATCAAACGAATGGGAAACAAATGTTTTTCACGAAATTGATATACAGCCTAAAATTATTTGAAATTACCTATTTCAAGTCTTTTAAATTCGAAGCTCCATGTGTTTTTTTATGAACAAAAATAACATATTCAACAAGGTATAACGCACCCGAAAATTAAACCTAAAAATACCAAAACTTGTTTATTTGTCTTCATTTTTTCACGATGATTTAACAGGAACATAACAACCTGTTAATTTTTTCAATGAAAACTTTTCCTAAAAGGCGCTTGCTTTACCCTTTTTGCTTTCTGAAATTCAAAATAAATAAGTCAATTTCAAATGAGGACAGACAGATGTACATGGACTTCATAGGATTCTTAAGACGGATACAATGGGCACTGCACGCCTCTCTAGACGAATGCTTAGGTGTAGTTTGGTTGGTTGAACAAACAGAAACAAGTATATTGGTAATAATTTGTGAATGCGGTATGCGTATAAGTGTATACCAACAAAGTGATTTGTTGAAATCACAGCCAAAGAGTATAAAAGAACCAAAGGAACCTTATAAATATATTTCAAATTGAAGTTTAGAAAATTGATTCGAATGTGCAAAGAAGATGTCAATACAAGAAGTCATTTATAGGGAATTACCAAAGTTTGAAGAAAATTGAAGCATTAAGATAATCTTTGCCAAAGTTCCTCGCCTTTCGGTTCTACCATCATATGAGTTACAATGACTGATGTTAGTTATGAAGAACACTTTTAGATGTAAGCTGCTAGCGTATTGGTTTATCTACTAACCAAAATAATCAAGACTATTAAGGAATCCGGAAGTATTGTATTTACTCAATATTGAAACTACTACAGAAACTTTTATAAACTCCTATCTGATTTATTAAATAGATCACAGAAATGACATATACACATGAGCATTTTGTACAAAAATAACATCCTTCATTTATAATTTTGTTATCAGATGAATATTTATTGAAATATTTTACATAGTCGTAGCGGTTGACTTGTCCCGTGAATGGCTCCCAGAATAACTTCTTTATCTTTGCATCACCAATATTTCAAAAAATTGCATTAAAGTCGTTATGAATACGATTTGAACCAATGAAATTGAATAATGATATTTATTGCTGACTTCTGCCTAGTCTAAGCATTGGCATGGCACGTTTATCACCTCGTCCTAATCGCATCATTCGTAAATTTCTTTTTATTTCAGCATCATCAGCAGTATTGTCATATCTTTTACCTAATCTTAACATCTTAAATGGTCGTTTTCCTAGTCTCAACATGGGCATTGCTCGTTTCTCTTCCTCATCGTCCAGTGATCCGTCGGATCGGCCTAATCTAAGCATATTCATTGGTCGTTTGCCTAATCTAAGCATATGCATTGCTCGTTTGCCTAATCTAAGCATAGCCATAGCTCTTCCTAATCTTAACATGGGCATTGCGCGTTTTTCTTCGTCAAGATCATTAACATAGTCATCTTCTGTGAGGTATCTACCGAATCGGGGAAGTGGAACAGTCCTTTCTTCACTGTCTTTGACTTCGTCCTTAATATCTGCAATTTTGTCTTTAATATCTTCAAATTTCTCTTCATCATAAACAGTTTGAGGTGGAACGTCTGGAATAGAACGACGGTAACGGTATTTTCCTGGACGAGGTCCTGGGTTGATGAGACGAGGTGAATCATCACCTGCGTCATACAAACTCATTGATCGGCGTTCTTGAAATTGTGGATCTCCTAAAAGTCGCTGTAAAAGCATTTGTACTTCAACGTCCTTTCCATATCTTGGTAAAGGCACCTGTCTGTCACCTCTCTCTTCCCCTATTAATGTGTTAATAATCACACGAATTTCTTCTGGTGTATATGATTCTACACCTCGTCCAAGTCGAAGCATAGGCATGGCACGTTTTCCTAATCTTAACATTTGTAATCCTCTACCCAATCGCAACATACTTAACCCACCTCGTCTGACTCTGTTAAGTTGACCATCGTCGTGACTGGACTCTGTTACTTTTGAAGAACCTGAAGAACAAGAATACGAGAATTTAATAAGTTTAATTGCTTCCGGAAATGCTACTTTATGTCTAAAAGCTTTAACTGGATTGTTGACATTGTGCTATTTGATTCTACAGCAGTATTTTAGATGGGGAAAAAATCAAAGGAATTCCAATCTTAATTAATTAATGTTCTTCCCAAAAACATATTCAAGTGTTTTATTGAACTTTCAGTGACACTAAGAAAAAACACAAATGAGGATGCAACGACCGATCTTTTTTTCACCCTTAAAGCTTGCCGTTATGACTTAATCTGCTTACTGCATGAGGAGATGAAAACTTTGTAAATATATGGGATTAATAATAATTCACTGACCTGTAATAGTTCGAACAAGATAAAATACGGTAATTGTTTAGTTTGTTTGTTTGTTTTTTTTTCCCCATTGAAAATTTGTACAGATTTACTGTAGGTGTTGCAAAAGATCTTGACTTTCTGTTTTATTTTTTTATGGTGTTGATGTATGAAATCGACTCCTAAATACAACCGGTGATATTGTATTGTGGGGCGACATAGGCTTGCATTCAGTAACTTCGAATATTCTGTGATATGGTATTGTTTATAATTGTTGAGCTCGTACTCGTGTTATCTCTTATACCGTTGTTTCAGGTACTAATGTTTTATAGTACATTCTTTTTGTGACCAATGTTATCAGTGGAGATGGAAAAAAATAACTTAATAACGCAACATGTTCTTTTGTATGTCCCAAAACAAAAAAAATCTCGTCAGTGTTTGTCTTTACTTGTATCTTAGGGTCTTTTGTCATTTAGGAAATTAGGTATTAATATCAGATTTTTTCAAAGTCTCTATTAAATTTATTCACAATTTTTTGAAACTCGAGACGATTAAGAGCTTGATATAGTATAAACACTTTTCTACATTATGTCTATTTTCCATTTTTTTTTCTCGTTGTGTTCCTGTCTGTTTGACGTTTAACTCACGATAGATGATAGATATTTTTTCAAGGCTACCGACTCTTAATGTCTTTCAATCTAATTTAAGTAATTGAATATATAGACCCAGCTGACAAAAAGGCTATCATATGTATAATTAATTAAAACAAATCAATAAAAAAAGAAAGATTTTCAGTCCTATTACTGACATACAATAATCTAACTTTTGTCTATCCTTGATCACATTGCTATGAAGCCATGTGTCATTTAAGGGATGATAGAATATTATATAAATCTGATCTCAGTTGTTTGTTAATCCAATAAAATTAATTAGATATTTCGTTAAATTTACATTCGGTCAGAAAATGATACTTTTGAAATGAACAGTCTCGTAAATCGTCAAGTAATAACGAATTAAGTTACCAAATAGAGTTTTAATTCACATCGTATTTAATTTAATTATTCAAGAACGGATTAGTTTTCTAGCGATATCTAGCAACAGGCGAGGACAAGCTGTAGTCGTTATATACTTTATTTGATTAAAAAAAGTACGAATAAATTGGATGGAAAACAATGCAAGTTAAACACTTTATAACCGCTATGGATTAAATAAGATTACGACTGTGGTCACAAACTGATTTTTTATTGCTGTTTGGTTTTTGTAATGAATTGATAGCCATGAGAAATGTCAATAATGACGCCGACAGTTTCCGTTATATTCTAATAACTCAAACAGTAAGATCATTACCCTAACTATAAACCATACAACAAATAGTCATACGTGTGACGGCTATGATATCTGAATGAGGATACCACTGAGTACTACGGTAATTTCATACTAACAAAATACAAATTTCAAAGCTTCGATATTCTTCCTAGGTGTCTAAAAGTACATTGAAAGTAATTAAACCTTGAGTTTAAAGAGTAAATTATTTGATTTGAAATCCATTTGCATGAACAGGTGGACCAAGGTATAAATAGTTCTTGTTTAATCTCTCAGTTCATACCTCAAAAGTATCAGGTTTAATAAAAATCATTTATTATTAGGGTACGTGCAAAATAAAGGTAGATTCAAATCCCTTTTTGCATTACAGTAACGTTATAAACTTAGTTAAATAACTTTATCGAAATTCCTTCCATTTCGAGGTAAGAATATATTGTGGAGTAATTTCATAATTACTCTAAACTTAGCAAAAGTGTGAAAAGTGTGCTAGTTTGTGCATGTTTGTCTTATGTTCCGTTTGTATGCACAAGTTGCATTACAGAGACAGCTAGAAGTTGTAAAAACACTGATAATAGATCTAAAGTTTCACTATGATCTGCACACACAAAGCTCCAACGCAGTATAAACAAGAATAGTGACCAGAAAGTAAATACTTCCAAAACTTTTGATGAACCGATACTGATTGATTATTGGTTGCTCAACGTCCAGTGTCAAATACTTCAAGTATTTTTCAGAACGAGACCAATATGGCAATACCAATTTGAAGGATGCTATATGATGGACCGAGAGAAGATCATATCATTGAAATGTAATAGTAAAGATAAAAGACATAATTTCTGTTTTCAGAGTGATCGCAATCGCATTTTATAAACAATTCTCATCAGAAATTCACCATCTTATAGTTCAGACGACACCTATTGGTTTAAATGAGTGCTTGAATCTTGTATTGGAAAGAATAAGTACATTAGGGCGAATGAAAGAAAAAAAAACATAACTTAATTTTTCAGTCTGGTTGTCTTTATACGTTAAATGATAATACATTGATCAAAGTAAAGCAAAAATCTCCGTCTGATCTCACAATAATGTAGTTTTATAAGATGTTATTTTCTGATTCAGGCCATGCTGCTTTGTTATGAGGTAATTGTTATGAACAGATATCAAAACTGCAAATCTATAACACGACAGAACACAATACTGTATGCCTTAGACGTTATGAAGACTTATTTAATTATGTTTATCGCTATTTTGGTCATGACAGTTACAGAATACTTCTTCTTTTATGGTTTGTGTCCAGTTAACCTAGCGTATTATAGGAAAAGTTATATCTCTGCAAGTCACATGTTGTAATCTAGGAATATCATGTATTTGCACGTACATGATATTAGACATTTATAAAAGCATAAAAAAATCGCAGTTTAGTCATTTAGTTCTCAACAAAGTCAGAACAATTGTAGTGTCCATTTACTGAAACATCACCGTAATTTAAGTGATTTTTTGTGAATTTATATCTATATATATATAGCTTTGTTCTTTTTATGTCAAAATTTTAAAATTAGAATAGAAAAATAGGGAAATTGCTGTGACATTTCTTATTGAAATAATGACCAAACAGTGGATGAAAGGAGATTTGATTCTCATCAACTGAAAATATAATTATACAGAATACAGAAAATGGTCTTCAACAATAGAGTGCCTATGCCATATGTCAAACTTTAGTCACCCCGAGGTAAGAAAAGTGGAAGATCACACAGTTAAAATTAGTTCAGGAAAACAAATAAAAATATCGCTATAACAGACAACAAAAGCACAGATACAAGTGAAGGAATACAGAATGATTGCAGTTATTGAGAGTAAATGTAACATAGCTAATTTGCTGATAAAGACACCATGTGCTTCTTACATGCAACATGTCTAATTTCGGCTACTGTATTTCCCAAAATAAGTTTGTTTCAACAACTTTTCCTGAACAGAGAGTGTCAGTGATTCTATCGGTTTTTAGTTACTGATCATGATATTTTTTTAAAACCCAATAGACATCACTACATACTTGCTTATGTTGTATGTGATTGGGAAACTGAGCGACATTTGACTAGATCAGATACTCCGAAAAGACACCCCTGCATTAAAGTTATTTTGGCTGTCTTGATTTTCAATGACACTTTTTATATGGAAAATATTATTAAATTGATAAAACATTTGATTTATAAAACAATTGAAATTAATTGCATTTATAGATACATACAAAACTAGTGCACCATTTCCCGAACAATGTCAATAAATGCATATGGCAGGTTTATTGATTTGTATGAATAGTAATAAAAAATCGTTTTGTTATTATTAAGAGAGAACATGACACGATAAAATCGGGAAAAGTCGTTTTGCCATATCGAAAACCTTATCAAACTCATAAATTCATTCGTTAATCGAAAATAATTCTGATTGTTATCAAGTAAATAGTTTACGAATGCTTCAAAAAGACCGCCTTACTTGCTAAGCTAATTAATCATTCAGTAGAACGATCGTAAATGTCTAAAACACCAATCACTTCTAGTTTTATACACATAAACATAATAATTAAAGGCGCCGAATTTGTTAGGCATTAGTTTATAGCTTCTTGATTAAGAAGTATTTTAATTTCTTGCAAAACTGAATTGGAAATAACAATACTGCACTGTATACAAGTAGGCATGCAATACATGTAATAAACACGAGACAAAATATCAAATCGTTGATGTTTTTTAAACCGTATTTCACATAACACATGATGATAAATTAACTTACAGAAAGAATCTTTATTTCAATACACGAAACTAAATCATTAGTTCGCACCGAAAACGTTTCAAATCTGGTATATTTTTGGCGTGTCTACAATATGAAAATGAATGCAATTGATTTTAAACGCGTACGAAATATATGTATGCCCAATAAGACAAAATTGACATGATTGAAGAAACAGTCAAAAAGACAAACGGCTTATAGTTCGATTTGGAATGTCTCCATTAGGGTTAATCCTGAAATGTGATTTAATTTCTCTATTATGCAACTATACAATTGGGTTTTAAATTGAAACGATCATTAAGATGCAACTATGTAAAAATAACTGTTTACAATTGTTAAATTTCAAACCATTTTAAAATATTTCCCTGTGGTTCATTTTGTGTTGGTCAGACGTTTCATTTGTATTATATCCAGACCTTTTCATGCAGGCAAATAAACACGTAAAACTGTTAAACACAAACTACTATGAGCTACTGAACATTCTGGAAACAAACTAAACATACATGATTGAACACGAGCAAAGTGTATAAGCAAGTACTGAATTTAACATTGCAGAAATGTCTGAAAATGAAAGGAAGAACTGAACGTAACTTTATACAGGATTTAGTACTCAGAAATCTATATTAATGATAATGTGCCTGTCCCAAATCGACAACTTGTTAGTTATTATATTTGTTTCTTCATATATAAAATTGAGAATGGAAATGGGGAATGTGTCAAAGAGACAACAACCCGACCACAGAACAGACAACAACAGAAGGTCACCAATAGGTCTTCAATGCAGCGAGAAATTCCTGCACCCGGAGGCGTCCTTAAGCTGGCCCCTAAACAAATATATATACTAGTTCAGTGATAATGGACGTCATACTAAACTCCAAATTATACACAAGAAACTAAAAGTAAAAATAATACAAGACTAACAAAGGCCAGAGGCTCCTGACTTGGGACAGGCGCAAAAATGCGGCAGGGTTAAACATGTTTATGAGATCTCAACCCTCCCCCTATACCTCTAGCCAATGTAGAAAAGTAAACGCATAACAATACGCACATTAAAAGTCAGTTAAAGAGAAGTCCGAGTCCGATGTCAGAAGATGTAACAAAAGAAAATAAACAAAATGACAATAATACATAAATAACAACAGACTACTAGCAGTTAACTGACATGCCAGCTCCAGACCTCAATTAAACTGATTGAAAGATTATGTCTTCATCATATGAATATCAGGCACAATCCCTCCCGTTAGGGGTTTAGTATCATACCATCATAAAATATATGAGAAGAGCATAACCCGTTTCATGCCAACAACTGGTTTTCAAATAAATGTGTTTAGTCTTGTTTCATATTATATTGAACTTTTTTCTTTGAAATTTGTTTTTGCTTAATTGTAGTATATACATTCTTATCATAATTTTGTCATTTTAAATGTTTTTGTGTTTAGATTCATGACGATGATGAATGGGGTTAAACTTCCAGTGGCAAATATTACATGTATTAGGACAAGAACATGCAATATGACGCCGAACGTGCTAAGTCAATATTAAGAAAACAGTCCACAGAAAGTCATGTCACATACCCGGACACATCATTTTGACATCAAGCCGACAAGTCTTTGCTTTGACTTCTAAATCCCGCATACTTGGTCGAGTGGCAATTGCTACCAACTTAAAGTCATTGGTTTGACACGACAGGAGACCAAACCTCCCGATCTCGAGGCGAGCACGATTTATCGAAACCATCGGCGTGGTTGTTTGTTTATATTAGTATTGGGAGAGAACGTCTCTAATGTTAACGTTATAATATTTTTATATTTCCCTTTTCCTATTCTTGTAGATATAATATGTTTAAACAAAACTAATATTAATGTTGGAATTAGATGATTAATTTGATTATATTTGTTTCATTCATTCACTATAAGTGCATGCAATTGGAGATTTAGTGCTAAACATATGGTATAGAAATTTGTCTATCAGTAGAGAGCACATATTGTCCTTTGAATTAAAAAAAAAAAGTTTTTATTTAATTTTCATCTATTTGGATGCAATTACGTTAGCAGTATATTTCCTTCATTTTGTTTACTTTCAAAAGTACAGAAATAAATAAAAACCAGATTCATTCTTTGCAATATCTTGTCTTGCTTAGAATGAGATTACATTTTAATCTTGTAAAGGGCCTTTTGTAAATGCCATGAACACGCACCATGACAAATCGCATAATTTTCATAAAAGGAAAGCAATAAAATATTTCCGGTTGGAAACATATCAAATATCATAATTGATCAAATGTTTGCACCAAATTTTTATAATTAGAAATGAAAAACAAAACATTTGTTAAATTAATAGCACTTTATAACTTTCTCAAAGATCACAAATTAAATTATCTTAACATGAATGCTCGTTAAAGGAAATAATTTGTTTAGAACTAAGATCATCAATAAGTATCTTGTTATTATTCCTTTTTGTCTTTATTTATAGTTTGATTAGTATCACAAAATAAAATTTCTTTTTTCTTTCTTTGTATATCTTACAACTCAATGTGCTTTGAAAAACGATTCTTTACTGAATTTGCATTGCCAATAGCAGTTAAATTAATCAACCCTTCGGAAAATTTAACGAACACCATCACGAGTTGGTTGACCGTTATGGAATATCTGTTTCACAGATGACGATAGATATGTTCCACAATTCTGTCCGCTTTTCCTCAAATGTGACCTACCAATTTAGATAGATCACCGGGTTTATAATAATACGAGAAACACTATGGGTGTCACGTGTCGAGAAGGATCTGCTTACCCTCCTGGAGCACGTGCGATCACCCCAAGTTTTTGGTGGTGTTCGTGTTGTTCAGCCTTTATTTTTTCTTTCTATGCTGCATTGTGTTTTATATACTAGTACTGCTGTTTGTCTTTTGGTCTTTTTTTTTTTTTTTTTTTTTTGAGATTTTTGTCATGGAATTGTCATTTCGTTTTCGACTTATGAGTTTGAATATCCCTTTTGGTAACCTCTCTTTCAAAGAAATTTCGATATCATTGGACAAAATTATGTTTAGATTTAACAGAGTTGCACTATATATCTGTATACAACGCATACATTCCTAGTCTTCTGTGTTGCTTATACAACAGGGAGACGTCAGTTATTAAATTGAAATTAATATATTTGTTCGTTTTAAAAGCTTGAATTTGAATAATAAATTTTTCAATTTAAAAATAAATTTAAATTACTCGAGAATTATTTAGGCATACAAAAAAGCATTTAAGAGCGAGTAAAGGAATTACATTGATTGATTATGACACAAATGGCTTCGCATTGCAGCAGACATTTAACTATGAACGTGCTTCCGAATAAAAACAACCGGTCATAATGCTTCCTTTTAAAAGGTGCTAGGGAATGTGGCTATCACTTCTATTTAGTGTCACGCATTTCACTCATTTATTTAACTCCTCAGTATATAAAATTCTAAATATTGACATCTTAACAGTGTGATAATAGACATTTTGTCGATAATATTTTAGAGTATGATATGTTCTAACAAGCGTTATTTACAAATTTGTAACATTGTAAAAGGGTTATCATTTTTACAAAGAACCTCTAAAACCTCTTTAAGTATTCGAGTAATCTATTGTAAAGGGTGTTGTTCAATTTGGAAAAGACCTTTTAACACTAATGATACTATAAGAGCAAATGGAATGAATCGGAAATACAAAATGAGAAATTAAAGCAGTTCCTATGTAGTCTTTATCTTGTCACACTCTTCATTAATAAAGAATATTCGATTGGACTCTTCACGATCAATTACGATTTAATTTTATCTGATACAGTGTCCCATGGACCGTTAGCATTTACTGGTAAAATGTATAAAAATTGGAAATTAATTGGGAAAGGTTGGACATACACCTTGCTTTAAATCTGATCAGATTATCAATAAAACGTTTAAAATAATAAAAATTACGCAATGTTACTCAAGCATAGTAAATAATCTGATGGCAGGTAAATATGGCGGTTTCAGCAGGCCCTGACAGATTATAACACTTTGATTGTGTACATTAGATAATGGTCTGGCATTATAATGGATTTGAAATTGATTGTTAGGCTGAATGAAAGTCAGGTTTGATCATCAGTAGTGGTAATTCTGGTAAATATAAATTAGAAGTGTTAACTCACAGTTTGAAGTGTAAAAATTGATATTATATTAAGTGATGTAGAAACTAACAGTATAAATAATAACAACATAGCAATTGGGGTCTATGATATTCTCTTTATAGGTTTTAATTTGCTCAGTGTGTATATGTAGTAAAGAATTAAGTCTGTTGATTTTCGAAGTAAAAGCACTTGCAGTCGTATCTACTTTTTAAAATGCCGATTATAAAGTAAAAGGCAAGTATAATCTAATGGAAGATTAAAATAAATGAAATAAAAATACTGAATTTTAATACATAATGTGCTCGGGTTAAAAAATCAACTAGCAAGTGCTTGACCGAATGTCATATTCCAATAATTTCCGAAATCAAATGTAGACTTGATTAAAAAGTCTTCAATCGGAGATAGCAAAATCTTAAGTATTTTAATTTTTGTTAAGATCAGCATTAAATATATTGTGCCTTCTAAAATATTGAATGTCACAAAGAGAAAATTTTGATTAACTGTTCGTCGAACATTTGATATTGAACACATTTTCAGTTAAAAACAATTTATGTTGCAACATTTGGATCACAAAAATAAGTATACAAAATGATAGTGAAACCACGGATTATATGAATAATATTTTAGTTATCGACGAAGCAAAGACCTGGACAAATACATAAGTTTATTTGTTTTTTTATCAATTTTCTCATCAAATGTTACAGTAGCAAATCAAAGAAAAGATAGGTACACATAAAAAAAAAAGATTCGTCTAAATCAGTGGCACCCGAACAAAAAATGTTCGAATTATAAAACAGATCATTTCAGTAGTCATGTACGTGTGACACAGATGTTACTAAACGGTCAACTAGTTATGCTACAAAAAGCACTTTCAGTTAAGCATTAAAATGTGTTGCTTTCTTAAACTCGTCTTGATTGAACATATCAAATAAAATCATAAATGTTAACATGTTTTGGATAATTTTTAATTCTTTACTTTTACGATTAAAGCATAAACAATGCATACAGTGTACTCAAATGAGACTTAACTTATAACTGACCGGATATATCAATATAAACACTAATTTCTTACAGGAAATATACGGTTCAGCTATTTTCTAAGTAACTAATTCTGTTTATGAGCACTGTATTAATTTTCATAATAATTTCTAGTTGATTAAGGTTGAAATACTATCTTCTGTCTGTAGATAAAGTCTCTAAATCTTCCTTTATTTGACAACTAGAATGATTTTCTAAACCCTTATTTAAACCTGCAACATTATTAGGTCGATACAGTAACATTAATCATATGGTGGTCTAATTCCAGAAGTATATCTTATTTCACGTTTAACTAAATATAGTTTAAAATCGAAAATATCTTCCTAAAGATATATCAATAGTCGGCTTAACTGGTATAATTATTTCAAATGAAGTTGAATGAATTCGATTTACTTAATCTTAATTAAGTAATGCCATAATACTCAAATTTAACTGTGCATTTCGCACTGTAATTCACAGTGTGATGTTTATGATTGATTTGATTGGAAATGTACCAAGTATTCTCCAATAGGCTATCGTTAATGGATGACTATGTCATGACCAGATGACAATCCTTGGCAATATTGACCTCATTTTTATCCTATCATATACACTTTCTTTTTCATATTTTTAAATGTTTGGGCCTCTAGCATCATTGAGAGACATTGATTGTCAAAATGCGCATCATGTGCAATAAATTGATCCGGCTTTATTTTTGGTCAATTTTGGTTTTATCAGCTCTACAACGTCTGTGTGAGGTTTTGACTTTCAATTATTATTTTAGCCTCGAGCATCAATGACAAGTGCACTTTCTTTCAATAAAAACCGTTTTAAAGTTATTATACAACGATTTTCGTGTGTCCGAAGCGCTTTTCTGATTTTACCTTCAACCCTGAACATTCGAAAGCCAAGGATAATAAATACATAAAATAGGAGCTATATGACCTAAAGGACACAAAGTATAACAAATTCGACTAAGGTCAACTTTGCCTGAGAGAATTCGAATCTTAGTTTCTTAATAATTTCTTAATCTATCAACGTTGAATTTAAAAAAAAATGTTATGAATCATTTAAGTACCGAAGTTTTGGCTAATGAGTTGATGATTCCTTCAGACAGCAGCGTTAGTAACTCAGTGCTAGTAAATAACACTTTATAAATTTCGTGCATTTGAAGCGTTTTCCTGAATTGACCTGCATCAGGACTTATTTTCCAAACCAGCAAATAAAAGGCAAAGAACAACGCTAAAAAGTTACAACGAGTTTTACCTAGATTCAGACCTATCAAAAGACACAAAAAGACGCTTCATGACAAAATCCATGTAATGACCAAATAGCTTTTAGTTGAGTAGCGAGTTACCGTCATATGGTGTATTCTTTCACAATTGACTCCTTTTTAAAGACCCTGTTTCCACGACCATGAGAATACAATTCATTCGTTTTTAAAGACCCTGTGTCCACGACCATGATAATACAACTAATTCGTATTTAAAGACATCGTTCATGAAGACTATGGTACCATCATCGTGAGTTCCATGATAAATAACTGTTACTTTTCCAATGCCAAGTCACTGCTTTGTTACTAATAGACTGTCATAAGCATTATCTGTTCGTCGAACATTTGATATTGAACACATTTTCAGTTAAAAACAATTTATGTTGCAATATTTGGATCACAAAATAAGTATACAAAATGATAGTGAAACCACGGATTATATGAATAATATTTTAGTTATCGACGAAGCAAAGACCTGGACAAATACATTAGTTTATTTGTTTTTTATCAATTTTCTCATCAAATGTTACAGTAGCAAATCAAAGAAAAGATAGGTACAAATAAAAAAAAAATTCGTCTAAATCAGTGGCACCCGAACAAAAAATGTTCGAATTATAAAACAGATCATTTCAGTAGTCATGAACGTGTGACACAAATGTTACTAAACGGTCAACTAGTCATGCTACGAAAAGCACTTTCAGTTAAGCATTAAAATGTGTTGCTTTCTTAAACTCGTCTTGATTGAACATATCAAATAAAATCATAAATGTTAACATTATGTTTAGGATAATTTTAAATTCTTTACTTTTACGATTAAAGCATAAACAATGCATACAGTGTACTCAAATGAGACTTAACTTATAACTGACCGGATATATCAATATAAACACTAATTTCTTACAGGAAATATACGGTTCAGCTATTTTCTAAGTAACTAATTTTGTTTATGAGCACTGTATTAATTTTCATAATAATTTCTAGTTGATTAAGGTTGAAATACTATCTTCTGTCTGTAGATAAAGTCTCTAAATCTTCCTTTATTTGACAACTAGAATGGTTTTCTAAACCCTTATTTAAACCTGCAACATTATTAGGTCGATACAGTAACATTAATCATATGGTGGTCTAATTCCAGAAGTATATCTTATTTCACGTTTAACTAAATATAGTTTAAAATCGAAAATATCTTCCTAAAGATATATCAATAGTCGGCTTAACTGGTATAATTATTTCAAATGAAGTTGAATGAATTCGATTTACTTAATCTTAATTAAGTAATGCCATAATACTCAAATTTAACTGTGCATTTCGCACTGTAATTCACAGTGTGATGTTTATGATTGATTTGATTGAAATGTACCAAGTATTCTCCAATAGGCTATCGTTAATGGATGACTATGTCATGACCAGATGACAATCCTTGGCAATATTGACCTCATTTTATCCTATCATATACACT
Organism: Mytilus coruscus; assembly: GCA_017311375.1. NCBI lineage: Eukaryota > Metazoa > Mollusca > Bivalvia > Mytilida > Mytilidae > Mytilus > Mytilus coruscus. Next base: position 44,740,987 of record CM029604.1, on the reverse strand, counting down.
CTTTTCATATTTTCAAATGTTTGGGCCTCTAGCATCATTGAGAGACATTGATTGTCAAAATGCGCATCATGTGCAATAAATTGATCCGGCTTTATTTTTGGTCAATTTTGGTTTTATCAGCTCTACAACGTCTGTGTGAGGTTTTGACTTTCAATTATTATTTTAGCCTCGAGCATCAATGACAAGTGCACTTTCTTTCAATAAAAACCGTTTTAAAGTTATTATACAACGATTTTCGTGTGTCCGAAGCGCTTTTCTGATTTTACCTTCAACCCTGAACATTCGAAAGCCAAGGATAATAAATACATAAAATAGGAGCTATATGACCTAAAGGACACTAAGGTCAACTTTGCCTGAGAGAATTCGAATCTTAGTTTCTTAATAATTTCTTAATCTATCAACGTTGAATTTAAAAAAAAATGTTATGAATCATTTAAGTACCGAAGTTTTGGCTAATGAGTTGATGATTCCTTCAGACAGCAGCGTTAGTAACTCAGTGCTAGTAAAAACACTTTATAAATTTCGTGCATTTGAAGCGTTTTCCTGAATTGACCTGCATCAGGACTTATTTTCCAAACCAGCAAATAAAAGGCAAAGAACAACGCTAAAAAGTTACAACGAGTTTTACCTAGATTCAGACCTATCAAAAGACACAAAAAGACGCTTCATGACAAAATCCATGTAATGACCAAATAGCTTTTAGTTGAGTAGCGAGTTACCGTCATATGGTGTATTCTTTCACAATTGACTCCTTTTTAAAGACCCTGTTTCCACGACCATGAGAATACAATTCATTCGTTTTTAAAGACCCTGTGTCCACGACCATGATAATACAACTAATTCGTATTTAAAGACATCGTTCATGAAGACTATGGTACCATCATCGTGAGTTCCATGATAAATAACTGTTACTTTTCCAATGCCAAGTCACTGCTTTGTTACTAATAGACTGTCATAAGCATTATACAGGTTGTATGGTTGCAATCTCGAATTGTATGATTCTATCAAGTGAGTGTTTAACATAATATGATCTTAGACATTTCTTATGAACACTATTAAAAGAACCGCAAAAATGAAGAAAAAAACCGAATCACAATGGGAACAAGAACCAAGTCAAGTGGTACTAAACCTTCAAATATCTTAATACATTACAATGAAGACACTCAGTATGACAAAGGGTGAGCAATATGGTAAAGTCTTCTGACATGGATGGTCACCGTTAATATACTTATTTACAAATTATTTGCAAAAAAGAGGTAGAAGACACTTAATGAACAATAAAAATCGTAAAAACTCACAATGCCAAGAATGAGCAACAGTAACCCGAAGCATGCATGATTGATCATGTTAGGCTAACACATACTTTTCAAATAACCTTATTATAAAAGAAATTATGTTCTTATTCATTCATTAAGTTAAAAACATTTTCAGAATATAGTTTTCAGGAATAAACTGTATTTTAAAAGTGAAAAGTTAAATCAAAACAAATCAATAAATCAATTAAGAAAAGGAAACAAAACAAAACAAAAACAAAAATAAACGTCCACAAGTTCCTACATGCATGGTTTGTGCAATGTCTGAGGTAGAATGAAAACATGAGTATAAGAACATATCTTTTAAATGCATTCTTTTGCATAAAATACTGAACTTTTAAATAATTAAGGAAATGGACAACGTCCACCCACAAAAAAGTCCTGCGATATTTATTGCCATTGGATCAGATGCTTTGAAAAAATATCAGACTTGGCGCTATTTTATTGCTTTAATTGGTACGTTCAGCCATTGTTTTTGTTCAGTGGTTTCTTTCTTAATGGCGATTTTATTGCTAATAGATACAATGTTAGTGTCTATTGCTCTTACTGGTGGGAAATGGATTAGTTAGTTAATGTAGAAGTGCAAGGGAATCACCGCATCATCGAATTTGATAAGAAACTGGTTTTATAAAAGGAAGTGTGAAGTGATTAAGTGCGCTATTTTCGACAATGTCTTTACATTAGAATCATTTAAAAACTTAAAACTGTGCATTGACCTGAAATTGATTCTTTTTATTATTTAATTCTACGGTTAAAGTATTCGATTTCTAAATACTTTTAAAGATCGGTATACATTTAAGATGTGTTCACATTTCAATATTAATAAAAGTGCCTAAATAATCTTGGTTTTAGAACAATAATAATAATAATAATAATAATTATACTACTTCTACTAATAATAATAATGATGATGATGATAAACATTATTTATGAGCGTACCAGCGACAAGGATAAACGAATTAATAGATTGTTTCCCGTATAATGAAATACATATCTAAAACTATATTCAAAATTGTTTTTGAAATGTATACTCTTACTAAAGGACTTTGCCCGTTCTTTATACATTACATGATACATGTTTCAAGAAAGCTTTGTACCGATGTTGGTAAATTTTATTCAAAGTTGAACAAATTCTTTAATTTGATAAGTCTTTTAGTTGATATTCAGGTCTAATTTGTATAGTCAACATAAAAGTTCACTGTTTCAATGCTATACAAGAGTAATATAAAGTAGAAGGAATCATTTTTTTTTATCCGATCATGTGTAAACCTTCGAATGTTTCAAAATCGACACTTGATTCACTCCCCGAAGGAGTAGTAAGTTTGATAATTAAGGCGACAGTAGTTTGCCGATATTCATATCTCGAAAATGGATTAAGAGGAGACAAAGCGATGTAGAAACAAAACCTGCGGGAATTGCATGAACTCCAAAAGATGCGTGACCGGTAGCATCGACAGGGTTAGTGTCTCTTGTTACGTATCATCAGCCATACGAATCTAAACTCTGAAGCTTGGATCGCTGAAAAATTGATATTAAAAATTATCAAATTGATTTCATGAAGCAGTTTGCAAACCAATTAATTTTATGTTGTTTGCAATGACACTTATGAAATGAGAGAAAATCCCGTTCTTCGTCATTTGTTGAAAATCTATTGGAACATGAATTAGACTTAAAATTGTCACAGATTTTTTGACGTGTGAAATTTTAATGAATAGATGAATCTTTTAATATTCATACACTTTTAACACAAAATTTACTGAATCGAGCGTATACAAATACTGGCTAAATATCTTCTTTGTAAAAATAAGGAGATGTGGTATGATTGGCAATTAGACAACTATCCACCAAAGTTCAAATGAAGTGGATGTTAGCAATTATAGGCAATCGTACGGCCTTCAACAATGAGTAAAACCCATATCGTAAAGTCGGCTATATAGGGCCCCAACATGGAAAAATATGAAACAATTCAAGTGGGAAAACTAACGGCCTAATTTATAACAAATCAATTTTAAAAAAATAAATATGACAGACATGAACCAACGCCAACCACTGGACTACAGGCTCCTGACATGGGGACAGGCACATACAGAATGTTGTGGGGTTAAACTAGTTTGCTGGCGCCAAACCCTCCCCCTAACCTGGGATAGTGGTGTAACAGTACAACATAAGAACAAACTAATTAAGGCAGTTGAAAAGGGGTTAACTCATCAGATCTATACAACCAGACAACATCTAACGAAAACACCGACAGGAAGTGGCAGCGTATCTAAACATTTGGCATAGTTTTAAAGTTTTTACTACGAGTTAGTTTAAACTTAAATTCTAAGTGACTACAAGATGATTAGAGACATATAAAATATAACTTACAATGTAAAGGGAGGCGGAAGATACCAAAGAAATATCAACACTCATATAAGTCGATGACAAACTGACGACGCCATGGCAAAAAAAAATGACCAGGGTCTTTTACTGACCGGCGTATTACAAATTAATGACATTACCTTCACTTTGCAGATATAATCAAGCAGCGATTAGTTTTGTTTGTTTTGTTTTTCTTCATTTTATGATTATCCATATTCGCTTAAATAATGATAATGTGGTTTGTGAAATTCATGTTATAGCCAACGATTGACCTTTAGATTATGACAGGTTCTAGTCATCTAAATAAAGATCATCGTCAAAATGCGTTAACAGATGAAATCGCCGTATTCCAGTTTTCTATCTTGAACATCTAGGATAATAAAATCACTCAAATCATAATTAATATTATGATAATTAGTCTTTTATCTCTCGGACAATGCCTATCTTTTAATTGGAACAATTAAGTATTGAATAGATTTATTCGATAAGACCTTTTAAATTGTTCACAGCAAAAGTGGAGGAGTATCTCAGATTGATAATGATATTATTGACAATATAAAAAATGCAAATTTTTAGAAGTACGCGTAATTTGTCATTATGATAATTTTATTATGGCTTTACAAATATGGACATTTTCCGATGCGAGGAAAACGATGAACTCTTTGAAATTATATGAAAGTTATGCATTAATCTTTGTGGGTGAAATTTTCTTCAAATGCCTCTTAATTGATAGAAACCACTTAACTGTAATCGGCCAATTAGAGAAAAATAGAAAAATGGTCGTTGTACAATTTATAAGTGGGAAGAGTCATGTAAAATCACGGAACCATTGCAAATGATAAATCGAAAGTTCCAGGAGCAATTATTTCAAGTATTTATTACGTGAAACTTCGAAACATGCTTAAACCCTTTCAGCAGTTTTACTTTTAAAAACACGTTACATGATGAAGAGTGTCTCTTATAAAAGCTTGAATTATCAAATATATTAAATTTCGATCACGTAATTACATTTCTGTATGTAGCGATGCATAGTTCCTTTTGGTTTGTTGAATCTGAAATAAAATTTCTTTTCTTGATCTTTTTATGTTTTCCAAATAATTATGACAATATATTTTTGTACTTAAACTCTTTCAATATCCGTAGTTCTGTGAGTTTCCTTCAGTTTATGAATTCTGATTGTCACTTTTTCGCCTCTTATTTATGAGCAGTAATATGGAAAGGAAAGCAAAACTTTTCAGCTGCATCATTTTTGCAATATTTGTTGAAAATTGCATTTCCTTATTGTGGTCATTTTAAAAAATAACATGTTTTAATAATACCACATCGAATTTTGATAATTGTTTTTATTGTATTCAAGTTTTCATGATTTGTAGCATTTAAAACTATGTATAATTCCAAAAAATTGGAAGGAAATAAATGAATCGTGGGTTCTGATGTTTTGCAGTTTAATATCCATTCTTGTGATCGTCAAACAATACACAGTTGTAATTATTTTGTACTGAAATACTTAATTACAATTTTCAAGCAATCATAATGAGATAATCAAGATATTTTCTAAATGTGAAGCATATCAAAGAACTGTTAAATTACTGATAAGGATATTGAATTTATTCACTAAAGGCATGCTTATAGACAGCTTTTATGTATTCTTTGATGTAAAAAGGGTATCTCAGAAATGAAATGAAGTGAGAATAGGTCCGATGATGCTTCAGAGAGTGGGACGAGCTTTGAGAAGTCCGAACTATTGGAATATCAATATTTGTGAAAATTAAGCTATTGATGTTGGTATTTTGATTTAACATTTTACACATTATGAAATATTGATGATATGTCTTTATATGGTAGATAGGCTTGAATTAAACGAAATATAATCTAAAGGTTGATTCTATTTCTTCCATGTCGTCTTACTTAAGTAATCAAAAAGGGAAGGATAGGGCAATAATAGGAACAAGTATTTAGCTTAAAACATATGTCTAAAAATATATGAACAACATAAAACAATGCTTTACATGTTGAAAAAACCTGTGCCTCAATTTATTGCATGCAAACAAAAATCCTCAAAAGGCGGAAGATTACAAAGGAAAATTCAAACCTAATAATTCAAAAATAAAAATCATGACAAAAAGTAACGAGTAAAAGATAAAGTAAGGCGACAGTTGTTTACCGATGTTAAAATCTCGTAAATCGATTAAGAAGAGACACATTAAGGTAAAAAAACAAACACTGAGTGAATCGCATGAACTCCAAAAGGACCGAGACCGGATGCATCGACAGGGAAAGCGATTCCTGCTATGCATGCATCATCTTGCCATGGGAATTCACACATAGTAAAAATGTCATATTTGAGAAAAGGACACAATCGGTAAAGTAATAGATCAGGCAACTTTACTAGAGCTGAAGACATGAGACTGCAAAAACATGTCGCTAGTTAGTTGAGACATCGATACATCGTATCGGTCAAACAATTTTCGTAATGGTAATCATAAAACTCATGTAGTGTCGATTTCAGTAGTTATTCCTCGCAGCTGGGCAGCAGTGTTTGTGTAAGGTGCACACTCCCATTAATAAAATTCGTATAGTTTGAGTATGCACGAGAGTAACGTATTACCTGTGATATGTAAACGCCACACGATGGAAGAAATGGAGAGTTGACAATTCGAAAGGTGAAGTCATCACGTTTCTCATAGATTCTAGATAGAAATAGTCCATCTGTGTCAATATCGAGGTAAAGATCAAGATACAGCAAAAGTGGAGGAGTATCTCAGATTGATAATGATATTATTGACAATATAAAAATGCAAATTTTTAGAAGTACGCGTAATTTGTCATTATGATAATTTTATTATGGCTTTACAAATATGGACATTTTCCGATGCGAGGAAAACGATGAACTCTTTGAAATTATATGAAAGTTATGCATTAATCTTTGTGGGTGAAATTTTCTTCAAATGCCTCTTAATTGATAGAAACCACTTAACTGTAATCGGCCAATTAGAGAAAAATAGAAAAATGGTCGTTGTACAATTTATAAGTGGGAAGAGTCATGTAAAATCACGGAACCATTGCAAATGATAAATCGAAAGTTCCAGGAGCAATTATTTCAAGTATTTATTACGTGAAACTTCGAAACATGCTTAAACCCTTTCAGCAGTTTTACTTTTAAAAACACGTTACATGATGAAGAGTGTCTCTTATAAAAGCTTGAATTATCAAATATATTAAATTTCGATCACGTAATTACATTTCTGTATGTAGCGATGCATAGTTCCTTTTGGTTTGTTGAATCTGAAATAAAATTTCTTTTCTTGATCTTTTTTATGTTTTCCAAATAATTGTGACAATATATTTTTTGTACTTTAAACTCTTTCAATATCCGTAGTTCTGTGAGTTTCCCTTCAGTTTATGAATTCTGATTGTCACTTTTTCGCCTCTTATTTATGAGCAGTAATATGGAAAGGAAAGCAAAACTTTTCAGCTGCATCATTTTTGCAATATTTGTTGAAAATTGCATTTCCTTATTGTGGTCATTTTAAAAAAATAACATGTTTTAATAATACCACATCGAATTTTTGATAATTGTTTTTTATTGTATTCAAGTTTTCATGATTTGTAGCATTTAAAACTATGTATAATTCCAAAAAAATTGGAAGGAAATAAATGAATCGTAGGTTCTGATGTTTTGCAGTTTAATATCCATTCTTGTGATCGTCAAACAATACACAGTTGTAATTATTTTGTACTGAAATACTTAATTACAATTTTCAAGCAATCATAATGAGATAATCAAGATATTTTCTAAATGTGAAGCATATCAAAGAACTGTTAAATTACTGATAAGGATATTGAATTTATTCACTAAAGGCATGCTTATAGACAGCTTTTATGTATTCTTTGATGTAAAAAGGGTATCTCAGAAATGAAATGAAGTGAGAATAGGTCCGATGATGCTTCAGAGAGTGGGACGAGCTTTGAGAAGTCCGAACTATTGGAATATCAATATTTGTGAAAATTAAGCTATTGATGTTGGTATTTTGATTTAACATTTTACACATTATGAAATATTGATGATATGTCTTTATATGGTAGATAGGCTTGAATTAAACGAAATATAATCTAAAGGTTGATTCTATTTCTTCCATGTCGTCTTACTTAAGTAATCAAAAAGGGAAGGAAAGGGCAATAATAGGAACAAGTATTTAGCTTAAAACATATGTTCTAAAAAATATATGAACAACATAAAACAATGCTTTACATGTTAAAAAAACCTGTGCCTCAATTTATTGCATGCAAACAAAAATCCTCAAAAAGGCGGAAGATTACAAAGGGAAAATTCAAACCTAATAATTCAAAAATAAAAATCATGACAAAAAAGTAACGAGTAAAAGATAAAGTAAGGCGACAGTTGTTTACCGATGTTAAAATCTCGTAAATCGATTAAGAAGAGACACATTAAGGTAAAAAAACAAACACTGAGTGAATCGTATGAACTCCAAAAGGACCGAGACCGGATGCATCGACAGGGAAAGCGATTCCTGCTATGCATGCATCATCTTGCCATGGGAATTCACACATAGTAAAAATGTCATATTTGAGAAAAGGACACAATCGGTAAAGTAATAGATCAGGCAACTTTACTAGAGCTGAAGACATGAGACTGCAAAAACATGTCGCTAGTTAGTTGAGACATCGATACATCGTATCGGTCAAACAATTTTCGTAATGGTAATCATAAAACTCATGTAGTGTCGATTTCAGTAGTTATTCCTCGCAGCTGGGCAGCAGTGTTTGTGTAAGGTGCACACTCCCATTAATAAAATTCGTATAGTTTGAGTATGCACGAGAGTAACGTATTACCTGTGATATGTAAACGCCACACGATGGAAGAAATGGAGAGTTGACAATTCGAAAGGTGAAGTCATCACGTTTCTCATAGATTCTAGATAGAAATAGTCCATCTGTGTCAATATCGAGGTAAAGATCAAGATATGTAGCAGACCTTCTAGTTTCGGTAGTATCCTTAATTTCAAGTATACTGGGATATATGAGATGTAAGTACTCATTAAAATGTGGTTTATTGAGGGAAATTAGTGAACTTTGCAAGATGCTTTTTTCTTTTTGTCTTTGAAGTTTAGTATGAGTTCTGCTCGAGTACAAAAACAAGTCAGCAAGTAGTGATGCACAATTAATACCCATTGGAATACCGATTGTTTGCTGAAATATCAAACAACCTAAGTCATCAAGTATGTTGTCGATAAAAAAAAGTTCATGATTTTTATGGTATCATCTTTGGTGTATTTGTTGTGGGAATCAGTGTGGTTCTTCACAAAGTAAGATTTTGCAGGACCTAAAACAAGGAATTTATATCTACGTTTCCCATTTTTTTAGGAAATAGTTCTGTTCAATGAGACGATGTAGTCGATTTTTCAATGGGGCGAAGTAGTGTAAAGCGTAGAACAAATCAAAGGTTTTGATATTACTGCAAAATTCTAAAGATTGTGATTGAAAATTTTGGAGTAAATCTTAAATTATATCCGATTGACACCGCTTGTTGAATATACTTCATAACAATATTTCTGATGGCTATCTTTTACTGTCGAAAGAATGGTGATAAGAACTTTAGAAAATGTTAAGTCGAACATCTTGACGACTTGACCATATATCGTTCTTAGTTTAGTTATCCAGTATAAAGATGGGAGATTTTCGTCGTTCTTATTGTTTGTAAATACCAAAGGAGAGTACTGCAGATTTGTGATTTTCTAAAACAACAGGTTATAAAACTCGTAAAAAATAACCCCTACAGAATGAGCAACACGAACACAATCCCTAAATGCGTCTAACAAATTATGCTTTGGAAATCCAATCCAATTTTTCTTAATTTTGCTATCATAATATTGAAAACAATTGCAGATATATGCATGTAGACTGTGTTATGATCTGGCTGATGTATTATAATACCTCTTGTTATTATCAGTTCAGAATAAGTGAGAATGCCATGGTCGTTAAAAGGTAACAGGACAAACATATAGAATAACTGAGAATGCCATGGTCGGTATAAAGAAATACCACAAACCTCCAGAATAATGACAACGCTATGGTCGGTATAATTAAGGTAATACCACAAACCTATTGAAATCATTTGACCTGAAGTTAGAAAAATACGATTTAGATTTGTAAACAAGTTCTGTCACTAACAGGGAAAATATCAATTAATTAGAAAAGGTCTATTTACGATTAATACTCTAAATTGTCCAATAATTTGTTGATAATGAAATTAACTAGCATCGTATGTCACATTGCATAAAATGAATCCGTCAAAATTGTCAACCAAATAACAAGAAAACTCCGTGAGCCTGAGTCGCAGTAAAAAACAAATAACACCATCCCATTGTTTCTATAGAAATGCTACTGTGGTGTAAGTAAATGAGACCGCCACTTACGGAAAACAACTTTGATTTTACATTTTGTCGTGTCGGAGCCTTTTATAATTGACTATACGGTATGGGTTTTGCTCATTGTTGAGCCGTGCGGTGGCTTATAGTAGCTTTAATCCTTTTCATTTGGACACTGTTGGATAGATAAATATTTAAAATGACGAGTCATTTCCGCTTTTATTATCATTAATATTTCAAATGAAAAGACACAAATAAGAAAAGGATTAAATATTTATTGAATTTTGTTAATATTACGTGATTCTCTTAACTTCTGTTAGACAAAGGTTTTTCATCTTTCTATTGGAATGAGAAAAACAGGAAATCTTTAAGCTGGATGTTGCTTCAATTCTTAACACCTTAATGGGGAATTCAATCAAGTACTGACGTGGGTGCACTTAATTTAAAAGACTAATATGGTTCTTAATAATTGTCTTAGTTGCAACATAATGTAAAATATAAGTAGAAGCGAAGGGTTTGTGTGCGTATTCTTGTTACTACAAAAAGCGATCTAAAAATATTTAAAACAATTCTCCAAACCATCCTCCATAAAACAAACTCGAAAAGACAAAATAACAATCAAATAAATAGACCATTTTGTACCTTTTGTTACTTCATTATTGTTAGGTAAAGAATTGAGTAAAAAAAACATGTTTATCTGCTTGTTTCGGGAAGCTCGTTATGGATTGTCTTTTGTTATACCTAAATTAGTTGCTTATATAATTTAAGGAACTAAGAGTATGTATTGCAGATATTTGATAGTCTTTCACATTCATTTTGTAATTCTTGAAAATCCCATGAATGAAGTATGCCTGACACGAATAAAGAAACAAGTCGGCCAGAAGAGGAGCATAATTGGTTTCCAAGTAATTCCGACTGTATGTTGCAAAACGTGTACGCCAAACGTAATAAACAGGTTATCAATAAAGATAAAACCTGGCATATAAATGATGACAGTCTCAAAAAGCGTTTCGCTTAAATTGTAGTTCACTCCTGAATGAACGATAATAATTGTCGCATTCATGTTTTGTTAAACCAAAAATGTAAACACTTATTAAGTTTGACTGTTCAATAAACTACATACACATTGGGATCCAAACACCCAACATAAAATAACTAGAATACCAAAAGCCGGTTTAATCAAATGTACATAAGGGAGCTGGAAACGTTGTTTTGTTGATACTCACATGGAATTATAGTCTTTCATCAATTAAAGTTCAATTCGGTATGAACCAAGTGTTGGCATTTACCAATTATTGAAGGACCAAATGACGAACTCTTGATGTTTATTGCGAAAAATTTGCTGTGTTAAATTGCTGCTTTGTTGACGTTTGCACCATTGTTTTATTCATTCGCGTTCGGAGGTATTATACTGATTAACCTTGGCTATCTATAATTTACGACCGCCATAAAACTATACATATTAAATTCAGTGTGTTAGACATGGTTGTTCTCAATCTTCATCCAAAAAACGTCCAACTACTTTGAAAGTTTAAATCTTAAAAATACTATTACTAAAAATTTGTAACAAGACATGTTGCCTAAAACACTTCCAGTTTTGTGTGTTCTATTGTTCATACAGATTACTTTTAAACACTTATGGCCGATAAAGTTCTGGCTTACTGTGTACTAGAAATCATCTCAAATGGTTTTTTTTTCCAATTTTGTATTACATTACATATCTGGTAAAGAAACCACTGGATAAGTGCCTCCTTCGTAATAGCTTTCCCCTTTAGCAATAATTGTGTTCTTCTTCTTTGATTAAATCTTTTGATACGTTTTAGTCCCTTGCTTATAATTGCATAATAAATAATTCAGACCAGAATATAAATCTACACGATTTGATTATGAGAAAAATTGACTTCATTTCTGTCAAAATTATGTTGAAGCAAATGATACGAATTTCAATATGCGTGACACATGTCCCTGGAATAACCTTTTTCATGTACAACCGAAACCAAGAGTTTGGAATCCGAATACTTGAAATGTTATTGAGCATCAACCATCCTCAATTTCCTCCCGAAAGTATATATACGAATAGAACAATCAAAGTCGTCTAAAGTTTGCCTGAGGAACCTTTTTATAATGCAATTGAATAATTTATAAACTAAAAATTTACCATAAAATGTATCATTCCAATAAGCACTGACTTAATGGTCTGAACTAACTTCAAAGATTTTACTTTATCTATAGATTTTTTTTGTGATTAAGAAGTTGCAAGAATGAAAACATGTATTTTCCTGTTCGAATCCCTTTTATACCTCTCTAGAATGAAACAGGTAGTTGTATTTACTTTCTATATTGTTGAACTTATTTACTGTTTAATAAACAGAGAAGAAATAATATAATAATGGAATCCAAACTTAATTAAGATCATTATATTCTGTTATATTGAATAAAACATATTATGCAATTTCTGCAGGTTTATCTGTTAATTTTACGGACGTTTTCTCCTGTTTTTCTGTGGTTTTTCATGATTTGCCTCTTAATGAGATCATTGGTGATTATTCTTTTAAACATGTCGATGGTTTGTTTGCATCTTCAGCTCTGACCAGATTTTCTTTAGATGTTATTTAATTGTCTTAGACAAATATTTGATGTAATTTTAATCAATCGAAGAATGTGATTATGGTATAAAAATCTTCAGTTTTATAATGACATTGTGTATTTTTATTTACTTTGTAAATAATATTTTATTATTGAATATGAGTTATCAAATGCGGCCCACGAAATCGATCAACACGAACAGATTATTAAATCAACAGTATTTACTTTAAAGGTTAAAATCTTATTTAATGTGTACTCCAGTTTACGATGCTATTCGCTGCAGTTGGAAAATATAGAACGGAAGAAAAATTATTAACAAGATTAGCGTTAACTTTGCATGCAAAATCTGTCTCATCTCTTGGCAGACATATTCTTATAATTTATCTCGAGAAGTATAGGATTTTCAATTTTCTAATCTTATATGTTTCTCTTGAGTTTAACTGTTATATTCAAAATGTAATACTTCTTATCACTTTACGAACATTCAATAAATAAGCTTTTCACTTTAAGACATACTTTTGCATAGACATTTAGTTTATTTTAGATCATTTATATCTTTAGATTACCAGTAGTCGTTCTGATATAACAACTCTTTGACTAAACAAGACATGTAGAAGATTGTAAAGGTGTAAATATGTCTTCACTGATCACAGAGTAAGAGTTGGTCCTGTTGAACTTCGTGCGTTCGATGTACATATGTGAATTATTCTATATCAGTTATAATTACAGCCCAACGTTAGCATATCCGAAGACTATTTATTTGCACGGTGAGATATATAATCAAAGAGGCGTAAATACTAAGGGAAGGTCGTTGTCAACATCCTCCCCTTTGGTCTTGTGTCTCATTGGCAAACAAATCACATCCCCCTATATATACCAATGCCAAATAACTGGACGTGCTTAAGACGATTTCCTCCTGTTTTTTGTCATTCACCATGATTTGCATCTTCTTAAAGGATTGTTTAAACATCAGTAAACTACTGTTGCCCCCCTTAACTTTAATATAAAACCTTATTTTTCTGATAATGATAATAGTTATTCCGATGAACCACATGCTTTATATTAGTAAAGGGAAACAAGTATTATAAAATTAACCTTTTGCAAACATGTTTTTTGATCAAACACACAAACTGAAAGTACAAAAGCAATATATTTCTTTCTGGAGATGGAAAGACAAAGATAATCGATTGTTTAATTCTATGCTGAATGATACAAAGAATTTCTGATATGCTTCTAATGGAACACAAAACGTTGAAATTGTGCTCTGCATCATAGTTGAAAAGATGTAATTTTAGTTTGCACTCTTGAACAAATACAAAGTCGCCGATGAAAGAGAAATATAGGTGCACAGGACTCTGCATTTGATTATTCTATTGTAATTTTACAAATTAACAGGTCTTCGGGGTGTAATGCAGAAAATCGGGTATTAATCATACGAGTCCGTTGGTTTCATTTAGCTGATAAACATTTGACTATTAAAGGATAAAATACCAGATGAAAAAAAAAAAATAATTTCTGCTGTTTTTTAATAAGTTGCAAGGGTAATCCATAATTTCCTCACTGCAATATGTGTCCAAAATTACCTTATGGATAAGGTTTTCATTTGGAATCAGATTAAAACAATGTTGTTGGCAGGAGCCTTGAATCATGACTGGATAGATGATTTGACAAATTAATTTAACACTATCACGTGAACAACGTGAAAATTGCAATTTCTAAAACGCCTTCAGTAGAAAGAAGTTGCCTCGACCCTAATCTATGAAGTTTAATGAAGTTAACCTCTCATATAATAAGATGAATCTAGCTATTGCATATATGTATATTATATCGTTCTTTTAATTCTTTTTCGACTTACGCAGAATGTATGTGAAAGAAAATTATGTTAAAAAATACCATTTTAGAAATAATCAAGAAACAAAAAGATCTTTCCATAAATATCAAACATTCAATTTTTAGAGATTATCAAAAGCAAAAATGTATATAAACTTAGATAGAGAAATGAAATATAATATTTTTGTCATTGAATAAGTTATGACAGTAAAATATAAAGAAGCTCATGTTTAATTTATATTACGGCTTAGTATGACAAAATATGAGGATAAATGGAAAATCTATTACAATCTGTGTCTGGTATTTTGCTATAAGCTGAATATAAAAATGGGAGAAAATCTTAATCGTCACGAGACGATTAATATCTATAGTTGAAGTAGTTACATACGTATTCTTACTAGATCAACGTTTAAAAAAAAGATTCATCATTGTTTGATAACGAAACAAAATAACTCTCTACAGATCAAGGAAAATTCCTTAATGTTATATCAAGTTTTGAACATGCCCGTATGTTGACTTGTTATAGCGGAAAAATCATCGGAAGTTTATCGGTGAGCTCAACGATTTGCCATTCTTATGTTTCTTTTAATCCCGCTTACTTACACATTTTACAAAATGAACGTAAATAGCATGTCCACCAGAGAAGGTGATGATAATTCGGAGCATTCAGGAAATTCTTTATGTTTAAACTTTTAAAAATTATTTTATTATTACATTTTTCTATCCTGCTTTCTCTTAACAGTTAAATATACTAAACACGTTCTAAGACATCACTAAATCTAATGTATTAAAAAACTGTCTGTATAATAACTACATGTAGATGGTAGGAAAATAATTCAAGTTAAAGTTTTTAAAAGGATGAAAAATAGATACAGCTTCCAATTAGAAATACCATAATTATCTTTCACTATTTTCAACAAAAAATGAGCACATGCATGTTTTGTCGATTTTTTTTTTTTTCACTTTGAATATTCATAATCATATTTAAGAACTTTAAAAAAAAGACTTTGATCAAAATAAAAAGGCGATGTACCCTTTTAGCCTTCATAAATTTAGCATACTTGCAGTAATATACCTATCGGAATTTCATGAATTAACATACTTGTATGCAAATATCCATTATTTTCAAAAAAATGAAAGAAAATGTTATCAGTTTACAAAAATATCTTTTTACTCACCTGCTACAACATAAGAATACAAAACTACTAATAATGTAAAGCTGTATTTCATTCTAAGTCTTTTTTGAAAAGCTTGGTAAGTTCCGTTGTTTGCTAGAAAAATGTATAAAGTTGTTAAGTTTGTTCCTCTGAAACCATATATTAGAGTTGTGCTGTTACTAACAAAATTGTATGTCCGAAATGTTCTTTTCGCTTCTACTTTGTTCCAAATGGAAGTGACAATTTGAAAACACCTATTTATACTAAGTTGTCCAACCCAAGCGAAAGTTCTTTGACGCAAAAGATTAACAATCAATCCCTCATTTGGATTGTGACGATTTGTTTTTATCTCCGCCCTACTGAATATTCATTAATCGGAGATGCTGGAAATGCTTCTGTCCTAAATGAAATCGAAATCTTATTTGGTCATTTTAATATGCATGGAAATAGACATTCCTCTGTTATAAAAGAACTTAATTGATTTTATGTGAAGTCAAATCAATGAAATGTATTTTGCTGTTAATTTGAAGTTATCAGCGTACCAACAAAGGCTTGAAAGGTTTAATTATATTGGGTTGGCACATCAAAATATGGAATTTGACATCAACTTAACGTAGGCGAAACTTCCGCAGATGCTAGGGTAAAAACAGGATATGGTCATTTTCTAAAATTGCTTACTGATCACATTTCTCAAAATGTATACAGAATATACGCTTTTAATTTCATTTAAAGGAAGTACATTTTGTACTTCTGTGTGATTGATTTTATATTATTAATATATTATAAAGTGCATTTGGGTAGAATATATTGTCTCTGTAATTCATTGATATTTTTCTTCATTTGCAACATGGGATATCATTGCTGTCTGGATTTAAGTTACTTAAAAAATATTCAACGAATAAGTTCAGTTCGAGTTTTATCAGTGAAATATTTAAAATACTATATACTTCATGTTTTGCTCTTGAAATTTAAACAGATAGACATTACGATTGACCAAGAATTTTTATAGTTCGTATAATACCAGTATTACAGTTTTTGTCGTAAGTTTTGTTAATCATTGAGATGATCTACATTCTGGTTGTTTTTACTTAGTTGTTAATTTCACTAAATTAACGAATATCTTATTACTGATATATATGTTTCCTACATGTTATTTCGTCTGTTCATATCTTACAATATGACCATTTATAAATCATTAAAGTTTTTATATTCATTTCATTTTTTTTTTTTTTTTTTGGCTTGCTGTCTCATTGACATATACCCTACATCTCCCTTTAGTAATAAATAATAATATTGGAAAGTCATAATCAAAACTGATTTCAACACAATTTCATAAGTCAAAATAGTTAGGGTATACGAGATAAGATCTTTTATTTTTCATGCGTAAGAAGTTGAGTACTTGTATTTATATTTCTAATGCTATTTAATTAACTAATTGTTTTTTCTATCTTCTATAATTGATATAATTGTTCAATTGATTTTCACCATGGGTTATTGGCCGTTTGAAAGTTATCTGGTAAAATTAACTTTCTTTCCAGATAACATCTCAGTTTCACATAAACAACACCTTACAGAATAGTTTTCATTTCAAAAGAATGAAGAACAGTATACGAAAACGTTAAAAGCGATTAGTATGTTTTGTACGGAAGTTTTTTTTTTAACCTAGAGTGGTATTGTTAAAATTTTTATATTCCGATGGCATGCTAAATATTTTACAGAAGGAACCAACCTATTTTAATCTGAATGAACATTTGATGACATCACATTTTTCAACATTTCGGTTTGGTACAAAAAGTATTTTGTGATCAGGAAAAACAAATTTAATAGTATTCTATATACCAGAACTTACACTCACATTCACTTATATTTTTTATTCTGTATTTAAAAAATATAAAGGCAGAAAATAAGAGATGATATCCTGGCAACTAAAATTATCAGTAGTATGTGGATTTTTTACAAAAATCATAATAAATAGTCACCTTTTGTTTCTTACAATTACCAAGTATTTTTGTCTGGTATCTTTTTTTTTCGCAGCTCTCAGATATATTAACCGGATTTGGATGCAGACAAGAGCAGCTGACTGTTCGAAGAATTAATCAATCTTAGCTGATATTTGCATAACAGTAAAAGGTTGGGAAATTAGGGTGATTTTCTTCAGAAATTTTAATAATCCATTAGAAATGACAAGGGTATTGAAAACAAAATACTGAATCGTAGTATTTTATTACACATTATCAAGAATTTTAAACATACATGTACAGTTTATTATATATATGATATACTGTTTGATATATAATTAAAGACATTTCAGGACAATAAAACAATAAAAAACACTTGCGATTATTCCCATTTGTTGTACGAGTTTAAATTGCCAATGCTACATGTAATATATCTTTGTCAATATGTATCAAATCGTCGTTGTTTTAGCATGAATTCAAATTTTGGTTTTTTTTTTCTTTCTTTGGTTCTGGCTTGTCTGGTCCTGGAATTATTCTCTGGATTTCAATTGATGACTGTTTTCCAAATGTTCCTTGTCTTCTGCTTTCTTATTTAGTACTTTTTGAATGTAAATTTATAGCGACAACCAAGTTAATCATTGCACTACTGAAACTTTAAATTCTATGCTGGTGATAACCATGTTAGAATATTAACTACACTGTCGACCTAGTGAGAGCATACAGATATATAAGAGAGTTCGGCTAACACAATATTGTAATGAGGAAAACACGTAGAAACGAGCACATTTTGATCCTGTTTTACAACTTATGCGCCGTTTTGTATTTACTTATTCAAATTAGTGAAAGCTGCACTTGAAGGTTTTTTATTCAGTGTTTTAGTTTGCGACTATTGTTTAGGCAAAGTGAACGATTTGTGCGAACGTAAAACTGGTATAACACTACCATATTTTGTAGATATAAGAAGATGTGGTATGAGTGCCAATGAGACAACTCTCCATCCAAGTCAAAATTTATAAAAGTAAACCATTATAGGTCAAAGTACGGTCTTCAACAGTTGTGTCTGTTTCAAGCCAGACTACTAAGACCATTATTTGTGTGTTATTGTTTGTTTTGTCAGGATGGTTTTCGGAGGAGTCTGGTGTTGTTGGTTGATGTTGTCTGTTGCACTGTTCATCATTTGTGGTGATTCCTGGTATCCGTTTTATGTATATCGTATAACGTTATATAATATTTAACCCGGAAAAGTTGTTTTCCATTCGTTTGATATGTTTGAGCTTTAAAATTTTAATTTTGCCATTTGATAAGGGACTTTTCGTTTTGAATTTTCCTTGGAGTTCGGTATTTTTGTTCTTCTAATTTTTATTGTATAAAAAAAAAAAAAACTGATAGTCAAGGACCGAAATTTATTCATGCAAAAATAATAGAAAAGCATTCGAAATAGTTAATATATTTGTTTCCGGAATATTTCTACGGATAAAATTTAAGATAAAACCTCATCTTGGATGATGACATGAAATCATAAATAAATCTTTGTCTAATAAGAAAATGCCTGTACCAAGTCAGGAATATTACAGTTGTTATCCATTCGTTTCAGGTGTCAGACCACCAATTACTCCCTCTAATTTAGAACGTATGTAAAAGTAGCCCTACTCTGACACAAAATAGTGCTTTTGATGTCCTTGTTTACTTAAACTAACCAATAAATTTGCAGAAATGAAACTTTTGGTGAAAGAGAAATATAATTAGACCATTTTGAGCCAAAATTTACTTGTCTATGAGTTTGCATTAAAAATTGAGGATTAATGCGTTCCATAGTATACTAATTTAAGATTTCCAGAAAACCAGGGTTATTTTGGAGTACCTCTTTTGAAGGTCAGTTTTTTGTTAGAAGGCTTTAAAGGTATGCTGAAAATTGGCATGCAGAAAGCTGATACATGTACAATTCAGGATATACCTGGTTTCTATGAAGTTAAACTTAAGGTAAAATATTTAGAAAGCTGTGAAAATTGCAAAATTTGGTTGAACAGATAGGGATATTTAATTGGTGGTCTGACACCTTTAAGTGAAATGCGGTGAAACCCCAAAATCAGAAAACGATTGATTTTTTTGTCTTAACTGATCAATTGAAATGATAGTAGCCACATTTCAATCTTTTTGGGCAAAAGTCAGATATTGCAAATTTAGAGCCTTAAACCTGAATTTGTGCTAGTTTTAGCTTTTCCCACCCTGACAATATGCTTTCATATAAAAAATGTCCTAAATTGTTATAAATGGACAGTAAGTTGTTTCTGTGGTGTTAAACATTAAAACATAAGTTGTTTACTACCCCAAAAAATTGTCGTCATGAAGATTTAATGAAATTATTTGATTTTACCCTTATATCATTGCGTCATACCATGTATTTGGCAGATAACATAGCCTGATGTAAACACTGCATAAACTCACAAAATCCTATTTATAATCTCAAATGAAAGTTTTATACCTTAAATTTTATTGACTGATAGTAAATAAAAACAGTTAAATGACCATGACCGCACTTTTGATCAGTTAATAGTCCCATTACTGACACCAGGTGAAAAAGGGGTCAATATTCCTTGACTCTTCAATACCTTGGATTTTTACTAGACTCATTGTAAAAATTGTGGAAAGTCTTTAAAGTAGAATAACAAACAAGGAAAATCAACAAAACTGATCTTGATATTGAAAGTTTATGTTCCTGTAGTCCAAAATGAAATTTTCAAGTATTTTCTATCAAAGTCATACATTACAGTCATTTTAAATTGAGCTGTGAAATTTGTAATATAAGTCGCATTATGCTCAGATAGGCTGTTTTAACTACAAATTGACTAAGGATTAAGAATAAAGCAAAACAAAAGATTGCTGATCAACTTTTTGTCTCTTTAGGTGTCAGACCACCAATTACTCCTCTAATTTAGAACGTATGTAAAGTAGCCCTACTCTGACACAAAATAGTGCTTTTGATGTCCTTGTTTACTTAAACTAACCAATAAATTTGCAGAAATGAAACTTTTGGTGAAAGAGAAATATAATTAGACCATTTTGAGCCAAAATTTACTTGTCTATGAGTTTGCATTAAAAATTGAGGATTAATGCGTTCCATAGTATACTAATTTAAGATTTCCAGAAAACCAGGGGTTATTTTTGGAGTACCTCTTTTTGAAGGTCAGTTTTTTTGTTAGAAGGCTTTAAAGGTATGCTGAAAATTGGCATGCAGAAAGCTGATACATGTACAATTCAGGATATACCTGGTTTCTATGAAGTTAAACTTAAGGTAAAATATTTAGAAAGCTGTGAAAATTGCAAAATTTGGTTGAACAGATAGGGATATTTAATTGGTGGTCTGACACCTTCATGTGTTTGAGCTTTTGATTTTGCCATTTGCTTAGGGACTTTCCGTTTAGAATTTTCCTCGGATTTCGGTACTTTTGTTATTTTATTTTTTTACACATGTAGATGATAACAGCTTCAATCTCGTTTTCTAAATTTATCAATTTCTAGCCAGTGTCATGATTTATTATTTTGATTAAATCAAACAACAATAATTTGGCTTGTTAGCCATGTACATGTAGCAGTCATTCCTAATTTATCATGTCCTACTCACTTTATTCATTCAAAATTTATAAATTTCTAGCCAGTATCATGATTTTTTCTGTAACTCAGAAAACGATTTTTTACGCAAAATCTTTGTAAAAGGTAAAAAGCAACTGATACTCAAACGCGATTCGACAAATAAGACATACACTATTGAAAAAATGCTTGTGCACAATTGCAGGAAACAAAAATGTTACTATTTAAAAAAACATGATTATAATTTTTGTAAAGAAACCGTAGACTACTGATAATTTTAGCAGCTGTATCATAAAAACAGTCAACTCGTACTTCTGCATTTACATGTTACTAAATATAGTTAGGAAGGTAGTTAATATGAGAGTTATTTATAGTAAATAGAATCATATTAAACTATTTCGTTGATCACGAAATATGTTTGTTTCCGTTTTTGAACCAAACCGAAATATCATCGTGATGTCATCAACTATTTACTTCAGATCACGTAAACTTTAATTAAACTGGCTGATCCAGAAATTTGCCGTGGGGAGGTCACCTTTCAAACTCTTATAAAAATTTAATTTTGTTTTATTGATAAATAGTAACAAATAAAGCTAATGGTTACACAGGACTTGATTCGTGGATGCCAACTGTCATTTTCTCAATAGTGTCAAGAAAAAGCTCTGCTTTGGCTCTGGACTTGGCGTGGCTCTTTTTAAGAGGTCCGTAATCCTGGCCGAAATGTTCGTTTAGTCTAATACAAGCATGTGCATATGGTTTGTATGCTAGGATTCCCAAATTGTCAACCCCAAATAGAGCACTATATATACAATAAGCCCCTACGTATCAATTAAATTGATCATTTGTTATTTGACGTGTTGATTGCATCACAAGGCACATGCGGTTTATACCTATATGTATGACGAGGTTGTTTCATGATTATAATCACCATTATTGCTCTATCAATGCGAGTCGTTGATAATTCAGAAGGGGCTGAATTGTGGCGTTTCCTGAAGGAAAGATAGCAGAAGTTACAAAAAATGTAAAATGCCCAAATTTTGAGACAACTGATAGAAGGGAGTATAGGATTAAGAATGTTCAAAACGCAAAACGAATAAAAAAACATTTGAGTTTTGGTATCACAGTGGAAAACCATTAATTGTCGGGGAAAGTTACCAAACAAATTAAAACTTTTGAAATTTAGATAAACGTAATATAAATCAAAATATTATTTACCTACTGAAAACATTCAAGATTGGAGACTCTCCTCATTTTCACACCTGCACATCAAAGGAATTGAAGAAGTAATTAACGATCACTGATTACATAACTTTTGAAGGTACATGTATTTAGCCTTAAGGTAAGTAATGACAACTTTATTACCAGTGACAAACAAATTGATAAATTAATCAAAATAGTACATTAAAATGTACATGGTGCACCATTTTTGTATATGGTGTACCGTTTTTGCCAACACCGGGGGCGGTCACGTGCTCCGGGAGACCACCACCTGGATCCGCCTCTGACCGGCATTGCAGGGTTAATTTATTATCTTGTGCTTTTTTTTGCTGTTGTTGTACGTCATTTTGTGTATCTTTGTTATTCTATTGATTACGATTAAGAAAAGGATGGCTGAGACGAAAAACTAGATATAACCCCTGTTCCAAGAAAGGAATCTTGCCCGTGATTTACTTTTGTAAAATCTTAATGATTTTTTCTCATGTCGTATTGATGGCAAATTGTTGGTAGTCGATATAGATTTTTATTTTCAACCAAGTTGTGAAGTCAAATATGTGTTTTCCTTTTTTTATTGAGATGGGGAAGAAAAGTGGTCTATAGAGAATTTACCTTTTTATTTTCTTCAAACTTGTCCAGACGTGAGACGATTTATATAGTATGGACACTGGGAATTTCTATTTCCTTTTATTCATATCAATCAATCAATTCACCTAGTATACAGTATTACTCACCTATCAGTAGAAATAAAACGGTAACCGATATATATTACAGACAATATATAATCAGCTTTTCTACAAAAAGGGGATTAACATGAAACAATCTGTTGTATTTCTAATATGTCGTTTGCAAAAAAAAGTGTCAGAAACTTGTACACTAAAATACTCAGATGCAAAACGACAGACACATATATTTATATATTTAAATTCCTTATTTCTGTAAAATATTTATTTTGATTTGTTAAGGTACTGAATTACCAAAACAAGTGACAGGCAAATTTTAAGCGTGGGCAATACTAACTATTATAATTCACTTTAAATATCAACTGATATCTGATATTGAAATCTAATTCTACAATACACAACCTACATATACCCGCATCATCATAAAACGTGTCATATTATATAACGATTGCTTGTGAAAAAGACTGCTTTCCAAAGAACATAGTCATGGACCATGGGCTTGATATAAAACACACAGGCCTGTATCAATGTCGTAATCCGAGTGAATATATATATTCCCTTGAATAGTCTTCAAATGCCGATACGGCATAAATAGTGTGGTCGTGATCTAAAAAACCAATTTATGATTATTTAGAAACAAGAGTACTCATAGAAAAACAATGCTTTACAAATATGTACTAATATTTTACATTCAACAAATGCTCCTATCTAATGGAAAGGCAAGACATCAGACATCAGTGAAGAGAAAAATGTAACCACCACACAGGAACATTAATATAACTAAAAGATTAAACGACAAAAACCCAAGATACAAAGAAGCCAATGCATATCCTAAACTAAAATGGATGCAAATTAAAATTTAACACGACAAAAAAAAAAAAAAAAGAACGAAAAGATGAACAAAAGTTTACAAAACACCAAATAAGAAACCAAAGATTGAACAGGACGAAGCATACCAATCGTTGCAACAGAACACGGGGCAAAGAAACGGTTCTGTCCCAATAGGTACACTTGTCTCGTTTCTCATTATAAAATACTAGTACGATAAGTTACATAATTTGAAAATAAATGATTCATATAATCTAACCCTATAACAGGACTGAACGTAGATGTTGACTAAAATACAAACAGTTTAACATTACAAAATGAAGTTAAGCCAATGACCAAGAAACAACACAGCCATTAAAAAAATTGATATCACAAAAACAACACACATTAAAAAAAAAAATATCCCCAAAACAGCACAGTACTTCAGTGCTCCGGAAGAGTTAGCAGTTCCTGTCCCACTAGTGGAACTCGTCGTATTGGTCATGATAGGTAAATACCAATGATGTCATTGAGTTTAAGTCGGTGATATTAAAAAACGAAGAAAGGAAAAGTGGATTGTATTTAAGGAAATTCGAAAATGTCAGCTGACAACCCTCACAAACATTTTACGTAACCACAGACCAAATCATGATGGCTTTCGGATAATTTTCTCAAAGCGATGACTCCAATTTTACCATTATGATCTCTTGGTGCGTAATCTACCAGGGAGACAGCAACCGTATATAAAGGATAAACTGATATAAAACACAAGCTCTAGAATAATTATCCTATCACAGGAGAGAGATATGCAGGCGCTACTGGTATGTTGCTTCATTAATTTTGAAAGATAGCAATTGGATAGTCGAAATCATCTCCTTTAGATTTATTCCTAAAGTGACGCTAACTGTTGAAATCTAAGTGTATGTCAAAGTATGAAAAGTGAGGCGAAAGATACTAATAGGACAACACACTCATAAGTAGAAAATAAACTGACAACGCCATGGCAAAAAACAAAAATTATCAAAAGATAATACAACAGTCTGCAAAAATATCAAAGAAAGCTAAAGACTGAGCAACACCTACCCTACCAAAATCCGGGGCTGATCTTGACTATCTGAATTTGCGGTATTATTGTATCTCAAGCACAATGGGATACATGCGGTCAAGAATGTTGCCAAATTTCGAATGAGTCATTGAAACGTTATCGTGTACACCTTCTGCTCCATTGTGTGGCGTTTACATATCTCAATTGATACGTTACGTTCGACGGAAATCAACACTACATCAGTTTTACGGTCACAATCTTGAATCGATAAACCTATGATATGTGTGTGTGTCTCAACTCACTAGCGACATGTTTTGGCAGACTTAGATCTTTAGATACAAAACTAGAAGTCTTATCTGTAATTTTACCGATTGTGTCCTATTCCCGTTTGTGACATTTTGGCTGAGTGTGGATTCATATGCATGGTTGTTTTTATTTTTACATGATTTCCTTGCAATAGTAACTATTCGTCCCTTCTCGCTACGCCTGCAAGGCGTAGCGAGAATGGCCGAGTAGTTACGATTTGATTTGATAGGTGGGGTTGTATGTATAACAGGGCACTCTTACATTGTCGATGAACTCAGTCCAGATTTGTCGCACGATTTTTGAACATCGGTAAACTACTGGTACCTGTAATCTTATTGTTTGTTTTCCGTTTAAGTGATTTATGTGTATTAAAGTTTTCATCAACCCTGAAATTTTAAAAGATTTAAAAATATTTTTCATTATTTTTATGTTTTTGAACTGTAAAACCTTTATACGTAATACATCTAAAAATACGTGTCATGGACAATGAAATTGTTATCGTTTGTTTATTTTTATAATAATGATCAACCCTCTTTCAGTGGATTGTCAGTTCGTATGGGGCTTTGATACATGCATGGTTTATGAAACATTTTATTGAAAATTGTAAATTTATAATTTCTGTCATTCTAATGAAAATAAAGTTGAAACTACTTCTTGCAAAATTTATTTAAGGCGAGGCTGTTGTGTTTGAAACTTTTGCTTTCGACACTTTGGTATTGAACATGTCTAACACTAGGTCTTCCAGAAATATGTGTTGTATCAAATGACAAATGTATCGTAAGATTATGTGACACTGGTTTTAATCTTATTATGTATTGCAAGCATAAACCATTTCTCTGTCTATATGTACGTTATTGTAAAACAGTAATGAAGCAGGTCGTCCGACAACTAGATATATTACGCGATTGTAATGAAGTTTTCAAGCCAATTCCCTTAAACAATAATGTTGCAGGATCTTAATATGGACGACTTCAGTTCGAAACCTCCTGATTGGACCTGTGCTAGTTCCCCATTCATATATAATCCGGCTGGCCACGCTATTACTTCTGACCTGAACATTGTCAACATCATTAAAGATATCTAGAAGACAATAGACAACTGTCCATAACATATGGCAAGCTCTAAATTTTCCAATGTGTATACATTTTTGCCCCTATAAGCAAACACAAACAGTGAATAGGATCTTGTCACATTGCCTTTCACTTAAGCTCTTGAAAAAGTTAATGGTATAAGAGTTTGTTTATCTGGTGTCTTCCAACTTTATCAGAAGTTTAGTCGGTAATTCTTCAAATATATGAATTCACGTCGTTACTTTATAATTTATCCTCAAGTTTCGCTATAGATAGCCAACAGCAGTTTGCCAATGTTTAATTTTCATAAATCGATTAAGGAAAAATCAAGAAAGCAAATGTTATATCTCGTCTTTTGGAGATGTTTTGGTTTTGAACGCTTATTTAGTACAAGCGTAATAAATAAGAAATGTCTTCTTCCTTTATTTCACCTTTGTATTCTTGTAACAGAAATACAGAAGATTTGGCATATTATGATAATCGATCGACTCATTTCAATGAAATGGCTTGGATAATTAAACTCATCAAAGAGACAGGATAAAACAAATTGTACGCAAGACGCGCGTTTAGTCTACAAAAGACTCAGCAATGATAACTTATACCCATACAAAACTGATGTTTTTGTCCACCTTTTTCAAAATCGGACATTGTTTAAGGCCATACTGTGACCTATAGTCGTTATTTCTGTGTCATTTAGTCTCTTGTGGAGAGTTGTCGCATTGGCAACCATACCACATCTTCTTTTTTTATATATTTATAACTATAAGTTAATATATATTAAATAATCGGCTATAACTAAAAGTAATGATTATCCCCTGGTATGATACCTGGAAAGGCTTCGGACACATAAAATATATAAAGTGTTATTTTTCTTTGCCATGTACATGTACATTATATCGATTCTAATACAGTCATCATTATCTCATACTTTTATTGCATGCACTATGCCAGAGTAAAGATAAAAATATAGAAATTCTACAATTTATTTTTTTCAAAGTTTGGTTGTTAAAATAAAGTGTTTCGTTAGTACTTTTATCCCTTCGTTTAGGATAATATTTACGTTAACTTTCAAAAATCCAAACTACAAAAAGTCATATTCAATGTTATAATATGAATTTATATTCACCTGAGCTAACAGACAGGAAATACATTTAATAAAAATAGATAAGAAAAGCTAAATGTGGATAATATTACGCCAGAACTGGAAAGCATTGTTGTACTAATTCAAATACGAAAATGATCAAAGAAAATGCATTCTTTAGGAACTGCATTCACACTTTTAGATCTCTGCATTATCAAGATATAACATATAACCAAGACAGAAGTGTATATGGTAATGGTCCTATTAAGATAAACTTAGTCATATAAAATGCATTTACAATA
This sequence comes from Mytilus coruscus, assembly GCA_017311375.1. NCBI lineage: Eukaryota > Metazoa > Mollusca > Bivalvia > Mytilida > Mytilidae > Mytilus > Mytilus coruscus. The sequence goes on along the minus strand of CM029604.1, from coordinate 44,713,296 downwards.
TGCCCAGTATCTACAGACTTATAATACAATACGCCAATTTCTAGTTGTTTTTATGAATGAGTTACACCGGTTGACCCGAGGTCAATCGGCTAAACGACGTCTTCGAACATTCAGTTCTTACTGAGACGTAATAACATAAGCATTATGATATAGGAAATTTACAGGGAAGTGCACGAATTCGAAAGTCGTCTATAAGTTTTTGATTGAGATATATTTTCTATAATTATTGGTTTTCGTATTTTCGAAGCAAGAGTTTTTTCAAAGCTGCTGTAAAACTAGCTGCTCTCAGGGAATCGTTAACAGATGTTCATCTCAAAACCTTCTAAAAATCGGTGCGAATTATATCATTGCAATAGTATCAAAACTTTTGACTTTTCTGACTTTTACATAAGTTTTCTTCTTTCTAACCTAGGCAACAACTGAAAGAATCATTTTAATTTTGTAACATAAATCATGAAAGGAAAACGTAGATATTTCGTTGAAAAAGGACATGCTTGTAAAGCAAAATTATGATTTAACTTAAATCCCTGAAACTGACAAAATAATGAATCTTGATCTTTAAATGACAAATTATTTCTTATGTGTAGTCGATATGTTTTTTAAACAGATATTCAGCATTGTTATAGGAAACAACTGCTAGCTATTGCTTCTTCTCGCCGACTTATTTGTTGAGTTTAATAAGGGAATTGATAAAAAACCTAGCATTATCCTTTAAAATCAAATCCCGCTATATAAATGTCCTTTCAAAGAAAAATTCAAAGTTTGGAGATTATCTTGACCCCAATTAATTTGAAGGTTATCATAGATAAGCTAGGTCTTCTTGATACCTTACCATACATCCACATAGTGTAATTTAGGGTAAGTTAGAGCTTAGTTTTGTATTGAAAAAAAGATATCTTAAATTTTTAAACGATATCCAGAGCTTATTGTAATCATTAAGTTAGCTCTTTAATACCAAGTTTTTGAAGCAGTTGTACACTAAGAACAAAGTTGAAAGTCATATTTCAAGTTTTATAGACATCATAATGTCGTTGGTTGACCGTTAATAATCACAGATGACCACGGTTTCATTTTCGCAGCAATAATGTTGCTTCCTTTCCCACGGTTTTAGGATTTATTACCGGATGTGACTTGTCTGGAGTTAAACTTCTAGTGTCACAAGTAGGTCGGCTGAAGCAGAAACAGCAAAGAGCACTAAAGTTCATTCCGTTCGGATTCTTTTTTATTTAGTTTTCAATGTTGTTTACAAAATTTTCTTTTTCTAGGTCTATGGTGTATCTATCAGTCATACTAATTTTAATTGTTTGAACCATTTTCTATTTTTATTTTAAACTTTCATGTCTTGTCATATATTAGTTTGCGAAAATTCACATGTATTCATGATTTTAAATTTGAAAATTTCTTAAACAACAGACTTTAAAAAATCAGACAGTGTATGTTGCTATATATTCAATTATAACTTAACCCAATATTTCAATCATAATTACACGACGTGTTTGACTAGTAGAACACCAGATTTCTCCCCTAGGTTCACGTGGGTTATTGTTGCTCAATAATTAGTTTTATCTGTAATGGTGTGTGGTCTGTTCTTTGTTTTCATGTCTTTTACCTTTTTGTCACGATGTTAGCTCCTTCAACCATTTTTTTTCTTCAAATCAAAATGTACCTTCTGATCTTCCTAAAAATTGCCTAACGCAAATTTGAAAATCTAACATTGTTGGGCTAAATTTGAGGTGAATTATAAATATATTATGGTGTTAGCTCTGTATAACCACGTGTTATCCGATAGAGAACGTCTGTCATAAAGTTGTCACATGTTTAGACGTGTTATAAAATTAAAATTTGATGTGGCGGCATGGTAATTAACATTATCATCCTTTACGACAGACGAAATAACTGATCTGAAAATTACACCATCTACTTGCCACTATACATCATGTACTGTGTTACAACCCTAGATAAAGCCGACGAGGAAAGGCATTACATCGACCACCGAAAGCTATATTTTTATGTAGCCTAGGTGGTCGAGTGGTCTAGAGCGCTGGACACGGTGCAGGCGGTGTTGCCACGATGTCACAGAAGCAAGGGTTCGAATCCCGCTTAGGAAGAACAAAAATTTGCTAACGCAAATTTGAAGATCTAACATTATTGGGGAAAATTTGAGACATATATATATAAGTACGTCTAAACAAGTGACAACTCTACGACATATCCATTGATTGGATCACCAGTGAAGGTGATACACGGCTGAAAACACATATTATATTCATAATTACTCTAAATATCAGCACAACAATGTTAAATATATATATATAAAATAAACCAACAGTCGCAGGCATAGTTGGAGACGGTTTGCTCACATCACAAAAATAATAGTGAGTTTTCATTATCACTTATGGTATATGCTCAGAATGGACGCAACAAAGAGAGAACATAGATGCATTAAAAACATTTCCAAGACAATATTATAAACAAGCATTAGTGATCATCAGGACAACAGTGAAGTTCCATAAAAATAGCGAAACAGTAATATAGACTAGTAAACACCTAGCACAATTAACTGTACGCGCGCTACACGTATTATCACATGGTTAAAATTATGGATGTAAACTGATTTATCTTGAACAAGGTCTCCTTTCGAAAATTTGAACAAGTATCGTCTGATAGCTTATAGAGTGCAAAATCATATAAATTTCGGAGAGTGCGTAAATAAAAAAGGAAGTAAAAAGGTTATACAAACAATTAAAGAATCAATTAAAAGTTGACCATATAATAATCGCATCATTTTTCTTTCCGAAGTGAATTTTATCATGAATCATTCAAATATCTCTTATAAATACAAAAGGAATAATTTCATAATATAAACATGTTTGAAATGATATTCACAAAATTACAACACGACGACGACGACGACAGAGATGATGATGATGATGATGATGATGATGATGATGATGATGATGATGATGATGATGACCACGACCACGACGATGATGACTATGATGATGATAATAATTTCCCGTTTACATACACGTATTTCTCCTACATATCTCATTATATTTGCAGAAACAGAACATAGGAATTGCAAGGGACAAAATTTTTCTTTCCGAAGTTTACAACACGACGACGACGACGACGACAGAGATGATGATGATGATGATGATGATGATGATGATGATGATGATGACGACGACGACGACGACGACGACGACGACGACGACGATGATGATTATGATGATGATAATAATTTCCCGTGTACATACACGTATTTCTCCTACATAAACAGAACATAGGAATTGCAAAGGACAAACTTTATGTTTTTAGATAAAAGGAAACAAAATGTTCAATAAATATGATAAAATGTTTTCACTGACGTATTTTATTTGTTTTATCAGATGAAACTTCGAACTATAATTAAAACTATCAGCTATCTTTGGATATATGGCATAAAAACAGATTTATGAAAAAACAAAATGCTATAATTTGGCAAAAATGAATTTGTTTTATTTGTATAAAATGTAAACGGCATTGAAAATATAATGAAATTAAAATATAGCAGTGATGACATTACAGATAAATTTATCTGACGCATTATTATATTAATATCAATTACTGATTCAACACAATAATTTTGTTCTCAATTCATTTTCTATTAATGAATACGACAGAGTGGAAGAATTCCTGATTTTGATTGGGAACAGACATGCTAAAAATCTATCATTGACCTGATTTATTGGTCGTATACATTTTAAAATTTTCATTTACTGTGGATTAAAATTATGACCTTTGTCGTTGCATGTAAGACAGCGTAAAATAATATTCGTTTCGACATTACACTTTTTTATATATTTAAATTGATACTGAACATTATTTGATATTAATGTCGGAAAATAAATGATTTTTAAGTACTTTTAGAAATAATTTAAAAGCAGAAAATGTATATCAAGTAATTACAGTACACAGGATTAGATTCTAATAACGTTCAAAAGTAAAATCTTCGTACTTTATTTGGCCTTTTTACTTTTTTGATTCGAGCGTCGCTGATGAGTATTTTGTAGAAGAGATGCGTGTCTATAGACAAAACGTGCGTCTGTAGACGAAACACGCGCCTGGCGTAAAAAATGTTAAGGCTTTTATTTATGACGAGTTAATTTGTATGACTAATAATGCAAAAAACATTTATTTTGCAAAAAGGCACATATTATACCAAAATTGAACACTATGTTGCCACTATTGTACCACTTAGTAGATACCGCTACTGGAGGCGAATGTAATGTTTGACATATTCTATTGAAAAATCCATTATTTACAAATTAATTTGTTAAAACTGAAATTAAAACAAAATGTTTACCCCAAAACAAAGTACACAAAACTCATGTAAATAAGATTAATCCTATATCTAATAGACTAAAGTTATTAAGAAAATCTGAACATATTATACGATATATCTGTTTTATTATATGTGATCAAATGATTAAAAGGGTTCAAAATAATGGCCAAACATACTTTCTAAGGTTTGTTGAACTATTGTGTGAGTGTCATTCTATTTAAGTAAATAACAGAATTGTAATATATAGTATTTAGTATTTTTATATCACTAATGCTAATTTAACGTCAACAAAACTAACACGTGCCAGAAAACTAAGTCTACGGGATAATAAAAGAATATTCATCTTCTACACGAATAATTCTCCTCAATAATAATATAACTTATAAAATTGAGAATGGAAATGGGGTATGTGTCAAAGAAACAACAACCCGACCACAGAACAGACAACAACAGAAGGTCACCAATAGGTCTTCAATGCAGCGAGAAATTCCCGCACCAGGAGGCGTCCTTAAGCTGGCCCCTAAACAAATATATATACTAGTTCAGTGATAATGGACGTCATACTAAACTCCAAATTATACACAAGAAACTAAAAGTAAAAATAATACAAGACTAACAAAGGCCAGAGGCTCCTGACTTGGGACAGGCGCACTTACTTTTCAACAATTTAACTTTTAAAGAAACAGTCAGAGGACGGGCATATAAGAGCACGTCTATAAATGATACATCTTTAAATAATGAAGTATCAATCGTTTTGTCTTTCGTGCTGGGTAGCATCTGTATAAAATTTATAATGTACTATTTATTTCAAATTCTAATATGACGTTCTTCTTTCGCTTTGGAAATAAAGCTATGCTCTAATTACAATAAAATATGGGCTGCACGTGATTGACGTCACAATTGAAATTGCAACGTCAGTTGTATTTTGAACAACGCCGGAGATCGAAATGGACATTTTTGTTGGTGTTGCTTGCTAGGAAATTAAATAAAATCCTTCTAAAAGTAAGTTTACATATCTATATGTTAATTTTTTATCGTGGAACTGTTGATTTTCTATAACGTTTTTGGTTCATCAAATCAAAATGGCTGCCTTTTGAACGTTTATTATAGGTCCGCTTCGAAGTACAAAAGTTTTTTTTTTTTCCTATCAGAATCGAAATAATTCTATCATACCATGCTTTATGCTAATTTTAACATGGGTAACGTGGGGGTACCCAGATTGCACCTATTTTGACAGTTTTTTCACCTGCGTTTTTTTACGATCCAGACAAAAGTTACCATTATGTGTTTATTTTGTAGATGTATCCTTTTTTACTATATGGTTACACCAATTTAATTTTGAATCCATATTGAATAATTGAAAAATGGGTTTGAACCGACCTCTAAACGATCCACGATTCTGTAATGAGGAGTACCCAAATTGCAACCATGCTTTAATTCACATCCTTAAAAATCGAATAACAGATGTTTTGTTTTATTTCTTCAAATATTTAGAAGAATTTGACATAAGTCCATGCTGAGAATTTATTTTTTAAGAAATAGATGCTTGTAACATTTTTTATAGGCTCATTTTTAAAGATTGCATGGCGACGTTCCGTAGATTTTACTTTTTCCAGTGTGCTTCATCTGTTGAAATATATACTGTGAACTTTTTTTTGTATATTTGAATATAGTTACCTATGTTAAAAGACGTCTATAATGTCAAATCATAAAAATACAAATTATTTAGTCTCAAAGAAAACTTGTAAGATTTTCGCAGCTATTTTTGTTGAATAGGTGCATTTTGGGTACTCGGTGCAATTTGGGTACTGTGACGTTAGGCATTATATTTGTCAATATTTTACACGCTCGGTATAAAGATATTAACAAATATAATGCCACTATACCCATGTTAAAATGAGCATAAAGTATGGCATGAAAGAATTATTTCTTAAATTTTCAGAGAATTTCATCTTACTTCATTTTGGATAACGTGTGGCGTTATCTGAACCAGGTTTAAGGGAGGGTTACGGGCTCATAAACATGTTTAAACCCGCCACATTCTTTATATGCCTGCATGTCAAAAGTTATGAGCCTTAACACAGTGGTTGTCGTATGCACGGTTGCCATATTTGCTTTTCGTTTAATGTTTTTTGCAATTATCAGGTTGTTGGTTTTCTATTTTGAATTGTTTCACATTTTGTCCTGCCGGGGCCTTTTATAGCTTACTTTTTGATATGGGATTTGTTCATTGATAAAATCCATCCGTTGTCATTTAGTCTGTTGGATAGTTGTCTCATTGGCAATAATATCATATCTCCTTCAGAGCATGACCATGTTTTTATATTCGTATATATGTAACACTCCCAAAGGTGTCCTTCCCCTCAAACGTGTCCGATTCCCCCAAACGTGTCCTTAAAATCCCAAATCGCTTAAACGTGTCCGATTTCACATCCCCCAAACGTGTCCAACAATTAATATTCCCCAAAGCGTGTCCACTTTAAAACGCCAGATCGTCTCAAAACTTTTAGCGATGATACGTCCTCAGCGACGTCAAAATATACAGGGAACACGATTGAAGATGACTGGTTTTGGTTGCTGGATTCTAAAAAGATCACCAAAGGCGCTATCCAAGGACATCTGGAGGAAAGTACGAGTAGTGATAGACAAATGTCTAGACATGGTACACTATCAACAGTAAAAGATGAAATCACTTACTTCTGCTTTCAAATAAACAGACATTTTCTCTCTGTGTTGAAGACCCATTGGTGGCCTTGGGCTGTTTTCTGCTCTTTGTTCGGGTTGTTGTCTCTTTGACACATTCCCCATTTCCATTCTCAATTTTATCATATAATAAAAAGAATGGCACAATACAAATTTATGCAGTGTTTTATTTTTTTTTTTTTTTTTTATCGGTACGATTATTATTGTTTTAAATTTAAAATGGAGGTACTTCACACCTAATCAAAAACATTTTCCCTGTGCTTCAACTATTGATTTAGTGGTCATTTATTAGCATTACAGTTAGTTTGTTCAATGCCGGGTTTTAATATTTAGCATTTTTGCAAGTTAATTTGCAACACATAAATTTACTCTTAACTGTTGATTGCTTAATGTTCAGTGGCAAATATTTCATATAAAAATTAGGAGATGTTGTATGATTGCCAATGAGACAACTATCCACCAAAGTTAAAATTAAGTGGATGTAAGCAATTATAGACAATCATACGGCCTTCAACAACCCATACCGGATAGTTGGCTATACGAGGCCCGACATGAAAAATATGAAGCGATTCAATTGAGAAAACTTACGGCCTAATTTATAACAAAACAATTTACGGAAAACAAATATAACAGACATAAACTAACGACAACCACTGAACTGCGGGCTCCTGACTTGGACAGGCACATGCAGAATGTATGTGAGCGCTCAACCCTTCCCCTAACCTGGGACAGTGGTGTTACAGCACAAATATAAGAACAAACCATAAAAATAAGTTCAGATCGTTACAAAGCAGAAAAACATCTAACAAAAACACAGACTGGACGTGACAGGGTATTTATACATCCCTAACAACAACAAAAAAGACACAAAGTACAGTGGCAAATATTTCATGCATATTTTGAGAAACATTGAAATTGCATTTAAGTAGCTGTCTGCCTAAGAATCATGCAAAATCAAAAATAGTGGCAGATCCATTATCACATATTTTACTGAAAAGGGCTGTAATATCAAGAAAAGATGTAATAATATCAGTAAACTTAATAATTCCTACTGATATGGGTCGATTTGGTTTTATTAGATCGTTCAGTACATGGATTTTGAAGAATTGCACTGTTGTTTCCTTTATAAATTATGCATTTTAAATTGAAATAAAATCTGTTATCGGTTACATTCATTAGAAATCTTTAAAAATTTGAAAGATAATTGTTTTACAATCCAATTTTGAAAAGAAAATGATTTGGAAATAAATAAAATAATTTGCTAGAATTTAAAGAAATTTGTATAGTAAACAGTGTATTGGTAGCATCAAATTATCTCCCTTTCGTGGCTCTCCAGTGTAGAAATACAATTGCCCTACAGTTGTATACAACAATATGGCTGAGGAAGTAGACATCTCAGAGCAGACTACACATTTATGCAGCCTTTCTCACTTTTCTAAGACTCCATGTTCACTTGTTTCAACTTCAGACAATCCTTCAAAATTAATTTATTTAAAAGAATGTAAGAAATCAGTATCAAATCACTTACGTTCATTAAACATTTCATACGATGAGAACATTTTGACAGAAGGTCTTCTTATATGTTTACGTGTTGGTATATTTCGTTTAATGCCACATTTCACTGTTTGCCCTTATCATCGGTCATCTTTGGGGTTGAACTGGAAGAGGAAAACATCATGTGTGTTTCCTGGCCATACTGGAAAGAGTAAAGGGGATAGACCGATATCATACAGGACCAGCTACGCTCTGATTTCCCAGAGAGGAACATTCTTGCCAATAGGATCAGGTAGGTTATTTCAGAGTTTTAGGAATAATTATATTCTCATAAATGGTTGTATCTTTTTTGTCATTGATGTCCAATTAAGGGAGTTACCATTTGATTTTTAGGGGAGGGGGTAGGATGAAATTAAAAATAAGCAGGACAGGAGTTTTGATTAAAAAAAAGCAGGATGAACAATTGGGTCACAAAACCAGGATAAAAATATCACACTTGGAGAAAATAACGAAAATTCCTGCTAAAAATCATTTTGCAAGCAAATTTTATTGACAGTGTATCCCAAGATCTTATAATTTCCACAATTATGTTCTGATTGTTGGATATTCAATTGCCATATTCAAAGTTAATGGAAGAAAACATATAAAACAATATAGAAACCATACAAAGTACTTTGTGCATTTACATGTACACTCAGAACATTTACATTCGTGTACATGTAATAAATACCTGTTAAAAATTGTCCTACTGGTTACTTGCTTACTTGTTGGTATAGTCGGATCTATGAATATGTATCTTACTCAAAATGATTAGATCTAGCTACAATGTTCATGAGGTTATATTTTATCTAGTTTGATCTTTTAAAAAAAAACTATGCTGAATGTCATGAATGTTATTAGCTTTTTAGCATGTTTAGTATACATATACATTTGAATAAGAAGATGTGGAATGATTGCCAATGAGCAAATGATGAGACAACTCTCCATAAAAAAAAAAAAAACCTTTAATGTATGCAAGTATAGGTCATTAACTTATATGGCATTCAAGAAAGAGTATTTGCTTACTCCACATAGCAAGCTTTAAAGGGTCAATGCAAGATTTGTGTAAAACAATTCAAACAAAAAAAGCATGCTGATTTTGTCATTCTGTAGCTCACATATTTGCATGTCCAAAATCAGGACCCTGTAATTCAGATGCAGTCTTTGGTTGCTGTTAGTCATGTTTGATTTTCATTTATTAATGGCCATTCATTTAGTTGTCTCTTTTTCCTAAAGTTTCTTACTCATTATGATTAAAAGGTTGGACAAACTATTCATTGATATGCTTGTGGATATTTCATATATTCCTAAAAGTTAAGGATTCAATTGAAAATAAATGTGTTATATTTTCATTTATATTGTTTCATTTTATTTCAGCTATCTGTAAAGTCTGCAAAACAAAACATTTAACATCCTAGAATCATTTCCTAATATGGTAAGTATAAACTTACTTCAAGTTATTTTTATCACATGTCACTCAACTATATACAAAATAACATGTATGATTAAAGGCTTCCTTTAAAATAAATGTAAAACAGGATAGTTTTTTACATTATTTATATACAGTCAAACAGTGTCTCCTATCTCTTTACTAACTTATGGAATGTGGATACTTATGACCTAGGAGGAACATGAAAAATTAGTCAATATTTATAATATAATTATGCATTAAGCACATGTTCAGCATACCAATCCAAACCTGACAGAGAAATATTTCATGCTACATGTATTTCCTCAATTGATAATTTAGAACTATCTATTTTTTGTTGTTGTAATATAGGTTTTTTTCAATTGTTAGATATGCATAATGATAATTCTTACTTGTTTTATATAAACACAAACAGATGTGGTATAATTGTCAATGAGACAACTCTCCATACAAGACCTAAATTAGTAAATATAAGCAATTATAGGTTACAGTACAGCCTTCAATGTGGAGCCTTGATTCACACCACAGGTATATTTTAAAAGTAAACACACTACTAGTATGTTATTTATCATTTTATAAATGATTTTGAGTACAACATGTATATTTATCTGTATTTTAGATGGACATTATTCCTGGTGATGAGGATTCAGGAGAAATAAAAATAAATGATCAGGTATGGATATTTTATTTAGTATATAAATAAGTATTTCTATTGCAATTATTGTGTACAGATGGGTGCGGTCCTAACCTTGACAAAAGTTAACTTGGAGCAGACTTGTTGACTGCTTTCTAAGTTAACTTGAGAATTTATAAGCAGACAAGCAAGTTAACTTCGTCGTTGGTGGACCAGACCTACGGTCTGCTTTTTTAGGACTGCTGCAGACCTATCGACAGGTCTGCTCCAGACCACCCTGTGGACAAGTCTGCTTTTAACCAGTCCTGAGGACAGGTCTGCCCCAGACCAGACCTGTGGACAAGTCTGCTTTTGACCAGTCCTGGGGACAGGTCTGCCCCAGACACGACCTGTGGACAGGTCTGCTCCTGACCAGACCTGTGGACAGGTCTGCTTCTGACCAGACCTGTGGACAAGTCTGCTATTGACCAGACCTGTCTGCTTATGACAGATTATCGTGTTTAAGAGTTTTCATATCAGACTTGAGCTTTAATTAAAATATGTAAACAACATTCGCATTGTTTTTCCCCAGATAGCAAATTTCTTTACTCGCTAGACTCTACTAGATATTATACAAAATTCTTTTTTTATTTGATATTTAGTCTTAGATGCATGATTTTTTATTAGTTGTTAGTGGCTTTGAACTAGCTGTCAGATAACTGCGAGTACTCTCAGATCTGTTCCTAGTGTCTTTTGTTGTTTGGATGTACAAGTTCCTACCACGTCCACTTGTACTTTTGTCCATCTGATGAGTTAAGCCTTTTTCAACTGATTTTTATAGTTCGTTCTTATGTTGTACTGTTATATCACTGTCCCTTGTTAGGGAGGTTGGGATCCCGCTAACATGTTTAACCCGCCACATTATGTATGTATGTGCCTGTCCCAAGTCAGGAGCCTGTAGTTCAGTGGTTGTCGTTTGTTTATGTGTTACATATTTTTTTCGTTCATTTTATACCTCACGCAACGAGTTGTGGAGGGTATAATGTTTTGACCCGTCTGTCCGTCCGTCCGCCCGTCAGTCTTGTTTCTTGTCATCGCAACTCCTCTCAAACCACACAACAGAATTTCACGAAACCTTTTAGATAATAAGGACATACTATGTAGTTGTGCATATCGACAGGAAATTATGATTAAAAATTCTTTTCTAGGAGTTACGCCTTTGAACTTATTTACTTTAATGTACTACTGCAACAGTTTGTCATCGCAACTCCTCTCAAACCACACAACAGAATTTCATGAAACTTTTCAGATAATAAGGACATACTACGTAGATGTGCATATCGACAGGAAATTACGATTCAATTTTTTTCCCAGGAGTTACGCCCTTTCAACTTATTTGCCCAATATACTACTGCAACCTTTTGTCATCGCAACTCCTCTCAAACCACACAACAGAATTTCATGAAACCTTTTCAAATAATAAGGACATACTACGTAGATGTGCATATCGACAGGAAATTACGATTCAATTTTTTCTAGGAGTTACTCCCTTTGAACATATTTGCCCAATATACTATTGCAACCTTTTGTCATCGCAACTCCTCTAAAACCACACAATAGAATTTCATGAAACCTTTTCAGATAATAAGGACATACTACATAGATGTGCATATCGACAGGAAATTACGATTCAATTTTTTCCAGGAGTTACGAACTTATTTGCTACAATGTACTTCTGCAACAGTTTGTCATCGCAACTCCTCTGAAACCACACAACAGAATTTCATGAAACTGTGTAGATAATAAGGACATACTATGTAGATGTGCATATTGACAGAAAATTATGATTCAATTTTTTTCTGATACAATTTATTTTTCTTACACTTATTTTATTTCTCATAAGACAATGTGGGGCGTGGGGTATGTGAGCGTGCTCACTAAGGTACTTTCATTTGTACATAAATGAGGCCGTTAGTTTTCTCGTTTGAATTGTTTTACATTGTCATTTGGGGCCTTTTATAGCTGACTATGCGGTATGGGCTTTGCTCATTGTTCAAGGCCGTCGGTGACCTATAGTTAATTTCTGTGTCATTTTGGTCTCTTGTGGACAGTTGTCTCATTGGCAATCATACCACATCTTCTTTTTATATTATATACATAAAACAATGGGTATACAATAAAATAGGGCTATCATAAAGGAAATGAGAGTTGGTTTTTTTATTAGAAGGCGGATAGAAAGGTTATCCAACGCATCGGAACAATATTCTTATATCATGGGATATCAACATCATTGTCGGCGTTGCTTCGTTCCCGTTTTTACCTGTCTCTTTCAAAATTTTACTTTATGCATTTATACATGCATGGATATTTCATTGTTATTCAACTTGTTTGCATTGGATTTACTATTCTATTTTCCGCAGAATATTCTAACGATAATTGTACAGTGTCCGGATACATAGTACGGTGTGGTAAAACTATCAACAATCTCGTCAAATTCGTCAGATTTGTCGAGAGATTCAAAATGTCTTTGCCAATTAATTGATATATGGGACGTCCCAAAATTATACTCAATGTACAATTGAATGAAATAGTTGCCACTTGACGTTTAACTACAAACAAAATCAATCAACCGACATAATAGATTAACAGTATACTATTCCCAGAAGAGAACCTCATACTTTTTATTAAAAGTACAAATGAATTCAGACATGTCAGTGTTGGTACTTGGATGATGCGGCCTAATAGTTTTGTTTTACACACCATCCTGAACTACTATCTCTAGTGACTTTTCAATATTATGAATACAGAGATGAAATGCTGACACTCTCAATTTATGCGGAAAAATTTTGCATTAATTGTTTTCCAATATTATTGCTTACATTTGCGGTCCTACTAAAATATGCACAGGAGCACCAGGAGAAGACATAAAGGCGCTAGGTACAATACTATGCGGGTACATAGATTTACAAATTAAAGTGCACATATGGTCAGTTTTGGTTGAAACGGTCAAATAATTTTGTTGTACAAGTCAGCATGAGGTATCAAAACTACTGAAATTTTGTTACGTATCAATATTTTGAATAAAAGGAGGACATGCTGGCACCCTAAATTTATGCCAACAAAATTTGTTGTTATTGTATTGCAATATTGCTGTCCATTGTATTATACATTGAATCCTGACATAAAAATATCAGTGATTTTGATTGGATGACAGGTAAACTCAATTTGCGACAGTAAAACTACCGATGGACGTCCGCAAAGTTTCAAATACAATACAGTTATCTCTTAAATGTGGTATGGGTGCCAATAAGACATGGCTCCATCCAAGACACAATGTAGTTAAAGAAAGTAGAAGATTCACTTTTCAATAAAATAGCATTTATAAAAGCATAACCTTTCTAAGTAAACAGCAATATTTAAACATGATCTATGCAAAAGAAATTGACCACCAAGACAGCACTTTTTGGAGACTTATAGACACACTGAAATACAAAATAGACAACTGAATACTGGTTTGAACCAAATTTCACTGGAAACTCAATCATCTACTTATTGAAAAACATACCCCAATTATATTTTGAGAGGTAAAATGCCATTTTGCTGGTCAAGCAATCACTTTTAAAACTATATTCTGTATAGACTAAACTAAACTTTAGTTACGATTTTAGGATACATATATATTTTATTCATTTATCTTTTAGATGGACATTTATCCTTGTGACATAGATTCTGATGGCGTTATTTAGAGCATAAGGTATGGATTTTTGTGTGATGTTTTGCCATATATTTGTAATGTGCCATTAGTATTATTGATGATTTAATAGAAAACCTCTTAAAATATCATAATCACTTCCATTCAATTATAAATAGATGTGCATATTGACAGAAAATTATGATTCAATTTTTTTCTGATACAATTTATTTTTCTTACACTTATTTTATTTCTCATAAGACAATGTGGGGACGTGGGGTATGTGAGCGTGCTCACTAAGGTACTTTCATTTGTACATAAATGAGGCCGTTAGTTTTCTCGTTTGAATTGTTTTACATTGTCATTTGGGGCCTTTTATAGCTGACTATGCGGTATGGGCTTTGCTCATTGTTCAAGGCCGTCGGTGACCTATAGTTAATTTCTGTGTCATTTTGGTCTCTTGTGGACAGTTGTCTCATTGGCAATCATACCACATCTTCTTTTTATATTATATACATAAAACAATGGGTATACAATAAAATAGGGCTATCATAAAGGAAATGAGAGTTGGTTTTTTTATTAGAAGGCGGATAGAAAGGTTATCCAACGCATCGGAACAATATTCTTATATCATGGGATATCAACATCATTGTCGACGTTGCTTCGTTTCCCGTTTTTTACCTGTCTCTTTCAAAATTTTACTTTATGCATTTATACATGCATGGATATTTCATTGTTATTCAACTTGTTTGCATTGGATTTACTATTCTATTTTCCGCAGAATATTCTAACGATAATTGTACAGTGTCCAGATACATAGTACGGTGTGGTAAAACTATCAACAATCTCGTCAAATTCGTCAGATTTGTCGAGAGATTCAAAATGTCTTTGCCAATTAATTGATATATGGGACGTCCCAAAATTATACTCAATGTACAATTGAATGAAATAGTTGCCACTTGACGTTTAACTACAAACAAAATCAATCAACCGACATAATAGATTAACAGTATACTATTCCCAGAAGAGAACCTCATACTTTTTATTAAAAGTACAAATGAATTCAGACATGTCAGTGTTGGTACTTGGATGATGCGGCCTAATAGTTTTGTTTTACACACCATCCTGAACTACTATCTCTAGTGACTTTTCAATATTATGAATACAGAGATGAAATGCTGACACTCTCAATTTATGCGGAAAAATTTTGCATTAATTGTTTTCCAATATTATTGCTTACATTTGCGGTCCTACTAAAATATGCACAGGAGCACCAGGAGAAGACATAAAGGCGCTAGGTACAATACTATGCGGTACATAGATTTACAAATTAAAGTGCACATATGGTCAGTTTTGGTTGAAACGGTCAAATAATTTTGTTGTACAAGTCAGCATGAGGTATCAAAACTACTGAAATTTTGTTACGTATCAATATTTTGAATAAAAGGAGGACATGCTGGCACCTAAATTTATGCCAACAAAATTTGTTGTTATTGTATTGCAATATTGCTGTCCATTGTATTATACATTGAATCCTGACATAAAAATATCAGTGATTTTGATTGGATGACAGGTAAACTCAATTTGCGACAGTAAAACTACCGATGGACGTCCATAAAGTTTTAAATACAATACAGTTATCTCTTAAATGTGGTATGGGTGCCAATAAGACATGGCTCCATCCAAGACACAATGTAGTTAAAGAAAGTAGAAGATTCACTTTTCAATAAAATAGCATTTATAAAAGCATAACCTTTCTAAGTAAACAGCAATATTTAAACATGATCTATGCAAAAGAAATTGACCACCAAGACAGCACTTTTTGGAGACTTATAGACACACTGAAATACAAAATAGACAACTGAATACTGGTTTGAACCAAATTTCACTGGAAACTCAATCATCTACTTATTGAAAAACATACCCCCCAATTATATTTTGAGAGGTAAAAATGCCATTTTGCTGGTCAAGCAATCACTTTTAAAACTATATTCTGTATAGACTAAACTAAACTTTAGTTACGATTTTAGGATACATTTATATTTTATTCATTTATCTTTTAGATGGACATTTATCCTTGTGACATAGATTCTGATGGCGTTATTTAGAGCATAAGGTATGGATTTTTGTGTGATGTTTTGCCATATATTTGTAATGTGCCATTAGTATTATTGATGATTTAATAGAAAACCTCTTAAAAATATCATAATCACTTCCATTCAATTATAAATAAAATGTGTTATGATTGCCATTGAGACAGCTCTCAAGCTCAGACATAACTTTAGATTACTACACAGTCTTCAACATGGAACAAAAGCACACACCCCATAGCAAGCGTTCAAAGATCTTCACAGGATGATTGTCTTCATTCAGTTAAGAGATTTACATAGTTTTTACATACAGAATTCATACCATTTATGATTTAAATTTAAAAATGGGTATAAACATGGTTTTTATTTAGGATGTACTGGATGAAAAAAATACACAAATGTATCTGCTAAAGGTAAATAAGATGATGAAATGGTGATCCAATTCATATTATCTTTTCTATTCTTTATCTCATTATTTCTGTTTTAAATTACTCTGAATTTTACTGTTCAAACTTTGTTTTTTATTAGTTGTCAGTAGTTGAACAGAACCAGCCAAGTAATAAGTGCATGCAGTAAGAAGATGTGACAGCTAAGGAAGAAAATGACATAGTATGAACATTAACTTATATGTATATAAGAAAAATTAACAGCTTTTTCAAAAAGATCAACTATCAAAGTTCAATGTCATAGAATTTAACTACTGGTAATATTGTTTTTATAATACCTCTTCATTAATTTATACTGGTTAAATTCTAATAAATAATAAAACTTATTTTTGTCAATAAATGAACTTGTGTTTTTATACGTCCGTCAATTTTGACAGGACGTATTATGGTATACAAATGTCCGCCATCTGTCCGCCCTTCCGTGTGTCCATCGTAAACATGTCACACTGTAACTTGAGAACAACTTACCCAAATTTCTTGAAACTTAGCATAGTTGTTTCTTATGATAGTCTGTATACTTTTGGTGAAAATGAGACCGTCAGTCCGTCCTATGAAATTTTGTCACATTTTTTCAGGAACTACACATCCTGGTTTTCTCAAATTTGGTATCGAGGTTTATATATGAGAGCTATACCAGGTGATATCTTTCAGATTCATCACTAAACAACTTCCTGTTTACCCTATTCTTTTACTTTTAGCAGGGTATCATTAGTGAGCAGTAGCTCAAAGATTCACTTGTTTACATTTGTGTTATATATATATATATATATATATCAAATTTGAGGCAGATGTTATTCAAAATAAACTGTACAGCTATAAAGTTTACGATTTGTTGAAAGAGTACTAACAATTTTCTTTTGGAATGATGATGAGCAAGATATAATTAAAACATATCTTATATTCTTCTTGCCTGTATTGCACACATGTATGTATGTAATTAGTACCTGAAATAAATTCCTCTTTTCAGATAAGTGAAGATGAAGCATCTATATGGATTTCACAGTCTGATTCAGAAAATTATACGGTATTTTTTTAAGAATTACACAATAGAAAAAAGGATATGTATAGATTCATTATAAAAATCAGTGCATACACAAAAAAAAAAACCAAATTAAAACAGCCACATATAACATATATTTATATATCCTCATAAACATTTCCTTGTATGAAATATTTTAGCCTTTTTTATACCTTGATAGTTCAGCTTTACAAACTCAATTTCAGTAAGTTGTTTAGACCCCCCATCTACAGAAAAAAAAATGAAAATATATATGCCCTACCAAGAAAATGTTTTTTTCTTGTAAGACCTAGAGAAAAAATTCTGTAGTAAACACACAGCCATTATACCCCCACAAACAAAGTTTTGGGGGTATATAGGAATCACCCTGTCAGTCTGTCTGTCTGTCTGTCCATATATCTTGTAAGAGCAACTCCTCCTAAACGAATTGACAGATACTGATGAAACTTTACACAGTTGCAGTACACAACCTGAGGATATGCATGAAGGAAAAAAAAATCCTGGTCCAAAATATTTCAAGGGAGATAATTGAACTTACTTAGTTTGATATTGCAATATGTGGTAACAGGTCTCGTAAGCGCAACTTCTTCTTAACGGCTTGATGGATATTGATGAAACTTGACACACTTGCAGTACATAATCTGAGAATGTGCATGAAAGAAAAAAATCCTGGTCCAAAATATTTCAAGGGAGATAATTGAACTAATTTAGTTTATTGAAGTTTATTGGAAGTGGGGGTATCCTTTAGTGAGTTGACTCACAGTTCTATGCAACTCTCGGAATGCCAGATACTATCCACTCTTGTTTCATCTAATTTACATCCCTCAAACAGAAAATGAGTTGTGACGACCCCAACAACCTATAATTTCACATTAAAATTTTACCCACCCCAACAGAAAAAAAAATCTTCGGCGTTCCATGCCATTGTCATTTATTCAAGACAGATGATTAAAAAAAAGCAATCTGAGATATACTGGTATTTAAAAAAATGAAGTCCATTGCAATTCCTATTTCTTTAAAGGTTTCTCTGCCATCATCTCAGATATCATCATGGAGTACAGAAAATGACATACAAAGAAACACCTTAGAGGAAATAAACAGTGCACTGAACATTATTGGTGGGGAAAAATCAGTCCAATTACATACCAAATAAGGAAGGATGTTAACGAACTCAAACCAAGAACAGTGCGCAGCCTGAAGAGAAAAGCATCTGCTACTGTTCATGAAGCACTTGACTGTCTTGCACCATTTCAAGCAAAAAAAGTTTGGCAACTCATAGATATGGACTTGGTAAATATATTGCCCTTGAAACATAAAAGATTTATGAGATTAATGTAATATATTTTAAACTTGGCCTATGTAAAATGTAGATTTTACATTTGCAATTTGAGTAAACAGTTACAACTGATAGAACATGGAATCTAACCCCCTTACATTATTTGTCAATGATGAATTGAATTAGTCTAAACAAACAATTTACATTTAAATGTCTTCCCAAAGGTCATTATGAAGCAACTGCTCTGAAACCATTTGAAACTTCTGGCAATTATTTGCTATCACATGTGGTTGGCCCTATTATATTAGCATTTTGATTTGACAACTGTTTTAGGAGTTATGGAACTTTCACATTTTTTCTGGGTATTTCAAAATGCTGCATGCTTAGCGGAGAAGCAGCAAATACCAATTTCAGGTCTTTGGTTTTACCAGGCCGAGGGTCGAACTCACAACCTACCGCACTTAAGGCGATTACGCTAACCATTACACCACTGAGGCGGATACCCTTATTTGAGATTATGATTTTAAAAATATAACTTAAATGTTAATTTTTGAAATGTTATTTCAGTGTTCAACACCATCACCTTAAAGTAGATGAGCTGGTTGTTCAACTCTTCAAAGAATCAACTGACAAGTGTACCAAAAAGCAGTTCCTGTCAATGATCTCATTAAGCTACACAAAGCAGCAGCTGAGAGACATATTTCCTGGCATTAGCATATATGAGATTGACCAAGCCAGAATGCATGCAAAGACTTGTGGAAAAGGTATTACACTCTTCATAATCATTTCTGTATGTCTCTTAGGATAATACACCCACTCTTTGATCTACCAAAGTTACAAAATGACAAATTGACGGATTTTTTTAAATACTGAAACCATTTATTTATAATATTTTAAAAGTATCAATGCCATTTGCAGTGATTTTGAAAGGACACTGTCTGTCTTTGCATCAAATAAATGTAAGTGGTACTTTTCTCTTGACCAGAAAGAATCAAAGCGTGTATTTTAAAGATTCCTGTTTGCATGATTTCAGATTTATTTTTACATTTTTAGCTTTTCATTATCATCCTAAGATTTGGTTAATTTTGTTCTTAAAAGCAAGTTTTACTGAGTAATTGATTATACATACATGGCTCTTGAACTTCCTTTTTACTGAAACCTATATTTGTTGTATCATTTGTGAGCATAACATTGATTTGATATATTTCAGGTGTTCCACCTCCAAATAAAGAAAATGTGTCCGCCAAAAATGAATAAAGATAAGCTTGATCATGCACTAGATTTCTTCCTAAATCCTTCATTTCATCAGGTAAATATATTTTCATTATGTTGCCTGAGCATGTAGAAAGATCACTATCTGTCGCCTTGCATCTGCTTTGTAGTATGTGTCGTCTTCACAAAATTTTCTCAACAAGGTGTCAGAACAGTATTGATATATTTGGCTCAAGCTTTATCTTATGTGCTTATACTGTGTGTAGTGATTTTTTGTTGCTCATCAAGTCCTGCTGAAACTTGCTGTTTCTTGGCGACAAACTTCTTCCATGGAAGACTCCCATCTAATTAATTTGTAAAATCTAATTTATTTGTAAGAACTAACTTTGAAACCATTTGTTATATTCTGAATGTATTCATGATTTGAAGGCCTGCTAAACTTAAAAAATTTTAAAATGATAATATTGATAAGATGACATTAAGATGAATACCTGACAAAATCTTGCATAATCAGTATTTAAGAACGTGATAGATTATGAAACATGCTTTATAGTAAAACTGTTATGTGTCTAAGTATTTGTATTAAATATTATATAGTCTGTAATGTATTTATTTTTCAGGTAACTTCAGTTGGCACTAAGCAGATGCATTTACGAAATGGAGAAGTCATCACCATCCCACAGGTTTGTAAGGACAGCATGTCACTCAACACTAGTGACAATTTATCAATCATTCTGCCAAGAAACAGATTTCTCACCTTTGTCCAGAGCCACTCTTTTCAAAATTTTGGCTGCATGTCCTGCATCAAAAAGAACTAATTTAAAAGGACTGGATAATGTTGCAGCAGATGGTACTTTAGGTTTTGAGACTCTATTATCAACTCTGGCAAGCATTGAAAGATATGTGTCAGATAATGACAAGCTTATACAACTTAAGGAATGCAGAGAGAACCTGTTAGCAGCAAAGCTTTACTTGAAAACAGATTTCAAGGCTCACATTAAGCAAAAGGATAAATGTGCTGATCACTGCATTAGTTTTGCCCTTTCTGATCCTATGGATCAGAAACATCAGCAGCTGTGCAGTGATCACATTCATGACACAAGTTGTGACAGGTGTGATTTATTCACCAACACTGTTCTGGAAGTCAAAAACCAGATCAGAAATTTAGGAGGTATGATACACTGTCAGTAAAACAAATACAGAATTACAATGTCAAAAATATTATTTTTATGCTCCACCTACGACAGTAGAGGGGCATTATGTTTTCTGGTCTGTGGGTCCGTTCGTCTGCCGTCTGTCCCGTGCCAGGTTAAAGTTTTTGGTCGAGGTAGTTTTGATGAAGTTGAAGTCCAATCAACTTGAAACTTAGTACATATGTTTTCTATGATATGATCTTTCTAATTTTAATGCCAAATTATAGTTTTGACACCAATTTCACGGTCCACTGAACATAGAAAATGAGAGTCCTGTGTCAGGTTAAAGTTTTTGGTCAAGGTAGTTTTTGATGAAGTTGAAGTCCAATCGACTTTAAACTTAGTACACATGTTCACTTTGATATGATCTTTAAATTTTAATGCCAAATTATAGTTTTGACACCAATTTCACGGTCCACTGAACATAAAAATGATAGTCCTATGTCAGGTTAAAGTTTTTGGTCAAGGTAGTTTTTGATGAAGTTGAAGTCCAAACAACTTTGAACTTAGTACACATGTTTACTTTGAGGTGATCTTTCTAATTTTAATGCCAAATTATAGTTTTGACACCAATTTCACGGTCCACTGAACATAGAAAATGATAGTGCGAGTTGGGCATCCGTGTACTATGGACACATTCTTGTTATTTGAATTTTTTAAAAATGATCATCAGTTTTATTCCCTAAAAATATCAGAATGTCTATATTGTAAATGTACAAGTTGTAATAATTTCATAACTGTGAGTCCTCAAATCAAAACAAAAAAATATGTGACATACCTCACAAATTTGATATACAGTTTTTGCAATAACTTTACTCCAACACATCTCCTGAAAGCTCTAAATGGCTCCTTGATATATGCTAAAAAATTGATTGATGATTTACTCCGAAATATCTCTCTATATATCGATATAAGAAGATGTGGTATGAGTGCCAATGAGACAACTCTCCATCCAAGTCAAAATTTATAAAAGTAAACCATTATAGGTCAAAGTACGGTCTTCAACACGGAGCCTTGGCTCACACCGAACAGTAAGCATAGATTATATATGTCATGGTTTTAAAGTAGTGGTTTGTCATCAGTAATTAATCTGTAACTCAGTGCATCAACAACAGTGTCAGTGAGATAGATTTTGAAATTATTGTAATAAGAAAGTAAACTAAACTGAAATATTTTCTGACTATTGCAGATGAACTTCCACCAGATTTACTATCTGACATATATGGTAACATTGAATCAGCCTGTGGAAGAATAACAGATTGGAAAAGACACATTTTAAGAACCATCAACCAAGACAAAGGCCGCAGTGATCTTTTGAAGAGCCTTTCATCAGAACAAGCAGTCATAGTGATGGACTGGGCCATGAAATTCTTACTTATGTCTTTCAGGGAAAAACAAAGTGACTGGTTTGGGCAGAAAGGTGTCAACTGGCATGTCTCTGTTTGTATTTATAAGTCAGAAAATGAAGAGTTGAAGGTTTGTATTATTTTTGTTATAAAAAAAGGGTTTTTGGGTATACCTCAATTATGACGAAACAGTACCACCACCTTCCCCCTCCCAAACCCCTCAAACCCCAACCCCCAAAAAATTTAAAATTAAAAAAATTAAAAATAAATAAAACTAGAGGTACTGTGATCAGAGCTCACAAAATTATACCCCGCTCCTTGCAAAGTTCATGTTTTGGTATTGGAAACCCCAAAATCAATTTGACCAAAAACCAAATAGGAGGTGCACAATGGCATTATATGATTAAGAATCTCAGAAAGTTTCATTAAATTATGATAAGTGGTTTAGGAGGAGTTGCGGATACAAAATGAGTACCCCAATTATGAGGAAATGGCAAAGTCCATGTATTTGAAATAAATAAAAATGATTTTGAACAAAATAAAATCGGAGGTGCACAATAGCATTATATCATAAAGAATCTGAGAAAGTTTTATTTTCTTTATGATAATTGGTTAGGCCAAATAAAAAAGATGTGTGTTTCCTATTACCCTACCCTCCCTATTTTTAAGCTTTAAAATAGCCTACCCTAAAGTTGTTTTGTCATTTTCAATAAGCACTGTAAAAGTCAGAATGTCTCTCATAGACTAAATGTAAAAAAATGGTTAAATAAAAAAATCCCTACCTACCTACCCAATTTTTTCAAAATGTAATAGGAAACACACATATTATTCAATTTGGCCTTAAGGAGGAGTTGCTGATACAAAGTGAAACATATTATATGGGACAGACAGACGAACGGACGGAAGGATGGACTTCCCATCACTATATACCTCAGCTTTACAAAGAGGAGTATAATAATGCAAATTGTACACAATGTGGTTCAAGATATGTATCTATAAAATATGTCAAACACTGTTATCAATGCTTCTGTCAAAATATTAAGATATCTGGAGGCAAAAGATAAAAAATCATAGGTCAATGAGATATTATCCAATGATATTTGGCAGGAAAAATGTTATTTCTAGATTTTTGTAACCTTGTCATTGACAAGTTTCATTTCTAAATAACTATTGAACAGATTTTGTAAGATTATAAAAATGGCTTATTATTGAACAAGTAAAAGATTTATGATAACTTGGGGGTTAGCAGTCAAACAAAATTATGACAGTCAAATGGATAAAACCCGAGGATTCCTAAAGTCTGACAAAAATTCCAAAACATGACTAGCAAATATCTTTTTATTTCAGCACAGAACATTTGCTCATTGTGTAGAGGCAACCAAACAGGACTGGTACACTGTGTCTGCACTTTTGGAGCATACTTTGCAGACCATCAAGAGTCAGTTGCCAAATATCAAAACTGTCTTCTTACGCAGTGACAATGCTGGCTGTTACCATTGTGGTAACCTTTGGTTCTCCATTCCTTTTATTAGTGAAAGGACAGGTATGTTGTATGTAGGTTAAGAATTTACCTTTGATAAGTATTTATAAAATGCTACCTGATTTTCTTATTTGATGTTCCTATCTAAAAATACTTTAATGCACACAAACAATTTATGGATGGATAGGAGTAGAACATGATAATAAAAACTGAATATTAAGGACTAGAGCATGATAATCAGATTGGAATATTGACCCTAACTTCGTACTAGTCTGACACACAGAGCTTAATTTTTATATGCAAGTTCATAAGGTAACCGTCCATAGCAGATTGTTAAGAAACAATTGAAGAAATCTTTTGATGTAAAGTTTTATTAATAAGTTTTTTTGTAGGAGTTTATATAAGAAGATATGACTTCAAGCCCAAAGCGGAAAATCATACTGTGATGCCAAAATTGCACACATGAGAGGGAAAATCAGACAGTGCGTTTCAAATGGAAAAATGTAGTTTGTGCTTGGATATGAAGTCTGCAATAGATGACTATGGGGGAGTTTCTGGATGCCAAGCAGCTCATGTGGTAATCACAAATATTTTGGATGATCATAGAGCAACTGGTCTTATTAAAGGAATCTCCAAAATATCCAACATAGAATTTCAAGAAAATATGCAAATAACTATGTGGAAAGCATATGGTATTGGCCAAGGGAGAAATATATCTGTTCAGGGACAAATGAACAGACAAGATGAAAGGTTGGTACAATTTACTAAACATAATAATATTTTGCATGGTATATGTTATTAGTGTCTTTCAGCTGCCTAGCAAATGTGCCTATCCTTACATTGATTTGGATAATAGGTTATTTGTCTATGATGTTCTATAGCATGAAAACAACGGGTCCCCCTTTTAAGTGAATTAGTAATTCAATAGAATGGATTCGGGTATTAAAATTCATGACACAAAATCAATTCATGGACCACTATACACAATCTACCAAATGAATGATAATGATGTAGATGTAAGCAGCTATAGGTCACAGTACAACCTTAAACTATTGACAAAAATTCCTTCTGTTTAGATAGTTTGACATTATGTATGTGAAGTTTCATATAATAACAACTGTTAAAACAAAAACCAATATGATAAATAGCAATTAATGACTTGAGACCATATTGGTAATGTTTCTGTTCACACAATCATGTTTTATTAAAATACATACATGTATAATCATGAAAAAATTTATAAAGAGATGATTTTGAATTTTATAAACTTTTTTCAGGTCATTGAAAGTGATTGCTGATTTTAAACCTCCAATGAAGGTGGAAGGATCCATAAAGCAGAGTTCTTCAGGTGATGGTTTCGGTTGTCAAGAAGGTTGTGTTGAGACGTTTACATCATTTATGGATATGCATATGCATTGTTTGATTGGTGACCACAACTACAATCTTCAGCAAATGTCAACTTATGACAAGATTAAGCTCAGATGGTATGAAGCTTGTATAAACTTGTCTGAAATATTGAATTTTAGTAGAATTGATGGTTCTCAACCTAATATCTCACAAGATATATCCAAGGAACAACAAGGATGGGCCTTAAAAAAAGAAAAGAAGCATGTGAGATTTTCAGACAAAGTTAAGTTGTATTTGAAGTCAATATTTGAAGATGGTGAAAAGAGTGGGAACAAGATGAATGCTGGCACTGTAGCAAGAAATATGAGAGTTGCACTGGAGAATGGTACCAAAATGTTTTGTAACAGTGAATACTTGAATGCTTGTCAAATTACATCCTACTTTTCTCGGTTAGCTGCAGAGAAAAAAATGCCATCAAAGTGTTCCGAGGATATTGACAGTGCAGTAGCTCTTATCGAGAGATTTGAAGCCATTGAAGAAATAACAGCTTTAATCTAACATTGATTTTCTTAATAGTACTGTGTAATTTGTGTTCTCAGTTGTGTCATTTATACTGAACGCAGATCTACTACAGTTCTTTTAAAGTTACACATTGTTTTTAACACAGTTATATATAAAAGCATAATTACAAAATTATAAAGCTAAATTCATTTTTTGAATAGAATAAGTTGACAACAAATTTTGTCATTGTAAACCATATTTTTATTTATACTGCAATCGTTTTATTTGAGCAGTCAAAATGCATTGGCAGTATATTTTTATGTGTTATACAGTCACTGACCGTATATCACCTTGTTTGTGACGTTGACAATGTGTTTCCATAGAGTTTTATTTATGACGTCAATAAATAATACAGGTTCGTGGAATTTTGACGTCGTCCACTTCAAATTCAAAATATTGGTTTTTACCCAAAATATTTCATTTGTAAGAAATTTTAGAGTTGCAGTATAAAGAGAATAACCATACATTGTCTCACGATATAAATTTTATTTGTACTCGGCTCGAAACAGGATAGAAATGCTCAGCAAAGCCTCGATTTCTTCCTGTTTCTAAGCCTTGTACAAATAAATTTTATATTTTGAGACAATGTATGGTTATTCTATATATATATAGGGTTAGTAATCATTATTCTCATTTACAATCCTTTATTGTTCACATGCAGAAAAACAGGAAAACTAATTTTATATTAATTTAGACATGTAAGGACTGTGTAAAATTACAGTAAAGATAGTGGCAACAAGTGTGGTCAGAGCTAGCGATGACTTTTTACAGTCTATACAATGTCCTTGTAAATTTAGTTCTTGTTTATAGAGAATTAATTATTATGACTGCATGTATAAGTAAATAAAGTACAGAAAATATTTTTGTTATTGATATTTTAATGTACAGATCGCAAAATCAAAACAAATCAAAATTATTGGCAAAATAACCCCTTTTTTAAAGAAAATTCTTGGTAATATTGTTTTATAAATGAAAGGCCAATGCCCTTTTCATATAATTATTAAGTTTTCAGTGTGGACACTTGTTATATTCCATTAAAAAAAATGTGAACGGAAGAATAGGGGTTTTAGAAAGGAAAAATTAAATACAAAAAATTAAAATGTTGATAAATTATGGCAATTGTTCCAAATAAAGAGGGGTCATCTGATATTGCAAACAATAAGTTAATACAATGCACATGAAAAACAGATTGTCAATAGGCTTAATAAGTAAAATCATGTGCCAAAAATTATTAAAACGGTTGTTTTTTTGGCTGGAAAAATGTCCAAAAGAAAACCATTTTTTTTGTTATGTTGCTATGGAAAATTTGGTTACCATGGTGACTTTATGGAAATTTTAAATAATTTATTTACTCATTAAAATTACATAGTGAATATGAAAAGGTGAATTGATAAGATATTAAGACATATTTTCAATTTGAGTATGTAATAAATGTATGTTTTGTATGGTTCTGTTTCCACCAACCTGAAAAATGGATCATCCTATGGTTGCCTAGCAACGGAAACGCTGTATGTTTCTGACTCATTTGAATTTTGTTTTATGAAGTCAAAGTACCAATAGTTGTTGACATATGCATGATATTAATTGATCTTTCAGATAACTTGAGAAAAGGACCAATGAATATGTTGTAAAATTTCGAAATTGTCAATAAATTCTAAGAATCAAAACTATGTAATGCTTGGCTAGCAGTCAAATTATTGTTTGAGAATATCTGTCTATGATATATGCCTAATGTATTATGCTTATATGTATCTTTCATGCAATAAATTACATTTTACTTAAAGCATGAATTTTCTTTTCTAATCTCACTTAAAATTGGTGATTTTTCTGATTTTGCCCAAAAATCAAACCAAGTTGCTATGGAAACTAAATAGCTTCATTTTGCCTAGCAACCAAAGACTGATGAAAGTTTCATTTTGAATGCTAATTTAGACCATCAATATGAAGTGTTATGCAAATTTTATCAAAATCTGAGATCATCAGTATGCCACTGTTTGCATGATTCTTAGGCAGACAGCTACTTAATTAGTTTTGTACAGATAAATTCTTCGTTTACTATTAAAGTGAAATCTTTTGCACTAATATACTCCGGTGATGTCTAATTTATTAGGGTATTGCACGGTCTGCTTTCTACAGAAGTGGTGTCCCATTTTGACAACAACAAAACAAAACGAAGGTTCCTCTTATAATATCGATTACATTTATATTCAAACAACATATGTAATTACGAACGGTGGACACGTTTGGGTTTTTAAAATATGGACACGATTGAGCGTTCGTAAAAGGGAGACGTGTTGACCTCATATGGACGCGTTTAGGGGATTGGACACGTTTGCGTTTTTTAAAAAAATGGACAAGATTGGGCGTTCTTAAAAGGGACACGCTTTGGCGCCCTATAACAACTACACATGTTTCGCAGTTTAGTGACGTCATATGGACACGTTTTGGGAAAACGGACACGTTTAAGGGGATGGACACGTTTCTGAGTGTTACATATATATTATTGATTACTCGCAAAAATGTTTTTTCAGTGGTTATCTAGCGGTTGTCAATGGATTCAAGAGAACCTTATCGCCCGTCATTGTCATGCTGATTTAAATATTTAATATTTCTACTTTTGACTGACAACATTCAGGCGTCTGTCAAGATGAAGAACAAAAATAAAAGAAATACCAATAATTTCCAGTTTCATAATATTTTGTATACTTTTTTTAAAATCTTCATATAATAATTTTGTCTTGAACATTAAGCAATTTTTCGTCATACATTTTTAAATACCTCTAGGGCTATATCATCTATTAGAATTTAAAAAAATGACAATCAGAGAATAACGAAACTGCTTATAAATTATTGACAGGACATGTGGATAAATGTTATAAGGGGGCAATACAATAACGCAACACAATTTTGATTTAGTTATAGCAAACTAGTCTTATAAGTTATTTTTCATAATCAAAATGGATGTCCAGTTTTTTCACGCCATGTTTGTGTTATGGAAGCAAGGAATGGGCATTTGCCTCTTGAAATTCTTATCGATGCATTTTGTTTTTGATTCACTGGAAAAAAGAGTCAACCTATGCCAATGAAAGTTTATCAATGCCTCATTTTGTATGTGGGTATACAAAAAAAACGATTCAGGATGAAAATGTGACATAACGGTTTTTAATTGTACTGCTTGTTGGTGGTGTTAAGCGACCTTGAGAATGTTTAAGGGTTTCGCACGGTCGGTAATAAACTATACTTACGTTTTTTCCTGATATAAAATCAATGAATATCTTTCAAATAAAATAATTATCATGTTAGCTATTTTATTTTTAGATGAAATTTGGAATTAAATGTGTTTATATCTGACCTCTGATGGTTATTTTGCAATTCAGCACGCACTAAGTGCAATGATCCAAGGTTCAGCATTTCGTTTGTATATGCCATTATGTCGACAGATAAAGAGAGTCAAACAATTATGACAATTATGTTCCCACAGATTATGGATATATCAGAGGAGAATTGTCTTTACTTTGATACGTATCAGATAAATGCGTCGAATTAAAGAGTCGAAATGAAACACTTACAATTTTATTTATTTAACATTATTTTTCAAATAAAAATTGTGTATGCCTACACTCGCTTTCAACAAAGGTTATTTTATATTATTCATATGCTAGAACATCTTTTCCGATCACTATGCCAAAGTCAATTCAGATTGCACGACAAAAAGGATTTTTTTATTGAAAAATAATTATATTGTAGTGTAAACACTAGTAATTAAACGTGACATAATGGGTAGATGCTGACCAGACTACATTGAATAAGGAAAAACAAAAATTAAAGGAGTAGTTAATAGGCACAATTTATCAGTCTAAAAGATAAAATATAAACATGTTAAATGAAATTGTCGCTTGAGTAACTTGGTGCTTCCGAAGAGCTTTTCTGGATTTACCTTCATCAGGAACACTCAAATCATGCAAATATGTGAACGCAAATATGTAAAAATATTTGAATACTTGATGAGCTTGACAAAAAGAAAACTAAAAGAATAGCCGAGTCCACCTAATGACAAGTTTGTCTGACTGAGGCAGATGGAACCTTAATGTCTTATCGATTTCGAAATTTATCAACGTAGAAATTAAGAAAGGTATGTGTTATAAATCATGCAAGTACCAAAGCGCTGACTACTAAGCTGATGATACCTCAATTTTACAATGGAAAAAAATCGAAAAAAATCATGTCATGTTTGTGTTGTAATTGGTTAGCATTTATTGCTATTAGTATGACCCCATGTCATTACTGTATTCATTCGTACTTTTGCAATCACATATTAAAGTTTGGGGATGGACATGATTTAGTGACAAATACCTATAAGGATAGATTTAACTTCTACTACACTTGGTTCAAGTTTTTCTGGAGAAGTCAAATATAAAACAAATTTACGCACACACATATACGTACAAACAAATTGGACAGCCAAATGTTACAAATTCTTATAAAACTCACGTATACATGATCAGTTGCAAGTTGTCTCCTTGGCAATCATACCACATCTTCTTATTTTTATAGGGTAAAAATTCCAAGGTCAAATTTCAGAATTCTTCCAAACTGGATGCATTAGCACCTCCTTCATTATATAAAATTTAAATTTACGTAATAAGATTTAACGGTAAATTGTTAGATATCATAGCTTCAAGTTGATACCATAATCCATACAAGAGGAGATGCTATAAACAAGTTGTTTCCGAACATGTTTGATAAACACTGCTAAAGTGCTGCTTTCATTAGCATAATTACAATCTGTATAACATTTTCGCTTTTGTTTATTTCATGACATGTGGCTTGAATCTGTTAAAAACAACACAGACATGTGTTTCGTCATGCAGAGACTAGAAGAGTTTATCATTACGGTTCTTGTGATTTTTTCCCAAATTATACCCCCTGTTAACACCAATTTTGTCTTTAACATAGTTATTAATCCCTGTAACATATAAAAGCCAAAATGTGTTTCTTAATTACTAAAATTACTAAAGAAATGTATGTTAAATAATGCAGTCGTGCCATTCCTCTGACCACAATCCTTCCTCGAGTGGAATCCAATTGATAAGTAAATTAATAATTTTAAAAATCCCCAGATATTTTATTTTTGTAATATATGTTATCCGAAAGCAACTTGAAACTAACTCTATAATGTATGTATAAGGTTATGGACATGTTTTTGTGATATGAGCATTCAGCTAACACAAGATTCCATGAAATATCAATGTGTATGGTATCCCTTTAATGAACGATTGAAATAAGCATCATGTGGAATAAAAAGAAACTAGTAATTACAGTATTCCTGACGAGTAATTTTATTAAAAGAAATATGACAATGATGGGCATAGATAGCAGTAAAATAATTGTTTGAGAATCAAAACGGCACCATTTAGTTACGCAGATTTGCGTGTACTGTAGCAAACGGATATCCTCATTTAAATGAAAATAGTTACTTCAAAATGCGAAAAAAATACTTGCATTTAGAATCTAATTACGATATTAAAGTAATTACATCATTTTTACATAGAGACACCTACGTCACAATCTGTGTTTTTAATATTGTATATACCATGTCGCGAAGATTTAATGTTTTCTGCAAGGCACTAGGAATAAGGAATAACAAGTGTATTTTACGTTAAAGGTATTTTTTTTAAATATCAACTACATCATATACATAATACAAATGAACATTTTTTTTAATATCTGCATACAATCAGCAAAATAAGCCGCTAGTTTTCTCGCGTTTGAATTGTTTCACGTTTTTTTATGTCGGGGGCCTTTTATAACTGACTAATCGGTACAGGTTTTTCTCATTGTTGAAGGCCTTACAGTGACATACAATTGCTTATATCTTTGTCATTTGAACTCCGGTAATAGTTGTTTCATTGACAATCATACCACATCTCCTTATTTTATATGATAAGATTAAGACATATTTCCCCCTTCAGTCACCACAGTTAAATCTTGTATAAATAAAAGTTACTGCAGGTTTGACATCAATTAGACAGTCCTTACAACAGAAATAAAGACATCTAGCGTTAAATTTACGGTTTATTACAATAGACAAAACTGAATAAATGTATGATCGTAAGTCTGTTATAAATTACGTAACACAATTCTACTCAAAAAGTATCTTTTAAATTATTTTTGCAACAGTGTATGAAGAATGTTATTTTCTGATCCTGAAGGTGGTACCAAACACCTTGACTAAAATTAAATTGGCTCGTTTAATTTTCATAAAATTTTGATAAAATATTTACTTTGATCCTTTGTCAAAAATATGAAAATTTCAAAAAACTTGAACCACACACTTTATCGGAAAAATTTCATTGGATATATAGCAGTTTGACAAACACTAATTTTGATCATTGAGAAGCTTAATATTTCCTTAACAATAGAACGTGATTAAAACGTTCAGCTGATATTTATAAAGTTATCTCCCTGTAGTGTTATGTACCACTTTAATCAATAAAAACAGTAGATGATATTTAACAATTTCATATGTAATTCAGTTTTACAATTTTGTTTAACTGTATTATTTTCAATATTCACTGATTCTCAAATACTAAAATACCAAACAAAATTGTCTACATTGTAGCGTTCAAAGCTTCCATGAATTGTGAACTTGGGCAATAACTACATAATGACATTCGTTTGTATCATTGCAATGAAAAGGTTGGAGGACACCCATCACAATGATAAACGGTGTTATATTAATTACTATTTAGTACTAAATCGTTAAACGCACTTAAAAATGCATGGTTCTCTATTAAAAATAATTTTACATTTACAAACAATTTAAAATCCAGTCTGAAAGCAAAGATAAAACAAGGTATTGACAGTTTTCTATATCTTACGATATGCTTCGTGAAATTGTTGAAATCTGACGAATTATTTCATTGACGTTTTTTCCGCTATAGAATTCTGTGTAATCCTGAAGAAACATACAAACAGAATGCATAATTACAGACAAGGATATAATGAACCTTGTGTCCTATTGATATGCTTTCAATTTGCGTGGCTGGAAAAATTGAATCTAATAAACCTACAGTCGCTGGCTTTAGTCTTTTTATCCCCTAAATCTATGCCTCAAGCTGTGATATTCCATTTAATGGCGAGGATAAGTCGCTTTCAGTGTGCCGTGAATATAGACGAAGAAAAGAATGAAATGATTGCATAGAAGTTAAGATCAAAACATCAAAATATTAGGCAAGACTAATCCTGATAGAGTTAAATATGCCTTTATACTTTGATTATTTCTTGACAACAATCAAAGCAAAAAATGCACAATTTATTCATGCTGTGTTAGACAAAATGTACTTATACACATACATACAGCTGTAATGCTATGAAATGTGTTGACCTTTTAGGACAACTTCAATTTGCAAACAATTAAACCTCAAATATCTATTAGAAAGCGATGTACCATGATGTTAAAACTGAAAATAAAATAAAATTAAGAATCGGAGGTTGATTTTTTATAAATAAAAGTGGATTAAATTTTGATGAATATTAAACACAAGATAGGGGAATGACCGTCTCTGTACTAGGTGTACTAGACAATTATGGCGGTTTACAAATCAATGCACCTATATGACTTCCGTCAACTATTCTAAGTATAGGACTCTTTCTATTTAGATAAGTTACATAGCAACAAAGTTACAATCCATCTAGAGCCTCATATCTGCAAAAAATGACATAATTTAGTATTAAAACATTGTTCATCATTATAAAACAGAAGGCATAGCATACTCATGGTTACTCAACATCAAATACTATAAATGGATACTCAAGGTCGGGATGGGCCTGTTATAATTGTAAGCGTATTTATCTGATGAGAAATTAAGGTGAATGAAATGTCCTTGCGTTAATCTTCCTCGCACTAGTGTGTTTATTCATTGGACCATGCGTTGTTCCAGGGGCGGATCCAGTCATTTTTAAAAGGGGGGTTCCCAACCCAGGATAAAGGGGTTCCAACTATATGTCCCCATTCAAATGCATTGATCGTCAAGAAAAAAGGGGGGTCCAACCCCGGAACCCCCCTTCTGGATCCGCCACTGGTTGTTCGTTGTTGCTTGTCTTTGTTTGTCTTTGTTTACGTCAAGTTTTCAGAGGAGTCGGTTGTTTGTGTACAGTCTATATTTTTACAATTAAAATCTGCAATTCGCCATGTTTTACGGTAACAATTACCTCATATTAAACTTTTGGCTGTATACATTTTAGGTCGACACTAGGGCTTTCCAAACTAGGATGGTGATCATAGTATCCTGTGTACAGACTTCATTAATGATTTGTTCAATTGTCAAGGAACAGTTACTATATAAACAATGATAAGATACAGGGAATAACAAATTTAATAAACTTCAAGTTATATTAACATTTAAAAACATTTAAAACTCCTGATGGCTATTTAACTAAATATGGTGGCTATCAAAAAGATGATATATTTTATTCTTAAACAATCACACGGAAATGACGTCACAATATCAGATAGAGTATATTCTAAGAGTGATCAAAGTCGAAATCATTGAAATAAAAAGTCATTATTTCTAATTTACACAAAAATAAACGGGATGAATATCGAATAATATTGGATAACTATGATTAACATCAATAATCTATTTATTGTCAAATATAAAGTAACTAAGAAATAATAAGTTGAAGCTTTAATTTCAACAAAATACAGTGGCCGACTTTCTCTATAACGTTAACGTATACTAAAAATCGACAATATTAGATTGTACATGGTTAACCATTTCTTTATGCTACAAAAAGTTTGATAATGTAATTAGAAAGGTATGGCCAGTTATAATGTAAAAAAATTTATGAAACCTACTGGAATTTGAATATAAAATAGTGACATTTTGGAATTGATAAACTTAATAAGACTTACATATATTTATAATATTATTGATCACTAAACATTGCTGATGAAGACAGTTTGCATCATTGCAGTTTAATTTTAATTTTTTTATCAATTGAATTTTTCATCGCAGGACATAAGGGGCCAAAATTAACTTATTTGTATTTGCATGTACATATTGTCTAGAACATGCATATAATCTGTGCAGAAAACAATATAAAAATAAAGAGATGAGGTATGATTGCCAATGAGACAACTATTCATCAAAGTTCAAATAAAGTGGATGTAAGCAATTATAGGCAACCATACGGCCTTCAACAATGAGAAAAATCCATACCGTATAGTCGGCTATAAAAGGCCCCGACATGAAAAATATGAAACAATTCAATTGAGAAAATCAAATGGTCTAATTTATAACAAAACAATTAACGAAAAACAAATATGACAGACATGAACCAACGACAACCACTGAACTACAGGCTCCTGACTTTAGACAGGCACATAAAAAATGTGGCGGGGTTAAACATGTTTGTGAGCGCTTAACCCTCCCCTAACCTGGGATTGTAGTGTAACAGCACAACATTAGAACAAACTATAAAAATCAGTTGAAAAAACCTTAACTCATCATATCGATACAAAGCAGAAAAACATCAACCATAAACACAGACCGGACGTGGCAGGGTATTTATCCATCCCTCATCCCCTACAACAAAAAGGACACTAAATACAGATCTGAGAGTACTCGTAGTTACTGACAGCTATTTCAAAGCCAATAACAACTAATAGATAAAACCATGTATCTAAGACTAAAATATCAATCAGTACACATCTAACATCCAATGGATTTAGTGTAAAGACGTCATTAACAGTCAGAGAAAAACATGACCTTGTGCAATGCCAAAATGCCAAACGATCGACAGATTGTAGTACCGTTAAAGTGCATATGTTATAACAAAACTATTAGTATGATTTTAATTTACTGATAACAAAATCAATATTTATACCAATAAAAACAATATTCAAAGATGTAATTACAGTGTTGAATTGGTAACTTTTTAGAATAAGTTTATTTAAAGGATTGATAAGTTTATCCGGATCGTATATAAATTTCCGGGCTCAGTAAACAACATCACCGTAAAATTTTGGATGTGCTATTCCGTCTGAAATAGGCTTTTTACGGGTACAGCCAAACTTGCAAACCAAATCTTTGTATCTATGGAAGAATTTAGTAAAGGTTTTAAGTAATTTGTGATAACGAAATCCCTGACCTGATTACTTCAAAGATACAAGTACACCTGTCATTTTATATGCCTATACTAAACATATTGCATCCAAGATTTTCAACCACAAGAAGGTATTAAAGACCTTAACCAAACTTTTACTTTAACAAAATAAAACATAGATAGTGGATATATAATTAGCAAAAGGCTTTAAATATCGATTTCACTAGCCAACCAACTGGAAGAGCTTCAGGTTACTGTGCCAGAATTAAACCAAAACTGGACACATTATCTTAATGGATCAAAGCTGTTCTGTCATGCATTCAGAAGCGAACTGAATTCTACGACGTAGCACACGGGTTTCTAACTGTTTCAAGAAACCCGATGTTGTGGATGTTTTATCGTCTCCCCGAAATACATGTTGCTGTTCCAGCACACAAATCCTCTAACACTATTGTTTTTTGTTTTTTTTTTGGTTTTTATATGGCAAAATCATTATTTTGAATGTCTTACTTAAGAACGTGGAATTCACAGCAAAACTTGGAATCCCATATATATATGTTCTTACCACCATTCTTTTACAGTTATAGATAGCCTTCATAAACATTGTGGGAGGTATATGCAATCTAATGTGGATTTTTAAATTATAAATATCTACTGCAAATTCTTTAATCCCAATCTTTACAATTATGCAGCAAACTCAAAACTTTTAATTTTTCTACGCTTTACACCTCTATTTCCATGCTCGTTTGAAAGATCACATACATTGCCTTATCAAACAGAGCTTTTCCTACAAAATCAATTTTGTATCTATTAGGTCATGAAAATCATATTTTGTAAAGAACAGCACTGATTCAAAAAACACATACACCGAGTATAATATCATCAAAAACTGCCGGACTTTTTAATTGACAACATATCTATTGAGCTTGGTGGATTGATATTTCAAAAGACAGTCGTCATTACAATGGGTACTTATTGGGCGCCCCTATCGGTCGACTTGTTTTTGTACTGATATGAGGCAGAATTTATACAAAACCTCCTCAAAGACAAAAAAAAATCGTGCTATAATTTCACTTTTAGATAGAAATATAGATGATGTCCTGTGACTCTATAACCAACGTTTCACTAAGTGCTTCCATCTCATATATTCCAGTGAACTTAAGATTAGGGATACTACCGATACTAGAAGGTCTGCTTCATATCTTGACCCTTGCCTCGATATTGATACAGATTGACGACTTCAAAAAACGTAATGATTCCAATTTTCCAATCGTCAACTTCCCATTTCTCAGCAGTAAGATACACTCTGTCACATCGTATGGCATTAAAATATCTCAATCAATACGCTATGATAGTGTATAGATATAAGAAGATGTGGTATGAGTGCCAATGAGACAACTCTCCATCCAAGTCCAAATTTATAAAAGTAAACCATTATAGGTCAAAGTACGGTCTTCAACACGGAGCCTAGGCTCACACCGAACAGTAAGCTATAAAGGGCCCCAAAATTACTAGTGTAAAACCATTCAAACGGGAAAACCAACGGTCTAATCTATATAAAAACAAGAAACGAGAAACACTTATGAATCACATCAACAAACGACAATTACTGAACATCAGATTCCTGAGTTAGGACAGGTGCAAACAAATGCAGCGGGTTTAAACGTTTTAATGGTACCAAAACCTTCACTCTTTTTCTGAAACAATAGTGTAACATCACAACATAGAAAGACACACTATAAAATATCAACTGAAATAGCTTAACTCAATCAAAGGACATATGTTCACATTATACGGACTTCATAAGTAGGGTGTGCTCCTAAAACAACAACTAGTACTGCTCCAACAGAGCTATGAGGAAATCCGACTGAAATCGACACTACAGAAGTTTTACGGTCACCATCACGGATTGGTGGACCGATACAATATGTACATGTCCCAAACTCCCAACTAAATATCGACATGCGTTTGCAGTCCTAGATCTTTAGATACCAGAATAGTCTACTTAACTGTTATTTTACCGAGTGTGGCCTATTCATGATCATGACATTATCACTGAGTGTGGATTTGCATGGCGAGCGATGCATATATAGCAGGAGAAGCTTACCCTGTCGAAGCACCTAGTCTCGCTCCTTTTGGAGTTCAGGCAATATCCTCAGTTTTTGTTTGTTACCTTGATTTGTCTTGTTACCTTGATTTGTCTTGTTAATCTATTTATGACATATGGACATCGGTTGCCTTATAAAATATTCATGTATGTGCCGACTTTTGCAGTTTTCTGTCATTTTTGGCATTTAATGGTTAACTTGGATATTTAAAAAACACAACATAATGACTTTTTTTTTCTTCGGTTTTAAGCGCGGAAACCTAAACCAGGTCGGACGGACGGGTGGTTATAGGTAACACTTAATGCCGCCTCCGGTGGATGGTGGCATAAACAGAAACAATTATGATTCCAGCGTATCGAGTACCAACACGTTAATTTCTGAATACTGCGTACCATTCCTTTGAGTACCGAATACTCTTTTTTTTCATGTACCCGGAATATCACGTGCCAAAAGGGGGCAGCCCTAATACACACAACAACAACAACAAAATGCACCGATTTCAAAAATGTACCTTTGAATGCCAGGCTTTGGCCGATGTGCAGCATCAATGACGTAATCTGTGACGTCATAGACTCTGAATTGCATCCTAGATTTTCAACTACAAAAGGGTATTAAAGACCTTAACCAAACTTTTACTTTAACAAAATAAAACATAGATAGTGGATATATAATTAGCAAAAGGCTTTAAATATCGATTTCACTAGCCAACCAACTGGAAGAGCTTCAGGTTACTGTGCCAGAATTAAACCAAAACTGGACACATTATCTTAATGGATCAAAGCTGTTCTGTCATGCATTCAGAAGCGAATTCGAATTCTACGACGTAGCACACGGGTTTCTAACTGTTTCAAGAAACCCGAGGTTGTGGATGTTTTATCGTCTCCCCCGAAATACATGTTGCTGTTCCAGCACACAAATCCTCTAACACTATTGTTTTTTTGGTTTTTTTTTTTTTGTTTTTTATATGGCAAAATCATTATTTTGAATGTCTTACTTAAGAACGTGGAATTCACAGCAAAACTTGGAATCCCATATATATATGTTCTTACCACCATTCTTTTTACAGTTATAGATAGCCTTCATAAACATTGTGGGGAGGTATATGCAATCTAATGTGGATTTTTAAATTATAAATATCTACTGCAAATTCTTTAATCCCAATCTTTACAATTATGCAGCAAACTCAAAACTTTTAATTTTTCTACGCTTTACACCTCTATTTCCATGCTCGTTTGAAAGATCACATACATTGCCTTATCAAACAGAGCTTTTCCTACAAAATCAATTTTGTATCTATTAGGTCATGAAAAATCATATTTTGTAAAGAACAGCACTGATTCAAAAAAACACATACACCGAGTATAATATCATCAAAAACTGCCGGACTTTTTAATTGACAACATATCTATTGAGCTTGGTGGATTGATATTTCAAAAGACAGTCGTCATTACAATGGGTACTTATTGGGCGCCCTATCGGTCGACTTGTTTTTGTACTGATATGAGGCAGAATTTATACAAAACCTCCTCAAAGACAAAAAAATCGTGCTATAATTTCACTTTTAGATAGAAATATAGATGATGTCCTGTGACTCTATAACCAACGTTTCACAGGCTAAGTGCTTCCATCTCATATATTCCAGTGAACTTAAGATTAGGGATACTACCGATACTAGAAGGTCTGCTTCATATCTTGACCCTTGCCTCGATATTGATACAGACTGACGACTTCAAAAACGTAATGATTCCAATTTTCCAATCGTCAACTTCCCATTTCTCAGCAGTAAGATACACTCTGTCACATCGTATGGCATTAAAATATCTCAATCAATACGCTATGATAGTGTATAGATATAAGAAGATGTGGTATGAGTGCCAATGAGACAACTCTCCATCCAAGTCCAAATTTATAAAAGTAAACCATTATAGGTCAAAGTACGGTCTTCAACACGGAGCCTAGGCTCACACCGAACAGTAAGCTATAAAGGGCCCCAAAAATTACTAGTGTAAAACCATTCAAACGGGAAAACCAACGGTCTAATCTATATAAAAAACAAGAAACGAGAAACACTTATGAATCACATCAACAAACGACAACTACTGAACATCAGATTCCTGAGTTAGGACAGGTGCAAACAAATGCAGCGGGTTTAAACGTTTTAATGGTACCAAAACCTTCACTCTTTTTCTGAAACAATAGTGTAACATCACAACATAGAAAGACACACTATAAAATATCAACTGAAATAGCTTAACTCAATCAAAGGACATATGTTCACATTATACGGACTTCATAAGTAGGGTGTGCTCCTAAAACAACAACTAGTACTGCTCCAACAGAGTTATGAGGAAATCCGACTGAAATCGACACTACAGAAGTTTTACGGTCACCATCACGGATTGGTGGACCGATACAATATGTACATGTCCCAAACTCCCAACTAAATATCGACATGCGTTTGCAGTCCTAGATCTTTAGATACCAGAATAGTCTTCTTAACTGTTATTTTACGAGTGTGGCCTATTCCCGATTATGACATTATCACTGAGTGTGGATTTGCATGGCGAGCGATGCATATATAGCAGGAGAAGCTTACCCTGTCGAAGCACCTAGTCTCGCTCCTTTTGGAGTTCAGGCAATATCCTCAGTTTTGTTTGTTACCTTGATTTGTCTTGTTACCTTGATTTGTCTTGTTAATCTATTTATGACATATGGACATCGGTTGCCTTATAAAATATTCATGTATGTGCCGACTTTTGCAGTTTTCTGTCATTTTTGGCATTTAATGGTTAACTTGGATATTTAAAAAACACAACATAATGACTTTTTTTTTCTTCGGTTTTAAGCGCGGAAACCTAAACCAGGTCGGACGGACGGGTGGTTATAGGTAACACTTAATGCCGCCTCCGGTGGATGGTGGCATAAACAGAAACAATTATGATTCCAGCGTATCGAGTACCAACACGTTAATTTCTGAATACTGCGTACCATTCCTTTGAGTACCGAATACTCTTTTTTTTCATGTACCCGGAATATCACGTGCCAAAAGGGGGCATCCCTAATACACACAACAACAACAACAAAATGCACCGATTTCAAAAATGTACCTTTGAATGCCAGGCTTTGGCCGATGTGCAGCATCAATGACGTAATCTGTGACGTCATAGACTCTGAGCAGCGCTGAAGGAAACATGGCTGCAATTGAACTTAATCCGTGGTTCCGGGTTCTCCCACCAGAGCCAATGAATGACCCACCGTTTAATGGAGCACCCACTGGACCCATTAATATGCCGCCCAGAGATGCCGCGCCAATAGCTTACTTTTATTTGCTGTTATCTATTGACCTTATCAAAGAGTTTGTCAAACAAACAAACAGGTTGGTAAAATAATCTTTTTTGAGTTAGTTTATAGTTACTAGACGTATCTTTCATAGCCATATTGCAATTTTTTACCATCAATGTAGAACCAACGCGCCGTTGAAATGTTAATGACACAGTCAATAAAATAATCAACAAAGTCATACGATTTAAGTCTTTGTGATTACAATTTGTTTCATTTATGACATTGTTCTTTCTAAAACATAATTTTGAAAATTTTGAACACTTTTATATCCCCCTACAAATAAAAATAAACGGGTGTTCGTCCTGCTGAAATGGTATGTGTAGACCAATCAAGATAATAGAAAGACAGCCCAACACGACTGTTTGTTCGTTCAGCTCAATAAAGAGTAATGAACATTATGTTTTTCTGTCGTTGCGTTGCAGCTTGCTCAGATACAGGGGAAGCGCCCCAAAGACAGGATATAAAATAACACAAAAGCACGTGTAACTCAAAAGAAACGGTTATTCGTGCAGTATACGAAGCCATTGTAGTGATGACGCGCTGTCAATTTAGCCCTTGAAAAAAAGCGATAAATTTATCCACATAGTATCAATACGATCCTTATATGCCAGTTATATTTTAAAAGACAAATGTATCTACTAGCTTTTGAGCATCATTTAATGTACTTTTATGCATTTGTTCAACATAAAACTATTGTCTGATCGGTTGTCAGGGAGAATTTTCGAAAATTCAAAAATATTTAAAAGGATAAATCGATTATCTTCCTTTAGAATTTTTTCGGCGGAATTTATGCTTATGCACAAAAAAGATCCACGAGAATTTGCACCTACCACAATCGACTGTTTTGTGAAAATTTGTTTGTAATTTAAAAGTTTACAAATATCTCAAAGCTGAATTCAATAATTTAAGTAAAACACATACATAACATGCATAAAATCCTAAATTAGGCACATTTATTAACCTTTTAAAGCCCATAGAAACAGATGTAAACAATTCAAATTTACCAACTTCGCCTTTTTTACCTTCTCTAACAAAGAGTTCCATTTCTTTTGTTTAATTTCAACTGGGTTTCCGCCTGCTTTTATAAGGGAATAATACAAAAAGCAACCCAATCATTTTGATAACAATAGTTTGGTTTTCATTTATTAATAGTTTATGAAATTCCGCACCAGCCGCAAAATATAAGCGTTTTAAGGTAGAATACCGAAGCGAAATAAAACTGAAAGGAAATCAAGAGACATAGACACAACATAAATTTACATTGCAAACTAACGGCATTTGAGAAAAACGAGGCTCCGTATAAAAACAGGTGAACCAAGGTGTTCTTGTAGTGCAAACAGTTAAACAATATGAAAAATAACGGATATAATGGGGAAATCGCACGAAGACATACAAAAAACATTATATAAATAACACATAGCTGAGAGGGTGATAGAGCAGATTGTTACCCAAGAAAACATTGTCAACTGAGGCGAAGCCAAGGTTGACAATGTCTTTTCGAGGAGTAACAATCTGCTCTATCACCCTCTCAGATATGTGTTTAATTTATTACTGAATGTTCTGTTATTACTGTCTATTAAATTTCAAATTCAAAGTAATAAACTATGACGTCTTGTACATAACAACCATCCGTATTTAATAAAGCGCACACTTGATCAAGCGTCTCCGCTCCGTGAAAGGTAATAGAGTATTTACCATAGGATAGAGTAAATTGTCTCCCTCGTATTAACCAATCAAAATCTGGCATTTTGACATGAAGTATAATAATATCAGATATGATACATTACACGGCATTCTGAGCTTTTACACCATTAAAGACAATGAGGCTATCAGTTTTACAACCACTAATAAATTGCAATCAACACCAATTAGTGTAATAATGAAAAGACTGACTAAAATAAACAACACAAATACAGACACAAAAAAAAACGGCACTTGAGAGCGATAAATCAACGAAGCAGACAGCTGTGGTGTCATCAAAACGAGCAATCCGATGCAGGTACCACGCACAATAGCGTGACGTTATCAATTGTTGTAAAGGTTGCCATGGCGCTGTTTGAAAACGTACGACGCCGGGCCGATTCTTGGCAGTCAAAGGTAAAGAGTTTTCCAATATATTGGCAGTCAAAGGGTTAAACCATTTTTAGTATCTATTTCTCTATACATGAAATGCAAATATTTCGATGTACATGTTATGTGAATTTGTGTTTTATTTTGAACAAGTATTTTCTATGAAAATCCTACGTGGACAATTTTATACGGCATGAAACATTATCTACCAATTTATTAGTGTAAACTTGAAATTTTCTTTGACAAATGTGCCAGTACAAATAATTGACAGATGACTAAGATATTGGCACGCAGCTGTGCACTTAAGATGCATTATTCCACCGGAATATATTCAGTGCATGGTCAAAAGTTTTCAATTTAACCCAGATTATAAAAATGTCCTGTAAGGACTTGCCATTGAAAATACCTAAAGTTGCAGCTTTGGACCCCTGTGGTATCTAGACGGTCCCGGATTCCAGGGAAGATATTTAAATGAGCGATGGTCTGGGTCAATGCCTTCGAAATGAGCTAGGTCTGGTTCAGAACTTTGCCGAAGGGACTTGCCAAGGAGTACCGAATGTGTGGTAGACATGGAAAATACAATATGGTCAACTTTTGATCCCTGTGGTGTCAAGACGGGTCTGGATCCCAGGACGATATATAAGTGGACAATGACCACGGTCAATACCTTTAAAATGAGCTAGGTCTGGTTCGGCTGAACTTTGCCGTAGGGACTTGCCGAGGAATACCGAAAAAATGTGTAGTTGATATAAAAGTAAGTTGAGGGGCAACTTTGGACCCCTGAATCAGACCTAGCTCATTTAAAAGGTATTGACCGAGGCCATTCTCTACTTAAAAATATTTCTATGAGATATGAGTTTGTGTCTTATACAGTTTTTTGGTTTTTAGACATATCATGAAAATTGGCTGCTAGAAAAAATTGGCTGCCAGCTTGAGTCTGGTTCAGAAAGTGAATCACCTTTTAAACAGTCTTTTAACAGTTGTCAATAAATTAGAATTTTAAGCGACTGTCATAAAAGTGAGAGGTTTAGCTAGCTATAAAACCAGGTTTAATCCACCATGCAT
Organism: Mytilus coruscus; assembly: GCA_017311375.1. Classification (NCBI taxonomy): domain Eukaryota; kingdom Metazoa; phylum Mollusca; class Bivalvia; order Mytilida; family Mytilidae; genus Mytilus; species Mytilus coruscus. Next base: position 44,668,336 of record CM029604.1, on the reverse strand, counting down.
TTTCTACATAAGGAAATGCCTGTACCAATTCAGGAATATGACAGTTGTTTTCTATTCGTTTGATGTGTTTGAACTTTTGATTTTGCCATTTGGTAAGGGACTTTCCGTTTTTAATTTTCCTTGGAGTTCGGTATTTTTGTTATTTTACTTTTTGATTTCAACCTACCAATAAGTTTGTTTTGCTATGCTTTTATCGTATATAATACGAGTTTCACAAGTAAGAATTCAAGGAGAAGTTGGGATATATATAAATAGAACTGCAAACCGACGATATCAAAAAAGACATTTCGAGATCAAAATACGGTATTCAATAATAAGCAAGCGTTCATGCAATATGTCAAGCTGTGAATCGTCCTAGTCTAGAAAAGTTTTGAATAAATAAGACGTTTATACATTTTCAATTTTGAACATATCCGCTACCATTGATTCAGGGTTTTCTAAATTGAAAAAAAAACAGATAAAACAAAAATATTTGTGAGATATTTTTTAAGCAAAAACATAGAAAATAAGACTATTTTTATTGAAAAAAAGGGTAGCGGAACAAAACCTAGTTAAAAACTTACTTTCTCGGCAAACTTCGGCAATATAGATATTAAGTACATTTTTTTAGAATGTCTATCTATGCACATGTCTTATCACATCGTGGTGATGTCCAACATTTTAGATGTTCCCTAATATTAATTTTACCTTAAATATCATCCTTGTAGATATACCTTAATTAATACATTCAAAGCAAACATCATGAAATAATGGTAAAACAGTCATAAAATTGTGAAAAAAAATATGGTTGACATTTTTCCTAAAACATCATTAAGTTTGTGAAATTTCTTTGTCCGTTGTAGTCTGTTAATTATTGATAATACCTCACATTCGCAGATCTTACAAAAAAATCCACTGAATACAATGCTGGTCGTGGTCGTCTTGAACTTACATTGCAGTGATTTGTGAGCATTTGCTCCATGTTGAAAGTCTCACTGTAACTGTGAGATAAAGAACAACGATAAAAGCGCTTAAGGTTGCTTTACTGGTCTTTTTTCAGTTAATTGGTGTCGGTTTTAGTTTTTCGGTTCGCGAATCAAATTAATTATCATACATATGTAATCCCCTTTTCCAAATAATGATGTAAAACTACATATCGTTTGTTTATGTTTACTCAATCTGTAGAATTAAAAAAGGAAGGAAAGTTTGTTTTTTGTAAAGGAATGCTTAAATAATATGTTTACAAACCTAAGTTTTGAGACGAAGTTCATTTATAATGAGGATGTAGGATTCAAAGTAAAGGGCAAAAGAAAATTGTTATAGAGAGGTGAAAGATACCAAAGGGACATTCAAACTCATAAGTCGAAAATAAACTGACAACGCCATGGCTAAAAAAGAAAAAGACAGACAAACAACAGTTAACAAAACACAACACAGAAAACCAAAGACGAGTTAAAACTGTACAATATTTCGTTGTACTACTAACCAACAATTGAACATTGATGTAAATTGACAGATGATTCATTATGTTTACGTTTGGCATTTCTATGGGAATCACTTATTTACCTCTTCGCGGTAACATGTTTCTTTATTTGCATGAGACAAATTTTCATACTAAAGCATCTCAAAGAAGAATGGAAAGAAGCTAGCATTATTCTTTAATTGCACGTTCCTCTACTAAGTATTAGAGAATTTATAAGAATTAAGTTCGTAAACAATGATCAGATTGTGATTTTCCGCCAAATCTATTCAGACAATAATGCCGGAGTTTTCAATAAATCATAAAAAACAAATTTTACCACTTTTATATTTATCCACTCTCTCGCATTTTTAATTTTCAAACATTAACTGTCTCGACTGAATAAATATCAGAATCAACGAAGTATTGTGTTAGAATCTATATTGATGTCATTGAATTTGTGAAGTTTCTCAAGTATAATGGAAGTACAAAAAATATAGTAGATTGTAAATCAAGCATACCGATTATTATTCGTTCCAGAGAAAATAGTAATTATCTGACTTAAATGTTGTAGGAAGGAATGCAACAAGGATTTATTCTTTTATCATAAATTAACAAGGCTTAAATACACATCATAAAATCGGAAATCGAAAATGATATTTGCAAAAAAATGTTGTAAAAATTGACAAAAGGTTTGAAGTCGTGCTCACAGTCAGTGAAAAATTTAATAGCGGTTTTACAAACAAAAATGTGACATTTTGTGAATATTATCCCAACTAACAACGGGTTATGATGGTTGTTTATTGAATTATCGCTATTTATTTTGCGTGGAAAATATTGTTAAACGCAGTAAGACACGTTTACAGCTGTAATACCCTTATATTTTTCCAGAACGGTATGTTATAATGACGAGTAAATGTCGAGTTAGTTGATCCCTTCTATATGACGTAAACCAGTTAACGTAATATAATACAATGTGTCGTAAATAATGTCTAAACAAAGCAATAAAGGGCCATTTCAAGTTGTCTTGTCCAGAAATTTGCATTTTATGTTGTGCATTAATTAAATAACAGTGTCAGATGCACGCCATTACTCGGTGAACAGAATTACGCTGAGATGTCTGGATTTGAGATTGTAAGTTCCGTTCGGGAAATGATTATATTGTTAAAGGTGACTTTACCTCTTAGTGTCGTTACGTCTAACAAGTTAGGAAGTGCTAACACATAATTCTGCTTTTAATCCTATTTCATACATCAAGATCCACCCTCACTCTTCATCAGTGTTGTATTTTTGTTGTTTTAACGATATTATCAAAATATAGTGCGACAGTGTAAAGATAGCATATCCTGCGAAAGTATTTTCAATTATACATTTGATTATAAATACCGCCAAATGGATGTTTTCTAGGGCATGATTGAATTAGGAATCGGTGCATTTTGATATAAGCATAATTTTTGGCATATAAGTTCTTCTATTCGATATTTTTTTCTACTAACAAAACCTTAAAGTTTGTTTTATTCTCTAAACCTTTGAGTACAAAACTTAGAAATATAAAACCTATCACACTGAGAGATTTTCACAGGTTGCATATATTGGAATGGGAATATATAAAATATGTTAATTGGTCTTCCTCGTACTTGTAATATTTCTCCATTAAATTGCATATCATGGCTTTGTGGTGTCAAACATGCATGACCTAGCCTAATTATAACTTATTATCGGCGTCACAACCTTTGGCCCTCGTTGATAAGTTTGACCCGAACGTATCGTCAGCTTCCGGTTCGCTCCGCTTACTCGACAAACAGCTTCATAATGTGACCCGTAGGTAATATTTTATAGTCTCAATATGCAGAAAACCTGATAACCGGTAAATGTATACATATTCTATTTTCTGATCAAAAGTGCACATTCCTTTTAATTTTAACAAAACTTTTACAAATGTAATATGTAAATAGTTATGACTTTTCTACCTTATGCACCATACCGTTACATCCATTTCGTAAACAGATATGATCGCTTTAAATAAAGTGACCAATTAGTCAATTTGGGTGTAATTATATTTACTGCAATGAATTATAAATCATTTTTCTTGTGGAAAATACTATGTATTTTGACGTCTCATTTGATTGATTAATTGATTATTGTTGTTTGATTAACGTCCAATGGCAAATGTTTCACGCACATGCAGGACGAGAACAATTAAGCTATACATCCAAAAGGTAGCTTCTGCAAAATGCACTGAGTCGAGCGGAATGAAGGACGGGAATTTCGACTGCAACTTGATAATAATGGGTATGTTGGATTAGTGCAGAAATTTTCCAACTTCCTGTTTTGCACGTGTCTAAATTACGTTTCAGTTTCAATGACCGGAATCCTTATTTATCAAAAACTGAATAAAAAATTTCCTATATAGAATTTCCATTTAACTAATTTGTATGGACATTTAATATTACTAGTAGAAGAAACTTATTATTAATGATATTTCGGGATTTTTTTTTTGTTGTTGTAGCAAATCATTAACAAAGCATATGAATTTAAACTATGCCCTCTAAACTAGCTGCACATTTAAATTTAAAAGAAAAGTAAAAAGACGAATTGAATGAAATTAACACTCTAAGAGTATTCATGGATTAACCTTCATAAGGGACACTCAACGCCAAAAAATTGAAAGCTAAAGATGTATAAGTACTTGAAAATGGGAGAAGCTATTATAATATGTCTTTGACCAAAAAGACGTAAAAGGGATAGCCAAATCCATCTAAGGTCAACTTTACTTGAGGGAGTTGAAACCTCAGATTCTTTTATTTATAAATGAAGAATTAATAACAGTACATAAAGCATTAAGATGGAACACTTGATTCACAAAGCCCATAGAGGGAACACTTGATTCACAAAGCCCATAGAGGGAACACTTGATTCACAAAGCCCATAGAGTAGGTAGTGTCACAATAACTCTAAAGCCGGGGTTTGAACGATAAACTTGAAAGTAGGTTTCGCTGCGGTCTACATGTAGGTCTAACAAAACGTTAGGTCAACTGCATTTAAATATGACTTTGTCCAAAACAACATTTTTTTTAGTTTTTCGACGCTATCAATCAAATTATTTGGGGAAAATCTGGATTCAGAATATTTTTTTTGTTTTCATCTGCTTGACCACAATATTTTTTTCATCAAATTTGGGATCAGAATATTTTTAGGAAAAATCATAACCCCTCCCCTTGAAGTTAAATGGTCGTTCCTTAATAAAGTCAGGAGAATTCTGTGAACGCACGTTTATAGTTAGAGACCATGTGATATTATCATCATAAAATTAATTACATTACTCTACATAATTGGAATATTTGTAATGGCTCATGTACCATTATAATATTTTTTTTCGTTTTAGAATTATATATTTATTTCCAGAGGTCAACTCTCATTAAACATTAAAAATCAATTTATCTACACTACATCCTCTAACTTAAGAGTAAATTTATTCTCATAGAACCACTTATCAATGTTATATATTTCGAAATGCTTTGTTCTGCAACAGTTCCTTGTCGATCCACTGTTGACTGTCAAGCTTGCGGAAACTGATAACGGATATGCTTTTGAATTTACGTCATAAATATATTGATAAAACAAATAAAACATTGGACGATGCATTTCCCACTGTGGAAAGATAGGAGAAGAACAAACTTATCTTATACAAAGAGCAAAAGTCAGCCCTACTTTCATTTTTCTTTACATTTGATCCACATTTTTAGTATTATAGGGTGCAAAGAAATATGTATATGTAGCACCCTAACTTCTGGTATCTCGTAGAATCAAATTGGTTAGATATCTAAAGGTACGTTTTCAACGAAAATCAAAGGGTCGTTTGCCAAGCCCTAAATTGCCAACATTCTAGGGGCGTAAAGGTTGTACACACACCTACCTCTATATGAAAAAGAATATATTTTGGCATTAAACTGTTAAAGAATACCTCGCTCTGTTCGGAAAGTTTTTATTATTTCGCTAAATTACGCCTCTTTCCGTGAACCCTGGATCCTCCCATGCAGACGATCAAATATCTGACTTTTTAACATATTTCAACAAAACAACAAACATCAAAGAGTAATATTAAGAAGCGCATACCAGATTCCTTACTTGCTGCAGGACATAAGGATGTAATGTTACAGAGTTAAACTTATTGTGAATACTTACTCATCCATCATTGGACGCACAATGAATATAATTGAAAACAAATACTAATGTATTAAAAGATACCAAAGGGACATTCAAACTCATAAGTCGAAAATAAACTGACAATGTTATGGCTAAAAAGAAAAAGACAGACAAACAACAGTTAACAAAACACAACACAGAAAACCAAAGACGAGTTAAAACTGTACAATATTTCGTTGTACTACTAACCAACAATTGAACATTGATGTAAATTGACAGATGATTCATTATGTTTACGTTTGGCATTTCTATGGGAATCACTTATTTACCTCTTCGCGGTAACATGTTTCTTTATTTGCATGAGACAAATTTCATACTAAAGCATCTCAAAGAAGAATGGAAAGAAGCTAGCATTATTCTTTAATTGCACGTTCCTCTACTAAGTATTAGAGAATTTATAAGAATCAAGTTCGTAAACAATGATCAGATTGTGATTTTCCGCCAAATCTATTCAGACAATAATGCCGGAGTTTTTCAATAAATCATAAAAAAAACAAATTTTACCACTTTTATATTTATCCACTCTTTCGCATTTTTAATTTTCAAACATTAACTGTCTCGACTGAATAAATATCAGAATCAACGAAGTATTGTGTTAGAATCTATATTGATGTCATTGAATTTGTGAAGTTTCTCAAGTATAATGGAAGTACAAAAAATATAGTAGATTGTAAATCAAGCATACCGATTATTATTCGTTCCAGAGAAAATAGTAATTATCTGACTTAAATGTTGTAGGAAGGAATGCAACAAGGATTTATTCTTTTATCATAAATTAACAAGGCTTAAATACACATCATAAAATCGGAAATCGAAAATGATATTTGCAAAAAATGTTGTAAAAATTGACAAAAGGTTTGAAGTCGTGCTCACAGTCAGTGAAAAATTTAATAGCGGTTTTACAAACAAAAATGTGACATTTTGTGAATATTATCCTAACTAACAACGGGTTATGATGGTTGTTTATTGAATTATCGCTATTTATTTTGCGTGGAAAATATTGTTAAACGCAGTAAGACACGTTTACAGCTGTAATACCCTTATATTTTTCCAGAACGGTATGTTATAATGACGAGTAAATGTCGAGTTAGTTGATCCATTCTATATGACGTAAACCAGTTAACGTAATATAATACAATGTGTCGTAAATAATGTCTTAACAAAGCAATAAAGAGCCATTTCAAGTTGTCTTGTCCAGAAATTTGCATTTTATGTTGTGCATTAATTAAATAACAGTGTCAGATGCACGCCATTACTCGGTGAACAGAATTACGCTGAGATGTCTGGATTTGAGATTGTAAGTTCCGTTCGGGAAATGATTATATTGTTAAAGGTGACTTTACCTCTTAGTGTCGTTACGTCTAACAAGTTAGGAAGTGCTAACACATAATTCTGCTTTTAATCCTATTTCATACATCAAGATCCACCCTCACTCTTCATCTGTGTTGTATTTTTGTTGTTTTAACGATATTATCAAAATATAGTGCGACAGTGTAAAAGATAGCATATCCTGCGAAAGTATTTTCAATTATACATTTGATTATAAATACCGCCAAATGGATGTTTTCTAGGGCATGATTGAATTAGGAATCGGTGCATTTTGATATAAGCATAATTTTTTGGCATATAAGTTCTTCTATTCGATATTTTTTTTCTACTAACAAAACCTTAAAGTTTGTTTTATTCTCTAAACCTTTGAGTACAAAACTTAGAAATATAAAACCTATCACACTGAGAGATTTTCACAGGTTGCATATATTGGAATGGGAATATATAAAATATGTTAATTGGTCTTCCTCGTACTTGTAATATTTCTCTCCATTAAATTGCATATCATGGCTTTGTGGTGTCAAATATACATGACCTAGCCTAATTATAATTTATTATCGGCGTCACAACCTTTGGCCCTCGTTGATAAGTTTGACTCGAACGTATCGTCAGCTTCCGGTTCGCTCCGCTTACTCGACAAACAGCTTCATAATGTGACCCGTAGGTAATATTTTATAGTCTCAATATGCAGAAAACCTGATAACCGGTAAATGTATACATATTCTATTTTCTGATTCCTTTTAATTTTAACAAAAACTTTTACAAATGTAATATGTAAATAGTTATGACTTTTCTACCTTATGCACCATACCGTTACATCCATTTCGTAAACAGATATGATCGCTTTAAATAAAGTGACCAATTAGTCAATTTGGGTGTAATTATATTTACTGCAATGAATTATAAATCATTTTTATTGTGGAAAATACTATGTATTTTGACGTCTCATTTGATTGATTAATTGATTATTGTTGTTTGATTAACGTCCAATGGCAAATGTTTCACGCACATGCAGGACGAGAACAATTAAGCTATACATCCAAAAGGTAGCTTCTGCAAAATGCACTGGGTCGAGCGGAATGAAGGACGGAATTTTGACTGCAACTTGATAATAATGGGTATGTTGGATTAGTGCAGAAATTTTCCAACTTCCGTTTTGCACGTGTCTAAATTACGTTTCAGTTTCAATGACCGGAATCCTTATTTATCAAAAACTGAATAAAAAATTTCCTATATAGAATTTCCATTTAACTAATTTGTATGGACATTTAATATTACTAGCAGAAACTTATTATTAATGATATTTCGGGATTTTTTTTTTTGTTGTTGTAGCAAATCATTAACAAAGCATATGAATTTAAACTATGCCCTCTAAACTAGCTGCACATTTAAATTTAAAAGAAAAGTAAAAAGACGAATTGAATGAAATTAACACTCTAAGAGTATTCATGGATTAACCTTCATAAGGGACACTCAACGCCAAAAAATTGAAAGCTAAAGATGTATAAGTACTTGAAAATGGGAGAAGCTATTATAATATGTCTTTGACCAAAAAGACGTAAAAGGGATAGCCAAATCCATCTAAGGTCAACTTTACTTGAGGGAGTTGAAACCTCAGATTCTTTTATTTATAAATGAAGAATTAATAACAGTACATAAAGCATTAAGATGGAACACTTGATTCACAAAGCCCATAGAGGAACACTTGATTCACAAAGCCCATAGAGGGAACACTTGATTCACAAAGCCCATAGAGTAGGTAGTGTCACAATAACTCTAAAGCCGGGGTTTGATCGGGATAAACTTGAAAGTAGGTTTCGCTGCGGTCTACATGTAGGTCTAACAAAACGTTAGCTCAACTGCATTTAAATATGACTTTGTCCAAAACAACATTTTTTTTTAGTTTTTCGACGCTATCAATCAAATTATTTGGGGGAAAATCTGGATTCAGAATATCTTTTTTTTTTTGTCATCTGCTTGACCACAATATTTTTTTTTCATCAAATTTGGGATCAGAATATTTTTTTAGGAAAAAATCATAACCCCCTCCCCCTTGAAGTTAAATGGTCGTTCCCTTAATAAAGTCGGGAGAATTCTGTGAACGCACGTTTATAGTTAGAGACCATGTGATATTATCATCATAAAATTAATTACATTACTCTACATAATTGGAATATTTGTAATGGCTCATGTACCATTATAATTTTTTTTTTTCATTTTAGAATTATATATTTATTTCCAGAGGTCAACTCTCATTAAACATTAAAAAAATCAATTTATCTTCACTACATCCTCTAACTTAAGAGTAAATTTATTCTCATAGAACCACTTATCAATGTTATATATTTCGAAATGCTTTGTTCTGCAACAGATCCTTGTCGATCCACTGTTGACTGTCAAGCTTGCGGAAACTGATAACGGATATGCTTTTGAATTTACGTCATAAATATATTGATAAAACAAATAAAACATTGGACGATGCATTTCCCACTGTGGAAAGATAGGGAGAAGAACAAACTTATCTTATACAAAAAGAGCAAAAGTCAGCCCTACTTTCATTTTTCTTTACATTTGATCCACATTTCTTAGTATTATAGGGTGCAAAGAAATATGCATATGTAGCACCTTAACTTCTGGTATCTCGTAGAATCAAATTGGTTAGATATCTAAAGGTACGTTTTCAACGAAAATCAAAGGGTCGTTTGCCAAGCCCTAAATTGCCAACATTCTAGGGGCGTAAAGGTTGTACACACACCTACCTCTATATGAAAAAGAATATATTTTGGCATTAAACTGTTAAAGAATACCTCGCTCTGTTCGGAAAGTTTTTTATTATTTCGCTAAATTACGCCCTCTTTCCGTGAACCCTGGATCCTCCCATGCAGACGATCAAATATCTGACTTTTTTAACATATTTCAACAAAACAACAAACATCAAAGAGTAATATTAAGAAGCGCATACCAGATTCCTTACTTGCTGCAGGACATAAGCATGTAATGTTACAGAGTTAAACTTATTGTGAATACTTACTCATCCATCATTGGACGCACAATGAATATAATTGAAAACAAATACTAATGTATTAATTTTGTACCGGTGTAATTTGTCCTAGTCAGTGACAACCTACGTTTAAGTAGGTTATAGATAATGCATATTTTAAGGTTTTTCTTGTCGTATAACACACCGAGGGGTGTCAGGATTGTTCAAAGGAAACTTCAAAGACCTATCGTTCTGAAAGAAAATAACTCCATGTAGGTATATACAACTAGTTCATTTATGAACTGGATACATGTAGACAAAATGTATCATTAATATCATGGCAATAGGCAAGACTAAGTGGTGTCTTTACTGTCTTTTATTATTCTTTGAATCATATATTTTATATACCAGTCTGTTTGTTATCTTTGTAATCATTTGTGCAATTTTCTGACAGTCTTTTTCGTTTGCTTGGCGAAACCAGAATACTCGGGGTAAACTAGCGACCTTCGGCGAATAATTGACAAACTACTCATACAATTTCTGCACCGATAGACCTAGACCGAATGCACCTTACATTTTTTTTAATTACGGTGGGATTTTTTTCACGAGCCCCTTCCTAAAATGTGATACGTAATTAACATGTAACTAAAATGTCGACAAAATACAAAGTGTAACCAAACCACTAGATCACTTTTGTAGATTTCAAAAAAAAAAACGTAATTCCAAAACATCAACAGAAGGGGGGAAATGTTATTTTCCTCTTTTTAATTTACTATGTCTTATCTTTGTTAATTTAATTCTTTCAAATGACACTGGTTAACACTCAGTCTGGTCGGGTATGCAGCCTACGGAGCGTCATAATTTATTACATTCATTCATTATCTTTTCATACCAGTTATCATTACTTTTTAACCAAGTTATTCAGTTTCGTAAACTAGTTCCATTTCAATTTATTTACTATTATAATAAGCACATTTTCTTTAAATTCAAGTTTAGAACATCCACTTTATTTGAACTTTGGTGGATAGTTGTCTCATAGGCAATCATACCTCATCTCCTTATTTTCATATTGATTGCAGGGTTAGTTGTTCGTGTTGTGTGGATGCTGTAGAATGTGTCCCCTTGCTTGTAGTGTATGCCCTTATATTTTACAGTCATGGATTTTTTTTTTTTTGCTTGTGAGAGAGATGTCTACTACATGTATTAGTTTTTTGTCATTACTTTTTTTTCTATTTCTTTAAATTCAAGTTTAGTACATCCACTTTATTTGAACTTTGGTGGATAGTTGTCTCATTGGCAATTATACCTCATCTCCTTATTTTTATATACATTGATATGAATAAAAGGACACATGGGTATGTGCCTATAAAACATTAACCCAATAACAAAAATAACGTATTAAAGAAATCTGTAGGTCAATATATTTTTTTTCAAACATGCCAAAACCAATTTCTTATTAATTGATACATTATCATTCCCGCTGGAATGAAGTTAAAACATGGAAACTCTTAAACTTCAAGACAAAAATATGATGGGCTGACATTTGTAGAACAGTTATTCAATAATTTGCTAAACGGTAGTAATAGATCCTTTTAAATTTCTATTAGCCATTCCTGTCAGATACATTGTTGTATCAAAAGTCAAGAACTATTGGACAGGTGTAATTGTTGCTGTCAAATTCGATGATATAAAAATATCATGTGACCTGTAAATGTCCAATCAAAACAATGTAATAAATAGAATGTCGATCCCTTATTCGGCTAACATTGCATGTAGCAGTAAATATAAAACCTAATTAGTTCATCAATATATAGATTAAGTTACTGTAACCCTATTATAATTTATAGAGTAGTCTAAGTGTATTTCCTAATTAAGAACTAATCTATAATTAGAATCTGGAACAGACTATTGTCCCATTGTATCCCTATAACGTCATGGCCATTAGATAAACGAGTTTCCGTATATTATGACATCTACAATATTATCACAGAAAACTCTATCAAAATCTAAAGGTACCTCAACGTCACTGCCAATTAAAATGATATAAAATCTATATTATTTACATTTGAATAACTAATTGTGATCAATAATAAATGTATCTGACTTTGTGTACGAAAAATTTAAGAAAGTAACAAAAACGTAAGATTTTTTTTCAGGTTAATTGAATCTATGTGTTATAGAAATCTCAATTGAAGTGCATAGACGGAAAAAAACACAAAAAATAAACCCATATTAGACAAACATATATTATGATCCTTATTAGGCAAGGAAACTTGCCAGATCTTACGTTTCTCAATAATTGATGTTAATTTCATTTGAATGTGATTAAGCTAAATGCGAGGATATGTGAAACATACAATGTCTTTGGATGTGACAGGTGCAACCTGGTGAATTTCCGAAGGTTATTGGTGCGTATTTGTTTTACTTTCCAATATACTTTTGGTTATCAGATATAGAAAAATTGCAAAAAAGTATGCTCCTCATATATATGACTATAATACTAAAATAACGAGGTCCAATGTGTGAGCCGGCATCGGGTAAAAACGACGAATCAAAAGAATTCAACTTTATATATAACTAATATAGGATAATGGTGTTGATTAAAATTTACACCATTCCAGGCCCTTTTGTTTTCCACATAATTACCGAGTCACGTGAGACTCGGTCTAATTAGTCATACGGGGCACGTCACAATGGGATAAATCTGTTAAGGGATTCTCATTGGCTAATATTAGACTATTCCGGAAGAACATGTGATGAAGTAAATGCTTTTTTACCGTCTGATTGGTTATTATTGAGCTGCATCTATTATATGTGAGCGTATCCGTAAGTGAGGTCGGAAAAGAATCATGATAGTATGTCATGAAAATGCCAGTGAAGTGTTCATTCAAGTTATTGGTGAAGTGTCGAATCTATATTTCATTGACGCAAGGTCAAACGAAAAAGTAATTCAAATTTATTGAGTGTTGTTCTGTCATTATTAGTTAATTGTGTTTGCAGCACTGAGATATAAATATTATTTTAACTTTCGTATTCATAACTAATTTGTTAGTGTATTTTAAATCAGACTCAGAATTACAAATCACCAATAAAGTTGCAGTTAATCACTCATTCGTATGGTTATACAGGATACTTATATTACACACTTATCTATAAATAGCCGAAACAGCTATTTTCTTTTAAGGTGTTTAAAATGTACACGTCGTGAATTAACTAATTAACGCTATATCAAGTATACCACACAGTCGCTGTTGTGATTGTGCAGAGCCATTTACAAATGTTACGTTCATAAACACATGTAAATATATGAAGGATCGCGTATGCCTCTGTCTGTAATAAACACAAATTAAAGATAAGAAGGAACATAGATATACTGTTCCCAGAGACAAGTACCTACTAATTGATATAAATCAAAAGCATAAAAAAATTCTGAAAACAGGTTTATTCAAATGACTTATTTTCTATTAATAATAATGTTCTTTTATTCCGGGTCTACAGCTAGGATAGTATAGAAGAGGGGTCGATTAATGTATAGACATGCGTCGAATTACTTATCACGCTAACGTCCAGCACGGTACAGTAAAATACTGATGACAAAACAAATAACCCTCCCTTCCCGAAAAAAAATTACCTGCATTAGTCGTATCAAGTCTTTTTTCCCCCTTTGGAAGTTGACCTTAGAATTCTACTTCTGGTTGAGCTTAGAATTATACTTCTAAGGTCAACTTCCAAAGGGAAAAATAATAAGACTTGATACGATTAAAACTGGTAAACTTTTCAGAAAGGGAGGGATATTTTAAACACAAGTGCGTCGGTACAGGTCCGGTGGCTTGTTTTTCTCAGTCCCGCAAGGTGTTTTGAAAGCAGGTATATATATAAACATGTAAAAAAAAATGAAAGCGTTGCCAGAGTTATTAGTGTTAATAAAAGGTGTATTATAAATAAGACAACAACCAAATTAACACCAAAGCTAAACTCTGATTTCCTCAATGGATACATGTCTTTACAATATTTCAAGCTCTAAATTTTTAAAACATAGATAATTTAACAAAGACTTCCAAAAATATGCAATCAACACAAAAGCCCTTAAATAGCAAAATTAAAATACACAAATTTAGGAGACCTTAAGGCAATGAACAGGAACGAACTCCGTTTGCTAACATTCTGAGAAATACTTGTTTGTATTATAATGTTCTGACAACAAATGGTATATAGTTAAACTTGGATCGATGTATGTAAATAGTGCTTGCCAATGTTCGAAACCATTGTTTTATTCATGGTCCAGAAAATTAGACAGTCATATATTTATAACAAAAAAATAAGATGTGGTTTGATTACCAATGAGATAGATATCCACCAGAGACAAAATGACGTAGATGTTATAAAATATTCGTTAACATACGGCATTCAAGAATGAGAAGAACCCATACTGCATTGCAAGCTATACAAGGATCTGACATAAAAAATGTAAAAAAATGTCAAACAACAAAACCAACGGCATGTCATTGATTTATGTACAAAACATTTAAAAAAGCAAATATAATACGCTACAACAAACGACAACCAATGAATGAAAACCAGGCTTATGATTTTGCCACAGCCACACATCCTACATGGCGGGGTTAATATTAAAATAAGAAGATGTAGTATGATTGCCAATGAGACAACTCTTCACAAGAGACCAAATGACATAGAAATTAACAACTATAGGTCATCGTATGGCCTTCAACAATGAGCAAAGCCCATACCGCATAGTCAGCTATACAAGGCCCCGAAATGACAAAGGTAAAACAATTCAAACGAGAAAACTAACGTCCTAATTTATGTACAAAATAATGAACGAAAAACAAATATGTTACACAGCAACAAACGACACATGTACAAGAATTACGGACATTTCAAGGCGAGATAACTCGTGTTACTTTTCTATTCTGGTTCCCATCTTGTTCTCATCGTCTGGTGACCAGTAGATAAGAATAGATAACTCCCTAAACGAACACCCACCAATAGATGTCACTTTGATGTTATTCATATAGGGTAATTTATGATATTAGCAGTAATACGATAATTCCGAACGCAGTTGGATTTAAGAAAGAAACCCGCGTACACTATACACAGATGAATGATGAAGAAATTGTCGATAGAAAAGAAATAATTAAAAAGAAAAGTTTTGCATGCCCCATGATGTAGAAAGAATATTTTCTGTTAACGATGGTTCAAAAGAGATACGTTTACATGTTATTACATTTCCTATATTCATAATATATGTATATCTGTTGATCAATACTTTTTAATTTTTCTTTTTCTTAATCTAGTAAATTTTCTTATTGTATAAAATTTGTAACCCTGTTTATACTACACACGACCTTTTCGGAAGCTTTAAGGTTCATGTGGACCCTTTGGCTAAAATGGCTGCATTTCCACCTCAAAATTTACTCTGAGTACAGACAAACATGTGTATCTTGAAAGTTTTAAGGCATAGCATGCCCTAGATAGATAAAATTCACATATATTTTATATGTTTTAGAAAATAAAAACTTAAGAGGATTTTGCAGTGCACTTTTTCATTCCTCCAGAAGGTGCCAAAATAAACTAAGTTGTGAAAGAGGTTTGAGAACTTCCCCACAGGTAATAATTGAAGTGAACTGTATTGATTGACATGGACAATAGATGGACAATAGATACCTGACAATAATTTGTGATTTTAACTGTGTACCTGAGTGGACCGTATCAAGTGAAACTCAACTGTTTGTTTATTTTATCATCTTCTGCAGGGACGAAAAAAGTGCACAGTTTGTCTGTACTCAGAGTAAATTTTGAGGTGAAAACGCAGCCATTTTAGCCGAAGGGTCCACATGAACCTTAAGATAGTCCAAATAATTTATCATCGGTGTTTCTGATTTTAACAAGTTCAATAAAAGAAACCTTTTAAAGCCGCAGGCAAACTGATCTATCCTTGTATATTTCTTTTAATTGAGTTAGATGAATATCCAATATACAAATCCTATTATTGCTAGTAGTCCTTTAGTTAATTTATCATGTATCATTGTCCTTTTGCTTAGTGTCTTTTGTTATCTATTCTGACATCGGACTCAGACTTCTTTTAAACTGAGTTTTACTGTGCGTATTGCTGTGTTTTGATTATTCTACATAGGCTAGCGGTATAGAGGAGGGTTGAAATCTCATAAAACATATAAATAAAAGCTACAGAAAGGCAATATCATAAATATGACAAGATGTACATTACTGTCAATTTTAGATTTTATTTGATATGGGTAGGTCACATGTATTCGATATTGACATTGTATAAGCCAGATGTATATACTCCATGCTGATTTTATTTGATCTAGGTAACACGTAAAATCGTTAACACCTGTGGATTGAATTGTAATATTTTCCTGTCCTATAGGAACATAAAATTTACATAATTCACTACCCTTAATTAGACATAGGTATCAGTAAATAAAACCGCAGACTTTCTCCTTAAAGTTGGGGACATATTGTTTTACCCCTGTCCGTCCGTCCGTCCCATTATGGGTATTTAGTTATTAAATTTAACTCCTTCTACAGTTTGAATACTACAAAGTTTGTACGTCAATGCTGGCTGGTTTAGTGGTTTGTACATATATTGAAGGTGTGCATGTGGTCAGGGTTTAATATTTGCTCTTTTGGGAGATAGTTGAAATTATTTTAAAATAACACTTTGCATCTGCGGGGGCATCATTTGTGTCTCCCAGACAAAATTAAATCTCAGATAAAGTTCTACATTGTCTTTGTTATGATTCAGAGTGAAGTGCAGGGCATCTGACACTTTGTCTAGTTAATTTTATAATTAATTTTTGTTGTAATTAATCTTATTTGAAAATATGCGTTCATATTTCAGCCGTATCTCGATTTTTTTTTCACTTTATAAAATTAGTTTATATGTGTTACCCTATATTCTTATGTGTAGAATACTCTTAAACATATGCTTCATGTTTGTATTGTTTAATGTCTATCGTTTTGTCATTAATATGCCTGTCTGTCTGTTTGTTTGTTTTGTTTTGGTTTGTTTATTTAGTAACAATCTCATTGTTTGGATTTTAAACTAATAAAATTCTTATTCTTATTCTATTCTTAAACATAAGAATAGAGGGCAACATATATAAATTATTATTGTTAAATCGCATTGATAAGAGTTTGAACAATTTAGACAATTAGACAAGGTAAAAAAGTTGATGTGAAAAGACTATTTTCAAATTATAAATTAACTGCAAAAATTAAAAAACGGGGGTCTCCCAACAAGCTCTAATGCATGGACTACTATATTTTCAATATAATACTTCAATGATAAGATAAAATAGTAACATATGGTATTGAATAGTGATACAGCACCGGAAAGGATTTGCCGTGGCACCATGGGACGGTTATACAATATACTATGTAAATATTGACACATTCATGTTTATATGTTAGCTGAGATCGATAATTATGGAGCTTTTCTTAAGAAGGACTTCGATGTTTTCGTCATTTGTATTATTAAACGACATTTTATGAATATACTAAACAAGGATTTGTATAGTGCTGTACAAATCCTTGTACTAAACAATAAGATTAATGTATGAGATCATAACGATAGCATATCCTAACAATGATTTTGATGCTATGATATCTTGCTGTACACATTCAAAATACTTGCATTTACTTCTTTGATCATTTCTTAAAATGATAAGAATAATATTCCTATACCTTTTCATTATACAAAACTTGTATAAAATTTTGTATGCTTTGAATAACATTAAAAATTGCACGTTGTCATCTTTTCTATTTCAATTTAGTTTTCAGATTTCGTAGACATTTTTTCAATAATACAATCATGCAATTGGGTATTCAAATATTTCATAATAATAATATAATTACTCAAATCAAAATAAGATTAATTAGACAGAGCCTTTAAAAAAAAAGAAAAAAATACTTTTTGCATATTTTTCTTCAAGATCTCAACAAAACCACACTACTTTTAAAATTTTGATGTTTAAAGAACTCTTTGGTATAATAGAAATTAATATATTGTTTAAAACCTAACTAGATATTTAAAATGATGGATCGATGTAATTAGAAAAGAAGTTTACATCATAAACATGAGAATTCAAATAAATAACAAGACCAATTTGTCTTTGAATACGGTCAATCTTAGTTGAATGAATATACGTCGTATTCATAAATAATGAAGTTTCACTTTCAAATGCTTAGGGACAACAGTAAACATTATTTTAAAATGACGATTCTTATACCATTTGGTAGGAAAATTATTTGCCAATACTGTATAATTTGTTAATTTGATTTACAATAAAAAATGAATTTAATATGATTTTTTATAAAATATATATACCTCGTAATTTAACATATCTCAAGCAAAAGAGAACCCGACGTTCAACATGATAGGGACAACAGTAAATATCAAGATAAAGTGGATTTTATTACACCATTTCAAAGCTAAAAAATTGGTGATATCTCTATAACTTATTAATTTTATATGAGATTTATAAAATAGACATAGTATTCGTTTATTTAGCTAGTGGTCATAATTCCCCATAAGCAATAACGTTAAAAAATTTCAATGATTACGGTTCTCTGTGTGGTATCTGATAAAGCCATCCAGCTGAGCTGTCCGCAATTCTTGTGTATGACAACTGAATTACAGGCTCCTGACTTGGGAAAGGCACATAGAGAATGTGGCACACGCATAATCATGTTTGCGGGCGCCCAATCTGGGACTTTGGTGTTAAAGCGGAACATACATCAATAAAAGCGCTGTTCCTTTCCTTTTGTGTTTTTGCTGTGCATGAACTGACTTTGTTTCATGGATGGGTACCCCTTATCCTTTCTTTTCTATTATGTAAGAACTTATTGTAAAAATCAGTTGAAAAGAGGTTGACTCATCAGATTGATACATAGCTAAAAAAAAAAACTAACAAGAAGACCTATATAACCGACTTTAAACCAATTTACTCTATAAACATTTTTCGCAGGAACTATGTACCCTTACAAACTAATGGAACCTGCTCAAGTAGGATATAGGGACAATTAGTTCCGGTATAATAAAGATTCAGTGGACTCTAAAACGTTTTTGGTTGATTTATCTCACGGGACAATTAATGAAAGATATTTATCACACTTTTTTTTCTCAAACACAAACAAATAAACATAGAGAGTAAATAAATGACATGTCTTTTGAAAAATGTATTCATTAAAAAAGTTTACCGAAATTAGTACAAGTGATTTAGAAATTAAGCTCTTTCCAGGGGTAAAAATTGCCACGCACAAAAAGAAAATTGTAACTCTTTTAAAAATACCATATTGGCCTTTCCAATGTTCCACTTTGTTTTTACCCCAATACAATTTATATGCAGAGTAATATTTTGAAAGGATGCTACTGCAAACCAAAAAAATCAATTTTCAACAAAATAAGCTATAAAACGGCAACCTTTTTGAAAAGCTATTACTTGTTAATATTACCAATAATTAACAAGTTCCGGATCGAACTCGATACCGATACCTATAGTATATCACCTGTTATCTATTTACCTAATCTGTACGTTCCGCAATTGTCAGGCGCACCGCCAAACGGTGTATTTGGGATTTGCTATATACACGGGTCATAATCACACTTAAACTTGACACTACTAAATTCAATCATTGTCACATTGTTTCCTATTGTAGTATTTTAATCAGCATGACTTTATAAGATGACAATACGAATACTGAAAATCCAGATTCAAAATAAGGCGTAGCTACAGGTTCAGACAGAAAGATTTTGAAAGCAGAGAAAACCGTGCATCTTATAAACAGCATGACTTTATCAGATGACAGTACCAATACTAAAAGTCCAAACTAAAAATGAGGCTTACACATAATTAGATACTTTGATTCAGTCACGGACCCGCGATGTCGCGGGTGTGTTCTAGTATATACTATATATAAATATATATAGGACTCACAGATGCGATGGGGACGCTGAAGTGCGATGATCACGCTAAATGCGATAGTCTGCGACGAAGTGCGATTGTCAGTTTGCTGAAGTGCGATGGTCTATACATATATGTAAGACGTATGATGGTTAGTTTAAAATCTACAGATGTGTAAATATAAGTACCGATTATCAGGTTGACTGCATATTGATATTGCAAAATATCAGCTGCGAGTCACAATATGAAATTTTTTGTCGAGTGAGCGCAGCGAACGAGTTCAAAACAGCGTCTTATTGTGTCCAGCATCATGCATTATCGATTAATCGGAATATATTTGTGTATTTGCATGATAGAAGCAAGTGTTTTTCTTTATTTCACTAGCAAACCGGAAGATGGCTCGATAAGTTCGGGTCAAACTTATCAACGTCAGTTGATTCATTTTGCCGTCAGTGATATGTCCGGGTCAAAGTTATTGAAGCCAGGTCAACGTATTTGAAGTCACAAAGCCGTGATATGCAATTTTATGAAGAGCTGAGCAGAGTAATAAAGACTGTGGGAACACCGATAATTCTTATGAGAAGTAGATGTTTTTAATAGTTAGTATATAAAGCATTCATTATTGTCTATATATGTCCTTAGTTACAGTTGCATACTAAATGAGAGATCGTCCTCTTTGATTTTCTTCATATGGACATAATTTTGCGTTAACATTCTTTACTTTGTTCCCCTCAACCGTACGTCTGCGGACCCATATGCATTCAAAGAATACCACGCTCCATCGATCGTACGTAAAAGAGAATATTTTTTAGATTTCGAAACAAATCCGCTACAGAAGGTTAACTTCCCCCTCTCCAACAATCCTCCCCGTCCTCGTAGTAATAAAAGTTTATACGCGCCTAATTAACTTAAAAACCTGAAAAACTGCTTTAAAAAACCAATTGACTTCTACATTGACATGAAAAGCATTGAAAACATAGTCTTACCACCAACGCACTGCGGCGTATCTGTCAACAAGATAACGTCACAATGCCACCTTCGCACTTCAGCGTGATCAAACACACAGTTCAGCTTCAACCATCGCACTTTAGCGTGACCATCGCGGTTCAGAGTCTTACCAGATACAAATTTGCGGATAATCGTAGGCTGCTTCATTATGTTTAACGAAAAATCGCGCCGAAAAACGAAAACATTTCGCGCATTCTCACACGAGATTGTATGACAGGAAGTTTATTTGTCAGCATGTTGTAGCTTGTGTAAGGAGCATGACTCAAATGGACACTGAAACTATTATACTTTCTGAAGCATATAAAGCTAAGGAGATGTAGTATGATTGTCAATAAGACAACTATCCACCAGAGACCAATAGACTTAGATGTAAGCAACCATGTCTGTATGTATACATTACGTTTTATGTATAACATGTTATGATAAAAAGGGAATTATTGAATTACAAAATTAATATGTATATGCTGCGCTAAGAAGATTTATGCACTTGTAAAATATGGAAAATGTTTTGCTCCTGAATTATATATACCGTGTACAATTTTAGCAACGATCAATTGCAAATGTTTGGTAGATTGAAGGAAGATTGCAAACAAACGGAGTAGTTCATATATATCAAATTGTCAATCCAATATCTTTGCAACAAAAACAAAAACAGAATAAGGAAAAGAAAACTGTTATTTTAATGAAATGCATGTTATAAGGTAAAAACAATATTCTCAGTGATTAGGCTACAAATTACACTTCTAGTAACATATTTACAAAAAAAAAAACAATAAAGAACTGCAATGCATCTAGTTTTACCCACCTGTGTTTTATTTTAGTAACGTTAGTACTAGTATATATAGGCGTAAATTTTTTATCCTGCTATCAGCCAACTATTGTTTAAATAACAGGTGTACAAATAAATTTGTTTGTTATATTTGTATAGTCTCCTGTTACCCCGCTTCTTTGTTGAGCAAGATGTAATGTGAATATTTCATTTTGCGTAACAGTTTATTTTGGGACCTCTTCGCGGTCCGCGTTTAAACTATGTCGATATCTATGTAAAATCAGAGACACCTAATTGGATTTAAACAACTAAAGCTTCAAGTGCCGGGTGTAAATTGCAGGATAAAAACAATATATGTATATGTTCATTGTCGGAAATATAAAATGTATTTGTACTCGCTACGAAACAGGAGAAAAGCTCGGCGAGCCTCACTTTTCGTCCTGTTTCCAAAGCTCGTACAAATAAATTTTATATTTTCCGGCAATGTACATATATTGTATATGAATATATATTTGAAGGTAGCCATTCTGAAGAATGTTGTGATCAAGTTGAGTTCAGTTTCAATTATCTACAGCACAGTGGTTTATGCGTCGGGAGGAGAATTTTCAAAAGTAAATACAGACGGGCGAAAACGCACGACGGGCACCAAATTATTAGAAAAATCCACATTCATTCTTTAGGCCAGATGAAAGAAAAAAATATCATTTTTGGATGATTTACATGATGGTTTATACATTGTAATGTGACTTTGTAATTTCTGTTAGAATTCTATTGTTTCCTATTTAAAAAAATAATAGTTAGCGTCATGTTGCATATTCAGTGAGACTTTTAATGACTTTGTACCAGGAATCCATATTGAATAATGAGTTTTTAAAACTCAATACGCATCTAATGAAGCGTATAAATATACAAATTGTTAATTGCGATTCGTATGACTGGGCGATGAATCTTTTTCAAAGCATTGCTCTACAGTTTTCCATTGTTTGAAGGGATAATGAATGGTTTTCATCACGATTTAAAAATATAAGCTCAAAGAAACAATCATGTGCCAGGATGAAGTAATATGCGACGCTACTCCCATGCAAAGATTGTAACAAATGTATTTTATTATCTGATAAAGGTACTCCTTGATGTAAACCAAAAAATAAGCTTTAATCATCCCCCACATAAATGGTACAGCTGCATAGGTACTGGTAATTTTTGTACATATTTGGAAATACCGATCAAACCATTTTATAGAATAATGCTGATTTTTTTTTTTATATCAGGGCAATTTCCAAATAATTATCCATGAATCCGTGTACTTCAATGTTCTAACAACATTATGGTGTACATGTATTTTTTAACATGTCAGCATATTGAAAATGCTTATAGATGGTTTAAAAATATAATTTTAATAGGGTTCGGCCGATTTTGAGATTTGTACAGAAAAGGACATTATAAACTATACGCCTGAATAAATCTTTCTCGTATATAAACGTACAATCATTATCTCTTATCGGTGTTGTTTGCACACATATTTTGACTTGTATATTGTTAATTTTCATGTGTGTATAGCGTCGTTATTTCCATGCGATGTGATACCTATTAGTTTTTTTCTAAAATATATATTTATTAGGTCTTTCCACTTTTTTATGGAAAACTCTTTTGTTTTTGTTCTGATTAATATTTTTTTCTTCTTCCGCCAAACCTTTTTCTTGTGGTATAAAGTCGTTACGCAAGATTTCGCTTAGATGTTTTGGATATTATATTGAACAGTTATTGCGCTTTTGAAAATAACCGTGTTTTACAGCCGAAGACTTTTTATTGTAAGAATTAGCTCCCCAAATACTGGAGACCGGAAGTGACATTTTCTGAACAGGAAATAGGAAATTTTTCTGTTATTTCAGACTATATAGTATATAGAAACCATATATTTTTCGAATAAGTTTGAAGAAAACTATGATTGGAAGTCAATAGTAACTTTGAGTATACCGGAAGTAGCTTCTTATCAATTATTTAGAAATTTAACGTGGAACTTGAAGACCTTCAATTGTTCTCTGAACAACCGGTTTTTAATTATATGTATATAACGTGTATAAATTACAATAACCTTTAAGATTGTATCTTGCTTATTAGATCGATCATGTTGAAGGATCATGTTTAAAAAACTTTACCGTTAGTTGTTTACATTCGTAAAGATTAGCAGTAAATGTTTCTAGTATATAGATATTCTATATTCTATAAGTCTAATTCCAATCTCCTGGAACCTTTCGAGTTCCCTGAAAAGCTTGAGAAGAAATGAACTTGAGTACCAAGTACAGTAACAAATGAAATTGAGTACCAAACACCTGTACAGCGCATTTCTTTTCTTTTGTGTCTTCTTACTTTTTCAATGAAAAATGCAATATTTTTCTTTATACATGTAATACATCAGTGAAAATGAGAAATCCTCAGTAATTAACCAAAACTTCGAGCAGGATCGTCCCTTTGGCTGTGCGGGATGTATAAATGCACATCCACACCCGATTAGGAACGTTTAATATAAGTTACATGGTTACTAGTATTTCAAACAGTTATGACCATTGTGTAAGTAGGGTATTTGTTGCGGTAATAAAACCTGGTTCAGGCAAACACTTTCATTTGAAGATCCGAAACTATTCAGTTTCTTCTTTTACTAGTTTTAATTTGAATAGACTATTAAAGTTTCAAGATACCATGATCATAAAAACGTGTTCGGATGAGCAAACTGAATACTTTCTGTATTTGAAGAAGTTGTTTTGTGGTTATGAAATCAGCGGGGTTTTTTCTTTGTTTTAAAAATACCAAATACTTTATGTGTCTGTGATGTCATTCACTTCATTTAGCAAAATGTGTTTAGTTAGAATCAATACCATTATACTTTAATATTCTACTTTAATCGTTCACCTGGATTTTCTGTTTTACATTTTGAAAAGTATTACACCAAAACGTTTCGTTCCATTTTAGCCAGTTTTTGTCAGAAGGATTTATATAAAATCTACATTGCAAGTTAGTGATGAATGGAAAACCATTGCCACAGATAAATATTTTTCATGTTGATGATGGCTGTTTTTTTCCATTTCCTTTAAGCTTTTTAAATTGCCCATAGGTTCTAAAGAAAAGATCTGAGAACCAATTAATATTTTGCCTTTCATCGATAATGTGAATTTGTTCAATCTTTCTGACTTTGTGAAAAGTCCAAAGTTAAACAGACTTTTCTATGGAAACTTATTAGGGACATAGTAAAAATTAAATGGAAATTCAACTTTTTTCAAAGTCAAAATTTTGACATTTAAAATCTCGTTTCCGTTGAAAAGTATGTTTTCACTGAAAATTTAGACTTTAAAGATCATGAAATTTCGAGTTTTTAATCTCGAAATTTCTCCTTAAAACTAACGATTTCGACTTCAAACTCAAAATTTCTTAAAAAGTCGTAATTTTGAGTTATAGTCAAAATTTCAATTAACATTTGAAAAGTTAAAGTTTCAAGTTCAAGTCGAAAGTATAAGATTTTGAAATTCAAAATTTCAAAAGGTCAAAAGGTCAAAGGTTCGAGATTTAAAAATTCTGAATTTTGAGTTTAAAGTCGAAATTTTGAGTTTTTAAAAGTCGATGTTTGGAGTTTTAAAAAATCGAAATGTCAAGGTTTTAAAAGTAAAAATTTCCAGATTTGAAAAGTTAAAATTTCGAATCTTAGTCGAAATTTTAAGATTTTAATTGTAAAAATTTTGCATGTCTTTTTAAAAATTTATTCAATGACAGAGATGGGTCTGATTACTTTCAATGTAATTGATTAAATTACAATTACTTTGTCAATTGTACGATTAAATTAAATTAATGATTACACCATTTCTCAAAGTAGCTGATTAAATTAATGATTACATTGGCAAGTAATCATGATTACATCTGATTACAATGAATTTTGAAATTACCCATTTGAATGATGTTAATGAATAAAGGTTAAATAACATTTTGTTGGTATCAAATTACATGTATATCCATATTTCATAATATCTTAACATGCTTGAAATAAACAAAACTATTTTAACAAGTTACATATCAGGGTTGGCAAAACCATGGTTTTATGACAACTGCTCAGCCCAATAGGAAATACTTGGCAACTCTGGTAATACTGGGCAATACTGGGTAATATGTAATACTGGCCTGAATTTTAAAAGAGGATTCAGTGATATATCACAAATGCAATACAATAAAGATATTTATAAAATAAAACATATTATTTTAATTTATAAGTTCACTCGTTTTAGACTTCTATTATAAATGTTAAAATCTGAAAAAGAATAGTTCCAGCAAATCTAAGACAAGTGTACATAAAGACACAATAGACAAATCTGAAAACTTCTCTCAATAATCCTCCTAAAATCTATTAATTCAACATTCTGTCAAAATTGGTCAAACTGTTAACATAAAGCCAAATAACTCTATTTGATTTTTTTTTAAATATATATATTACTATTAATTTAGAATTTACAATTATATGTAAGAACAATTACTTTTAAACAATTTTGTTCATTACTTAAAAGGTTTACTAAGCAGTATATTTATATGTACATCACTAATTAATTATCAGATTATAACACAGATTTGTTTAGATGACAAATAATCAGCCTTTTCATTTCTATAACTACTCACGACATGCCCCTTAGAGTGTTTATTTAACAATATGATTGTATAATAATTCAAATTTACAATTCACTTAAACACTACAATAAAATGCATTTTTTCAAGTTTGCATTATTGAAAACAAAGCATGGAAATGAACAAGGTATCCTAAATTGTGCAAAACTTCACAGAATAATAGGAAAAAAGGAAGAAATTGAATTTTCAGTCCTCTAAAAATCACTCTCAATGGTTATCTGTATAAAATGTATATATTTTATTTGAGCAATAATACTATGAAACTACAATAAGTCTTTATTATTCTGTGTAAAAAAAAAATTAAAAAAGTCATATTGCCCAGTATTACTGGTTTCTTGGAGTATTGCCCAGCACTGGAAAACCCTGGTTTTCCCACCTGGGTAATACTTTGCCAACCCTCAGTTATATATTTATTCAATATGAATAATAAAAATATTCATTTAATACATTATATATATTTATATATTGACCATAAACACAATTTGAGATTTTTTCATTGTAATCAGAATGTAATCAAAAAGTAATCAGGATTACAAGGTATTTTGAAAAGTAATTGATTAAATTAAATTACATGTAATCAGATATTTGGCTGATTAATGATTACAAGGATTACTTGAAAAATTGTAATCGATTACAGCTGATTAATGATTACAATTACAATTACCCCAAGTCTGTTCAATGATAATTTATTTTTCTACGTCCCTATTACGCTTCTGTACTTTTCCATTATATATAAGGGGTTTATATTTGCACCGTTGTTTATATTTTTTATTTATTTATTTTTATTTTTTTTTTTTTCATATTTGATTGCCCCCATCTTATATTCTCACTTTTATTGTTTTCAAGCAACAGAAAACCAATTTTCAGAAAAGTGAATTCATAAGTTGTAAGTTCAAATATGTCATTGTAGTTTTTAAATCGATTTGCAGAATATTTAACACGATAGACCTTTTACGTCCCTATTTTACTGAGCAATGTTATATACGAGGATGACACGAAGTAGCAATAGTTTCAAAATGATCGTTTAAAAAATGCATTTTACATTTTATTTACAAGCATTTTAATTGTCATAAAACAGTAAAAATTGCATGCCATGTTGAATAAAAGAAAACTGTTGGGATATATTTTTTCTTTGGTGTGTGTACTTGTATTTTTTGTTAATCTGAAATATATTCTGTTATTATGACTAATATTCTAGTAAGAGATATGAATCAATTATATTAATCATCAACGAGAAAGTATAAGATCATTTGTTGGCCGTTGAATTCCCAAATAAAAAAAAGTATATTATAAATCCTTTAAATAACATCTTGCAGATGTTCATAAGAAATTAGTCAGTCATCAGTTTAATATTTTAAAATTTTCATTGACTTACCATTTGAATTAGGTCTTCACATACTCACATTAAGTGCAAAACTGCAAAACACTGCCAAAGAGCAACATTTTGAGAGTCTTGTAATATTTAGTATTAGCCAAGGCTTTATTCAAAAAGATATTTTGCTACAAGATTTATTTTATATTTAATTTCTAACATGAAAAAACACCAAAATTTCGAAATTTCGAGACCAAGTTTAGGCGCTTCAAGTCTGAATTTCATAGCATTTTACCTATAAATAATCAATTGTGTAATTGTCTGCAACAATCATCTTCTCTGAGAATGAACATTTACTGAACTATTATATCAAAACACGGAAACACCAAAGGCCTAGGAGTGTTCATTTATATTTTAGTTTTACTTGGAGGCATTATTACAACGCACCATTTCCGGCGTGTTGAATTTATTCTTAACAATGAATGAGCTGCCTTGACATCGTTCAAGTGAATTGCATCTATGCACCAATAGAAACGATTATTTGTTGTTGACCTACATGTAGATGCAGCACAACAGGATGTATGGTTTGTTATGACCACACGGTTACCTTACCTCAAAGATCTTTCTTTATTTTTCTTTGATGTCGTCTGTTGTTTTTCTTTGTCTTAACTGTAAATAAAATGGGATTTTTGGAATACAACAATGAGTAAGCAACCAAACGAAAAATATAACCAAAGGACACCTAGAGGTCAACTTGTAATATTCAACAATTCAACAATTAGACAGGTGTTAATTACAATATATCAAGATCTATATCGCCCCGAGTCTAAGACATTTGCGACAAAAATAAACAGAAAAGGGGTAATAAAAAATCGTAAGTCGGAGAAAGACTGATAACACCATGGTAAACAAAATGAAAATACAAACTGATAACAGCATGGTAAACAAAATGAAAATACAGACTGATAACAGCATGGTAAACAAAATGAAAATACAAACAACAATCAACAAAACATTGTACAAAAAACTAAAGATTGAGCAACACGAATCCCACTAATAACTAGAGGTGAATACAGAATGTTAAGCTATTTGTGTTCTACTAGTAGCTTCCGTCGTATTGCTCATGGCTTTATGTTCCACTAGTATCTTCCGTCGTATTGCTCATGGATTTATGTTCTACTAGTAGCTTCCGTCGTATTGCTCATGGCTTTATGTTCCACTAGAAGCTTCCGTCGTATTGCTCATGGCTTTCTGTTCCACTAGTATCTTCCGTCGTATTGCTCATGGCTTTATGTTCCACTAGTATCTTCCGTCGTATTGCTCATGGCTTTATGTTCCAATATTATCTTCCGTCGTATTGCTCATAGATTTATGTTCCACTAGTAGCTTCCGTCGTATTGCTCATGCCTTTATGCTTCACTAGTAGCTTCCGTCGTATTGCTCATGCTTTATGTTCCACTAGTAGCTTCCATCGTATTGATCATGGCTTTGTGTTCCGCTAGTAGTGTCCGTCGTATTGCACATGGTAAGTAAAAATCTGGTGATGAGTCGCAAACGATGATGTAAAACTCGAAAACAAAAGAAGACGATATTATTGCTATGAGATGCGGAGCACGTCTGTGGTCATCTGTGACATGGATATTCCATAACTGTCAAACAGCATCATGATGGTGTCCGTAATCTGAAGATATGAGTTCAACTATAATTCCATGTAAGTAGCAATCAGATTTTGAGTCATTAATTGATTAACGATATCCCTAAATTTTCATTACACTGACAAGCGGTTGTCCTACGTATTGTGTGTAGAACGTTTGCTGCAATTACTTAAATATTTGTATTGCTTTTTTTAATAATTAGATCGTAACAGTATTTGTTCGATACTGTGTCCGTTATATTCTGTAATAGTATTACCCCACAACTCTGTGCTATATATAGTGCACAGATATACCTTGATCGACATCTAACAAAAAAGTTGGTTCAAACTGGTGCTATAAGAACAACCCTAAGCTTGCAGTAAAAGAGAGGCGACAGATTCCAAAAAGATATCCATACTCATAAGTCGAAATTATGGCAAGAAACGAAAAGCGACGAAAAAACAAACAGTCGAAATTATGGCAAGAAACGAAAAGCGACGAAAAAACAAACAGTACTCAAACACAGCATAGTAAAGTATGAACATTTGTTCATGTTGAAGGCCCCATTGACATTTAGATGTAGAACGGCGTTTGTTTTATTAGCTTTTGGTTTGTCAAATGCTTGTAGACATTTTGTCATGAATTGATACACTAAATCTCTTCTTTTCCATGATAGAATGAATTTCAAAGATGATCAACATATCAAAACATATTCCTGTTGCATTTAAGTGATATTGAGCACATGTTACCCATAACCACTTGGCAATGGTTTAAAAATGTGGAAAGTTTCAGATTTTTAAAGAATAAGTGACATATATTTCAAAGCAACTCGTTTCAATCAACGTGGGTGGATATATACAATTTTTACCTTCGGAAGTCCTTTATTTTTACCAATAAACAACATTTCCTGTTTTAGAATGATAAGAGTCAATAACAGAAAGTCAGAAGCAGTGTTGGATAATTGGCACTGCTGAGATTCCTACAAAACTCAATTTAAACTTCACTTTTGTCTTTTTATACCTGAACACCCACGGATAAAATTGTTCATTTTCCACAATCAAATGACATTTTTCTCTGTTTGTGTCACCCTGTCTTAAATGGCCCGGAACACAAATTTTATGAAAAATTATGTTCTATTTTATCTATGGAATCGTTTATCATTTTATATACGTTTGATTGCAGATGATGAATGGTGCTTTGATGTTACAGGTATCGGCGTCTTTTACAATTTGCACCTATAATTAGCTATAATTATATGCCTTTACATCCTTCTAATTAGAGTGTTTTTGAAATGTTTAGATAGTTCTAAGCTATTGCAGCACTATAAAAAGGACTCTTGTTTTAGGGTACATATACAACTTTGTCGAATGAAGATTGTGCAAAGTAAAGAGTTAAACAGGTGCGATCTTCAATTCATTGACGGATATTTATTTTTTGGGGGATAGTAGCTAGATAAAGTAATATTGAAACATAAGGAACAAGAAATCATTTCGAATTAGTTTTTAAAAGCCAAAAAAAAAAAGAGAAATCTAGGATGTTGTTTCAGCATTTCTCATATCATTTAGAAAAATCCGAAACCCTTTTCCGTATTGTTACAGCCATTTTAATTACAAACAGGATTTATATACGACAAAACCAAACGAAACGCAAGATATCGTCCCAATTATCCGCCACAGTCCAAATGACGTGGATGTTAGCAACTATAGATAAACGTACAGCCTTCAACATTTAGCAAACGCCTTACAATGTAGACAGCTACATTTTTAAAAGGCCCCTACATAGCAAAGTTCAAATGACAAAAATACAAGCAATTATAGGTCACCGTACGGTTTTCAACAATGAGAAAAGCCCATACCGTATAATCAGCTAAAGAAGGACCTGCCCTGAAACTTCAAACGATAAAACTAACGGACTGATTTAAAATAAAAACAATTAACGAAAAAGATATACTCGATATGACAGACCATGCAACGACATCCACTGAATTAACATGTTATTGACTTATACATAAAGAATTTCACGGGGTTAAACATGTTTGTGAGCGCTCAACCCCAGTTAAAATCAAATCAACAAAAATGTTTACACAATTTTTAAAATATTAGTATGTATCCATCCTCGTAACATTTTAATGAGTACTTCAATAAGGATCTATTGGTACGTATGTTTAACAATTTGTGTAACATAGAGACCTATATATAAAGTAAGCTTCCTCGGCCATGGAGACTTTTCATGTGTCGTTCTTTATATCGAGTTACGAAACTTCAATTTATGACAAAAACAAAGTATTTTAAAGACCATATGATTGTAAACCACTAGACATCTTGTATACTTTTTTTTTGGTGTTTCATTGACGTATGATCAGAACCTTCACTGCTATTCTTACTGAAATATTCAATGTTTTTTGTTGTTCATATTTGCGAAAGCTTTCATTAATTATGTTCTATTTTCCGTTTTAGATGAAACCTCAGTCTTTTATTATAAATTTTCGTCTAATCTCGGTCTTGTCTTGTCCTATGAATGTTAGTGTACTCTCGATTTTGTCTTGTCCTAAGGGTTTTAGGGTTTTAGTGTACTATTGATTTTGTCTTGTGTTGGGGATTCTTGCGTATTCTCGGTCTTGTCTTGACTTATAGATTTAAGTGTTGAACTTCTCTCAGTCTTGGGTTATCCTATGGATTTTAGTGAATCTCCGTCTTGTACTTTCCTTTGAATTTGAGTGTAATTGTGGTCTTGTCTTGTCTTATGGATTTAGTGTAATATTGTCCTGTCGTGTCGTAATGTAATCTGTGTCTTTTATGTTCCTTCGGATATTAAGTCTTGGTATTTTCTTGTATAATGGATTTTAGTGTAAACTTGGTCTTGTCTTGTCCAATAGATTTTAGTATACATGAAGTCTAAGTGTGTTTAGTGTAATCTCGGTCTTGTCTTATATCATTTGGATTAAATGTAATTCCAGTCTATCTTGTCTTGTACTATAGATCAAGTGTAATCTCGATCTTGTCTTGTCTTATGGATTTTAGTGTAATCTCAATCTGGTCTGGTCCTATGGATTAAATGTAATATTAGTCTCAAAAAAGAGGCGAATGATACCAAATAGACAATGACAATGAAAATGCACAAGTCAAAGAGAAACTAACAAAACATTGACAGAAAAACAACAAAAAAAGACAAAAAAACTATCAATAGTCTACAAAACACTATATAGACAACTAAAGAGGAACACTCCCTTGAAGGAAAGGGGTTTGGAAGACTTAACAAATCTGCTCCACATGTGGCTCCCGTCGTGTTGCTCATGGTAAGAACAAAATGGTTAATATTTTACATGAATTTTCGAATAACTGGTTTCCATTTCTTTCCAACCATTATTGTAAACAATTATATCCTCTTTGCAAAAACTATACATCTTGGGCTGTTTTCTTCTTTTTGGTCAGGTTGTTGTCTCATTGACACCTTCCCCGTTTCCATTCTCAATTCTATTTAATATGAATTAGATAAAGATTAATTGTTAATAGAAATAACATATTATAGTTTGTCATTAAAAAAAAGATATTGCTTAAACTTTACGGCATTAAATTCTTTTTTTTTTTTGATTATCTAGATTCTATTGATTTCTACCTTTTACAATAATTTCATTACAGACTGCTATTGTTCCTTTTGGCTACAAAACTTGAAGATGAAATATAGCAGACAGCTAAATTCCTATTGTTCTAAAATTACCTTTGATTTTTATGAATAATGTGTTAAAAAGTTACTAATGTATGATACTGAATTCGCAGACACCAGTCAAAATAATACGACTTCTCAGACACCAGTCAAAATAATACGACTTCTCAGACACCAGTCAATATAATACGACTTCTCAGACACCAGTCAAAATAATACGACTTCTCAGACACCAGTCAAAATAATACGACTTCTCAGACACCAGTCAAAATAATACGACTTCTCAGACACCAGTCAATATAACATGACTTCTCACACACCAGTCAATATAATATGGCTTCGCAGACACCAGTCAATATAATATGACTTCGCAGACACCAGTCAATATAATATTACTCCACAGACACCAGTCAATATAACATGACTCCACAGACACCAGTCAATATAATATGACTTCTCAGGCACCAGTCAATGTTATACGACTTCGCAGAAACCAGTCAAAATGATATGACTTCGCAGACACCAGTCAAAATGGTATGACTTCACAGACACCCGTCAAAATAATATGGTTTCGCAGACACCAGTCAAAATAATACGACTTCGCAGACAACAGTCAAAATAATACGACTTCTCAGACACCAGTCAAAATAATATGGCTTCGCAGACACCAGTCAATATAATATGACTTCGCAGACACCAGTCAATATAATATTACTCCACAGACACGAGTCAGTATATAACATGACTCCACAGACACCAGTCAATATAATATGACTTCTCAGACTCCAGTCAATATTATACGACTCGCAGAAACCAGTCAATATGATATGATATGACTTCGCAGATACCAGTCAAAATGGTATGACTTCACAGACACCAGTCAAAATAATATGGTTTCGCAGACACCAGTCAAAATAATACGACTTCGCAGACAACAGTCAAAATGATACGACTTCACAGACACCAGTAAAAATAATATGACTTCTCAGACACCAGTCAATATAATATTACTTCGCAGACACCAGTCAAAATAATATGGCTTCGCAGACACTAGTCAAAATATCAAAATAATACGACTTCGCAGACACTAGTCAAAATAATATGACTTCGCAGACACTAGTCAAAATAATATGAATTCGCAGACACCAGTCAAAATATTAACATGATTTCACAGACACCAGTCAAAATAAATTTAAATACCTGTATTAATAAAATAATATGTTAAACACATCCTACCATTTTACAAACATACAGGTTAATAACGAAAGATAAGTAATATTTTAATGATAGTTAAATTTGCGTATGTTCTGAGTTAACTTGTTATCTACTATAATTCAAGCGTCAAATGTTTCTCTGTCATAGATAAAAAGAGACAAAAACCTCACAAAAATTAGACCAAACTGTGAGAAAACTATTGCCTGGTATTGCAATATTGAAGTAAGTAACTTGGATCATCTCCCCTTTAACATACATTTATGTACATTCCGAGGTAGCGTTCTATAACTGTAAGTTTCATCAATGTTCACCAAGCCAGTAATGAGGAGTTGCGCTTACAAGGCACGAGGACAGACAGGCAGGCAGGGGGATTCCTATATGTCGCTTCCTCCGAAACAAATTTTGTTTAAATTCTTTTCTAGTAAGATGTATAATCAGAAATCTCTTTATGTGGTTCGCTATTATTTTTGTGTGTGTTCTTTTAATTGATAAGTAAGTTGTTTGACTGGAACAGTTATGTCATGGCGTCCATTTAAAAAAAAAATATTATTAGCTTTTCCATAAAAAAAAGAATCACCTTTGCACTGTATCAATCTCCATATTGAATAAATTTAAGAGAAACTTTCTAAAGTCTGAAAACAACACCAAATTCCATGTGAAGGACAAACATACAATAGCAATTTATTAAGTTTCTGTAAAATCAAATGGCGTAAAAATAGGTATTACTTGATGACATGACATTTTATTATTTTATTATTTTGGTCAGCAATTCTGACGTCATTGTGATGTAGCTGAAGTCAATAACATTTTATACATTAGCTTCTTGTATTTGTTTTCATAATTCGATCCTAGACTTGTAAATACACCATCATAATAGTGATAAAGAAAAATTCATTTTACGGCTAACGGTATTATTATATCAAACAATTGCATTTTGAAAGTTCCTTTGAAACTTTTAGAGAGCAAGTAAATTAAAAATAAATGTGATATGATGCCTAGGAGGAAAATATTTAAAAAAAAATAACAAAGGACAATGACTGATGTAGACAACTTTAGATCAACATACGGTCTTCAACAATTAGCAACTTCCCATTCTAAAACAAATTTTGGTTTCAGTAGATTTAGAATCAACCAATTCATTTTAAAATATGTATTACTAACCCTCCACCAAGGCCATATGTAACAAAATGAAAAAAAATAAGTGTAAACTAGTTTTAAGCGTACATTAAGCAGAAAAATCAACTATATCCAAAATTACGCAAAAATTGACTATAAATGATCGTATTCTGTAATTATGTACTGTAACAGATAAATTGGACAGGTGTCACATGATGTGTACTTCAAATGTACTAACTCAAACACGCCGAACGATTCGAGTACACCACGTAAACGACATGGACATGGCTCACAACTTTATTTTGGTATGGTACTTCAGATATTCATAGCTTTCACAATTTTAATTGATACATTATGATGTATCATCGTGGCTTTGTTATTTAACATTGTAATTCGTTATAAAGAATAAGCAAAATTGAATTATATTTATCATGACGAATTATTTGGAAGGTAAGATTTCTCAAAATGCACTAATAATATGATAAAATCGTGTTATAATGCATTTATTTCATAGACACAATATTCAGTTGCATTTTAGAATCATGTCCCCTTCCCACACACAGACACACTGTTCAGGGTAAAAGAATTAAACAGATAAAAAAAGGTTAAACTATTAAACTGTTTTTACTGCACATCTAACTATTTTACAAATATGGCTCTGTTTTCACCGCGACAATATGTTTAAAGAGATGGCAGAACCTTCATATATACATGTAAAAGTTATAAAATAGAATATAATTTATTTCAAATTAATGGTTACCACAATGGGCAACATGAGATTATTACAATATACAATAAAACAAATACAAAAAAATGGAATTAATTAATTAATAGAGTAAAAGGACGGAGGGAGAGACACTGCATCCATGTACCTGTATCAATAATTTGTCTTAATTTCCAAATATTATTTTTCTAACCACGTAGTATTTTTGCGTCAACAGTGGTAAAGCGTGGTTTAAAAATAAGCCAATATAATATACAAGATTTTGTATTTAAATAAAAACAAAAAATGGGGGATTTTTGATTTTTTTTTCATAACTGCAAATCTATACTACTAAAGGAAGAGACCGACTTCATTGAGCCGCAACTCCTCTGAAACCATACAAAGTCGGAAATATTTGTGATATGACGTATAAATGTAGTGTTTTGTACTTCCTAAATTTGTCTTTGAAACAATCTGTTTCCACAGAAAACGCCAATTTTTGAGAAAATATCCAAATTCGGAGACCGTTATCGATCCGTGTCTTATACGCTTTCGCGCATGGTCAGTCGACGTACTGCCCGACAACTCGGTCCACGGCCAACTCGCACCACTCAAACACTCTCACTAATTATTATAACTTGCATCACTTTATCAAACTCGCACCACTCAAAAAAAGAAATATAATAAACTCGAAGAAATGTGTTTAATCATTAGATTGTTTTCTTTTTCTCTTAGTAAATTCCTCCTTTCTAGGAGCACCCGTGTCACACAGAGACAGAACTCGCACCACTCGAAAAAAATACTACAAACTCGCACCACTGAAGAAATGTTTTAAATCATCAGAGAGTTCTAGATTGTCTTCTTCTTCTCTGAGTTATTCCCTCCTTTCTTTTAGCACCCGTATCACACAGAGACAGAACTTGACTCGCACCTTTCGAAAAAAAAAGAAATACTACAAACTAGCACCACTGAGAAATGTTTTAATCATCAGTGTTCTAGGTTGTCTTCTTCTTCTCTGGGTTATTTCCTCCGTTCTAGGAGCACATGTGTATCACCGAGATAGAAGCTACTAATTGGACATTCAAACTCCTATGGAAGAAGAACTGACAAACTAATAAAAACTATCAATATAATGCATCAGTGTATAAAAACAGTTTTAGAAACACGAACCCAAGCTGTGTATCACCATAAACATTTCAAGTAGTCTTCAAGCCACGCTCGCGCGGGTTTTTTCTAGTGATGGTAAAATAAACAAACACCACGTCTGGTTAGTGTTTTCGATAGATGTTTTCTGCATTGTATCTATCTGATGAATTAAGCCCTTTTCAACTGATTTTTATAGTTTGTTCTTATGTTGTACTGTTACACCACTGTCCCAGGTTAGGGGAGGGTTGGCGCCTTCAAATTAGTTTAACCTCGCCACATTCTGTATGTGCCTGTCCCAAGTCAGGAGCCTGTAGTTCAGTGGTTGTCGTTTGTTCATGTCTGCATGTCATATTTGATTTTCGTAAATTGTTTTGTTATAATTTAGGTCGTTAGTTTTCTCAATTGACTTGTTTCACATTTTTCCTGTCGGGGCCTTTTGTAGTTGACTATACGGTATGGGTTTTTTCTCATTGTTGAAGGCCGTACGGTTGCCTATAATTGCTTACATCCACTTCATTTGAACTTTGGTTGATAGCTGTCTCATTGGCAATCATACCACATCTCCCTATTTTTATACCTCTGTTATTGTTGTACAGATATCTATTGTTCATCTATTGTCCATGTAATTCTATATGATTCACCACAAAAAAGAGGCGAAAGATACCAAAAGGACATTCAAAAGCATTAGTCAAAAATAAACTGACAACGCCAAAAAAGAAAAAGACCAGAAAACAAGCAACCGTATACAATTATTTAATGCGGGGAATTTTCTCAAACATTTCAACCAACTTAGTTTATTTTGACAGCTTCTGTAGAATCGAAAAAAATAATTACAAACCAAAAGTCCAGGATATCTTTTAATTTTCGAAAACATAAAATGCATTTTTTTTTTATCTAGTTCCTTTCGTACCTTAAAACTTTTCTAGCTGCACACATTTTTCGGCACTCTTTTTAAATTTTGTGGTTTATACGCGATCATTTTTGTCAATACTTTTTGAATCACCCCAGTTATTTGTCACTGGACGTTTTAAGCAAACAACAATCACCTAATTCATTGTGTCGATTTTATTTTTATTAAGTTAGTCACAACCAAACTCAGGGTGTCTTATTTCAAAATTCATATCAAAAGGTACTACAAACAGAAAAACTGGTAATCAATTTTACCAGAAAAAATGGTCAATTTGATAAATGCTCCTGTAAATTAAATATTGCAAAGATATTGTTCTAAAATAAACTGATACCAACGTTCGTCATACTATCCAGATATGCGGTAATGGTTTGCTCATCGTTGAAGGCCGTACGGTGACCTATAGTTTATAAAAAGTTATTGTAGTCCTTGCAACGTTTCTTGAACATTTAAGGGAAGAATAATTCAAATGTCAGTTTTACGTCTTTTATTAAACAACCGTTTATGATAATGTGCTTATACTTATTTGGTTTTTAATGATATAAGTAATATCACATCTCTGATGCAATTTGTTCGAATCATGAATAAAGGTATCAGACCACCAATCTAAAATCCCTATTTTTTTTCAACCAAATTTTGCAATTTTGACAGCTTTCTTAATATTTTACACTTAAAGTTAACATCACAGAAACCAGGTATTTTATGAATTGTACATGTATCACCTTTCTACATGCAAATTTTCCACCAATGTTTAAAGTCTTGTAGCAAAATACTACCGTTCGGAAGTCAAGTACTACTAAAAATAACCCCTGGTTTTCTGGAAATCTTAAATAAGTATACTATGGATCGCATTAATCCTCAATTTTAATGCAAACTCATGGACAAGTAAATTTTGGCTCAAAATGGTCAACATATATTTCTCTTTCACTAAAACTTTCATTTCTTAAAATTTGTTTGTTAGTTTAATAAACAATGACATCAAAAGCACTTTTTTTTGTCAGGAAAGGGCTACTTTTACACGTTCTAAATTGAAGTGGGTGAATTGGTGGTCTGACACTTAAAGGGAGATGTGGGATATACATCAATGAAACCAACCCAAAAACACAAAACAGCAAATATATCTAGAGATCAACTACAATCTTTAACAATATACAGTTGTTTATACAATACGTAAAGTCTAAATCAGTCCGAATATAAAATGGTTTTGAAAAATATAACACGGGCGATCAAAGATCTGCCATCAATTCCCAAATGACAAGAAATCATTTACATATATCTGAAGACAGCCTCTGTCGAGGTTCCTGACTTGGCACATGCACATGAACATTTGGAGGGGTTAAACTGTTTGATCTTCATCAGTGAAATTATTGTGTGATTGTTTTTACTGTATGTCCAGTGACAAATATTTCATGCAGTTTCGGGACAATAATAAATTGAAAATAAGTTCGTTCTGTAATAAGGGTCAACCGGGACGAAGGGAGGGAAATTTGGAATGACACTTGAAAATGAGGGTATATTGGATAGGAACGCAAATTTAGCCTTGCAACAGACCACCTAAGTACCCCAATATAAGAGTTATAGCAAGGGTTACTATTTAACATACAAAGAGCGTGGCTCTCTCTACACGAGACATAGGATTTAACGTTTCATTGTAATTCCATGGCATTTTATAACTTTCTATATGGTATGGGGTTTCTACATTGTTGAAGGCCGTAAGCTAACCTGCAATTGCTAGCATCCTTGTCCTGTGTTATCTTGTGAAAATTTGTCTTATTAGCAAGCAATGACACTGTGAAAGCTTATTTGTTCCTCCTATTTTACAGAAGTTCTTCTGGTTCGTAAACATTGTTACATAGCGAACATTATGTTTATTTTCAATAGCACACCCGTATCAACTTGAGACTCACAATAGAGTCTCAAGAGCTCTTCTCGAGGGGTTATATTTGCTGAGGGTTGATGTATTTACTACTAATTTTCTAATAAACAATGCTATAGTATCTGTCCAGGATGCAACTACTATTTATATCCTTTATTTCGTTAAGAACACATACTGTAATATTTCTTCCAGTGGAAAGAGTTCCATACATTTCATTCGTTTGCAATTGTATGAAAATAACACTCCTTGCCTCCAAGCGCTTTTCTTGATTGACGCATACCTCCATCGGGAACCCTCAAACCCAAACCCAAACATTTGAAAGCCACGGACGATTAAGACCTAAACACGTGATCAGTGGCGTAGCTAGGCCATTTTTAAATGTACGCCCGAACCTTGGCGAGGGACATGAGGGCCACCAGCGGGTTTAGGTCAAAGGACTTCCTGGTAAGAGGTTCGTTGGGGTGAAGCCCCAGGAACCTCACGCGTTATCGAGAAAAGAAATACCATTTCTGTCATAAAAAACTCATCAATAGTAACATACTTTAGAGTCTAATTTGTTTATTTTCATGTTCAATTTATCAGTTATTGTGATAATTTGGAATCTAATGGTCACAGGTTTCAGAGAAAAATGTCCAAACCAGTCACTTTATAATATGTTTAAAAGGAGATGTTGAATTAAACAAGCAATCGACAAAAATAAAAATAAAAAAGCAAAGAGTTTCCATTTCAATGTTGTCGTTCTATTATTTATTCAATAATAACTTCATCTACTCTCCCATTTTATGCACAAATTTTGTTTATGGACACAGGAAATGATTAATGTTAATAGATGGTCAGGTGTAACATAAAAATGTGTAAGGCCTGTTTCGTGGAACCCTGTGTGTCGCCTGGGATTGCTGATGTCAGTGTAAAAGCGTGATTTAAGAAAAAAACTTTTTTTCCGATGCTTTTTCATGATATTGAACAATTAGCTTATATCCAAGTTTCATAACAATCTATGAAGGTTTTCAAATTTAACATGTGACAAAATTTAATCCAGTCTTTTAATTGCAAAAAAAAAAATAAAATAAGTCCGTCTTGTCAGTAAATTTTTCCAAAATTTTTTTACTATCAAAATTTTGCTTCAGACATAATCTCTTAATCATAAAAAAGCTTCTGTCAAATTGTCATAAAATTCGATGAAGGTTTGACAGAGTAATTGATGTTTAACAAACTTTAACCTAAGACTATCATACTGTATCTACTTATTAACTGAAAACAACAAAGTCCTTTTATTAGTAAAATACGGAAAAAATAGAAAACTGTATGTTTATCATGCTCTGGATACAAAAGCCTCTGTCCAAATTTCATTAAATTCCATGAAGGTTTGACAAAGTTATTTATGCTTTAAAAAACTTAAACCACAGACTGAACCTAAATGTTGACGACACCGACGCTGACGCGGAATCTGGGATCGGTATGTCTCGCTTTCGCGACATAAATGTCACAGGCTCAACATTCAGACTTTGACAGAAAATGAACAAATATATAATATAATACCATTTGATTAAAAAGTAAATTTCGTCATTTTTTTCTTCTATTACAAGTCATTGAGGAAATAATTAAAAGGCTTTTAACCAGTTCTTTTAATTTATTTAGATTAAAATATTTTTTCTCTTAAATTTATGTGTACGCCCGGGCGTTTTGACGTAAAACGTAGCTACTCGCCTGGGTAATTGACCAAAACGGCCTTTTTTCACTGACCGAGATTAAAGGAAGAAGGTGGACAGTACTCCTTAAAATACTACTTTAAGCCTGCCATATTTTCATATGTCTGTCTAAAGTTAGTAACTTCGCTCAACTTAGAAACTCGCTGTAGAGAATTTTGTGTTGCTTTCATATCTTTGATCGTCTGTAACTTTTCTAGAACCAGCCCGATCTAGCCTAAGAGCTTTATTTTTTTGCAACACGTGTACGTATTTACACAGATTGTAGTTTTCGTGCCGGTTTCATTTTGATTTCACTTTAATATTCCGTCACTATATATTTCTGTTTTACAGCTGTTACAGGTAGCTGTGTTGTTGTGTGTGTTGGTAGATTCGACATCAGCCCATGGTGCAGATGAAGGTAATTAATTACACGCGATTAAGGGGTGCCCAACACTTTGACCAAAATAGATTTGGCTCGTTTATTTAATTTTCATAAAATTTTTACAAAATATTTTTTTCTACCTGTTGACAAAAATATAACCACACAATTTAGAGGAATAATTTCATTCGAATATAGCAGCTTGACACACACTAATTTTGATCATTGAGAAGCTTGATTTCCCTTTACGAATAGTATGTGATTAAAACGTCCAGCTACTTCCTTAGTTTCTGGTCTATCTATC
The DNA here is from genome assembly GCA_017311375.1 of Mytilus coruscus. Taxonomy (NCBI): domain Eukaryota; kingdom Metazoa; phylum Mollusca; class Bivalvia; order Mytilida; family Mytilidae; genus Mytilus; species Mytilus coruscus. The sequence continues at coordinate 44,626,057 of CM029604.1, read as the reverse complement.
TATCTTATTTTGCCGCAATTTCACTACTATTTACTAGTATTTTAGCGCGGTTCAAATAGTACAGCGGGAAAATATTGTACTATTACGTTTTATCATAAATATTCATAAGGCATAACAAAATTGACGAATCAGGAAGTCGAATTTTGTATTACGATATACTTGGTGTTTTTAAGCGACACTTTCTAGCCGTCGTTTAACATAGACTTAGTAACTTAGCTCCTTTTTATAATTGCTAATTGCAATTAAACATTTGATTGTCTATTTATATACGTGTTTGTTAATTTATGGTGAGGTCCGACACTTTTATCCTAAGATAGGATCAAGCATTGGCATCGGATACAGGTTTCCATTCATATTTATATATAAATAATGATCTCATTGGTTTTCCTGGACAGCCTTGACTATCAATGACGGGTAAAAATTCAGATATATAAGCGTATACACTATTTACACATTGATATATGTAATACATTGTATATGTTTGATATTTGTAAAATGTGTACTGCTGGACATTATTTGAGACACAATTAAATACGGCATACTGTAAAACATGGTATGGTATGATGGTATGGTATGTGTTATGGTATGGTGGTATGGTACGAATACCACCATACCATGGTATGCACGAATGGTACCATGGTATGGTATGATGGTATGGTACAAATTACTATACCTTGGTATAATTTGATGGCATGAAGCATGGTATGGTTTTTTGAAGTAGGAAGTTTTGAAAAGTTAATTAAGATAATTTGAAACATGATTTTTTTTTAATTTGCTGACATTCTGTATCTGATTTTTTTTTGAAAAGAAAATATTACTAAAAAAAGGAAGTGGATGTAGACAAAACAGATCTCTTAAATAAAGTTGTGAACAGAAAACAAGAGAAAACTCAATTTAAACATCTCAGATAACCATAAAGTTAAATATTATGTCCTGGTCTGACACATTGAAAATTTCTGACAATTATTCTTTGAAATTTTGGTAAGTGCTGCATATCTTATGATTATATAAAATTGAGAATGGAAATGGGGAATATGTCAAAGAGACAACAACCCGACCAAAGAGCAGACAACAGCCAAAGGCCACCAATGGGTCTAGATAATAATCTAGATAATGTAGTTAAAGTTTTATTGCTTAACCTTCTGTCAATGACCCAACTTTTATTTTGTTTTGAAATATGACACTAAGTCTTTCAACAGTTGTATATTCTGTCTACATGTATGCCCAAGAAATCACATTTAAAAAATGTGAATAAAAGGTGAATACATCTCTGCATCAATTAGAAAACACCATACTTTCATATTAAACTGTCACTCATATAATACAATGTAAGTTGATAGATACCACATGTTTTTATATGTGAAAATTGTTGCTTGAAGGAATAGTTAATACACAATATCAATCAAGGAATGTGTCTTCTTTTATTATGTGCTATTTTTGTTAAACACTTTATTTCATTTTTTTTAATTGCAAAACTGGAATATTTTGTATACTATATGTAACAATAGTAATAGATATCCAATTATATATTGAAACTCAGGATAAACAACAACAAAGAATATAGTCCAAAAAAAAATCAAACACAAAAAATAAAAGGATATCCATTACACATATGTCTGTGAATTTTCTACGACTCTTAAAGTTCAACATTTTGTTTTTGTTTTAGTAATCTGTTTGATAAGCAATAATATCTGTCATCTTATTAGCATGGTAAGCTCTTCTTACATATTTTATAATGAGAGAAGATATGTAATTTCCACTCTAAATGTTGTTTCTTGGGCAAAGATGTAGGACTGTAGAAATGATTGTTTGCTTATGGAACTATAACATCAAATATACTATAGCGGAGGTATGCTGTTTTATAAAAACGAAATTCATTTTTGTCTTGCCATGTAACGTTAGTCATAGTGATCCTAATATTGTAGTGGCTTGAGCATTCTCTATTACTACATGTCAGGGCTATATTGCATTCAAATTGTCTGTATGTCAGTCTATTCGTCCATGTTTCCCCAAAACGTTTCTTATATTGTCTGTGAACCAGAAAAATAATTGTTTTTGTTGCCCCCTTGTATGCCCCTTTACAATTAATAACCCCAGCCTTCCTATTGTGGTATGGAACCTTGTGCTAAAATTTAATAGAGTGATTAATTTTACAGTTTCTGAGCTCCATGTGTACATTTTGAGAGAATCTTGCAATACTGTATATTCTGATATTCAGAACTTATTGTGAGGTTTTTATTAATGCAACTGAGAGCTGTATCTCATTCTCATTTCTGATACATATTTATGAGCTGAAGACCAGTGCCGAAATTTTCTCACTGCATTGAAGACCCATAGGTGACCTTCCGTTGTCTCCTCTTTGGTTGGGTTGTTGTCTCTTTGACAAATTCCCAGTTTCACTTCCCATTTCATAACATGTATGCAGATTTTTCTTAAATTACAATAATCAATCACATAATTTCATCCATTATTGAAAAAAGCAAAATAAATGCACACAAAATTTAACATTGTTATTAAACATGTTAAAGGTTTTTTAAATTCAAAACAGTTGCCTACCGTTAATTTCCTTGTTTGATTTATTTCATATTTTAAAGCCTTTATAGCTAGCTAGATGGTATGCGGGGCAGATCCAGCCATTTTAAAAGGAGGTTCCAAACCCAAGACAAAGGGGTGTTCCAACTATATGTTCCCATTCAATTGCATTTGAAAAAAGGGGTTCCAAGTTGAACTTCCAACCCTGGAATCCTCCCCTGGATCCGCCACTGGTATGGCTTTTGCTCATAGTTGCATTCATATCGTTACCTATACCTTACTTGTGCATCATTTGGTCTCTGATGGGGATAGGCCTACTGAAGAAGGTTCAACTTGCAATTTGCGGATTTTGGGTCTATTTATCAAAAATGTAGAAGAAAGACATGCATAATAAAAACCAAAATTATGTTCAAACAAGAAGTAATTGTAACAGGATGCTGTTATGAAGTCTCCCAAACAAAGCTCATATAACTCACCATTCCTATTGTCCCATATTCGTTTGATTTGTTTTATTGTCTCATACAAGAATATATATGGTTTAGGGGTGGGGATCAGGGATCCGAAATTTTCCACCTAACCACTGGGGATCTCAACCATTTAAAAGTTTTTCAAACATGTGGGGTGGGGTGACCCCATGGACTCTCCTATATTTCATTTGATGTGTTTTATTGTTCCATACAAGAATATATATGGTTTAGGAGTGGGGATCTTGACCGTTTACAAGTTTTAAAACAAGAGGGGTGGGGTGACCCCTAGGGACCCAACCCCTAGGGACTTCCATTTATTTCATTTCATTTATTTTATTGTCCCTTACAAGAATATATATGGTTTAGGGTGGGGATCTGGATTGTTCACAAGATAATAGCACATTCTCAAATTGAACAGGGTGGGTTGACCCCGAACTTCCTTTAATTTCATTTGATTAGTTTTATTGTCCCATACAAGAATATATATGGTATAGGGTGGAGATCTGGACTGTTAACATGATAATAGCACATTCTCAAATTGAGCGGGGTGACCCAGGACTTCCTTTAATTTTAATTGATTTGTTTTATCGTCCAATTCAAGAATATGTATGGTTTAGGGTGGGGATCTGGACTGTTTACAAGATAATAGCATATTCTCAAATTGAAGGTGGGATTACCCCAGGGACTCACCCTATATTTCATGTGATTTGTTTTATTGTCCTATCATCATTTCTGAAGACTGCGTGTGTCTATCACTTACAGTTTACAAGTTATATTCATTTGAAAATTGTAGAAAATAAAATCCCATAGGGTTCTATAGTAAACCCTCCTTCTTTCTTCCCCAAAATACCCTTAATAGACCCCAATGAACAGCTAATTTACATTATTTTCCCTTGATTTACACTTTAGAATACAGGTATAAAGTTTTCAAGATAATACAACTGAAGCCCACAGTGGTGGATCCCGAAATTTTCATAAGTGGGGCCCACTGACTGCCTAAGAGGGCCTGCTCCTGTCATGCTTCAGTAATTCCTATATAATCAATCAATTTTTTCCAAAAAGGGGCCCTGAACTCCTGATCAGCCCCCACCCTTTCCTCATTTCAATCACCCTGATATAAATTTAGTTTTATAACTTACAATAGGAATGGTTTAAATTCCCCAATAATTCTAGTCGGTCAAATATATGAATAAATTGATTTAACCTTTATACCATTAATATCAACATATTTCATTTTTGATAAAAAGAAGGGCAAAAGTTTTCTATGGGTAGAAATGGATAGTTACTGATTTGGGAAGCTTTCAAATTCAGTGGCGGATCCAGAGGGTTCCGGGGTTGGAACCCCCCTTTTCTTGACGATCAATGCATTTGAATGGGGACATATAGTTGAACCCCCTTTTAAAATGGCTGGATCCGCCCTGAAATTCACAACATGCTTGACATGCCGGTGGCTGTGTTCAAAGTGCTGGGTTTTCATCACCCTCGTTGTTTGCGGACTAACGATTTAGGCCTGTGGTGAATAATAGTGTGCGTGCATTAATTTTCTGTACCTTCTTAATCAATATTTTCAAATACTGACGACAAATGTTGTAATGTATCAATGAGTCATCAATGTCTTATTTGAGGCCAACCTGCTATTTACATGTGCGATCGAGATTGCAGGGAAGTAAACTTGTCAATTATGTTTATTTTAAGCCAAAATAAAATGAGCCGCCGTGAAATTAACCTTGGGTAATCCTCAAATTGATGCAAGAGTGCTACGGGCTGACTACTAATACATGTCTTTGTCTGAAAATAACTCGGCAGCGTCAAATAACATTTGAAGTTGATCGTCTCGGGGCTTCTTTTTAGCTATAATTTTAATAACACACTTTTTTCCATTATTCTCTTTCTTTCACTATTCTTTATTCCTTTTTCTTTGCCCGTTATTCTCTATTCTGTTAATTCACAGCCATACCCTCTTATGTGGACTTTCGGTGTTTTTTTTTTTTAGTTCTGGTATTATGCGATAAGTCAATTTTTCATGCAGTTTCATGAAATAATGGTTTTATGCATATCAGCAAGGAGTTGTATTTAAATATACAATTCCTTGATATCAGCCAAGATTGTGCGTGAAATTTTAATAAACAATTCAACACTACACGTAATGTGAATTTGATCAAAATCGATGAACATGAATTTGACAGCTAGTGCCCTTTAACAGGTAAAATTCAATTAACAAATTCTGATCTACTGACATTCAACACCAAATTACTTACTTGCTGTATATTGATAAACGTGATTGTATATTGTCAATTCCACAACATCGTGAATACGCCATGTGAGGTGTTGGCTATGTTATGGGGTCACCGGTGGCGGCTTCGAAACAGAGAAAAATCCAGGTAAAAAGTGTAGGATTTTGTTGTTGAAAATTTAAGTTGTTAATTCCTAAAAAAGTGCTTAATTCCGTTCAACTGCTAACATGTTAGTTCGATACGAAAATAGGATAAAAAGCATCCGGAAAATTTGTGATCAGTAATTATCATTCGAATATATGAAGAGCAATGGGTATAAAAAAAATGAACAAGAAAAGTATTAGTAAACAGACAGAAAGTCGTTGAATTAATTATTTTACAATTGTTTACAGATAAATGTATTTTAGTTCAGGAAATGATTTATTCTTCTGGCGGCTTCAAATATTTTTTATCAATAACTTATACACAAGGAGACCAGTGGCGGATCCAGAGGGGGTTCCGGGGTTGGAACCGCCTTTTTTGGACGATCAATGCATTTGAATGGGGACATATAGTTGGAACCTCCCTTTATCCTGGGTTGGGAACCCCCTTTTTAAAAATGGCTGGATCCGCCCCTGGAGGCATTTTTGATTTTGACAGCATGAACCCCAGTTAATTAGCAAACACAAATTAAGAAACAAAATCGTTTACAGTTAAATTTTATAGAAGGAAAAAGGGGGTAAATAAACAAATTTTACTATACGCTCACATACTTCTAAAAGATTTGCATATGTAAGCTGTCTATAGATAATGTTAAATTATTTCAGGAGTTTTGAAAAAGAATATATACAGTTTAATTTTCGACGTCTACTGCTACAAAAAATAGTGATTATTTTTATAGATTTGGTACTTCGATCAGTTTCGACTCAAAATTTCTTTTGAATTGTTAGATGGCAAACTATTTAGGAGAAGATTGTATCTGTACTTTATGTAATTATGGTGATATTGGCGACGAGATTCATTATATGATAGCAAGGGCTTGTACAAATCCTTGATTATAGAATGTTCGGCAATATAAATAGACGAAAGTAGACAAACCCTAATTAAACGGGGTTTTGATCTCGAAGCGGGCCACATTGTACATCGAATAAGATCTATATTTCTAAACGTTTTTAAATGAAATAACTTGAATTGAAAATTTCCCGACTATGTGAAGATTTTTATATTTCTAAACGTCTTCAATTATTACATACGAAAGAAAAATTATTTAGCATATTCATATATTTTTATAAGGAAACTTTTTTTGCAAAGTTTACTTCTATGTGTTTATAACCATCACCAGAGACATTTTCTCTGCCATCACCAATCAGTCCTAATCATTAAAGATCAATTAACCAAATTCAAATGATGATTGGTATTGAATATGATCATCGGCCATCCGTGACGTATCCCAAATAACGGCGCATGCCGATAGATAGTTAGAATGATAGACTAGTAAAGATGGTTTGATTTATCAGAGACATATAATACATGTATTATATGTCTCAATACATGTATTATATGTCTCTGATTTTATCAAAACAAAAATTACAAAATTATAAAATAAATTATCAATCGAATGTATACCCTCAACGCTCACTAAAACTTATATATACATGTCCTAAGTGACTTTTATGTCCTGCGTGCACCCAGGAGATCCTGAACGGTTTTAGACGTACCATTATTTTATATACATATATTTGAAGATTTTTTAATTTTGTACATAATAGGTATATATATATGTGTATCAGACCAAATGACTTCCCAATTAGCAGAGGTGGATTTAGATTTTTCCCAGCCCCAAAAAAATTGGTAGATTATATAGGGAATCACTGAAGCATGACTGGAAGGACCCCTCTTAGGCAGTCAATGGGTCCCCACTTATGAAAATTTCTGGATCAACCACTGCTTAGTTCTAGCAGAGACATATAATACATGTCTCTGGTTCTAGAGTTATCTTAGGTCCTAGTGTGAAATAAAGCCAATGGAATTGGTCTTTTAAACACATCTACATAGATAAAGGAAGATGTGGTGAGTGCCAATGAGACAACTCTCCATCCAAATAAAATTTATAAAAGTAAACCATTATAGGTCAATGTACGGCCTTCAACACGGAGCCTTGGCTCACACCGAACAACAAGCTATAAAGGGCCCTAAAATTACTAGTGTAAAACCTACATGTATACGTTTTCTCAAGGGTTGGTTCATGCAATATTGAAATTATGTTTACTCAATGCGCAGTTACTGAAGTTTATATTTGCTACTTTTCTTCTTTATTTCATATAAATGATTTTTGATTTTTTCTTCGTAAAATTTGTGGTGTTGAAATAGGAATGGACACAGATATCTAAGCACATTTAACAAAAGAAATTTTGTGTAATGTCATCAATCATCCATACACTTATACTCAAGTTATTGCCTGCACACCAGAAAAATAGTTGTTTTTGCCCTTTTCGACCCCTAATTATTAAACGGTTTGGGCCATGACCCCCCCCCCAAAAATCAATCCGAACTCTCCCTTTGAAGTATGGAACCTTGTAGTAAAATTTCATAGAAATCTATACTCTTATACACAAATTAGTGTCCGGAAACATGAAAAATAATTGTTTTGGGCCTTTTTTGGCCCCTTATTACTAAACAGCTACGACAATAACCCCCAGAATAAATCCCAACCTTCCTATTGTGGTATGAAACCTTGTGCTAAAATTTAATAGAGATCCATACACTTATACTCAAGTTATTGTCTGTGAACCAATTTATTTTCTACGAACCAGTAAAACTGACCTTTTTTTGCCCCTAATTACAAAACCGCTAGGACAATACCCCCAAAAATAATCCCAACCATCCTTTAGTGATCCAAAAAAAAAGTATATACACTTATACTCAAGTTATTGTCTGCGAACCAAAATGTCTTCAGACGCAGACATCGCCATAACATAATATGAACGGAAACAATTTTGCGGTCGTATAAAAACATCTTTTCTCAATATTGTCTGAAATTTTGATTGTATGATCTTGTAGGTTACAATCTCATTACACAATTATCAAAATTAATAGAACCAATAAATAGATTGATAAGTTGCTCACCAAATATAAGTTATTCAGTTTAGAAGCATATGAGAAACGTTTGGGGGAAACATGGACGAATAGACTGACATACAGACAAGTTTTAAAAATGCAATATAGCTCTGGCATGTAGTAACAGAGAATGCTCTAGCCACTACAATATTAGGATCACTATGACCAAAGTTACATGGCAAGACAAAAATGAATTTCGTTTTTATAAAACAGCATACCTCCGCTATAGTTTATTTGCAAACAATCATTTCTACAGTCCTACATCTTTGCCCAAGAAACAACATTTAGAGTGGACATTACATATTTTCTCTCAAAAAAAATGTTTAAGAAGAGCTTACCATGCTGATAAGATGACAGATATTATTACTTATCAAACAGATTACTAAAACAAAAAAATTTTAAACTTTAAGAGTCGTAGAAAATTCACAGACACATGTGTTATGGACTCCCTTTTATTTTTTGTTTGATTTTTTTTTTTTTTGATAATATTCTTTGTTGTTGTTTATCCTGAGTTTCAAGTTATAATTTGATATCTAATTATTATTACACCAATTTATTATATATGGACCACAACAAGGGTTGGTCAAGGGCCGACAGACTTGCTCGGGAAAGCTTTTGGATAAGTAAGTAAGGACAGTTTCCTCAGAGGGCATTAATGAAAAAACATAAAATGATTTCCTACCATCACTTGTTTTCTGTAACTCAGGCTTCAATACAGGACTCTCACAGTTTTAAGGATTTTTTTCCTCCTCCCAAACATCAATATTGAAAAAATTTACCAGTGTATTTATTCGTGGTAATTTGTATAACGTTCAAGATTATTATTTCAATTCGACTACCATATGTCAAAATAAGAATCATTTGACATCTTACTGATGAAGGATATTAGTTTTTATTTAATATTTGTTCATGATTTTACTATTTTTTGGTGATGTTGTACCCTTTTAGACTTGCTTATTATTTATTATATTTCGTAGTGTACTGTATCATATTTATATGATCCATCGCCTCGTAAGATTTATCATTGACTATTATTCAGACATTTAATTATTATTACATATAGTATACAAAATATTCCAGTTCTGCAATTAATTAAAAATTGAAATAAAGTGTTTAAAAAAAATAGCACATGATAAAAGAAGACACATTCCTTAATTGATATTGTGTATTAACTATTCCTTCATGCAACAATTTTCACATATAAAACATGTGGTATCTATCAACTAAGTAAACATAGCATTATATGAGTGACAGTTTTAATATGAAAGTATGGTGTTTTCTTATTGATGCAGAGATGCATTCACTTTTTATTCACATTTTTTAAATGTGATTTATTGGGCGTACATGTAGACAGAATATCCAACTGTTGAAAGTGTCATTTTCAAAACAAAATAAAAGTTGGTCATTGACAGAAGGTTTAGCAATAAAATTTTAACTACATTATCTAGATTATAATCATAATATATGCAGCACTTACCAAAATTTCAAGGATTAATTGACAGAAATTTTCAATGTGTCAGAATCGGGACATAATATTTATCTTAATAATCTTAACTGTATGGTTAATATCTGAGATTATAAATTGAGTTTTCTCTTGTTTTCTGTTCACAACTTTATGTAAGTGATCTGTTTTGTCTAAATCCACTTTGTTTTTTTAGTAATATTTTCTTTTAAAAAATAAACCAGATACATAATGTCAGCAAATTAAAAAAACATGTTTCAAATTAAGTTAATTAACTTTTAAAAATTTCCTACTTCAAAAAACCATACCATACTTCATACCATCAAATTATACCATGGTATAGTAATTTGTACCATACCATCATACCATACCATGGTACCATTCATGCATACCATGGTATGGTGGTATTCGTACCATACCACCATACCATAACACATACCATACCATCGTACCATACCATGTTTTACAGTATGCCATTAAATGCGTCTATCATGTTCGACGGACTGTCGGCAAATTTACATTTGTGTTTTAGTTATATTTAGTCATGGAGTATAGGTAATAACACGTACTATATGAAATTCAATCAATCTATACATGAATATAATACATGACCTTTTTCACACTACGTAAATAAATACCACTGAAAGTTCAATAACTTTTTATTGATTTGTGCATGTTAACCTTACGCCATTCGTTTCTATGACAAATGTTGATGTATGTTATTGCTATACAAATACATTTTATATCGAGCTTGGTTGCACGTGCGTTCTTCAGTAAATGAACTAGCCAATAGAAACTCATTAACGAGAACGAAGTTGCCAAAAGTATAAACTAGTTATGTTGATCTTTTATAGCAGTATTTTAAACGCAGTGTATGTTAAACTCGATTACATATTAAATTATGTATAGCTAACTCAAATATACATTAAACATTTTGAACAAGGATACAGATTTATTCCTGTATTTTGGAAAAGCTTGTATGTATGTAACTAATGTCAATAAGATTATATCACCGTGGTATCTTCATATATCTGATTTTGTTGAGCAATAGAACGAATTTAGGACGCATCTTAAATCGAAATTAATTCAATGTTGATGGCATCAAAATCAATTCAATTTCATACTTAGACAAATTCATACTTAGAGCCTGGAGAGTTGCTGTACAAACAAATGTGATAAAATGAGTGTGGAGTAAATGTCAACCAGAAACCATTGCATATATTAAATAGACTAGAAATAAGGTTTATATACACTTTAATATTGTTTAAAGCATGTGAATCAACCTGTACATATTTATATTGGCATGGAATTTGTGCGCCTTTTAGTCTACCCCCCCCCTCCTTTTAGACAATTAAAAATTACTTCGGGATAAAAAAACGTTCGTTTGTTGTCCCGTGTGTGTGTGGCCATCTTATATTAAAAAAAAATGCCAAATGAGACTTTTCGGGTAGTTTTACAAAACTGTTTGGTGTTGAATACATTAAAAAGCCTGTGATTGGCTGGGTTATAGAAATTTAATACTACTACATTGAAATCTTCCTTTATGCAGTAAGATGTATGTCGAATAAGGGGCCCTTTGCTATACAGGATGTTTATGTACGTCCCTGGCTTTCAAGTATTTGGTTTGGGTTTGTGCGTTTGTAAATCCAGAAAAGCGCTTCGGACGCACAAAATTTATAACATGTTATTTTCATTTATTCACATTTATTTTTTTTTCTATTTCAGCTAACCCTTGCACTAGTTCACACTGTCAAAATGGTGGCACGTGTAGACCTGACGGTCAATCATTTCGTTGTGATTGTCACGAGGGATATGGCGGAGATTTCTGTAACCTTGGTTAGTATAATATTCTGTTACTACTTCCGGTGTCTATATTTCACGGATAATAATTCCGGTACGGAGAAACATTCTGTCGGTATCCTTTACAAATTGATATATTTGTCGGTAACCACTTTCCGTGTAAATGATCTAAAGAACAAGCTCAGTGCGACATCTGGTCATTTAAGAACTTAAATTCTGAAATTTTTTAGGGATAAACCAATGCATTTTTTTTTCTTATTTTGATATGCATATTTGTTGATAAATTTTACTTCAAGTATCTTTATTATTTGTGCCATTTTGATATCAGATAACTTCTCTCACTAAATGATACAAAATTTGGTGACTATGTTGAACGAATCTATCCCATCGAATTAGAGATAAATGATACTACAGATACAGATAAGTCTGCCTCATATCTTGACTTACATCTAGAAATTGACAATGAGGGTCGGTTGAAAACAAAACTTTACGACAAAAGAGATGATTTCAGCTTCCCAATTGTGAATTTTCCATTTCTATGTAGCAACATTCCAGCAGCGCCTGCATACGGAGTATATATCTCCCAATTGATACGATATTCCCGGGCTTGTATTTCCTATCATGATTTCCTTGATAGAGGATTGCTGCTCACAAGGAAGCTATTAAACCAAGAGTTCCAAGTGGTGAAGTTGAAATCATCCCTTCGTAAATTTTACAGACGCCATCACGAGTTGGTTGACCGTTATGGAATAACCGTTTCACAAATGATATCGGATATGTTCCCTATGTCGTAACTACAATACCCTTCCCTTTTCACGAATGTGACCTACCGAATTAGACTATTTACCGGATTTGTAATAACATAAGAAACACGACGGGTGCCACATGTGGAGCAGGATCTGCTTACCCTTCCGGAATACCTGAGATCACTCCCAGTTTTTGGTGGGGTTTGTGTTGCTTAGTCTTTAGTTTTCTATGTTGTGTCTTCTGTACTATTATTTGTCTGTTTGTCTTTTTATTTTTAGCCATGGCGTTGTCAGTTTATTTTCAATCTATGAGTTTGACTGTCACTCTGGTATCTTTCGTCCCTCTTTTACAACTTTCACAGAAAACTGGCAACTATATTTTACAACTTGTATTGACACTTAAATCTTTGGAGTGAGAGCAATACGAAGCATTATTTTCTGTGTTAAAAGGATACAGAAAACACCAAAGAGACTATCAAAAATCATACGCTGAAGAAAAACCAACAAAACCATGACAAAAAAAACGAAAAACGTCAAACAGACGAACAAAAGTCTACAAAACACTACATGAAATAAAGACTTTTAAAACAAGAGCTCCACAAAACATGGGTGTTGATCTCCGGTGCTCTGGAAGGATAAGCATATCCTGCACTACATTTAACACCCATCATGTTGACAAGAACAAATTCGATGACAAGTCTCATTCAGTGTTGTCATAATCCAGGAAAAGAGGATGGGATTGTGGTTACGACAATTGGAACATATCCGTGGTCATCTGTGATACAGATATTCTGTAACAGTCAACCAAAATGGCGTCCGTTTCGAAGTGATGGCTTTCAAAGTTACCATTAGGAACCCTAGATCCAATAGTTTCCGTGTAAGCAGCAGCCCTCTATCAGGGAAATCATGATAGGAAACGGAAGCTCTTGAACTTCGTATCAACTGGGAGATATCTACACAATATGCAGGCGCTGCTTGGATATTGATACATATAAATGGAAAGTGCACAATAGGAAAGCTGAAATCATCTCTTCTGTTGTAAAGTGAAGTTCTCGACAGATCATCTTTTCAATTTCTCAATTTAAGTCAAAATATGAGTCACACTTGACTGTATCTTTTGTATCTTTTATTTCATTTTCAATGGGATACGTGTGTAGTACTAATAATAGTATAAAGGATGAAGAGTTCAGATGTTTTATACTATTATACGATAAAAGAGACTTATATGGTATGTACTCTATCAAATACTTGGGATTTTCTAGTATGCATCGTTTCACAAAGCTCACAAACTTAAGAGGTTTCACAACAACTCCCAATAGATATAGGAAGATGTGGTATGAGTGCCAATGAGACAACTCTCCATCCAAGTAACAATTTATAAAAGTAAACCATTATAGGTCAAGGTACGGCCTTCAACACGGAGCATTGGCTCACACCGAACAGCAAGCTATAAAGGGCCCCAAAAATTACTAGTGTAAAACCATTCAAACGTGAAAACCCAAGTCCGGTTGTAATTGCTGATAAAATAGATGTTAGTAATTTGGATAGAGGTCAGTGGAGAATTCGGCAGACTAAGCAATATGAATATAAAAAAATAGATGTGGTTTGATTGCCAATGAGACAAATATCCACCAAAAAACAAATGAAGTGGATGTAAACAATTATAGGTACCGTACGACCTTCAACAATGAGAAAAATCCATACCGTATAGTCGGCTGTAAAAGGCCCCGACATGAAAAAAATGAAACGATTAAATTGAGAAAACTAACGGCCTAATTTACATCAAAACAATTTACCAAAAACAAATATGACAGACATAAACCAATGACAACCACTGAACTACAGGCTCCTGAATGAGACAGGCACAAATTTGTAACGACACTTACATGTATGTAATTTGGGTATCCAGTACAGTGAAGGAAAATCAAGTTCCTCATTGTTGGTTGAAATTCCAAAGGAAAATAGATCAAACCAATGATTGTTCAGGATTTCCTCGTTGGAATACGTTGCGTTCCAAGTGAATTTTCAATACCTTGTATTTACAGATCAGCCAGTAACTCACCATAGAGTTGTGATTGGCGATAATGTTAAACTTGCGTGCTATACAAATGAAAGTATGGCTAGACCGGTAGATGTTGAATGGTTTAAATCTGTAGACGGAAACAATACACGTGTTAACCTTACAGCTGACGTCAGTAAATATGGCGGTGGAACAATATATAAACGCAGCCTGACAATATATCGTACCAACTTTGATGACACAGCAGATTATTCCTGTCGGACCAATAATACGGCCCATGTTGTAAACCAAGAATTCCATCACGTCTCAGTTGAAGGAGGTATAAATAAATAGTTAGATGGATATTTTATTAACCAATCAAAGGCTTGCGAGAGAGCATTGCTACATACAGTGACATAAGATATCAAATATCATTACATCTCATGTCAATGTAAGCGGTATGTATTCATTTACCGCTATAATCAAATATTGTTGAATTCAATTATTAAAAATCTTCGACGGAAGGGGGGCTTTGTCAGAAAGACACAAAAGTTTTCATAAAGTATTAAGTTAATCAACATAGGTCAAATTTTAAGTTTTGAAAAGACTATAAAAGGAGTTATGGCCACTTCCCCACTTTGGTAACACACAGAGTCGATCATAATCGGGAAATTGTTGACATCCATTGAAAATCAATATTAAAGGCCTGAAAAAAAATACTCTCAATTTTGCTTTTTATATTCAATGTTCCGTATTAACAGAATATACGTTATAGTTTTGTAAATTAATCCTACATCTTTATTTTTAATAGCATACATGTTACTTATTTTGTAATTTTACTATTTCGGTGAAAATTTTTCATGAACACTTATGAAATTTCCAATAATTTCCACATTATCTCCTTTAAGATTCATTGTTTGTATTTATTTTGGAAAGGAATTTCGATATATATGATTACGCCTTGACAACTGTCTATTGAATACTATAAGTCGTCCATTCTTGTCTTTTGTGTCGGGAATTGGGTCTCATTCACGTTCTCCGTTTTTAAAGTAGACTAAGTATTCAATAAGACAGAATTCCCACAAGACAAATGGGAAATTTAATGCTCTCCCCAATGGGCAAAGGCCTTAACCGAGGCCTCCAACATACATATAACTTATAAGGCGACCTAAAAGAATCAACGATTTATTATATAATGTTATAAGTAAACTTTACAAAGTAGAAAACGGAAAGGAGGACGACCAGTGGCGGATCCAGAGGGGGGGTTCCGCAGGTTGGAACCCCCCTTTTTTTGGACGATCAATGCATTTGAATGGGGACATATAGTTGGAACCCCCCTTTATCCTGGGTTGAGAACCCCCCCTTTTTAAAATGGCTGGATCCGCCCCTGACGACTATGAATATGTAACAAATTATCAAGCAAACAAACATCTAACTGAAAACTGTTTAATAATAATTATAATAGTATTTTAAGAATAAACGAACAAACATTACAAAAAAAAGCAAATACTTAGATGAATTTTCGACAAACTAAATTATGAAATTCATAATACAAGGTGAAACATTTTTTGTTTAAGTAAAACATGAATGTAGTTCCATGAACGAAAATCTAGTCAGACTGAATTACATAGGAGTTGCTATAGAAGTTGTTTTCGCGGATCAGACCAATGAAGAATGTCCCTTTTCACCTGTAGATGATAAATATGATAACTTCACGCTCACAGTAGGATTAGGGAATGTAAACAGTACCAGTAACGTCAGCAATGCGTGTAATTTTACGGTAAGATAAACATACGTATATTTTAATAACAAACAAGTATTGCCTCTTCGAAGGCAAACAGTTGATTATGTTGCATATATATATTATTGTTTAATCCGTAATTTAGTTCTTAAAAATTTAGTGCATCATGCTTTGTTCGGTACGCCCCTCTCTAATCTTTTATGAAGGTTGTACCTAAAAATAGAATGGATATTAATTTTAAGTGGTGCGAGTAGCAGCAAATAACTTAATTGCAATTGAATTTGCACATTTGATGAGGTATAAAGGGTATTTCTAACTATTTGTTAATAGGGAGCAGATCTGATATCTAACGTTAAAACATAGAATACAATTATTACAAATCCATAACGTGTTTTCGACAAAAATTATTTCATTTGATGTTTGTTGATCGACAACTTTAACTTCTAATTAACTTTCGGATTTTGAAAACGATGTTTACCGATCGCGATCTTGATATACAATCATTGAGTACGCGAATGATGAGCGAGATGATTGAGCGATGTTTAATTGTTTTGTTTCAAATTTCCATCCGTTGAAAATTGTTAATTAGACTTTGTCATATCAGTTGATAAATGAATTTGTCAATTAAAATTTTCTTTTCAGAAATGAATAATAGGTACTTTCTTTCTTCCACGCTTGTTTGCATGTTCTTTCGTCACGGGTTTTTCATGCCCATTTGCGTTGTCCGATTGTTAATTTCTGTTTAGAAGTGCCATGGTTAAGGTCACTGCATACGAAAAGCTGTCGGCGAATTAGTGTACAGAAGACAATAATTCAATAATGCATTTCTGAAGATTTGGAATTTAGCCATTCAAGTATATTATTCACCTTTTTTGTTAAATTTCAAGGATCATGTGACTTTAAAGACAACCGCAGAGATAAGTTTTCTTTGCTTGGGACAGATTCATTAATATGTAGTGGAGTTAAAGTAGTTTACTGTACTCTGTACAGCTTGCGTTGACCTCATGACCATTCGTGTTCTTTTTGGTGACTTTTTTCTGGTAACATAGTTGTTTATTTTGGGTTTTGTAGCTTTAAATTGCGGATAAGAACCCAACAACAACAAAACGAGAGAAAGTGATAATGACAAGGCTTTAGAAAGTAAAGATCGACAATAGGTCACCTACGGTTTTTATAGAGTTTTTAACAATATAAAGAGCTTGACACTCCCTCAAATAAATCGTATCCATTTAGATAGTCCTTTACTTCGAAATGTGGGGGGAAATCTTAACAGTTGACCATATTTTCAATACAACCTCGTGGTATCTCCGGTAAAGCTATGAATGTAATACTTTAATGCATTAAATATGAACAAATTTAATTTCAGAAAACATCAGAAGATTTCTTTTCAGGAAGAGTAATAGTGAGACGAACGATGAAGGGTTTTGATACTACAACAGACTTTGCACTTGATGTCCACTGTTCATATGTTATCACTACAAACAGTATGGCACAAATTACCACTGAGTCTAAAAAGTAAGTTTAAATATTCTCAACTTAACACTCCGGTTTTTTGCTTGGGTTAGTGTTGCTCAGTATTTAGTTTTCTTTGTATGTATTTTCTGTACTGTTGTTTGTATTGTTTATTTTTTTTTTTTTTTTTTTTTTTTGCATTTGCGCTCTCAGTTTATTTTTTTATTTATTTTTTTTTTGCATTCGCGCTCTCAGTTTATCTTCTACTTTTGAGTTGTTTCGGATGCCCTCTTGGTATCTTCTGCCTTAATTTCAACATTTTTATTTGAACATCAAGCTTTCAAGTTGATTTTCTTTACTCTGGCATCCAATTGTACATTGCGTTTGAAAGTACCATTGAAAGATCATAATCCACAAGACCATATAACCTAGAAGTTAAC
Source organism: Mytilus coruscus (assembly GCA_017311375.1). NCBI lineage: Eukaryota > Metazoa > Mollusca > Bivalvia > Mytilida > Mytilidae > Mytilus > Mytilus coruscus. The sequence goes on along the minus strand of CM029604.1, from coordinate 44,608,088 downwards.
AACTATAGGTCACCATACGGCCTTCAATTGCATATTTAGAATGAGAAATAGTGACTTTCGGAGAAAGTTTTAAAAGCTGCTGTGACAGACTGATATCATTGTTCAATATGAGTAACACAGGTTTAACCATTAATAACAATATCTTAATTTGCCGGGTAGAAATATTTATTCGTGTTGTTGAATATTTACAGAGTTTCTGCCCCTGTTCTACAGTCACAGCCAAGTGGTCCAAAATCCGAATCATCATATTCAGTTGAAGTTCGGGACTATAAAGGAAGACCTCTGAGAAATCCTAAACGGAGATCGCCTGTCATTTTTCAAGCTGTTATGACTCGTAAGAATCAAATAATTTAGTATTCTGGATTGCTTAAGATATAATAGCTATAAACCATAGATTATCACCAAAATCAAAGTCATCATAATTAGCTGAAGTTTGGAAGTGTAAAGGAAACCCTCAGGAACTTGCTAAACCGAAATCACCTGTCATATCTCTCTCTCTCTCTCTCTCTCTCTCTCTCTCTCTCTCTCTCTCTCTCTCTCTCTCTCTCTCTCTCTCTCTCTCTCTCTCTCTCTCTCTCTCGATTGATTGATTGATTGATTAATTGATAATCAAGAGCCCGCTTTAAAAGTAAGATAAACTATTGTTAAAGACCTATGTTACCCTTCAGATGTCACTTGGGTTTTAATTGAGTTTTAGGTTTGTTGTCTCATTAAGAAATAAACGAGATATCTCTTTATTCATCTTTTAAAGTCAAAATATTTTATTTAAAAGGGATTGATTGGGCTTCAGTTGTGTTTTTAGGCGTGCATATGTGAAATAGTGAAAGATGTGAAGAAAATTCTGAACATGAATGTGTAATATGATGCCAAGTTTCTTACCTCTTTTATAATTCTGAACATGAATGTGTAATATGATGCGAAGTTTCTTACCTCTTAATTTTTGCTAATTTTTGCACCTTTTGTTTGTGGTATACCATCTTTTCCGCAAGTTTATTGTTTTCTGTTTGGTATTAAATTAATAGTTAAGATCTATTTTGTTACATCTGGTGATCCGTTTATTTGGCAATCTCCAATGGCAGTCAACAGGGTTTGAGAACATCCGTTGTTCGACCTGCTAGTCAAATGCGTTTTGTTAAAATATACTTTTTCACTTTTTTGGTCTTTTAGAAATTTTTTATATATAAATAGACAAGCACGTGCAATTGTAAAAGACGATTTTTCTAACTCTGTCGTATTTCATTTCATAGGTTAAAATATTATGTAAATTGTCGTTTTATCTCTATAATAATGATTTTTTGGGGGCCACATCAGTCAACAAAATGGTTCTCCTTGGTTGATCCATTTCCATTTCCGTTCCATTTTTGAATTTTGACATTCTTTTTTTTTAATAACTTAACGTGTTGAGTAAATGTCTACTCATCTTCAACTGCAGGTTAAATTAAAGGGACAGTAGCTGCCAAATCAAATCCACCGATTTGACCCAAATTCTTATATTATATTTATAACAAACTAAAATATAATATTCAAACTACAAAAAATCCAAAAGAAACAATTAACCCTGCATAGACTCGGGATAATGTATTAGAAAGTCATGCATATTTCAGATCAGACCCCATCTAAGTATCCTTCGAGATGACATCTGAACATTACCGATGTTCATTTAACCCGATATAAGCATTTGTCAGATTAAAAATATATATGTAAATCATCGTTTTACCTGTTCAAGAATGTTTTTATGGACTGGGTCATCAACGAAATGTTTATTCCTGGCTCCCTTGTTTCACTTTTCAATGATGGCATTATTTTCTTTTTAATGAATGAACACACTGACCACATGCTGAATACAAAAGTCCCTGTTGTCTCCCAGAGGGTATCATCAGCCCAGTAGTCAGCACTTCTGTGTTGACATGAACTATCATTGATATGGTCATAAGTATGAAATAACGGTTTATAAAACTTTAAATTTTTCGAAATATTTAGGATTTTCTACCCCAGGAATGGATTACCCTAGCTGTTTTTGAAAAAACGTTCGGAATTTTTGGTCCTCAATGCTCTCCAACTTCATACTTTATTTGGCCTTTTTAACTTTTTAGATTCGAGCGCCGATATAAGTCTTTTGTAGACGAAAAGCGTGTCTGGCGTGCAAAATTTTAATCCTGATATCTGTGATGAGTTTATTGGATACACTTGAATTTATAGAAAAAGATTCTTCCTGAGAAAATATATATATATAAAGTATTCTAGATACACACTTGATTAAAAAAATATGTGCAAGTGGCAAAGTTTCTTAAACGGAATTAGGAATATTATCGCCCTTTGCTGTCGAATTGCTAGACATAAAACCATTTGTAGTAAAAATGCACCTGGTTTAAGGGTAGTATTATTCTCTTTCGAAGTCCTTAATTCGTGATATGTATGAAAATAATATAAACAGAACCAAAATTAATTTTCAAAATAAACAAGGAATTTGTAAGAATCTTATTTAAAAAAACTATAGAAATTAACTTGTAAAGATCTATTTGACTATACAATAGCATCTTTTGACCGAATATAAACAAAAGTACTAAAAGAGAGGCGAAAGATACCAAAGGGTATATTCAAACTCATTAGTCGAAAACAAATTGACAAAGCAATGGCAAAAACGAATAACCACAAACAACAGTACACAAAACACAACATTAGAAAACTAAAGACTGAGCAAAACGAACTATCAAAACCCAGGGTGATCTCAGGTGCTCTGGAAGGATCAGCAGATCATTCTCCACATGTGGCATTCGTCATTGCTCATGCACTAATTGATATACCCCAATCTTGACACCATGCTATTGAAATTGGTAGATACAAAATTGTTTCCCTCGTAAACATTTTTCGTTATAAGCGTTCTGGATGATGAATCTTTTTTATTTTTAATTTTGTAAAAAAATATTAAACTAGACAGGTTTTCTTAATGATTGAAAACTTCAGTATAAAGATTTCAAAGTAAAATATGATGAAATATGTTATTAACTCCAACAACAAGCCAACAAGTGATTTAAGGCATATTCACCTCACTATGGTGAAATAGAATAACAGTTGTTATAGTTTTTCAAAAATTTAAAAACAAAAGCCAACTCGAGACAGTAACATTTTGATATATTTAAGATGATTTGTAATAAAACAAATGAGCTTAAGTTCCTCAAAAGCCTTAATGCATAGGTCCCAGTATACTACTCTGAATTGACTTGGCGCAAAATCACACGCGACTAGTAACTAGTAAATTCTGCATGAAGCAGAAGCTTTCATATACTCTAGACTAGTGTAATGTCCACAGGCACTTGTCTCAGAAAAATTTTTTCCTATATACCTTACTACAACACAAGGTACTTAACTCGCATTTTTGAAAAATGTCAGCCGGTCGCGAAATTCCGTTATATGCCGATTTCTCGGTTGTCAACCCCACTAAAACTTGTTATGTCGTAAATTTAAATTGATTTTTCTACACAATGGTGTATAACATGCCTACTTTTGTTGTCGGAATCATCCGTAGCAATCCTACCCAAGTATGTCAATCGTAATTATTTCGTCTACCGACGCCAAATTGGAAACACAAAACTCGCTGTAAATGATTAATTATAAAAATTATTTAAAAAAAAAAGTTAGTTTTTGTCTGAATAGAACTTATCACCCAATTAGTAAAATTGTATAAGATACCGTGAAAAAAACCTAACAAGTGTTATTTGTGGTATGTGTAATAAGTTACGATTTCTTTTTTTAGACACAAATTTTCCCATTACGCCAATATCGTTCAGACTCTCTCTGGACTTCACGTAAGAAATGAAAAAAGATCAGATAACTGCGAGAAACATTTAGACCTTCCCATAAAATTTGACCAATCGGAAACCGAGATATATAAAGATAGTGGGAAGATACCTTTTACTGCGAGACGTATGTTCCCAGTTGGCGTCGGTAGACGAAATAATCACGATTGACATACTTGGGTAGGATTGCTACGGATGATTCCGACAACAAAAGTAGGCATGTTATACACCATTGTGTAGAAAAATTAATTTAGATTTACGACATAACAAGTTTTAGTGGGGTTGACAACCGAGAAATCGGCATATAACGGAATTTCGCGACCGGCTGACATTTTTCAAAACTGCGAGTTAAGTACCTTGTGTTATATTAAGGTATATAGGAAAAAAAATTTCTGAGACAAGTGCCTGTGGTAGTGTCATCTGGATTTGATTTTGATTTTTGATTTTTTGGTGTTTTAACGCCACTTTTAAGCACCGCTTTTGGGCTATTTCGTGGCGGCCAGTTTTTATTTGATGGAGGAAGCCGGATTTCCCGGAGAAAACCACCGACCTTCGATAGGAAAACTGACAATCCTAGTCAATTAAGATTGGAGTCGAGTGCACCCACACGAGCGGGGTTCGAACTCACAACCTCAGTGTTGACTGGCTAGTGATTACAGTAGTAACTACTTAGACCATTTGGAATTCCAAAACATATACTATAGAAATGCATAGTGAATTCAAACATTAACATGAACTATGAAATATCCATTGCTGTCAAAATGTCACCAAGACTAAAAAAGACAGGTATATAGCAACCCCATCGCAAGAAATTTGAACCTTAATAAAGAAATCAATAGAGAATACATATTGAACTAAGAACTGTTCAATTGAATGACCAGAACTTAACCATTAAAACTCGCATCACAAAAATGAGGTTCTGTGAAAGAAAACTACTGAGTGAAGGAAACTTTCGTCTCAATACTAAAGAATGAAAATATTGGCTGATGAAATATCAAAAATGAGATAACTAATTAAATGAAATAAACATTAAAAGGAAATAATACGTGAAAGCTTGAAAAAAAAGTGAAGATTTGAAATAAAATAAATTCCGCGAATGATTTTGGCGCATAAAAAATCAAGTCTAACATGATGCAAATGAAAATTTGCAGCCTGAAGGTTATAACGTTACTTCTACTATTCAAATTTTGATAATATCACATCAAAACAGCAAATTTGAGGTAGGGGTTGTTTTATTTTTTGATTATTTTATAGTAATCGATATTTTATTCCTTATAATTTTTATTAAGTATGTATTTGCATTCAGGTATCACAGATCATATTTATTCGTTCATTGTGTGTTAATTTACGTTTTTTGATTGAGTTAATTATAAGCCTTCCAATTGATATTTTAAAGTGTTTCTTTCTATGTTGTGATGTTATACTATTGTTTCAGAAAAGGGAGAAGGTTTGGTACCATTAAAACGTTTAATCCCGCTGCAAATGTTTGCACCTGTCCTAAGTGCGGAATCTGATGTACAGTAGTTGTCGTCTGTTTATGTAGTTCATACGTGTTTCTCGTTTCTCGTTTTTATATAGATTAGACCGTGAGTTTTCCCGTTTGAATGGTTTTACACTAGTAATTTTGGGGCCCTTTATAGCATGCTGTTCGGTGTGAGCCAATGCTCCGTTTTGAAGGTCGTACCTTGACCTATAATGGTTTACTTTTATAAATTGTTACTTGGATGGAGAGTTGTCTCATTGGCACTCATACCACATCTTCCTATATCTATTTGTTCATTTGGGCAATTCAATATGGCAGCTCACTTTTTAGTTACGACATGTCAACTGTGGATTTGACGGTAAATTTTACCCAATGAAAAAAAATGTTACAAAAAAAAATGGCATTAGAATCAAATATGACTTTGGCACACACACTCTCCCACAGTGTAAAATAACGTCCCTGTTACCTTAAACTAAGGAGTAAGCGCTGAAACAAAATATTTTACAATAACCTAATAATCTATCAAAATAACATAAAAGATAAATACTATTGAACAGAATCAATCATTGGTGATCACCAACAACAAAACATACACTACTTGTCTCTCTTTCCAGAAAATTACACATCTAGCTATACAATCTGAAATATAATCAGCTTTCTGCTGTCAAGACTGTACCGCATGAACATCAAGAGATGTAAAAGTTCCTGATCTTTCTAACACTAACTGAACATCTAGAAACTTCGTCCGTAGGCTCTAGTTCATCTCTAGACTGAACTGTATGTATAGGTACATGTCTAACTGCCCGTACATCTATAGTCTAGATACTGCATATTTCACTATCAAATCTGTATCATTAATATTCTGTTCTGTGGAGTTGGCGTTCCTTTTAGATGATCATAATCCTTCATGGTCAGACTGATCAATATCCTAAACTATAGTCTCATTCAAGGCAGTAGGTGTTGTATCCTGAACTAATGTAACACCATTATCCACATCTAAGCGCTCCGTAATGGATGACCCAGGAGATTACTGACGAGTCTGAACACTAGGTATCTTTCTAGTTCTAGAAACCTGTACTTCTTTAACTCTTGGTGTAAGAGTAGGTTTTCAACTATATATCCTACTGGTAGTATAAGGTTCCTTTAATAAGTCTCTCCGGCCATCGCCCCTCTCTTTCTGGACAGGAAATACAAGTAGTTCCGTGTTTAGCGAATGACATACACGTCTTCCTACCATCTGTCGACAATCTTTTGTTTGTCATCATAAGCAACAATCGTAACTATTGTAAGGGCTTCCTTCTCAAATCTTGTAGGTTAGTATTCTGTTAAACATAAAAAATGGTGACTATCAAGTTCCTTCATGGCTAATTCAGTTATAGCTATGGACTCAGAATGCGATGTGTCCCTCCTAGTTTGCTTTATGATATGTGCTTAAGTTACTTTGCGTTCCTATAAGTGTTCTATAGAATCGATCTGTCATCCAGTGTTCCGTTAGGATATGGTGGTGTTCTGGATTAGTGTGTTCCAAGTATCTGGCCTAGCTCCTTGATCACCTTGCTTTCTTGATCAGCATCTAGATCTGGGTGTTGTCAGCTTGTTATACCGTAATGAATAGAGCTTCAGCTGTTGTTTTAGCTGTTTGCTGTCTTGTGTGTACTCCTTTGACATAACGGCGACTGAAATTATCTGTTATCACTAAGGTATTTTGCATTCCTTCTTTCGTTGGTGCCTATATAATAAAATCCAACTACACCATTGGTTGCGACAAAGTATTGTTAATCATGGGAGTTCGATGTTTTTTCTTCTTTCTCTTTATACACCGGTTTCAATGCTGTATCAACTCTTCTGTGTCTCTACGTATGGATGGTCAGTTAAGTTTATCGCGCACTAAAGATTTAGTTTATTCACATGACAAGGACGGCGCATTTCATCATGTAGAGCTTCAAGAACTATATAGGAACATGTGTTGCTGGTAAAACTAACACTGTCTGATTTACCTATCATCTATGGTTAAACGTACCTCCGTATACATCACCCATAATCGTCCACTGACCAAAGAGTCTTTATAATGGACCAGTCAATATTGTCTTTTATCTGCATATGTGTCACTTGCGTTAAGCAAGCAACAACCAATCAATCTGCATATGCATATCAATGTTGACTATCATGAATGTCCAACATCATTGCTTATGTATCAAAATAGGGTACTGATATAACTCGACAAATCACCTTGATGGAGTACTTTGATTATCTGTTTTAATATTTGCTTGAAATAACCTAGCAATGTATCTTCATCAGAAAACTAGTAGTTCTTTTCTGGACGGTACAAAATCTCAAAATGGTAAAGCAGCCAATGATGATGACCATCTGTGACATGTTGAGTCTAGATTTGCAGTGTTAAAAACAAATGGGAGGGTTGTACACTGGAAAGATGCCCATGAAGGTTATCATTAATTTTTTCTATGACTGCCAATCTGAAAGCCAGAAATATATTACGAACTTGGTTATGTATCCAAGTTTTATTCGTCCTTCGACTGTCATACGCAATGATCTGTTATTGACCGTAATGCTACTGATGATTATAATACTTTATTTCAAAATCAAATACAGCTTACAGGCATAAAGTACTGTTCTTAATCCAAGATTTCTACCGTTTGTATGCAACTAAAATGACTTCAGATGGTTTGCTTAGTCAGGTATCGGAGATGATGAGAATATCTTTTTCAATTGGTTAAAAGCTGTTTCTTTCTACATGACGTTCTTTCCTTTTTTGTTTTTTGTTTTTTTTGTTTTTTTTGTTTTTTTTGTTTGAATTGGCAATAAATCAGTTAATGGTCTTTTAATCTGGCTGGGCATCTCCCGTAATTTCCCGCGAAATCAATAAACTGTTCACTTCTTCCGGTGTTTTTTGATTTTGCCAAATAAGTACACGATCTGTTCTCTCTATGTTTGTCTCATCAAAATTCTCCAATACTTTATGGCACACATACTTGACACGAAGTAGAAAGAAGAAGCACTTTCCTGTTGGTCGCTTCTTATCGGCGTTTCTGATTCTATCTAATACTTGTTTTAATAGTTGAAAATTTTCCTCACATGTGTTTGAAAATATAATAACGTCATCGATGAATATGTTACAGATGTGCATGTGAGAATCATGTAGACGACCTTGCATCAGCCGTTGATAGTTGCTGGAGTGTTGGTTAAACCGAATGGCATGTGGTTATATACTTAGATAATCCAAGTGGACCAACTTTAAAGACTCTACTTGCTTTCTTCCAATATTTCAATCTGGTGATTTACAAATTTCATATATATCACCGAACTTGTCTTTTATGTGAGACAGAGCATAAACATCTTTCTTGATCTTGTTGTTCAGCGGCCAAAGATCCACACACTGTCTCAGAGAGTTGTCCTTCTGAAATACTTATACTGAGGTGAATAAGTATGCATTAAAAGACTAGCAGATGATACCATCTCTAACTAGTTGATTGATGTGACTCTGTATGTTTAAGAATCATTCTGTGATATTGTTGAAGTGGTGTTGGATTCTCCAGCTCTATTTCGTGTTTCACCAGATGAGTATGTTCAGCATCATTGTTGCGCTTATCAAGATTTCTCTGTAACAGTGTTTAAGCGATACAATATTAATTTGCTCAGCAATCTTTACCGGGTCTAGAAATTGTGTTGTAGCGTTATCTTTATCGCTGAATAGCTGATCTTCGATGGTGAAATGCTATATTTCAGCAACAATTCACTTAGGTCGAAGATAACTGTTCTTGTACTTACATTTATGACATTGGCGTTTTTTGTATTGTGAGTTGCGTCTTGATAATTAGTCATAGAATGAGTGATATTCATGTCTGATGGCATGATTGAATGCTAAGTTTGTTGGACTAAGTCTTCTTGTGTATGATAAGTCAAGCCTTTGTCGGTGTAACCAGAAAACTTATTTTACTGTTGGATTGAATGAAGATGGTCTTTTTCTCAGAGATTTTAATGACAGTAATATGTTGTTGGTGCAATGCCGGTAAGTCGGCGGTTCTCTATAGAAATCACTGTGTGTTAGTCCGTCAGCTTTTCTATGTCGCACCATGTCAAATTTGCCTCAACCGAGTTCAATGATTTTCATGCATATTACAGAAGGTCCCTTTACGATTGGAAACAAAATTGTTGTTAAAACTTACCTACACATTTACAGTGCCTCATAAATTGAACTCCTTATTTATGAAATAGTTTTCAACCAAAAAAAAGTATCAAGTTTCAAAAGATGTAAACAATAAATATACTCCCAAGTACACATATTACTATACGTCAGTACACAAAAGTCAAGGTCAAATATCAATACCAACATGATGCCTAATATACATTTACCACATACAATGTCAACAAAAACAAGCATTGCATGTGCAAAATACAAAACACTATATGTATTACTTAAGAAATAATTCATGGGTGCTTGAATATATCGTGATTTTACCACGGGTTGGCACTTTATGCTAAATATTTTACCCTGAGCGATAGCGAGGGGTAAAATATCGGCATAAAGGGACATTACCCGTGGTAAAATCACGATATATTCAAGCCCCATGAATTAATTCGATTCTAATAGGACAAATACGGCAATTCTTTTGGATCGAAGCGCTCTAGGTGAAGGCAAATATTTGCCGTTCCCATAAACAAACGCACTATTCAATTGACGTAAAAGAACGGAGCAAACTGAATTAGTGACATGCTTAAACTATTTACAATAATGTTGGTAAATAGGTTTGGATGAATTTAAATAAGAATTTTATCTATATGTCTAATATGTATAAAAAAATTGGATTATAACTCATTTTAGCATCGTTTGTTTACGTTTCCTTGTCGTGATGATTTTCGGTTTCACAAGCGTGTATTTTCCCGTAAAATCCTCATATTCTTACGTCATCGTTGTATGACGTCGGGTAGCTCATTCATAAAAAAGCATATGACGTGGGATTACGATCGGAACAGCCCAAACAGTATATTCATATTTTACCACTGCTGTGTACTCAAGCGTATGAAGAACGTCATGTTAGAATATTAGATATACCCCTGACGGCGTCAGCCCGGTAGGTTATTTCCAATTTACGCGATGACTTAATGGTCAATGCAAATTGATATCTTTATATAATTAAGAAGGGAGGCCTTCTAGGAAAGATCACACAAATAAACAAATACAAACATTAACAACAAAGAACAAAAACATGTATGACTATCTGGTGTAATGTTTAACAGTAACAACAAAGTGTTTTCCAGTTTTATCAGTAACACTTCATAAAAGTTACAATACAACCACTAGTCAAGGAATCTTATAAAATTGATGTGAATTAAACTAAATATATGTGTCGTCACTGTAATAAAATAACCTCTCTACGTCTTATTGTTGTGGCTTGCTATTTATTTCCCGCAAGAAGAGATAGTTCTCGTATCAAACTGAACTGGGTGTGATATGAATACCACAAATTCTGCAATTTGATAAAAAAAAAAAAAAAAAAACAATTGCTGCATTTCCATTGGCTATTCGTGAGGTCAATTATGACTAGCAAACGTCGTGAAAATTAAAATCACAAATATACTGAACTCCGAGGAAAATTCAAAAGGAAAGTCCCTACCTAATCAGATGGCAAAATAAAAATCTCAAACACATCGAACGAATGGATAACAACTGTCATATTCCTGTCTTGGTACAGGCATTTTCTTATTTGACACTGAACTACAATAGTCTATATATGGTAGAATATATGCATTATAAAATAGTTGTCTTGTGTGTATAGGCAAATATACTTTAATTTTAAACAAAAGTGATATTTTAGATGAGATAATCTTACACATACGATCAACATGATCTTCCCAGCTTAAATTTTCATCAATGTCAATTCCAAGTAATTTGAAAGAATGGACATTTTCAATACATGTTTCATTGACGGTAATACATAATTCTGATAGTTGTGTAAGTTTTGTTTTGAACCCAATTTCATACACTTTGTTTTTGTGCATTAATTTTCATACTGTTACTGTTACACCAAGATTGTATAGCATTTAAATCATTTTGCAATATGCTGTTTATTTTTCAATGTTTTTATTATGAAAATGCAATGTTGAATCATCAGCATATAAATCCATGTCAGATTGTTTAACATGAAGTGGTAAATCATTTATATAAATTAAAAATAACAGAGGACCTAAAATAGAACCTTGAGGCACTCCATATTTTACAAACGTTTTGTCAGATTTAATGTTAGCGTATTGAACTTCTTGTTGTCTCTCAGACAAATATGATTTTATCCAATCTATCGTATGTTCTCCGATATGATAAAATTTTAACTTTTCTAAAAGTATGGCATGGTTAATAAGGTCAAAAGCCTTACTGAAATCTAAAAACACAGTACCAACTATTTCTCCATTATCTAAATATTTTAACCATTCATCAATTAGTTTAGTCAGCGCTGTTTGACATGAATGACCTTGCCTGAAACCTGACTGAGCGATATGTAACAATTTTTATTATTTAAGAATGCATATAACTGTGTATATACATGTCTCTCAAAAATTTTAGATATGGTATTTAAAATAGAAATTGGAGGGAATATCTGTTGATCCTCCTTTATGTATGGCAGTTACTCTTGCAAGTTTTAATTTTTGCGGAAAACGATTTGACGTTATACTTTTGTTTATTAGAAAAGTTAGTGATGGCGATATTATCTCTGCACTTAGCTTTAAAAATTTGGGACCAATTCCATCTAAACCTGCGGATTTATTAATATTAAGGTGTTTTAGTTGTGAACACACCTCTCCAACAGAAATGAGTTTTAATTTAAAATTTTCAGTTTCATTTAATTTTTACTAGTAAAGTTTGTAGCTTAGAAAATCCATATCTGAAGTATTATTTCCAATAAGTTTTTCAGCTACGGAAGAAAATGAACATTTAGTGTATTAACAATATCTTGGGGTTATAAGCAGTTTGATTTTCATACTGCATTTTAGGTGGGAAAATATTATCCATTTTTGGATTTAACTCTTTAATGTGATTCCAAATTTCTTTACAATTTTGGAGCTAGATATAGCGTTTTGATAATATTCCTTTTGCATTAAATATTAACGACGTTGTTTTATTACGCCACTTTTAAAGTTTACCCAATCTTTTTGAATGATACATATTTCTGTATTGAATGGAATTTTAATTTCTTCATTGAACCATTCGGCTTGTTTAAATGTTTTACTCTTTTAGTTTTCATTGGTACGTGCTTGTTAATAACTTGATTAAAAGTTCATACCATTTGTCGACAGAAATATCAATATCTTCTTCCATTTCAACAATATGAAAAGGGGTTTGATGTAAATCTGCACAAAAGGCATCTTCATTAAAGTTTTTGAAACACCTATACTTTATTTCGATATGATTTTCTTTCTTTACCTTTATATTGATTTTCTATTTAAGCATACAGGGTAGTGGTCACTTAAAGCATATGAAGGAACATGACAATGAGCAATATTTTCGGGATTAGTAGTGTAAATATGATCAATAAGAGTTTCTGATTTGTCACAAATACGTGTTGCAGTGCAAATTTGTTGTTGAAGATTAAAATGGTTTATGAAATTCATCCATTTTTTATTTTCAATTTTTATCAAGTCAATATTAAAGTCCCCCATTAAAATGATCTCTTTGTTTTCTGAAAGAGCTGCATTAAATTCCTCCTCAAAAAGATCTATCCAGGACTGAGGGGAATTTGGTGGTCTATAAACAGTACAAATGAAGAAAGGTTTAGATTTTGGAAATTCTACCTCTAACCATAAAGTTTCTAATGTGTTTATTGATAAATCAGATCTATTTTTAACTGCAATAGAATCTTTGACATAAACCAATAGACCACCACCATCCTTACTCTGGCGATCTTTTCTGAAAATTTTGTATCCTGGCACTTTACATTGTTCATTGTTAATATCAGGTTTTAAGAATGTTTCAACTAATCCAAATAAATCTAAATATCTGTTGTTTATAGTAATTATATTCTTTAACTCGTCAAATTTAGATAAAATATGTCTAATATTAAGGCATACAGCATTGAAACCTTTACATTTTAGATTAAGATAGTTTTTTTATGTTTGTTTCTATCACTTTTAGGTTTTGAGCCAAAGCTATTAGTGCAAATACCATTTTCTGATTTATGACAATTTTCTCTGGAATTTTGTTTTAAAATCTCAGCTTCAGACATAGAGTTTTAAGTACGTATACATTTTGATGTATTACAATTTGGACATAAATTGAGAAGTATATCAAAACTGTTATGAAGAAGTAATGATTTACTATGATTTGAGAATTTGTCTACAAATTGAAATACATCAGTTTTATCCTAAAATGTGTGACAGTCTTTATAATGATGACCATAAAAGCCACAATTAAAGCAGATACCATTGAATGTATTTACAATGCCTTGTCTTTTACCATGCTGTTCATTATTTTCATTATTGGACTGAGAACTATTTGTGCGGATGAAGATGTTTACAACCTTGTTAATGTTTCTAAGTAGCTGAATTGTACCCTGATTAGTAAGGTGTATGCCATCACGGTGATAGTAAGTAGACACAAGATCGCCGCCTCTGGAAACAAATGCATCCGTCTGTTTGATGATTTTAAAGTTAAGTTCTGTTGAAATTCTATGTAAAATAGTATTATAAACATCTGTATTAACATTCCGTCTTGGACAAATTTCTGATACGGCAATATCAATGCTTGGGTTTATAGATCTGGCAGTTTTTATCATAAACTCGTAGTTCTCTCTGAAGGCTTCTGGTTGTATTCTGGACGAGGCATCATTTCCACCAACAACTAAAATTATACTTGTATAATGTTGAATATTAGACTTTCTAATTTTTTCTGTTAAAATCGGGACTGTTGCTCCTCTATTTGTTCGTATGTCAACATCTTTTCCAATTTTGCTTGCATCAATTCCTTTAATAATTGAACTTCCTATTATTAAAGTTTTATCTTTCCGATCGTCTGGGAATGTTTGAAAGTTTTTTTTTTGTTTGAGATTGATCTAATGCCTTTGATGTGCTGGCTGTGTTGCTGTTGTTAATAATATTAACATTACGATATTCTATATTTTCATTTCATTTTCCATCTCAAGAGTTGCGTGTTTAGCGATGCGCTGACTACGGCTTGGTATATCTTTTACTCTATCAGAGAGGCTTTGTATTTTATTGATCTCAGAAAATGGTGGATTGAACCTGGTTATATAGCTAGCTAAACCTCTCACTTATATGACAGTCGATCAAATTCCATTATATTGACAACGATGCGTGACCAAAACAAACAGACACAATATGTAAAATGCAAAAATAGGGGTACAGCAGTCAACATTGTGTTATCATCTTAATCACTATAAAAACAAACAAATGTAACAAAGAAGCACAAAAAGGCATACATCAAATTTAACATCCTCATTTTGCTTATTATACGATTATATTTATCTATGTAAAATCCACCCATAAAGGATGGAAGGTTTTAAGTATAACGGGGTACATAAGTACAGAGCCACGTAAAATGGATATCACAAAAAACAGACTTAACAGTAAAAGTAATATTAGTAAATAAAATAATATTGTAGTTCAAAGTATGACGTGACGGACTTCTTTTCCTCCGTGGCAACGCGGTTTTTTCACTTCCGCTTTTAGTGTTGTCTTTATCATCATTTACTCGGTTGATCATCATTGACGAGGAAAAAAAGATTCAAATCGAATGCGTTTAACAGCGATTTTGAATGGACGACTTACCTAATTGAAGAAGTAAGTTCAACGTGTTACCATTCTGTGATTGAGAGAAGCCGTCATTTTAAATCCCGAAATTTATTGATATGCGATTTCTTTAATATAAGAATGAATACACATTTCGTTTTCTTGAAAATCTTCTTTATGTCAAATTATATTCAATTTCGAAACGTTAACAACGTATTAAAATGTCTTGTGTTTACTTTTAACACGGGAAGCATAGCTATCATGTCAAGCTGTTTAGGTGACAAAGACGTAAACAAAGCTTCCCAGAATTTCTCATTTATAAAATTTCTATATGAAAGTAATGACAAAATGTTTTGTTTATTTTGCATTGAAATGGAAATAATAACTGTTTTAGGGATGCAAATGCATCTGTGGTCTCGCTGAAGCATGATTTCCTCAAGTGCGTGAGGTCGTTAGTTCGATTCCCATCCGGGCCAAACCAAAGACTTGAAAATTGATATTTGCTGCTTCTCCGCATTTAAAAGTAAGAGCAAGACTGTTCGGCTCTGAGTTAGAACAACGTGTTCTGGTAGGGGGACTTGTCTACCTGCGCACTGTTACCATGAACTTGGCCGTTAAAAATGCGACTCAGCGTGTCGGTGTAGTACAAATCCGGGGTTCATATTCATTTATCATTCACATTTTCTCGTCCTGATATGCATGTTGTATTCCATCACCATTTAACGAAGTTAAAGCTTGAAAAAAACAGAACCCGTTTACTCTTATGCAACCGCAAAAACTAGGGAATTTCCCGGAAAATTCAAAGTATCCAAGCAGAAATCACGTACACAGTCCGCGTCTTCGCTGATAATTATCAAATGTGATACCAATTAATGACAATATAAAACTAATGTATCGAATGCTTTAATACTATTATAAGTTTACATTCTGTTATTAAACAATTCAATATTCAGATTTGGATTTCTGCACCTAGTTATTTGTTAAATGTTTAAAAGTGAGGTATAACAAAGGAAAGTATGAAATCAAATACTGAAGCCAGAAACTAATGGCTAAAATATAATAAATGATGCAACTAAATAATAATAAAACTATATTGAATAATTCTATTCTTCGTTTTGTTATTTTAAAACACAATATTACACAATAATAAAGCATGATGTGTTACATGTAAATAACTGCATACTTACGCCTGAATCCTATTTTTAACAGCTGCTGGAAATGATACCGCGTTTACCGTCTCCAGTTGTAAAATATTCTCAGATGACAAAAAGAAAATCAGAAATGTGTTAATAAATGGGTAAGTAATGGGATATTTTCATTTTACTACAACTTTATGTAATGCATTAGATTTTTGCAAGGCCCTTGCCGTCAAGTTAACTGTATAATTTGACACATTGCATCGCACATATTTATTTCAACAAAAGTGCATTTTTATTCAGCCATGTAAAGAAACACGGATATAAACATGGTTCCAAATCCAGCAAATACTTAACAGATTCTTTAAACTTTCGAGAGTTGGCACATAAAAAGTATTCGATTTTCAGGGTCTTTGTTTAAACTACCACTTTCGAATATTCCATGATAGGACAGTATTAATGAATTATCAGTCCATGTAAAATTCATGCAATTTAAAAAAAATTCAAATGAATGAGGCCTTCAAATATTTTTTTTTTTTATTATTTGAATATCTATTGAGTATATATAATATGGGTAATGGTTTGACTCGAATGATACAAAAAGGCACTGCAAAGATCATGGAGTTATCATCCTTTACATACTTTTCACAATACATAATTCCATAAGATTTTTATTTCATATCAACATACGATATAATAGAAATCATAGGTTCATTATGAAAGAACTTTATAGTCTCAACAAAATATCAAAAATAATGATGTGTAGACTTTCCATCCGTGAATCACCTTTTGCATGATTTTAAATGAAGTGGAACAGACACGAAACATGGTGAAATGGGCATTCCACACTGAAATCCAAGTATTTTTAACAATAATTTGTGACTCTTTCAGTGAAGGATCCAGGGCGTAAAGGGCTGACAACCCTCTCTTCCTTTGATCGGCAAAATAATTTTGAAAATGTTTTCACATTTACATATAAATTTTTAGTTATAAAATCGTTCACAAAAAGTCGCCTAGCGAAGCTATATCTTCAATTAATAGGAACTACGCCCCTTTTCAAAAATTCTAGATCCGTCCATCGCTATACTCACTATTATTGAAACTGAGTCGGTTCAAAAACAAAAGAAAAAGGTTTTCTCCAAGAATTTGATTTGGAACCACTAGTGGTAGGTCAATGATATTTGGTATGCAGCTGTATTAGCGTTGGCACGTTTCATTGCAATGGAGATTATTTGGCTCCGCCCCCTCAGTCATGGTCTGTTGACTTTGAAACTTTTGTTTAGTATTCATGTATGAGTTAGGTCAGTTTGTGGGGAACCAACAGTGGTAGGTCAATGATGTATGGTATGCAGCTGTATTAGCATTGGCATATCTCATTTTTTAAAGATTATTTGGCCTCGCCACCTCAGTCATGGTCTATTGACTTTGAAACTTTTGCTGTTTAGGTGTAGATTAGTTTGTGATTAGGTCAGTTTATGGAAAACCTATAGTGGTAGGTCAATGATATATGGTATGCAGTTGTATCAGCATTGGCATATCTCATTATCACAGAGATTGTTAGGCCATATCTCTGTGACAGTATATTTTTTATTAGATTGTTGAAAATGTCCTTTTTTGTGTCCTTTCTTGTTTTTCTTTATTGCTATTCAATGTATGATACTTTTAAAGATTTCAGATATAAAATAACGAAAATTAAATTATCTTTTTATCCAAATGCTTCTACGGTGCATCATATTCTTTTCTGTTCATCTTAATTAACTTTGATTCGTGGACTTCACTGGAGGTATATGAAATTGTTCATGGGAGCAGTTGATATAAGTAACTTAATCAGGTGATTGAATTCTCTTAAAAGGTCATATAAAGAAAAGAAAATTACCTACTGTGGAAATAAATATAACAGACATCACATTTATCACGTTCAAACACTTAGTCTATTTTGGTTGAACTCAACTCCAAGTGTGTAGAAGGATAATCTGGATGGTTAAAGGTGCTGATATGGCATGGAGTCGTTGAAAAATAACATTAAACGTGCCTTTTCACACTTTTTGGTGTTTGCAATCATCGTTTTATATATTTTACTGTTTAAACTTTTTGGTCATTAACGTAAAAGATGAAGACACTTGCAGAAACATGTGTTATGTGTACGATGATAATATCACACGTGTTTTAAACTCTTCTTCCAAAGTTTGTGAGTTTTGACATCAGAAAAGCAACATTTTCGAAATTAATACAAAAACAAAGAAATTTTCAAAGGTTCAAGCAGCAAATTTTTTTGTTTTTTTTTGTATTTTTTTTTTTTTTTTTTAATAAATTTTAGTGAAATAAAAACACGAAAACTTTAAATACACGAAACATTAAAAGCTAAAAGTAATTAAAAGGCGGCCAAATATTTGACTTGAAGGGCTTTGTCAACGGTTGTTGAACAGACCATAGAAAGGCGAGGTTTCATTGATTTATGTTTTTTTTTAAATATGTTTATACCTTTAAAAAGTTTTAAATTAATTAAAAATGAGTGGCTGATATTTCTTAGAATTTTGTAAAAATTATAAGGAAAATGAACATCTTTATTTCATGGGAGGCCTTTAAAAAAAGTGCATCCCTTGCCCCCCTCCTTCCCATCCGTTTAATTCTGGGACTGCCCTAAACGATTAATACAAGAAATAATAATAATTAAGAAAATAAATGGTAATGATCTACAACTACGTTATAGCAAATCAATCTATATGTCGTTACTATATTTCAAGGACAAATACATAGATTATTATTGTTTTCAGCTGCGGAACAGGCTTCCCTTTCAAAGTAACAGAAGGTTTTACTATGAGAGGAACTAAAGGGAAAAGTCCAATTTTTAAGCTATTCACTTTAAAAAGAGGACACCGATTAAACATTGCATGCAATTTCTTCGTATGTGACGGAAACTGTGATGGGGTAAGCTACGTTTATTTTACAGTCTTTTAAACATAATAATAAGTTCTAAATGAGAACGAATACCGCATGATTAATTTGGTCATGATTTGTGTATCGAGCGAACGATTAACACATAACAAAATTATGATTAATGTGTCCATAGGTAACTACATTGAAATACGGGAAACTTTGCTATTATCACTCGGTTAAATCCATTGTTTTTATTCATGCAGTTGTTTTTTTTTTTTTTTCTTCTGAAATCCAAAGTATGTACGTTAGCCGATGACAACATAAAATTATTCTTTCGATTAGCTATCAAAACAACACACTTGTGCTGCATTTAGAAACATTTTACTCATGAAACAATGGATACCAAATTAAATGTTCGAATATACAAAGACAGATAATTGTGATAAAACACTGTCATAACTTTCAAATTCAGCTTAAATCAGCTTAAAACCAGCAACGACATTTTGAAGTTGTTAAGATGATGGCATCATTTGGCATTCTGGGGTTTAAATGAACCATTGTATAGTAAACATCGAAATGCCTCACAAAATCTTATCATACACTATATGTCACATTTATGAACAAGATAATGCTGCATGATATTAATTCATTGTCAATAACACTACGAAATTTGTCAACCAAAAGGTGTCGAAATACAGTTAGCTTAAAATTCATTAAATGATAGCATAATTTAAAATCCTTATGGATTTTGTCAAGGATTATGCGAGTCAATTGGCAAAACATGAAACGGGATAGATGCTAATTCTACATGGATCAAGGCTGTTATGTGGTTGCTAAAATACTATAAGACGAACTTTTCTCATCACTTGGTTTCCGTCTCCGTCGTTTGTAAACTTTTAAAAAATCTTCTCCTCTGAAACTACTTGGCCAAATTCAAAAAAAAAACATGGCCTGAGTGGCTCAAAATAGAACATAGCAGACCTAGGTCTAGTCTACCACCGACGAAAAAAAATTCTTAAGTTAACTTGAAAGCAGTCAAAAAGTCTGCTCCAAGTTAACTTTTTTTAGGATTGCACTCATCTGTATTATTTTTAGCTCACATGGCCCGAAGAATCTTTCTCATCACTTGGCGTCCGTCGTCCGTCGTCGTTAACTTTTACAAAAATCTTCTCCTCTGAAACTACTTGGCCAAATTAAACCAAACTTGGCCACAATCATTATTGGGGTATCTAGTTTAAAAAATGTGTCCGGTGACCCGGCCAACCAACCAAGATGGCCGCCATGGCTAAAAATAGAACATAGGGGTAAAATGTAGATTTTGGCTTATATCTCTGAAACCAAAGCATTTAGAGCAAATCTGACATGGATAAAATTGTTTATCAGGTCAAGATCTATCTGCCCTGAAATTTTCAGACAAATTAGACAACCCATTGTTGGGTTGCTGCTCCTGAATTGGTAATTTTAAGGAAATTTTGCCGTTTTTGGTTATTATCTTGAATATTATTATAGATAGAGATAAACTGTAAACAGCAATAATGTTCAGCAAAGTAAGATCTACAAATAAGTCAACTTGACCAAAATGGTCAGTTGACCCCTTTAGGAGTTATTGCCCTTTATAGTCAATTTTAACCATTTTTCGTAAATTTTGTAATCTTTTACAAAAATCTTCTCCTCTGAAACTACTAGGGCAAATTTAACCAAACTTGTCCATAATCATCATTAGGGTATCTAGTTTAAAAATATGTCCGATGACCCCGCCCGCGAACCAAGATGGCCGACATGGCAAAAATTGGTAAAATGCAGTTTTGGCTCATATCTCTGAAACCAAAGCATTTAGAGCAAATCTGACGGGATAATATTGTTCATTAGGTCAAGATCCATCTGCCCTGAAATTTTCAGACCAATCAGGCAACAAGTTGTTGGGTTGCTGCCCCTGAATTGGTAATTTTAAGAAAATTTTGCAGCTTTTGGTTATTATCTTGAATATTATTATAGATAGAGATAAACTGTAAACAGCAATAATGTACAGCAAAGTAAGATCTACAAATAAGTCACATGACCAAAATTGTCAATTGACCCCTTAAGGAGTTATTGCCCTTATAGTCAATTTTTTACAATTTTCATAAATTTTGTAAATTTTTGTAAATTTTTACAAAATATTTTCCACTGTAACTACTGGGCCAAATTCATTATAGATAGAGATAATTGTAAGCAGCAAGAATGTTCAGTAAAGTAAGATCTACAAACACATCACCATCACCAAAACACAATTTTGTCATGAATCCATCTGTGTCCTTTGTTTAATATGCACATAGACCAAGGTGAGCGACACAGGCTCTTTAGAGCCTCTAGTTTATTAATACTAGCATTTGTTTTACACTTGACGTCCCCATCTCCAAGTATATGATTTGGTGCGAGCTTGATACTGTAGTGACATTTTTCTGCTGTTAACGACTGTATGATGACCTATAGCTGTCGGTGTCCTTTAATATTGTCTGATTAACTTGACATACATCTCTTATCTATATCTTAATGTCAACCCCATTTTATAAACAGCTTGATCAAGTTTTTAGATATTGACAATTTACTTTAGAACGCAACACATTCTCCAACAACACTTAACGAAGAAGAAATCGTGCACAATGATGGGTCTGTGTTATGGTTCTTTGTAATTTTAATCAAAAATGAATGTACTAATTCTAACAAAAAATGATGAGAAGCTGACATCATCGTAATGCTTTAATTTTTGTCATTGGTAACCTTTTTGTTGTATTTGTCGGTATATATTTTTTAAAATAGTCGATACTGTTGGAACCAATTGTGTTTCTCTTCTCGCTAAATTATTATTTTATTTGTATAAGACAGACTTCTCTCACTTGGCACATTGAAGAAAAATAAACAAAACAGATTATTTTGTAGATGATGTCCTTTCACTGAATTGTTTAAATTTAGGCGACTAGATTTATCTCATATATATACAATACAATTATACATGTAGGATACAACAGAAACCACCATGTTTGCTTCATAAACATTGACTTGCATAAAGAAACCCACAGTAAAGGTCTGTTAAGACCGTATTCTTTACAAATAAATAGATTACTCCAACTCTCACATTGTTGGTTTTCCAGTTTTATGTAGCAACAATTCAGCACAAGTGTATGGAGTACATATCTTCCAGTTGATACGATATTCAAGGGTGTGTTTCACTATCTAGTTTTACCTGTTGGGACATAAGTATCAACAAGGAAAAGCTACTTAACCAAAGTTTTATTATCTTCTTTGTTTTTTTTTGGTGCATGTAGCTAAAATTATACCTTCCTTTAATATCTGTTGTCTTATAAACTAATGCGCCTGGTCACTGAGTTTTATTAACATTACAAACACAGGAACTTACTCTGCCGAAGCACCTCTGCTCTGCTCGTCCTTTTTTTTTTTTTTTTTTTTTTTTTTTTTGTCGGGTAGGTCAATTCTGAGTTCGGATTTCTGTTATATCATATGGTCTATTTTGTGCCTCTTTTTCCTTTATGCCATTGCATTCACTGTCCTGGTTTTTTGTGGATTATTTTGCTTTGCATTATATTTGCATATAGATCGAGATGCCAGTAGCATCAATATAACTGATCCATTGGTGTGATCTTACTTCCAGTAACCGCGTTAACTCTGTTGTACATAATATTTCATTACTGTCATCTTCCATGTCAAATGTCCCTCATAATTCTTCCAATTTACTATTTTCTGCATAAGCCTGTGATAAAGCTGTTTTACGTCTATAAAATTTCATATTTGTATTGTTATTTCAGAGTTCCTGCCAAAAGACATAATAACTGTAGAATTGGAATAATCGGCTGTTTAAATAAAATATATTCTTCGTAATATATATTTGTTCTTTGTATGTAATTCGTATGTTACACATTTTATGTGTATATGTGCTATAATGTTGCATGCAACTATATTAAATATTATGTTTTATAATACAACAGTTTACCGGACCAGTGCGAGCTTTTATCGTCAATAAACGCCCTCGTCTGTTGCAAACATACAAAGAAAACCAATAGGCCGATAAATATACAAAACATGGCCAGCGTCATTCAAAGGAGTCTAGTCTCATAATCATTTTCGATGATATGTACGATTAATTACCGATTTCTTTATATTTTCAATCCAGTAGAAATACGTTTTACCTCTTTATGGTCTCTGGACTGAAATATTTCAGGAAAATGACAGCGTTGTTCCTCCTTGTAGTAACTGAGGTGATAATTGATTTCTAAACATAAATAGATTATAGTTGTTGCAGTTACAGACACGATACCATATGCATTCTGGTGTCGTTTAAGTTTATCTTTTTGCCCTACTTACGGCAATCAGACTTTGAAAGTTTCAAGAAAAAATAATTGAAACTACATTGTATTGTCAGCAAGGTTTCCTGCTTATGATTAAAGGCACAACAAAATAAACGATCGTAAATATATTAAAACATAAAAAAAAGACAAGGTTATTGTTTTGGATGTATATAATGCATTGATTTTATTCTTCATTGTATAACAACACAATAAAGGTTCAATTTGCATTAGGTAATGATTGCAATTTGTTTATTTTTCATCAAAGGAAAAATATATAAAATGCAAATGATTGGAAGAGGTCATTCCAATTTCCCCTGAATTCATTTCACACCAGTCTTTTCTTAATTTCAGTCTCGCGGCACGCACCATCTGTGTACTTTGAAATTCTAAAAAATGCATGGCTTCTAAACAGATCACTCACCAAATTATAAACACAAAACGATGGCCTTAAACCTCTATTTTGTCAGATTTTGCCAATTTTTAGTATTTATTCAAAACATGTATAAGAACATTCTTAACAAAAACTAAAACTCTAATGGAATTAAAGCTTTATGTTGTCTTTTGGATACAAATTAATTTGTTTTGTCTTGCCTTGACGGAGTCAAAAAGCGAGACATAGGTATGCTGTTTCCGGCGGCGGCGCCCGCCGCTGCCAACAATGTATTAGTTTGTGAATAGGAAGCACTAGTGGTAGGTCAATGATATTTGGTATGCAGTTGTATTAGCATTGGCACATCTTATTTCTATGGAGATTATTTGTCCCGCTCCCCTCAGCCGTGGTCTATTGACCTTTAAACTTTTGCATAGTTTACATGTATTAGTTTGTGATTAGGTCAGTTTATGGGGTACCACTAGTGGTAGTTCGATGATATATGGTATACAGTTGTATTAGCATTGGTACATCTCATTTCCATGGAGATTATTTGGCCCCCGCCCCCTCAGGCGTGGTCTATTGACTTTGAAACTATTGCATAGTTTACATGTATTAGTTTGTGATTAGGTCAGTTTATGGCAAACCACTATTGGTAGGTCAGTGATATATGATATGCAGTTATATAAGCATTGGAACATCTCATTCCATGGTGATTATTTTGCCCCGCCCCCTTAGTCCTGGTCTATTGACTTTGAAACTTTTGCTTAGTTTACATGTATTTGTTTGTGATTAGGTCAGTTATTGGGGAACCACTGGTGGTAGGTCAATGATATTTAGTATTCAGTTGTATTAGCATTGGCATATCTCATTTCCATGGAGATTTTTTGGCCTTTCCCCCTCAGTCGTGGTCTATTGACTGAAACTTTTGCTTAGTTTACATGTATTAGTTTGTGATAAGGTCAGTTATTTGGGAACCACTGGTGGGAAGTCACTGATATTTGGTATGCATATGTATTAGCATTGGCACATCGCATTTCCATTGAGATTGTTTGGACCTGTACCTTAAGTCATGGTTCAATGACTTTGAATATTTTGCATAACTTGCATGTTAAAAGTATTGCTATTTTAATCTCAACATTTGCATTTTACTATCAAAATAACAAAAAGGCGAGACATATCTCTGTGTTAACAGTTTATGGTTGGATACGTCCGTCCATGCAAAATTTCACTGGAATTTGCAAAGACCAGAATAGATTTGAAGAAGAGATATATAGGGTTTCAATTGATTTAAGGTCAAGGTAACAATCAAAAGGGCTATGTCACAGATTGGGGAAAATTTGGCATGCAACTTTGAATAGTAGAACTTTAACTGAAAATCGAAAAAAAAAACATTTATCTCTTATTTCATGAAATATTACTTAATTGATTCTATCAAAATAGATTAACAGTTGTATAGAAAGCACATAGAATCTCCATTTACCAATGCATAGATTTTATATGCTGTTGATACGTAAATTTTTTTATAAATTTCCGTTTGAATGTAAAATAATAATTGGGCCACCTACTTTGTTTTTACGGTATAATACATTATTCAAAGTGTTGTTCTATAAGGTGAAAAAAAAATATCACAAAACGTCGAAATAAGCGTTACGTCATCCGTTGTAAGGCGTAAAACGTCGATTTTTTTAAACGTTTTTTCACTACCAACTATGGATTATTCATGTATCAATTTTTAAGAAAACTCTATGCCTTTCTAATTCGAGATTTGAAAATTTTAAGACAAATTTATGAACGTTTTCGTCGATTTAATGTGCTTTCTATACAAATGTACATCTTTTGTGAAAGAGTTAATTCAGTAATACAGTAATATTTCAGAAAATGAAAGAGGTAAATGCAGTAGTTCTTCGATTTTCAGTTATTATAGTTCAATGCACCAAAGTTGTATGCACTCTTTTGCCAAAATCTGTGACATAGCACATTTACTGTACATTGACCTGAACACTAGTGTTAGCTTTATGTTATGAAGTGAAATTAAACTCTTAATATAACCCCTTTTCCGACTTGGTTACTGCACTGTTCATCTTTATGACTATAGAAAATTGCAAAATGGAATATTGAATCATGCTGTAAAGTTGTTTGTAGCAGTAGTTTTTATTGAATGTCTCAATATCAGTTCGGCATGATGACGCTATATTGTTATTTCTTTTCTTTTTATTTTGGGATTTTACTTCATTTGTTATGGGTCTTTCAGTTGGTAATACCATTCCCTATGGTCTTTAAACTGCCCAGGTACTACACCCGCTTAAAAAGCCGAAAAATATCCTGATAGCAGATGCGACAAAATGAAAAATTAAATGGAAAACACGACCTCTTGTATAGATTAAACAAAATCAAATTGAACATTATAAAGAGAATGATCAACAATTCATCAGGGAAAACAAATGATATGATTCCACAACACACTTTTCTGGAATAAACTTCATTAGGAACGTAGTGACCAAAACATTTAGCAAGCCAAAGAATATTAAAACGTTTCACAGCAATTTGTAAAGATCTAATTCGCCCTGAGTTGAATAGACTGGGACTTTAAAAGGTTAAACAGTTATACATATAAAAAGTATGTACTGCAAAGTGGGCCAACAATATTGAAGAGCGAGAAATGTAAACAATTACTGGAAAAAATAATGGTTTGGATAGAGGGAATTTTGCCTTGAAAATGCCACCTATGGACCCCTTTTTGTTAAGGTTCTTAAATATGTAGAGAGTGAAGGTCCCTCAATACGAAGTATCGTACTTAACTTCTCGTTCCAACCGGATGTGTCGCCGTACTTATACATTCCTTACAGCCAAACGGAAAATTGGTCTGACTACTGGATGAAACAAGACCAGATAAACATTTGTCTATACTCAAAGCACTCATCGTTTCAGTCTGATAGAATCAGTGGAAATGATTTCTTAAATAATAACGTTAGTCGACGGCGATTGAATCTTTAACTGTGGTTCATAACTGTTGAGCAACAAATCTACCATCAGAGAGGGCATCGGTGGCCGAGTGGACTTAGTGGTTCATACACTGAGGTTGTGAGTTCGAACCCCGCACATGGCAGCTAGGTCCGTTCGACATCAATCTTAATTGACTACGTCATTTGAACTCTGGTTGATAGTTCAACTTGTCTTTCTTGCTAAAGGGTAGTGACTCTTTCCGTGCTTCCTACGCCAATCATAACTGACCGCCATAATATTGCTTATAGTGTTGAAAATGGCGTTAAACAACGACAATCAATCAACCATTAGAAGGACATACTTGACTAACACAGGTTTTATTTCACATGTAGTATTGCAAGAAAGATAACTCTAAATTAATATTATTTTATTTTCATGTTTTGTCGACGACGAAACAGCTCCTCCATAAATAGCATTAACTTCTCACAGAAATGCAAAAGCATTTAGTATACACACTCACATCATTTACTAATGAATCTTAATTCAGTGTGTGTACAATATTGAGACAAATATACGTATATGGATCGTTTCGACTCCACTTTCATTCAGGAAATTTTACTGATAATACTGATTGTGTTCTTAAATAAGATGTCCCTTCGTGAGAATCTTAACATTGAATCAATTTCATTCTTTAAGTACAAACTTTAATGTAAGAAAATAGCAATCTCTTTAATAATCAGCCACCATGATTGTTGTTTGGTAATTGTTATTTTTAAACATGCTATTTTAAAATTTGTTAAACTGTTCATGTGGTCAACCGTTATGCTGCCGTTCT
Source organism: Mytilus coruscus (assembly GCA_017311375.1). Classification (NCBI taxonomy): domain Eukaryota; kingdom Metazoa; phylum Mollusca; class Bivalvia; order Mytilida; family Mytilidae; genus Mytilus; species Mytilus coruscus. Next base: position 44,580,545 of record CM029604.1, on the reverse strand, counting down.
TGAACGAACCTAACGTCAATGCATTATAACATTTTATGCTGTTTGTTCTTAATATTTGAACACTAAGACATGCTTCTAATCGCGCATGCTCTAATTTATCATTCGGGTGTTCTCTAGATCCGGTTACGACTATAACTTTTGTAATACTTTGAGGCTCATCGAATAGTATATGTACTGTATCATTTACTTGTGGTGCTGACTGAGACCAGAAGTATCCATAGTCTGCCGAATAAGCTAAGTCTAAAGGGAAGTCTGTTGACACTTTTAACGTGGTAAACAATTTAGCAGTCGGGTTATCACCCTTTAATGATTTTTCAAAATTATCAAAATATTTGTCAGCTGCATTCATAGTTTTTCCAGGAAGAGAAGAATGATATCCTATGTGGCGGAAAATTGTTGGTCGACGAATTATACGCGCTCCTTGCAGATTCAAATGGTTGAAATACATAAACAAAAAATCAACTGGTTGTTTATCATAAAATATTAAAATAGTTTTTGCAAGCTTTTCTAATTCTTTAGAATGGAATACTTTTCCAATAAATCCCATTGTTGAAAATTCTAAACATGTCCAATCGTTCTTTTGTTCTGCTATAAATTTCTTAATGACATCTAAGTAACCTGATATTGTGAATACATCGTCTTCTATTTGCATATAAAATTTCGAAAGGTCTGCACTATAGAGCCATAAAAATGCATAATCAACATTTTGTTTTGATCGCCATTTTGTTCTTTCCTCGCTATCGTTAAAAGTGTGTTCTAGATTATCTAATTTAGGATAAAAATCTCTTTGTGCTTCTATGACATGCATATTACCATTAAATAAAAGATTTTCGTATTTATTTCGTATTTTAGTTGCCATTTCCTGCTTCCATGTATTGTTAAAGTCTGCCAAGAAAATTACAATAACAATGTCTGACAGCTTAGCATCAGTTGTACAGTTGAGAAGTGAATCTACGGTTTCGAAAAAATAACTGGTCTTTTGTCTTCGCACTGTGGGAATTCCTATTGTTAGATATCCTGTAAAGTTAAAACACAAACACATCATGTAAAACCTTTTCAGGAAATAGTCTTATTATTTTTTTACACATATTTCCATTTCAAATTGTATCTATAAAACCCGTAGTTCAGTTTGATAAAGTTATAAAGAAATATTTATAAATAGCACATGATTTCAGAAGAATTTAAAATATTAACAAATTCAATTGTATAGCAGTGAATTACCCAAAGATGTGCAAATGAGATATTTTACAATGTCATGTCATTTAAAGATCATGGGATATTACTTTAAATGGATAGCTAGTGATGCACGTGACTGTAAGAACTTACTTACTTCCTTAACAAAGAATAAGCAAAGGAAAAGATCGTTTAAACAAATGAGAAAAAAAATATTACATTTTAAAATAAAATGCTCCGCAGGGCGCAGCTTGATACGACCGCAGAGGTCGAACCCTGAACAGTTGGGGCAAGTATGGACACAACATTCAAGCTTGATACAGCTCTGAATTTAGATTGTGATTAAATATTTGACACAGCATAAGTTTCTGACACAGAATGAATGTGGTCTAAGAACTTAAAATTTTAAATTGGACATTCACCTATTATGGTCCAATATCCAAAATCTAAATACATGGTTAGATTCAGCATACCAAAGAACCCCAAGAGTTCAATTTTGATGAAATCAAACAAAGTTTAATTTTGGACCCTTTTGACCTCAATGTGGACAAAGTTGATAACGGGGCCCAAAATTCAAAAATCTAAATACATGGTTAGATTCAGCATATTAAAGAATCCCATATATTCAATTTTTGTTGAAATCAAACAAAGTTTAATTTTGGACCCATATTTGGACCAACTTGAAAACTGGGCCCATAATCAAAATCTAAATACATGTTTAGATTCAGCATATCAAAGAACCCTAAGAATTCAATTTTGTTAAAATCAACTAAGTTTAATTTTGGACGCTTTGGACCTTAATGTAGACCAATTTGAAAACGGGACCAAAAATTAAGAATCTAAATACATGGTTAGATTCAGCATATCAAAGAACCCCAATAATTCAATTTTTGATGAAATCAAACAAAGTTTAATTTTGGACCCCGATTTGGACCAACTTGAAAACTGGGCCCATAATCAAAAATCTAAATACATGTTTAGATTCAGCATATCAAAGAACCCTAAGAATTCAATTTTTGTTAAAATCAAACTAAGTTTAATTTTGGACCCTTTGGACCTTAATGTAGACCAATTTGAAAACGGGACCAAAAATTAAGAATCTAAATACACAGTTAGATTCGGCATATCAAAGAACCCCAATAATTCAATTTTTGTTGAAATCAAACAAAAAAAGCTTAATTTTGGACCCTCTGGACCTCAATGTGGACCAATTCAAAAATCTTAATACACGGTTAGATTCAACATATTAAAGAACCCCAGAAATTCAAGACTAAATTTAACCCCATTGAAATTGCTCAAGAAATAAGCAATTTATACAAAGTATCTTCTTTTGCACAATACTGTGCAATTGAATATTTCTTGCAATTGCGCAATACTGTGCAATTGAATATTTCTTGCTATTGCGCAATACTGTACAATTGACAATTTCTTGCTATTGTGCAATATTGTGCTATTGGATATTTCTTGCTATTGCGCAATACTGTGCAATTGAAGATTTCTTGCTATTGCGCAATACTGTGCAATTGAAAATTTCTTGCTATTGCACAATACTTATTATATAATAATTTACACATCCTGTTTGGTGTGTATCTCCTGCCATATCATTATTATTTGCTTTTAAATAAAATCAGAAATAACCAACTTAAAATGGAAAATTTTAAAGAAAAAAAAAAGGAAAAAAGGAAAAAAAATCCCCCAATTTTTGAACCCCTTATGATTCATCACCCCAAACTCAATCCCAGCCTTCCTTTGAGGTATGGTACCTTGCAGTACAATTTCAGAGAGATACATACACTTGAACACAAGTTATTGTCTGGAAACTAGAAAATGCTTATTTTTGGCCCCTTTTGGCCCCTATTTCCTAAACGTTTGGGGCAATTACCCCAAACTCAATTCCAGCTTTCCTTTGTGATATGGAACCTTGTAGTACAATTTCAGAGATCCATACACTTACACACAAGTTATTGTCCTGAAACTAGAAAAATGCTTATTTTTGCCCTTTTTGGTCCCTAATTCCTAAAATTTTGAGGCAATTACCCTAAAATCAATCCCAGCATTCCCTTTGTGATATGGAACCTTGTGTTACAATGTCAGAGAGATCCATACACTTACACACAAGTTATTGTCTGGAAGTTACAAAATGCTTATTTTGGCCCTTTTGGCCCCTAATTCCTTAACTGTTGGTACCATAACCCCAAAATCAATCCCAACCTTTCTTTTGTGGTATTGAACCTTATGGTAAAATTCCCAGAGATCCATTTACTTAAACTAAAGTTAGAGTGCGAAAACCAATGTGTCTTCGGACGACGACGACGACGCCGGACGACGACGACGACGACGACGACGACGCCAACGTCATACCAATATACGACCACAAAAATTTTTGCGGTCGTATAAAAGAATTCAAAGAGACATATTGAACCGAATTCATTGTTATTTTATTGATCATTCATTACCTACAGCTTGTATGACAAAAACATACATGTATATCGTATATATACAACAAGAATGCACACGCTGAAATGTCTCGCCTTCTTTACTAACCATTGATATTATGTTGGTAGTCCTAAATATAAACCTTTACTACAACTATCACATAAACTTAACATGATCCAAAAAAATGAGGTCAAGGTCATATAAACCAAACAAGAAATACATGTACACCTTACAATCATTCAATACACTAAATATAGTTGACCTATTGCTTATAGTTTCTAAGATACAGACTTAACCAAGAAAACTAAACATTGACCAATGAACCATGAAAATGAGGTCAAGGTCAGATGAACCATGCCAGGCAGACATGTTCAGCTTGCAATCCTTCCATACAACAAATATAGTTGACCTATTGCTTATAGTATTAGAAAAACAGACCAAAACACAAAACTTAACACTGAGCAATGAACCGTGAAAATGAGGTCAAGGTCAAATAAAACCTGCAAGACTGACATGTACATCATAAAATATTTCCATACACCAAATATAGTTGACCTATTGCATATAGTATTAGAAAAAAAGACCAAAACTCAAAAACTTAACTTTGACCACTGAACCATGAAAATGAGGTCAAGATCAGAAGACACCTGCCAGCTAGACCTGTACACCTTACAATCATTCCATACACCAAATATAGTAGACCTATTGCATATAGTATAAGAAAAACAGACCAAAACACAAAAACTTAACCATAACCACTGAACCATGAAAATGAGGTCAAGGTCAGATGACACCTGCCAGTTGGACATGTACACCTTACAGTCCTTCCATACACCGAATATGCTAGACCTATTGCTTCTAGTATCTGAGATATGGACTTGACCACCAAAACTTAACCTTGTTCACTGATCCATGAACCGAGGTCGAGGTCAAGTGAAAACTGTCTGACGGGCATGAGGACCTTGCAAGGTACGCACATACCAAATATAGTTATCCAATTACTCATAATAACAGAGAAATTAACATTACAAAAAATCTTAACTTTTTTTCAAGTAGTCACTGAACCATGAAAATGAGGTCAAGGATAATGGACATATGACAGATGGAAACTTCGTAACATAAGGCATCTATATACAAAGTATGAAGCATCCAGGTCTTCCACCATCTAAAATATAAAGCTTTTAAGAAGTTAGCTAACGCCGCCGCCGCCGGATCACTATCCCTATGTCGAGCTTTCTGCGACAAAAGTCGCAGGCTCGACAATAAAACTGAAGGCATTGTCAGTTTTGTTTTCGACTTATGAGTTTGAATATCCCTTCGGTATACTTCGCCTCGGCACAAAAAAACGAAAAACGACGAAAGGACAAACCACAGTACAAAAACACAACATAGAGAACCGCCAAAAACCGAGATCTCAGGTGCTCCGGAAGGGTAAGCAAACTCTGCTTATCCTTGCTGAAAATTTCCACTTTTTTACTGTAACGTATATAACAATGATTGTGACCACAACATTCAGTTTGGGTTTTGACGCACAGTAAAATAATTGATGTGGCTGAAACATTACACGTCATTTTCGGATTTTTCTTCTAAAAAAAAACATTTCTATGAAACAAAATCGGTCCTCTCAAACTATTAGACCAGCATAATCATAAAACTATAGAATGCAACTTGTATAATTACTTGGTAATGTTGGACTAGTTTTAAACATCTGTGCCTGTTGTCTCCAGTTAGTCTGTTGTCCTGGCTGCACAGAAAAAATATACATATATAAAACATCGTTTGTTATTTATCCAAAGAATGTGTAACATGATAGTGAGTGCAAAAATCGATCTGAACATTCCATTGAAGATTTATTATCAACCTTGATATAAAGATTTTTTTATTGTAAGCAATCACGTAAAATTATATGTATGATTAAAGTTATCGATTTCAATCGTCTACAATATGAACATGTTAGATCTTTTTTTTTTGTAATGTCTTGTTTTATTATTTTTTTTCTCCTCATTTTCAGGAGTGTGGAATGCAAATAAAACTAAAACTCGTATTTGTTACAAACGAACAAAACTACAAATGAAAAAGTGTGTTTTGTCAAACAAATATTTCTTCTTCAATTTTTTTGGCGTTTGTATTTGTTTTTTTCTTATTTAATGTTTGTTTTTTGTTTTGTTTTATTTAATTTTCCCTCTGTAGGTATAAGATTATACATCCTCAAACTTTAATAAGAAATATTGTCAATTGATAGTTCTAAACAGTTACTGGGTAATTGGTTGATTGATTGATTGGTGTTTAACGCCACTTTCAACACTATTGTGCTATTTCGTGGCGGTCAGTTTTTATTGGTGGAGGAAGCCAGAGTGCCCGGAGAGAACCGCCGACCTTCGATAGAAAAACTGACAATCCTAGTCAATTAAGATTGGAGTCGAGTGCACCTGCCACGTGCGGAATTCGAACTCCCAGCCCCAGAGTTGACAGGCTAGTGATACAGTAGTTCGACTACTTAGACCACTCGGCCACCGAGGCCCCTATTGGGTAATACATGTCTATATATATGTATACAAGGATGAAGAGTTGTCTCATTGGCACTCATACCACATCTTCTTATATCTATATAAGATCTTAAAAATTCTAACACGAGTTGTGAAACTATGGTCAGTGATTTTATCTCAGTTTCTCACCACATTTTAGGTATTAATATAAAAATAAGGAGATTTGGTATGATTGCTAATGAGACAACTATCAACCAAAGTTCAAATGAAGTGGATGTAAGCAATTATAGGCAACCGTGCGGCCTTCAACAATGCGGAAAACCAATACCGTATAGTCGGCTATAAAAGACCCCGATATGAAAAATATGAAACAATTCAATTGAGAAAATTCACGGCTTAATTTATAACAAAACAATTTACGAAAAACAAATATGACATACATGATCCAACGACAACCACTGAACTACAAGCTCGACAGGCACATATAGAAATGTGGCGGGTTAAACATGTTTGCTGGCGCCAAACCCTCCCCTTACCTGAGACAGTGGTGTAACAGTACAACATAAGAACAAACTTAAGAAAAAATATATGTTGTCATTTCTACTGATTTGATTCAAGGTGTTATTGCTTTGCCTGTTTATAGCTTGCTATATTAAATGTAGGTTTTTTGGCTCTTTACTGCTTTGAAGATCGGAATCTGATGCTGAACACTTTTGTTTTAGATTTTTATTTTTTTTGTTGATTCGCTGCTGGGTTTTTTTTATACACGTACCCTCAAATTGGTTCTGTTTTATATATAAAAAAATTGTAAGATAAAGTTTCGCAAAAAATAATTATTAAGGTAAAAAAAAAAAGACACCAAAAGGGTGTCTTCTTAAAGTCAAAATACGGGGTGACAGCTATTTAGCATTATTATCCTAATTACCAAAACTACGTATAGAAAGAAAGAATTGTTGTTCAGGCTCCGTAATAAAACCAGGAAAAAGTAAAATCACAAAAATACTGACCTCCGAGGAAAATTCAAAACGGAAAATCCCTAATCAAATGGCAAAATCAAAAGCCCAAACACATCAAACGAATGGATAACAACTGTCATATTCCTGACTTGGTACAGGCATTTTCTTATGTAGAAAATGGTGGATTGAACCAGGTTTTATAGCTAGCTAAACCTCTCACTTGTATGACAGTCGCATCAAATTCCATTATATTGACAACGATGCGTGAACAAAACAAACAGTCACAATAGGAAGAGATGATGATAACTGTATGTAGTCATAAGGAAGATTGAGAAATATTTTCATTACACGAGTGACTGTTTGTTCATAAAAAATCGTTTCTTTCAACCTCTCATAGGACATATCATATTTTTATCTATCTTCCAATTTTTATTACATATATACATGTACTATCTATAAGAAACCGGGGATTCATTTCCAAATTCTTTCAATACTTTCAAATATGCAGCCGATATTATCCCTATACTGACGACTTTTGTAGTCTAAACCATCTTCTCACGTTCAGTGGTCAACTCTTGCAACACTGTGAGTGCATATTTATTTTGACGTCTCTATCGCTTTATTGTTATTTTTCTGCAATCCATGAGCAAATAATTTCGCTTTCTAAAAATAATTTTAAGAAAGAACTTCTAACAAAGACTTACTATTTTCAATAACTCTCTTGTATTGAAGTGGAATCCTTCCTGACTGTTTGCCATTTGATTTCCTGTAATGATATTCGTGTGCATATATAAATATAGATATCTATATTCGTCTGAATATGTGTATTTGAGAATAAGTTGTTGCTGAACTAGTTCGGATTTATCTTATCATAAATGGGGTCAGACTATTTATTTAAAAACGCGAAGACTTTCAACAACTAACAGCCTAAATCCATTCCCTGAAGACTCAAAAGTATCCCGCGGAAAACTGATATTTTTACCTTCCGTAAAAAATGAAAACAACACTTTATAAACTTCATGAGTCCGAAGCGTTCGTCAGGAACAGCCATATATTTGTATATTTCCCCCAACCCGGGAACGAAACTCAATCGTCCACTTTCTACGATTATACTCTTTACTGCATATTAACCGGGGTTGTCAATTGATTCAGGAGTTACAGAAAAAAATCATACAAAGATGTTTTCAACCAATTTTCCACGTTTTCATATCTCAATTCCCGCGAAAATCACAGAAAAAATTAACTAAAACGATATTCAAACTAAGCTCCTTTTTATGATATGAATTTATAACGACAACAGATAATTTCAAATAATTTTCCATCTCCAAGGGTCATAACTAACGATTAAATATACCAAATATTACTAGATTTAACCGTTACAAATTGCAGGAAACTTCGACTTATTGTGACGGACTGAAGGAGAGGAGTGTTTACGTAACGCCCCGCCCATTTCGGCTTCGCCGTTAGTGGATTATAAAGTGATATTTTCATTATCAAAGTACATGAAAGTTATTCCTTGCCGACTTTCACTGTTCCAATTAGGGCCTTCATTGTCTTCACTCTCTTAAATTATTACTGCATTTTCCTTTCCAAAAGGCTGCATGTGTATCTCATCTCGAGCGAACATAATGAAGGGTAATTATGGTAAAACAAAAATGCGTCTTGAATTCGTATGAAACGTCTATAGTACTACCGCTGGGCTGTATACCGTTGCATGGAAACAATCCCGTATAGTCCTGTCCGCCCTGTGTACTGACACAAGAAAAATTCAGTTTAACATAATTTATTGATTGCATTTTTGTAATGAAACTAAGATATTCTGTATGTAAACCACACTCTTCAATGGTTTGATCCACCTTACAATGTGTAAAATAACATAAGTTACTTTTGTTCCAATTAAAGGGTACAGGACGGGCAAAGTAATTTACTTCATTGATTTACGTAATTGAAAAACACAATAATTTCGGCAATCATATAGAAATATATAATCATCTTATATAAAATGTGCTTCATCTTCAATTTTACCAATCCAACGTGCATTTTTAACATAACCTTTGTGATCTATTTATATAGTTTTTTGTATGCATACCCTATTTGTCTGTATCCTAAGAGAGTGTGGAATTATGCTGATCTCGCATTGTGGTTGGCTATTTATGAATTCTCTTAGTTCCTAATATTTGTCTTAACCAAAACTCATTTTAAAAGAGAAATAAATTAGGAGTTTACCCTTATCTGATTAAAGTGGCTGTATTTTTTATAAGATCTTCCTATAATTCAGAAAACTTTAGCATAGTTTATCCTTAACTATATTGCATAAGATTATAACTTTCGAGTAAACCTTTTCTGAAATGTAATCATTCTTTATCTTACATGCAACTGAAGCAGTTAATAACCTAAGATGTAAGTTGAAACGCTATGGAATGTTACAATGCTGGTCATAGTTGTAATTCAAAACAAGCTTTCTTTGTTTCTTGTATAACTCATCATTACACTGTGTCAAGGACGTATATTAGATACGTTAGTTATAAATCCGTGACAATGTAAATTAACCACTTAATAGGTAAAACGTTATTTAGGTGCGTGTATTGATAACACTTTACAAATTATTATTCCCATTTATTTCAGAAAGTTAAAGATTTAAATGCCTTCTTTTTCGCTATTCGGTTATAGTTCAACGTGCCAAAGTTGTATGCAAAGTTTTTTCAAAATCTGTTACATAGCCAATAGCGTACCCCGCATACACTCTAATATCAGCCATTTAACATTCTATTTTCACGTCTAACGTGCTCTTTAACATATTTGTTCAAATCTTTTTTATTTCCCTGTCATGGCGGAGGGGGCATTAAGTGTTACCTTTGATTGTCTGTACGTCCGTCCGTCCCAAAATTAGTTTCCGTTCTCTAACTTTTAATTTGCCTCAGCCAAATGTTATGAAAATTATACTCAATGCTTGTTACCATAAAACACAGATCAAGGTCGAATATGAGTGGCGTCACTTTTACAATCCCTTTATAATGTTGTATGCAAGCGGGGGAATCATCCATCTGTGTCCCTTTGACACATTCTCCATTTATTTCTATTTTATATCATTCTCTTTTTTGCTCTCTAGACATTTAATTATGGATTTATACTTTTGTATTAGTATTTTCCTCTCCATGGCACTGTAATTTCCAGTAATACAATATAGCAAAATATTGATAATACTATAAAAACAAACAGTAAGAATTAAACCGACAAACACATAATTACAATATTATCAGGAAATATACTTAAAACATATATATATAACTGTGTATTTTACCTAATGTTTGTCTTCGTTAGTTGACAATTAATGTCCATGATATTGATAACCCATATACATTATTTCTTTGACAACACTTCAAAAGAATTATGATGCTCATAACAATATACGCATAAATATGTTATCTATTACCTTGGTCGTACATAAGTGTGGTAAAGATGACAGATAATATTGACAAGGTTGTTGCATTTTGAACATGCAAATCACGTAATATAACGCGAAAATGTACGTGATTTTGTTTAGTTTCATTCTCCAATATTTTCCTAAGAACTAAATGTACCTTAACCAATCTAAGAAGTCTGAAATTGAAGTCACTTTTTATGTTGTCCGCAGGCTTTCGCCCATTTCCATCAAACTTATGTATTACTAGTGAGTGATTTCATTTTTAACTTTCGATACAGTATGTACATATTACCATTGATTACCGATTCTTTTCATATTTCACTGACATAAAAAAAAATAAGGAGAAGTGGTATGAGTAAGAGCAAAGACTAGTACGGATAATGTGCCCAGTTGGATGGCCTGTTTTCTTGTGGACTGTAAGATTTTGAACAAAACATTTTAAATCCGGCTAGGCATGTTGGTCAAAGATTAAAAGCAGTTTTCATATTATATTTAATACCATGATCGCATCCTAAATACGCATGTAATATGAAGGGCTATGGAACTTACATATTACAGAAAGATCATTATGGCCAAAGGGACACTCTCATGACCACTTGAAGTTCCCAGCCGGAAATTATAAAGAAATTCCTTTTATCATGCTAATATTCCTACAAATTCTCTGCAACAAGTAAGATCCGATACATGATACATAACAAACATTTAAACACCAACAGGACAGTATCAAATATTTTGTGAGGATTCTTGACTCCAGAAATGATGGTCGCACGAAAGGGATGGGCTGACTTAATACTAGTACTTGTTAAAACACGGTCTGCGTCTACATTAGTTTTGAGAAGTATTATATATAACCACAATAATTATATTAACGTTCTTTCTTGTAAAAATAAAGAATTGCAAAGACAAGTGTCTTGTTATTGCAAAAAACGTACATATACGTGTTTCGCGTATCGTCAAACCACACCTCGAGGTGCAGATCCTGTAACACATTTGTTTACGCTAATCTATAACTCTAAACGATCATATTATGGAACGTTATATGTTGCTTATTTTTCTCGATGTAAATCAAAGAACTTACCACTTTTTGATTTTAAAATAAAAAATTCCACAACAATGATACAGCATGCTAATGAAAGTCCATATAGTTTATATTTTTTCCAAACCCTCATGACTGATTATACGACCTTGTAATTCCGGAGATAGCATTATCAGGTAAATCGAGTAAAGGCAATCATAAAAACTTATTATATATCAAATGTCATGTTCTGTTCAACGTTAAAGAAATCTGAATTCCGTTCGATCCTCATTTGAACATGATGTATATATATATATACACATGGCAACATCTGTTTAAACAAATGTGCATGCTGATCTTGAATTATTACTGTGTATGATACATTTAATCAATAAATCATATCTTAAGGAAGTGAACCATAAACAGGTATGCCATATATTCATACAGTACTTTAACTGCATGGTTAATTATTGATTTCATTAATTTCATTTTTTTCTATTTTTTTTTTTCAGATTAGTTTCATGTTTAACTTTTAAGATGTTTTATGGGGAAATAAAATGTAAATAAAGATTTAATTATATCGGTGGTTGTAAGGGCGGAGGAAATAACGTGTCTGTATAAATTTAATTATGCATATAAATCAAAATGTGTACGTATACATCATTACCGAAGAGTACATAACATACAGTATATTTTTGCATTTTTTCTGTTAATGCCATCTGGGTAAATACAAAAAGTTAATGTTCGGAACTTCCTGTATCCAAAGTCTTTCCTAATCCTCACTCTAGGCAAGGAGATCATACAACCTCCTTGCTCTAGGCATCATTCCAGTGATTTATCTGTTCAATCACAAGAACTTTCAAGCGTTCGAAGACATCGAGGCTATTGGTGGTCCGACTGTCTCAAGTGTTTGCTTACTAAAATGTATGGCTGCTTTTTATATCACTTCTATATCAATCATTTCACAGTAATGCCAACCAAGGAAACTACAAAATAGTTTGCAATTTGTCCTACATTCTAGAATGCTTCTGGATTCGAGAGGATATCGTCAAAATATTCATCAAACATGTGAAATTGTGTCATTTACTATGATTCATAACAGTAAAGAAAAAAACCTGAGGAACATAAATAATGTCAAGCAAAGTATAATGTCTTGGTCATTTCTTTACAGTTGTATTGTTGTCAGTTTTTTTTTTTAACTAAAGACTGAACTGTAACGATCACATCGGATAGAGATTATATCCAGATTTATCGAAGCATCCTTTTAGTATAGATAGAAAACCAAAACGGTTGACTGGGGTATAGGAATATGATGATGCCTGGGTCTTCTTTCGACAAGCAGTAAAACTCTTGCCAAAGTTTGGTGTCCGTTTTATTGTACAGCCATGTCTGGTCAGAATTGGTACGTTAATTTCGATGCCTCGTGTAGAAAGGGTGCCATGCTCTCTTCACGTTAAGACTCCTTGCAAAAACTCTTTGAGGGTTCCCTATGCCTTTTTGGCACGGCAAAATTTCTGTCAATATACCCTCATTTTCCAGCGGTATTCCATTTTCTGCCCTTCATCTCGGTCTATATCCCTATTACAGAACCTACCTTTTGTATTAATTATTAATTTGTTCTGATTCTGAACATGCATGAACTATTTGCCACTTGGCGTTAAGGTAACTTAAGTAAAGACCAAACAGCATTGATTTTTTCTTAAAATTTTGTGTCAAAGTATTTTATGATTTTGAAAACAAAATGGGATGAAAAAATTGGGGGGTAACAGACTCCGTTTTGTGATATATAGCAACTACAGTTTCATGTTTTCCCTCAATATGAACTCATTATTTGGTTGTTATTTAAAACTTCAAACAACATCAATCAATCAATCATACAAATAGGTAAATTTCTGGGTCAGACTATGTTGTAGTGTAATATACAGGGTAGATAAATCATAAATTTAAACAGAGACAAACTGACCTCCAAGGAAGGGTATCGTATCCAAAACTTTAGAAGAGTTGTTACATGTAAGAAATAAAATTGCGTTTTCACAATAATTTGAAAACGAGTTCTAAAAATTCGAATTTCGTGCGTCAGTCCCCTTTCATCCGATTTTTGTAAAGGAAACTTAGAAAAAAAGTTCAATTGACGCATCGGAATTTTAACAGACCTACTCGGCATCCAGTTAAGTATTGCATAGTTAGTGTCTCATAAGTCAGTATTTATGGCTAGATATTGACTGTTTTATGTGTAAATATTATAAATGTTGTATATGTTTTATGACAATCAATATGTGACACTTTAATAAATAAATTTATTATTAAATTTATTATTGCACATAATGTTGGTTCTTCTGAATAGTGCTCATACAGCCGGTCAGAAACTCGTTTATCTATGATACATATAAATGTAGAATAACATCAAATTAAAACAATACTGAAGTCTGCGAACTCTCAATTTATCACAAATACTCATTATTTTTAATAGGTTACAAATATGCTAATTTAATTATATGTGATAACAGGTAGAATTAACTGACAAGCAAATAAATAGGTTATCACAGCGTTATGGATATACAAGTTAATCAAGAAGATTTTACCGGATTTTTAAAGTCAATACTCAGTATTTTACTTTAAATCGACAGTCACTTAAAACTCGAAAAAAGAGTGGGATAAAAACTCTTGAGAGTGGCGGACTAGGGAATTTCCCCCTCAAACACCTCATCGGGCTATATCCTTTGTGGTAATACAATCGTATCGATAAAATTCTTCTTTCAGATTCACGGCAAAAATGTTAAGGTAGATTGGGGGGGGGGGAGGGTCTAAATTAAAATCTATAGAATTCTTTAATAATTTGTCAAAATGTAGTTTATATCATGCTTTTTTTTAAGTTAAAAAAAAGTATGGGTCACCGGGATTTTTTTCTCGCTAGAGGTTGTGCAAAATTGTCAGATTTTGTATAGATTTTGCATGGAAAACCCAATTTTGTGTGATAAAAAGAAAATTTACCATAGAATTTTAAGATAAAATATGAGAAGATAGCTCTAATAATATGCTTTCAGATAAGAAAACGAAAAAATGGGGTCACCGGACTCGTTGTCTTGCTGTATAATGAAATAGGTAAATTCACAACACATTCTATTACAAAGTTATTTTATCTGAGCTATCTCCCCTTATATCTGAGTTATCTCCCCTTATGTAGCAAAGTTGGACAAAAATGAATCAAACAAAAATATTCTGTTTTTTGTAAAGTACAGCCGTAAATATGATAAAACACATAATTTTCTATATTAACATGGAAAGTCTTACACATGAATTTCATACTACTTTCGAAATTTGCACATTTCATTAAAGATCTAGACCGATTGTTATCTGACATTTCAAAATCCAAGATGGTGGAAGACACCCCAGCTACCTTAAGAAACTAAATGAAGCGTGCTAAACTTAAAAAAGTTTAAAAGATAACAACTGATACTAAAACCATCTTTGAGTGTAATACTATCTACTACAATTTATGTTCGAGACTGTTTGATGTATGGCGATGTATCAGGGTATATATACATTACTTTGATTTTTAAAACTGAAATGTCAACCTTTACATCTAATGTGTTTATAAAACTATTATAATGATTCATATGCTTATATCTGACATAAGCAAGCGTATGTGTTAGGTCAATAGAAAAAAATCGGATTGCTCTAGAATTACAATCTTGTACATAAAAACATCGCACAGACAATTAAGGTCACTACAGTCGGCGGAGCATTCTATATGATGCATGTAAAGAAATTTTGACAATAACATGTCAATTATCAGAGATTTTAAATGAAAACAGAAATAAAATATTAAATAAATCGGTCTAGTACTGAGCAGGGTTCATATTCATATCGCACCCACATGTTTTCGCCCTAAATATGCATTTAATTTGCCGACTAGACATCAAACAGTCATCCATCAATCCATCAAGTATACCTTGATGGAGTTTCAGTATTTAAAAAAAAACACACAAAAAAAGTTCGGATGGAACTGCATTGGTTTCTTATGTTTATATAGGACCCTTGAAGAAGGACCATAAAATTGTTGATTTAATAATAATTAACCATTGAAAATAAGTCTTAAAAATACTGGAGATATTTTTTGAGGAATCCCCATCATCGAATTTCCAGATAAATGGGCTTGAATATTTCAAAAAACTTGTACTTACGCCATTTTCTATGCAAAAATACAAATTCCAACAGAATGATAGAACATGTCAGGTAAAGTCCATACCGTTTGTACTTTTTTCTTAACCTCATTATACAGTAATGTATCACTCTCTAAACAAGATAGTCATTCCTTTAGTAAAAATTTATTTACTTGTTATTTTATATACGATATCATGTGCTCGTTCCTCCTGGTGGCATGTTTATAGTACAAACAAAATTTGTTGTGGTAATATTATTATTCTAAATAAGTTCTCTTTGACGCATGATATATTTCTATTTATTTCATCCCTAAGAAATAAAACTATCAGTTTACATATAAAAAAAACTTTGATTTACTTTGAGTAATCGGTAGTTCATATCTCTTTAATAAGAAAAGGTTTACATAATTTATAAAGTAGTAATTGAAACGAATAAACATGCATTGCTTTTGTGCTTATGATCGATCTAATGACACCAGCCCTTTCAAGTTGATTTTACAGTTTGCTCTAATATTTTTCTGTTACACCACTGTCCCAGGTTTGGCAGAGGGTTAAGCGCTCACAAGCATGTTTAACCCCACAAAATTCCTTTTGTTTTTGTCTCAGTTCATGAACCTGTAATCCATGCAGTGGTTGTCGTTGAGTTTTGTCTGCCATAACCATTTTTATTTATTGTTGTAATATTAATCTTGTCGTTGTTTTTCTCTTTTGTGTTATTTTACGCTGTGTCATTCCTGGCACTTTTATAGATCAATATACTATATGGGTTTTGCCCATTGCTGAAGGTTATAGAAAACTAGTAAACGTTTCTTTTATTTGAACAATTTGTAAATCCAGGATATAAGCTTTATCATTCAGGAAGAACAAGGACAGAATAGAAAGAGTATACATAATAGAAGACGTAGGGATTTCTTAAATGTGACAGCAACCAAACGACACAAAAACAATATACACCTAGAGGTCAACATACGGTCTTTACTTATATATCTTTTGGAATTATAGATTATCGTTGATCATCTCAACGAGATTGATTTTCTCGCTTGAGCCGGGACGACGAAAGCGAGAAATGCAATCGAGTTGAGATGACCAATGATAATCTGTTTATCGCTATTTGACCTATGACGACGTTGTCACTTTCATGTCAATTTCATTAGCAACGCCACGTGCCTGCATAGTTTCTAGCGATAATTTTCCATCTCAAGCGAGTAGCATGATATGAAAATTATCACGAAAAAGATCAAAGGAAAATGCACAAAATAGCGATAATTATAGATTATCGTTGATCATCTCAACGAGATGATTTTCTCGCTTGAGCCGGGACGGCGAAAGCGAGAAAGGCAATCGAGTTGAGATGACCAATGATAATCTGTTTATCGCTATTTTACCTATGACGACGTTGTCAATTTCATGTCAATTTCATTAGCAACGCCACGTGCCTGCATAGTTTCTAGCGATAATTTTCCATCTCAAGCGAGTAGCATGATATGAAAATTATCACGAAAAAGATCAAAGGAAAAATGCACAAAATAGCGATAATAAGGTATATTAGAAAAAAAGGATATTGGTTGAGTATAGTTTCCATAAAAGTTCAAATAAACATGTTATATATTACCTTAATAAAAAAACATCATTGTTGAAGGCCGTACGATGACCTAAAGTTGTTAACTCTACATCACTTGGTCCCTGGTGGAAATTTGTCTCCTTGGCAATCATTGCACATCGTTTTATTTTTAAATGAGTTCAAATAATTTCAGAAATATGAGTTATTAATGAAGAGAAAAGACGCCTAAAATAATTTATAGAAGCTATATGAAGTTTGATACAGATCAACTCAACCTAGATGTACCAAGCAATGAAATTAAAAACAAGAGGCTCTCAAGAGCCTGAATCGCTCCCCTCTATTTCAGAGGAGAAGATTTTTAAATGTTAGCAAACTTGATGAACAAATTGTGTAAAATCATTTCATAACCTCACTTTTATATGTCAATTTAAATGACAAATTATATTTGGCTTGTAGTGATACTTACTAATAAAACGTATTTGACGAACTTTTGAAATCATTTGATAAATTTACACAGCCGTTGACATCTTTCTCTCCAAATCCTCGCAAATTTCGTCAAATCTCAGAAGCCACGTCATAATGTTAATAATAATGTTAATATCATTACAGGATAATCCTTCAAGTCAGGTAACCCTACCTTTTAGTTCTTCGATTTTGTGTTACTCTTTTCTACTTTAGTTACAACTGACAACAATACATTGGTTGATCCATGTTACATAATAAGTTATCGGTTTTTTGTCCCAGATTTGTGTGTTAAATTTTACTTTCCCA
Organism: Mytilus coruscus; assembly: GCA_017311375.1. NCBI lineage: Eukaryota > Metazoa > Mollusca > Bivalvia > Mytilida > Mytilidae > Mytilus > Mytilus coruscus. The sequence continues at coordinate 44,562,560 of CM029604.1, read as the reverse complement.
ACACAGTCAGATAATCAAGCGTAAGAAAAATATACTAATACTGCAACATTCAAGCAACACCTGCATATAGAGTATATATTTCCCAATTGATACGATATTCCAGAGCTTGCATTTCCTATCATGATTTCCTTGATAGAAGGTTGTTGCTTACAAGGCAGCTATTGAACCAAGATTTCCAAGTGTTGAAGTTGAAATCATCCCTTCGCAAATTTTATAGACGCCATCACGAGTTGGTTGACCGTTAAGATGTAATATCTGTTTCACAGATGACGATGGATATGTTGAAATTGTTGTAAACACACCCGTCCTTTTTTACTCGAATGTGACCGTCCGAATTAGACTTATCACCGGATGTGTACTAACAAGATCAAAACGACGGGTGGCACATGTGGAGCAGGATCTGCATACCCTTCCGGAGCACCCGAGGATACCCCCAGTTTTTGGTGGGGTCCGTGTTGCTTAGTCTTCAGTTTTCTATGTTAGCTGCTGCTACATTGTGGAACAGTCTTCTTGGCCATTTCAGAACAGATAACAGTTTTCTCAATTTAAGAGTTTTGAGTCTTATACAATCCTGGAATGTCGCTGTTCTGTAGATGAGATAAGAGTTCATTTCATTTAAATTTCCCTGTGCTTATCTTACTCTACTTTGCTCTCTTATAGTTATGCTACCATGTATATTTTGATTTGTAATGTTTGCGCTAAGCTTACGTTTTACTTTATGTTTGCTTTATCTAATACCGGGGTGTTAGCTTGTACGATTGTGTTTTTTATGTTTGTATGTATTCGGTCGAACTCTCTCTATAGCTTATGTATTGTAGTTGATAAATACACCGAATTTAGATAAAGCTTTCGTATCGTATCGTATCGTCGTTTTTAATTCATGTAAACACTTTCGGACACCTTGTTATGAACACGTTGGGATACTGAACAGAAACAATGTTTTTTTTTTTTTTATTATTATAATGTTTAATTCGATATAGATTTATCAAAATGACGTTTTGGACTCGTCTTCAACGTGTAAGGTTCCAGAGTTACAGTCCAGAACTTCTTCCTGCATTACTTTCGATCTATTTTAGTTAAATGACCTCAGATTCAGACGTCTTCCTCTCATTTGTGATCATATATATCCAAGGAAGGTTGCCAATTACGATATTAAAGTATTTGATTTAGTATCCGGAAACCAACGTCACTTACGGACGAATGGACGGACGGAGAGACGGATGGAAAGATAAAGAACTATTTACCACTACTTCTTAGCTTGGATATAAAACAACGTAGTATTCTTATATTATTTTGCGTTCATATGTACAAAAAACATGAAGCGTAAGTTTGCATATATGTGCAATTACAGTTTTACAGTTTTACATCAAGGGGTTCGATCATGCAAATTAAGTCAATGCATAATTTGCATGCGTGTCACGTATTGCGTTCACATGCAAGTTTTACACCTATACTGATGTTTGTCTACATGCATGTGTATATAAGCATAGATGTGCAAAGGTGTGCATGTGAACGCTCCGTGGGGCTTAAGACAGGAGATAAAGACAAGTATATAAAACAGCAGTCTAAATTAGAATTAGTAAGACAGGATTTCAAGAAATAAATGATTTTTATAAAAATTACTGAAGTTTTTCTATGCAAGTTTTACGTGTATTCCATATATTTGTACTTGTATTTTCCGAATCTTTAATTTTTTTATATCTCGAAAAGAATAAAAGTTCTATAAGTTTTATATGTATAACAAACGAAACTAACAAGTTCGTGGGATTCTTACGGTATTCAGATTTCAATAATACGAAAAATTTTATTGGTTTTTTCTATCATGGAAGTATGATATTGACGAATCTTTAAAGAGGTGCCCAAGGCCAAAGAGATCCGTGTGTTAATTACTAGAACGATAATTACCGCTGTGTTTTAAGTACATTGATGCTCATTTGACAGGTAAATAGATATAAGAAGATGTGGTATGAGTGCCAATGAGACAACTCTCCATCCAAGTCAAAATTTATAAAAGTAAACCATTATAGGTCAAAGTACGGTCTTCAACATGGAGCCTTGGCTCACACCGAACAGTAAGCTATAAAGGGCCCCAAAAATTACTACTGTAAAACCATTCAAACGGGAAAACCAACGGTCTAATCTATATAAAAAACGAGAAACGAGAAACACTTATGAACCACATCAACAAACGACAACTACTGAACATCAGATTCCTGACTTAGGACAGGTGCAAACAAATGCAGCGGGTTTAAACGTTTGAATGGTACCAAACCTTCACCCCTTTTCTGAAACAATAGTGTAATAAACAAATGTTTATAACTAAATCTTTTTTCCTACCGAAGGTTGGTGGTTCTCTCTGGCCACTCCGGCTACCTCCACCAATAAAACTGACCGCCACAAAATAGCACAATAGTGCTGAATGGGGCGTTAAACACCAAACTTCAAATGTTACTCTATTTGTTGTCTGGGTTGATGTTGTCTTTGAAGCTAATTTACATTCAGTTGCTGTAGTCTTCAGTTTTGGTAAAAAATCTAAATAAGTATTGCACTGTGTACTTGAATCTTTGTTGGTTTTATTCATTTTCACATACTGATAATTAATCAAAAGCTGAAGGAGATTAATTAGCAGTTATCTGTTTTATGATAATATTTTTACCCATGATTCCATAGTTATAAAACGAGATTTGTGAGGACCACCTGTGGCGCTTTCCACTGATAAAGGGGACATCGTGATCGCACACTTCATCTAGTAATGGACTTCTGGTAGTATTTAATACAGCGTGCTGCTGTGCATTGTTACAATAAACCTGGGAATAGTTTATTGATATATTATGACCCAGAATAAACTGATTATTTCTGAACTTTTATCATTTGAAAATTTGTATTTCAATCATAGCATGAGAAAATGTCGGAAAGCATGAAGAAAATTAAGAAAACGATATTCTGTTAAAAATATTTATCTACTTTCGATAACACAGTGGTCGGAAAGCAGAAAGATAATCAACCAAAATGAATTTTTCGTAAAAAAAATATCTAATTTCATTAATAGATACTACCAGACTAAGAAAATATTCATTGTTAAGTTTAACCCGAGACTGAATTTATTCTCTTAATAGAATATAATTAATTGTAATATATACGCGTGCATTTGAACAGTCATTACATTTATGAAAATTATATGTAACTTATCAGCACCAATGATCAGGGATGCGTACCAAAAGTTAGCTAAATATCTAAATTTAAAACGGTCGTAAATGAAAAAAAAAAAAAATTGCACGTTCTCAATTCACAAGGATTTTAAATCCTTGCTTCTCATAAAAAACGTAATAATAATTTACAATAATCATAACAAAATCTAATTACTTTCATAATTTTAATTATTTTATACTATTTTAGTATGGATTTATAAGTATTTGCTTATATTTTGTATACAGTGGAATGTGAGACTTTAAAAAGAGATTCATTGACAAATAAAATGTCCATCCGTAAATGCTTGACGTTTGTGCTTATAGATATTATATTCTACATTTCTGGAAAAAGTTTACCGACAGGAACGTATGTTTAATATAAAATTTCATTTCTATTTTTGTTCGTTTGTTTTAATAGTTCAACCTTATAACATCTAAATATTTGTACTAAGATACGGTTTTGAAAATTGTATTCATTGTGTTGACCAGCTATCCAACACGTCTTGATTCATTCACATTATACATCACCCTGTTCACACGCACACTATCGGTTTGCGTTCACAAAAATTCCAGATAAAATGTCAATGAATCCGGTTAGTGGGAGATATGGAAATAATTGTGCAAATCGTGATACAAGCAAGAAATTTGATATAAAGGTCGACTAAATGATAATTAAATGAAATCAGCTGCTGGCCACCAAAAATGTTCATTTTTTCAAGATGGCCACCGCTCATTTTGCAAATGGCGTCATATCCAATTGGCTACATTTCGTAAATCCTTTGAATCTGTGTTATAGGTATAATCCAATGTAATTTTTGATAAAACGTAAATGACAGCTCCTAAAGTACGATTAAACAATACATAAATGACGAAAAAGTGACTCCCGGTTCCAAAATGGCGGAAAAAACGGTGAAAATGTCCATTTTTTTCATTTAGTTCTGATTAACAAGAGATATCACTTACTTTGTTAAGTTCAAATATCTAGTTTGGTTAGAAAGACAAGTTGCTTATCTTATAATTATCTGACAGTTGCCATCACACAAACCCGTACAAGGAAGGCGAGAACGGTAGCACTTACAGTTACCAACACAGCTGGATTTCTTGCATCCGCATTTCAAAATTTCCTGCCACGAGGGTGCAACGGCAGCCAAAGAAGTCCATTTTGGTTTCCAACTGTCATTGTTTTTTTTTTTCTTTCATCCAAACCCAGTGTTCTGGACTTGGTACGTGTACCTGTCGAATGCATAAATCCGGTTTAGCCCACCTTGATATGCTTCTCTTTTTGTGTGCTCCGGAAGAGAACATTTGGCAGGCGGAATAGCATCATAAGGCCGCTGCTTCCTGGCAAATGATTCAAATCGTGCCTCGTTAACAGCAAATGTTGATGTTGGCATACATGATGCAAACAAATGCTTCTATGATGTCCATGTATGTGTCTTCATACTAAATCAAAGCGGCCAAAAACGTCCGTTACATCTGGAAATACTTCCCATGTCTGCCAAGCTGACCTCTTCACTTTCCCACCAAATGCTGACACAGTGTCACAGAATGTCCACAGAATGCATGGAAGGAAGGAATAGTAGCTACAAGAGGACCAAACGCATTTGATATGTCATGTACAGGAAGCTATCGAAAGTCTTTATCCCTTCAAAAACCTAACCACAATTTTTCCACACCTAATCTTACGAGTGCTGCAATTCCCAATACTACTACATCTGTGTCAGTACTACTTAAAATTACTTTTATCAACCATTTTCAGCAGCAGGCTTATCATGGACAAACATTCGTGTATCTGCTTCTTCATGGTTACAAGGGGATTGCTGGGAAGTATCCATATTGACATTGCAAAGAATATTTTTACCTTGAGTAACATAAGCATTTTTATTAGTCTCTAAAGAAGCAATTCTGTCAGCAAGAAAGTTGAACAATTCCGTTTAATTTTATTGTCATCTTCACAGAGAAAACTACTTGGCGTTCTACCAGAACCAACAACTTTCCGTCTAGCACCAGCAGCTTACCTTTTTCTCGACCCAGCCTTTAAATTATTCATTTAGTAAACATCAAATACAATGTCTGCTCTTGAATACTTATCGGTGCAAGATTTTATGTAAGGCAACTTTACATCATTTGCATAATCATCAAATATTTTTGCACGCGGTATCCTAGAATTAACCATAATTGCTGCCCCACCAACGATAAATGCGTCAAAATTTGGATCAGTTGATGGCAAATCGTACAACGTTTCAAATATACCCATTTGCTGCGATTTAATACCACTGTTTAAAGTTACTACTTAGACAAAGACAGAGGAGCAATTTGGTTTTCATGGATAAATAAATCTTCCAAGTCAAACTGTTTACTTTGACTAGAAATTAAAGTCTAGAAAAGAGATCGCAATCTTTTTTCATGTTCTACAGCTTTGTTTTTTTGACAAAGACATTTCCAGTTTTTTTTACGGCTATAATGAGAAATTGTTCTTTTTTATCTGGTTATAAAAATCAGATTCTCCTTTGTTTTCGTAGAGTCTTCATGATGTCGTTCATCTGTTGTAGAATGACTCAAACCCCTAGATCTTTCAAATTCATATACCAGTCTACTGACTTCTAGTCCAGCTTCCATCTATCGTCTCAAAGGGATCTTCGGTTAAACCTATGGCACCAACATCGCCTTTCACAATTGCATTATTCTGTTTTTGTGCCTGATCAATTATGCTATTAGAAAACAACTTGCTGGTCTTACGTACAGTGAAATTACCATTTGCAAATTTCATTGCCACCTGTTGGTGATGTTCGTTAAGGAAAGCCATATCTCTGAGATGGATCGGTAACCATCGAGCATAATTTACACTATCAAGACCAAAAAATACGGTATCATGCTTGATATGGACTGTTTGTAGAGTACGATATCTGACTCATAAAATGAGCGTATTACCGAAAGCACAAGAAGTTCTTCATTCATAACTGAATGCCAGAAATTAAACTGTGGTCGAGATGACTCTCTTTCTTTACACTAGTTTATCAAATAATCGAACGTCACAGAGTCATGAGCCATATTTTCTGCGTTTAGGCGGTCATAAGCCGACATTAATGATTCAAGCAAAACACATGCAGTTATCTGATGCACGTGTCTAGTCCTGAGTACATTTGAACATACATGAACAAAATATGCCGTTCTATGTGTTGCAATATCGGCTTCAGTGAGGGCACATGTCCATCCACTATCACGCAATATACCACCCAGAATTTTGAAACAAGCCATTTCAATGTACAGTCCACCAAACATGACGATAAACTTAATATCTTCTCCGTACAAATCTGGCCATTCCCACTGAATTTGCTTAGCCAATACCAAATGTGGTTGATCTGCATCTATAATTGATGTTTGCCCGGGATTTAGAAAGCTAACCACTTTTTTCACCTTATCCATTGAATGCTTGATCATTGCAACTGAATGGGCGTGTTTTCAAACAGTGGCATCATAGAAGTTACACTTACTTGAACAGAAGAGCCTAGATTTAGAGGAATGAAATGACGACCAAGATATGTTTACGAAATCCAAATCCTCGTCTGTTAGATGAATTACGATTTACATCAGTGTGCCCTGGTAGTGCGTGCAAATCGCTCTTTATGTCTATAAATAGTTTGCGCATGCGCAAAATTGGTAAATGTTTGTGTTTCATAACCTTAAAAAATGTTATCAAACCAATTCATAATATCATTAAAAATCCAAAAGCACTAAGTATATAGTCAATAGTTCAAATGTTTACGTGTGAATTTTGTTGCAATTTCGCGCATGCGCAAACCCTGAAGAGTCAAATAATTATTTCTAGTATATACGTCACATGTAAGGAATGTAGCCACCAAACCTGATAATATTTTTTTATTAAAAGAAGGTCAAAGAAAAAGTTTTCTAGAAAAATAAGTATTTTCAAACTGGAAAAAACAGCCATTTTTGAAAAATTAAAATCTACACAAAATAAAGAGGCTATCACACTAGTAATAAATAAAATAGTCGAGCTTTAAAATTGATATTCAAATAGTAGCTGTATATATACACTTTAAGCTGACTTGTGATTGTACACACAATTGCATATTTTTTAATAAGGTGTTTTAACACCATCATTTGGTGACCCGGCAGTCAGCGGTCTTAGGATCACGTGTTGCTTTTCTTTCTTTTAAAGAAAGCAACTTGTTTTTTTAATCTAGACAATAGTTAAAATTAGTACATGCCTACATGGAAACTGAACAGAATTTCAATTTTAAATAAATATAAAAAAGGCCACAATCTGGTTAATAAATAGAGCAATTCCAAAAGCTTTAATGCTAGGTAAAACTAATCTCTTCTTTAAATAGTACATTATAGGCTCTAAAGTCAGTTCATTGTGGTGATATAATCAAAATACGTTGATTGTGTACATTTTCCTGACAAAACCAAACGCTCGACTATATCAACCAACGGAATGACTGGAAAACAACTGTCATATTCCTGACTTGGTAAAGGTATTTTCCTAATAAAATGGAAGATAAAACCGAAGTTTTATAGAAAGCTAAACCTCTCACTTACAAATAGTACATTATAAACCACAAAGTCCGCTCACTGTGGTGATATAAACAAAAAACGTTGCCTGTGTGGATTTTCCTGACAAAACCAAACGCTCGACTATATCAATCAACGGAACGACTAGAAAACAACTGTCATATTCCTGACTTGGTTCAGGCATTTTCTTTGCAGGCATTTTCCAAACAAAATGGAAGGTTAAACCGGGTTTTATGGCAAGCTACACCCTCACTTATATGACAGCTGTTTATAGTTCCATTATATTGACAACATTTTGCGAGAAACTCAAACAGACAAAATTGGTTAACATGACAATAATTGGGATACAGCAGCCAAAATTGTGTAAACTTGCATCATATACACAAAAAATAAAGGACTTAAAAAATCCAAACAAACCTACAAAAAAATCTAACAAAGACGCCTACACAAACATTTTTTTGTAGTTGCTGGTACAGTATAGTTAAAAATTAGGACGTATACACTAAATCGATAAAGTATAATTTAAGTAAAATATAAATACAAGAGTATACAAGATGGAAACAATACTATGCAAACCTCATGTGTCCGAATCGCACCTCTGAACTCACCGTCATCCGGAACGCCAAAAGTCAAAAACCGAAACCTGGACGCACAAATACCGAGCCACGTTAAGAGTTTCACGACCAAAAGGAACATAATAACACAAAGACAAATAATAATACAATTGCCAAGTAAATAAAATGGTACACAACGCAAGCACCTATATTTTATAATTCAAGACCATCTTTTATTATTTGTGAAATTGACATTGAATATTTATATAAATTAATAGGTCTTGGTACCTTCCGATTAACTTTTTGTTTTAGAAAACGGACGAGAAGTTCTTTGACAAAACCCTAGATACTTATTGTTTTGCTCAGACATTGATTTTAAAGTCTAAGTAGCGCCTGCAAGCTTTTGGATAAAATATGAGATGAGAAATATTTACTCTATACGCGGGCGAAGTTGGTATATTGCTGCTAAGGCGAAGGAAATTTATAAATTCAAAATTGAAATCGTCTCGTTTGTCACAGACTCTGGTACTGAGATGACCGCTGGAGTCATTTTTTAGGTATATGCCTAAATATGATGCGGAGCAAGCTGTGTCTTACTTCTTCAATCTGTAGTTAAGGAGGATATATTAATGGAACCCAAACAGAAAAGTTTGGATTGTTAATGGAGAGAACATAATCAATATACCTGTACGGGAAATTAATTGATCTAGCTTCTTATGGATCGTCTTGTTTTTTATTTGTCTGAAGGAACTCCGACTCATATGAAAATAAGAACAGGTCGACAAGGAGAGTCACACAATTGGATCCCATAGTTGTGCTGACAACCTGGTGGATAATTCTTGTTAATTAGAAACTCTAGCATACTGATCAATTGTTCTTCGGTTTAGCATGTTTTCCGCGGGTTCAATTTTAACAAAATCTGCCGAATTGTATCCTAAAACAATATATTTGTAGCGTATGGTACCCTTTTTATGGAGAAAAGCATTGTGGATTATTTCTTTTAGATGGGTTTTCATTTTTTTATATGGTATGCTGGTGTAAAGGATGGAAAAATCGAAGTGTTTGATAGAATTGATTTCAGAGAAGGACAAAGATTTTAAAAAATTCAGAAGTTATTTAAATTACAGTTCTTTAGAATCCACTAACGAATGCACAAATGCCACTACATGGGTAAATAGTATTCTATTTTCTGGTACCAATATTTCTGTAATTCCTCTTTCACTGCTGTTGGTTAATCTAACGGATAATTCCTTAAAAGAACATGTAAATAAGCAGACAATGTACCGTTTTATGTATGAGTTTTGTATTCCTTAATAGAACATGTAGATAAGCAGGCAATGTACCGTTGTATGTATGAATTTTGTGAGAGTTATTTACCCAAGCAATGTACCGTTGTATGTATGAGTTTTATGAGAGTTAGTTATCCAAGTAATGTACCGGTGTATGCATGAGTTTTGTTAGAGTTAGTTATCCAATACAAAAAAGGTACGTATTCAAATTTGTTGCTCAATGGAATATTCAATGATGCCATGAGGGACTTGAGATTTGCCAAGATCTTATCTTTGTTAAAAGATATGTTTCTGTAATTGGGATTACCAGAGTGTTCCTGTATTCCTACTTCTTTGATAAAAAAAATCATAGTAAATGGATTTACAGACCAAAACTTATTGATTAAAACTTTGTCCGCAGAAGCAAACAAAATATTTATCGTGTAGACAGGATAGATATTTTACAGCTTCTTTGTCTAATACGTACTTACATCGAACATTCTCACTGTTTTTCAACTTGAAGATTCGACGTTGTAACAGAGATTTGATTGATTACACCCTTTCTGACAGAGTGTCCAGTTCAACCTTTTCTCGTTTTATCCATGATCTGGCATAATCCTCAACGGAATCCATTATTATTTGAAAGTTATAGCTCCACTTGATGTGTTATGGCTCTCTAAATTTAGGACCAAGAGAAATCACCTTCCAGAGATGTTCAAGTTGAACTATGTTTAGATCACAAGTAATTACCAGAGGAGTTGTAAATATATGGAGAGTGGAAACCGTCACATGTCAGAGGGGTTTTCAAGTATTCATATAAACTAAGGTCTTGCAATGCCTGTTTACATTTAAAAAAATCAATTCCATAATTTTTCTTTATTACAAAAGTTATTAATATTAAGTTCTTAAATGGTAGTAAAGGAACTAGTTAGATAGACAGAACAATTAGTTGTAGAACAATTTCTAGCCACAGAGATGAACCGAAATATACGGGTATATTTTATGTTCCCAATACAAAGTAGGACCTTCAAACGTTCAGAGGAGGCCTTAAACGGATTATGCAAATTGAATGATTGTCAACTATTATTATCACTGTTGAGTACACGGCCTTGAATGAAGAATTTATAAGTTCATTCTTTAAAACTTTCGTGCAGTATTTCATTTTTCCTGATACATACATGTACATGTTGTAAGATCTATATCTCTAAGACTGTCAAAATGTTATTAATTTTCTAACTATGAAATTCGCGAGGTATAACCCTTGATTGCTGTATCAATGAAACTAATGGATGATAGTTAAACCCCGGTTTGCTATCTAATTGAAACCCTATTGGGGCATTTATGTTAACATTTTATCTAATTGACGTCGCTCACGAATTTAGTTTTATATTTATTCAAATTGGCACTATATAGAAACAAGACAAAATGCACTTGGGAGGAAAATCCGGAAAAAAGGCAAAGAATCTTTTGGTTAAATGTATTATAATGGTTCTGCCATTTAATAAATAAATCGAATTTACAGAGTATATTACCGAACAAACACAGCAATCTCTTTTATTATAAGCCACGAGGTCTGACTTTTGGTTACTGTTATTCTTAAACAGCCGAACAATTTTATATTATATTTTCTACATACGTCACTTGCAACGACAGAACCATTTCTGAAATTTCCTAAATGGTATTTATCATAACAAATGATTCTGTTTTTGCCGACTAGTCGACAACTTATACATGCATCTAGCTGTGCATTCTCTAGTTTGTCATTTGGATGCTCTTTACTTCCAGTCTTAATAATGACATTTGTAATGCTTTGTGGTCTGTGAAAAACAATGTGTATAGTATCATTCGCAACTGGTGACGAATAAGACCAGAAATATCCATTAAAAACCGAATATGCCGCTTTGAGATCAAATTTCGGTAATGATGCCAGGGTTGTAAATAATTCAGCTTTGGGATTATGTCCTTTTAAAGATTTCCTTGTATCCAAAACCTTAGGATTGACATATGTAATCTTTTCCAGTAAAGAAGAATATAATCCCACATGGTTAAAGACGTTCGGTTTTCGTTCGATTTTAAAGTCTTGTAAATAAATGGAATTGAAATGTCTTAATAAATAGTCTATCGGTTGTTCATCATAAAATAACATGATATATTTGGCCAGTTTTTCTAGGTCGTGTGAATGAAAAAGTTTCCCTATAAATCCATGTTGACAAAATTCTAAGCATACCCAGGGTATCTTTTGAACTGAGATGAATTGTTTAATGGCATCAAAATAAGTTGGACTCGTTTTAATATCGTCCTCAATTTGAATGTAGTATTTTGAAATATTCTTGCTGTACAACCAAAGATACGCGTAATCAATGTTTTGTTTTGAACGCCATTTTATTCTTGATGCACTGTCATTAAATGTGTGTTTCAATTTGTCTAGCGGTGGATAAAATCTATAAGGAGCCGTAATGATTTGAATGGTATTGTTGTTAACCAATGCCTCGTATCTTCGTTCTATATCTTTTGATGTTATTTCCTTCCATGTTGTGTTAAAATCTGCTAGAAAAATTACTACACAGATTTGTGAGATTTGTGATTTAGAAGTTGCATTTAGTAGTGAATCAATAGTATACCACAAGTAATATGTACGTGGTCGCCAAATTGTAGGAATTCCTATCGTGAGATATCCTGAAAATGAAGGGAAAAAATGAATGAAATTTGCAAATAAATTATAATGTATCTGTGTGTGTGATTTATCACCTGAACATTGAATTGCAGTTATTATGGGTTTGTATTTATTAACCAAGTAGCATCATTTCAATCTAAAACGGTAATTAAGGAATAACAGTACTGTAGTTGAAGAGTTGCCACCGTCAATTGTCGATTTGACGGTGGCAACTCTTCAACTACAGTACTGTTATTCCGATTCTAATGCATTACAAAAAGAAATAATACGATAAAGCTTAAAAAAATGTATAAATTTGACATACAAAAAAAAATCCGCGAAACTTCATGAATGATTTTGGCGCAAAGACGTCATGACTAAACGTGACGTCATACAAATGAAAACTTACAAACTGGAGGTTATTACGTTACCTTTACGATTCAAATTTGGATAAAATTACATTAAAACGGCGAATTCGAGGTAGGTGTTGTTTAATTTTCGATAATATTGTAGTAATCGAATATTTGTTGATTCAATCAATTCAAAATGGCGGGTCCCTCCTTAGTTACGCCTGGGCTCTCGGTCACAAAACTTTACTCAGTACTCGGAGTACAAAATTTGTGCTCGAAACACCAAATCCATGATTTTGATTGGTTGATTTCTGAGTCTGAGTACAAAAATCGTGCTCAAAAGTTTTATGACCACAAGGCCAGGGCCCTCGGTCATAAAACTTTACTCGGTACTCGGAGTACAAAATTTGTGCTCGAAACACCAAATCCAGTATTTTGATTGGTTGATTTCTGAGTCTGAGTACGATAATCATGCTCGAAAGTTTTATGACCGCAAGGCCTGGTCAACTGTGGATTTGACGGTAACTTTTAGCCAATGAAAAAAATTGGCACATAAAAATTGCATTAGAATTTGGTCTCACCAAGTCTTATAGACGCTCTCAAACCAATTCAGAGTAAAGATTAGAAAATAGCGTTTAGATTTTGTCAGGTCGTATAAATGAGGGAAATATTGTATACATTCAATTTATAGTTATTGATTAACATATGCATTAGTATATAGTAAGTTTGGGATTTGGAGCAGACAGACAAAGGATTAGCATGAGTTTGCTTTATAATGAAGAAGATGGTTATAAAGTGTATACATTTTTAAAAATCACTAAATTACTAAATTAACATTTGAACATCAACCTGTTTATTTGTTTCCATATTGAATTTGATATATTTTTTTCTCCTGTTGTTAGTAAAAACATGTTTACATTAATTTATATTTACTTTTTTGCATTTGTTCTTCTTTCAATCTTCCCGAAGTTCTTCTTGTCGAATTTTCATGAGAAGGCTATTAAAAATAAAAAAGAAGATTTTTTAAAATTTGTTATCATATATAAAAATTCAATTTCTTGTTTGAATCATAGACAATGTTAGCCTAATGTCAACTTTTTGGCATTGCACAAGGTCATGTTTTTTCTCTGACTGTTAATGATGTTTTAACACTAAATCCATTGGATATTGGATGTGTACTGATTAAAAATTTTTTTGGTCTTAGATACATGATTTTTTAGAGATTTAGTAATCTTCATTGTTGTAAGTTTCAAAGCTTATTTCTTATTATATAAACATTAAAAGATGTGGTATGATTGTCAATGAGACAACTATCCACTAGAGACCAAATTACGTAAATGTTAGCAACTGTGTGTCAACAATGAGAAAACTCCATACAGGCAAGCTATAAAAGGCTCCGACATAATAAAATGATTCACATTTTATTGCATTAAAAATTGCCAGATAATGATGAAAGATCAGGTAGCACAACGTTGTGCCTCATATTTTTAATCGAACTTTTTCAAGTTGGCATTCTTCCAAATAAAGTTTAGCTGACAGTGTCATATAGATATGCATGTATGTAATCAGCTGCACATTCCATAGATTGTATTTCAGAAATTAATGATGCTGAATATATTGTTGATGCTTTCATGGCGATGAAGATAAATTATTGCAAAAAGGGACAAGAAAATATCTCATTTGTCGCCAGTTAGTTTCATAGTAGATGTTTCGTCCCTTTTATCGATATATTGCCCTAAAGAATTGCCATTAATCTACAAAAGGATTGGAATAAATAATAATTCAAATAAAAATTTGATGGTTTTGCAGTAACATTTAACCATCATTATTTTTTTTTAAACAAGTATTGTTCTGACAGAAAGTCAGGATACACCACCGAGGGTATCACCAGTCAAGTAGCCAGTACTTTGGTACTAGCCTGAAAATACGGATATTGTTAATTTTAAATTTGCTGTTGTAAAATTATGGAAATAATCTAAATTAAGGAATATATCTACCTCATGCAAAACTCTGATTCCTTGTCCGGATATACCTATTATACTTTAAGTCTTTTTTGGTTTGATCAGCCCTTCAACGTTTTTATTAGGTTTTTGATTTTCAAACAATTTGGTCTGGAGCATCTCTGAAGAGTCATTAATTGTCGAAATGGGCATCTCGTGCAGTATAATTCGTGCAGTAAAATGTTAATGTTATTTGTATAAGAAGATATTGAGAAAATGTTAGCTTTGTTGCAAATTGCCAGGTTTTGATAAAAAAAAATGCATTTGATAAAATGGGTGTTTTCTATTATCAGAAACAGTTTTGAACTTCAAACTTAATTTTATAAGGGGAATTAAACATCTTGATTTTTTTTCACTAACATTTCTAAAAAAAAATGGGAGCGACTCTCAAATATTTTTACGGAAATGAGAACCTTTTTTCGATAAGATGCGATGTAAAATCTTGCGACACTTTCTTACATTGCCTGCATGTATATAAACTACCCACCCTCTGGCTTTGCACTTTTTTACTTTAAATTTCTATTAGTGAACTTGCTTTCTCCGTCAGTGTAATGCATAAAAGATATTATTAGGATTGATCAAAATCATTAGACAGTCAACCAGAAAACAGCAACTAACAACAACGGACTCCTCCAAGAAAATAGACTTGCAAAAAAATTCAATAACGAACAACAGTTGGTCCGGAATTGGTCACGGAAAGTATTATATAAACAGTTGAAAAAAGACGTAGACGCTTGTTTCAAAAATGTTCATTTGCATATGTAACGTTACAAAGTTTATAAACTATAAATAGACACAGCAATTAATAATGACCATTGTTACGTCAAAAAAGTTCATAGTTTGTAAAGGTATTTAGATAGCTATATCATCTAAATATCATCTCAAGGGGTTGCCAGGGGTACAGCAAATATCGGCGTAAACCCTTACAGCTGTTTGGCTGTGAGGGATGTATATATATGCAGCCACTTCCAATCGGAATAGGTATTTTGGGTGAGTGCCTTGTTGTCTGCACGTAAAAAAACTTTAAACATATTATTTTGACTTACATTTACAAATGGACAAGAACGGTCAGTTGAGATCTTAACTTTACGACAAGATAGTGGATTTCAAT
Organism: Mytilus coruscus; assembly: GCA_017311375.1. Taxonomy (NCBI): domain Eukaryota; kingdom Metazoa; phylum Mollusca; class Bivalvia; order Mytilida; family Mytilidae; genus Mytilus; species Mytilus coruscus. The sequence goes on along the minus strand of CM029604.1, from coordinate 44,546,900 downwards.
TTTCGCCTTCAGTATTTTCCGTTTCATTGTAGCAACATTCCAACGAAGCCTGTATATATTTCCCAGTTGATATGATATTATGGGGCTTACGTTTCCTGTCATGCTTTCCTTCATAGAGGATTACTGTTTACAAGAAAGCTATTGCATCAAGGGTTCCGTGTGGTAAAGTTGAAGTCACCCCGTTGAAGTTGTATGGACGTCATCATGATTTGGTTGACATTTATGGAACACCAGTACTAAAACCTATGTCGCAAATGACTATAGGTAAGATCAATTTGTTGTAATCACAATCCCGTCCCCTTTTCCTTGATTTAAACATTGTCAAATGCGTCTTTTCACATGCATTAGCAACACGTCAGGTGTCACATGTAGCTCAAGAGCTGTTTAACCTTCCGAGGCACCGCTCTTTTGTGGTGTTCATGTTGCCCAACCTTTGGTTTTATGTGTAATGATTATTTTTTTGTTTTTTACTCTTCCTTGTTTTTAGTTTTAGCATGCTGTTATCTGTTTTTATTTGACTAATTTTTCGACTACCCTTTTGGTAATGTCTTTCTCAAATTTAAGGGGTCGATTTACAAGTGAACTATTGCAGGCAAAATGTCATCCTGTATCCAACATACCCTGATTTTCCGCCCGGCGTCAAAAAGTCATGCCCTTCAACCCTCCTTGCATAACTTACCTATTGTATTAATTGTTAACTTATTCTCCACCCTAATATGCATGGGATATTTTCCACTGGACATTTAACAAGCAACAATCAATTAATCTCGTGAAAACCATGTACATAGTTAGGACGTCTTAGTATAGCGCTATACAAATCTTGATCCCTTCAAATAATAGCACGCGAAGTTTTTTTTTAATCCTATTAGATTTTATTTCAACTAAAAGTCTAATATAAATTGACCTTCGCCCTTTTCTTCTTTCGAATATACAGACAAACTTGAGCAATGTCTTCTTCTATTCTATACTAGTGTTTAATAACCAAACTGGTTTAAATCAGTGCTCATTCTTCCCGTGTTGTTGCTTTTTGGTTCTTTTTACATTTGTTTGATAGTACAGAATATAATTAGTAAAATAGGCATAAATTGTGTTATATTGTCTTAAAAGTTTTTTTTTTTTTTTCTTTACAAAACCATTCAATAGAATTGACATTACTAAATAAATTAAGGTTAAATTTTGTTAAATAATACTAAGGTAACCTTCGTTTTTGACCGATTGATGTTTGCTCAACGTCCTGTGGCTAATATGGCATGCATGTTCAGAACGAGAACACATTTACAATATATACAGTAGCTAGATTCGGAATGATAGTCCGACCAGGATGAAGGGTGGAACATTTGGACTGTCATTGGAAATGAGGGTATGTTGGATAGGGGCAGAAATTTAGACTTACAATTGGCCATCTATGGGCCCTCAAAGAGTTGTTACAAGGGTTCGTAAACGTGTAGAGAGAGTGGCAATCTATTTAAATGAGACATCGGATTAAACGTCCCCATTCTGACCGGACTTGGGTGCGAATTTATACATCCCAACAGACGCCCTATTTTAGCATAGGTTCTATTTCCGGTCAGAAGAAGACCAGAGTGACCATATTTCTATACCCCAGTCACCCATTGTGTACACTCGATTTTAATGTATATATCATTCTTTTACTGCAATTATAGTGGGCAAGTAGAGGAACTTCGCCTTACGGCTTTGTATTTAGCGTAATGTTTCACGTACCAGGCTGAAGCTAGCGAACAATAACTAGCGAACAATAAGCCAGCGAACAATAAGGCGATATATCTAAAAACCGAAAAAATGAATAAGACAGCAACGGCCGTTAAATGAAAAATATTTAAAAAGGCAGAAATTCCATCCAAATATTGCAATTTCAACTCTATCATGAAATGATATTTATCCCATCCATTGATAAAACAAGTCACATCTCTTTTTAGGCTAATATTCAGTACCACAGTAAATCTGCATCTGTCAAGGGATCATTTTTAGGTGTAAGACCACCAAAGCACCCACTTCAATTTAGAACGTATGTAAAAGTAGTCCTTCCCTGTAAAATATAGCACCTTTGATATCATTGTTTAATTGAACTAAGATACACATTTGCAGAAATGGGGCTTGGCCTATTCCATGGCTTCTAGAGAAAAATAATGAGGGGTGTCACGGGGTATGACTATATAGGTCTTGTAGAGGGGAAACAGGCGCATCTTTTGCGCAAGGTCTCTGAGGGCGCTATGTTAAAATTCTGAAACTAGAGCTCAAAATTTGAAAAAAAATTGTTAAAAACAGGGGGTTGGCCTATTCCATGGCTTCTAGAGAAAAATAATGAGGGGTGTCACGGGGTATAACTATATAGGTCTTGTAGAGGAGAAACAGACGCATCTTTTGCGCAAGGTCTCGAAGGGCGCTATGTTCAAAAATCTGAAACTAGAGCTCAAAATTTGAAAAAAAATGTTAAAAACAGGGAGGTTGGCCTATTCCATGGCTTCTAGAGAAAAATAATGAGGGGTGTCACGGGGTATGACTATATAGGTCTTGTAGAGGAGAAACAGGCGCATCTTTTGCGCAAGGTCTCGAAGGGCGCTATGTTCAAAAATCTTAAACTACAGCTCAAAATTTGAAAAAAATTTGTTAAAAACAGGGGTGTTGGCCTATTCCATGGCTTCTAGAGAAAAATAATGAGGGGTGTCACGGGGTATGACTATATAGGTCTTGTAGAGGAGAAAACAGGCGCGTCTTTTGCACAAGGTCTCGAAGGGCGCTATGTTCAAAAATCTGAAACTAGAGCTCAAAATTTTTGAAAAAAAAACCGTTAAAAACAGGGTTGTTGGCCTATTCCATGGCTTCTAGAGAAAAATAATGAGGGGTGTCACGGGGTATGACTATATAGGTCTTGTAGAGGAGAAACAGGCGCATTTTTTGCACAAGGTCTCGAAGGGCGCTATGTTCAAAAATCTGAAACTAGAGCTCAAAATTTTGAAAAAAAATGTTAAAAACAGGGGGGTTGGCCTATTCCATGGCTTCTAGAGAAAAATAATGAGGGGTGTCACGGGGTATGACTATGTAGGTCTTGTAGAGGAGACACAGGCCCGTCTTTTGCACAAGGTCTCGAAGGGCGCTATGTTCAAAAATCTGAAACTAGAGCTCAAAATTTTGAAAAAAAAACGTTAAAAACAGGGGGGTTGGCCTATTCCATGGCTTCTAGAGAAAAATAATGAGGGGTGTCACGGGGTATGACTATATAGGTCTTGTAGAAGAGAAACTGGCGCATCTTTTGCGCAAGGTCTCGAAGGGCGCTATGTTAAAAAATCTGAAACTAGAGCTCAAAATTTTACAATATTTTGTTAAAATCAGGGGGTTGGCCTATTCCATGGCTTCTAGAGAAAAATAATGAGGGGTGTCACGGGGTATGACTATATAGGTCTTGTAGAGGAGAAACAGGCGCATCTTTTGCGCAAGGTCTTGAAGGGCGCTATGTTCAAAAATCTGAAACTAGAGCTCAAATTTTGAAAAAAAAAAATGTTAAAAACAGGGGGGTTGGCCTATTCCATGGCTTCTAGAGAACAAAATGAGGGGTGATACGGGGTATGACTATATAGGTCTTGTAGACGAGAAACAGGCTCATCTTTTGCGCAAGGTCTCAAAGGGCGCTATCTTCAAAAATCTGAAAGTAGAGCTCAAAATTTGAAAAAAAATTGTTAAAAACATGTTGTTGGCCTATTCCATGGCTTCTAGAGAAAAATAATGAGGGGTGCCACGGGGTATGACTATATAGATCTTGTAGAGTAGAACAAGGCCCATCTTTTGCGCAAGGTCTCGAAGGGTGCTATGTTCAAAAATCTGAAACTAGAGCTCAAAATTTGAAAAAAAATTGTTAAAAACCGGGGGGTTGACCTATTCCATGGCTCCTAGAGAAAAATAATGAGGGTGTCACGGGGTATGACTATATAGGTCTTGTAGAGGAGAAACAGGCGCATCTTTTGCACAAGGTCTCGAAGGGTGCTATGTTCGAAAATCTGAAACTAGAGCTCAAAATTTGAAAAAAAAAAAATGTTAAAAACAGGGAGGTTGGCCTATTCCATGGCTTCTAGAGAAAAATAATGAGGGGTGTCACGGGGTATGACTATATAAGTCTTGTAGAGGAGAAACAGGCGCGTCTTTTGCACAAGGTCTCGAAGGGCGCTATGTTCAAAAATCTGAAACTAGAGCTCAAAATTTTGAAAAAAAACGTTAAAAAAAGGGGTTGGCCTATTCCATGGCTTCTAGAGAAAAATAATGAGGGGTGTCACGGGGTATGACTATATAGGTCTTGTAGAAGAGAAACTGGCGCATCTTTTGCGCAAGGTCTCGAAGGGCGCTATGTTCAAAAATCTGAAACTAGAGCTCAAAATTTTGAAAAAAAAACGTTGAAAACAGGGTTGTTGGCCTATTCCATGGCTTCTAGAGAAAAAAAAAGAGGGGTGTCACGGGGTATGACTATATAGGTCTTGTAGAGGAGAAACAGGCGCATCTTTTGCGCAAGGTCTCGAAGGGCGCTATGTTCAAAAATCTGAAACTGGAGTTCAAAATTTGAAAAAAAAAATGTTAAAAACAGGGAGGTTGGCCTATTCCAAGGCTTCTAGAGAAAAATAATGAGGGGTGTCACGGGGTATGACTATATAGGTCTTGTAGAGGAGAAACTGGCGCATCTTTTGCGCAAGGTCTCGAAGGGCGCTATGTTCAAAAATCTGAAACTAGAGCTCAAAATTTTGAAAAAAAATGTTAAAAACAGGGAGGTTGGCCTATTCCAAGGCTTCTAGAGAAAAATAATGAGGGGTGTCACGGGGTATGACTATATAGGTCTTGTAGAGGAGAAACAGGCTCATCTTTGGCGCAAGGTCTTGAAGGGCGCTATGTTCAAATTCAAAAATCTGAAACTAGAGCTCAAATTTTGAAAAAAAAAAATGTTAAAAACAGGGGGCTTGGCCTATTCCATGGCTTCTAGAGAAAAATAATGAGGGGTGTCACGGGGTATGACTATATAGGTCTGGTAGAGGAGAAACAGGCACATCTTTTGCGCAAAGTCTCGAAGGGCGCTATGTTCAAAAATCTGAAAGTAGAGCTTAAAATTTCAAAAAAAATTGTTAAAAACATGTTGTTGGCCTATTCCATGGCTTCTAGAGAAAAATAATGAGGGGTGTCACGGGGTATGACTATATAGATCTTGTAGAGTAGAACGAGGCCCATCTTTTGCGCAAGGTCTCGAAGGGTGCTATGTTCAAAAATCTGAAACTAGAGCTCAAAATTTGAAAAAAAAACCGTTAAAAACAGGGGGGTTGACCTATTCCATGGCTTCTAGAGAAAAATAATGAGGGGTGTCACGGGGTATGACTATATAGGTCTTGTAGAGGGGAAACAGGCGCATCTTTTGCGCAAGGTCTCGAAGGCCGCTATGTTCAAAAATCTGAAACGAGCTCAAAATTTGAAAAAAAATCGTTAACAACAGGGGGGTTGGCCTATTCCATGGCTTCTAGAGAAAAATAATGAGGGGTGTCACGGGGTATGACTATATAGGTCTTGTAGAGGAGAAACAGGCGCATCTTTTGCACAAGGTGTTGAAGGGCGCTATGTTCAAAAATCTGAAACTAGAGCTCAAAATTTGAGGAAAAAAGAAATGTTAAAAACAGGGGGGTTGGCCTATTCCATGGCTTCTAGAGAAAAATAATGAGGGGTGTCACGGGGTATGACTATATAGGTCTTGTAGAGGAGAAACAGGCGCATCTTTTGCGCAAGGTCTCGAAGGGCGCTATGTTCAAAAATCTGAAACTAGAGCTAAATTGAAAAAAATTGTTAAAAACAGGGGGTTGGCCTATTCCATGGCTTCTAGAGAAAAATAATGAGGGGTGTCACGGGGTATGACTATATAGGTCTTGTAGAAGAGAAAGGGGCGCATCTTTTGCACAAGGTCTCGAAGGGCGCTATGTTCAAAAATCTGAAACTAGAGCTCAAAATTTTGAAAAAATACCGTTAAAAACACGGTTCTTGGCCTATTCCATGGCTTCTAGAGAAAAATAATGAGGGGTGTCACGGGGTATGACTATATAGGTCTTGTAGAGGAGAAACAGGCGCATCTTTTGCGCAAGGCCTTAAAGGGTGCTATGTTCAAAAATCTGAAACTAGAGCTCAAAATTTGAAAAAAAAAAATGTTAAAAACAGGGAGGTTGGCCTATTCCATGGCTTCTAGAGAAAAATAATGAGGGGTGCCACGGGGTATGACTATATAGGTCTTGTAGAAGAGAAACAGGCGCATCTTTTGCGCAAGGTCTCGAAGGGCGCTATGTTCAAAAATCTGAAACTAGAGCTCAAAATTTGAAAAAAAAAATGTTAAAAACAGGGAGGTTGGCCTATTCCATGGCTTCTAGAGAAAAATAATGAGGGGTGTCACGGGGTATGACTATATAGGTCTTGTAGAAGAGAAACAGGCGCATCTTTTTCGCAAGGTCTCGAAGGGCGCTATGTTCAAAAATCTGAAACTAGAGCTCAAAATTTGAAAAAAAATTGTTAAAGACAGGTTGTTTGCCTATTCCATGGCTTCTAGAGAAAAATAATGAGGGGCGTCACGGGGTATGACTATTAAGATCTTGTAGAAGAGAAACAGGCGCATCTTTTGCGCACGGTCTCGAAGGGTGCTATGTTCAAAAATCTGAAACTAGAGCTCAAAATTTGAAAAAAAATTGTTAAAAACAGGAGGGTTGGCCTATTCCATGGCTTCTAGAGAAAAATAATGAGGGTTGTCACGGGGTATGACTATATAAGTCGTGTAGCGGAGAAACAGGCGCATCTTTGGCGCAAGGTCTCGAAACGCGCTATTCTGCTTTTTTGTACAAACTGTATATTTTGCACTGGGTAAATGCGGCATTGAAATAAATGACTTGGTAGCGTTGAACGTTGACGGTTATGTGGATGTTTCACAAACTCCAATGCTGAGATTTCGAGTACTCCTGTGTATGATGTCCGAGGGTAGCACGTTTAGCTGCATCGATAGGTAATGTATCTGAAATTAGGAGATAGAGGAGGCAGTGCAGATAGTGGTAAGACTACAAGGAGGTCTACATTCGACTTGGTTGACTAAGAAGCAGTTTTTTTTCTTTTGTCTTTTTAAGACTGGTTTAAAGACTCGCTTAGATCACGACTAAACCTTGTTTGTCAAGTAGTTATTGTAAGTTACTAGATTTGATGGTATGCTTTTCATCCTGGAACTCCATGTGAAGTGTTTCATGCTGTTTGGAATAGGCAATAATTAGTATAACCAACGTCATTTTATGTAATACGTTTGCAAAAACTCCCTTAAGCGTTTGAAAGCGTTTTAGAAAACATCATGTAGTGTTTAAGACCGTAAAAAAATAGCGTTCGATGGTTACAACGCCGTACGGCTCGGACCAGCATGAAGTTTTGACCACCTTGAAGGCTAGGGCCGAACGGTGAATGTGTCTGGAAACTCTGGTTGTATTGTTGAAAGAGATCGTGACAAAGTTGGATCGTCTTGCGCGAGAGTTTCAAGCAGTTTTGACAGAGATAGAATCAATCAGCGTTGTTGAGTCCTACTCGGACGTAGAAATCTTCGCACTATTTTGCTTACTCAGCACCAATTCCTCAAAACCACCAAGATCTTACTGTTTGTGTCAATTTCCGATGGTCTGTTCGAAGACGAACAATGACATTGATGAGTGATGTGGGACATTTACCTACTAGTATATCGGATATCAGGTCGCTTATGTCATATGTAAGAACCTCTTCCCCAGTGCGTTTTGCAGGAGTAGATAGATAGGTTGATGAAGAGATTTTCCAAACTATCGTAAAGTAAACACCTGACCGGATGAGTAGATTTTTTAGCAGCGTCGGCTTATAACGGCTTAGGCAGCAACCATTTGATTTTCTGGGGGGGGCTATGGATTTTTTTGGAAAAAAAAGTTTGTTTCCAGTTTTTGGAGAAAAAAATAATTTGTTTTTGACCCTGAGAAAAAAAAAATTGTTTGTTCCACCCTCAGCTGCCACTATATGTAATGCTAAAATTGAAAGAAAAAAATTGTTTTCGACGTGTCGCCAAAAAAATAGACTGTTTTTCGCCGAAGGCGAAAAAAAAAGTTTGTCCGGAAAAAAAATCCATAGCCCCCCCCCCCCCCCCAGAAAATCAAATGGTTGCTGCCTTACGGCAGTCTGAAGTGTACGTTTAATACAAAGACAAACAGTCGCTTCGAATTTACGACTAGCAAGGGGCGACGACGGAGGGGTGGATCGAGGATATTCCCCTTTATGAGTACAACCAGTGTATGTTTCATGAACAAACTAAAAGACCTTCCCCGATCGTTTGTTGCACAACTTCACGGGACCTGGTACTAAGCTGAAAAAAACGATTACATACAGTAACAAACCCCAAACACCTTGGTCCATGAGTCGCTCAAGCTGTGTATTGTCATGATCTCTGCTTTTTGTACATTTCTTTGGTCCAACGGAAGGTGTGTATTCCTTATAAAATGTACCTAAATTCTTTGTGATTCGAACCTTGTCACCCACGTGGAACCAAGCCGTGTAAATGAGCTGTCCATGCTCAACATAAGGATACAACAACTCGCAACCATGTGAGTGACAGGAACATGCACTGTTAACTTTGCACTACATAAAATCCAACAATGAGAAAGAAGATGGAACGCGACACCTTTTGACTCCTCATCTTTACCAAAGTTCAATCGGTCTGGGCGTCTCAATAGAAAAGTTCGTTGGACAGATAAAACATTTCGACGTAAATTCGAGAAACGATACCTGATCGCTGTTCGTTTAGGTGAAACTTGGATTACAGTTCTATCTCAACAGAACAAAGAATTCACGTTTATTCTTAGCATCATCAATGTTTTCCTTGCCAAATACGACTGCTTAGTGCCGCCTAAGACCAAGAAGGTGTGACGATCAAGGTTGTTTTTTATACCGTACTTAAGTCAAGCATTTTCATAAAACTATGGACGGAAAAGGTTACCGAATTCCACAACAAAGAGATAAAAGTGCTATGCCGAAAACACGACGTTGAACCCGCCAGAATGGAGGAAAGCCGAGTTTCTCGAACAACTGGGACCCCACCATGATGGGAAGATGATCAAATACTTTAAAGCCCAATCTACGCGCACATGCGCGATTGGTACTTTAGATGATCTCGTTCACCAACAAAAACACCACCAAACAGAGATCGACTTAAGACCTGTGGCCGCAAGTCATAAGAAATATGAAAGAAAATAAGGTGTACTGTAACTTGTATGCAGACAGGCCTACTGTACAGCAGGGTCGGTTCCACGTGTTTACCAATTCCCACGATTTCAACGATGAAAAAATACAGGGTTCCTGAACTTCTGAATACCTCGTACCGCATCAATAAGGTATTGCGAAGGCGAAATCGGGGTGATGTAAATAATCTCTTTGAGAAATGGAAAGGTAATCTCAGTAATTTATTTCTTGAATCAAACAATTAGACATGGTGTCACAACCTCTCTCTTCAAACACAAAGGTTCGTGGTTCGATCTCCATTCCTGGGAGAAAAATTTCAGGGACCAAATTTTCGGCTCTCCCTTGACACCATTTGCGAGTATTGTCTTCAGGAACGATGATAGTCTGTCGGAAGCGATAAACGGCTGACCCGAGTTAAGAGAGAGCCATGTCACTGCACGTAAAAAACAACCTTGAAGAGTTCGAAAAAGACCAGGCTAATGCCGCTACAAGGCAGCACTCGCACCAGCAAAGTAGAGAGGGGTATGATTTATATAAGTTACAATAACTTGTTTCCAAATCCACTAAAAATAACTATGTTTAAACTAACCTCTCTAGAAGGTCTATATTCTTGATGATTCTCCGACTGTAAAGGTTATGAGAATGTAAAGGTTACTAGTAACCAATGGGTTTAACGTTTTTTTTCTGATATAGCAGGGTTACTAGTAAATAAAACTATGCTGCATTTTATTGTACAAGAGGTGTCGACGTGAATCAATTGGTGTGCGGGTTCTATTGAGAGGAGTCGCTTGCGGGTACACTATTGCCTGTAGGTGAAATCATGATATGTATGGATGTATCAGAAGGAGTAGCATGACTAGCTTGAACAACGGTAGTATTGACGGGTAAATTATGACTAGTTGATTGTGAGGATTGAATGAGTTTTTAATTTGACGGGTTTTTTAATCTAAACGAACATGTACTGATCTGTTTGCTGAATTTCTTCCACCACGTCATCATCCAAGCAAGCTTCTACAATTTTACCATGAAGACCTTTCTGAATATCACTTTTCTGTGACACGGAATCTAAAATAGCTGTGACTTCCTCAATTTCTATATCTAAACTATCTCTGCAGTTATATCTCCAAAATTCTTCCAAAGTCTTGTAAGTGCTCGTTTATGTCCGGAACGAATGGCTTTCAGCTTTGTATCCATTTTCCCTTCTTAAGATAGACATAAAAGACTTCTTGACTATGTGATAGATGTACTAGTCATAGTAACATGTCAAAGTGACGTGACATTACATTAAGTGCGGCACATAGTAAACGTCATGTGTGTGGTATTTACGAGAGGTATGATTATGATGCAACGTATTACCCTCAATTTTTAAGGTTTCGATATCTACTCTAGTTTATTTTAACACATCTCACTCCGTCAATCTATTGAATTTTTCTTTCTTGTTCTTCCTATTTCTTTGCATACCAAACATTCATCACATTGTACTCTGACATTTTATTTTGGTGAAGTTAACTAATCAAATGGTTCTGCATGTTTGAGTTTGTGGTCACACTTGTCCAGCTTGTCCATTTTTTTTTCTCATGTTCTTTGATTGCTGCATCATAGCCTATCTTCATTCATTTTATATCCGTTTAAATCTGGTCGCACTAGGTTTCATACGTGTTGTCTTCCTTTTTTAATGACCCACCATTTCATTACAGCATCCGAACTGGCCCTCGGAGCTGTCAGAATGGTGATATGGTTGTCGTTCCTATTCCAGTATTTGAAGAAAGTATCCATTATCATCCCTCTTTATCAATGGCCCTTTGTGTTGTTCCATTCCCTGAAAAGTGCTATTCGGAGATGGGCGAGCATTTCCGATGGATTTGGGCTCTTTCTGATGGGTCGTCCAAGTTCGTCCCAAAGATGTTCCGTTGGCGATAATCTGGAGACATCGCTCGCCACGGCAACACACGAATGTGATTATTCTCCAAAAAATCATTGAAATGTGTGCCACGTGACAACGGGCGTTATCCTGATGAAAAACGTGGTTAAAACGATGCCTTCGGAGAAACGGGAGAACGAGTGGAGCCAGAATTTCGTTCCTATACCTTTTTGCATTTAGGTTACCATCAATAATTGTCAGATCGGTGCGTTCCTGGTAGGTTATTCCGTCCAATACCATAATTCCGACACCCTAAAACTGATCCGTTTCCTGTACGCACGCATCAGGAAATCATGCATTGCACCTCCAGTACACCCTGGCTTTGCCGTCGCTAAATGTCAAGTTGAATTTTGATTCATTGGTAAAAAGGACTTGTCTCCATGTTAGCCTATTCCATCGAATCCGTACCCGAGTCCATTCAAGTCGCGACATCCTGTGATGCTGCGTAAGGGTAGGTCCCTTCAACGGACGACGAGCTCTTAGGCCAACTTGATGCAATCAGTTACAAACTGTTTGGAATATAGCCTGTTGTTGTTTCTTCCATTAGTTTGTCGTGCTGTTTGTGACACGTTTACAAATCGATTCCGGAGATGAATAATGCGGATGTGCCTGTCTTGACGTAACTTCGTTTCACGTTGCCTGTAATCTCGAGGACGATTATTTGTCGTAAGACGAGTCTTAAGCCTTGCAACAGTCATTCTAGAGACATTGGGATGATTTGCAACCTGTATTAGAGTCATTTTTGCTGCCAACATCCCAATAGCTCGTTCTCTCTCATTATGACGTAGACGTGGCATTGACTTACGTGTAACTTTTTCAATTTTTTAATGCGACCTTTTGTTAACAATAGTGCTCGACACATTTAATTATCAAAAGGACAACTCAATTCCATCTCTATACAGGTAAATGTTTGAAAAAATGCTTATTTGTTGAAATCAGAAAATGACGTAACGTCGTCTTCGAATTTTTTAACAAATTAGCAAATGATAGATAAATCATTCAGGTCACTAGTTTTAATCTTGAAAATATTATAAATTAATATATGTAATTTCTTTTAATAAAAACCAGGGTAACGTTTCTTTTTTCGCATAGTATACATTTATTTATATCAGACAATGCCCACACACTGACGAGGGTACTTATATCGTCTTTAAGGATGTGGCGCTTGGATTGACATTGATAAAGTTAACTGGTCTGTATGTAGTTTTACTATCATATCTTTTTAACAACGCAGTACTCTTTGCCGATTTGTTTTATTCTGGTACAAAACCTCTGATATAAATAAACTGTTGAAAATAATACAAAATAGGCTGTCTATTAAGTCTGTAATAGTATATAGAACTTTAGGTTGTATACCAGCTGGCCTTCGCACTAAAGTACTTTCATCTTCATCGTTTTCTTTTCAAAATACCCTTGAAAAAAATTCAGCCAGTAGTCAGCCTTCTCTTTATCAGTACTTACATTACACATTTTACAATCTCATGTAATTCGGATGGGGGAATTTGGATTTTCATTTCGACTTCATATGACAAGAAATTCTTCTTTGCTGACTCTGATAAGTCTTTTTCAAGGTTTTCACGTTCTTGTATGACATGTGAGTTGGCTTTGTTCCTCACTAAATTTTAGTTCCTTTCGACATAATTAAACATAGCACCTCTTGAAGCCTTGCGCAAACTATGCGCCTGTGTGCCCTCTACAAGACCTTTATAGTCTTACCCCCGCGACATCCCTCATTGTTTTTTCCAGAGGCCATGGAATAGGCGAATTCCCGTTGTTTTTCCCAATTTTTTTCAAATTCCGAGCCCTAGTTTCAGTTTTTGGACAAAGCGCAACTCGAAACCTTACGCAAACCATGCGCCTGTTTCTCCTCACAAGACCTATATAGCTATACCCCGTGAAACTCCACATTATTTTTTTTCTCTAGAAGTCATTGAATATGTGTAATACCACCAATGCATGGTACGTCACATCCGGTTGCATACGAAAATAGGTTGAAAAAAATATTCCCTTGAATTTGACAGTTGTAGGTAATTAATCCATCATTTTATTGCAGTAAAACATTTCTGGGTCATAAACATATAAATGTATCTTGGGTATTTCAAAGCATCATTTTTTTTTTATTATGGGTTTCTATAGAATATTTTGAAAACTTGATGTTACATGGTTACTAAAGCTTCTACACAGGTTAAATAAGGAGGGAAATTTGATTGGTTAACTGACAGTTATGGTTATTTTCTTATATGCAATGAAATTTTATGTGAATGTTTTTCTATAGTACTGGACAGGATAAAATTTTACTCATGCCAAGTATTTTTTTAATTTGAAACAAAGAAAAATTCTGCACAATTTTTTGAAAAGTGAAAATTTTAAAAAGACTAATAGGGGAAAATCAATGGTGGTACCGGTATTACACCTAATATGGGGTGCTGTACATGCATATTTGACCTTGTTAGTACTCTTGTGTGTTAAAATTTCTTGCCATTCAAGTGAAATATTACAAACAATGAAATATTCTGAGTGGATTGAGTCTCCAAAACACATTTTACGAGAACATTTCCTTGAAATAGGACTCTACCATGAATAATAAACTCATCATAGATACCAGGATTAAAATTTTATATTTACGCCAGACGCGCGTTTCGTCTACAAAAGACTCATCAGTGACGCCCGAATCAAAAAATGTTTAAAAGGCCAAATAAAGTACGTAGTTGAAGAGCATTGAGGACCAAAAATATGTTAACAGAACAAGCCATATTTCACGGTGTTTTGGAGAGCTTTTTATCCTTATTTCTTATATTCTGCTATAATAGAAAGTGTTTTTCTCAGAAATATTTTAATAAATATATAGTTATTAGTAAATGTAATTATTTTTTAAAGCAGTACCAACAAATTATTCACTAACAGAAAAGCTGTTTATGTTCCTCTCTGGAACGCAGCGTTAATTTAAGTTTTACGTAAGGACTTATTAAAACCTCCAGTAAACTTTTACATTGATTGTTTATTCTGCTTGAATACTTCAATGACTCAGTGTAATTTATTATAACATTTCTATCATATATGAGTAATAGTTACTTCATTATTTTTATTTATTGGCCTGAAAAGTTGAAATTTTGAGGAAATGACATGTATAAATGGACCAAAAGAGACCTTATAAAGAAGACAAAGGGGTCCATTAGTGGTATTTATCATCCTAAAATCCTCTTTTGTATCATATTCAACAGTTTGTAGGCAGATGAGATAAATATTTGATCATTATTCGTTCACACTATATTCTATCATGATGGATTTTTCGAAGAAATTTTGCACGAATCGCTGAAAATGTCGTCGTACATTATACTAGATTTTTCTCAAACTATTGAACTGATTATGACAAAACATAACAGGAATACTTGAAAAAACAGTATTACAAAGGAAAAAAGTTTTGGGGTTTCTATAGAATATTTTGGAAACTTGAGGTTGCATGATTACTAAAGCTTCTACACAGGTCAAATAAGAAGGAATTTGATTGGTTAACTGACAGTGATGGTTATTTTCTTATATGCAATGAAATGTTTTTAATTTTTAAATTTGAAACAAACATAAATTCTCCACAATTTTTTAAAAAACTGCAAATTTAAAAAAAAATTATAGGAGAAAATCAAAGGAGGTATTACACCAATAAGCCAAACCCTCTGATTTTTCTTTTTTTTTCAAATTTTGAGCCCTAGTTTCAGATTTTTTAACATAGCGCCCTTCGAAACTTGAGGTTGCATGGTTACTAAAGGTTGTACACAGGTTAAATAAGAGGTAAATTTGATTCATTAACTGACAGTGATGGTTATTTTCTTATATGCAATGAAATGTTATGTTAATTTTTAAATTTGAAACAAAGATAAATTCTCCACAATTTTTTAAAAAACTGTAAATTTTAAAAAAATTATAGGGGAAAATCACAGGAGGTATTACACCAATAGGCCAAACCCCTCTGATTTTCCTTTTTTTTTCAAATTTTGAGCCCTAGTTTCAGATTTTTTAACATAGCGCCCTTCGAGACCTTGCGCAAAAAATGCGCCTGTTTCTCCTCTACAAGACGTATATAGTCATACCCCGTGACACCCCTCATTATTTTCTCTAGAAGCCATGGAATAGGCCAACTCCCCTGTTTTTAACAATTTTTTTTCAAATTTTGAGCTTTAGTTTCAGATTTTTGAACATAGCGCATATCGAGACCTTGCGCAACAGATGTGCCTGTTTCTCCTCTACAAGACCTATATAGTTATACCCCGTGACGCCCCTCATTATTTTTCTCTAGAAGCCATGGAATAGGCCAACCCTCCTGTTTTTAACAAAAAAATTTCAAATTTTGAGCTCTTCTTTCAGATTTTTGAATATAGCGCCCTTCGGGACCTTGCGCAAAAGATGCGCCTGTTTCTCCTCTACAAGACCTATATAGTCATACCCCGTGACACTCCTCATTATTTTTCTCTAGAAGCCATGGAATAGGCCAACCCCCCTGTTTTTAAGATTTTTTTTTTTCAAATTTTGAGCTCTAGTTTCAGATTCTTGAACATAGCGTCCTTCGAGACCTTAGGCAAAAGATGCGCCTGTTTCTCCTCTACAAGACCTATATAGTGATACCCCGTGACACCCCTCATTATTTTTCTCTAGAAGTCATGGAATAGGCCAACCCCCCTGTTTTTAACAAAAAAACTTAAAATTTTGAGCTCTAGTTTCAGATTTTCGAACATAGCACCCTTCGAGACCTTGCGCAAAAGATGCGCCTGTTTCTCCTCTACAAGACCTATATAGTCATACCCCGTGACACCCCTCATTATTTTTCTCTAGAAGCCATGGAATAGGCCAACCCCCTGTTTCCAACAATTTTGTTTTCAAATTTTGAGCTCTAGTTTTAGATTTTTGAACATAGCGCCCTTCGAGACCTTGCACAAAAGATGCGCCTGTTTCTCATCTACAAGACCTATATAGTGATACCCCGTGACACCCCTCATTATTTTTCTCTAGAAGCCATGGAATAGGCCAACCCCCCTGTTTTTAACAATTTTTTTTCAAATTTTGAGCTCTAGTTTCAGATTTTTGAACAGAGCGCCCTTCGAGACCTTGCGCAAAAGATGCGTCTGTTTCTCCTCTACAAGACCTATATAGTCATACCCCGTGACATTCCTCATTATTTTTCTCTAGGAGCCATGGAATAGGCCAACCTCCCTGTTTTAACAATTTTTTTTTAAATTTTGAGCTCTAGTTTCAGATTTTTAACATAGCGCCCTTCGAGACCTTGCGCAAAAGATGCGCCTGTTTCTCTTCTAGAAGACCTATATAGTCATACCCGTGACACCCTCATTATTTTTCTCTAGAAGCCATGGAATAGGCCAACCCCTGTTTTTAACAATTTTTTTCAAATTTTGAGCTCTAGTTTCAGATTTTTGAACATAGCGCCCTTCGAGACCTTCAGCAAAAGATGCCCCTGTTTTCCTCTACAATACCTATATAGTCATACCCCGTGACATTCCTCATTATTTTTTTATCGAAGCCATGGAACAGCCCCCCCCTGTTTTTAACAATTGTTTTTTTTAAATTTTGAGCTCTAGTTTCAGATTTTTGAACATAGCGCCCTTCGAGACCTTAAGCAAAAGATGCGCCTGTTTCTCCTCTACAAGACCTATATAGTCATACCCCGTGACACCCCTCATTATTTTTCTCTAGAAGCCATGAAATAGGCCAACCCCTGTTTTTAACAATTTTTTCAAATTTTGAGCTCTAGTTTCAGATTTTGAACATAGCGCCCTTCGAGACCTTAAGTAAAAGATGCGCCTGTTTCTCCTCTACAAGACCTATATAGTCATACCCCGTGACACCCCTCATTATTTTTCTCTAGAAGCCATAAAATAGGCCAACCCCCCTCTTTTTAACAATTTTTTTTCAAATTTTGAGCTCTAGTTTCAGATTTTTGAACATAGCGCCCTTCGAGACGTTAAGCAAAAGATGTGCCTATTTCTCCTCTACAAGACATTGATAGTCATACCCCGTGACACCCCTCATTATTTTTCTCTAGAAGCCATGGAATAGGGCAACCCCCCTGTTTTCAACAATTTTTTTTTCAAATTTTGAGCTATAGTTTTAGATTTTTTAACATAGCGCCCTTCGAGACCTTGCGCAAAAGTTGCGCCTGTTTCTCCTCTACAAGACCTATATAGTCATACCCGTGACACCCTCATTATTTTCTCTAGAAGCCATGGAATAGGCCAACCCCTGTTTTTAACAATTTTTTTTCAAATTTTGAGCTCTAGTTTCAGATTTTTAACATAGCGCCCTTCGAGACCTTGCGCAAAGATGCGCCTGTTTCTCCTCTACAAGACCTATATAGTCATACCCCGTGACACCCTCATTATTTTTCTCTAGAAGCCATGAAATAGGCCAATCCCCTGTTTTAACAATTGTTTTTTCAAATTTTGAGCTCTAGTTTCAGATTTTTGAAATAGCGCCCTTCGAGACCTTAAGCAAAAGATGCGCTTGTTTCTCCTCTACAAGACCTATATAGTCATACCCCGTGACACCCTCATTATTTTTCTCTAGAAGCCATGAAATAGGCCAACCCCTGTTTTTAACAATTTTTTCAAATTTTGAGCTCTAGTTTCAGATTTTTAACATAGCGCCCTTCGAGACCTTAAGCAAAGATGCGCCTGTTTCTCCTCTACAAGACCTATATAGTCATACCCCGTGACACCCTCATTATTTTTCTCTAGAAGCCATGGAATAGGCCAACCCCCCTGTTTTTAAAATTTTTTTTTTCGAAATTTTGAGCTCTACTTTCAGATTTTTGAACATAGCGCCCTTCGAGACGTTAAGCAAAAGATGTGCCTATTTCTCCTCTACAAGACATTTATAGTCATACCCGTGACACCCTCATTATTTTTCTCTAGAAGCCATGAAATAGGCCAACCCCCCTGTTTTTAACAATTTTTTTTCAAATTTTGAGCTCTAGTTTCAGATTTTTGAACATAGCGCCCTTCGAGACCTTAAGCAAAGATGCGCCTGTTTCTCCTCTACAAGCCCTTTGTAGTCATACCCCGTGACACCCTCATTATTTTTCTCTAGAAGCCATGGAATAGGCACCCCTGTTTTTAACAATTTTTTCTGAAATTTTGAGCTCTAGTTTCAGATTTTTGATCATAGCGCCCTTCGAGACCTTGCGCAAAAGATGCGCCTGTTTCTCCTCTACAAGACCTATATAGTCATACCCCGTGACACCCCTCATTATTTTTCTCTAGAAGCCATGGAATAGGCCAACCCCCCTGTTTTTAAAATTTTTTTTTTCGAAATTTTGAGCTCTAGTTTCAGATTTTTGAACATAGCGCCCTTCGAGACCTTAAGCAAAAGATGCGCCTGTTTCTCTTCTACAAGACCTATATAGTTATACCCCGTGACAGCCCTCATTATTTTTCTCTAGAAGCCATGGAATAGGCCAACCCCCCTGTTTTTAAACAATTTTTTTCAAATTTTGAGCTCTAGTTTCAGATTTTTGAACATAGCGCCCTTCGAGACGTTAAGCAAAAGATGTGCCTATTTCTCCTCTACAAGACATTTATAGTCATACCCCGTGACACCCCTCATTATTTTTCTCTAGAAGCCATGGAATAGGGCAACCCCCCTGTTTTCAACAATTTTTTTTTCAAATTTTGAGCTATAGTTTTAGATTTTTTAACATAGCGCCCTTCGAGACCTTGCGCAAAAGTTGCGCCTGTTTCTCCTCTACAAGACCTATATAGTCATACCCCGTGACACCCCTCATTATTTTTCTCTAGAAGCCATGGAATAGGCCAACCCCTCTGTTTTTAACAATTTTTTTTCAAATTTTCAGCTCTAGTTTCAGATTTTTGATCATAGCGCTCTTCAAAACCTTGCGCAAAAGATGCGTCTGTTTCTCCTCTACAAGACGTATATAGTCATACCCCGTGACACCCCTCATTATTTTTCTCTAGAAGCCATGGAATAGGCCAACCCCTGTTTTTAACAATTTTTTTTTCAAATTTTGAGCTCTAGTTTCAGATTTTTTAACATAGCGCCCTTCGAGACCTTGCGCAAAAGATGCGCCTGTTTCTCCTCTACAAGACCTATATAGTCATACCCCGTGACACCCCTCATTATTTTTCTCTAGAAGCCATGGAATAGGCCAACCCTCCTGTTTTTAACAATTTTTTTTTTCAAATTTTGAGCTCTAGTTTCAGATTTTTTAACATAGCGCCCTTCGAGACCTTGCGCAAAAGATGCGCCTGTTTCTCCTCTACAGGACCTATATAGTCATACCCCGTGACACCCCTCATTATTTTTCTCTAGAAGCCATGAAATAGGCCAATCCCCCTGTTTTTAACAATTGTTTTTTTTCAAATTTTGAGCTCTAGTTTCAGATTTTTGAACATAGCGCCCTTCGAGACCTTAAGCAAAAGATGCGCTTGTTTCTCCTCTACAAGACCTATATAGTCATACCCCGTGACACCCCTCATTATTTTTCTCTAGAAGCCATGAAATAGGCCAACCCCCCTGTTTTTAACAATTTTTTTTCAAATTTTGAGCTCTAGTTTCAGATTTTTGAACATAGCGCCCTTCGAGACCTTAAGCAAAAGATGCGCCTGTTTCTCCTCTACAAGACCTATATAGTCATACCCCGTGACACCCCTCATTATTTTTCTCTAGAAGCCATGGAATAGGCCAACCCCCTGTTTTTAACAATTTTTTCTCAAATTTTGAGCTCTAGTTTCAGATTTTTGATCATAGCGCCCTTCGAGACCTTGCGCAAAAGATGCGCCTGTTTCTCCTCTACAAGACCTATATAGTCATACCCCGTGACACCCCTCATTATTTTTCTCTAGAAGCCATGGAATAGGCCAACCCTCTGTTTTTAAAATTTTTTTTTTCGAAATTTTGAGCTCTAGTTTCAGATTTTTGAACATAGCGCCCTTCGAGACCTTAAGCAAAAGATGCGCCTGTTTCTCTTCTACAAGACCTATATAGTTATACCCCGTGACACCCCTCATTATTTTTCTCTAGAAGCCATGGAATAGGCCAACCCCCCTGTTTTTAAACAATTTTTTTTCAAATTTTGAGCTCTAGTTTCAGATTTTTGAACATAGCGCCCTTCGAGACGTTAAACAAAAGATGTGCCTATTTCTCCTCTACAAGACATTTATAGTCATACCCCGTGACACCCCTCATTATTTTTCTCTAGAAGCCATGAAATAGGCCAACCCCTGTTTTTAACAATTTTTTTTCAAATTTTGAGCTCTAGTTTCAGATTTTTGAACATAGCGCCCTTCGAGACCTTAAGCAAAAGATGCGCCTGTTTCTCCTCTACAAGCCCTTTATAGTCATACCCCGTGACACCCCTCATTATTTTTCTCTAGAAGCCATGGAATAGGCACCCCCCCTGTTTTTAACAATTTTTTCTGAAATTTTGAGCTCTAGTTTCAGATTTTTGATCATAGCGCCCTTCGAGACCTTGCGCAAAAGATGCGCCTGTTTCTCCTCTACAAGACCTATATAGTCATACCCCGTGACACCCCTCATTATTTTTCTCTAGAAGCCATGGAATAGGCCAATCCCCTGTTTTAAAATTTTTTTTCGAAATTTTGAGCTCTAGTTTCAGATTTTGAACATAGCGCCCTTCGAGACCTTAAGCAAAAGATGCGCCTGTTTCTCCTCTACAAGACCTATAGTCATACCCGTGACACCCCTCATTATTTTTCTCTAGAAGCCATGGAATAGGCCAACCCCTGTTTTAACAATTTTTTCTCAAATTTTGAGCTCTAGTTTCAGATTTTTGATCATAGCGCCCTTCGAGACCTTGCGCAAAAGATGCGCCTGTTTCTCCTCTACAAGACCTATATAGTCATACCCCGTGACACCCCTCATTATTTTTCTCTAGAAGCCATGGAATAGGCCAACCTCTGTTTTTAAAATTTTTTTTTTCGAAATTTTGAGCTCTAGTTTCAGATTTTTGAACATAGCGCCCTTCGAGACCTTAAGCAAAAGATGCGCCTGTTTCTCTTCTACAAGACCTATATAGTTATACCCCGTGACACCCTCATTATTTTTCTCTAGAAGCCATGGAATAGGCCAACCCCCCTGTTTTTAAACAATTTTTTTCAAATTTTGAGCTCTAGTTTCAGATTTTTGAACATAGCGCCCTTCGAGACGTTAAACAAAAGATGTGCCTATTTCTCCTCTACAAGACATTTATAGTCATACCCCGTGACACCCTCATTATTTTCTCTAGAAGCCATGAAATAGGCCAACCCCTGTTTTAACAATTTTTCTGAAATTTTGAACTCTAGTTTCAGATTTTTGATCATAGCGCCCTTCGAGACCTTGCGCAAAAGATGCGCCTGTTTCTCCTCTACAAGACCTATATAGTCATACCCGTGACACCCCTCATTATTTTTCTCTAGAAGCCATGGAATAGGCCAATCCCCCTGTTTTTAAAATTTTTTTTTTCGAAATTTTGAGCTCTAGTTTCAGATTTTTGAACATAGCGCCCTTCGAGACCTTAAGCAAAAGATGCGCCTGTTTCTCTTCTACAAGACCTATATAGTTATACCCCGTGACAGCCCTCATTATTTTTCTCTAGAAGCCATGGAATAGGCCAACCCCCCTGTTTTTAAACAATTTTTTTCAAATTTTGAGCTCTAGTTTCAGATTTTTTAACATAGCGCCCTTCGAGACGTTAAGCAAAAGATGTGCCTATTTCTCCTCTACAAGACATTTATAGTCATACCCCGTGACACCCCTCATTATTTTTCTCTAGAAGCCATGGAATAGGCCAACCCCTCTGTTTTTAACAATTTTTTTTTCAAATTTTGAGCTCTAGTTTCAGATTTTTTAACATAGCGCCCTTCGAGACCTTGCGCAAAAGATGCGCCTGTTTCTCCTCTACAAGACCTATATAGTCATACCCCGTGACACCCTCATTATTTTTCTCTAGAAGCCATGGAATAGGCCAACCCCTGTTTTAACAATTTTTTTTTCAAATTTTGAGCTCTAGTTTCAGATTTTTTAACATAGCGCCCTTCGAGACCTTGCGCAAAAGATGCGCCTGTTTCTCCTCTACAGGACCTATATAGTCATACCCCGTGACACCCTCATTATTTTTCTCTAGAAGCCATGAAATAGGCCAATCCCCTGTTTTTAACAATTTTTTTTTTCAAATTTTGAGCTCTAGTTTCAGATTTTTTAACATAGCGCCCTTCGAGACCTTGCGCAAAAGATGCGCCTGTTTCTCCTCTACAAGACCTATATAGTCATACCCCGTGACACCCCTCATTATTTTTCTCTAGAAGCCATGGAATAGGCCAACCCCCCTGTTTTTAACAATTTTTTTTCAAATTTTGAGCTCTAGTTTCAGATTTTTTAACATAGCGCCCTTCGAGACCTTGCGCAAAAGATGCGCCTGTTTCTCCTCTACAGGACCTATATAGTCATACCCCGTGACACCCCTCATTATTTTTCTCTAGAAGCCATGAAATAGGCCAATCCCCCTGTTTTTAACAATTGTTTTTTTAAATTTTGAGCTCTAGTTTCAGATTTTTGAACATAGCGCCCTTCGAGACCTTAAGCAAAAGATGCGCCTGTTTCTCCTCTACAAGACCTATATAGTCATACCCCGTGACACCCCTCATTATTTTTCTCTAGAAGCCATGGAATAGGCCAACCCTCTGTTTTTAAAATTTTTTTTTTCGAAATTTTGAGCTCTAGTTTCAGATTTTTGAACATAGCGCCCTTCGAGACCTTAAGCAAAAGATGCGCCTGTTTCTCTTCTACAAGACCTATATAGTTATACCCCGTGACACCCCTCATTATTTTTCTCTAGAAGCCATGGAATAGGCCAACCCCCCTGTTTTTAAACAATTTTTTTCAAATTTTGAGCTCTAGTTTCAGATTTTGAACATAGCGCCCTTCGAGACGTTAAACAAAAGATGTGCCTATTTCTCCTCTACAAGACATTTATAGTCATACCCCGTGACACCCCTCATTATTTTTCTCTAGAAGCCATGAAATAGGCCAACCCCCCTGTTTTTAACAATTTTTTTTCAAATTTTGAGCTCTAGTTTCAGATTTTTGAACATAGCGCCCTTCGAGACCTTAAGCAAAAGATGCGCCTGTTTCTCCTCTACAAGCCCTTTATAGTCATACCCCGTGACACCCCTCATTATTTTTCTCTAGAAGCCATGGAATAGGCACCCCCCCTGTTTTTAACAATTTTTTCTGAAATTTTGAGCTCTAGTTTCAGATTTTTTATCATAGCGCCCTTCGAGACCTTGCGCAAAAGATGCGCCTGTTTCTCCTCTACAAGACCTATATAGTCATACCCCGTGACACCCCTCATTATTTTTCTCTAGAAGCCATGGAATAGGCCAATCCCCCTGTTTTTAAAATTTTTTTTTTCGAAATTTTGAGCTCTAGTTTCAGATTTTTGAACATAGCGCCCTTCGAGACCTTAAGCAAAAGATGCGCCTGTTTCTCTTCTACAAGACCTATATAGTTATACCCCGTGACAGCCCTCATTATTTTTCTCTAGAAGCCATGGAATAGGCCAACCCCCCTGTTTTTAAACAATTTTTTTCAAATTTTGAGCTCTAGTTGCAGATTTTTGAACATAGCGCCCTTCGACACGTTAAGCAAAAGATGTGCCTATTTCTCCTCTACAAGACATTTATAGTCATACCCGTGACACCCTCATTATTTTTCTCTAGAAGCCATGGAATAGGGCAACCCCCCTGTTTTCAACAATTTTTTTTTCAAATTTTGAGCTATAGTTTTAGATTTTTGAACATAGCGCCCTTCGAGACCTTGCGCAAAAGTTGCGCCTGTTTCTCCTCTACAAGACCTATATAGTCATACCCCGTGACACCCCTCATTATTTTTCTCTAGAAGCCATGGAATAGGCCAACCCTCTGTTTTAACATTTTTTTCAAATTTTCAGCTCTAGTTTCAGATTTTAGATCATAGCGCTCTTCAAAACCTTGCGCAAAAGATGCGTCTGTTTCTCCTCTACAAGACGTATATAGTCATACCCCGTGACACCCCT
This sequence comes from Mytilus coruscus, assembly GCA_017311375.1. Lineage (NCBI taxonomy): Eukaryota > Metazoa > Mollusca > Bivalvia > Mytilida > Mytilidae > Mytilus > Mytilus coruscus. Next base: position 44,522,655 of record CM029604.1, on the reverse strand, counting down.
CATTATTTTTCTCTAGAAGCCATGGAATAGGCCAACCCCTGTTTTTAACAATTTTTTTTTCAAATTTTGAGCTCTAGTTTCAGATTTTTTAACATAGCGCCCTTCGAGACCTTGCGCAAAAGATGCGCCTGTTTCTCCTCTACAAGACCTATATAGTCATACCCCGTGACACCCCTCATTATTTTTCTCTAGAAGCCATGAAATAGGCCAATCCCCCTGTTTTTAACAATTTTTTTTCAAATTTTGAGCTCTAGTTTCAGATTTTTGAACATAGCGCTCTTCGAGACCTTAAGCTAAAGATGTGACTGTTTCTCCTCTACAAGACCTATATAGTCATACCCCGTGACACCCCTCATTATTTTTCTCTAGAAGCCATAGAACAGCCCCCCTGTTTTTAACAATTGTTTTTCAAATTTTGAGCTTTAATTTCAGATTTTTGAACATAGCGCCCTTCGAGACCTTAAGCAAAAGATGCGCCTGTTTCTCCTCTACAAGACCTATATAGTCATATCCCGTGACACCCCTCATTATTTTTCTCTAGAAGCCATGGAATAGGCCAACCCCTGTTTTAACAATTTTTTTTCAAATTTTGAGCTCTAGTTTCAGATTTTTGAACATAGCGCCCTTCGAGACCTTGCGCAAAAGATGCGCCTGTTTCTCCTCTACAAGACCTATATAGTCATATCCCGTGACACCCCTCATTATTTTTCTCTAGAAGCCATGGAATAGGCCAACCCCCCTGTTTTTAACATTTTTTTTTCAAATTTTGAGCTCTAGTTTCAGATTTTTGAACATAGCGCCCTTCGAGACCTTGCGCAAAAGATGTGCCTGTTTCTCCTCTACAAGACCTATATAGTCATACCCCGTGACACCCCTCATTATTTTTCTCTAGAAGGCATGGAATAGGCCAACCCCCTGTTTTCAACAATTTTTTTTTCAAATTTTGAGCTCTAGTTTTAGATTTTTTAACATAGCGCCCTTCGAGACCTTCCGCAAAAGATGCGCCTGTTTCTCCTCTACAAGACCTATATAGTCATACCCCGTGACACCCCTCATTATTTTTCTCTAGAAACCATGGAATAGGCGAACCCGCCTGTTTTTAACAATTTTTTTTGAAATTTTGAGCTCTAGTTTCAGATTTTTTAACATAGCGCCCTTCGAAACCTTGCGCAAAAGATGCGTCTGTTTCTCCTCTACAAGACCTATATAGTTATACCCCGTGACGCCTCTCATTATTTTTCTCTAGAAGCCATGGAATAGGCCAACCCTCCTGTTTTTAACAAAAAAATTTCAAATTTTGAGCTCTTCTTTCAGATTTTTGAATATAGCGCCCTTCGGGACCTTGCGCAAAAGATGCGCCTGTTTCTCCTCTACAAGACGTATATAGTCATACCCCGTGACACCCCTCATTATTTTCTCTAGAAGCCATGGAATAGGCCAACCCCCCTGTTTTTAACAATTTTTTTTTCAAATTTTGAGCTCTAGTTTCAGATTTTTGAACATAGCGCCCTTCGAGACCTTAAGCAAAAGATGCGCCTGTTTTATCCTCTACAAGACCTATATAGTCATACCCCGTGACACCCCTCATTATTTTTCTCTAGAAGCCATGAAATAGGCCAATCCCCCTGTTTTTAACAATTTTTGTCAAATTTTGAGCTCTAGTTTCAGATTTTGAACATAGCACTCTTCGAGACCTTAAGCAAAGATGCGCCTGTTTCTCCTCTACAAGACCTATATAGTCATACCCCGTGACACCCCTCATTATTTTTCTCTAGAAGCCATGGAATAGGCCAACCCCCCTGTTTTTAACAATTTTTTTCAAATTTTGAGCTCTAGTTTCAGATTTTTGAACATAGCGCCCTTCGAGACCTTAAGCAAAAGATGCGCCTGTTTCTCCTCTACAAGACCTATATAGTTATATCCCGTGACACTCCTTATTATTTTTCTCTAGAAGCCATGAAATAGGCCAACCCCTGTTTTAACAATTTTTTCAAATTTTGAGCTTTAGTTTCAGATTTTTTAACATAGCGCCCTTCGATACCTTGCGCAAAAGATGCGCCTGTTTCTCCTCTACAAGACCTATATAGTCATACCCCGTGACACCCCTCATTATTTTTCTCTAGAAACCATGGAATAGGCAAATCCCCTGTTTTTTATAATTTTTTTTCAAATTTTGAGCTCTAGTTTGAGATTTTTGAACATAGCGCTCTTCGAGACCTTAAGCAAAAGATGCGCCTGTTTCTCCTCTACAAGACCTATCTAGTGATACTCGGTGACACCCCTCATTATTTTTCTCTAGAAGCCATGGAATAGGCCAACGCCCCTGTTTTTTAAACAATTTTTTTTCAAATTTTGAGCTCTAGTTTCAGATTTTTGAACATAGCGCCCTTCGAGAACTTGCGCAAAAGATGCGCCTGTTTCTCCTCTACAAGACCTATATAGTCATACCCCGTGACACCCCTCATTATTTTTCTCTAGAAGCCATGGAATAGGCCAATCCCCCTGTTTTTAAAATTTTTTTTTTCGAAATTTTGAGCTCTAGTTTCAGATTTTTGAACATAGTGCCCTTCGAGACCTTAAGCAAAAGATGCGCCTGTTTCTCCTCTACAAGACCTATATAGTCATACCCCGTGACACCCCTCATTATTTTTCTCTAGAAGCCATGGAATAGGCGAACCCGCCTGTTTTTAACAATTTTTTTTGAAATTTTGAGCTCTAGTTTCAGATTTTTTAACATAGCGCCCTTCGAAACCTTGCGCAAAAGATGCGTCTGTTTCTCCTCTACAAGACCTATATAGTTATACCCCGTGACGCCCCTCATTATTTTTCTCTAGAAGCCATGGAATAGGCCAACCCTCCTGTTTTTAACAAAAAAATTTCAAATTTTGAGCTCTTCTTTCAGATTTTTGAATATAGCGCCCTTCGGGACCTTGCGCAAAAGATGCGCCTGTTTCTCCTCTACAAGACGTATATAGTCATACCCCGTGACACCCCTCATTATTTTCTCTAGAAGCCATGGAATAGGCCAATCCCCCTGTTTTTAACAATTTTTTTTTTCAAATTTTGAGCTCTAGTTTCAGATTTTTGAACATAGCGCCCTTCGAGACCTTAAGCAAAAGATGCGCCTGTTTTATCCTCTACAAGACCTATATAGTCATACCCCGTGACACCCCTCATTATTTTTCTCTAGAAGCCATGAAATAGGCCAATCCCCCTGTTTTTAACAATTTTTTTGTCAAATTTTGAGCTCTAGTTTCAGATTTTTGAACATAGCACTCTTCGAGACCTTAAGCAAAAGATGCGCCTGTTTCTCCTCTACAAGACCTATATAGTCATACCCCGTGACACCCCTCATTATTTTTCTCTAGAAGCCATGGAATAGGCCAACCCCCCTGTTTTTAACAATTTTTTTCAAATTTTGAGCTCTAGTTTCAGATTTTTGAACATAGCGCCCTTCGAGACCTTAAGCAAAAGATGCGCCTGTTTCTCCTCTACAAGACCTATATAGTTATATCCCGTGACACTCCTTATTATTTTTCTCTAGAAGCCATGAAATAGGCCAACCCCCCTGTTTTTAACAATTTTTTTTCAAATTTTGAGCTTTAGTTTCAGATTTTTTAACATAGCGCCCTTCGATACCTTGCGCAAAAGATGCGCCTGTTTCTCCTCTACAAGACCTATATAGTCATACCCCGTGACACCCCTCATTATTTTTCTCTAGAAACCATGGAATAGGCAAATCCCCTGTTTTTTATAATTTTTTTTCAAATTTTGAGCTCTAGTTTGAGATTTTTGAACATAGCGCTCTTCGAGACCTTAAGCAAAAGATGCGCCTGTTTCTCTTCTACAAGACCTATCTAGTGATACTCGGTGACACCCCTCATTATTTTTCTCTAGAAGCCATGGAATAGGCCAACGCCCCTGTTTTTTAAACAATTTTTTTTCAAATTTTGAGCTCTAGTTTCAGATTTTTGAACATAGCGCCCTTCGAGAACTTGCGCAAAAGATGCGCCTGTTTCTCCTCTACAAGACCTATATAGTCATACCCCGTGACACCCCTCATTATTTTTCTCTAGAAGCCATGGAATAGGCCAACCCCCTGTTTTTAACAATTTTTTTTCAAATTTTGAGCTCTAGTTTCAGATTTTTGAACATAGCGCCCTTCAAGACCTTGCGCAAAAGATGCGCCTGTTTCTCCACTACAAGACCTTTATAGTCATACCCCGTGACACCCTCATTATTTTTCTCTAGAAGCCATGGAATAGGCCAACCCCCCTGTTTTTAACATTTTTTTTCAAATTTTGAGCTCTAGTTTCAGATTTTTGAACATAGCGCCCTTCGAGACCTTAAGCAAAAGATGCGCCTGTTTCTCCTCTACAAGACTTATATAGTCATACCCGTGACACCCCTCATTATTTTTCTCTAGAAGCCATGGAATAGGCCAACCCCCCTGTTTTTAACAATTTTTTTTTAAATTTTGAGCTCTAGTTTCAGATTTTTGAACATAACGCCCTTCGAAACCTTGCGCAAAAGATGCGCCTGTTTCTCCTCTACAAGACCTATATAGTCATACTCCGTGACACCCTTCATTTTTTTTTTCTCTAGAAGCCATGGAATAGGCCAACCCCCCTGTTTTTAACAAAAAAATTGTCAAATTTTTAGCTCTAGTTTCAGATTTTTGAACATAGCGTCCTTCGAGACCTTGCGCAAAAGATGCGCCTGTTTCTCCTCTACAAGACCTATATAGTCATACCCCGTGACAGCTCTCATTATTTTTCTCTAGAAGTCATGGAATAGGCCAACCCTCCTGTTTTTAACAATTTTTTTTCAAATTTTTAGCTCTAGTTTCAGATTTTTGAACATAGCACCCTTCGAGACCTTGCGCAAAAGATGCGCCTGTTTCTCCTCTACAAGACCTATATAGTCATACCCCGTGACACCCCTCATTATTTTCTCTAGAAGCCATGGAACAGGCCAACCCCCCCCCGAAACCCCTGTTTTAACAATTGTTTTTCAAATTTTGAGCTCTATATTCAGATTTTTGAACATAGCGCCCTTCGAGACCTTGCACAAAAGATGTGACTGTTTCTCCTCTACAAGACCTATATAGTCATACCCGTGACACCCTCATTATTTTTCTCTAGAAGCCATGGAATAGGCCAACCCTTTTCTGCAAATGTGTATCTTAGTTCAATTAAACAATGATATCAAAGGTGCTATATTTTACAGGAAGGACTACTTTTACACGTTCTAAATTGAAGTTGTTTCACGTTGCGCTTATTTGGACGTTTTCAGCATTTTTTTTTTGTTATATACAGAACTCAAAATGAATGATGTTTACATCAAAAACGATTTATGTGACGCTATTATTTAACCTTATTCAAACAAACAAAATATCTGGCAAAATAGTTTTTTTTTTTTTATCTTTTTTTTTTCATGGAAAAGTATATCATCTGGTATTGTAGGAATGCAGAGAAAGAGATAATTTTGAGAACTTTTCTCATTGAATTTTGTATGCCAACAAATCAAACACTAATAGACAAATTAACATCTGCGTCATCTCCCGTTTACTGCCTCCTTGGCTTTAATTCAATACGATCAACATAAAATACAATATCAACAAAATGAACAAAATGAATTATAGCAAAGCCGGAATGCTCATTTTTATGAGTACTCATCATCCATCCCCTTCAATTATTACAATAAAACATTTCTATTTTACACTTAGATATTATCAAGGCAAAGGGTTTGTAAATAGTTCTCCAACCCAAAGCGTCAATATGAAGTTAGATCCTTAGCTTTGTTCTAATCATAATGCACATATAGGCATAATTTTTAAGTTGTATGTGAGGACAAAGGGAACAAATTTCCGATAAAAACAGTTCATGAACGAGTGTCTGAAATCCGGAGCATCTGAGACCTACCTAAGTCAGGAACCTGTTTCAGTGGTTGTCGTTTGTTGATGTGGTTCTTAAGTGTTTCTCGTTTCTCGTTTTTTATATTATAGATTAGACCGTTGGTTTTCCTGTTTGAATGGTTTTACACTAGTCATTTTTGGGCCCTTTACAGCTTGCTGTTCGGTGTGAGCCAAGGCTCCGTGTTGAAGGCTGTACTTTGATCTATAATGATTTATTTTTACACATTGTGACTTAGATGGAGAGTTGTCTCATTGGCACTCATACCACATCTTATTTCTATTGTGACTTAGATGGGGAGTTGTCTCATTGGCACTCATACCCCATCTTATTTCTATTGTGACTTAGATGGAGAGTTGTCTCATTGGCACTCATACCACATCTTACTTCTATTGTGACTTAGATGCAGAGTTGTCTCATTGGCACTCATACCACATCTTACTTCTATTGTGACTTAGATGGAGAGTTGTCTCATTGGCACTCATACCACATCTTATTTCTATTGTGACTTAGATGGAGAGTTGTCTCATTGGCACTCATACCACATCTTCTTATTTCTATGTAGTGTTTTGTTGACTTCTTTGTTTTTTCGTCGTTATTCGTTTTTTTACCATGGCATTGTTAGTTTCTCCTCGACTTAAATGTCACTCCCCTTGGTGTCTTCTGTCTCTTTTTGTATACATTGTAACTTACAATTATTTTCAGTGCTGTAAAGTTCATTCGATATACCAACTCTGTCTTTTGGTCTTCTAAATGTTGTCCAACACCATTTCCTAAATTATTAGAGCATTTCTCGTTTGAACCATTAACATGTAATAAAGTATCTTATGTAGAAAGAGTTTTTCAAACATTACTGAATTTTCCTAAAAGGCAAACTCTTGTTTACTCATTTCATTAAACAGATATGACAAAGCATTCAAGAAAGATTAATAGGGTTGCAATTTCACAAAATTAAGTATTTTTTAAACAAAAGAATACCTTAAACCATGAAATGGACAAGGATGTGAAATATATGAAAATTCTATTCAGGAAAATGTTGTTTATGTATAATTATCAAAGGTATAAAGTTTACGTTATTGCTGCTTTTATCTCAAAGTCTAGCCCGCATGGCACTTGTATTGAATACTTAAAGTAGACCGTGCATTAAAAAAATATTTATATGATGACTAATATACATGTAGTCATCATATATGTACAAAGGCCTCGGTGGCCGAGTGGTCTAAGTAGAAAGGGGAGAGGGGAGGAAATGGTGATAAAAAAGGGGGAAAAATGTAGTCGAACTACTGTATCACTAGCCTGTCAACACTGTGGTTGTGAGTTCGAATCCCGCACATCTATTATGTAACTTTAGTAATTCTGCTCTCCTATTTAATTTTTTAAAAAAATCAACAGTTAAAGAAACTTAAGTAAATTAGTATGCCAAAAAAATCACAGAACTCAGAAAAATTGATACCACAAATTCGATCCATTAACGAATTCGAACATAAAGGATAAGCTTCTAAACTGGTATTCGTCAAGTTTTTTAGATTAGAGAACCAGTTTAAAGTACAAGTTAATCATTTTTTGTTTTTTCTTCTTTTCTTCATTTGCAGCAAATTTGTCATCGTCCAGTGGTTAGTTAATTAAGGTTATATTATTCTTTATAATACGTTTTATCGTTACTGTTATTATTACTATAGGTTAATAAAACTAAGGAATGAAAATTATATGTATACTTACGTTGCTGTGACCTCAGAAACATTGAAATCTGCACTAACATTAAAGTTATTGTTATGACTGCAAATCCTGCTGATAACTGTCTCACGCTCGCCATAATGAAGAATATACATGAGACGTTACCTAACAGTAACTGTTTGCTTTATACAATAACATGTACATTTTTGCTAAATTCCAAAAGAAAACGCAGGTCATTTCAATTTTTTTTTTTGTTATTTACAACCAGGAACATATATATTGACGGGACTTCACACTACCTAATTAAGCCGATTTTATCGTCGGGTCATAGTTAATAAACGACACGATACGGAAACGGACATGAGTAAAGCACGTATTCGCTATTATCTTGATAATTTCTGATAATATCAATGAAATGTCATTCAAACTAAGTAATAAGTGATGCCAGTTAATCGAACTTGTAATCTGTCACTTCAAATTTGTCATAATCGCATTCATTTCATCTCAGAAGTGTACAGAATGCAAACGGAGTAATAAAAAATGGCGCCGATGGCATTCCCAGTAACCGCGAATTTCACAAACCAAAATAAAACACTTCACATCAGATAAATCACACTTATATTGGTCATTTTATATGACAAACTATATCCACTTTACGATAAAACTAACCAATTCATTGTATTTGTTGAACGTTTGGAATTATGTGGTTAATTTATTTCAAGCAGTTCCGATAGTTTTTCAGTCAGGCGCTTCCAAAATCTATAAATCTCGCGAAGTCTCTTAAAGTTCGGGATTTTATCAATTTTATACTGAAAAGCCTATCAGATTCATTTCCCGTTAGATATACTATTCCCAGTTACAATGGACCGTAAATACTATGAATTGCCTGTTAGTATTAAATGCATGTAAAGTTCTATTACTGTAACACTAAATATATTAATTAAAATTTTAAAGTGTTTAATCTATTTTTATTGTTCTATTGTTTCTTGCTTCGCTGCATATATTGTTTTGAAAACAAAGCTGACATTTAAAAGACAGTTGTACTAGTATAATCACTGATCTATATTTTAAAGGAGCATTAGCTACGAATAAGACAAAAAAAAATAAAATATGATTTTTATTTTGTTTTTGTTTTAAACATAATATAAGCAAAATATAGAAATACATTTCGTTATTAGCAGTCACTTTGGTTCAATTTCGTCAAAATAAGCTTAAAAAATTATTGGCTTGCAATTCAATAATTCAACTCATTTAGGTCCGTATTCAGGCAACCATTTATTTGACCTTTTGTAGAGATAGTTAGCGCATATGTTTAGCATGTGATCGGTATGTTCTTTCATTAAAAAGAAAAGGATGTCAACATTGAAAAGTGAAACAAGGGAGCCACCAAGAATAACCATTTCGTTGACTGATTCGGCCAACAAAAAATCATTTTTATACTGGTAAAACGATGATTACAAAAAATATATATGTTGACCAATAGCATGAAATCAAACATACAATAAATGATTACATCCATTTCATTTGAACTTTGGTGCACGGATAGTTGTCTCATTGGCAATCATACCACATCTCCTTATTTTTATATGTACCTAGAAAAATTGTCATTATACGATTTCACGTGTTTTAGTGTAGTGACAAATCACGAAAAAGTCGCCATTTTAATAGTTTAATGGACCGACATACCTCACGGCTGAAAATCCACATCAAGATAGAGGAAACATTATACTATCATTTTAGACCTGTTGTAGAGTTTTCTCACGGTGCAGTTTTTTTGTTTTTTTTTGTTTTTTTTTTTGTAAAATCGCGATAAAGAGGACCTTTTCGATTATTTCTTTGTCATTATAAAACACGGGAACACTTATAATTAATTCCTGAATAAAGATATCAGCAAATATTTGCTATAAAATGAAAGAGTAATGTATCAGCTTTCATTGAATGTCAAACTTAAATATCATATGAAAATGTATATTGCGTGAAATGGAAGAATTTTAATTGCATGTGACATATTTCTCAATCTTACCGTCTGTCTAAGTATATTAAATTTCGTACATACATCACCCGTAGTCGTTTTTTGACTAGAAATAGTGTAACAACCAATTCTTGAAAGTTTTCATATATCAAAATTTTACAGAACATACAAATCAATTTTTACAAGCTTTTTTATGATACTCATCATACAGCAGTTTTACTGTTAAATTTTCACCTCAATAAGCCTCAGTCGCGCTCCCTTTTCTTATTTTTCCCTGGCTTATTTTTATGTGTTTTTCACGATGAATTAAACTATGCTTTTTCCTAAAATTTGTAAATAAGAGTAAAGATTTGTATCAATGTTTGTGTCTAGATGTTTGACTTAGTACAGTTGTAAGGTTAAGTATCTTTTGAGGTGTTTTTATTCTTGCTGAGTTTTTTCGAATAGACTAATTTTAAACCACATTTGATAACATCCGAATTAATCCGGAAAATGATGGGCAGTCCTGATTCAATAAGAACAAATAAAGTATCAGAGGTCGTGTTAAAAGCCTATAACACTGGACACTTTTAATTTGCAAAACACTCATTTGCAAATCCGCCGCCGCCTCAAATAAGAGCTACAATGTCATTTATATAACCAAAATGTGCGGAATTACATGGGATTCAATAATTTCATTTGTTTTCTACTGTTACTATTATATTTATTTTGCTATTTGATTTTTAAAAACATGGGATTTTCAATATCCCATGGGACATGGGATCGACCATTATCCCATGGGATCGACCATTATCCCATGGGATTTTTGTCCCATGGGATAATTGAAGTCCCATGGGATATTTGTTGTCCCATGGGACAAAAAATCCCATGGGACTATAATTATCCCATGGGACACATTAAAATCCTATGGGATTCAAATCATAATTATTTAATGAATGGCTATTATTTATTTTGAATTTATTGACCCATAAAATTAATTTTTGACTCTTCACATTGAATAATCCGCGAAGCGGATTATGTAAAATGTGAAGAGTCAAAAATTAATTTTATGGGTCAATAAATTCAAAATAAATTATTGCCATTCATTATAAATAAATCTCTATCAAAACTATCAAAAATAAGGCTCAATGAACTTTTTATATTATTTATATTTACAATAACAACGTACACACATGTTGGCGTATGAATACACAACGTCAGAGTGGGCGTGTCGCCATAAAAATTGACAACATTGAAAATAAAAGTAATACTTTTAACCAATCAAAAGACAGTAAATACACCAAATTTATTTATATAGATATAAATATACAGTAATGTGTATGTTACAATATGTGTTCTATTTGGTAGTAAATTGTTATAAGATGAATCTTTTTAATTGGATATCTTTTTTTCTTTGGAAATGTTAATTCAACATATTGTTCTATAACTGTTCAAAACTAAACTTTTAAACAAAGCAGATAATGTAAGTATCAATATATGTTTATTTATGAATTATAGAATACTTTCTTCAAACACAATTATTTACCATTTGAAATCAATGAAAAACTCTATTATTAGGCTTAACATACTAGTAGCTATTTAAGTAAATCTATTTTTTTCACAATATCCCTCTACACTAAACATTAATAGTTTCTTATCATCCAGCATTGTGTGATCGTATAGTCCACTTTTTGGTCACTCAGCACAGAACATTGACATTATTGTGGTTTCAATATCTTTTGGTTTTTAAAAGAACTTCAAATCATTGACTGAGTGATGAAAATAATAATTGATCTGACTTTTGTCTTTGAATTTATTCTGGTCTTGTTTCTATGTTTTCTCCATTTATTTTAGGTGATTTCAATCCTTCTGAAAAAGAACCAATAAAATCTGAAGTTATGTATTATACAAAATTGTTTGCATACATGTAGCAATAATATGATTTTCAATAAAAATAGCTATGCGGTATGGATTTTACTGATTTTTAAAGGTTGTCCAGTGTCATCAGTTGCTTACCTCCTACATCCTTTGGTCTCTGATGGAGATTTGTCAAATTAGCAATATACCACATCTTCCTATTCTAATACTATATAACAATCAATTAATTTATTCTTCTTTATAACATTTGGGTATGTTCCCAAGTTATATATATAATACATATATAAAGATCAATGTTAAAACTTTAGGCAATTATAATAACATTCCATTATTCCAAGAATTTGCAATATATTATACAAAACGCAGACAACAGAAACAATATTTCCTTAAGCTTTTGAAGTTCTGACAGAGTTCAATTTGTGTTTTATTTCAATGAAAAATACCTTGAACTCTTTGGACATATTGAAATTATAACATTGATACAAAAATTATATTGTTTTATCCTTATTTTTGTGTTGTTGGCTTGCTGTCTCATTTTATATACAGTTATACATACATCAATAATCTTCTTCTTTATTAAAAGTAAAATGGGATATTTTTTATTTTGATATCCCAAAACATTATAGTTCTATCGAATAACTTATTACCAAGTTCACAAACACCAATGTGTTTTATATTAATTTTAAGACATGTATAAATGTTCCAGACCATATCAGTATTTGGACCGTACGTTAACATATAAGTATACTCTTATAGTCCGACCATATGCATATAGTCAGACCATTGAGTATACTTGTACTGTCTAGTACCAGCTCGACCAAACATGTGTTTTTATTTCAACTGCAATTAAACTTTTTGTATTAATCTATTAAAGATTTCAGTTATGTTGATCTGTAATGTACATTTGTTTCTAATAAACTTGACCAACTTCTTAAAATTGGACAGACTGTACGCGTACAGACCAAATACTCATATGTTTTGGAACATAAACATGATTAACAAGCATTTGACAGGATGTCATGCTAAAATCCCATTAATATTAGTACTAAATTTTGAGTATATACATGTAAATCCACAAAATACTTACTGAAATTCATGGCGAACACTCACCAAAAACTTAAAGAGGATACAATTTAGAGGAAGGACTGGACAGATGAATGCACAAACACTATTAAAACAGAGCATAAAACTTACCGAAAACAAGATGTTTTACATTTATCCTTCAGATGCAGAAAAATTGAAAAGTTTTTTTTTTTCTTTCTCTGCCGTCCATGATATAAACTTTAAATTTATTCATGCAAAATATGAAAATCTGCAGAGGTAGGACCTTGAACCTCAGCTTATCCACATTTTGATTTTTGAACTGCATTTTTGTTCTTTTTATCTTGCTGACAACCTAAACATAAAAAAATGATAAAAACATAATTCTAGATTAACTTTGTGTTTTTATTTTTGTTGGTACAAACAATTTTTCCCAACTTAAAACGAAAACATCATCACAAAAAAAGGAGGTCATACTAACCTCCAAATTTTTAAACAAACCAAAATTATTACTTGATTAAGATCTTGTCATAAATTAATAGCATCGATACTCTTATTTTTGAAGACCATATATGTCTATTGCATACTTATATTCCTTTGTACAAGAGTATGTTTCTCGGCTCCATGTGTACATTTTGAGAGAATCTTGCAATACTGTATATTCTGATATTCACAACTTATTGTGAGGTTTTTATTAATGCAACTGAGAGCTGTACCTCATTCTCATTTCTGATACATATTTATGAGCTAAAGACCAGTGCCGAAATTTTCTCACTGCACTGAAGACCCATAGGTGACCTTCGGCTGTTGTCTCCTCTTTGGTTGGGTTGTTGTCTCTTTGACAAATTCCCAGTTTCCACTTCCCATTTCATAACATGTATGCAGATTTTTCTTAAATTACAATAATCAATCACGCAATTTCATCCATTATTGAAAATAAGAGAAAAATAAATGCACACAAAATTTAACATTGTTATTAAAGGTTTTTTAAAATTCAAAACAGTTGCCTACACCGTTAATTTCCTTGTTTGATTTATTTCATATTTTTAAAGCCTTTATAGCTAGCTAGATGGTATGCCGGGGCGGATCTAGCCATTTTAAAAAAAGGGGTTCCAAACCCAAGACAAAGGGGGTGTTCCAACTATATGTTCCCATTCAAATGCATTTGAAAAAAAGGGGGGTTCCAAGTTGAACTTCCAACCCCTGGAATCCTCCCCCTGGATCCGCCACTGGTATGGCTTTTGCTCATAGTTGCATTCATATCGTTACCTATACCTTACTTTTGCATCATTTGGTCTCTGATGGGGATAGGCCTACTGAAGAAGGTTCAACTTGCAATTTGCCGGATTATGGGTCTATTTATCCAAAAATGTAGAAGAAAGACATGCATAATAAAAACCAAAATTATGTTCAAACAAGAAGTAATTGTAACAGGATGTTGTTACGAAGTTTCAAGTCTCCCAAACAAAGCTCACATAACTCGCCATTCCTATTGTCCCATATTCATTTGATTTGTTTTATTGTCTCATACAAGAATATATATGGTTTAGGGGTGGGGATCAGGGATCCGGAAATTTTTTCACCTAACCACTGGGGATCTCAACCATTTAAAAGTTTTTCAAACATGTGGGGGTGGGGGTGACCCCCATGGACTCTCCCTATATTTCATTTGATGTGTTTTATTGTTCCATACAAGAATATATATGGTTTAGGAGTGGGGATCTTAACCGTTTACAAGTTTTCAAACAAGACTTAGAGGGGGTGGGATGACCCCCTAGTGACTTCCTTTTTATTTCATTTCATTTATTTTATTGTCCCCTACAAGAATATATATGGTTTAGGGGTGGGGATCTAGATCGTTCACAAGATGATAGCACATTCTCAAATTGAACGGGGTGGGTTGACCCCCAGGGACTTCCCTTTCATTTCATTTGATTAGTTTTATTGTCCCATACAAGAATATATATGGTATAGGGATGCAGATCTGGACTGTTAACATGATAATAGCACATTCTCAAATTGAACGGGGTGGGGTGACCCCCAGGGACTTCCCTTTAATTTTAATTCATTTGCTGTGTTTTATTGTTCCATACAAGAATATATATGGTTTAGGAGTGGGGATCTTGACCGTTTACAAGTTTTCAAACAAGACTTAGAGGGGGTGGGGTGACCCACTAGGGACTTCCCTTTTATTTCATTTCATTTATTTTATTGTCCCCTATAAGAATATATATGGTTTAGGGGTGGGGATCTGGATCGTTCACAAGATAATAGCACATTCTCAAATTGAACGGGGTGGGTTGACCCTCAGGGACTTCCCTTTAAATTCATTTGATTAGTTTTATTGTCCCATACAAGAATATATATGGTATAGGGGTGGAGATCTGGACTGTTAACATGATAATAGCACATTCTCAAATTGAACGGGGTGGGGTGACCCCAGGGACTTCCTTTAATTTTAATTGATTTGTTTTATCGTCCCATTCAAGAATATGTATGGTTTAGGGGTGGGGATCTGAACTGTTTACAAGATAATAGCATATTCTCAAATTGAAGGGTATGGGATTACCCCCAGGGACTCACCCTATATTTCGTGTGATTTATTTTATTGTCCTATCATCATTTCTGAAGACTGCGTGTGTCTATCACTTACAGTTTACAAGTTATATTCATTTGAAAATTGTAGAAAATAAAATCCCATAGGGTTCTATAGTAAACCCCTCTCTTCTTTCTTCCCCCAAAATACCCCTTAATAGACCCCAATGCACAGCTAATTTACATTGTTTTCCCTTGATTTACACTTTAGAATACCTATTACTCATTATAAGAGAAATCAAGAATACTAAAAAATTTAAGGATAACTATATATTTGATATGTGCATACCTTGCAAAGTCTTCATGTTCGCCAGACAGTTTTCACTTGGTTTGACCTTATTTCATGGATCAGTGAACAAGTTACGCTTTTGTGGTCACATCCATATCTCAGATACCATAAACAATGTGTCTTCTATATTTACTTTTAATTATTGTATGGAATGATTGTAAGGTATGCATGTCCAACTGGCAAGTTTCATCTGACCTTGACCTCATTTTCATGGTTCAGTGCTTATTGTTAAGTTTTTGTGTTTTGGTCGGGTTTTCTAATATTGTATGCAACATGTCAAGTATATTCGTTGTATGAAAATTTTTAGGGATGTACATGTTAGTCTGACATGTTTTATTCAATCTTGACCTCATATTTATGGTTCATTGCTTGATTTTACCTTTTTGTTTTTTTGGCCAGTTTTTCTATTTTCTTATTTTCAAATTAGCAAAAAGGTCAACTAGGTGCTTATGTCTGACTGAGAAGTTTCATCTTACTTTATTTTCATAGTACATTGGACAATATAAAAAAAGAAGATGGGATATGATTGGACAACTCTCCACAAGAGACCAAATGAAACAGAAATTAACAACTCAAGGTCACTGTAAAGCCTTCAACAATGAACAAAGCCCATGCTGCATAGTCAGCTATAAAAGGTCCAGAAATGACAATGTAAAACAATTCAAACGAGAAAACTAACGACCTAATTTATGTACAAAAAATGGAAAAACAGATATGTTACACATAAACAAACGACAATCACTGAATTATAGGCTCCTGACTTGGAACAGGCACATACATAACGAATGTGGCAGGGTATAAGGAACTATGAAAATGTTTAGTTTTTGTGGTTTGGTCTATTTTCCGGATACTGTAAGCAATAAGGCCCCTTTATTTAGTGAATGGAATAATTGTAAGATGCACATGTCTGTCTGCCATATTTTATATGACCTTGACCTCATTTTCATGGTTCATTGGTCAATGAAACACTGCATTGTTTTGTCAGTTTATCATATGCTTAAAGTTACAAGTAGATTATATTTGGTGGATATGTAACAATTGTAAGGTGTGCATGTCTGTCTGGCAGATTCATATAACCATGACCGCATTTTATGGTTCTTTGGTCAATGCTAAGTTTTCTTGGTTTTGTCATTTTATCAGATATTATAAGCATAGGTCTACTTGTTGTTGTACGGAATGACTGCAAGGTGTCACATAAAAATAAGAAGATGTCTGTCTGCCAAGGTTAATTTTACTGTGACCTCATTTTCATAGAAATATTGATAATATTTAACAGCAAGAATGATGAGCAAGTCGACGTTATATACAAATGAGGCAAAATTTTCAGTTGCCTACTAATTATGTAATAGTAGTTATTTTTGTCATTAAATGAAAATGTTTACCCTTTTATGTGTTGGTCAAGAACATTAAAGATAAAGGGAAACTATAAAGAAAGAAATTATCAACAAAGATAGATTTACAGAGGTCAATAAAGTCTAAATTGTAAGTCCACTGTTATAAAAGTTTTTGCCCTTGAATAATGATTAAATATTTATTAAAATAAGATGTGGTACATGTATGATAAATGAGAAAACCATCCATCAGAGTTCAATTAAGTGGATGTAAGCATTGTAATTATTTATTAGAGGCCAATGATGACCTGTAAGTAATGAGAAAACCCATACCCTACACATTATATAGTAATCTATAAAAGACAACACTAACAACATTTCAAACAAAACATCAATTCAAACTTCAAATATACCAGACTAATTTATAAAAACAAAAAATTATGAAAAACAGAAATAACGGATATGAACCAACATCAACCACTGAACTATGTACAAGCTCCTGATATTGGACAGGCATAATAAGGCTGGGTTGATATAAAAATAAGAAGCAGTCTGATTTCCAATGAGACTTTTCTCCAATAGAGATCAAATGACATTTAAGGAAGCTTGAGGGTATAAAAGTTTCAGAAAAATATTAAAAAAAAAAAAAAATTTCATAACTTAATTTTATTTATAACTTTATTAGTTGTTACTTTATCATATGGTACAAAAATCATTCAAAACAATCTATTCGTTTTGGCCACAGATGACTTTTAAAATGTAAATATCATTGAAAAAGCTCCAAATTATCTCCCTTTGGTGCAAAAATGCCATTTTTTGGCATTAGAATTATAATATCTTTTTTAACTCATCGGTGACCTATCTTTTTTATTATCATTTTCAAATAAGCTGTACTTAAACTAAACTATTGTA
This sequence comes from Mytilus coruscus, assembly GCA_017311375.1. Classification (NCBI taxonomy): domain Eukaryota; kingdom Metazoa; phylum Mollusca; class Bivalvia; order Mytilida; family Mytilidae; genus Mytilus; species Mytilus coruscus. The sequence goes on along the minus strand of CM029604.1, from coordinate 44,505,069 downwards.
AAATTTAAGCGATTTCTGTAATTTAGTTCTTTTTTATTTCGATATTACCTCTATTTCTCCTATTAGTTCAACAGAAAAAAGTACCTTTACAAAAATAGATATAGGAAGATGTGGTGTGAGTGCCAATGAGACAACTCTCCATCCAAATAACAATTTATAAAAGTAAACCATTATAGGTCAATGTACTGCCTTCAACACGGAGCCTTGGCTCACACCGAACAACAAGCTATAAAGGGCCCCAAAATTACTAGTGTAAAACCATTCAAACGGGAAAACCAACGGTCTAGTCTATATAAAAAGAGAATAGAGAAAGGAGAAACACGTATAAATTACATAAACAAACGACAACTACTGTACATCAGATTCCTGACTTAGGACAGGTGCAAACATTTGCAGCGGGATTAAACGTTTTAATGGTACCAAACCTTCTCCCTTTACTGAAACAATAGTATAACATCACAACATAGAAAAACACACGATAAAATATCAATTGGAAGGCTTAACTCAATCAAAAAACGTAAATTAACACACTATGAACGAATAAATTTGATCTGTGATACCTGAATGTAAATACATAGTTAATAAAATATTAGGGACAAACATTCAAGGCCAAAAAGCAAACAAACAAGTATAAGATAAAGTTCATTTATAGAAAAATATAGCGAAATCCTATATTAAGAAAAAAATTTGATTTAGACCTGCGAGCCCCCTTAATTTAACAAAAATAGTTCACTGTACAGCCTTTGACAATGAGCAAATCCTATACCCGACAGTGGTTTTAATAATAGCACAACATTTGTTGCAATGGGCTTAACTCAAAAGACTACAACAAGGAACCAATCAACAACCGGTAATATGTAAATCATAGACACAAAGCACTGAAATAAGAGTACTAACAATGAATATTCAAATGAAAGTTTATCAAAATGGTCATAAACATGATAAAATAGCCATTTTATTGCTGTATTTCTCTTCACTGATAATTTTTGAGTTTTGTGTATTTGTAGGTCAGACATCTCGGTTTTCATGGTCATCATTCAACAGATCAATACTGAACAGAAAACTTAAAGTTGATATTTTTCTCCATAGTGCGACTTTTTATTAATTTGAAATGGAACGTGTTTTTCCTACATTTATTAGAAAGAGGAAATTTCAACATAATGACTTTAAACAAAAAGGAGTCATATCATCACGATCATAGATGCACAAGAACTTGATCATGTAAATGCAACAATGTAATTGTCAATTGAAAGAAGGAACGAATGAAAAAAATATTAGTATGTTGTTGTCCAAATAAACTTGCTTTGTCTTCTCATTTGAATCACTCCAACCAATAAAGATGTACGGAGGAAGATCTTTGAAGAACAGATTGAAAAAATGTGTTGTCTAAGAATTGCAGGAATATTCTAGTGGATGAAATAATTTATTGACTTGACTCTTATATAGTGGACTGAATAATAATAATTGTACATAGCAAGCAGTGAAAAAAGAAAACTAAAACTTTAACAGAAAAAGTGTTTATATTATAAATTTGCAAATATAAGCATAATATTATGTACACCACAAAGGTATATAATTCAAATTGTTTGCATATTCATGTATTGCAATGAAACTATAACAAAGAAAACCTTACCTCATGAAAAGAGTAAACTTTTCAGTCAGAATATGAAATTTTTTTCAGTTCTATTTTTCATAATAAAATAAACAATACAAAAGATTTCAAAACTATTTTTCATTTATTTAGACATGTCATCATTTTGTTTCAGTGAAATGACTTTACTCTTTGACCATAAATATTATTATGCATTCCAAAATAAGAATAATCTTTATTGTCATATAAACAAATAAAAACATGTTTGTGACAAAATGAAAAAATAAATATATATATATATATATATAAAATATAAAAACTCGTATACATTTAAAACTTTTACTACCAAACAGCATTCATTGTAACATACACACTACTGTATATTTATATCTATATATTTATAATTTGAATCCCATAGGATTTTATTTTGTCCCATGGGATAATTATAGTCCCATGGGATTTGTTTTGTCCCATGGGACCAAAAAAATCCCATGGGATTTAACCAAAATCCCATGGGATAATGGTCAATCCCATGGGATTTTGCCCTGTCCCATGGGATATTGAAAATCCCATGTTTTTATAAATCAAATAGCAAAATAAATATAATAGTAACAGTAGAAAACCAATGAAATTATTGAATCCCATGTAATTCCGCACATTTTGGTTATATACACGACACTGTAGCTCTTATTTGAGGCGGCGGCGGATTTGCAAATGAGTGCTTTGCAAATTAAAAGTGTCCAACGTTCTATACATGTACAAGTAGAATACATTTTTATACATTTGAATTAGGGAAAACCAATGCTCAACAGCCTGTGCAATACGTTCCGCGGATGAGTCAACTTGCGTTAAAACACGCTCCATGGCATTACCATCAGACTCAGTGACCAGTGCAAATATAAATAAGAAGATGTTGTATGAGTGCCAATGAGACAACTCTCCAAATGTTTATTTGGTAGACTAAAGTCATACAAACGAGATAAGCAATAATATAAAGGCATGTCAAGTCGATTGAGTGTGCCGATTAAGTTTTAAATGCCACAAAGAACCAGTCCGACTATCCAATGGTAAGTTTATTTTCTATAGATAACTTCAAGGACAAGACGCAGCATCATTCAGCATGCATTGTTTACTACTGACTGATATGAAAAAATGAACTTGCTTCTGATGCTTCAAATGAGATGTAGCATGATTTTGCTTTCCAAAAACTAACAGAGAGTCTAAACGATGATCTGTTTGTGAAAAAACACATTTTCATTGTCGTATAATTTGCTAGATACATAGTGTTCCTTTCATAGAAGAAATGTGTAGAAATTATACAACTGCTAAACTACAGCACAAACTAGAAAATAACTAAGAGGACAGGGCAGATCAAATATGAATTTTAGTAGCTCAATTAGTGTTTTCGAGGCTCATAACAAGGCTTTCGTTGATAAATCTAAGAGTTTATGGGATAAAGTTAATGCAGTATTCCAAGAAGTAAAATCGATAAAGACATCTAAGGAAAATATTGCTATGCAAGATAAAGTTGCTCAAATAAATACCAGTACTCCAAATAGCAAAAGAGAAGAAAAGAATTTGATCTCAACAAAAACGACACCTGGAACGTACAGTAATGCAGTAAAAAGTGGAATACAGTGTAGAACACGACAATCATCTACACCAAACACACCAGGACCTTTTTTGGCGACAGAGGTGTGAACAATTACCAAACGTTGAGTATGATGAGAGGAAATTCGAACGTCCCAAATTTCCATTATTTCAGCAAAACAATGACAAGAAAAACTTATTTCTGATAGGAAGTTCAACGCTTAAAAGAATGTCGGCCAGGAAAATGACAACTGATAACATCACAACAAAAGTGGAGGAAGAATAAGAGATATTGAGGATTGGCTTATTGAATATATATCAGAAGGCAAACTCGATTACGTTGATGTTATAGCTGTGCATGTTGGAACCAACAATGTGTCTGATAGAGATTCGGTTCATACCATTATAAATGATTAAAGAAATCTTATTTACACGTTGAAACAGAGCTTACCGAATACACAACTGATTATTTCATCCATACTACCCAGGCCTACAAATTAAACCAAATTATTTCTGAGGTCAACCAGCAATTACTGACAATTGAAGATAATCAATAAAAAATACTGGTTAACACGTTAGACTTTTTGTACGGCAATCGACCTAATCAATCGCTATTTCAGGACCATGTACATACCAACGTAGACGGTGCTAAAGTACTAAGCCATAACATAATTTCTTTTGTTAACATGATGCTAAGATTGTATGACTCAAATTCGAAATTTGAACCAAATTTTTATTCGGAGAGGATAACAGGGAGGAGATATGTGCAATTAAAGACAACCAATCAACATCAACATTCAATTCGTTCAAACGTCTGGAATTAGAGGAAATGTTTGAATACTGCTCAAGTCAAACAGACGGTTGTATTTTATTTCATTCTATGGTAATTCTCATATTATATGTGTATATTGCTATTTTTCTCCATGAGCACAGATCAGAATGCTCCAAGTATACCCATATAAATCCTTTTATATTCCCACAGATCCCTTAACATGTGTCACTCGAATATAAACCATATTTTACCAAAGTTTGCTGAAATACAATACTTTCGGAATCCAAATCAAACATGCATATTTTATGTTTGAGTGAAACATTTTTGTCAAATAGTGCCAAGAATAAAGAAATCAATATTCTAGGGTACAATTTACATAGAAAAGACAGAATTGGTAAATCTGGGGGTGGGCTTTTAATTTATACTGGATGGAACTTATTAATGTTCATCAAACGCCTATTTTACTAGGTTATATATATAGACCACCTAACAGTCATGCTGAATGGCTTACTAAGTTTGAAACCATGTTGTTAAAAGTTGACACTGAAGATAAGGAAACTATTATTTTGGGAGATTGTAATACTGATTTAATGTCAAGTAAAAAACATCCTAAGTGGTCACACCTCAAAAATATTTTCAACATGCGTCAAGTGGTTTCAGAACCTACAAGAGTTACAAAAACTTCATCCACTTTAATTGACCATGTTTATTGTAATGTGCCAGAAAATATTGATTATATTTCAGTTCCAAAATATTCAATCAGTGATCACTATCCAGTATGTAGTTCTCATAAAGAGGGTTAAAAAATAAAAAGCAAATTCATGATTATATAACTTATAGATCTACAAAATATCAACGAGATTGATTTTATTCGCCATTTATCTCGGTGTCCCCTTGATAGAATACTAGAAATTGATGATCCTGATGAAGCGCTACTAAGTTTTATAAATATTTTACTGAAGTGTTGAATCAGAATGCTCCACTTATTAAAAAGCGAGTTAAACATGTTTATCAAAATGAGTGAATAAATGATGAAATTAAGGAGGGCATGAAACAACGTGATTATTATCATAAGAAAAAAGATACGTATAATTATAAATTCTGGAGAAAACAAGGTTAAATACCTCATAGAAAATTAAAAGCAAAAATTCTTTACTGATGTAATAGAATATGAAAAAGGAAACAGTAGTAAATTATGGAAACACTTGCATAATGTCAATGGTATTGAAAATTATCATAACCTTGCAATTTTAAAAGATTGTAACAATAAACCGATTACAGACCCAAAGAGCATTGCTGATACTTTCAATAACTATTTTACAAATATTACTGAAAATATTAATCTTACTTCAAACTCAAGCACCAGTTGTTCTGGAAAACTTGATATTTATATTTCATGTCGTATACCAGAAAATGTCTTTTTTTACCATACCTCAAATAACCAATGAATGTGTACTCCATCAGTTAATCACTTGATGAGTCAAAAGCAACAGGTCTTGATAATATCAGCGCAAAGTTTTTAAAAATGTCATCACACCTTATTTCAGTTCGTTTATGTCACATTTATTCAAACTGGCTAAAGTTATACCAGGTTTTAAAAATAAAGGTTCAAAAAATGATGTATTTAACTACAGACCTTTTGCAATTTTACCATTACTATCTAAAATCCTTGAGCGACACATAAAAACTCATTTGATGAATTTTCTAAACAAATGTAATCTGTTGTATGTCATGCAATCAGGCTTTCGTACAAACCATTCCTGTCAAACTGCTATGACGTCTTTGTTAGATTAATGGTTAAAACCCATTGATGAAGGAAATTTAGTAGGGGCAGTATTTTTGGATGGGTGTAAAGCTTTTGATCTTCTAAATCATAAACTGCCCCTTCAAAAATTACAGAAATATAAATGTTCTTATAATTCACTTCATTGGTTTACTTCGTATTTGGCCGACATCATGTCGTATCCATTTCAAATACTTTTTCAAATGTATCTACATTAAAAGCAGGTGTACATTGTATCTCGAGGGTCGGTTTTAGGTCCTATATTATTCTTAATATTTATTACTGATTTGCCTTTATGTAACCCTAATCATAACACTGATCTATCTGCTGGTGATAGCACTATTTCTGTGATTGGAAAAGACAAAAGGTATATAAGTCAGGCACTCAATGTTGTATTAGAAAATATTTGTCATTGGTGTGATGAAACCAAAATGTTAGTAAATGTGTCAAAAACAAAGACAATGTGTATAGGTTCAAAACAAAAACTGCCTGTCATGTGCAATGACATATTAAATATATCCATTAATGGCCAATATATTAATGAAAGTCACTATGAAAAAGTCCTTGGTATTTTTGTTGACGCAACTCTGTCTTGGTATGATCAAATTAATCATATTATCAAAAGTTAATTCTTCATTAGCGTTATTAAAAAGAATCAAGAAATACTTGAATCATAATGAACGAATTCTTTTTTACAATGCTTATATTCTTCCACATTTGGATTACTGTTGTTCAGTATGGGGAAACTGTAACAAGTTTTTAATTGACAGTTTACTAAAATTGCGAAAAGGGCAGCTAGAATTATTTTAAACGAACACGATATTCGTACACCATCTATTGAACTTTTTAAGGATTCTGGAATTATTCCCGTTACTAAGAGAATACTTTACCACAAGTCATTATTAATGTATAAATCAAAACATGAACTGGCACCAAAATATTTATCAACTCTTATTGTGCATACAAACAGTAAACAATCGTACAATACTCGACTTTCATCATCAGATAATTTTATTGTCCCTAAATCAAATACAGAATTATACAAATCAAGTTTTTCTTTTAGTGGTCCAAAAGTGTGGAATTCACTATCCAGTGAAATTAAAAAATCAAAAACTGTATCTGCATTCACATACTCTTACAAGTCATTATATGTTTAACAGTGTGAAATTGATAAGTTAAACCACAATGTATACTTAAGGTGTCTATTTTTGTTATATTTTTGTATATATACATCTATTATATAGATATAAGAAGATGTGGTATGAGTGCCAATGAGACAACTCTCCATCCAAGTCAAAATTTATACAAGTAAACCATTATAGGTCAATGTACTGCCTTCAACACGGAGCCTTGGCTCACACCGAAAAACAAGCTATAAAGGGCCCCAAAAATTACTAGTGTAAAACCATTCAAACGGGAAAACCAACGGTCTAATCTATATTAAAAACGAGAAACGAGAACATTTATGAACCACATCAGCAAACGACAACTACTGAACATCAGATTCCTGACTTAGGACAAGTGCAAACAAATGCAGCGGGTTTAAACGTTTTAATGGTACCAAACCTTCACCCTTTTTCTGAAACAATAGTGTAACATCACAACATAGAAAGACACAATATAAAATATCAACTGAAATAGCTTAACTCAATCAAAGGACATATTAACACCAGTGAACATACACTGAACAAAAAAATTTGACCTATGATACAATGCAAATACAAAATAAATTGTTTATATGTGTGTAATAGTAGATTGATTATGTTTTATTCATGTAGTTGATATTATATGTAGAGAGCCTTATTGAAAATTGGTTTAATCCAAATGAGTTACTCTCTTTAAATCAAGATATTATTATCATTATTATTATTATAGTTGTTTGAAAGCGGAGTTAAAATTGTCAGAGATAGAAACAAGTTTATTACATGATTACATACTCCCCAAGAACTCAGACAATCAGACCCTTTATGATGCAGAAAAAATTGTGAAAGGCAGATTACGATCAATCGAAATTTCAAATGATTACTATCCATCTCCGTCAGAAATTTGTATTCCTACAGCTTTACAATTTATTCCTACCTCTCTGATAAATATTTTTGCCTGGTTAGTATGACAATTCTTTTCATATGGAGAATGATTACAATGCACTCTCATGTGATACCGGTACTGTACGAAAATGTATAACTTTAGCTGAGTATGTGACATCCCTGCATTAAAAAAACGTACATCCCTGATCAGAGATGGTATGGGTATTGTACAAATTGGAATAGAGAATGGATACAGAGATGGTATGGGTATTGTACAAATTGGAATAGAGAATGGATACAGAGATGGTATGGGTATTGTACAAATTGGAATAGAGAATGGATACAGAGAATGTGTCAAAGAGAACAACCCGACCAAAGAGCAGAAATCATCACAAGGCCACCGAAAATAAACGGGGTTGATAATATTTTTAGGTGACTATGCACTTCCGAACTACAATGAATTTGATTTGCAACACCATGACGAAATATTCCTATAGGGATCTTTTCAAAATCCAGAGACTGCGGGACAAGTTTGTGCTGGAACTGTAATCAGTTGTTCAGTATACACATGAAGCAGCATATATAAGAATTATTCTGGCGTATCTGTTTGCTAATGGATAGATGATATAAAGTAATTCCAGGGGTCGCATTTTAATAAAATCACCATACACTTAATATGTTTTACTTGTATAAGATATTTTTCACAGATGTCAAACATGATGAATTGTGGTTTCAGACGGGAGGCGTTTCTTCAGCCAAAGACTTAAGAAGGTTTATACCTGTTCACGATATATGCAAATCTATTGGACAGTGATGTCTTAAACACTACAAGCTGCTCACGCTCTTACAGGAATTGGCAAACAGGCAGTTTTTAAAGTGTCGAAACAAAATCCAATCATGTATCAAATGTTGTCCATCCAGCTGGTTCTTATATTGACACATCTGTTGCAGTGGAAAGTCAATACACCAGTTTCACATTTAACTGCGCATGTCTAATCTAATAAGCCAAACTATGAAATCACACGATAATTACCGAGAGTTCATCAACTGGGGCTAACGATTGATAAGCAGTGACCATGCAGACTTGGAAAAATACAGTCATCTGCTTAAGTGTTTGCGTTTACATGTCCAAGCAACATGAGCATCATTTGAATCAAATGTAACGGGAGGGGGTCGGTGACGACACCTCCCGGGACGTGTAGTGGCCAGTACTTCGTCCCTATTCGACCAACTGGATACCTGATATCAGATTATGGCTGAACAACAGACAATAAATCAAATGAAACTATATTTATTCACAAATGTACAATAATTGCAAGTCGGATTAAACAGGAGTATGAAACTTTCTAAAATGAAGTTCAAAAATAAAGTAATTCAAATGTAAAATGAAAAATAAAGTACTTCAAGAGTTAGTCTTAAGTAAAGAAAATTTGCTTCGCGTTGTGTAATGGAATTACTTGCACCAAAAAGGGGTGACTAACTCTGGCGAACTGCACAGAAGTGGTGGCTAACTCTAGCCTCAAGTGGAATGATACATTCCGGAGAGTATTTGGAGGCCTGTGCAAGGCCGACTCCGACTGACTATAAATCAAAATCCTAAACTTGTCATTAATCAGGATAATTTTAACAGAAAAGGTATGGAAGAAAAGTTGAATAAATGAATATTCTTAAAAATTCTAGAAACATCAAAGTTAAATAGTAAAATAGTAAAATTAACAATCCTTACTTTTATCTTACTACGTTTAAAACAAATTAAACTTAAAATAAACATTTAAATACTAAATAATTAATCTGTAGAAATTAAGGGGAATTAACCTAGGCACATCTATTACATTCCTCCCCCTTAAGGACAAATATTAAAGAAATTAATATTTGGCAAAAGAAATATTAAAAAATAGATGTGCTGAAAACAATAAACAATAATATAAATCAATTCAAATAAAATGTCAATAAATGTCACAAAAATGTCATATAAGCACACAGTCCAACCATCAGAAAAGTTCCACACGGTATAAACGTCCAGGAATAGGCGGTTAACACATTTCATGAAGTACAGTCCAAAGAATATATATCATGACAGTAAATGGACACAGTTATATACAGCATTCGATAAAACACAGTTCTTCAAACGGAAACGAAATCTAAATAACGGTTAATCTGCATGGTTCAAGTTGTACCAGGTAATGTCCACCAATTGTTGTTCTCACGAAAACGCTTTTTAACGTGTGTTTTCGGGTTCTTATAAGTCCATCGTCGTACCAGGTTTAGTCCACCATTGTAGATCTCACGGAATCACTTTAAACTTGTGATTCCGAGTTCAAGATGATCAAACGTTGTAAAAAGTAAGAAAGGTGTTCTCGATTCAAGTACGGCTTACTTTATCAGCTGGTTGTGTTCACTTAAACTTACTGCCACTCAATAGATTTCTGCCATGACTTATAAAAGTCACAAAAGGAATACCATAACCAAACTAAACAAAGTTATAACAACAAAATTTGTTCAGAAAGGTTAAAAAATCCAAATAAATGAGCAAACTCATAAATAAACCTATTCCAACAAGAAACTTAGCAACAAACAAAACAAACCAACATCTAAAGAAAAAACACAATCTTATTAAAAAAACGTTTTTGAGGGTGGTTTCGATGGCAAAATCGGCTCAAAAACGTGACCAAGAAAAACAACAATTCCAATCAAAACTTTGAAACCATACCTACTAAACAATATAAACTGACAAAATAAGTAAAATACTAAATATACAAACTAAAACTCATAAAACATTATATATCAAAACTTTAACTGGCTTATCCTTCAAACAAGAAAACTCATCCACGCTAGAAAACAAATAATCAGATAAACAGCTATGCAAATCAGATGGAAAATTAAACTTTGAACTCTTTTGACAACTTTGCATGATTTTTTGGGAAGTTTGCTATAGCAATACTTTCCTAAGGCGTCGGCCTCTAACTTCCGGTGACAGACTATCGCAAATATTCTGCTCCAAGATAATGTAGTACTAGTGTTTGAATACTAATTCTAGGAAGATGCTTTTGAAATTTTGAGTCCTTTTGAAAAGATTACAGCTTGATTAAAAAAGGAATGAATGTTCACCGACAATTCAGATGAATTTAACTTCATTTTGAAAATGATTGTTACAAACACTTCGCGGATTTTCCATGCACTGAAGAGAAAATCAAAAGAAATCTACGCGAGACATCGTTTCATTCATGAATATTACATGAATGAACATTTTCCCGCGTAATTTTTACTATGTAAGATATTTACAAATGTTTAGTATTAAATATAAAGTAAAAGTCCGAGTGTATCGAAAGAATCCCGTATGACTGACATTACTGATTGCAACGTACTTTTTAACATGTTTATATTTTGACCAAGCCGTCGGATAATTGACAAGTGATAAAAGTTTGATTGAACAATTATACACAGGTGACAGAAATACTCGATAATCATATGGCTTATGTCACACGCCAAGGATGAGCAAAGGTAAATACCGGCTATGATAGAAAAGTGCATGTTTTTGTCAAAACATCGATCAAAAGGTTTTGATGCCAAAAACATTTGAAAACTTTTGAATTCCGCTATTTAAATACTAGCTATTTCACATTCCAATGTGAATTTAAGGACCTTCACTCGTTCAGCATGCTCAGTCACGTGGATCAAACTGACAGCTGAAAAACGTTGACTCAACGACAGTTCGTACATATCACAGCCCATGTCCTCAGTGTTACGATTAACAATAACATTTGTACACAAATCGTTAAAGGATAAGGCAGACAAGTCAGCTTCTACTTAGAATAACTCAGTGTATCAAGACAAGTGCTGTAGCAACATGGTTAAATAAAATCTGTCCATGTAATAGCAAAATGACTTTCTTACTCTTAGTGCTAGTCCAAATAATTATGACGAACCAAAAATCTCAAATGTTAGGGAATGGTCATTATTTATCAGCTGAGGGGGTCGGTTCAAATTTTTCACATTAAAATGTTTTGTTGGCAACCCCCCCATGATTCTTATGAACCACATAATGACCCCCCTGAGAACATAGTTTGAAAAGTACAAATGTATGACAACACACCACCAAACAAAATTTCATTCATTAACAGTTGGGATGCAAGCTACATAGTACAAAGTTGCAGGCATTGACTTGAAAAATAGCTATGAGAAATATGTGGACATTGACACTATCCGTAACAGAATACAGCATAAACAGATTTTCCTTGATTGGGGCAATGATTGCAGTACTCATTTTCTTTGATTTTGAACTGATATTTTATAATACATTCTACACTATAGTTCTGTTATTTTATATAGTTCTGTTATCTTATTCTTATAAGTGTACAATAGAGTTTTTCTTCTTGTTTTTTTTTTTTTTTCTTTCGAAAATGAATATCTGACACATGCAAGAAGAAAAATGGACAAAATAAGCATTTAAATGAAAAAAAAAATATATTGCATTTTAACTTGAACCTTCATGAACAGAATGAAGTCATATCTTAATACAGATTGTTCCTAGTTTTGAAACTGCTAATCCTTCAAAAGTTAAGCTTTTAAAGGCACAATTAGCCAAATTTGTTTATATACATGAGCATGTGCTCTTATAAATGAATGAAATGACGTAAAAAGAAGAAAAAAAAAACACAAAAAAAACAGAAAATTCTTTGTTCCAATTTATTTGACTGCAACCTATAAAATTGTACAAATTTTATATATAACCTTTCAATAATGATTTTCCCTCTATATGAATAAATGTAAATTTACTGTCTGACACAGAATTATTTGTGAATGAAAAAAAAAACATATAAACTAGAGGCTCCAAGGACCCTGTGTCGCTCACCTGATATTTTTATTTACAATTGATGCATGATAAATGCAACTGTTGTACTGTCGTTTAGTTTCAGAGATATAAGACTAAAAAGTGCGTTTGAAACCTATGTTTTATTTCAGCCATGTGTGCCATGTTGGCAGGCAGGGTCATCATACACAGTGGTCCCTGGATATCCTAGTGGTGATTTAAACCAAGTTTGGTTGAATTTGACAGTAGTTTCAGGGGAGAATTTTTGTAAAATTTATCAAACGAGAAATGCGAAGTGGTGAGAAAGTTTGTTGTGAAGTTTTGTTGTTGCGCAACACCCCCAAAAAAAAAAAAAAAAGGTAATAAAAATTATCATTTAAGGGCAATCTTTCCTATTAATGATTTCTGCAAAATTCAGTTGATTGTGCAAGGTTGTATAGCCAGCTGAGGTTGTTAAAACTCTCATTTGTTGTTGCAAAATTCAAGTGGTTTTGAATTGCTTTGTTGATCTTTTTGTATTCAACTTTAAACAACAAAGTACAACAAATATGATGACTGATACTCATGACACTGAAAATATGGTCTTCATTCTTGTGAAGAAAATGGTAAGGTTTGAAATATTTCTTCAATATTAATTCAATACCAATACTTTAATTTTTATTGGATTTATCCAAGGAAATGAGAACAAGGGACACAATTAAATTCAATTTTTTCCTTAAACTTCTGATAAAATATAAAATGAAGAACTATATTTTTAATGAGAATTTTTTTTTTATAGTTAATTCATAATTTGAACAATATTAATTAAGTTTTAGATCTTGCATGGTTGATTAATTTTCTCTCAAAATTTCTGATATTCTATTAAAGTTTTAAATATAATATGAGGCAGGCATTACCTGTGAAAGGGATGAAGTCTGTATAAATTAGTGTAGGAATTCAAGCATCATTTGCACTTCGGAATCTGTAGAAAATGAAGCCAAAGTACTGAAACATATCTGACATTCGACCTATTGTTCGGGATTATAGTTGTGACATCATTTTCAATGTAAAGAAAGAAACACCATCATCAGGTATTAATGTGTTTTTTTTCATGTTATAGAATTATCAATTATTTTTATTGCCAGTTCATTAGTAGATTGTTTTCTATATTGATTTTCTACTGCAGTTTCAGAAAAGAAGATTACAGAAGGAAAACATTTTGTAAAACTTACCAAAATTTACCAAATTAATGAAAATTGTTAAAATTGACTATAAAGGGCAATAACTCCTTAAGGGTCAACTGACCATTTTGGTCATGTTGACTTATTTGAAGATCTTACTTTGCTGAACATTATTGCTGTTTACAGTTTATCTCTATCTGTAATAATTTTCAAGATAATAACCAAAACGGCAAAATTTCCTTAAAATTACCAATTCAGGGCAGCAACCCAACAACCAGTTGTCCAATTCATCTGAAAATTTGAGGGCAGATAGATATTTACTTGATAAACAAGTTAATCCCTGTAAGATTTGCTTTAAATGCTTTGGTTTCAGAGTTACAAGCCAAAATCTACATTTTACCCTATGTTCTATTTTTAGCCATGGCAGCCATCTTGGTTGGTTGGCTGGGTCACCACACATATTTTTAAACTAAATACCCTAATAATGATTGTGGCTAAGTTTGGTTGAATTTGGTCCAGTAGTTTCAGAGGAGAAGATTTTTGTAAAGATTACAAAATTTACAAAAATTTGTAAAAATTACTTTAAAGGGCAAAAACTCCTTAAGGGGTCAACTGACCATTTTGATCATGTTGATTTATTTGAAGATCTTACTTTGCTGAACATTATTGCTGTTTACAGTTTATCTCTATCTGTAATAATTTTCAAGATAATAACCAAAAACGGCAAAATTTCCTTAAAAATTACCAATTCAGGGGCAGCAACCCAACAACCAGTTGTCCAATTCATCTGAAAATTTGAGGGCAGATAGATATTTACTTGATAAACAAGTTAATCCCTGTAAGATTTGCTTTAAATGCTTTGGTTTCAGAGTTACAAGCCAAAATCTACATTTTACCCCTATGTTCTATTTTTAGCCATGGCAGCCATCTTGGTTGGTTGGCTGGGTCACCACACATTTTTAAACTAAATACCCTAATAATGATTGTGGCTAAGTTAGGTTGAATTTAGTCCAGCAGTTTCAGAGGAGAAGATTTTGTAAAGATTACAAAATTTACAAAAATTGTAAAAATTACTTTAAAGGGCAATAACTCCTTAAGGGTCAATTGACCATTTTGATCATTTGACTTATTTGTAGATCTTACTTCGCTGAACATTATTGCTGTTTACAGTTTATCTCTATCTATAATAATTTTCAAGATAATAACCGAAAACGGAAAAAAATCCTCAAAATTACTAATTCAGGGGCAGCAACCCAACAACCCATTGTCCGATTCATCTGAAAATTTCAGGGCAGATAGATCTTGACTTGATTAACAATTTTACCCATGTCAGATTTGCTCTAAATGCTTTGGTTTCAGAGTTATAAGCCAAAATATACATTTTACCCCTATGTTCTATTTTTAGCCATGGCGGCCATCTTGGTTGGTTTGGCAGGTCACCGGACACAATTTTTAAACTAGATACCCTAATGATGATTGTGGCCAAGTTTGGTTAAATTTGGCCCAGTAGTTTCAGAGGAGAAGATTTTTGTAAAAGTTAACGACGACGGACGACGACGGACGACGGACGACGGACGCCAAGTGATGAGAAAAGAGTAAACAATATGTCTCAATTCTTTTAATGCCTTTATTAAAATTTTGAAGTTTTATAAATGTTTTGTGAATTTTAATTTTCTCATCATATAGATATTTTTTTTATTTCAATCCCACACTTGGAAGTGCAACTGAAAATAGAACATTACAAATATTGCTGATTTTATGGTTCTAGTCCTTCCTGGATCAAATATGTACAAAAATTTACATGATTTATTTGAGATAAAGAAATATATATGTAGGTTAATAATTATATGAACATTCAATATTTTATTTCAATGTGAAAAATGTTTTACGAAACCCCAGTGTATTGTTTTGTGTGTGTGAATGCTGTGCTGCCCTACAAGGGCCCTTGATTTGAACATTAAAAATTCTGATTGTTATTCAATATCTTTGTAATAATTTCATAAAATAATTATACATATTTACAAATTATTTTAGAACGTACACACCTTTTATACAGTCCTATATCTATCCTAAGAAATCGCATCAAAATGATTTGAACACTTTAGAAAGTTGTAATACACATGTTCAGAAACTTTTAAAACTCATTGTTTCCTGTGGTCAAAACTAGAGACAAATGTTATACAGTTGTTAATCTTGAGATACGTCGGATTGTAAACTTTCACATCCTATGGATAAAGGGTCAATATAATATTCCCATGGGATAATGAACCATATTAACAGATGACTGTGATAAGGAGTGACCAGATTCACTACCCTTGAGAACTTAGGCATCCTGCTAGTGCTGTACATGATCAATGATTTAATAATGACAGAAATTATGTAAAAGATTGCACACTCACTTCAATATCGTCAACAATTTATATGCTTGTCAGACAAAAACTTTCATTGTGTGACCCCCCCCCCAGTCAAATAAAATTTTTGATGGCAACCCCCCAGCTGTATGATATTTTTGGTAATGACCCCCCCTAAAATGAACCGACCCCCTCAGCTGATAAATAATGACTGTTCCCTTATTGCCTCAATGCTAAATTTCACAGCATCAACCTTAAAATGGGTTACAGGGTTATAAGCACCTCTATGAATCTAGTGTTTATACACTTTTTATTCCTTTCGTCATACTGCTATTGTTATGTCCCCACCGTATTAAGTTTTACCCTTTTTCTTCTGTTAGTATGTACGTCCCTTACTTGTACATAAGTCTGTACATCCAAAAATTAGTTTCTGTTCTCTAACTTTAGTTTTCCTAAACCAAATTGTAAGAAACTTATACGCAATACTTATTTCCACAAAACACAGGTCAAGTTGAATTTTGGTGGCATCGATTTTACAATTTTAGAGTTATGCTCCTTAACAAATGGAAAAGTTGCTTGAATTTTTTGTTTACGATCTCTAACTTTAGTTTGTCTCAACCAAATGTTATGAAACTTATACACAAAGCTCATTATCACAAAACACTGTTTAGATTTGAGTTTTGGTGGCGTCTGTTTTACTGTTCTAGAGTTATGCCCCTTTACAAATTTTAAAATTGTGATTGTTGTCGAGCCTTCAACTTTTGTCAAAAAAGCGAGACATAGCGATCCTACATATTGTCGGCGGCGTCCACAAATATTCACTCTGTGGTTAAAGTTTTTGAAATTTTAATAACTTTCTTAAACTATCCTGGATTTCTACCAAACTTGGACAGAAGCTTGTTTATGATCATACGATAGTATCCAGAAGTAATTTTTGTAAAAAAAAAATTCCATTTTTTCAGTATTTTACTTATAAATGGACTTAATTTTTCTGCCAGGAAACATTACATTCACTCTGTGGCTAAAGTTTTAAAATTTAATAACTTTCTTAAACTTTCCCGGATTTGTACCAAACTTGGACAGAAGCTTGTTTATGATCAAAAGCTAGTATCTAGAAGGAAATTTAGTTAAAATTTTGTTCTTGTTTTTCCATATTTTACTTATTAATGGACTTAGCTTTTCTTCCAGTTAACATTACATACAGTCTGCAGTTAAATTTTTTAAAACATTTATTAGATTCATAAACTATCCTGGATTTTTACCAAACTTGGACAGAAGCTTCTAACAATCAAAAGATAGTATAGAGAGGAATATTTTTATTAACTTTTTTCCTTATTTTTGTTGAGCCTGCGATTAACAGCAAAAGTAGGCGAGATACCGGGATACGCGGAACACTTACAAATATTTTTCAATTCCGTGCTCTAACTTTAGTGTGTCTCAACCAAATGTTATGAAACTTATACACAATACTTTTAACCACAAAACCAAGATCAAGTTTGAATTTTCTGCCGTCATTTTACTGTTATGGTTAGGGTTATGCCCAGTTACAAATGGAAAAAAAATACTATAAAATCACAGGCCCTAGATATGGCATGGGCACATAAAGAAATTTAACAGGGCTTATTGTATATTTGATTATTTTAGAACAACAGTATAAGGTTTCAATAGAAAATATCAAAATTTAAATGACAAAAAATGAAAAGAAATAATTTTTGATAATTGCTGAAAAGAAAATGGTTTAGTTAAAAACATCAAAGCTGTGATTAAATACATATTTGAAATAATACACATCTATAACCTATTTGAAATAATACACATCTACAGTTGCAAACTTCCCAGAGGTGCTATCCAGCACTTTGATTTGACAGCCTTATTTACTGAAGAAGAAACTGGTTTTGCTGGTAACAACATGCACAAAATTGACACTTTTACAAATCTTATTGGGACAATTAGCTCTGATATGTCCAACTACTGAACAATTAAAACAGTGTTTAACTTTAAACTTCCTATAAACCAGCTTTTTAAGAACTTTGACAATTTTGATTAAAACCAGACTTCAAACAACTAAAATCTAAACTTTCTTCACTTTCCTTTATTTCACATTCAACAGGTTCAATTGTCAAATTAAAAGACTCACACTCTGTAGCCAAGAAAATAGCATCATCAAAAGTTTCAGGATGCTTAACATGAACAAACTTTCCCATTTCCTTATCTAATTTGCCAATAAAAAGGTCCATAAAATATAATTGCATACTGTGAAAGTGATCTGGATATGCACGATGACATAAAAGTTTGAATCTATGTCCAAAATCGAACACAGATTCATCTCGCAAAATTGTACAACTTTTCAATTGAAATTTATAAAAAGCTACCCTTTCCTTAGGATTAAAACGTTGCAATAATAAACTTTTCAAAAAATCGTAGCTTTGCAACTGAGTAGGAGTAAGAAGACGTAAAATAGTTCGTGCTTCTTCTCTTAATTTTATTACTAACTGAAGAGCCTTTTCAGATAAATTCCAGTTATTCCACAGAATAACTGCTTCAAATTGAATAAAATAATCTTGTACATCAGCGCTAACACCGTCAAAAGTACAAGGTTTCTGTTCAAACTTTATCATTTTGAAAATTAAAAATTAAAGTCAAATAAAAAATAACTATAAGCAGAAAATGATCAAACCATAATTGAGGGATCAGATATCCTGGTCACGGCACCATTTGTAACAGGAGGGGGTCGGTGACGACACCTCCCGGGACGTGTAGTGGCTAGTACTTCGTACCTATTCGATCCTCGAGAGACACAAATCAAATAGAACTCAACAATTTATTTATAAATGTACAACATTCAATTAGAACAGTCAAATGAAATGAAAAAGAATACTATTTCAAAAGTTAAGTTCAAAAATGAAATGTAACTAATTCAAAAGTATTGTTCGCAAACAAAATGGAAAAGAAAAGTATTTCAAGTCAAATGAATGAAAATAAAATAGTTATTCAAATCAAAAACTTAGATCAAAAGTAAATGTAACTGTATACTTCGCGTTGTGTTTTAGAATTTAGAAAATCGTATCAAAATAATGCCAATGTAGTTGCTGTAAAATAACTCGAGTGGAATGATTCATTCCGGTGAGCTGGTATATAGAGAAGGGTGGCAGTGCTATAGTGCCGGCTCATATATACAGTGTGGGGAGTGATTTTCACCCCACCGGAGCAACTCCTGATCAAGTGATAAGGAAAATCTTATCACTTTCAAAGATATAAATAAAAATATGGCATTGAAGAAAAATTGAATAAATTAATATCCCTCAAAAATACAAAGTAGCTTTATTAATTTAACTATAAAAGTATTAAAATTTCATATTACTTTATATATTTGAGGGATATTAATTTATTCAATTTTTCTTCACCAGGTGACAACCCTTTTCTATACATACAGCTACTGCAAAAGGGCGACCATTTGAATAGTTTATTCAACTTTTGTACACAATTTATTTCCTTTATTTTGTGTTGCAGATTATTCGTTTCCATCATGCCTTGGTCATAATTATCATTAATTAACTCCTACTAGAATATTTGTTTTCTAAAATGACCCCCCCTTAAAATCAAATGGTCACCCCCCAAATACAGATGTTTAAAATGTCAACCCTGATACATAATTTAAACTGGGATACCATGGCCAGTACGATTAATGCCACTGGGAATATTTTAATAATTTAGGAGGAGGGTCATTCAGCAGTTTGATCTCATTTTATGGCAAAGCGTGGTAAATACAGGATATTCAATTACTTTTAATGGCATGAAAACTGAATAAGTTGAAAATATGGAGAACATTACTCTGTCCGCTCGCACTGAACCTCTGCTTAGACGAGGTCGATCGTGAACATAGCTTAAAAATTAAAATGGCATTGAATAGATATAATGAAGAAGATGGATGTGGTATGAGTGCCAATGAGACAACTCTCCATCCAAGTCACAATTTGTAAAAGTAAACCATTATAGGACAAAGTACAGTCTTCAAAACGGAGCCTTGGCTCACACCGAACAGCAAGCAATAAGGGCCCCAAAAATGACTAGTGTAAAACCATTCAAACGGAAAAACCAACAGTGTAATCTATATATATAAAAAAAAAAGAGAAACGAGAAACAGTTATGAAGCACATCAACAAATGACAACTACTGAACACCAGATTCCTGACTTAAGACAGGTGCAAACAAATGCAGTAACAAAAATCAAATGCAATTGAATGCGTTGTATTATAGTGTGATGATTGAAAATTGAAGATAAACCTGTCTTTCTGATACGTATTTTAAAACTGCCTTATATCTCACTTCATTATCATGACCGTCTAAAACATCACTGACGCAGAAATATTTGAAACAAATGTACATACAAATAAGAAGATGTGGTATGAGTGCCAATGATACAACTCTCAAGCCAAGTCACAATGTATAAAAAGTTAACAATTATAGGTCAAAGTATGGTCTTCAACACGGAGCCAGGACCCTGTCTACTACATGTCTATTACAATTAACAGGAAAGTGTTCTATTTTATGTTATATGGGGATTGCCATGTATGCTAAACAGGATAAAACGCATAGTGACTCATTTGTTTCTGTTGGTATTCTGAAAGCATTTTATAAGAGCTATCTTCTCACATTTTATTTTGAAATTCTATCATTCATTTTATCTTTAAATATTCATATAATGATACCTTAAAGATTTTCTCTGTATAATCCATTCAAAATGTTTCATGTTTTCACAGCTTGTAGCTTGAAAACAAACTCGGTGAACTATCATTGTGTTTTTCATATTTTTAACATATCACAATATATACTACATCTTTGACAAAGGATATAAGGAAAAATTCTATCACTGATTTTCGTTTATACTTTCATAATACCATTAGTGGCAATTTCGATTATTTAGTAATGCCGGTAACTTGACAATGTCCTTGTTCCCATAAAAATTCACACAAAAGTCACCATAACAGTAACCTGTTTTGGTTTAAAAGAAAAATAAAAGTTCGAATCTATGATACTTAACCTATATGTAGGCCGCAACCCGTTACATGCATACCACAAGAAGATGTAAAAAAATATTTAAGAAAAACTGGGAATTGAAACTGGAACAGAACTGAAATTAAATGTATTTCTGATGTTTAGGCTGGTTTTTTTAATCAAAATATTTTTCTCTTTTCACGAAAAATCAAACTGACATACAGGCAATGTACATAGCGCAGTAAGCAAAAGAAAACAATTACAAGATTATATTAATACTTTTAAAACTCATAAACATAACTGTTATAAGCTCTTTACACACTACAAAAGTCAAAAAGTCTGAAAAGACCAGTTTTTGTCTGAATTTGCATGAATTTTTACTCGACATTCTTAATTTGTCTAAATAATTTTTAAAAATTCTTGACATAGTATGAATTTGTCTAAGAAGGTTCTTGATTTTTCTTGACAAGTGTCTTGACAGTATGAACATTGTCTTAAAATTTCTCGACACTTCCTGTATCATCTGATAAGAGTCTGGATTAGTCTCGACCAATTCTTGACTGTCTTAAATTTGTCTCGATCTGTCTTGACATATTCTTGACAATCTTAATAATGTCTGAATATGTCTCGACATATTCTTGACATTCTAAATAATGTCTGAATATGTCTCGTCACATTCTTGACAGTCTTAAATATGTCTTGACACTATCTCAACAGTATAAATTTGGCCTGAAATGAGAACAGACTTATTCTGCACTGTTTATGACATTCTATTGCTGTTATTTACTCCTTTTTATTATGGCTAAACTAAACTTTGAAGAATCAAGGATCAATTTGGTATAGTAAGATACCCTTTTGGTGCAACTAAGTTGGAATACCCTGAATAATTCCCCAGGTAGTTTAATTTTGATTTATTTTAATTAAACATTTAATTAATTGTTTTCACTTGGAATATAAGTCAAAGTTACTAACAAACAGCATTTAGATTTTTGCCGTTCACAAAACTGCCAGTCAAATTTGCTTTACTAAAATAGGTGTCTTATAGGCAGTTTTAAAATGTGACCATGTGTCTCTTTTGGACCCCACAATTCATCTTTTGGGTTTATGTGGATAAAAAAAGAGGGTGGGGGTGGGGGCTTTCGTTTAGGTCAAAGAATTTGTTCCCATCTTGATTCAAAACCGTATTCATTTTTAGAACAACCCAAAACATTTTTATTCAAATTTTAGTGTTGAATTTTATAATTTTTATCAAAATAAATATTTGTGATAACTCCTTCCTGAAAAGAAAACGAATGTTTAGAACTATATTGTGCATGTCTGTTTGAGATCCATTTCATAAGACCAATGACTTCTATAGAAATCATTAATGGAACCCATTATAAATACATTTTTTTTGTATTATTCCTGGAGTAGATAATAATTTTCTTTTAATATTTGGGAATTATTCAATTTGTTTTTATGTTAAAATAATTAACTTCATAATTTTGATGAAAAAAATCCATTTTAATTCAATTTTTTTTCATCAAAATGATGATTTTCATTTTCATCTATCAACAAACTTTTGAAATTGTAGTGGCATGTTCGGTCAACTGATAAGTTGTATGGCTGATTACAGATAAAGCAGTAATTTCTATTTGACAGTTGCGTGTACTCTTGGGTGTGGAATACCTTAATTTTATGGGGAACATCCTGTCCATGTGTAATACTTAATATATATATTCCAACAGATGACATTACACAAATTTTACTTCTGTTAAATGAATGATTTGTATATCATCATAATTTGCTATTTATATAAACCACATTTTGGTATAATAATTATTTACCATATCAACATTGAATACATGTATTATGAATGTAGAATGAAATATGTCTACAGTATGATTGGTTTTAATCATTTAATTTATAAGATTTAGGAATCAAAATTTGTAATTATTTAAAACCCACATTCAAATTGTTTTATATCAACACACCCTCATTTGAATTATTTTATACTTTAGATTTCATAGCCATATTTGCATTTGTAAAAATATTTATATACCTAAATTTTAATTATTTTACATGCCCAACTTTTATTTTTGTTGTAAAAGTGTAACTTGGAACAACAGTATATCATATAAAGAGAAATAAAGATTAAAGTTATATCATGAATATTGGTCATGATTTGTAAAACTCAGAACTGTCAAGTAAATTTAAGACACAATTCAAAATGTTCAGAATGTGTCAAGCCATACTGAGAAAAAATAAGAATGTAGAGAATATGTCGAGAAATATCAAGACAGTATTCAAATGTCAAGAATTTGTCAAGAAATTTTAAGACCATATTCAGAATGTCGAGAATATGTCGAGTAAATTTCATACAAATTTAATATGAATGAGAATTTGTCAAGAAAAATTAAGACATGAATCATACTTTTGGAGAATGTCGAGTAAAAGTTCATGCAAATCAAGACAAAAACTGGTCTTTTCAGACTTTTAGACTTTTGTAGTGACAGCAACAGGATGACTTATTTTCTCGTTTGAATTGTTTTGTGTCGTGGCCTTTTAGAGCTTACTATTCGGTATAGATTTTCTCATTGTCGAGGGCTGTATGCTGACATATGGTTGCTTTCATCTGTCATTTGGCTCTGGTGGATAGTTGTCTCCTTTGCAATCATACCACATCTTTTTATTTTAAATTTATGTTATTCTCTGTATAAATGGTCAAACTATTTATTCTGAATATATAAAATAAACGATTATTAATATATCGTAAAATTCAATAATCTCCAGCATATATACACCACGAGAGAGAGATGTGTGTTATCGGTTGATTTTTTATTGTGTTGCTCTGTCACGTATGATAACACAAGACTTCGAGATCAGCGTTGATAAGTCGCTTATGTGAAACTGGTCTATTCATCACTGATATATATGATCCCTGAGGCAATGCTCAATCAGTACATGATAATCTCAATAATCTCAAGAGAGAAGTCGGCGTTTGAAGGTCCACTGTCCTCTGACTTTTTACAGGACCTTGTTTGTATATGCAAAGGCAAAGGCAAAACTATTTGTAGCAAATATTGAGTATGCCACGAACAGAATTTGTCGTACACAAACATTTATTGTTGTCAGGGTAGTGGTGATTGCTTTCTCATCATCTCTCTCTCTCTCTCTCTCTCTCTCTCTCTCTCTCTCTCTCTCTCTCTCTCTCTCTCTCTCTCTCTCTCTCTCTCTCTCTCTTCAAGGTGTCATGTGTTAGTGTGATATATACATAGACAGCTTCTTTCGTATCGTTATATCTGTCAATCGTGTTTGTTTGTATTTCACATATATATCGGGCTTTAAAATAGGTTTGAGTCAAGTCTGATTTATATTCCATTGTGTGTGTTGTTTTATAAAAAGGGGGACACAAATTTTCAATATTATATTGCTCTTGTACTGATTGACCCATGTACATAACAAAAACATCATATACTATCGTGTTCATGCTGACATTTATGCATCAAGAATATTTTTTATAAATATAACATTCTTTTGGGTTTAAAAAACCAATAGTGAATTTTTTCATTGAGTCATGAACCCGGTGTTAACGTTACAGTAATTATTTCTCCTTGTTCTTTGTGACACGTTAACAAAACTTTCTTTATATGTTGTCATGTATTATTCCATAGCTAAATAATATATTATTCCATAGCTAATTATTAAATATAATATTTTTGTCGATAATTTCCGTAGAAAAAATTGTTTTTTTTCATTTTCTTACATGCTGGAAGCGGGGGTAAACGCCACTAATCTCTGGAAATCAGGCATAAATATGACAAGCTGAATTTATTCAACATTCCCACAGCATGCCATAATTCCATATAAATTATTTTTTAGTTATCACCGAGAATTTGTCCAAAATGTCCAATAATTGCGATTTTTTTAAATCCTCCCTTCTCACCTTTGACCACAGTTTTCAAAACTCTGCACCCATTTGGCACTTTACGACGGCCTTAATCAAAGGGCATTATATTTATCTTTAAAATAAGACCAAAATTAGCCGTGAGGTATATCGGTCCATTAATTTTTTAAATTTACCTTACTTGTCACCGTACTATTTGTCTGTTTATTTATATTATATGACCGTGGGCAGCCTTCGGAGGTCATCTCGATGGATAAGTAATAGTTATACACCGAGGGATAGGTGTGTCTGGATAAGAAACCCCGTCGGCCGGAGGCCGGAGGGGTTTCTTATCCAGACACGCCGTATCCCGAGGTGTATAACTAACTTACACCCCATTCTAAACCCTATATTTGTTAACATTGATTATTAAATGAAAAAAAAAGAAAAAAAACGATACCATATTTATTGACAATTTCAAACCATGATTTATAAGAATATTTTTTCTTACATGAAACCCCACTAGTAACCTCTATTTGGTTATCTTCGTTCAAACTTTGACAAGTGAGTATATTTTACAAATGTCAAAGTTGTTTTGCATATTCCCGTTAAATCCATGTGCTAATATGGATCAGCAGGTCAAGGTTGACTGTTTCGTGTATTCTTATTACAAACAAAAAATACATCATGCTCCTGGTATACAGTTGTCAATATGGACGGGTATAAGGGAGCTACCATTTGATTTTTATGGGGGCTAGGATGAAATTTGAAAAAATAGGCAGGACAGGAGTTTTAGTAAAAAAAGGCAGGATGAGATTATTTGCAAAAAAAAGGCAGGATGACAATTTATGTAAAAAAAGTCAGGATAAAATAAAAAAAAGGCAGGACCGAATAGAGTGAAAAATAAAAAGGCAGGACCGAATAGAGGGAAAAATAAAAAGGCAGGACAAAATTTTTCATCCTAGCCCCCCCCCATAAAAATCAAATGGTAGCTCCCTAAGACGGACGACATTTTGTTGCAAGCGTTGGATTTGGTAGAAGAGACTAAAGATTTGGCAATATTATAACCAAAAGTACTTACCTGTATCAGTTTAATAAAGGTAATCATAATTGTATTTTATATCTTACGATTTTATAAAAAACAAAAGCCCCCCTCCACCCCTCTCGAGAATAAACAAAAATTCATATTCGAACATACTAAGGGATAGGTGTGTCTGCATTAGAAACCCGACTACCAGACACGCTCAACATACAAAATTTAATGTAGAGGAACTCCCTTTTTGGGGGCAATCAGGGGCTGATCCAGCCGGGGGTTCCCAACTCAAGAGAAAAAGGGGGTACCAAAAGTCGGGTCCAATCCGCGGAACCCCCAACCCCGGATCGGCCACTGGGTAACCGGGGGTCCGGGAGTAGAGACATATGACATATGATTAAAATATCTTCAAGCAAAGGAGTATTTAAAGGATTATTTTTTGTTTTCCAAAGATGTTTATCGGAATTTCCTAAAATGCGTTTTTTAACATCATGAAACAATTTGTAGTGAACACTATTAGTAATTTCTTATGTTCATGCTATTTAAAAAATAATCAATTTCTATTGTTAAGAATAACAATGGACTTTGTTTGCGGGATGTAGAAGCAGGGGTTTCCAGAAACTCCGCTCGTCACATCCTGTGGTCAAAATCCATTGTTATTCGTAACAATAGATCTATTCAATTTACACTTGTTTCAGAAATAGAAACTATGAAGTATAACAATAGAACTGGGGTGTAAGTAGATGGCGTCTATTCTAAAATACGTACGAAATGCTGATGCATTACAGCGAATCCGTACATTGTTTATTGTTTCGTTTGGACTTGTATAATTTGGATATTCGTTTTAGTATGTTGTCAATCTAATATGAGAATTTTCAATTGATGAAATCGATAAACATGGATTTGACAGCTAATGTCCCTTAATTAAATGATTTTGATTATTTCAGTCAATATGTTCTTTGAGCTCAGTGGATAAGACTCATTTCCTCTTATTTTTTTTTCATTTGCACGGTTATCTAAAAGTCTCTGAAATCGTAAGAAAAAATCAAATTAACAATAGGTAGGTACTGTAAGGTAGGGGTCAACCCCGATGAACGGTGGGACCTATGAACTACCACTGGAAACTAAGGGTCAGCTGTATAGGGACAGATATTTAGCCTTGCAGCAGATCACCTACGGACCCCTTATTACAGTGTTGCAATGGTTCCTTAACGTGCAGAGAGCGTGGCACTCATCAACGTCCAAATTCCGACCGGACGTGGCTGCCATATATCTACACCCCTGAACCCTTTTGATAGTAAAATTTTGAAATAAGTCGTGTACAGAATGATCATGATTTTGTAATACTGGACAAGCGGTTTTATGAGATTAGATTTATGACATGAGGTTTGCAATGAACGACTGACGATGCCTACCAAAGTGATGTGAAAACTCACATTAGCTCATTTATCCAGATGAGGTAAAACACTCATGGATCACATTTGAAAATCATAGAAGTAGTAATATTCGCTCATTGCAACAATTTGAAAAACAGGTACCTTTAAAATGTTCTTACTGCTGTACACACCCTTCAAACTTGGTAAGAACACTCTTAAATAACGCAATTGATTTTTCAGTGCATTAAACCGTGAACTTCGATGAACCATTCTTTACTAGTATTTGTATGTACATTTGTATATTTCAAATGCAATTGTGACATTTATACGTATAAATACCATAGGTGCAATTAAAATTATAAGAAGTAGAGCCGGAATACTATGGAAAAAATAATTGTATTTTTACCGCTTTCGTTTCAGTAGAGGATCATTTATAAGGATGAACGATGGGCATATTTCTTGAACTTGAAAAATTTGGGTCACTTGTTAGCTGTCGTGCAACAAATGAACACATTCTATATGTGCATATCCCAAGTCAGGAGCCTGTTGTTCAGTGGTTGTCGTTTGTTGGTGTGGTTCATAGGTGTTTCTCGTTTCTCGTTTTTTATATAGATTAGACTGTTGGTTTTCCTGTTTGAATTGTTTTACACTATCATTTTGGGGCCCTTTATAGCTTGCTGTTCGGTGTGAGCCAAGGCTCCGTGTTGAAGGCCGTACTTTGACCTATGATGGTTAACTTTTTATACATTGTGACTTGGGTGGAGAGTTGTCTCATTGGCACTCATACCACATCTTCTTATTTATACTAAACTTACTTTTAACTTTTATGATTCGAGCGCCACTGATGAGTCTTTCGTAGACGATACGCACGTCTGTTGTACAAATTATAAGCCTGGTATCTTTAATAAGTTTTTTTCTAACATTTTTGGTGAATATGCATTGAGTATTTATGAAACTATTTTGCGTTTTAATTTACATCCACAACCATTTGAGGGTGAATCTCCGATAACCTGACTCTGAATACGCGATAATGCACTTGGCATCGTTTGATACACTGTCAGGTAGCTAGATTGTTTTTGTTCTGTTATCTCTAGTTATCCCTGGTCGTCGATAAAGGCTGTGTTGTGTAAAAGTTGATGCTGCTATGTTTTGTTTGTATTTTATTAGGATTATTGCATAATTTTAATGAATCGATCTTACAAATACTGTTGCTCATTACCACAGCAATATGGTGAATATTTATATGGTATAATCCAGTGTCTATCGAGAATGGCGGATTGTCAGCACATTTCGTAATGTACATGTATGCATGTTTGCGTTTTAATAGATAGCATGAGTAGTTATTTAATACTGAAAACTACAGTTAATGCATACCTGCATTATCATACAGACGAATTAGACGGAATATGATTGGAAACCTTATTAACGGCTACTACCAAATAGACTAGTTTCATGACATTAGCTGAACATTCTAAAACCGACCTTTAGAATAACCTATAATTATGGTATGTACTAGTATGTCAAATTTGCATAGGTATGTGATTCATGTTGACCTGTACTGTCTTTGCAAAGTCTTATTATATATATCGATCAAGTAGTCAGTATATTTAATATGTTGTTACGTTAACTACGTACATTTATTTCTATATGTTGTAGGATGTATTGTTTTACCTCCTATGTATTCTGTTTTTCATGTCTACATTGTGTAGTTTCCATCGTAATTATTAAAAGGTATGACTTTCATATACTATGATTAATTATTAATAATATTTTTATAATTTCTATTTTTATTAATTTTTTTTGTTAATAACACACTTCGAAATTACAAAGAGGTTTTTACAACGTTAAGCTTTATTTGTTTATGTAGTTTTCTGTTTTGTAACAAGTAGTCTTACTTGTGTATGGGGTATTGACAGATAATGGTAATGGTTTGGGAGTATGCCATGCTTTTTAAGAATTTTAAATGTTAAAACGCATCCGGATGGATGTCTGATTGGCTTTGCCGGATGGATAAATACGTAGACACGTCCTGTCCTGCTTGAGACGTTGAATAAAAAAGAAATTCCTGAGACTGAAAATACCAGAGCCCATTGTTTATGACTGTCTTTTTTTTTTAATCCTAGAATCTAAATAAATTGGAGCTGAAATGACTGTCGCACAAATTGGATTTTACTGTTTCAACTTTTTTTTTTCATTTACAATGTGCCAGTATGACAGTTTATAACCATTTTTTGAAATGATAATTTTTCGAAAAAAATTTCCTCGAAATTGACATGTATATGGACACTGATTTGTTTAAGTTAAATATAGTACATTGTTATATCCAAAAAGAGAAAGAAGTTCAATAAAACAGACAACACCATGACAAAACATAAAAACGACAAACAAAAATATCTAAAAATTACACAAACTAGACAAAAATGATGCCCCTGTTGCGTACATGAAGATAGTGCCACACACATTAAATTTAGTTATAGAGTGATGTTGCAGTACAATTTAAAATGGTTTCATCTGAAAGATACATTTGATGCCCCGCCAAAAAATAATTAAATAGTCTTATATCTAAAGAAAATCCTGATAATATGCACACTCTTTATACATATACTAACATCCTCATTAATATAAAAGTTCAAGCTTGAACACTGTAGGAGGAGTTAGTTGGACAAATCATGGCCCGCATGCATATTACTACCAAAAATGACGAAGTTGAACAGTCTTTCATTTTTATAAAATTGAAAGAAAATAAAAATTTTGACAATATGCACACCTTTGGTATAAGTACTAACACCTTACATAATATGAAAGTTCTCCTTGATAACTGTAGGAGGAGTTGGCCTGATATGTAATTCTATTTTAATCTATTGTTAATGTGAGCGCAACGTTGAAATATTTTGGCTTTTCGTAATTTTATTCTTAAATGTACCCAATTAAGGTTATCACAGAAACATGTTTTTGGTAACTGCGAGGTCTTTAGTCTTTTTGTTATTTGTGTTTATGCTAAGTAATGATCTTTTAAGACAAGTCTTTTCCCCTGATCTTTACAGTTTGTACTTGTGATGTCTTGTTACACCGCTGTTCAAGCTTTATGTTAGGAGGAAATGAGCGCTCACAATAATGTTGAACTACGCCGCATTCTTTATGCGCATATCCAAAGCCAGGAACTTTTAACCTGTCATTTGTCAATGGTCGCTTAAATTTCTACCATATTTTGTTTCTTTTGTTGTTGTAGTATATATATATATAAAATCGTTGGATTTTCTCTTTTGAACTATTTCACATTTTGTCATTCCGGAGCTTGTATAGCTTACTATACGTTGTGAGTTTTGTCCATTTTTGAAGGCCGTACTTTGAATTGTAATTCGTCTCATCTGCCCTTTAGTCTTTATGAATAATTGTCGCATTATAATTACATACCAGATCTCATTTTCATGTTTTACACATTGTTTTCATTTAAAATCATTTTAAGCTTTTGATATTAATCATATGTATTAAAATTCATTCAAATGATAATAACCTTTTAGAAAATCAAGTATTGATAATGTTCAAAATAATTTTTTTGGACAGAAATGTCTAAAACAATGCAGTAAAATGCATATGCGTTGCAAATTTTGCACATGCATGCAAGACGATGTGTGGTATACTTCAATGGCGAAGCCATCCTACAATATTCAACAAAAGTTATTATGTCTTTTATGAAAACATTTTGTCTTTCTGTCCTATAAAGTTATGTCTGTCTTTCTGTCCTATAAAGTTATGTCTAACAGTGAGATTCGACTGCACCGTAAATGAATCCAGCCCATCGTCTATCTAACTGGCTTTTGGAATCTATTCGTGATTACAGGGGCCAATATGAAAGTGTGAGATGGTATTTGTTTAATTTTCAGCGAGTAAAGGACATGTAGCTAGAATCTGACGACAAAAATTATTGCAGTATCTGTATATCGGATTTCATTTATGTATAGCTAAGTTGTAGAAAGTAATAATGATATTAATAAAATTCAATTCAGTGGTCTGTTTGGCTGTGCGGGATGTAGAAGTACACAGCCACGTCCGGTCAGAATGGGGACGTTTAATCCAATGCCAGTGTAATTCAACATTTTCCCGACCTTTATCCTGGACGGCCTCTATTACAGAACCTACCTATTGTATGTATTGTTAATTTGTTCACGTCCTGACCATGCATGATATATTTGCCACTGGGCGTTAAGCAACCAAAAATCAATCAATCAACATGATTGTAAACATGTCCCATGCCAGAAATCACGTCGGTATTGCTGTCGTGTTTAAGTTTACATCCTAACATCCCTATGTAAACTGTCATGATTCTGTGCGATTCAATTTTTACCTAAAAATTTAAAGGATCATTATTGTTAAAATATTGCAGTGATTTTTTGGAGACATTGGTGGCCTCGTATTTTGGTGTTTGTGTTAAACACATATTATTGCAGAGTATTAAAATTATAATAGTTGCAATTGGTTCAATGTTGTTGGTTTCCTTACTATCCAAACCGATTACCTGAGGTAAATATGCAGTTATCTACAATTAATTGGAAAATATAACAATATACAGTATGTGTAAACATGCTTATTAATTAACATTTCTGCAGTACTGGATAAAATTTGAAACAGATATGACACGATGTTCATCAATTTCATTTGAACATTTGATCATTTTCTAGAAGCTAGCATTATCCTTTAATTTCACGTTCCGCTATATAGATGATGTCCTCTAACTAAATATTTTAAAGTTTGGTGACTATGTTGAACGCATCTATCCCATCGAACTTAAGGATACAACAGATACAGTTAAGTCTGCTTCCTATCTTTGTGTCCGAATGTCTTATTTTTTCATTATTATTGAAGTATACTGTCAGCAGTTTGATTTCTCTTTTTTACCAAAATTACACTAATTGTCCCACATATATTTGTGCAACTGTTTACACAAGCATATCACAAAACACGATAGAAGTTATTGAAAGAACTTTGAGAAAGTGGAATAACATTCTTTCAGTTCGGGCATCATTGGAGAAACGTCTTTTTCACAGGAGTATTATAAAAATTCCCGAGGTATTACGAAGCAGGGATTTCTACCGCTTCGCGACATATTCCAACTCGACTAACGGACATTGATAACTGACACATTTTCAACACTAAACAAATATCCTCCTTTTATTAACATTCTCACGATCTCTCATAATTTTTCCATTGAAAATAAATGAAATGCGTATTACGATTCGAAGAGAATATTTTACAATTTTCTAAGGTGGAAACGCCGGAAAATACTTTTGTATATTTTGTCAGCACACCATTTCTACGTCGCATTGTGATTTCTTAGCAGAACAGCATAAAACGGAGATAAATAATATTCCAAGAAACATAATCATGCTTGGATACCGACATATAATCAATACTTACAGAGCAAAATGGAAAATTCATTCCCGATTTTGCAGATCGAAACGTCATTTTTTTAAATTACGTCTAAATCAAAAACGCCTTCCTGTGTCAGAGGCTTCTTGGCTGTTATGAGTTTGAATATCCCTTTGGTATCTTTCGCCTCTCTAGTTATTTACCTTATATTATTTTGGAATAGTTAACAAATTTAACAGGTCGATTAAATTTAAATGAACAAATTTCAAAATTCAGATTTAATATTGAATTTGTTACAATATTATTCATGCAAATACTTTAATTTACAAGGTAAACAAAAAAGAACAATACAGCCATTTACTTTGTTAATTTTCAATCGTCAATATACAATATTATGAGTTAACCTCTCTAGGAGAATATAACTGAATTTGATATACATAAACAACAAATTTCATATTTTTGTAATGGGAACCTTGATGAAATATTATATTATCAAGCTTATTAAATGATAATTTAGTCGCATGTCTTATCATCTGGACACATGATACGTACCATAAGCAGTCGGTGGAGCTCGGCATGTCAAGAGGAATTCAAGACTTTAAAAGTAGGTCACACTATATTTAAATTTCGTTGCTATTATTACATTTTTTAAGGGAAGAGACGCACTTTTTTACATGATATTATATCATTCAAATGGGACGGTTCCTTAAAAATGTATAAGGATTCATATTGTTGAAAATCGGATAGATAATGTTTCATGTTAAGATAATATAACCTCAATTTTAACTTTCATTTAGGTATGAAAGTCTACACGTTTTTTTTTTTTTTTTTTTTTGTTGTTATTTTTGGTCCATTTTCAAATACAGTTGATATGAGATTCAAGTGCTGTATATGCGGAATGGAAAGTCAATATTTTTATTTAAAATTAATAAAATTCCATTTGGTATAAATGTTCTTTCAACAAAAAACCCAGCAACTCAGTAATCAGGAAGTCTTAGATACCTGTTAAGCTCAACAGGATCTCTTCAATAAAGGTTAAGTGTATATATCAAGATTTGTCATCAATTGTAATTTCTTTAAACTTTTCACTTAGTATTTTATTTGACATTCTAACTGTTTTGATTCGAGTCTTTTGTAGACGAAAGTCCTTCTTGGTTACAATTTATGAGCCTGGTATCTTTGATGAGTTATTTCCATCTTTGAACTGGGGAAAATCAAATGATGTTATATTTATTTGGCATAATGTATTTTATGGAGTGGAGTGTTGGAGTGGAGTATTGGAGTGGAGCGTTGGAGTGAACTTTTGGAGTGAAATTTTTGGAGTGAAATTTTTGGAGTGAGATTTTGGAGTGAAATTTTGAAGTAAAATAGAACACAAGAATAAGAGAAGAACTGCAATTACAATGTTATGTCCGAGATTTTCATTGGGAAAATATATCAAGACATTTTACTATTAAGGATTTACATCAAAAGGTCAATTTCGGATACAAAAATAGGTTTGGGGGTTCCTGGCAGATATTTTTCAATTACATGAAATTGTAACATTCGGCACAAACGAATCTGTGGACCTATCATCGCTAGTTTTAGGCAAAAAAAAAGTGACTTCCAATCACCCATTTCATTTATTTATAAATCAACTTTTTAGTAGTGGGTTGGGTCGGGTTCCAAATTCTTTTTAATCCTACATTTTGTTATTATAAAACCCCCATGCAACCACGCATCCCATATTGCCTGATAGGACCCGACACTAGTTAGTGTTTCGGCAGTTAAAGCTTGGGATGGTCATCTTAAGATGCACTATTTTAATATAATCAAATATGAAAATTATACATGAATATATTTGATTTATGTTTTAATTCTTCATCAATAGATCTAGATATTATGACAGATCTGCCATCATCAAGGGTCAAACTGTCAATTTTATGTTAAAGTCTTAAACTTTGATCTCATAGGCTTTTATGTTTGCTATACGCAACTATTGATGCAACATTGAATAGTTATACAAAATCTTCGTCAAACTGTAATAAATGTCTGTGTTTCATGATACGTTTTTTTTTTTTTTTTTTTATTTTACTTATATATGGGTTATATTTAGTTATTAAAACTAACGGAGTATTTTTTTTTCCTTCGATTTGTTTTGCTGTAATAATTCAGTACTGTCAATTGATAAAGCATCAGTAATACTATCACCTATTTCGACGTTATCATAACCCCTAACTTATAATTTCACTTTGAAATTAGATTGTTTATTAATTTTTTATGGTCACTTGTGTTTCTAATCTGCCTATTGCTCCACCTTTAATAAATCCTCCGAATACATGCTGTGAGTGACAGCTATTTCTATGCTGATAGAGATAAGAATTTGTTTCTTTGAAATGTATTTCAGGGTCAAGAATGCCATGTGTTGTAAATCTTTGACCTTTAATTACATCAACATCTAAGAACGACATTTTATCGTTTGAGATTTCATAAGTGAACTTGAATAAGGGATTATAATTATTTGCTAGACGAAAAAATTCTGTAATTTCATCTGATGCTCCATCATATATTATGAATCCATCGTCCCTATATCTGCCATGATAGAATATTTTGTCTTTATGTTGAAATGCAGAAATTATTTAATTCCTTATTTCAAACATAAGTATGTCACAGATTTCCGGTAGAGGGACAGCACCAATATTGCCGTACCTATTATTTGTTTATATAATGTCCCCTCAAATTTAAATACATTGTTTTCTAAAATGAGTCTCAACAGATGTATTAATACATTGACCAGTGGAGCATTGACTTTGAAGTTTGATTGTCAAAATTGTCATAGGCTCGTTCAACGGCACTTAATAAAGCAGCTTGAGGAAGATTAGTAAACGTCTGTGTTGTATCATACAAAACCAAAAGGTTGTTTGTCATAGGTTTTAATTTCTCAATGATATTAATGAAAGATGTAGTATCTTTTATATATGTAGACTGATTTTGAACTATAGGTATAAGAAAAATAATCAACATAATGACCGATAAGTTCAGTTACAGAACAACATTGTGATACAGTTGGTCTGCCAGGTGGAATTACATTTAATTCATCAAATCCATCATGTTGTATCTGTTTGAAAGTCTCCGTTTCAAGACGGTGAATTTTTGCAAGAATATAAATTCTCCCTAAACGTGCATCTCTTAATTTTTGACCATTTGATAAAAAAAATTTAAAGATATGTTGTCGATAATGCCTTTGTTGTATAATGATTTAACATACTCAATGACCTGGGTTTTCAAATCTGCTATGTTGAATAAATCTCATTGGCAGTAATGTTGAGTATTTAGTTGTCTTCTGACTTCTGCTATGTAGTCTAGCCTGTCTAAAATAACACAATTTGAATTTGTATCTGCCTTTTTTATTATACCCCCGCTTTAAAAAAGGGGGGTATACTGTTTTACCTCTGTCTGTCCATCCGTCAGTCCGTCAGTCCGTCCGTCCGTCCCATGAATATTTTTCGTTGCATCTTTCTCAGGAACTACATTACAAGGATTTCTAAAATTTGGTTTCAGAGTTTATATGAGTCAGCTGTACTGTGTGATGCGTTTTCAGATTCATCACTCAACAACTTCCTGTTTATCTTATACTTTAGCGGGGCGGGGGTATCATTAGTGAGCAGTAGCTCACAGATTCACTTGTTACTATTGTTTTATCATTTTTTCAAATGCGTAGTGGTTTATATGAGTCAGCTATACCGTGATGCGTTTTCAGATTCATCACTCAACAACTTCCTGTTTACCTTATACTTTTAGAGGGGCGGGGGTATCATTAGCGAGCAGTAGCTCACAGATTCATTTGTTACTATTGTTTTATCATTTTTCAAATGCGTAGTGCTATTCTTTCGCCCTTAGAAAGATTGTTTTTTCTATTTTTTTCTATTGGTAGAAAAGATAATTATTCTTATTATAAAACACCCATGCAACCACGCATCCCATATTGCCTGATAGGACCCGATACCACCTTTTCCTAATATACTATGTACTCCAAAATTTCACTCCAAAATCTAACTCCAAATCTTGGACATAACATTGTAATTGCAGTTCTTTTCTTATTATGGTGTTCTATTTTACTTCAAAATCTCACTCCAAAAATTTCACTCCAAAATTTCACTCCAAAAAATTTCACTCAAAAATCTCACTCCAAAAATTTCACTCCAAAAGTTCACTCCAACAATCCACTTCAATACTCCACTCCAACACTCCACTCCATAAATTACATTATCCCTATTTATTTAGTGCGTCGATTTGTTAACACTTACGAAATATTAAATATCTAAATTATTTTTCACTACAAAGAAGAAATAAAGATAACATATAATGATCGATAAAGTAACAAAAGTGAACAGTGTCTACCTTGGTCAGGTAAGCACATTATGCTAAGGACTTCTTAGTGCACTAAGGACTTATAATATGCCACTAAGGACTAGACGGGGTTCTGGCAGAGGTAATTTTTTTTTCATATTATGGTAGAGATTGATATTTAATACATAAATTCCAAATTTTATAGAAAAAGAACGCCGAACAAATAAATGAGAAATTGAACAATGTTTAGGCAAGTGCCGGTTTTTCTCTGATATTGCCGAAAATCAGTGAACCGATTGACACGTGCCACCTTACATAACAACTAATCAAACAATCGTTATCTTTTTATTTTAAGTAATTTAACAATTGTATCGAAAATACCAGGGGCGGATCCAGTCATTTTTAAAAAGGGAAAAGGGGGGGGGGTTCCAACCATATGTCCCCATTCAAAAGCATTGATCGTCAAAAACAATTTCATTATTTACAAGAAATAATTCCAAAAAACATAAATCAAATTTCAACTTCTTATTCGGTGCGAAGTCCAATCAAAATTGATCAATGAAATAATCTGAAACTGAAAAACAATTCATTTATTAGTATCTAACTTTTACCAATCTTGTTGATTCAACTGTAAATTACTTGTTCCAAAGATATTAGTGTAACCAGTTATGCAATTTGACACGTGTCTAAACTGTTCACTGATTTTCGGCAATATCAAAGTAAAACCGCCACGTGCCTAAACATTGTTCAATTACTCATTTATTTGTAATTCTTTTTCTATAAAATTTGGAATTTATGCATTAAATATGTTTTCGGAAATAAGAAGATTGTTCTATGCTTATAAATGGGATCGGTTGAAGGAAATTAAAAAAGTAAACATTTTAATTGTTGCACACGTGTAATGAGAAATGATGACACTAATTTACCCGAGATCCATAGATCAACAGATTAACGGTCATCAAAGGTGTTAACTGGGCCATAAAAATGTCACTTAAAGAAAACGGTTACATAAAAAAATGCCACAAATGTTCTATGGACTGTACAATTAATTCTTATGAAATAAAAAAGCAATCCCAGTGTGAAATTTGTTTTTTCGTATAAGAATTATGAGGAGGTAAAATTAACACTTCATCATATATCATCACCGGAAGTATGTCTTTCATCGATCAAAGTTATTTTTCTTGATAATTAAAGGACTAAAAGCTGTACAGTTTAGGTTTTTTAAAGATTAAATGGGTAAAATCGTGTCTGAAGTTGTATTTTCAGTTCATAACTTGCGTTTGCTGATACTCCATGTGTTCTTGTTTGTATTGGATACCTAAGCTTCACAAAATTCCGTACAAACAACATTTGCCGACTCATCTGCATGTTCTTCAAAGGAATTGTCCATTAGATTGACAAAAATTCTGTCCGCAGTGAAAGAGGGTCTTCAGAAATACTGTGAAACTGTTTACTCGCGTAGTTGTATTAACAATATGTGGATTCTAAAAAAAAACTATAAAGAACTTCTGGATAATTTTTAATCTCGATCTTTCTCTGAAATTAATTCTATCAAAACTTTTGATTTTTCAACCCTGTATACAACCATTCCCCATGTGAAATTGAAAAATCGTCTAAAAGAAATAATCCACAATGCTTTTCAATATAAAAATGGTAGCATACGCTATAAATTTATTACTTTGGGATACCATACGGCACTGATATTTTGTTAATAGTGAACAAAAAGGTAAAACATTCTACACAGAGGAACAAGCGATAGTATGCTGGAGTTTCTTATTGACAACATATTTATTGAATTTGGAGGTAGACTTTTTCAACAAATTGTCGGCATTCCTATGGAAACGAACAGAGCGC
Organism: Mytilus coruscus; assembly: GCA_017311375.1. Lineage (NCBI taxonomy): Eukaryota > Metazoa > Mollusca > Bivalvia > Mytilida > Mytilidae > Mytilus > Mytilus coruscus. The sequence continues at coordinate 44,466,166 of CM029604.1, read as the reverse complement.
ATCTCTTTGCCGACATTTTCTTATTTTCATATGAGTCGGAGTTCCTTCGGACATTTGTCAAAAACAAGAAGATCAAAGAATCAAGATCATTTAATTTCAAATTCAAATATATTGATGATGTTCTTTTCATAAACAATCCAAACTTTTCTGATTGGGTTCCATTAATATATCCCCCAGAACTAGAAATTAAAGAAACAACAGATACGGCTTCATCCGCCTCATTTTTAGACTTATACCTCGAATTTGACATCAGCGGTCATCTCAGTACTAGAATCTATGACAAACGAGACGATTTTAATTTTGAAATTATCAATTTCCCCCATCTTAATAGCAATATACAAACTTCACCTGCATATGGGATATACATTTCCCAACTCATTCGGTATTCAAGAGCTTGCAGCTGCTACTCAAACTTTGTAAAACGTCACCAGTGTCTGAGTTAAAAGTTGATGAACCAGGGTTATGTCAAAGAACGTCTCGTTCCTTCTAAAAAAAAGTTCATCGGAACATACCAAGACCTTGTTGATATGTACCAATTATCAGGTTGTCTGCATATTGATATCGTAAAATATCAGCTGCGAGTCACAATATGAAACGTTTTGTCGAGTGAGCGCAGCGAACGAGATCAAAAAGGCTTCAAACTGTGTCAAGCAGCTGATTTTTTACAATATAAATTTAGTAAACAACCAGATAATCGATTTATCGGGTTGTATTTGCGTATTTTGCATGATAGAAACGAGTGTTTTCGTTGTTTCACCAGCAAACCGGAAGATGACGTGATAAGTTCGGGTCAAACTTATCAACGTCGGTTCATATATTATGACGTCAGTGATAATAATGTCCGGGTCAAAGTTATCAAGGCCGGGTCAACGTATTTGACGTCACAAAGCCGTGATATGCAATTTTATTAAGAGCTGAGCAGAGTGATATAGACAGAGGGACGACCGATAAATATTCCGTATCAACATCACAAATAATACATGATGGTCTTGATGTATATATTCTAGGTACTGACGTTGTTTATCATCTTAATTACGTGTTATAGTGATCTTTTATTTGTCTTTGTTAATTATTAACCTTTACTGTTCAGTCCATTTTTGGTAATATCCTTTAGACGTGGCTCGGTACTTGTACATCCCGCCATTGTGTTGTTGTGCTGTTGTAATTTTGTTGTATTCTTGTGTTTCAATGTTGCGTATGTGCTTTGTCTGTATGCCATTTTGTTTTTCTTTGTTGACATATTTGTTTGTTCTTTTTTAGTGATTGAGATTATAACACAATGTTGACTGCTGTACCCCTATTTTTGACATTTTTACCTATTATGTCTGTTTGTTTAGTTCACACATTGTTGGCAATATAATGGAATTATATGCTACTGGCATACAAGTGAGAGGTTTAGCTAGCTTTAAAACCAGGTTTAATCCACCATTTTCTACATAAGAAAATGCCTGTACCAAGTCAGGAATATGATAGTTGTTTTCCATTCGTTTGATGTGTTCGAGCTTTTGATTTTGCCAATTGTTAAGGGACTTTCCGTTTTGAATTTTTCTTGGAGTTCGGTATTTTTGTTGTTTTATTTTGTATCCAAGAAATCAAACCTACATGGGGATCTTTTCATGTCTGGATTTGGACAACAGTTGTTTTATTTCGTTGAACACTTAAATTCGTGGATAAAGCCATCCTGGAAAACTATGAAAATTTGTACCCCACGAATAAAAGTACTTTCACAGTACACAAAATTAAAGATTTTTCCGTTCTTCATATATATATATATATATATATATATATATATATATATATATATATATCAAGGTTTTGAATTGTTTGTCCACGGGGATTTTTTTCTCCAAAATTCATTCTTTTATGACCTTTTGGTTGTTATTAGTATATGATTAGCACACACTGGAAAGATTCATTAAATCGATTCTAAATACAAAAAAAAAAAAAAACGCTGACAAAATGACCAAAGTATAAAAATAAGAAGATGTGGTATAATTGCCAATGGGACAACTCTCCACCAGAGACCAAATGACATATAAGTTTACAACTATAGGTCACCGTACGGCCTTCAACAATGAGCAAAATCCATACCGCATAGTCAGCTATAAGAGGCCCCGAAATAACAAATGTAAAACAATGCAAACGAGAAAACTAACGGCCTGATTTATACACAAAATAACGAAGAAAAACAAATATGATATACAGCAACAAACGACAACCACTGAATTACAGGCTCCTGACTTATTTAAATCAAATTAAATTAAAGTACTTATTTAAATGTACTTAAGTTACTTACTTAAACGCCCGTGCAATTTTACCTAATTGCATAATTTTCATGTTTTTCAGACTAAAATATCAGTTAATATAATTATACCTCCAATGGATTAAGTATAAAAACTACATAGCAATGTTTTGGGAAAATATGACCTTGTGCAATGCCAATATCATGCCTCTTTATTGCAGAACAAGTTTTAGTACGTTTTTTATAATTAGTTAATTTAAGGCAACAGAAATGTTGAACCAATGTTCAAAAGTCATTTATAAGGTTCCAGTGTAATTTTGGGTTTACTGCGTTTAACGTTTTCTAATTGATTTAGCTAAGATTTTATTGCGATATGTGTGTTATCTTGCTTAATTCGTTGTCTCGATTTTGTTAAATAAAAATTATCTTTGAAAAGTGTGGGTTTTTTAGAATACTTTTCATATAGTTTACCATTATTAAATAGATTTGTTCTCATCTTTTTGAGTTCTAAGACTTCTTTTGTTCTTTTTATGATTCTTACTATATACATGTACCTTTTTCTCTTTTAAGACCGGGATGCAGCTGAGGAATAATATTACTTAACTCTTCGCGTGTGTCATCAGTGAAGATTTGTGAGTCTTGTTTTGTTTAACTACATTTGTATGGAACTCTTATAGATGATTTTGAATGTCAACAGATACCAGTACCATTAGACAGTGAGTACCTGATAAATCAACCCATATAAGATCAGGTTATATTGGATGTTTAATGTTGTCTTACACTTTCTTACTCGTCTGTAGCTAGTTATGATCATTCTATTTTTCAATGATTATCTGAAAATGCAAGTAAAACATCTGAGAATTTAAAATACAGTATTGGTTCAGTATAATTTCTGCAGTACAAAGACATCAACGGTGTAAGACATGTATAGTTACCAAACATATCACCCAGCACTCAGCCATTCAGAATTCTTATTTGAATACTTATACATTTGTACATAAGTCTAATAAGTCCCTTCCCCTGGAATCTAAACATATATCTTTTTTTCTGGACGTATAATATAATCAGCGCTTATTGGAATAATTATGAATGTAGTCGGCTTTATTTGAGATACTCTAGCATTTATATCTCCACAAAACAAAAAAGTTTTTCATCTGTTTCACTGCAATCTAGAATGTAATGGTAATCATTTGTTTGGTGCAAGCCAACAACTAACAACAATACAGAAATTTGATGAAATCAAAATATTCTTTAGAAGTTAAACTCATTGATGATTAGGGTAAGTATTATTCAAGATTTTAACAATTTGACTTTTACATGTTTAAATAAAACTGTTGATCCTCCCAAAAATTTGTTATTTTGCTTGGATTGTTTCTTGCGTATAGCATGGAGTAAACAGAGCTAATTTTGTTCGTATTTATGGGAGGACTTGTATGTGTTTCCACTGAAAGAAGATCATATACATATATATATTTCAATATGAATACAAGAGGATCATGCGTTTTAACAATATATTTTAAATTAACGAATCCTTACATTCCACAAAAACATTTTAATGAAAATTTGGGTTTTTTGGCATAATAAATTACCAGTAAATGTGCACAGAATGTACATCTGACTGATGGATGAATGTCCAAAAATGATTTTCAACATTTAAATAATATGCGAATTAGGACAAAGTAAAAAATAAAATGAATCATTAAAATGTAGAAGTTATAAAGTAATGTACGTGTCTTGTTCTGTGAATGTACAAACTTGATATGTAAGATAGCCTTTCCTCTCTCATATTAGCTCTTTAATAGCTGTTGATATAACGCATTGTACTGAATGAGCACTCACTAGACGCCAAAGAGACAGGTATTGTAAGCAGAACTGTTAAAATGGAAGGAATAAATGTTCGGATATAAATCCTTATTTGTTGCATTTGATGTCTCTAATATATAATTTCTATGGTCTCTAGCCGTCTACTATGTTCCATCTTATTTCCATCGTGCAACATCGTCAAAAACTGCTTGTCTTTACCAAAGATCTGCACGGAAAGTTGGTTTCGAAGATTGAGTTGTTAGTCTGAGTTAAGGTTTGGAGCTTTAAAGGAATAAGGTTACTCATTAGCGAATCTACTGTTCGAAAGGAACATTAATTGGATGATTCATTCGGTGTATCTGACGTCAAGCTCGCCTATGAATGCTTTGAGGAAACTCGACTTCATCGCCAACTTTTACTGCTTTTTTCCAAAAGGGCTGTCCATGCATTTGTTGCATTATCTTACATTCGAACTACTATTTCAGCTTTCTGCACAGCGTCTTACAAGTAAATATCAGGGTTTTTTTTTAATGATTTGTGAACGTAACTGTAACACTCATGAGATGTTCAGCTACCACCAGTGCTATCATAAAATTGAATTTCAAAATTGCGTCTCTATATTGTGCTGCTTTATCGTCTCCGTCATACTTCAAAATCTCAAATCATGATACAACAACAGAAAATCCATTAAGAAAAGTAAACATAGAATCTGCTCGACTAGACCATCCGGTTCACAAAGTGTGCGTAGTTTTGTGCGCCTATCCAGTTGTTCTTTAACGTTTTGATTATCTGATAATACCTCAGAGGTCGTTTTGCTGAATAATCAAAGGAGAAGGCGATTTCTTTAATACTTAATAATCTGACCATTGGTAACAAATGTCACATAACAGGTGTTATAAATGAGATTATGCGTTTAAGTTGTTACCATTTAGATACTGCTAAAGAGACCATACAGTCAGGATTCTACTTCGTCAAAATTATCTCCCCATTACGCCACCAAAATGTTGCAATCGTAAAGATGGAAGCCATTGTAGGGATGACGCGCTGTCAATTTAGCTCTTGAAAACCGATAAATTTATCCACATAGCATAATTACGATCCTTATATGCCAGTTGTATTTTACAAGACGAATGTATCTACTACTTATAGGCATTTAATCATTTTAAAACTACTGTCTGATCGGTTGTCAGGGGGAATTTTCGAAAATTCAAAAACACTAAAAAAAAATATTTCGTGGAAGGGCAGACTAAAAATTTGCAGAGATGGAATTCACCCTATATAATACAAACTATCCTTTTATTTATTTTTTTTTTTTTTTTGAAGTTATGCATTTTTAAGATCCACTTGTAAAGTCTGTCGTCAAGGGTTTTAATTAATAATCGTGTTATTCAAACACACTACATCTGTTGTTATGACTCTTTGGAAATGTTTTTCACTTTACCCATATATTTTCATTGTTTAGTACTGTGAGTTTTTAATGTTATCATATCAATCTGCAGCCTAGATATATAAAATAATAGAATCTGAAGCTAGATAATGTTCCATATTTTTCCTTTATACGTTTTTAAGACAAAATAGTCAACTCAAACACGCCTGAACATAAAAAGGTGTGCTCGACTTTCCTTTTTCGATAAATTATTGTCCATTTTTAATTTTTTCCCGAAAATCTGTCGCCGGAGGCAGCGATACAAATGAATGCTTTAAAAAATCAATCGTTTGTCTTTCTGTGGAATTTTCATTTATACGTATGCACAAAAAAGATCCACATGTATTTACACTTACCACAATCGACCGTTTTTTGAAATATTGTCTCTATCCACTTCGGTTTTTATACATGGAAAGCTCTTTTCCCGTATTGGAAAGTTGACATTTGGGACCTAAGTCTGAGTATTTCATCCTGGAAATCTATCAAGTTTTCCCTTGATCCAGGTCAAAGAAGATGTAACCTCAGCAATTTGTTCATTCTTTACTTCAATTCTTTCACGTGTGAAGTCAAAGACATGTTCATTAGTAAGATTCTATTAATATCATTTGATTTCTAGTGTCTTCCAAAGTTTCTCGTTCATTTTTAATAGCACTCTTAAGGTGTTTCGGGATCCCGAAGAAGGAAATTGTTCCCTTTTTCTGTTTTGTTAGTTGAGATTTAATTATAACCCTCTATCCCAAAGTGCTGTAACATCTTTGGTTGACTTAATTAAAACACTAACAGTTTCAATAGTTGTGGAATATTCTGCATAGATTTTTCTCAGACTGAAAATTGTTTATTATAGTCTATAAGTTGCTACTCTCAAATTTGAATATACAGATTTTGTAATTCTAGTTTAGGTCTTTAAAGTTTATCAGCTTTGTTTCCATTTTCATCTTTACGGAGGTGTTTATCTTTAATATTTGCCTAATTGATGTCACTGAATGTTCAGCATTAAATTTTTGTCGATCAATATTTGCATTATTTAATGTGGATCCTGTGATTTTCTCAACGATAGAACAAGAAGTTGTTGAAAGTCTTCTTAGACTAATTTTTCATGATTGTTTTTTTTTTTTTTTTAATAATTCGGTCCATGTTTTATGAAGAAAGTAATTTCTTAGGTAAGTGTGACTATGGATAACATTAAAACTAGTTAATTGAGTGACTCTAAAAGTGTCAGACCACGAATTCAAAACCCTATATAATCAACCATTTTTTTTCAATTTTCACAGCTTTCTAAATATTTTACCTTAAGAAATTTCAGAGAAACCAGGTATATTCTGAATTGTACATGCATCACCTTTCTATATGAAAATTTTCAACCAATGTTTCAAGCCTTGCAGTGAAATATAACCGTTCGTCAAGTGCTACTAAAAATAACCCCTGATTTTCTAGAAATCTTAAATAAGTATACTATGGAGCGCATATATCCTCAATTTTTGATGCAAAATCATGGACAAATAAGATTTTGGCTCAAAATGGTCTATATATATTTCTCTTTCACCAAATGTGTCATTTCTGTAAATTTGTTATTTAGTTTCGGTAAACAATGACATCAAAAGCACCATTTTTTGTCAGGGAAGGGCTATTTTTTGAAGTTGGTGAATTGATGGTCTGACAGCTGAATTAACCCGGGGACAATGTCAATGAAAGTAACCTAGGATATGTCCTAAGGTATGTCTTATGACATCATTACGGATGGTTTTAGGACGAGTCTGAGACATGTCTGAGGATGTAAAACAAAGCTTAGGACAGTCCTTCTTACGATTGTCTAGGACCATCCTAATACATTTACGTATTTCAGTATATATGTAAAGAGCGGGGTTGCATCTTTTACGGAAAAAAAATAACGCAAAATAAGTTTTAACGTAATACTAATAACTACATTATTATATACTATTAAAAATGATAAATAAATTTCATACAACAACTAAACGAAATTATAACAAAACTTTGGTAGAAGCTATTATCATGCTGCAGTTTAAGCTATATAAACGAGTTTTTCTTTAGATCCCTCGATTTCATTACATGTTTTAAATCAGCCTTAGTAAGAATGAAGTCCAATTTTTTCTGAATCCGAAGTTCAAAGATTTCCACATTTCAATTATTGTTGTACCATTTGGTAAGGTACAAAAATGTTGCTAATATTGATAGAATTTCTTCTAAGCTTCAAAAAAGGGTAGCACGAATTATTTTAAATAAGCGTAATAATTTTAAATTAAAATATTATACATGTATGACATCGTCAAACATACTTTTTGGAGAGCTGCGATGGATGCCCATTTTAGATTTTGTAGATAGAAAAGCAATTTCAGTTCTTAAAGTACTTCACCAAAATGACTCAGGGAAATATCTCAATGTATTTAGATGTGTGCATCATGTTAGTTCTATAACAGCCAGACAAAGAACTGTAACTTTTTGTCCCAAAAAAACTAAAATTAAATACGATAAAAGTTCCTTGTTGATATCTGGAAGTATTTTATGGAACAATTTGTCTACAAATTTAAAACAATGTAACACAATTGAATCTTTCAAAAAAACATATATTGAAGACTATTTAGTTTAATTCTAATAAAAGTATAATAGTTTAATATTTATATTAGTATTTTTATAAGTGAATTTTATACTTTGTGTTGTAATATGTGTATATATAATGCATGACCTTATTGTAAACTAGTCTGTCGACTAAATATGTTAGTTATCCTGTTGAAATAAGGAAATTATTATTATTATTATTAAATTCTGCTTGCCGAAGTAAATAAGCATAGGAGATATTTCAGCAAGCTATCAAATGTGGCGACAAATAATATTCAGGAGAAGGTATGGGATAGTATCTACACAAAATTAAATTCTTCAAATACTGATTGAAGGCCATATTTCGACTTAGGACATCGTATCTTTTAGGACTATCCTGAGACCATCATAAGACACCTATGTAAATATCATAATTTTAGGACCATATTTAGGACATATCTTATCTTAGGAGACTTTCGTTAACCTGACTTAGGACTAAGACGTATCCTAAGACCATACTAAGACACTTCCTAGTCTTAAGACAGCTTCGTGGACATGGCCCCGGATCACCAAATTGTATAATATTCGTGCTTGTAAAAATGAAAATAACACTATATAAATTGTATGCATCCAACGTTCATTTGGATTGTTTTCATCAGGAACGCCCAAAGCAAAATATTTGAAAGTCAAGAATACTGGAACAAATATCGTAACACATGAAGAATTGGATTGCATGCATCCAACGTTCATTTTGATTGTTTTCATCAGGAACGCCCAAAGTAAAATATTTGAAAGTCAAGAATACTGGAACAAATATCGTAACACATGAAGAATTGGATTGTATGCATCTTTGTTGTAGGGTATGAATGATTTGTTCATTGTTGAAGACCCTACGTCAACTGTCAAGATGAAGAACAGGAATAAAAGCCCTGTTCATTGATAATTTTCTATGTTTTCTATGTATTGTGTGCGATTTTGTCCCATGTACATTTACTCCATATCCTTTCATTTTCTATCCAACGTTCATTTGGATTGTTTTCATCAGGAACGCCAAAAGTAAAATATTTGAAAGTCAAGAATACTGGAACAAATATCGTAACACATGAAGAATTGGATTGTATGCATCCAACGTTCATTTGGATTGTTTTCATCAGGAACGCCCAAAGCAAAATATTTGAAAGTCAAGAATACTGGAACAAATATCGTAACACATGAAGAATTGGATTGTATGCATCCAACGTTCATTTGGATTGTTTTCATCAGGAACGCCCAAAGTAAAATATTTGAAGGTCAAGAATACTGGAACAAATATCGTAACACATGAAGAATTGGATTGTATGCATCCAACGTTCATTTGGATTGTTTTCATCAGGAACGCCAAAAGTAAAATATTTGAAAGTCAAGAATAACTGTACAAATATCGTAACACCTGAAAAATTGGATTGTATGCATCCAACGTTCATTTGGATTGTTTTCATCAGGAACGCCCAAAGCAAAATATTTGAAAGTCAAGAATAACTGTACAAATATCGTAACACATGAAGAATTCTTTGATTTTGTCACAAGTTATATTTAATCTACATATGTTTTGTTGGTATAATAATATATGCGAGAGAAAGATTAGAGAATAATTGATATATAAGATATATTCATGCAGGCGTTAGTCCGAAAGATATATCCAATGTATACCATGATAATATGGTTAATGCAAAATGATGACTTTCTGCAATTTAGAAGTGGTGCTATTTGAGAAAAATGACATTTTAGGATAAACCCAGTTACATACGACACCATGGTTTATATAATGATGCATGCGAGTGTAGGAAATGTTTATTACTATTGTACAGATCTCTCCGTCACATCAAAAAGTATACCTGTAAAATCCGCTGGTATTGCATGCATCACATGTTTTATACTTATAAAATATCGGTTGTAGAGGCTTGCATTTTCCCACTATATTGAACACGGCGGGGTGTAAGTGTAACAGTAAATTCGGTCCGGTAGTAAAATTTGTCCCCTGGACTTTTTTTACTAGGTAATCTAGTCATGACCATAATTTTCCTAGGAATGTAAGTCCCAGGATGAATTTTCCTAGGAAAATAAGTCCATAGCTAGTAAAATATGTCTGGCACTTATTTTCCTAATAATAAAGGACATGGACGTTTTTGCCTACGAATAATAATGACATGGACATGAATTCCTAGGAAAATTAGTCTGGGTACATTAATTTCATTAAATGATAAATGCATAACTTTTAAACCAATTATTAAAACATAACAATTGAAAAATTCCATTGTATACATGATTTCTTTCCTTACAAATTTTCCTAATAATTTTATTAAAAGATTAATGCACATGTTATACAAAATTAAAACATAACAATTAAAAATTCCATTGTTTACATGTAAATGATTTTTTTTTCTAGTAAAATAAAGGACATGGACGTGTTTACCTAGGAATATTAATGACAAGGACATGAATTCCTAGGAATATTAGTCTGGGGATATAAATTACTGGCATCGGACTAAAGAAACTAGTAAATTCTGTAACCATGGACTTTTTATACTAGTAATATGTGTCCGCCCGGACACATATTACCAGGACTTTATCTCTTACATAAGCACATCGTTAGGGCCATGTCAATGAAAGTATCCTAGGATATGTCTTAGGACATTATTTATGTAGTCTTAGGACGTGTCTGAGACATGTCTTAGGATGTAAAACAAAGCTATCTTAGGACAGTCCTAACTACAATGGTCCTAGGACCGTCCTATCACATTTATTTAATTAATAAAAATATGTAGAGAAATAAATGACATAATTTTAATGTATTTCGGTATATATATTTAAAAGGCGGGAGGTTGCATCTTTTATGGAAAAAATTAACGCAAAATAAAGTGTTAACATTATACTAATATGTACATTATTTTATACTATAAAATGATACATAAATTTCACTCAACAACAAAATTAATGGTCACAAAACTTTGTTAGAGGCGATAGTCGTGCTGCATGCAATTTTAACCATATAAACTTACTTTGTCCTCTCCATTTATTACATGCATTGAATCAGCCGCTAAGTAAGAAAAGAAGTCCATTTTTTCTGAAACCCCGAAATTCAAATGTTTTCCAAATTTCAATTGTTATTTTACCATTTGGTCAGGTGCAAAACTATTGCTAATGATAATAGATTTTTAGCTTAAAAAGCAGCACGAATTATTTTAAATGAGCGTAATTCTATGACATCGTTAAATATACTTTTATAGAGCTGCGTTGGATGTCCATTTCATATGATTTTGTATATAGAAAAGCAATTTGAGTTCTTGGAGTACATCACCAAATGACTCCGGAATATCTCAATGTATTTAGATAAGTGCATCATGTTAGTTCTTAAACAACCAAAGAACTTGTTATAAACTTGTTATTCTAAAACTCAAACTGAATACTATAAACCTCTTTGTTGATTTATGGATCAAATTTGTCTTCAAATTAAAAATAATGTCACATAATTGAATTTTTAAAAACATATATTGAAGATATTTTTTAAATAGAGTAATTCAAATAACAGTATGATAGTTTAATATTGTATTAGTATTTTTATTATTGAGTTTATGCCATATTTGTTGTTTTATTTCGACTTAGGACACCGTAACTGGTAGGACTATCCTAATACCGTGTTCACACTATGAAATCTGCTCCGGGTCGAACCCGGATAATTAATCCGAATTAATTACCCCAGTTCACACTTAATAAAAATTAAGCCAGTTTGGGATTTTCCTCACATTGTAACCCGCATCTGTCCACTGTCCACTGTCCACTGTACATATTTACATTTTCTTTTTTATCACAAATGCATTATTTCGAATTCTGATTTTTTTTTTACCGTACTCCTGACCGCGTTGGAGGAGTTCCACATCAACAACTTTCCGTGTTTTACGTCTCTTCATCCAAACTGCACCAATATTTCGCCCACATAAAAGCCACGGAAATCTTAAAGGTTTCATCGTTTGTCATTATGCAGGTTTTTCAACATAGATAAATACACTTATATCCCTCTTGCTGCCGCTAATTTCATATGGGTTATATAATTCGTGACCTAGTAAATACGGTAACTGGACGTCTATCAAAATATGACGTCATTCGATATGTGACGTCACGTAACTGTTACGTCACATTGAAGACCTATTTAAGCAAACGTCACTGTAGCAACAACCTCACATTAACTTCACTTTGCGTTCACATATAGAAGTGAGGTAGTTAACCCGGGTTCGCCCCATATTAACTCCACCTCAAATGAGGGGTAATTTTAATCCGGGTTCGCCCCGGGTTAAGGCGTTCACACTACCTAAATTTAACCCGGATTAACTAATTCGGGTCGAACCCGGTTTAAAAGGCATAGTGTGAACGGGGTATAAGACACCTCTGTATATATCTTAACTTTAGGACCAAATTTAGGACATATCTTATTTTGAGGAGACTTTCGTTAACCTGAATTAGGACTAAGAAGTGTCCTAAGACCATCCTAAGACACGTCCTAGACCTAGGACAGCTTCGTTGACACGGCCCCAGGTTATTATTACGGAGTGATTGTGTAGTTAATACAGATTATATATATAGGTATGTTCTTTGGAAATTGTAATTCATATAGAAACTTAGTTTATTTATTTCACTCTTTCAAATAATTTTTACTAAAAGGCTTTTTATCCTTTACGTATTGAGTAATTTTACTCATACATATTGACGGTGGGTGAAATTGAACTTCTGTTTTGGTTGATTACTAATTGAATGTGGTTAATACAAAAATAAGAAGACATGGTATGATTGACGAGCCAGCTTTCCACAAGAGACAAAATGACATAGAAATTAGCAACTATAGGTCACCGTACGGCCTTCAACAATGAGCGACTCGTACATAAACAGAGTTGAGTTTTCTTTTGTACTTGTCGGATAAATTTACCTAGGACACTGAGCTGAGCATAAATACGTATTTGAAGTGTGTTTAACTGTTTAATAGAAACCCATATATACTGATATTATATTTCTAGATTCAGCTTTATAGTTTTCTTGACAAGATTACGTACTTTACTGACAACGGCTCTGGCCGATGTATACTTAAATGCGACCAAGCTTAGCGAAAGGTAGTGCGACGAAATCAGTTAAACAAACTTTATTAGATTAACTCGTAAAGGAACGATCGTTTTCATTGGTCAATTCAAACCTTCGACCCCACACCTGCGAAAATAGAACAGGCGTACTATAAGTTGAATGGGCTGATTAGTATTCACGTAACCGGTCAAGGTTGTTATAACCTTCCATTGTCGTATTTACGTACATGATTGTGTTCTTGATTATCCCATAGCAATTCTAGCTTTTATATACATGTGCATGTAAAATTCATTGAATTCATAATTTTGTGCAATAGTGAAATTTTAAACATTAAAATCTTAACAGGTTTCACATCGAACTATTTAACTCAACTGTCTCCTCTCAGTTGGTTCTGGATTAAAAATCTACTATTTTATTTTGATGGGAGTGGGGTCTTGGATGAAACAGTTTGTTCTTTTTTTTTTTTTTTTGTTGTAATCTCTGTCCTGTCTTTTTATTTTTAAATCTATTTGGTCCTGCCTTTTTTTTATTGGTTTGTCCGGATTTTTTTTTACATAAATCGTCATCCGGCCTTTTTTCCCAAGTTGCTCATCCTGACTTTTCATATCTTTCGCAAGTTTTAGGTATTCGACTAAGAATAGTGTGATTTTTTTCTGATTCATTTTACTTAATTTTGAGAAAAAATCCCGAAATTATAGTAAATTCAGAACATGTAACCAACCATACTTTGTTTAGAGAAAAATGGAGATGGCAAACCATGGCACAGTGGAAGGAAATGTACTTTATAAACTCCAGCGATATACTTAATGAATTTTATAATTAACTGTTTTGCTATTCTCGGTTGAAAAACGAACGTAAATTATATATTGTAAATATTTAAATAGTTACATAGAAAACAATCAGTTTTTAAAGTCATATGAAACCTCAAATTTAAAAAAAAATGATGCATATGTTTTTTATAACTAAATGGATAGTTTTCACTATAAAACCTATGTACATATACTTTTTTTCTGAAGAAAACTCTATGATTTGTCCACATTTAGATAAAGTTTACTTTTTTTAATTGCTTGCTTCCAGGAAACAATTCGCCGACATATTTTCCGTATGCAAAGTGACCTTAGCGGGACTCGTCTCGTAAAAATCCGGTGATCGCAATACGCATGGATCTCTCATTGAAATAAACTATTATCTGATTGTACATGTTATACACGTGCTCAATATCCATGCTTCTTTGTTGATTATTTACTATAAGGTGACAATCGGTAATCTTCGGCTTCAAAACACGACAAATTATTAGCCGCCATATTTTCACATTATAACAGACATATAGAAAAAAAAATTGACGATTATACGGTATATTTGCGTAAAAAATGATAACATTGTGCACTGAAGACTAAGTTTATGACAAATACATGCATTGGTTCAATAATTGAATAAACATTATTTTTCACCAGTCACTCGTTTCATATGACTTTAAAAGCGTGTTTATTCATTAAATGTATTGATAAAAAGGTGGGTCCCTTCTTGTACATGCATTAGTCATCCTTATTAATAATTTCTTAATATTTCGTTTTCAGTTTATCTTACATGTATGATTTTGTATTTCATTTTAAATACGCATGCATACTACACGTCACTTTGGCGTATAGTTCAACAATGTTATGCAAATCACAATTCTTACGGTATGACATTAAAAGATAAGTTTTCAGCCAATTAAAATCGAAAACAGTACATTTATATTGTTCCTTATAAACTACGATATTTCTCACAAGGATTTATTTATTTTCTAGTTCCACACATACAAAAGAAAAATCTTCGCCGATGTAACATTTAAATCCTTTTACACCAACATGCCTTCACTGAATTCATTTGAATTTCGGTGACCATGATAGTACATTGCATACTACGACTTCATTCACGTGTACAAATGATACGATTATTGTTGTTTTGTTACTATATTTCGGGGACAATTTGCTCCGTTTATGATAAGTAATTTCTGAATGACCAAACGCTTAGCTACTGTGTAACGTTCTGTATGTTCGTTTTATAGCATGAATACACTAAAAGAGGAATGTGCAACCCATCATAAATTATTGTAATTATTGTAATGGATCAGTATTATGAGATCCTTATTATAAGTAACTACGACATTGAAAGAAATTAAAAGTGGTTCCTTAATCGTCCGTATAAAAGCGGCACATGCATTTCATACGCCAGAATGTTATCAATGAACTATCAAACGCTAAAGTTGACTGCATTTCAGTGTAGCTTTGTTATTTGTATTTATGCCAAGTTCCATGTAACCATTGAACTCGCTCCATAAGTGAGTTTATTTTTATATACTGTAATAATAAATAACAAAATACCTTATAACGTTTCAACTAGTTATTTATACACCGTAAGAGACCTTTTTTTCAAATTAACCAGATGTTCTTAGAATATTAATAATAGTAGATTGCCCGTGCAATAATATTTTAATTGCGATAAATGGTGTCCTATTTGAAAATTCTAGATATCCCACTATCACAATGGCATAAATTGACATTATTTATTGCAATTCCTCAGTAAACAAGGTGCATGGGAAGACATTATCACTCTGTTCATTTAAAATTACAAGTAATTAAATTTTGAAAGAATGAAGAATTTTATAACTTAAACAAATACTTGTGATCGGCAGAGAACAAGATTTGCGTTTAAAAGAGGTCGAGCCAATTTCCCCTGTATTTGTTTGGATCACGAGGTCAAAATCTGAAAGATGTCAAATCCTATTGGAAATTGAATTGGAAAGAATCTATATTTTCATGTTTCCATAATTTCTGAAGTCTATTCAGTGCTACACCGTGCTGTTTAAGTTATAATAATATTATACTTAATTGCAAGTTTCAAATGTTTTTGTCAAATCTTGCATTCAAGGACGTCGTTAACCAAAATCAAGGAGGTTATATGAGAAGGAGAGAGGACGAAAGACGCTAATTACACATAAAATGTTATCACCTTTTCTGTAAGTGGGTGTTAATAAGTTAAGATCGATTCGGTAGCAGAGGAGATTTTGTCCTAATTACACATCCGAGTAAGAACGGAAATACCCGAAGTGTAATAAACCGACCGAGATTTTACAAAATAAGGCTGAGATCATGGCTCAATTCTCGACAGTATACACACACATATATATATATAGCCTTACTTACAAGAAGTGAAGGTTTGGCCAGGATCCCAGACTATTAAAAAATACACACCGGATGTTTTCTGTTGACGTATTTCAGTCATCATTTGATCATGGTCGACGATGTATCTATAAGCGATGCCTAAGTGTTGGATCTCGAAAAGAATTTGATCAAGAAAGATTCTGCATCTGCAAGACGCACGACTCAGTAGACCTGAATTGCTTCGTAAATGATGTATATATATGGAATTAAAATTTAAAACATAAAATATTTATAAAATGTGCAGGAAAAATGTCCGTAAATAAAAGAATAGACACGCTTTCCTGTCGTAGTATCTTTATTAACACACTGACATATTTTTTATATATATATATTACAACCGTGCATGGCCTGAAAAGAGTATTGATTAAGAAGAAATCTACACATACCACGTGTATTGTCGGAAAAAGACATATATAGAGGGTACCAATCTACATGCCTTGCTATCCTAGTATTAATGTACAAAATGCATGTGTAATTTTCTGACTTTTTACTGTTTTATTAAGCCAATGAAGAACTGGTTTTAACAAAACCTTAATTAAACTCATGCAGTGTATAACAAAGTATTTATTTGGCATGGTCACAATTGAGAATTTTCAAAAATTAAAATTGTTATCATATTTCTTTATTTTTTTTATTTTTGTTTTTTTTTTTTTTTGTTCCTTTGCTTTCAATGAGAGCCCGTCAATTCAAAGCGAACCAAAATTGAAATATTGGAAAATAAGATGAACCGATGCAAAACATTTTATTTTGCACAGAAACGATTTTAATGAGAGAAAAAATGCCATGTCCTGAAAATTAAATCGCTCCGGTCGCATCCGGTCACTTTAACTAAGGATACATCACATATTCTTTTCGAGGATCTATGTGATCACTTCGGATTTGGAGATGGTGCAAAATTTTAAGTTGAAGACATACCGTGAAACTAATTATGTGTTTCTATGACTTGCAGAAACTTTATACACCATTTCTATCATCAACCGCCAACTTTAAATATGTAAGGGTCCTTGAATTAAGGAAAGGTTGAGCGACAAACTTTTTAATTTTAGGTATATACTTGCATATAGTTCCTTTGTAAATCAAAATTTATATTAACTTTTGCCATTTATTAATTAATGCGGAAAATGTGATTTATCAAATTTAAGCAGTTGATATGAATAATGAAAGTGTTTTATCAGTATCATATCGGCTTATGTTCCTGTAAGCCATTGAATAAAATTTGGTTCAATATGTGTATTGATATCAGAGTTGATTCCACACTTTTTGAAATTTTATTATTCCCATTCTTTCATTAGGCAAATAAGAGTATTGATACAATACCAGTATAATAGACAACTGTCACTATTTTCAAACAATTACACTCAAAGGTGTAAGTATTAATTGGATTCAACGCCACTCAACTGCAGTTGTAATTGACCACAGTTAATATATCATGACAATTGATAATCATACTGGTATTGAGGTCAAGAATTTGTGTATTCAATTTATTACACATCTAACTGAATATACAAAATCTTGACCTCAATAATGTACCTATTATTTATTTTGATCAACACTACATAAAATTATTCTGTTAATTTTGTGTGAAAGCTGACTGATTAATAAGATGTGGGTTTTTCAAAGAAAAGACCAAAAATAAAACAAGAAATGATTGTAACAGGATGCTGTTACGAAGTCTCCCAAACGAAGCTCCCATAATTCGTCATTCCCAGGGTCGCCTGACATTGGGCAAAGTCCAGTGAAAATTGGTTTGGTCCAGTAAAGTTATATGCATTAGTGATGCCTGGGGACTGACCCTGTATATCATTCAAATCATATTGGCATGACAAACCAGAATATATATGGTTTAGGGGTGGGGATCTCGACCATTTACAAGATATTAAATCATTGGGGGTGGGGGACCCTGGGGACTGACCCTATATATCTTTTGAATCTTTGTGACATGACGAACAGGAATATATATGGTTTAGGGTGGGATCTCAACCATTTACAAGATATTAGAACTTTCTCAAATGGCAGGGGGTGGGGTGATCCTGGAGACTGACCCTGTATATTATTCAAATCTTTCTGACATGATGAATAGGAATATATATGGTTTAGGGGTGGGGATCTCGACCATTTACAAGATATAAGATAATTGGGGGCGAGGGGACCCTGAGGACTAACCCTATATATCATTCGAATCTTTGTGACACGACGAACAGGAATATATATGGTTTAGGGATGGGGATCTCAACCATTTACAAGATATTAAAACTTTCTCAAATGGCAGGGGGTGGGGTGACCCCTGGGGACTAATACTTTACTTCATTTAATGTGCTGTATCATGACTAACCAGAATATATATGGTTTAGGGGTGGGGATCTCGACCATTTACAAGATATTAAAACTTTCTCAAATGGCAGGGGTGGGGTGACCCCTGGGGACTAATACTTTATTTCATTTGATGTGCTGTATCATGACTAACCAGAATATATATGGTTTAGGGGTGGGGATCTCGACCATTTACAAGTTATTTGAACATATTGAGATGACAGGGGGTGGGGATGACACCTTGGGTCTTACCCTGTGTATCATTCAAATCATCTTGGCATGCCAATCCAGAATATATATGGTTAAGGGTGGGGATCTAGACCACTTACAAGATATTAGACCAATGGGGTGGGGAACCCCTGGGACTGACCCTATATATCATTCAAATCTTTGCAACATGACGAACAGGAATATATATGGTTAAGGGTGGGATCTCGA
Organism: Mytilus coruscus; assembly: GCA_017311375.1. NCBI lineage: Eukaryota > Metazoa > Mollusca > Bivalvia > Mytilida > Mytilidae > Mytilus > Mytilus coruscus. The sequence continues at coordinate 44,447,082 of CM029604.1, read as the reverse complement.
CCATTAACAAGTTATTTGAACATATTCAGATGACAGGGGTGGGATGACACCTTGGGTCTTACCCTGGGTATCATTCAAATCATCTTGGCATGCCAATCCAGAATATATATGGTTAAGGGTGGGGATCTTGACCATTTACAATATATAAGACCATTGGGGTGGGGTATCCCTGGGGACTGACCCTATATATTATTCAAATCTTTGTGAAATGACGAACAGGAATATATATGGTTAAGGGGTGGGGATCTCGACCATTTACAAGATATTAGAACTTTCTCAAATGACAGGGGTGGGGTGACCCTGGGGACTAATCCTTTATTTCATTTGATAGACTGTATCATGACAAACAAGAATAGGTATGGTTAAGGGTGGGGATCTCGACAACTTACAAGATAATAGAACCTTCTCAAATGGCAGGGGTGGGGTGATCCATAGGTACTGACCCTATATATCATTCAAATCTTCTTGACATGACGAATAAGAATATATATGGTTTAAGGGTGGGGATCTCGACCATTTACAAGATATAAGATCATTGGGGGTGAGGGGACCCCTGGGGACTGACCCTATATATCATTCGAATCTTTGTGACATGAGGAACAGGAATATATATGGTTTAGGGGAGGGGATCTCAACCATTTACATATTAGAACTTTCTCAAATGGCAGGGGGTGGGGGTGACCCCTGGGGACTAATACTTTACTTCATTTTATGTGCAGTATCATGACTAACAAGAATATATATGTTTTAGGGTGGGGATCTCAACCATTTACAAGATATTAGAACTTTCTCAAATGGCAGGGGTTGGGGTGACCCTTGGGACTAATCCTTTTTTTCATTTGATGGACTGTATCATGACAAACCAGAATATGTATGGTTTAGGGTGGGGATCTCGACAACTTACAAGATATTAGAACTTTCTCAAATGGTACGGGGTGGGGGTGACCCCAGGGACTAACCCTTTATTTCATTTGATGTGCTTTATCATGACAAACCAGAATATATATGGTTTAGGGTGGGATCTTGACCACTTACAAGATATTAGAAATTTGTCAAATGACAGGGGTGGGGTGACCCTGGGGACGAAACCCTTATTTCATTTGATATGCTTTATCATGTAGAACAGTTTCAATTATAAAGATTGTGTCTATCACTAACGGTTTTCAAGTTATAATCATTTGAAAAAAATCCCATAGGGTTCTATAGTAAACCCTCCTTCTTTTGGCCCTCAAAGTACCCTTTTAGAACCGAATGCACAAACGAAACCCTGATTGCACCACTAGACATGTTAATCTAACATATTGTGAAACCTTAAGTAAATCTGACTAGCGGTTTTGGAGAAATGGTGCGGACAAGTTCATTCAAAAAGCGGCGGAAGACGAAGAATAATAATAACTATAGATTTGCCATTGCAAGCAATAGCGGATGTCACCCTTCCCCATTGCCACTAGATTGCAGCCAGTTTTAAATTTTAAACAGTGAATGCACATATATACTGATGGCTATACATCTTTCTGTAATTTTTAGAACGTTTAGCGGATTTACATATTTTACGCATAACTTTTCCTTTTTTGCCTTGTTTCCATGGTAACGGCAGCCATTTTGGAAATTCCAACGCCAATTGCCGCTTCCACACATGACATTCAACATTATTGTGAAGTTTCATTAAGTTTGAAGCATTCTGAAATTTTGAAATTTTGCTCCTGTATCCATGGTAACATAGTAGTTCCATTGATTGTCAAAATCATTCAAAACCTGTGTATAATGGACAACTATATTGTACAAAATTTGATGATTTTAAGTTAAAGCATACCAAAATTATTCACCATACCCTGAAGTTTTTGAGCATTTTGACCTTTTGCATTGTTTCCATGGTAACAGCAGCCATTTTGGAAATTCTAACTCAAATGCCACATCTTCCATTCATTAAGTTTGGAGCATTTTGATATTTTGAAATTTTTGGTGTAGTTTCCATGGCAACATAGTAGTTCAATGATTGCCAAAATCATCCCAAACCAGTGTATAGTGGGCACCTACAGTGTATTAAAATATAATGATTCTAAGTTTAAGCATATCCAAATAGTTCACCAAAACCAAAAACTGGATTTTTTCACATTTGTTCCGTTTCCATGGTAACGGCAGCCATTTTTTATGTTCTTAAGACCTACTGCAACCCGAAATTTTGTGTTCCTCATTATAGTGAACTATCATTAAGATTGGTTCCATTGGCTCCAAAAAATCTGCCGGACAAAAAAGGTGGAAGAATAATAATAATAACAAAGAAACAGAAGAAAAGCAATATGTCACCCGACATTGTCGATCGGGTGACATAACTAGATTTGCCATTGCAAGCAATAGCGGATGTCACCTTCCCCATTGCCACTAAGTGGCAGCCATTTCAAAATTTTTAACAGTGAATGCACATGTATGCATGGCTATACATCTTTCTGTAAATTTTCAGTACATTTAGATCATTTCAAATTTTTCACATTTTGCCGTTTCCATGGCAACGACAGCCATTTTGAAAATTTCATAGTCAAAAGTCTCATCTTTACCTGCCAGTTAAAATAATATCAAGTTTCATTAATTTCGAAGCATTTTGAAATTTTTGACATTTTGCAGTTTCCATGGCAACGGTGGCCATTTTGGAAATTCAAAGTCAAAAGTCTCATCCACACTTATCAGTCAACAGTCATATTAAGTTTCATAAATTTTGGAGCATTTTGAAATTTTGAAATTTTGACATTTGTGATGGTTCCTATGGTAACAGAGACCATTCCCAAAATTTAATGGCAGATACCACATTGGTACATGGGAGGGAACATACCATGAAAGTTTCAATCGATTTGACCTACCATTTTAAGAAAGTAAATGCTACTTTTAGGTTTTGGACCATTTTGACCTGTTTTGCATTGTTTCCATGGTAACGGCTGACATTTTAGAAATTCAACGCCAAATTCCACATCTACCAATGTTGCTCATCGTCACTGTGAAATTTCATTAAATTTGAATCATTTTGATATTTTGAAATTTTGGTGTAGTTTCCATGGCAACATAGTAGTTCAATGATTGCCAAAATCATCCAAAACCAGTATATAGTGGGCACCTACATTGTATCAAAATATAATGATTCTTAGTTAAAGCATCTCCAAATAATTCACCAAAACCAAAAACTGGAATTTTCACATTTATTCCGTTTCCATGGTAACGGCAGCCATTTTAATGGTCTTAAGACCTACTGCAACCCGAAATTTTGCGTTCCTCATTATAGTGAACTATCATTAAGATTGGTTCCATTGGCTCCAGAAAAACTGCCGGACAAAATAAGGTGGAAGAATAATAATAATAACAAGTAATCCTGTGTTAGGATGCTAACACAAAAGTCGCCAAAACGGCCCCCAATCATTGTTCTGCTGTTTCCATGGTAACAGCAGCCATTTTGAAATTTCAAAGTCGGATATCACATCTACACGTGACAGGTCACATTACTTACAAGTTTCATAAAAATTGCACCAATTTTCAAATTTAGGCATTCGTGTTTCCATGGTTACGGTGGCCATTTTGGAAATTCCAAAGTCAAATGCCACATCTACATAAGACAGTCAACATTTGTGTAAAGTTTCATTAAGTTTGGAGCATTCTGAATTTTATGACATTTTTGCAGTTTCCATGGTAACGGCAGCCATTTTGAAAATTCCAAAGTCGGATGGCACATCTACACATGACAGGTCATATTACTGTCAAGTTTCATAAAGATTGGACCATATCTAGACTTTTGGCATTTTGTTGTTTCCATGGCAACGGCGGCCATTTTGAAATTCAAAGTCAAATTCCAAATCTACATACACTCGTTAACATCTCTGTAAAATTTCATTAAATTTGAAGCATTTAAAAATTTCACATTTTGCAGTTTCCATGGTAACGGCGGCCATTTTAAAATTCCAAAGTCCAATTGCAGCTACATATGGTGCTACCTGTAATAATCTATCATTATATAACATAAAAGTACATAGGAATAATTCAACACTATCACATGACTAATCACATGACTATTGTTCTAGAATGTTCCATGAAAATTGACCCCTAAAATAATGCCAAGATGACCCGGGCTGAAATAAAAATGTGGAATGGACACCTGGACATCGGTCTCTTGTATTACACAAAACTTTAAGGTTCTACCAGTAGCGAATCAATAGTCGAAAAAGGACCCCACCCATGTTCCGGCCCCCAAAAGTGCCAAGTTGACCCCATTTGAAATAAAAATAGCGAATGCACCCTAGGGATACTACCCCAACATCATACCAAATATAAAGTTTCCATCATTTAAGGCTTGGAAGAAAATGGTCGGACAAATTAGGGTTAAGAAGAATAATAATAATAATAATAATAATAATAATAATAATAAGAAACGGGACAAAAACATAAAGTCTCCAAAACTCCGTTTTGGCGACTTAATAAAAAGAAATGGAGGAAAAGCAATATGTCACCCGACATTGTCGATCGGGTGACATAATAATAATAAGAACTGAGCAAAACAATAAGTTTTCCCAAACTTCGTTTGGGAGACTTCATAAGCATAAAAATGCAACCAGATTTTATTTCACTTGTAAAATCAGTGTCATAATCATCTGACATAAGTTAATAATTAAGGTTTATTAAAGTTACAATTATCCGAAATTTGGTTGAAACAATAAAAACAATTGCATAACTCTTACCTGAGCATTTTCTGCGATAAATTTATTTGTATATTCCTATTATATTGCTAATTAACATTTATTGGATTTAACTCAGCATTAGGTTTTTGTACATGTATATTTGAATACAGGAAATGTATATTGGAGAATGAACACCAATTTAGATTAAAAAAATAGTTATTCATTTTGTTGTTGTTAAGAAAGTGCATTTTAATGTCTCTTTAGGAAATTATTAAGCCAATTATTATTAATGGAATATAAAAATATGCTACACGTTTGAAGATTTCCTTTAACATTCTTGTCAAAATAATTGAATTTCAAATATTCCTAAAAAAAGATGTTAAAAATCTGACAGTGTCTTCAATTGAAATACCCAAATAAATTGTATCAATATTGCAAAATTCTCCATCGTTGGGCAATAGAATAGAAATTTTACAGCGAGATTATGGAAATGAAAATAACAGAAGAAATATTGAAAGTATGGTCAGAAAAAATGTCAGACTAGTTACAAAATTGGCTGGATCACAACATCCACGATTTTTTAAATTAAATAACTGTAACAATACGATGATGTTAACTAAATAAACCAGCGTCAGCCTTCACAAACAGTAAAACTACAATTCTATGGCGTGAGGTTTTAATGGACCATTATTTTATAATATCTCTATTTCGTAAGGGTAAATAATTACGACAACAATGATAGATGAAAAGTACTGGTTTCGACATCCTTTTAGTGGACTGTGGTATAACCTAAGGCGTGTGTACATGCAAACTTAAGATTTTCTGAAGAATTTCATATTCAGTTTAAATTACCCATGACATTTGATTACATAGGATCATTATCATTTTGGCCCTATAATTTAACAATCATTACGTTTCTATACATTTGTTTTGTTTATTTTATCAAAGTGTAAGTTGATACCGTTTCTCTACAATTAATACGATAATGGTAAGTACAATGGCAAGACGATTTTCACGAAACGTATAGTAAGGATATAATTTTGAGTGTAGGAAATATCTTGTTTCAGACTGAGTGAAGAAAAAGATGATACGACTTGGTAAAAGACATCGATTTATAGTTGTATTAACGGGATTCATCATAATTTTTCTGAAAGTTTTAACACTGAACAAAAATCCAGGTATGTTAGAATTATATTTTATAAATTTAACCGACACCAAACGTATTCACTTATACTGAAATGTTCTTCTTAACCCGATAGAAGAGCTAACAAACTTGGGATGGTCATATGTAAGTCCGTGTATATCGTTAGAAATTGTTCGATCATCCTTCTCTTTTTATCGGTAAAAATGACCGAGGAAATGTAGACTTTTAAAGTACTATCCCCCTATATGTGGCCACTCTTATACACCATGCTGCATGTATGAAGCCCGCCTCCGGTTGCAGGATATTTGAGGAATATTTTAATATTTTGGACTTTAAAGATGCTGTTGTTCTCTGTCGATTTCGAAGACAAATAACAAATTGTCGATTGAAACAGAAAGCAAAACGTATCAAAAGAAAGCCGTTTTTGCCTCCGTTGTAACAATCGACAAATTGGAGACGAATATCATTATATATTCGAATGTACTTTTTCGATCAAAAGAGTATTAAACCTCATAATTTGTAAAACGTCATGATACAGTCAAATTATCTGAACTTATGTCGAGTACACAAAAACCAGTCCAGAAGAAGCTTTGTTCATTATTTATAAAAGAAATTAATAGTTGTGTTTGTCCTCCTGGCTAGTGACTTTTGTAACCTCTCTCCCTTTTTTTGTATATATTGTAAATAGATGTTGTTGTTATCTCTGTACTGATGTTATGAATTGGCCTTAGGAAAATAAAGATATGTTAAACACCAAAATCAATCAATCAAAAAACTTCGTTTTGATTTAGCCTTCCAACTATATTATGATTAAATAAAAAAGAAAATAACAAAAATACCGAACTCCAAGGAAAATTCAAATAGGAAAGTCCCTTATCAAACTGCAAAATCAAAAGCACAAACACATCTAACGAATGGAAAACAACTGTCATATTCCTGACTTGGTACAGGCATTTCCTTATGTAGAAAATGGTGGATTAGACCTGGTTTTATAGCTAGCTAAACCTCTCACTTGTATGACAGTCGCATAAAATTCCATTATATTGACAACAATGGGGAACAAAACAAACAGACATAATAGGTAAAATGTCAAAATAGGGTACAGCAGTCAACATTGTGTTATAATCTTAATGACTATAAAAACAAACAAATATGTCAACAAAGAAAAACAAAATGGTATATAGACAAAGCACATAAGCAAACATGAAAGACAAGAATACAAAAATGACCACAGCACAACAACACATTGGCGGGATGCATAAGTACCGAGCCACTGAAGAGTCTTATTTAGACGAAACCCACGGTGCGTCTGGGGTAGCAAATTATTAGTAGTTTTGATGACTTTTTAATCTGTAACATATCTGAAATGTCTTTTAATAAAAACAAATGTATTTTACAAATAGGCAAGAAATTTTAATAGAATATACACCTTATAAACATTACATTACTTTAAGTGGTGATTGTAAATGGAACCACCATGTTTTAGATATTTCAACTATCATATCAAAACATTTACGGATACTAAGTAAATTAAAATATAAACTCACTCGTTCAACTATATAAATCCATAATCAAAGTATAATGTTGCGAAGTATGGGGTAAATGTGGTGTCGGTAATTCTGAACTTTTGGGTAAACTTTAGCGTTACGCTGCAAGAATTTTTACAGGCCTCCCTAATTATTGCAACAGTGAAATGTTAAAAATTGTATTCTCAAACGGACTGAGAACCGTTGTATAGAAAAGAATTGAAAAGTAGCGGGTTGAATATGTTAGTGAGTGTATAACCCTCCTTAGCTGTGACAGTATATCAAGCACGGCTACCCTTAAATATTTTACAATTTCTACAAAATATGTAAACACGACTATAAATATATCAATCTCCAACAGCACATTTAGTCACATAAAGTGACTTGGAAAAGTAGTTATGTGAAGGTGAACTTTCGAATTAAACTATTTTATCGCTATTTTGTGCATTTCCCTTTGATCTTTTTGTGATAATTTTCATATCATGCTACTCGCTTGAGATGGAACATTATCGCTAGAAACTATGCAGGCACGTGGCGTTGCTAATGAAATTGACATGAAAGTGACAACGTCGTCATAGGTAAAATAGCGATAAACAGATTATCATTGGTCATCTCAACTCGATTGCATTTCTCGCTTTCGCCGTACCGGCTCAAGCGAGAAAATCAATCTCGTTGAGATGATCAACGATAATCTATAAATCTTTATTATTTGGTCATTGAAAGTTTTAGAACGAACATACATATCTTTAATACTACTGTTTCATTTTGAGATTGGTCTTGGTCAGAAATAACATCTTGCCAGAAAAAAATCAGAAATCTGTAGGATATATGAATAAAAAGGTACAACTAGAATTACCTTGACTTAGATTTATATTAAATATTTACTGCATCTGATCATTTTTGTTTGGTTGTTTATTATTTGCTTCGTTGTTTTGAGAATACATGAATATGGTACAACAATAATTAAATCGTACGAAACTAAAGCATAACAGTTTCTGACTGTGTGAAAAATCAAACGTGCAAAAGCCATCATGTAAATTTAAAATTGTAGGTCATCAAATAAAGTTACCCTGTAGTGTTGCCGATGGGTATTTGTACTAACGCGTCTTTACCTAATGATGTGTTAATTCAGAGTAGATGAATTTTGTATTATAAACTTTTCTTTTAGAAAAGCTTTTAATAGACAAATAATAGCATTGATATTATGATGACAAGCGTTCACTTAATAATAACGGCAAACATGTATTAACATATGAATGCAATGATTTTTTAACATAGTAGTTTGTGTATAAAAGCTTATACTACATATAACGTTATCAAAACCAGATGTTGTTGATATCGATTTGGAAAGATGATTCGACCAGTTGGGCTAGTGCGAGTGTTCGTTGTCATTTCTGCTATTTCAGCGATTCTGCCAATTCTTCTTATATTGAGGAAACAACCTTGTGAGTTTGATTTTTTACAATATAGTTTTAGGTACACTTAAATACATGTTATATTAGTTTCCCTATTATTTACATCTCATGGTTTATTTTTTTGTATTAGGACGTTTAGCAAGCAAGCTGTTATGTGAAATGTGAAGATAATTGACTTTAACGTATTTTCATCTTTTGTGGATGGTTGTTTTGTAGTAAATCTTATTCAAAAGTCTTTTTTGCAATACACATTTTATATTGATCAATGTAGGTACATATGTACCTATCACAATGTTGTCGTCCAACTTGCTCAAGTCATCGTTTGAGCTCCGACTTAAATTAAATGCCCCGGATGTGAGCTGTTGTTGCATTTATTGCATTCAGTTGTCGCCATCGTAAGTCATTCATCGTCTTTTTAAGTTTTCTTCTCTATTTAGTAAAGAAAATAAACTATACTTTGTCGCAGTCTTTCATTAGTATATCGAATTCTAAAAATACGTCCCAGTTTTAGTATAAATATAACAGATAGTGTAGTGACTACGAACAAAATGTTTTGGAGTTAATCTCATCACCGATGTGATATGTGTTATTTAATGTTTGTAATTATAGTGAATGTGCTCTTGTACACCTGTATATGTCTGAGGTTGTGAATAAAATCTGGAAATCTGAACACACATCTTAATTATATCTCATGGTAAAGAGGTAACCTTCTTCTATGAGAATACGCCTGTTGTAAGGTTTAGAAATGGTGACTTCGCCTCGAGCAATAGTTGGTATCTAAGGACAACATACTTGTTATTACCCTCATAACCAGTCAATAAGTGTTTATCATATTTCAACTAACATTGTATGCGATCATATCAGACTAGAAGCAGTAGCACAGTAAGGTTAAACATGGCCTAAAAGAATACATAATGATTTTAATAGAAAAAATAAAGGATATGGCGTATCCATCCATGACACAAAATCAGTACATGCACAGCAAAAACATCATTTTTGTCATTTTTTGTTTTCAAGCAGGATTTGTTCCCTACTGAGTAGTTTAATCTGTTGGATGCCTTTTTGGTGGTCAGTTTTAAACTGACCACCAAAACTGTTTTACTTCCTTATATTCATACTGTAGGAATCCACATGTGATAAGGCAAATATATTTAGTATCCAGTTGTCACAATCGTAAGCATTGGCATGTCTCATTTCCAAGGTGATCATTTAACCGTTCACCCCAATAATTGCTTCGCATCACGGTGCGGAGCTATTAGTTTCAGTCGATATACACGCCATCTTGAAATAATTACTTATCACATATAGATTCTGATTGGTTGCTGTATGATGCGGCTGAGATACAGCAACAGCTATTGGCCTAAATGAGATAAAGAATTACAGACTTTTCTCGTCTCAGGATAAGACATCAAATGCCGGAAAATTAACTATGTGTATTTCAGTTCTGATCAACTGTCATTAATTCATGTTCGTTTTATTATGCATATATTGCACACTGAAATTCAATATTGAAATATCAATTATTAATACGTGTTTATTTGCTTTGTTAATCTGCAATATGCACGATTTGTTTTGCTAAACAATGTTCCTATACAATGTTTACAAAAATGCATTATCTGTATTTTATAACTTCTGCCAATCTAGGCACACCTCTAGAGAGTCACACCTCCAGAGTCGTGTCTATTTGGTAATGTTTTAATTTTCAACAAGTAAGTGAACAAAATTTGAAAAGCATGGGTGTATAACGCACACTCTTAAAGTAGAACAACATCATTCTCACTGAAACTAAATATTTATTGCTGTTTCTTATTCATTTAACTGTTGTAAATATCTTTTGGTTGTACAAGTCTTTTTTTACTCCTTGGTTTTGATTGTTATTGTCTTCATCACTCGAAATCATGTTACTCTTAATCAACATACCTAAACATTCATATATATCTAAATAAATTTTATACAGAACTAGCAATCAAAATCGAAAGTCAATGACCAACTGAAAGAACTAGAAAACCACACTCCACAAAAACACATTAACAACTAAACACTGAACAGCCAGTTTAAAATTTCAGAAAAGTTCATCTTAATATATATACAAAAATTGATATTCCAAGTCTAAGATATCCATTTTATATCAATCAATATCTAAAAATACCACATTTCCAATACTAAATCAACAACCACATGCACACATATTACCGACCATTACCTTAAATTAGGACAGAGCGAAGCAGTCCACAGCTTTTTAGAAAGCTCAAACTTGTGATTCGTTTAGTTTTTAAAAAACTGACATGTAAACATGTTGCTATTTTAATATTTGCATTATACTATCAATATAACATACAAGCAACACATTTATCTGTGTCAACAGTTATTTTAAGAAAGGCAATTAAGGGATTAAATCAATTCTTAAATTTTCAATCCATCTAAAATCTGAGTTTGCCTTTGGTTGAAATTAAACTATAAGATACAGAGCCTATTTATGTATTCACAAGACTTTAAAACAGTAATTACTAATATGTATAGAATATCAATTTCCTATCGTAATGGATGTAAAAACATATTCAAACCCATCCATGGCAAAAATACTGTAAACGCTATAGAATAAAGAGAATTGCTATCCAGTAATATAATTTTCATTATTTTTCAGTTTTGAATATAATTCCTCAAAATATAAGAGACGAGATCACTGCAAGACAAGTACTCAGCCTGGTATGGTTAATTATTGTTGAAATAATAGAAAGAGATATGAAATAAACACCATAACAAATGCATGGTAACTGAAAACTGCTTCTGTTAACCTACACTGTACCTGAGACAAAGATGCTTCCGAACACACTTGTAATAGCCCAAACAATTCATGCATTGTATGTTCAATGGTGTTAATATGTCCTTTGATTGAGTTAAGCTATTTCAGTTGATATTTTATAGTGTGTCTTTCTATGTTGTGATGTTACACTATTGTTTCAGAAAAAGGGTGAAGGTTTGGTACCATTAAAACGTTTAAACCCGCTGCATTTGTTTGCATCTGTCCTAAGTCAGGAATCTGATGTTCAGTAGTTGTCGTTTGTTGATGTGGTTCATAAGTGTTTCTCGTTTCTCGTTTTTTATATAGATTAGACCGTTGGTTTTCCCGTTTGAATGGTTTTACACTAGTAATTTTTGGGGCCCTTTATAGCTTACTGTTCGGTGTGAGCCAAGGCTCCGTGTTGAAGACCGTACTTTGACCTATAATGGTTTACTTTTATAATTTTTACTTGGATGGAGAGTTGTCTCATTGGCACTCATACCACATCTTCTTATATCTATATAGCATAGAGCTTGCAAGTTATATTCTACGTTCCTACATTTTTTCATATTTTTTTTTTACAGTGGTTGTGTATTTATGACACGAAATCTTTACAAGCACTCTAAAAAACCAAAAGCAAAGGAACAGTGCTTGTATTGCTGTTCTTCATCTCAGAGCCAATGTACTCGGCACAATTTAAAATCGTAAATATATATTACGCCTCTTATATTAATAAAAACAGCATGATTATATCCTTTGTTTATTACATATAAGAAGATTTTTAAAAGGTAATCAAACAAATTTGCGTGTTTGGATGATAGACACCTTTAGGGAAAAGGACGATTTTTAGAATATTGTATACGTATTTGTTTACATAAATATGTTTTTGAAAAAGAATTTTTGTATTACTTTGTTTTAAAAGGTTTCGCAAAATTAATTTTTGTAATCTCAAATATATGACACTAGGATATTTGTTACTTGTGTGCACAACTTTTCGTCGTCTTTGACATATTTTCGTTAACTGGAAGAAACATTGAAGAAAACAAAAGTATCATATTCCTTCCAAATCGATTATTTCTGCCAGATATAGGGTCATTATCAGTTAGAAATAGCTTTGTTATCACATTAAAAACACGTTAATGGCGCTCTCCAGATTAGCAATCTTTGTTCTTGTTTTCATGGTATAAATTTGCAAAAGTTTTATTGAAATGTGCATGTATTAGATACATCTTCAGGGCGTTTAGCCCGAATGGGTGTATTTAATTTCACAAGATTTTATTGTCAATGCAGAATGATAGTTTTCAATAAATTTAGGAGGGGGGTTTCAGCGATTTGACATATGCTATTGAAAAGCATGATAAATGCAGGGTATCCAATTTCATATAACGACATCTTGATGTAAATAAGTACATCTCGTGTTTGTCCTGAAGTTGACAAAAGTAAAGTTTTCCTAGATATTAATATGATCGATACGAAGCCCTGCTTATATACAAAATTCATCCTATAATTATTTTCTAGTCCCAAATATATAGCCAATGTTGATTTTCTTTGCAACATTTTCCTTCTTCTCTTTTATCCTGAAAATGTTTTGCCATATTTATAGAGATTATACATGTTTGTTTCACAGACGAAGAGAATATATTTACTCGTTTTTACATACGCGATTTTTAGTATATATAAATAAATATCAGATGCACACGACATCGTACCAATATTAGTTGCTTCCTGACTAGGTATGCTATCCTCATAATATTGCAGTGCTCATGGTATTCATATAAATATCTAATACATACAGTATGTCTTCATTTTATACGATCTGATCTGTGTTGTATCATATAATATTAAAACATTTGCCACGTGATGCTGGTATAAACATTCATATCGTATGAAAGACGATAATGATTTAGAAGCATTGGCACTTTCATAAGCAAGAAGCGCATGCGTGCTTATACGCGCTTCAAATAAAATTCGCGAAGTCAATTGCATCCATATCGCTCTTGAACTTACTAAATCTGCATTTATTTCACTATAGGTGCACGTAACCAATAGCTAGTGAGGAATTCAGACTCAGTTTTCTTTGTATTGTTTGTAAGCAAATGACAAAGTTTTTTAGCGTTTTGCAGCTTCCATCTACAACAGAAAAATTCAATGTATTCATTCTCTTTTCTTATTATATATCGTTCCTTATTTTACAGCCACCATTATCACCACACTGGAGAAGAAAAGCCATGATGTTCAAGATTGATAATTCGAATCAGCGTAAATATCATTTACAATATTTGTTAACTCTTCTTGTCTTACAACTTGTTTTCATAGTCAAAATGAACGTCCTTCGTATTTGGCTCAAATACGACTTTGAAACATTTAGATTTTAGTCTTAGATGCATGGTTTTTTTATTAGTTGTTATTGGCTTTGAACTAGCTGTCAGTAACTGCGAGTACTCTCAGATCTGTACTTAGAGTCTTTTGTTGTGGGGATGTATAAGTGCCCTGCCACGTTCACTCTGTGTTTTTGTTATATGTATTTCTGTTTGTATCCATCTAATAAGTTAAGTCTTTTTCAACTGACTTTTATAGTTTGTTCTTATATTGTACTGTTACACCACTGTCCCAGGTTAGGGGAGAGTTGGGCGCCCGCTAACATGTTAAACCCCGCCACATTCTGTATGTGCCTGTCCCAAGTCAGGAGCCTGTAATTCAGTGGTTGTCGTTTGTTTCTGTGTATCATATTTGTTTTTCGTTCATTATTTTGTACATAAATTAGGCCGTTAGTTTTCTCGTTTGAATTGTTTTACATTTGTCATTTCGGGGCCTTTTATAGCTGACTATGAGGTATGGGTTTTGCTCGTTGTTGAAGACCTATAGTTGTTAATTATTGTGTCATTTGGTCTCTTGTGGAGAGTTGTCTCATTGGCAATTATACCACATCTTCTTATTTTCATATTTAGCAACAGATGAAAATAAATTATCAATCCGATAAAAAAAAATCCTCCTGGCCCCCAGAATATAAAATTGTCGTCCCTTAAGTTTGTCTTAAAAGCAGAGTTATCGAAAATTGGTGGTCCGAAGCTTTTTACCACCAAAATTTGGCGAAGGACTGGCACAATATTGGTAATTTGCAATAGAAAAAATAGTCAGGACCAACAGATTTTCTTCAAGGACCACCAGGGAAAAAAGATTTTGAGAACTCTGTAAAAGTAGATCAGTATTGGCAAAAGTCAACATTACCTATACACCAAAGTACATTACAAGAAAAAAAAGGTTGGTGTACTGGGTACTTCGGTGTACAGGTAAATTCAATGTTGACATAAATTATTTTTCGAAATATAATTATGGAATTTAGAAGAAAAAAATAATAACCCTGAATTGTAGTCCAATATGTAAAAGACGTCAAAATCATGACAATTTTATTTAGATGTAATGCAGCAGTTCTAGATTAATTTTATTTCAATGAATTTACATTAGTAGCTATTTTATTGCCAGAAAGTACGTTTATAAACTGAAATTAAAATATGTTTTACAGGATTTCTGACAATAGGTATTCCTACAGTCCGACGACAACATTCAAACTATTTCTTGGAAACACTGGATTCACTTTTAAACTGCACTTACCAAGAAAATATACCGAACATTTTTATTGTCATCTTTTTAGCAGATTTCAATGCAACATGGAAATATGAAATGGCAAACATAATTGAACAAAGATATTCAAAAATAGTCCGAGATGGAACTTTACAGATAATAGAAGCACCAACAGAGTTTTACCCATCGTTAGACAATCTGCACCATACATACAACGATAGTATAGCAAAAAGAAAATGGCGATCAAAACAAAATGTCGACTATGCCTTTTTATGGCTGTATAGCAAAGAGCTATCAAAATATTACATGCAGATGGAAGATGACATTTTTACTGTGCCCGGATATCTAAATGTTATAAAGGAGTTTATTGAAGCACAAAAGACAGACTGGACCTGTTTAGAATTTTCGGAATTAGGCTTCATTGGTAAAGTTTACCATTCAAAATATTTAGAAAAACTTGCTAAAACGGTACTGCTTTTTTATGAAGAACAACCTGTTGACTATACATTTTTATATTTCAACATTTTGAATTTACAAGGAAGCCGCATAATAAGACGCCCGACACTTTTTCAACACGTTGGATTTCATTCTTCATTGCCAGGTAAAATACAACCTTTAAAGGACAAATTTTTCGATGACATTAAAAAGACTTTACATGGGGATAACCCACCTGCTAAAGTTCTTACGACGTTGAAAATTTCACCAGACTTTTTGCCAGATTTAGCATACTCTAAAATCGATGGATACTTTTGGGCTCAATCTGCTCCTGTTGTTGATGACACAGTTCATGTTTTATTTGATGAACCGCAAAATTTAGAAAAAGTTGTCATTTTATCAGGGTCTCAACAACACCCTACAGATAAGATAGAGAATGCTCGATTAGATGCATGTTTAAGCGTAAAGATATCAGGTGACAACCGAATAGAGTGTTTTAACAACATATTTTTGGGATATTCAGAAAACGGAACTTTATTAGCAAATAATTTAGAAAAGAAATTGAATACATTTATGGTGACTTGTCTGAAAGTAACATTTACAAAGAGTCAACAATGGTGGTTAATTATAAAAGAAATAGCAGTCTTTGTAAGTAAACCACACAAATTATAAACACCTATATTGCAGTGCAATATTATGAAATCAAAAGTACAAAGGCAAACGAATTGCAACATCCAGATTGCAGGGTACTGAACGCATACATGTTAAATCAAGACATGTTTTTGTACGCAATAAGAGTTAATATCTTAATCTTCATGTATTTTATTTTACGCCATGAGATTTAATATCTTAATCTACATGTATTTTGTTGTGCGCAGTGAGAGTTAATATCTTAATCTACATGTATTTTATTTTACGCCATGAGAGTTAATATCTGAATCTACTTGTATGTTGTTGTGCGCCATGAGAGTTTATATCTTAATCTACATGTATGTTGTTGTGCGTCATGAGAGTTAATATCTGAATCTACATGTATGATGTTGTGCGCTATGAGAGTTAATATCTGAATCGACATGTGTGTTGTTGTGCGCCATGAGAGTTAATATCTGAATCAACGTATGTTGTTGTGCGCCATGAGCGTTAACTCAATCTACATGTATGCTGTTGTGTGCCATGAGAGTTAATATCTTAATGTACATAAAGGTTGTTGTGCGCCATGAGAGTTAATATTTTAATTTACATGTATGTTGTGCGCCATGAGAATAGTCGACAGGAGGAGTCGATAGAGATTACAATGTACATTGTCATCATGCTACGTTTATGATTTGGAGACATGACGATTAGTGAGACAATTTTTATGGAAAATTTACTTCCAGATCTGAGAAGTTTGTAAAAAAACATCATGGCAACCTTTTAGTCGATTCATTATATTTTAAAGCACTCCTAAATGCACAATAGGGGAAAATTGAATTTAAATGCTATTAATTTCATTTACCTCAAAATTGGATTGAAATTTCTAATGCCATGTCAAAAATGAAAGACTTTTCCAACTTGATTAAGCAATTTTGTACTGTCATTATTCAAATATTTTGAAATGAGGTGACTCTCACTACATTGTGAAATAAATACACAAAAGTATGTGTTATATAAAATAAGAAGATGTGGTATGATTGCCAATGAGACAACTATCCACCAGAGACCAATCACGTAGATGTAAGCAAGTAAAGGTCACCATGCGGCCTTCAACCATGAGCAAAACCCATACCGCATAGCAAGCTACAATGTATAAATAAAACAGTTCCGACATAAAAATAAAAATGTGAAATAATTCAAGCGAGAAAACCAACGGCCTGGTTTAAGTACAAATTAACAAACAAAATTAAAAAATGACAACCAATGAATTATAGGCTCAGGACTTAAGTCGGGTTAAACATGTTTACGTGGGCCCAAAACTCCTCTAACCTGCGACATTGGTGTAACAGCACAACATAAGAATAAACTATAAAAAAACAGTTGAAAAGGGCTTGATTCATTACATAGATACAAAGCACAAAAACAAACTAACAAAACATTTCGTGAAGAGACAGAGGTGTTCATTAAAAATTGGTACGCAAATTGTGGTGTCAAATTTTGCATGAGACAATTATCTCCTGTGAATAACAACACAATTACAATTTTTTCAAAGGAACAAAGCTTTTACTTCTGTCCTTTATCTAAATTAATCACACTTTACGACAAAATTAGTGTGCTTCCAATCGTCGTTTGAGGTGATACTTCATGAAAGTCTTTGATAACCAAACATGTCTTGGACCTAATAATGAAGAATATGCACATAAAACTCACTTAGTCTATCAGTCGTTTCTAATCATCAGAACTACTCACAACTAGACAATCTCACGGAATCATCAGAACTACTCACAACTAGACAATCTCACGGAATCGTCAGAACTACTCACAACTAGACAATCTCACGGAATCATCAGAACTACTCACAACTAGACAATCTCACGGAATCATCAGAACTACTCACAACTAGACAA
The DNA here is from genome assembly GCA_017311375.1 of Mytilus coruscus. Taxonomy (NCBI): domain Eukaryota; kingdom Metazoa; phylum Mollusca; class Bivalvia; order Mytilida; family Mytilidae; genus Mytilus; species Mytilus coruscus. The sequence continues at coordinate 44,429,003 of CM029604.1, read as the reverse complement.
TCTCACGGAATCATCAGAACTACTCACAACTAGACAATCTCACGGAATCATCAGAACTACTCACAACTAGACAATCTCACGGAATCATCAGAACTACTCACAACTAGACAATCTCACGGAATCATCAGAACTACTCACAACTAGACAATCTCACGGAATCATCAGAACTACTCACAACTAGACAATCTCACGGAATCGTCAGAACTACTCACAACTAGACAATCTCACGGAATCGTCAGAACTACTCACAACTAGACAATCTCACGGAATCGTCAGAACTACTCACAACTAGACAATCTCACGGAATCATCAGAACTACTCACAACTAGACAATCTCACGGAATCCAACTAGACAATCTCACGGAATCGTCAGAACTACTCACAACTAGACAATCTCACGGAATCGTCAGAACTACTCACAACTAGACAATCTCACGGAATCGTCAGAACTACTCACAACTAGACAATCTCACGGAATCATCAGAACTACTCACAACTAGACAATCTCACGGAATCATCAGAACTACTCACAACTAGACAATCTCACGGAATCATCAGAACTACTCACAACTAGACAATCTCACGGAATCGTCAGAACTACTCACAACTAGACAATCTCACGGAATCGTCAGAACTACTCACAACTAGACAATCTCACGGAATCGTCAGAACTACTCACAACTAGACAATCTCACGGAATCATCAGAACTACTCACAACTAGACAATCTCACGGAATCGTCAGAACTACTCACAACTAGACAATCTCACGGAATCATCAGAACTACTCACAACTAGACAATCTCACGGAATCGTCAGAACTACTCACAACTAGACAATCTCACGGAATCGTCAGAACTACTCACAACTAGACAATCTCACGGAATCGTCAGAACTACTCACAACTAGACAATCTCACGGAATCGTCAGAACTACTCACAACTAGACAATCTCACGGAATCATCAGAACTACTCACAACTAGACAATCTCACGGAATCGTCAGAACTACCCACAACTAGACAATCTCACGGAATCATCAGAACTACTCACAACTAGACAATCTCACGGAATCATCAGAACTACTCACAACTAGACAATCTCACGGAATCATCAGAACTACTCACAACTAGACAATCTCACGGAATCGTCAGAACTACTCACAACTAGACAATCTCACGGAATCGTCAGAACTACTCACAACTAGACAATCTCACGGAATCGTCAGAACTACTCACAACTAGACAATCTCACGGAATCATCAGAACTACTCACAACTAGACAATCTCACGGAATCATCAGAACTACTCACAACTAGACAATCTCACGGAATCATCAGAACTACTCACAACTAGACAATCTCACGGAATCATCAGAACTACTCACAACTAGACAATCTCACGGAATCGTCAGAACTACTCACAACTAGACAATCTCACGGAATCGTCAGAACTACTCACAACTAGACAATCTCACGGAATCATCAGAACTACTCACAACTAGACAATCTCACGGAATCGTCAAGTCTTTGACTTTGATAAGATTGAAATTAGCAATTGAATAGAAAAATAAATCTTAAAAATGGAAAAAGTACATATAAACTGTGTCTTAAACAAATATTTGTAACTAAAAAATTATCCTCAAACACGAATAACGTTGTACTTTATTGTTGTGTTGTTCAGAGTTATCTCGCATTTGCCACAAAGAAATATGTCGAGCTTGAAAAAAAAATATCCGAAATATTTTCTGCACATGTATTGTCATGAACATCATCTGAAATAAAAGAACATGTGCATTTGTATCATGTCGAAGTGTAAACTTGTAAAGCCATAGTGATTACGATAATGCGTTGTCGTATGTTTATTTGTGTTATCTCATTGACGTAAACTCCAAATCTCATTTAATTCATATGATAAATAGCCGAGAATAAAAGGGGAATGACACGAAATATAGAGGATAATACGTGTCAAATCACAATTATATTAACAGCTTTGATACGGACCAACAAAAAAAGATGAACATGTATACGAACAGTCGCTATTTCAATTCAAGTTTGAGTAATGTGCGCAGCTAGCAAAAAAGGAGTTAACTATTTGCGTTAGTTCCCTAAGCAAATATAACTCCACATTAATTGCTCACAAGAAGTCCCGTACACGTGGTTAAAGCTAATCACAATCTTTGAATTAACGAGCAGTATGTTTAACTGAAAAAAGTTGGAGTATGAATGTCAGACTTAAAATACCTGTATCATAGCAATGTCACGGTTTTAGAGATTTTAAAATCAAAATTGTGTCTCACCTCACAAGCTAAATTTTTTTGCGGACTTAGATCTTGAAACACCAGAAAGTCGTCTGTCAACTTACTGATTGAATCATATTTGCTATTTTGACGTTTTGGCTGAATATGGGTTCGCATGACGGGTGTTGCATGCATTGCAGGAGACGCTTACCCTGTCGTCGCACCCGGCTTGCTCCCTCTAGAATTAATACGATTCCCTCAATTTTGTTTATCTTGACTTGTTATACGAAGAATGGATTTTCGAGTTCTGAACATAGGTATACTACTGATGCCTCTTTCTTACGAAAAGGGTATGTATTATTAATGTGATATATAGATTACACAAGAGACATTAGTATTAAAATGGTAATAGTCGAGCCTCAGGCGAAGACATAACCAATGTTGAAATAAATACTATTGTTCCAATGGAAGTTTATTAATCACAACAATACCTTCTTCTTCATGAGTAACTAAACTGATTCCGAGCGGACAATAACATGATACATGTAATTTTCAAATATTGTTTATTGTTTAGCTGTTTGGTTGTCTCTTGTGGAATCCTTATGTTACTTTTATCAAATATTCGTGTACGACTAGAATTTAAAGCTGCCAAAGCTTTGAGGCTGCTGTGTTTAAAAAGATAAGATACCAAGGACGTTATGAAAAACCATTAGTTCAAAACGACAAACAGTTGCGATGGCAAGAAATAATAAAAAGATGAAAGATGCACAACATAGAACTTAGATTCGACAACACCAATTTTACCGAAATTGAGGATGAGTTCAGGGTTTACGGTAGAATTCCTACCATTCTATAAGTGATAGCACTATATAAATATTGTGGCATTTTGGTTTTTCAATCAATATAATATATAAGTGTACCAAATTACCAGGGTTACAGCTCTCTAATGCAAGGGTAAGCTGTTCTGCTTATGACCATGTGTTGTTTATGCTGTATCTGTCCTCCTTAACTTTTGTTCTAGAACGTACCTGATGGAAGCTATTCTGCTTAGGGCCATGTGTTGTTTATGTTGTATCTGTCCTCCTTAAGTTTTGTTCTAGAGCGTACCTGGGGAAGCTATTCTGCTTCGGGCTATGTGTTATTTATGCTGTATCTGTCCTCCTTAACTTTTGTTCTAGAGCGTACCTGGGGAAAGGTATTCCAGAAACACGTGTCGTGCGCGCGGGAATTGGTATCGTACGTTTACGATATTTAACGCTTTACAACTTCGTATTTGAGTTGGCCTCCCAAATGTTTAAGTCCGAGCCCACTGATGGATTTTAGTAGTCGAATCTCGCGTCAGGCGTACAAAATTATAAGCCTGTTATCTTTGAATAAATTTTACATGCTTTATATTATATATATTTATAATGAAATAGTACTTTAAAAAGAATACGATGTGTTTCATTGTTTTGTGTTTGTTTTGATAATAGGAAAAGTTCATTTCTGAAGTGAGTAGTTAGTGTGTTGGACAGTCTTTACATTGAAACCTCTCCTCTTGACATAACCCCTTCCATAGTGGACAATTTTGCTGTCGCGATGGCGATGTTTTCTTAAGTTGAATAGATCAAATGTAGACAATTTCAAATAGGCATGTAACAACGTCTTCGTAGTAGGTATTAAAGCAATGGACCAAATTCTTCTATTGAATGTGTTATATTTTAATATAAATCTTCTACATACATTTGTTAATTTATGTATCATTGTCATTTTGTTTAGTTTCTTTTGTTACCTATTCTGACATCGGACTCGGGCTTCTTTTAAACTGAGTTTTACTGTGCGTATTGCTGTGTGTTTGTTTTTTTCTACATTGGCTAGAGGTATAGGGGAAGGTTGAGATCTCAAAAAACATGTTTAACCCCGCCGCATTTTTGCGTCTGTCCCAAGTCAGGAGCCTCTGGCCTTTGTTAGTCTTGTATGATTTTTAATTTTAGTTTGTTTTATATATTTCGGAGTTTAGTATGACATCAATTATTACTGAACTAGTACATATTTTTGTTTAGGGGCCAGCTGAAGCACGCCTCCGGGTGCGGGATTTTCTCGCTGTATTTAAGACCCATTGGTGGCCCTCTGCTGTTTTCTGCTCTTTGGTCGGGTTGTTGTCTCTTTGACACATTCCCCATTTCCATTCTCAATTGTATGTATATACCATAAACATATAGTCAAATTTGTACTTATTCGTATATATATTATTCCACAGTATAGGGGAAGGTTGAGAGTCCAACAACCGCGCCACATTCCTTATGTACCTTTCCAAAGTTAGGAGCTACTATAATTCAGTGGATGTAATTGATTGCTGTCTGCCATGTACGTTTTTCGTTTACTGGTTTAGCATAAATTGGGTCGTTGATTTTCTCTATTCACATTTTATCATGCCGGGGCCTTTAAATTTATAGCTTATTATGCAGTATGAGTTTTTGTTATCTTTGTTGAAGGCCGTATAGTGCCCTATAGTTGTTTAAATCTTCGTCATTTGGTCTCTGGTGGACAGCTGTCTCACTGGCAATTGTACCACATCTGCTTATTTTCATATACACAACATTCCATTACATTGCTTTCTAATAGTATCAAAATAAGTTCAGAAACCGAGCCTTCAGTTTATTCGCTCTGAAGTGACCTGGTACTTTAATCAATCTATCATTTGAAATCTGTCTAAATTCTGTAGACCTTATTCCCAATGATATCATAAATAACTAGTAATTTCTGATTATATAAGTTCTGCTTGTTAAGAATGTGGTACTGCTTAGTACGCTCGATACTATCAAAGCAATAAATGAATGTTTCCATATTTATGTTTATCTACTGGTCTTTCTCATTAAAGATTGCATAAGGGACGCACGTTGAATCATGTGATTCGCAAAAGTGGACTTTTAATAGCGGAAGCTTATATGTTATCGATTTAGAAATGCTTTATATAAAAAAAATAGTTTGTGTCTCGCCTGTGACGAAAGTCGCAGTATGCGAGACATATGGATCACTTTCCGACGGCGGCGGTGTAAACTATTTGTATAAAGCTTTATATTTCAGAAGGTAGAAGACCTGGATGCTTCATACCCTGTATGTAGATACCTTATGTTACGAAGTTTCCGTCTGTCTCATATGTCCATTGTCCTTGACCTCATTTTCATGGTTCAGCGACTGCTTGAAAAAAAATTATAATGTGAATTTCTCATTTAATCTGAGTAATAGGATATCTATATTTGGTATATGGGTTCTTGCAACATTTACATGTCCGTCAGACAGAGCTCACCTGACCTCGCCCTCATTTCATGGATCAGTAATCAAGGTTAAAGTTACATGATTAGGTCCGTTTCTCAGATACTATAAGCAGTAATTCAATTATATGTGGTGTATGGAATTATTGTAAGGGATATATATGTCAGTCTGGCAGGTTTCATCTTACCTTGACCTCATTTTCTTGGTTCATTGGTCAATGTTTTTTTTTTTTTTTTTTTTGTCTTTTTTTCTACTACCATAAACTTTTTTTTCTATTACCATAAACAAAAGGTCAGCTATAATTGATATATTGAATAATTGTAAGGTGAACATGTCTGGCTGACAAGATTCATCTGACCTTGACCTTATTGCCATGGATATTTGAAAATGTTAAGTTTATATGATACTTGTAGTAAATCCTTTAAGACTTTCAAAATAAATTCCATGGTCAGTAAATGAGGGTTTTACTGCTATCTTATATGCTAATACAAACAGTTGCAAATACATAGGCGGATCCAAAGGGGGGTGGGGGCCCGCCTCCCCCCCTTTCGTCGGAAAAATTTGTTTGATTATATAGGGAATCACTGAAGCATGACTGTAGCGGGTCCCCTCTTATGGCAGTCAGTGGGCCCCCCTTATAAAAAGATCTGGATCCGCCACTGAAATATCTGTTCAATAGAAGTTGCTGGTAAAACTGCACACAAAATGGAATTCAGAAACCGGAACCCGATTGAAAATTAATATACAAAGCAAATAAAAAAAAAGTCGAGAAGCAATGCGAAATTGAAAATGCAGAAAACTGACATTAAAACTTAAACAATACACACTACCATTTTAAGGCAATCACATTAAACGCCACGTTTGATTGGATGACGTCTGCCGTCAATGCCACTGTTGATTGGATGACGTCTACCGTCAATCCCACGCTTGATGGAATGACGGCAGCCGTCAATCCCATGTTTGATTGGATGACGTTTGTCAACAGTTCCACGGTTGAAGATCGGAGTCATTGGCCACAACGTTGTACAATCACATTCGAATTTTTTAAATACTTATATATTTCAAATGTTTTATTTTAGACATTTTCTAAAGTATTGCATTGGAATAGGAATATCAGTACTGTATTTGAATTTTGATTGCAATTATTAATTTAAACGGAATTATATCAGGTCCAGATAAACAATGGTTTGATACTTAACGGAATGAAATTGTTCTGCAGGAAAACGGTAAATCGGTTTCAATACAGATGCTATCAAAGATATCGGACTGAAGTACATTTATGTTTCCAATAGTTTCACAACTTCATTTGCCAAAACTTATATTTCTATTTCTCATAAAATATCCATTCCAATGTTTTTTATTCAAATCAAAATGTCAACAGAATTCGATAATTGAAACAATTAACTCTCGGATTTAGATAATTTTAGTAACTAACAATTTATTTGCTGACATTGGGGACAACTGGTTATTAGTATCCCTCTGATTATTTTCTATGTACCATTTGAAGAATTTCCAGCAGGATTATATCAATGGATATTGCAAAATAAAGATTCGGTTCGTGTTTTTAATTTTCAGTTCCTTTATAATCATGTAAGTATTGTTTTAAACTGTATATCTAACGTATCGTACTTTCTCTTGTAAAACTGTATATCTAACGTATCGTACGTTCTCTTGTAAAACTGTATACCTAACGTATCGTACGTTCTCTTGTAAAACTGTATATCTAACGTATCGTACGTTCTCTTGTAAAACTGTATATCTAACGTATCGTACGTTCTCTTGTAAAACTGTATATCTAACGTATCGTACGTTCTCTTGTTAAACTGTTTTTCTTAGTATTTAAATGTTATAGTATGCGTATGTCAATAGACATAGGAAGATGTGGTATGAGTGCCAATGTGACAACTCTCCATCCAAGTAACAATTTATAAAAGTAAACCATTATAGGTCAAGGTACGGTCTTCAACACGGAGCATTGGCTCACACCGAACAGCAAGCTATAAAGGGCCCCAAAAATTACTAGAAATCCGACGGTCTAATCTATATAAAAACGAGAAACGAGAAACACGTATGAACTACATAAACAGACGACAACTACTGTACATCAGATTCCTGACTTAGGACAGGTGCAAACATTTGCAGCGGGATTAAACGTTTTAATGGTATCAAACCTTCTCCCTTTTCTGAAACAATAGTATAACATCACAACATAGAAAGACACACTATAAAATATCAATTGGAAGGCTTAACTCAATCAAAAAACGTAAATTAACACACAATGAACGAATAAATTTGATCTGTGATACCTGAATGCAAATACATAGTTAATAAAAATTATAAGGGGTAAATAATTAAGGTCAAAAGTAAATAAACAGGTTTAAACAAAGTTAAAGTATGATACCACTGTGAAATGTTAAAACAATATTTAGAAAATCATCACTTTTGAAAAAACCTGCGTCATATAATACACAGGTAAATGAAAATAATTTTGTTGTTAAGTATACTTCTTCTTCTGTGTGTATAAAATCTTCCGTTTAGCAATACCAAGAAATTTCTTCAATATCAATAAAACTAATTTAACACTTGGTACATATGGGGTGAATATCAACAATAAAACTATACAATAAGTGCTAGATGCCTGATACAATTGATTTTCTTTTCAAGTGTCTTTATAAAAATGAGAAGATGTAGTATGTTTGCGAATGAGACAACTCTCCACCAGAGACCAAATGAAGTAGAAGTTAGCAAGTATAGGTCATCGCACGGCCTTCAACTATGAACAAAAGCAAGCTATAAAGGCTTTCTTTAAATGTTGTATGCCTGTCATTAATCTGTGTATCACCAAATGATAGATATTGTTTAAAAATAAATAAAACACTATTTCCCAACGAAAAGACGATCTTTAATGCGTTTACCCTTTCGTGATGCACCGTGTGATAGATGCATGTAAATATTATGATTTTGTTCTGCCCAGTCTGTTTAACTAAAATTCTTGAAAAAAATATGTCCAGAACTATTAACTCTAGTCCTGCTTTGGATGTCTAGAACAATATGAAAACTAAATCCCACATTGTGAATTTTCGGACGCAATAAACTTGAAATGTCCCATTTTTAGCTTTTCTTGTAACTTGGCATCCGTCGTCCGTCGTCCATCGTCTGTCGTCGTCGTCGTTAACTTTTACAAAAATCTTCTCCTCTGAAATAACTGAGCCAAATTCAATCAAACTTGGACACAATCACCATTAAGGTATGTTGTTTAAAAATGTGTCCAATGACCCCGCCTGCGATCCAATATGGCCGCCATGGCTAAAAATAGAACATAGGGCGTAAAACCAATATTTTTCAATTATCTTGATTGATTGATTGGTGTTTAACGCCACTTTCAACACTATTGTGCTATTTCGAGGCGTTTTTTTTATTGGTGAACGTAGCCGAGGCGCCCGGAGAGAACCACCGACATTCGGTAGGAAAACTGACAATCCTAGTCAATTAAGATTGGAGTCGAGTGCACCTGCCCCGTGCGTGATTCGAACTCACAACCTCAGTGTTGACAGGCTAGTGATACAGTAGTCCGACTACTTAGACCACTCGGCCACCGAGGTCCCTCAATTATCTTGAAAACCGCTATGTATAGAGAAATTCTGATAGGAGCAGAAATGTTCAGATTATGAGATCTACCTGCTGTCTTTCACATCAAAATTGTCAGACGACTTCTTATGGGAGTTATTGCCCTTAAATGTCAAATTTTACCAATTTATCCATTTTTACATATTATTTTGAAACTTTAATAGATAGAGAGAAACTTTAATTAGTAAAAGTTATCAGAAAAACAAGATCTACATATAAGTCAATATGGCCGAAATTTTCGGTTGACTTCTGATTGGAGTTATTGCCCTGTAATGACGACTTTTCCCATTTTTTGTGTTTTTGATTGATATTTTACAAAAATCTTCTCCTCTGAAACTACTGGGCCCAATCCAACCACACTTGGCCACAATCAATACTAGGGTATCTGGTTTAAAAAAATGTTTCCGATGATCGCGCCTGCCGACAAACATGGCCGACATGGCTAAAAATAGCAATATTTGTCTATTATCTTGAAAGCTATAATAAATAGAGAAAATCTGACAGGTTCAAAATGTTCAGAATGCTAAGATTTACATAATTTTTATGTCAGACGGCTTCTACTAGGTAGTTGCCCTTAAACAACGAATTTTACCAGCTTTTTGAATTTTTGCCAATTACAAAATGTATCTCAAAAATTATAATAGATAGACAGAAACTTTTAATAGTAAAAATGATCAGCAAGATAAGATGTACAAAATAAGTCAGTGTGAACGAAATCGTAAGTCGACTCCTTTTTGAAGTTATTGCCCTTTAATGACGATTTTTCCCAATTTTTGCATTTTTGCCTATTATCCTGAAGACTATAATGGAAAAAACAGAAACTTTGAAGAGTAAAAATTATCAGCAGGATAAGATCTTCAAACGCGTCTACATAACTGAAATTGTCAGTTAACGATGATTTTGACTTTAAAAATAGGTCCATTGTTGAAGATGCAGGTGAACGACACAGGCTCTTTAGAGCCTATAAATAATTATTACGAAGAGTGTGGAATCTGAGTCGCGAGGTTCTTTTAAACGGTATTTTAATTCTATATCGGGTAAAACTGACACAAATATCATGCTTCACTGTTTGTGCATCCATAGCTGACTTCTTGAAGCAAAATTATTATATTTTACTCAAATATGTTCTTGCATGGTATTACTATATTTTGTAAGTTATAAAAACTATCTGAAATTCATAATTGTACACAACAAAAATTGATGAGAATTATGACTGCTCACAATTATGTCTTTTTTAATTACACTATTTCTGGGTTCTTATTTAAATCCAACATCATACAGAAAATACTCCAAAAAGATTGAATCTATATAATAATTTATTTAATGTAACAAAATGCTATCAATATACTTGTGTGATCATGCAAAAGTTAGTAACAGCACAACCAATGTTATAAACAATAGGATCACGATAACAGCAATGAATTTTGTCCCTCGGTCTGCGGCCTCCCGTAATGATGCTTGTTCCTTCTCATTATGTATCAGTCTACCATCGTGGGCATCTGTCTGCTCCAGGTCTGTCGGTTCCTGAAAAATACATACCATAATTGCAATCCATTGTAATTGTTAACGATATAATCAAGATTTATAGAAGCAATATCTTTGATCATTGTGTAATATTTGCTTTTTAGCAGACAGTCTAAGTTATAAAGTTTCAGTTTGTAGAGAATAATTATATTTTAAAGATATTCAAACGTTAATTTTACAGCAAATTGTCTCGAGAGTACAAGGTGAAGGATAATCATAAAACACATGTGTTGTGCATGCTATTCATATCATACATTTTTAGACATGTTTTGTTATATAAGGTGTTATAAAACTTTGGAAAGTGTAAACGATACTTTGTTTCGAGTCTTACTTTCAAAGTTTCAAGCATTCAATGTCTGCAATTTAAACAAATATCAATTTCAGGAACAGCATTTTCACGTCTTTAATTTTTTTCCAACTTGCACCTTAAAAAAGGTACATAAGGGTACGTTCTTTTTCGATACTTTTACATTTCATGCAACTCTTATTTAAAATTCCTTATGGTGTATAATCCAGAAATGCACCTTCGACGTTTAAGAAATGATATACCGGTATATGATTTTCATGTAGTACCATATATGCAATGCTGGTGGACAGATAATCCGCGCACATTCTGCGCTCTGGTGCGGACATGGTTAATTGCATATATTTTTGCCGATTTAGTAAATGATTTTGTACCATTTGGTTAAACAAAGATCAAACTTTACTTATTAAGATAATTTTGTTTATTCTCTTTATTTTCTGCTTGTATGCATGTAATTGTTTTTTTTTTTTTTTTGGTTATCAACATTTCTGTATGTTGAAGTTTAATCCAGGAAAAGACTTCTTAATTAATGAAAAAACGGTTCACGTAATATTCCTTTTCTATATTTTGATGTTAAAATAAATTATTTAATAAATCGTCCCAATTTCAATAAAGGCAGTTGCTATTCGTCCGGCTAGCCGGACGAATAGTTCAGGACTATTTGTCCGGCCAATACAATGCGCATGTCTGTGTGCGTGAAATATTATCTTCAGCAGCACCAGGGTCGCAAATCATATATGGACATCTAAAAGCAATGTTTTGCAATCTTATTATAATAAATTGTTAGGCTTAATCTTCTTACTGGTAATTGAAATTGTTGTTTTCTTCATATAAATTCCAAAGTGGACAACGTATAATAGAAAAAATCAAATATATATGCCATATTTATTTCTTTTATGGCTTCACATTGTAAGAAGAGGAAAGAAATCACTGGTAAAACAAACTTTGGTCGTGATTGACTCATGCATTGTAAGTTAACATAAGGATTTGGTCTAGTTGAAAAAGGTACAAAATTATTATATATGAAGCTGTCAAACAGAATCCTATATCCCACATCCCCATTTTGAAACCCCCAGTATATCCCACTTCCAAAAGCCGTGTCATTCCCTCAACTGAGTTCGCGGGCTACTTGCAATATTCATTTTCGGAATATAATTAAATTTTATCAAGTTAGACATGCCTTTGTAAAGGCCTTTCTCAATTACTCTTACAGCTATAGCAAGTCGAATAATTTTGTTCTCCGATCAATTACCTTTTATTTCCCTTTTCCTTGTGATTTCAATTATTTTTAGTCCCTTTTATAAAATTATATCATTTTTGAAGTTCGTACTATCGTATTCCATAGTCAAATTCTGAAAACTGAAAATTTATCACAAATATCGATATCATGTGCCGTTTTCAGCCATGATCTCAAAATTGAAAATCAGTGATCAGATTACACGCGACTCCTGGTGCTGCTGAAGATAATATTACACGCACTTCCGTACGCACATAAAATGACATGCGCATTGCAATGGCCGGACAATAGCCTAACACTATTCGTCCGGCTAGCCGGACGAATAGACACTCCGTTCAATAAAATATCATTTAGAAATCGAATATTTAACATCCTTGATTGAAGAAAAAAAAACAGCCAAAATTTTAAGCTTAAAATGCATACTAGTCCTCTTTTTGGTAACAATTTGATAGTGAATTATGATCATAATAACAGGTCTCACCATATTCCGAAAGTGTAAAAAAATGGCCATGGTAAAGAAGATTGATTGATTGTTGGTTGCTTAACGTCCAGTGGCAAATATTTCATGCATATTCAGGACGATGGTAAAGAAGAATATTCCTACCTACCTACCCTATTTTATTTACGGAGGAAACCCTAAACACGCATCTATTTTGTTTAGCCTAATTAGTACAAAGTAGTAATCTTTTTGAGTTTCGTTACATATTAAAAATAACGAGGGATATGTATTAATATGAAAGACTGCCTGTCCCCTACTATATTGAAAATAGACAGTGTTGAATATCATGGGGGATTTTTTGTCGAGCCTGCGACTTCTGTCGCAGAAAGCAAGACATAGGGATAGTGATCCGGCAGCGGCGGCGGCCACGGCGGCATTAACTAACTACTATAAGCTCAATATTTCAGAAGGTAGAAGACCTGGATGCTTCATACTTTGTATATAGATGCCTCATGATATGAAGTTTCCGTTTGTCATATGTCCATTGTCCTTGACCTCGTTTTCATGGTTCAGTGACTACTTGAAAAAAAGTTAAGATTTTTTGTTATGTTAATTTCTCTCTTATTATGTGTAATAATATCACTATATTTGGTATGTGCGTACTTTGAAAGGTCCTCGTGCCTGTCCGTCAGTTTTCATTTGACCTCGACCTCATTTCATGGATCAGTGAATACGGTTAAGTTTTCGTGGTCAAGTCCATATCTCAGATACTATAAGCTAGGTCTCCTATATTTGGTGTCTGACCTTGACCTCATTTTCATGGTTCAGTGGTGAAAGTTAAGTTTTTGTGTTTTGGTCTGTTTTTCTAATACTGTACGCAATAGGTCTACTATGTTTGGTGTATATCAGTCTGGCAGATTTTATTTGACCTTGATCTCATTTTCACAGTTCATTGCTCCATGCTCAATGTTTAGGTTTTGTGTTTTGGTCTGTTTTTCTTTAACTATAAGCAATAGGTCAATTATATTTGGTGTACTGAATGATTGTAAGGTTTATATATATATGTCTGTCTGGCAGGTATCATCTGAACTTGACCTCATTTTCATTGGTCAATGTTAAGTTCTCCTGGTTAAGTTTGTTTCTTAGATACTATAAGCAATATGTCAACTATATTTGATCCATGTAATGATTTCAAAGTGAACATGTCTCTCTGGCAGGGTTTATCTGACCTTGACCTCATTTTCATGGTTCATTGGTCAATATAAAGTTTTCATGGTTTGGATCGTTTCTCGTATACTATAAGCAATAGGTCAACTATATTCGATGTATAGAATGATTGCAAGGTGTACATGTATTTCCGGCTTTGTTTATCTGACCTTGATCTCATTTTCTTGGATCATGTGTATGTTAATGTGATACTTGTAGTAAAACTTTATATTTTGGACTATCAACATAAAATCAATGGTTAGTAAATGAGGCGAAACATTTCAGTGTGTGCACTCTTGTTTATGTAGATGTACAGTTATAACTTTTAAGGCTATACTCTGTTCATGTGTACCATGTGATGGGATTTAGTCTTATGTGTTTTGTTGTTTTTGTGTTTTTGTTTGTTTGTTTGTTTGTTTGTTTTTTTTTTTTGTTGGGGGGGGAGGGGGGTATAAATATAAACCAAAGATTCTTACTGCATTTAAATTCTTTTGGATCAACCTTCATTTGAGATGCCAAGTGTCTAAAATTTTGAGACATATCAGGTGCGGATCCAGGATTTTGAAAAAGGGGGGTCCCATTGTAAGCCAACGTTTGGAGTGATACTTGTAAAAAGTCTATGCATTTATCATATATGAAGCTCTGTAAGGGGGCCGGTCCCCCTCCTCCCTAAATCCGCTTCTGCATATTTTTTTAAGGCTTATTTTAAGTCAGCAAGGTAATAAAATATGACAAGTTGACCAAATGGAATTACATATTTCTTGATGGTGACCTTTTGACTGAACAGCATATCATTGTATAAATTGATGTTAACCTGCAGACAGAACCCTCGAGCTCTATGCAGTTCATTTTGAGTTTGGGAATACACTGATGTGAAAGGTATATATCATTGTTAAACCTGCTTAAAACAAGACTTAAAAAGGCCGTTATATTTTTAAAAAATCTCGGACTTAGTACCTACATACAAATAAACATGATCTTTGTTCTATTTGATATATTAACTGTCATGTCCAATAAGAAAATTAGTCAAACTAATCTACTTCTTTCCAAGAAATAAACAATCGTATAAGATATTAGCGATGTCATTATGATTTAAAATTTCCCATTTAGAACTTCCGATTTCTGTGTAGCAACAATCCAACTGCTAACAAGCTAACGAGTGAGCCAAGGGTTCTAAATCGTAAACTTGAAGTCATCCATAGAAAATTTTGCGGACGCCATCACAATTTGACTGACCGTTATTAAATATCTGTGCCACGAATGTCCACATATATGTTCAACTTGTCGAAGCCAAAATCCCGTCCTTTTTCCTCAATTTTGAGATAACCGAATGCAAATTTATAACAGAATTTAGTGAAGACGGGTCTTCTTATCTTTCTGAACAACTGAGTTCTTCAACTGTTTGCGGTTGGAATTGCTCAATCTTTAATTTTCTGTGTAGTGTTTTTAGTTTTCTGTGTAGTATTTTGTGGAAATAGTTTTTCTTTTCGTTTTGGTCATGGTATTGTCCGTTTTTTCTTCTATTTATGAGATTTTGTTGCCCTTAATAGCTCAAAGCTTCTCCCTCTTTGGTAGCGATCTACTCTATTTATACTACATAACCAGATATAAAACAGGTGATATGTTGGGTCGTTTTCCTCATTTGTTTTATTGGTGCTTTTTAAGAAAAAACAAAATCAAAATTAGTTCAGTATACTGGAAAAATGCAATAACACAAAAATGGGAACTTAATTGGAAAAACGTAAAACTAGCTATTGTCACGCCAATGATATGAATGTATAAGCTATTATTATTAATGGGTTATGCTCTGTAAAGGACTTTAAAGGAGTTGATGTTGACTTGTCTATGTTTTCTACTACGTTTTCATGTGCGCATGTCTTTGTAATTTGATCTTTGTCTTTCAGGGTTGTCTAGGAAATAAAAAATCCAAATAAACAGTCTTCAATGTATTTCATGTACATTTATAATCGCTTTAAGCACTAGACATCAAATATGCTCTTGGATTATTTAAAGTTAATTGGAAAGTCAAAGACGAATGCATAAATGGGGAGATATATAACCAAAAGATTCCCGAAAAGAATAATAAAAAGCATCTTAAGTTAACCTTGCCTGAGGTAGTTTTACCCTTATTTTTTGTAGAAGTAAAAAAAAAATCAACTGAGAATTTATAAACAAACTATGTGATAAATAGCGAGTAGAATGTTATGTGTAATTCATACATCATAGTATTATTATGCTGTTGGTTTTTTTTTAAGTTCTAGAGGTCAACTCATCGGAGATGAAGTTTAATTTTATAGACAATGCATATTTAGCATATTTGTGGCGAACGACGGTCTTGTACACATATTAACGTTATGGAATGTCTGTTATATATAAATCATTTACACAAGCTGGTATATTCCTATCAGACACATATCTTCATGATCTCATTGACGTAAACCCCACATCTACATTTAGCCATACATATATCTTACCACAGTAATTTCACATCTTTCGACTTCTGGACTACTGCATCTGTTAACTAATTCATAGCGACATCCTGGGCCACGTTTTGGTTTTGAAGGGTTACGAACACCGTTACCACTAGGTCCTGGTTGAGGTGAGGATGAACGGGAGGGGGTCCGATGACCGTCAGCGGGAGGTTTTTGAATGCTACCATTACACACAATAACTTTAGCATTGTTCAGAATGGGTTTGGAATGTGTTTCTTGCATCGGTATGAATTCTTTAAAGTCCTTTTTAGAGGACTCATGTTTCCGCTTGGTATATAATCCAAACGTCGAAAAAGATTTTTGAATACTTTTCGAAAGTAGTTTAGCTCTACTTTCCCTTTTTGGCGAATTGTCCTTGCTAGTTTTGCTACTACTTAAAGAGTCCCGCTTTGGGGAGCTCTCTTTTGACACGTCACCATTTATCTTCTTTGGTGAAGTTTCTATCGAAGACATCGACAGATCACCATTTGCATTATGGTGAAATATAGTTCCATGACCATTTTTAGTTTTAAATGGCTTATCTCCCACCGCCGAAGCTGGTGGGTATATTGAGATCACTTCAATTGGTTGTTCCGGTGGCTTTTCCAACTCCGGAACTTCTATAACTTCCGGTAAACTGTTGGATAAACTAGTTGTAGTTACTGGGTATTCCAAAGCCAGTTGGTAGTGTTGAGAGGGAAACGAGTGTTCTGTAAAATAACAAAAAGTTTTATGAAGGCATACATAAAAAGATAAGATTGGGAGTAATGTATCGAGTAAAAACGGGTACTAATTTCCAAATACCTTATTTCAGTAACATGTAGACTATCAGATTATTACATGGCATTTTTCATATCAGATGTTTTATCAGCCCAAGAGCCGAAGGCTCAAGGGCTGATATTGACCGAGGGCTGATAATACATTTGATATGAAAAATGATATGTTATGATCTTTTTATCATATGCTTCAACAATGGAGAAAAACAGCAGTTTAATATATTGATCCTTTTAAGTGGTTCTCAAGTAGAAGTTCAAAAGGTGAAAAGTTTAAGGACGACGGACGCCAAATGTAATACATCCGATATGAAATCGGTCTATCATATGCCTCAACAGAGGAGAAAAACAACAGTATAATATATTTTTATATTGACGATAAAAAAAAATCAACAAAACATAATGAACACTGTTTGAAAAAGTCAACATTTGTAAAGTAACTTGGTAAATTATGCTGGAAACTTTGAAAAATGCATTTATTGCATCATTTGTTTTGCATTTTACATAATATATTTTCCTGTTTCCTAATATTTGTTTTGTACCCTACTATGCTATGTTTTTCACTGAAAACGTACCATTGAGTTGTTTTTCCGGAATTTGCCGAGTAACGTCGGAATGCCATGCAAATTATAGATTAATTTTCCATATTGGCGTTACGGAAAGGCATGCAAGATAAAAAATAGCTGGAAGCAGTTGATAATTATTTTCATATCAGCCCAATCACTTTTTCATTGCTAAGCACCATTTTGGATAATATGGAATTCACGTAAATTTAATGCTTTTATCATACTGTAAAAATTATAAGTTATTTACTCTAAGTATATGATAATTAAAATTATAATGGGCGAACTACATGTCTTATGGCATTAACCTTCATTCCATATACGTATTACATAGACAGTCAGTGACCTAATATGGTATATACAAGGTCAATAAATTTTATATGAAATGAGAGATTCGTCTTATATCGGTAAATTTCAAGAACGATAACTCTTTACACATCGTGTATTAATATACACCATCAGCAAGTGACATCGTACAACCAATTAAATTCTCTGAAACCTACTGAAGGTAGGATATTATCATATATTCCACAAATATGAACGGTAAGTATCTCCCCTGTTGTGTTTAAATGCACTAATGTTGCTAAATAAATCTCAGAAATAACATATCCATACCCATACCCATGCCATTTTTACTCATATTTTGTTATTAAGCTTTGTTTTAAATTACAATCAAACGTAATCAAGAAAACCTCTCAGTTGAGCCTCGACAGAGAATGAAAAATCATATCCAATGGCAAATAAGATATCCAAACTCTAAGCTTTCATTGTTTCAGTTTCCATTCAAGTGAAATGAGATAATATCTGCAAGCTCATAAACATGTCTTATCAATATTAATAGCACTTTTAATCATAATTCATACATTTTAGATTGTTTGGCCGTCACGTTGCATACGCTTACAATAGTCGTGAATTCGTAAAAAAAAAATGACAAAGATGTACATAATGGTTAGTTTCTCATATGCACTGCTTTTAACAAAAAGAGCAAAAACGTAATAAAAAATAAAATAAAAAGGATTTTTTTCTGTAAATGGTCAAATCGTTTGTCTAAATATAAAATACACATTGTTGTGTGTTTGTATCTGTGTGTGGTTTTAGTTAATTATTGTTTTTAATCATTAATTAGGTATTTTTGGGGGGGAAGGGGGGTATATCATTAATATTACATTTTTAATGGGTCTTTTTCGATGATAGAACTAATGCTGGAATTGTACATACAAATGATATTTTTGATGCGTCCGTTGTTGACATATATTTCCGAGTATAGCAAAAATTAACAAAAAAAAAGGTACCAAAGGGTCAATCAAATACCGTTAGTCAAAAAAAAGACATACAACAACATGGTGAAAAGAAAAAAACAACACTCAGCAAATCAATACCAAGAAATAAAAATACATAACTTTTATGTACTTTTTGGAATTTTATTAGTATCCAAATCTGATTCTCACTGCCCCTATAGAAGGTTGTTTCACAGTAACTCTGAAGCCCGGTCTTTTTTGCTAATAAAATAATGTAAGGAATTTGGATAAAGTTTTCATGGAGCATTTGGAAGACACCGCAATATAACGTTGGTTATAAGAACACTTATGTAATTTGGATTTTCAGTAGAATGAAGGAAGATTCAGTTCTTTGTCTTTGGTTGAAATATCAAAGGAATATATAAACAAACTTGTGATTGTTTGGGATTTCCTCTTTAATGAGTGTCGTTGGAGTATACTGCATATAACGATTCAATTTCGCAAATTCTTCTTTTTTTTTTAGTTTAACCCTGCTCAGCCGGAATTGTAGGCTAGTTATGTTTGCGATTTTCTAAATTTGCCGATGTATATAAAAGAGGGATATTAAAGCATCAACGCTTGTCATGATATTTTCGCAAAGATTTTAGTTCATGATTGTTCTACGTGCAAATTACTAGTAATCGCTCGCGAAAATAAGTTTGCAGAATGTTGGGTTATTAAGCAGTTTATTCAATGTAATTAACACATTAAATGTACTCCGAAACTTTTTAGCTTAGCTTTTACAAAGTTTCAAGTAACAAACCGACCTAATAGGTAGTCAATGTCGTTAAACAACCCCTCCCCTCCCTAGTAGTAGTAGTAACAAACCTTGAATTAGTGTTTAGTTGTTAGATATAAATGGTCACTGTCTATTTTGTAGCTTATATAGATTTACTTCTATTTGTATATAATGTCAATCGCGGCTAGTGATTTGCATATCCGGGCGTACTGTTTTAGATGTCATTTGCCTTGTAGAGAAAAGAACAGTGAATAATTATGGTAATTCTGTTCGCCAATACGTGGGATATTAGATAATTCAATTTCTAAATTAAAGTTTTTACTACAGACGAATCAATCAACAAAACAATATATATCTAGGCGACGTATTACCATAAGGACAATCAAGGTCATAAGGACAATCAAGGTCACAAGAGGATGCAACTATTTGTTATGACGGAAATCATAATAAAATATCCTCTAAACCAAACAGAAATGATGGAACAATTTGTCAATGTATCTAAAAAAAACTGGTCATACGGATTTTACATAGATGTTGGTCATCAGAATCATGTCATTTAAAACATTCTTGATATATGTAAATGAACTTTTTTTACTATTTTGATTAGACTTATCTTATGATTTTCGGGTAATTAAGTTTAAGTGTGATGCGAGGATAAAACAAAGAAACCACGTTTCTTGCAAGCCAAAAGCTTTTTTGGAGTAACTTTTATATGGCGTTTTTAATATAATGTTTTTGAGTTGCGTTAGTCAAAAAACCTCGGTAGCTTTAGGAGCATAAATACACCAAAGACGAGACAGAATAGAGGAACCATTCAATTCAGTGATTTGCAACCTAAATTCAAGTCATAAGTCAAAACATAAAATTAAATACGGTTACAAAATTCTATTAGAAATATCACAAAAAATTAAATTGACAATTCCAATCACTATTTTTTTCTTGTAGATCTTGTCTTGCAGAACATTTTGCTATGTACAGTGTCTCTATATATATCACGTGGCCGAGTGCTATAATAGTTCAAAACCAGTGATAACTTGCCTGTCAACATTGAGCTTGTGAGTTCAAATCCCACTCAGGGCAAGATGTGTTTGACTCTGATCTTAATTGACTAGGATTGACAGTTTTCTTGCCGATGTTTGGTGTTTCTCTCCGGGTACTCTGGTTTTCTCCACCAATGACCACCTTGATAAATCCAAGAGAGCCGAAATTTGCGTAAAACTCTACCATTCAATCAATTTCTATCTATCACAGATTTCAAGATAATCGCCAAAAAAGTGTAAAAATCATTATTCAATCAATAACTGCTATAGAAGTCGATCGCTAATTTTTGTTTTGGCATGGCATAAGATTATGCTTTTCTTTGGATGCGTATGACGTCTTTACATTCCGTTTAAGGTGTACTGATTAACAATGTAGTCTGGGAGAACCTGATTTGTTTATTAGTTAAATAAGGCTTTTGTCATATTATTTTAAGATCTTGTATTGCTGATAATTTTTTCTGTCTACAGTTCCTACCTATCTAGTTTTCACGATAATAGCCAAAACACAAAAAGTGTAAAAATCTTCGTTTAGGGGCAAAAACTCCTATAAGGCCTTGAATGACATTTTCGGTTATTCGTCCATAATTTATTGATCTTATTTTGTTGATCATTTACAATACAGTTTCTCACTAGTTTTTATAGTTTTTAGGTAAAAGCCAAAAATGGAGAAAAACTGTCATTTCAAGGCAGTAACTCTGATAAGGTGTCGATTGACGTTTTTTTGTTTTTGTTATATGAGCTTATCTGTATTATAGATAAGTGTATATTATTGATCCTATACCTATGTTATATACTGTTCTAGGTTAGCTAATAAAATTTTAAAAACTGGGTATACGTAATATTTACAGTAACCAACCTACACAAAACAAACAATGGACAGGTGTGTTGAATTTTGAGGACAACTTGATAAAATGACATTATCCCATAATAATTAGACTAAAGTCAGAAAGAACATTGCCATGCTGGATTTTAAGAACAACAACCACGCTTAATCCCAAAAGGACACATGCACTGACGACAACTTAATGCATATTTTTTTCAAAACATTAAACGTTGGTAAAATACGTCACAAAGACTTGATTTCAAGCCTTCCTTCTTGTATTTTCGAGGGTAGGGGTTAAAAATGAATAACTTGGCCAGGTAAGAACTTAAATAAATATCGTTGTACAAGAAAGGATGAAAATTAATATTCTGCAACGCAAAATACAGGAAATAAATGTGTACAAAAGTGAAAATAAAATTTCGCGAAAAAATTAACTGCGTGGCAAAAGATGAAAATAGACGATCGATCCCGAACTCAATTTATCACCCGTAAATCATGTTTCGTTCGATCGGACGAACGACCAAAGACACAAAAAAATGCTTCTGATTTTTTAGGGCATAAAAACACGTTATATAAGTTGAAAGAGGTTATTACGAAGTAGTCGGTAAACACACTTCAGTCTAACATTATAAAATACGTTATTATCAAAGATCAAATTTCTTGAATTATTAGTCTAAGAATATAACTTTGATATTGCTGAAATCGGCGAAGAAATTGGTAGTGCTGGATTTCCCAAGAGTTATCCGAGATTTATTACCAACTGATAAAATGACATAGAAGGAAGTTATATAATATGGTGATGTTGCAGTTTTATAATACTGGGAAAGATCAAGTGTACAAAGGTAAAGGTAAAATATTATTGGCAAAGTCTTATGATTGAAACAAAAATTCTATTATATATATTCCCTACTTGGTCAAGATACTTTGTATGGAAAATTGTAGGTTAAACCAGATTTCATGGTGACAAAACTTCTACGACTATGACAGTCTTTGAAAATTCCATCGGTTGACACTTCAAAGAAAATAAAAACATACTACCTAAAATTATCACGTGAAAACAAACTTCAAGTTATTAAAACATCGACTGTGTCTGCACTCTTGACCTTCTAGTATTGTCACAAATCTTGTTTGATAAGCATTACAGAAATATATTTTGGATGCATACATAAAATTCCAACATAAGAAATTCGTCAAAGAATTGTCAAGTATGACATTGAATCTGATACATGCTGATATTGTACTGGAACTCTACAATGATAGCTCATGACTCAGTACATCTCTTTGAATATAGATTTTTTAAAAAACCTATATATTATGAAATTTAATTTCAAATAATGATGCTTCTCTGCTATTTTGAGACTATTGCTAAATCTTCTTTTCTCCATGGCTTGAAATAACATTTTAATATTGTAAAACCATGCAGGTAATGTCTTAATCTCTAATGAGCTCTTCATTTTGTATTCTCAAATTATCCATTCGTTGATCCCAGGCTTCTAATTATCTTTACATGTTATCCAATCAAGTGCTGTAAGTTTTCGTTTGTTATTAGGTCCGTATTTTTTAAAGCTACATTTTGTCCAGTAAATAGATGAGGGTCTGGATGGGTTCCTTCATTTCTATATTCTTTAATTATTTAGGCCATGTTTCTCTCTTTGTTATACTTTTTGTCCATTATTCTTTATTCTTTATATTTTAGCACCTCATTATTCTCTATTCTTTATTTTTTGGGCCATTTTTCTCTATTCTTTATATTTTTTACCATTATTCTCTATTCTGTAAACCCCCATCCACACCCTCATAAATTTCTTGTTCACCAATTATGTAATTGTACTAAAACAAAGACAGCAACTTAATAACCTTTCAAAATAAGTTTAGTTAAAGAATTGTCTCCCTTGTTTCACTTTTAATTTACACTCTTTTTTTTAATATTGAACATGCTGAGCACATCGCTAATAAGAATCAAATTAAAATGCATACGGACGCAATGGGGTCCAAATATCCCCCATATTATTAGATTATACTTTTTGTTTAGTGCTTTATCTAAATCGTAGATAATACCTCGTTAATATTCGGTCTTTCTAATCTTAATTTCTGATCATATTTACCATACAACTGATCAACAAGTTTTCATGGATCATACATTTATCTAAATTAACAGGCCCTATAAACAGCATCACCGTAACATTTAGCATGTGAAACAAAGTTATTCTTCAACATTCAAGAGATGCAAGTGCGAAAATCTAACGATTTCTACTTGTTATTCTTAAATATTCGTGCTAATACACCACTGTCCCAGGTTAGGGGAGGGTTCCGTATGTTCATGTCCCTAGTCAGAAGCCTGTATTTCTGTAGTTGTCGTTTGTTGCTGTATATCATATTTGTTTTTCGTTTTATGTGTTGTACATAAGTCAGGCTGTTAGTTTCTCGTTTGAATTGTTTTACATTTATCACTTCGTTACCTTTAATAGCTTGTTATGCGGTATGGTTTTTCTCATTGCTGAAGCCCGTACGGTGACCTACAGTTGCTAACCTTTTACGTCATTTGGTCTGTCTCTTCGGCAATTACACCACATCTTCTTATTTCTGTATTGTTAATCCTGATTTCTGATTATATTTGAAGACTAAAAAAAACCTATACTTAGATAATATGCACCATATGTAAAAGGCACAAAAATTAATTATGTTTTTTTTTTACAATATTTCAGCACGCATTGCTTGTAATCTCAGCATACTAAAATGTATATTGCTTTTACGTCATACGGACAGGAGAGGAGATCACATCACATATAGATTATGATTTGAAAATGGAGTTTTTATATCGTAATAAAATTGTTTCATTTGAATGTTGCCTTCTGTTGAATAGTGCATAGCATAAGTAGTAACTTTTCACAGAAGAAATACATGTAAATTGTTTAACACATTTTAAATGTCATAGAATAAAATTAAAATTAAACTGTCTAATTACATAATTATTTTATCGTCATTTGAAATCCTTTTCCTAGTTTTAGCAAACATATTCAGAACAGAATGACAGCCAAAATCTAAAGAATCATAAAACACGAGTAAGAGTGTCATTCATTTCTAAAGATCAAACGAACATGAGACAGAAATTTCTGTAGAATATAAATGTCAAGAAACCGGAGGCTGGAGAGTTTCTGTGAAAAAGAAAGTAAAGAAACCGGAGGCTGGAGAGTTTCCGTAGAATATAATGTCAAGAAACCAGAGGCTGGAGAGTTTCTGTGAAATATAAAGTCAAGAAACCGGAGGCTGGAGAGTTTCTGTAGAATATAAAGTCAAGAAACCGGAGGCTGGAGAGTTTCTGTGAAATATAAAGTCAAGAAACCGGAGGCTGGAGAGTTAATTTAAAGTCAAGAAACCGGAGGCTGGAGAGTTTCTGTAGAATATAAAGTAAAGAAACCGGAGGCTGGAGAGTTTCTGTAGAATA
This sequence comes from Mytilus coruscus, assembly GCA_017311375.1. Lineage (NCBI taxonomy): Eukaryota > Metazoa > Mollusca > Bivalvia > Mytilida > Mytilidae > Mytilus > Mytilus coruscus. The sequence continues at coordinate 44,404,046 of CM029604.1, read as the reverse complement.
TAAAGTCAAGAAACCGGAGGCTGGAGAGTTTCTGTGAAATATAAAGTCAAGAAACCGGAGGAAAGTATCAAGGAACAGGATGCAGAAGTTTTTGTGAAATCTAGTGAATAAAACAAAAAGGAAGCTGGAGTTTCTCTAAGATCAAAGTATCAACGAACAGAAAGATAGAAGTTCTGTAAAATAAAAATATCAAGGAACAGAAACCAAGAGTTTCTTTGAAATCAAAATATCAAAGAACAGAAGACTGGGGTTTCTATGAAATCGTAGTATCGAAGAACAGAAGACTGTAGTTTCTGTAAAATCAAAGTATCAAGAAAAATGCGGCTGGAGTTTCTGTGAGCTCAAAGTATCAAGGAACGGAAGGTTGAAGTTTCTGTGAAATTAAAGTATCAAGAAAATGGAGGCTGGATTTTCTGTGAAATATAAAGAATAAAATAATCAGAGTTTTCTGTGAAATATGAAGAATCAAGAAACAGAAAGCTGGAGTTTCTGTGAAATCAAACTATCAAGAAAAAAATGTCTATTGATGTGGAACAAAAACCCGTTTTGTGCCTCTTTAATTTGGTTGTCAAGTTATCCGAAAATTTCTTTCAATGACAATCAGGAAATCAAATAGCTTGTCAGTCACCATTTTGTCCGCCCTTGAACATTAATCAATTTCCAGACAGTGTTCATTTTGTGGAATTGGAAAGTATGAATTGCGTGCCTATGGACTATGGCCGTTAGTAAAAATTATAACGAGACTGATATCGTAAATGTTCTTATAATTTGAATATTGCTTTACCTCAAAATTTTCCTTGATCTTGTTTCAAATACGCGCTTTGTTGAAGGCAATATTTTCAATGGATTCTATGTTAATACATTTCGCTTAGCAAAGAAAATTAAATATAATTGATTTTGTTTAGTTTTAAAGTTTTACTTGATAATGAACACATGTAGTTATTATTGAAAATAACCCCCAAAAAAGAAGTATTATTGCTGAAAATCGCCCCTAAAATGAGATAAGCCATATTTCTTCTGTTTAAATTTAATTTAAGGCCAGTTTTGTCAAATTAAATTCCATCTTTTTTTGTAGATATGTTACATATGCTTAATGTAGCTAGTAATATTTTACATGAATAAGGTTATTCGTCCTGAAAATGATCTACCACGGTCTCGATGCTTGTCCAATTTCACGCATATATTTAAGGCAGAAAAAACACAAACAATCACAAATAAAACAGAGTTTAATATATCAAGTATAATTTTATACTTAAATTCAAACAAAACAATTGATAATTTTTGTTTCGAAATTCCTCATATGCAATTTTTGTTATATCGGCAAAAACCGAGAAAAGTTAAAACAGATTGATTGATGATTGATTGTTGGTTGCTTAACGTAAATAAAACAGATAACAAAACTCCTACCAATATCGTACTGAAATGTTACAGGTACTTAATTCACTCCTAGATAAACTTAAAAATTCACCCCTGTGCACCTCGTGTTTACAAACGTAGTACCAAAAATAAAAATGAATAAAAGTAATCACAAACGCCAGGAAATTGAACAATAGGAGGCCCTGAAAATTGAGCTACAAAAGGCCATATACACTCAGGAAAATCGAATTCGGTGACGAAAGAGGACGAATTAACATATCTGTCGTGGCTTGGAACACAGATAATCCGTAACGGTCAACTAAATCATGTAACATCCGTAAAACGTCCAAAGGGATGACTTCAATTTTACCTTTAAGAAAACTCTTGACCTTATAAGCAAGAGTATTTATCAAGTCCAAGTGCGACATGAATTTTTCTACATGAAAAGAAAAATTGAAGTTTACGAATTTTATAGGAACACCAAAAAAAAATCGTCTTTGAAATCCTGCTTGAAGAAATCGTTGTACATTTGACAATGTCCATGTTTTCCTATTGGAAATCCAAAGAATTATCAACATCAAAATATAAAAAAAAAATAAGTGCATACCATAGCATCATATAAGATAAATTCTGCGAAAATTTCGTTAGAATCCTTAATTTGTGAAGTATACAAGTTTTCAAAGAAATCTTAAAAGAAGAATTTTTACCTATTGCAGTCTTCGGAATGCTTATATGAATTTCTATATTTTCTAGATTTTATTGTGATATTTTCAGGTGACCAGCAGTGACATTCCATGCCGTATCTTGATCCACTAAATAGATGTAATTGTAATTTGATGATTAATAGCATACTTAAAGTCATATTCATTGCAAAGAGAACTTCCAAAACAATTCCACAGATTGCAGACGGACTTAGTTTATTGATTCAAAAAATAAAAATGCTCAATTCTACTATCAACTTATTATTTTTGGGAAAGGTTCGACATTCAACTTCAATCTAATTACTCCAAATTGATAGTAGGATTCTGACCTTCTAAAAATAGTTTTTGTCTCTTCATTAGTCCGATAGAAATCAAACCGTTTTTCGTGAATTATCTGCTGTATGTTGGTCTATTATTATTTTTGTCGATAATGCCACTAAACGTTCTCCAAAGTGATTTAAATCAGTAGTTTTATCAATAATTTCATTTGTAAAAGTAGGAAGATGAACGATTTTGTCATATACACCTTATCTTGTAGAAAAATAAAAAACTATATTGACAAAAATTTACAGTATAGATAACAAGTCTCAGTAAAAGTAACCCGTAACAATAATAGACAGATATTGATAACTCTATTGTTGAAAAGTTGAGGAGAAATGCTTTATGTCGATATGTAATACTTTACAGAGAATAGAAGTCTGATGATGTAATCAAAAGAAAAGAACTGCAACCGAGCACTTATTTTTATTTACATAGGCTATTATCTGCTAAATGCATCTATAGATATGGAACACATAGAGGCCTACATTGTAACAGTACTTTTGTCTGCATATGCTAAAATGCTGAATGATCATATGTATTTTTGTGTATTCTTATTCTACTCTTCTCAAAACAAATTAACAATATAAAATTAGCGGTTGACTTTTTCTTGATTTGGATTATCAGTTTCTTTTTCCTAGACTTAATTTGCCTTAATTGTACACAAGAGTCAGAAAGTCATAAAGTGAAGAAAACCCAATTGATGTATATTTTTGATGGTTTGTGAATTCTAATTAGACAGATTTATTGGACACAAATCTACATTTGACGGTGACGTAAAACTGAAACTGTCGCTTCGAAAATTTTATAGTCGTCAAGATAAATTAGTTAATCAATATAAAATTCCTGTATCTGAACTCTGAACAAACATTTCAAACATTTAAATGGGTTTAGCATTGTTTCCTATTGTCTAACATGATCGTTCATCACAGAGGTTCATATCTAACAAATAGAACAGTTGAAATGTACTGTTAAGAATAATAGTATTAACGGTACCAATTTCACAGCACCAGATGTGCATTTCGACAATAACTATCTCTTCGGTGATGCTCGAGGTCAAAATATTTAAAAAAAAAACAAAACAAGAAAACTTTATAAAAGCATTCAACAGCTGATCAAACCAAATAGGACCTAAAGTATAGCCAAATCCGGACAAGGAATCAGAGCTTTGAATGAGGGAGATATATTCATTAATTTAACATAATTTCCATAATTTAATAACAGCATCAAACAAAATCAGTATTTCATGACAGTACCAAAGTACTGGCTACTGTTCTAGTAATACCTTTTATGTCTTAGAGAACTAACACCCAGTGGAAGTAATATGTATGTGTCTCGTTCTTTCGATTTCTCTTGTTTGCGTATTGTCTACAGGCATTAATGTTTTATTCTTGCGCCAATATAATCATCATCCAGAGTCTAGAGAAGTGAATATAAAAATAAAAAGATGTGGTAGGATTGCCAATGAGACAACTCTCCACCAGAGACCAAATGACATAGACGTTAACAACTATAGGTCACCGTACGGCCTCGACAAAGGGCAAAACTCATACCACATAGTCAGCTATAAAAGGCCCGTAATGACAAACCTAAAACAAGTCAAACGAGAAAACCAACGGTCTGATTTATGTAAAAAACAATGAACGAAAAACAAATATGATATACAGCAAAAAACGACAACCACTGAACTACAGGCTCCTGACATGGGACAGGCACATACAGAATGTTGCGGGTTAAACATGTTTGCGGGCGTCCAACCCCTAACCTAACCTGGGACAGTGGTGTAACAGCACAATATATGAACGAACTATAAAATGTATTTATCACTAGACAACGCAGATATGATATATTCCAATTCTTAATAGAAAATTTACAACAAATGAATGGATACTTCTATTAGTGAAATGTTAGTGGTATGAATGCTGACTCCCGACAGGTTTTACAATGTATGTGCTATCCATACTATCCATACTAAATGTGTTGTGTTGCTGTTTATACTATTCGTCTTGTTGTGCTTCATCTTTGGCTTTCAATACTTGTGGCTATGAAAGTTTCCAATAAATTCTGAGAACCATTGTAAACGTATCGACCTGTAGGCTATAAAGAAAATATATAAAAAGACTGATAACCATGTATTACCCCATATCCTTTGTTTTTCTATTATAGAAGAGGTTCATGACTTTTTTTCTTAAGCAATACTATGGTATATGTTGAGGTGACAGACATGTTGATATGAAATTTATTGAAAGTTCTTTAACGATTAACTAAGAAGATCGCATCTAATAGTAGATGGATTTTCTGAATCGCATAAAACATTTCGAATTAGACCTTAATCAAATGATTATCAAAACATAGTTATAATTGACATGTAAACAATTATTTCACCTTTTTGCACGTACATTAAAATTCATAACTATATCAATTGAAATGCCAATACTCTTTACGATAAAACGGTGAATATTTGCGTTAAAAAGATTAAATTCGATATTTTATTGAATTCTTAATGAAAGAAGAATCATCAATCTAATTAAAATATAGAACTCGGATTTCGTTATACTACTCGTATGTAGTATAACGAAATCCGAGTTCTATATTTTAATTAGATTGGGAGAATCATATTTCTAATAGTGACCTTAATATTGCTATTTATAAGTGATGTTTAATACAGTTGAGTAGTTAATGGCAGTACCCTCCATTCGTTTTGACCTGTAGAATTACAAGCTCGTCGAATAAACTGCATGTTTTTCACATTTATTTCTTTAACTTTTTCCCCTTTAATACGGTTTTACTTTTAGCTCTTTAAATCTGTTTTGGACCATTTCTTGAATCTTTACTCTTAATGTTTTATGTATTTAGATTGTTCGTACTTCCAATCATGAATTTCAGTCTTGAAAATCACTTCATATGTTTGAGTATTATATGATTTTAAATCAAAACAAATACTGTGCAGAAGTAGCAATACATTGATTGTCTCACGGTCATGGTTTTCATGTCGATAATAAATGAAAACTTTTCTAAATGCATGCGTCCGAAGCGCTTTCCTGGATTTACCTTCATCAGGAACACTCAAAAGCCGAATATTTGAAATCCAAGGATGTATAAGAACCGAAACAGTTGAAGAACAATATGACCAAAAAAGGACCTAAAAATATTAGCTAAAACCATCTGAGGTCAACTATGTCTGAGGGTTTTGAAACCATCGTTTCTTAATACTTTCTAAGTTTATAAACTGACAGTTTATATGTATAAAAGATTTTTGGTCTACTTCCATAATTCAACAATCCAACGACATAAAATCAAAAAGGTATCCAGAGGCCAACTATACAAATTTTCAACACTGGACACAAAAGTGTTTATACAATATATCAAGCTCTACATTGTTCATAGGCGACAGAAGTTTTGAATGAATTAAACAGACACTATCAAAGATTTGCCATCAAAACCTAATTTTCTAAATGCAAAAAAAAAATCTAACAAAAGATAATCACTGGCGGGGTTCCTGACTTGGGACAGACACACGAACAGTCTGAGAGAGTTACACTACTTGTTTTCTGATAATAACCCTCACCCTTTGCTATCGCGATATATTTTTCAAGATAAAAGTTAAAATGGAAAAAAGGATAAAACTAATAATATAAGGACAAATCCTAGAATAATATGTCAATTGACATTTCCTTCATGTTGACCTATGTGTAGATCGTATCTTGCTGATCACCACTGCGCGTCATAGTTTCAATTTAGCTATTATAATATTCAAGTTCATAGACAAACCAAAAAATGGACAATAACTCCTGACTAATGTCCATTGACCATTGCTGTCATATTTTGCAGATCTTGTAATGCTTTTAGAGTTCCTGTCTACTTTTCATAGATTTCAAGATATAGTAATTAGGGAAAATGCTATAAAGGCAAAAATGCGCTCCGCCTTGAGCAGCTGGATACGACCGCAGAGGTCGAACTCTGAACAGTTGGGGCAAGTATGGACACAATATTCAAGCTTGATACAGCTCTGAATTTGGATAGTGATTAAATATTTGACACATTATAGATTCTTGACACAGAATAAATGTGTTCAGATAACTTAAAAATTTGAAATGGGACATTTAATCTACTTAATGGTCCAATATCCAAAATCTAATTTCATGGTTAGATTCAGCATATAAAAAAAAGGCATGAATACAAAAAAAGTTTTCATTTTGGACCCTTTGGACCTTAATATGGATTGATTTGAAAACAGGGTCCAAAATTAAAAATCTGAATGCACAGTTAGATTCAGCATATCATAGAACCACAAGAATTCAGTTTTTGATGAAATCAAACAAAGTCTAATTTTGAACCATTTTGGCCTCAATGTAGACCTATTTAAAAATGTCCAAATATCCAATATAGTAATACATGGCAAAAACCTCAAACAATTCAAGACTTTAAATTATAATCCTCATTGAAATTGGTTAAAAGATTTGTATTTATTTTCAACTGAAGATTTCTTGCTGTTGTGCAATACTTTGCTGTTGCGCAGTACTTAGTAAATCTGTTTACAAACTAAATATAATAATTTACACACCCTGTTTGGTGTGTATCTACTGCCATATCAGTATTTGTTGTTTCTATATATAGATCAGAAATAATTTATGTTAGAACCAGATTAGCCAGTATTAGAAAAGTCTTATTTTTGGCCCCTGTTTGGCCTCTAGTGTCTTAACGATTAAAGCCACAACCCACAAATTCGACCCCAACCTTCTGTGTGTGGTATGGAACCTTGTGATACAATTTCATAGATCATAGAGATCCATTGACTAATACTTAAGTATTTGTCCGGAAACCAGAAAAACTTTGTCCCCTCCCCTTTTTTGCCTCTTATTCCTGAACGGTTTAAGCTATAACCCCCAAAGTCAAACTCAACCTTCCCTTTGTGGTATGGAACCTTGTGTTTCAATTTCATAGAGATCCATAGAATAATACTTAAGTAATTGTCCATTAATCAGAAAAACCTTGTTTCCCCCCTTTTTTTGCCCCTAATTCCTGAACGGTTTGGGCCATAACCCCCAAAGACATTCCCAACCTTCCCTCTGTGGTATGGAACCTTGTGGTACAATTTCATAGAGATCCATACACTTATACACAAGTTACGGTCCAGAAACTAGAAAAATGCCTTTTTTGGCCCGTTTTTGACCCCTAATTCCTAAACAGTTGGGACTATAACCCCAAAAATCAATCCCAACCTTCCTTATGTGCTATTGAACCTTGTGGTTAAATTTCATAGAGATCCATTTACTTTTACTAAAGTTATTGTCTGGAAACCAAATGTCTTCGGACGACGACATGGTAGCAATATACGAACGCAATATTTTTTGCGGCCGTATAAAAAGTTGTCATTTAAGAGAAATAACTCATAAATGAAGCCAATTACTAATTATGGTCATACAGACGTTTTTTTTTCAATCATGTCTTCTTAAACATTTTGCTGTATACGGTTTCTCTTTTTTAATATAGTTTTCAAAATAACAGCCAAAAAAAAGGGATAATCATGTTTATTTAAGGACTATTACTCTTCTATTGAGTCCATAGAAGATTATCATCACATTTACTATATGTAGATAGTTTCTGGTCTTGCTGATCATTGTGTATTTTACACTATCTGTCTATCTATTATAGTTTTCAAGATAAGGCAAAAAAACTACAATTGGTCTAAAACCTTCTTTTATGGGCAATAACTTCTATATATTAAGGAGTAATCTTATGATTTCGATCAAGTGACATATTTGTAGATCTTATATTGCTGAACACTTTTGTTCTCATAAGTTTCTGTCTATTTTTTTGTTTGTTTTCAACATAATAGTCAAAAACACAAAATAGGTAAAAATCATGATTTAAGAAGTCTTAGTAATCAGGAGTTGATCAATGATTTTAATCATATTAACTTACTTGTAGATCTTGTTCAGCTTTCACAGTTTCTTTCTACGCATTTCAGTTTTCAAGATAAGGCAAAAAAAAAGCTGCATGTGGTAAAATATCTTCATTTATGGACAACACATCCTATAGGAGTTGTCTGACAACTTTGATTTAAATGCTGGATTATCTCTTGTCTGTAACGGTTTTCAAGATATAAGAAGATTTCTTGCATTTAGCTCCTATGATAAGTCATGTTTTGTGTGCGGGCATAATCGACAGAACTTTAAATAAGACGACATCCTATATAAGAATGATTGTGATCAAATTTGTTATAAATTGGTCCAGTGCTTCCAGAGAAGAAGATTGATGAGCTATATTAACGACGACGAGTGCCAAGTGATGACAATGGCTCACAAGAAACAAAAGAGCCAGGTCAGTTTACAAAATCTATACATATTATCTGGTATGATCCTCTGAGAAATATAAAATAAACTTTCAAAATATAGTCTACAATATTGTTTAAATAATTGCACTTGGCAACCTTTATTAAATATGATCCAATAATTGTAAATAGTTCAACGATGAGTGACCCTTTAGATAACAAAGGCATTGGTCGATGATAAAAGGCAAATAATAATCTGGTATCGTAGGAACAGTAAAATATCAATCAGAGAAATATATCATCTATTTATGTTTATTTGATATTTGGATATATTGCTTTATTTCTGTATATTACCCATTAAACTATTTTTCAATATAAAAATACGAAGACCTGGTACGAATGCCAATGAGAGAACTATCCACCAGAGACCAAAAGAAGAGGATGTAAGCAACTACAGGACATCGTAAGGCCTTCAACAATGAGCAAAATCCATACCGTTGTGTAAGGCATCAAAGGCCCCGGAATGACAAATTGTAAAACCATTCAAAAGAGAAAATAAACAACTGCTTGCATTAAGCCAAAACAACCAACAAAAAGCAAATATCACAGAATGCAACAAACAACAACTGAATTACAGGCTCCCGACTTGGGACCGGTACATAAAGAATGTGGCAGGATTTTGGTAGGGTTCGTGTTGCTCAGTCTTTAGTTTTCTATGCTGTGTTTTATGTACTTGGTTTGTCTGTTGGTCTTTTTCTTTTTTAGCCATAGCGTTGTCAGTTTATTTTTCGACTTATGAGTTTGAATGTCCCTTTGGTATCTTTCGCCTCTCTTTTAGCCGATAACCATGTATCTACATGTAATTTACATAAGATTAGTCCAATAGGTTAAATTTTTGACAGCAATGTCAATTATATTGCTCAAAATGCAAAAAACGGAAATACTAGCGTAAAAATAATGTAACACCAATTTCTGTTTGTAGCATCATGTTCATAAGTACATCACGGTATACTATCTTTAAGTTCTGATTTTGTTTTATTTCCTCAGTTTATCTAAATTCTATTGTTTTGACGATGTCTTGACGAAAACATAAAAAACCCTACTGCCATCGGAGAAGATAAAATATCATCAATATAAGTCAATTACGTAATGGCACTGTTTCAATACCAAAGTAACATAAATCCTATTACATATTCTGCGACCTCATTTCTTATCTCTTATGTAAATGTTGTACTTTTCATATAACCGTTATGTCTCGAAATAACTAATGTCAGAGACGGACCCATTAAATCATAGCTAGTCAACTTTAACACGAATATATATGCTATTTTAATCAAGATATAAATACTGTCATGACTGTAAAACAAAGTTTATTTGAATTATTAAATGACATTTTGATGTTCTAACCTAGCATCTTGTTGTACTTTTAAAGATCCGTGAATATAAGCCATGCAAACAAGAAGAGAAATAAATTACTTTCTTCGGAATAACTCGTAATATGTGAGTTTCCTAAGAATAAATTTGAATACGGGGTTCGGTGAAGGTGTTGAAAGGCCATGATAGGTAAGGGGCATTAAAGTTCAAACAATCATTATCGTAGAAAAGAACTATATTTGTGACTCGAAGAACAATATATTCAAAATTGAAAATGTTCAATGACAAAAAATTAAACTCTAAAATCTAATCGGGGATCAATGCATTAAATTTCTCGCGGTAATCTTCCTTCCAAAATCTATTACAAACCGGACAACATTTTTGTTCCTGTTGTGAATTTTCCTTTCCTCGATGGTGATGTTTTGTTGGTTCCCTTTTATGGTGTATACATTTCTCAATTGGTTCGAAAAACACGTATTTGCCGTGACTTTTAAGTTTATTTGAAACTAATATTTTCAATTATAAAATCTTTTACAGTCGGTCTTCATGACCGTGCTGGTGCTGTTTCACGGGCGCATTACATTTGCGCCAATTTGAAAATGCAATATTTCATTTGTGCCACAGGGTTATATTCTATTTGCGCCAACAAAAAAATATTGCTATAGCGCCAATTTACATGTGCAGGTAAAAATAATGGAAACGTTTTAATATATGTTGTAGAGCTACCCCCTTTGGATCAGTAAATGAGTTTATACTCATTTCTCATACGAAACTGAGAGTCTCAAAGGTATAAAATTGTGTAGTGTTCACATGTTCGAGGTTACAAATTGGACATGATCCATTCGGAGACAAATAGAAAAGAAAATACATCTGTATTTTTTAAGACCTCACATTAAGAATATCTAATATATTGAAAAAACGGAGAAAAATCGTATAGATGTAACTAGTCCGAGATTACTCTGACGTCCAACGGCTGTTTTGCCAGACAAGCTGGGGCCGTGGCAAAACAGCCGTTGGACGTCAGAGTAATCTCGGACTAAGATGTAACCAACAAGTTGCAACGCCAGAATCACAACAGATGTGGACAGCAAAAGCAATATAAAGAAATTGAATGATACAGTCAACCATGGTTTAGGCCAGCATAGAGTACAATCTCAGCTTTTAAAAATACTAACCAGTGTTTAATGTTTTCATTTTGGCGTACTAATGACTGTGATTTATGATGAATATGTTATACAAATGTACTTGTATTATGTTATAAAAGCTATATTGTACCATTATTATTAAACGTATCTTTTCAATATAGGCCTATTATTTATACTACTTACCTGTATTATTGGCACAAATGAAATGTATTATTTTGGTCCTTATGAAATATGGTTTGTGGTCCAAATGAAATATATTTTTGGCACAAATGAAATACCAATTAGCGCAAAAGCAAAGCACCGTGTTTCACCCAGTCAGATTTTTACGTGTCTATCTCCAAATCAAGAATCTCTTCGGTTGTTGTGGTGGAAGTTTTGTCTCTGCGGTTGTTGTGGTGGAAGTTTTGTTTTACTTTCTTGTCCTTTTTTGTTCCTTTGTTTGCTTGTTTCTTTTACTTTTCTTTTCCCTTTTTCGGTTTTCCCTTTTTTTCTTTCATTTTTGCGTGTTTTGTTGGTGTCATCTGAGTTCACCAACAACTGGACGTGTAGAATCGGACGGATATTGGGTTGTCATAACTGTTATTGTTTGTTAAATTCCGTATTGCGACTGCTGAATTTTTATTTTAGTAAACTTGTGTTGTTGGGTTACTCATTGACGTTTACCAAACATTTCTTTTAATCAATAACTTGACGATTTGTTTCACCCAATTTCAATTGATTACTTTTTTAGTAGTTTATTAAGACCCGTTTTATATAACTGATTTTTGTTTGCTTAACGACCAGTGGCAAATATTTGATGCACTTTCAGGACGATAATAAATGGTAAGTCGACTGGCATGAAGGGCCTTTCACCGCATATGAGAGTATGTTTGTAAGGTAAAACTGGACTTTTTAACATTTGACATATTGACCCTTACGAGATTTATTTCAAGGGTCCAAGAGAGCATGGTACAACCCCTCCCCCCTTTGCACGGGACATCGGATTTAACATATCAGTCCGACAGTACGTGGCTGCGTATTTATACATCCCTCACCGCCAAACAAACGCCCCATTTTTGCAAAGGTTATAATGCCGGACGGGAGAAGTAAAGGGATCACGTATAGTTCTATACCCTAGTCAACACTTGGGGTTACCGTTTAATATAATTATTTGTTACGACAGTTTAAGATGATACAATAAAGATGCGTTGAGGAATTAAGTCATAATCAAAAGAGTGCAGGTTACAAATTTCATTTTATCTTAGACATCCGTACATCGGAAAGAAATAAAAACAAATAAACAGGTTTCTCATCGAAGTAGAAGGTATATGTGTACTTGGGAGTATAATTACTGTTGACATTTTGTGAAACTTGATAATACGTTGAAAAAATCGTAAATGAGCCTAAAGGAAACTCTATGCCATTGAAATAAAAGATAGTAAAACTTTAAAGCTTTTTTTCTGAAGCAATTTGAATTAAAGACCGAAGACATTCTTTTTATTGCAATATACAGTTCATAATCAGAAAACGATTTAACTTATTGATAAACAGACACGAGGTCGTCATCCTCGACTGTACAAGATTTCCAATATCATCTATTTCATTTGAATGGCCTACCATCGCTCGATAATTGTCATGAATTTATTAACCATATATTCATTTCAGATTTCAATTCTTCTATTGTGATTTTAAAATAGTGACATGCGAAATTAAAAATTCATGCGTTTATCGGTCAACAGTTTATCGCACAAGATTTATATACAAAAGACCAGTATATAGTATTTAGAGCAAGTTAGTTTCAATGAAAGCCTAGTTTGGTTTTGACAGGTCAAAGTTTAACCAACAGAAGCACATGGGTTGTTGGAAAACAGTTCTAAATAACAGGTAGAAGATACCAAACCATCTATAGTGTAGGGGCTCAAAATCGAAATTCCGAGACCAATACACAAACGAGGCACAGCATAAACAACGAGACACGTGTACGGATCAACAAAAACGAGCATATTATTGCTTGAAAGGCAAACAGACATACACAACTGAAGTCACTGGCAATATAACATAAAGAAAATAAAACCACGCTGCACACTGATCTAGTATTGCTTTTCCAATAATTCAAAGACTTACAAATATATTCCATTAATGGTTGTAGTGACTGTACTTAAACATTTTTGTTTAATGACACGTACAGTAAACATACAATAATGCATTAGGCTAATCAATAATAAGTATCATTTACCCTTTATGTTCTCACACTTTTCTTAAACATGTGTACCTCCTTTTTCCGATATAAACAAAAAGCCAATATTTTTGTGATAACTTGAACTCTAGCGTACAGTAAATGACATAGACCAGAAAATACACAAAACCTAATCAATGTGGAACAATAGGTTATATTGATTACTGATTTACCTTGGATCGATGGTACGTCCATTCCCTTACATCTCAGAAAGCTCTCCTTTTCCTCAAGTCAATAATCCAGGCCATTTTTTACACTTGTTCTATAAACAACACTTATTCCAATAAATTAATCGTTAACTGTTTAAAAACGTTTAAAGAAATGAAAACGCTTAACGTTCTTCACTATCAGCTTGATCCATGGCGTGCAAATTTGAAAGATCTACTTGTTTATATTGAAATCTAACGTGCATCTGGTTTACGTAACATTATCAAGTTTAATATATAATTACTTAACATCAGGTAACATCACTGCACTCCATTATTATACCTGTGCAATTGTAAAAGCAACCAATGCCAGACTGAATTTGCAAGTAACACTTTCTTCTTGAACAAGACCTCTGATGCTAGAACCACATTTAGTTACAAGATTTTAACAAGATTTGACGTTTGAGCATCACCCCAATTCATTTTGGTTAATCCGTTCGGAATCAAAATATACTTGTAGTGAAGTAAGTAGCTAAATTCGTCAGTCTGTGAAGCACAAAATAAGGGAGATAATCAAAATGTCGACTACGAGAAGTTTATTGATTGTTCATCGGGTTTTTCCTGCTAAATCAATACCAGAATGTTTACTTCTGTATAAGCTAAGAGATAAAGAAATGCAATATTTTGATACAGATGATGGCGCGCAAATACAACGTTGCAAAATAGTATTATTGTGAAGAACAAAACTAGTCATTCTTTCTTCCCGAAATACCATAGGAGCAGTAGATAATTATCGTCTGGAAATTAAATACCGGAAATTAAACAGTATGACTGGATTGCATTGATTCAAAACATTTCTATGGTACTAACGTTCCCTTTCTAGGAAGGTATCGTTACACATTAAAAACTTTTCCATTATAACTACATTGGTTTTCTTTTTTAGAAAGATAATTATGTAATAGGGAAAAACAGGACTAGTATTTTAATCAATGCTTTCATTTTTATTTGAAGATATTAAAAGTTTCGCATTACATGTCATTAGTTATGTACAGATATGGGAGTATGTTAGGTCCATAAAAGTTATAGTAAGCCTAAAAACGCATTTATCACGCTGATGTCGTAAGCGTGCCTAAGCCATGTTGCAAACGTGTATAAACTGGTTTCTTCTATAGCATGTGGAGTTGGTAAAGTTGAAAACCTTTCCGTTCATTTAAGTCATTACCATTATGTTGGTTTAGAATTTTTTGTCTGTGTATTTCATTGCCGTTTACGTTTGTCTGAGTTATAATTATCATTAATTACCTTTAAATTCTAGTATCTAGTTTTTATGTACAGTCAATAAACCAATATATAACGACCACCCTTGGGACTAAGAAATAGTGGCCTTATAAGAGAGGTGACTTTTGAATTAAAGTTCAAAATGTAAAATTTTCAATGGAACACGATGAGGGTGACCTGACAAGATAGGTATTCTCTTAATAGAGGTGACCTCTATAGCTGTTTTTGACTGTATCATCATTTATAAATAAGAAGATGTGGTATGAGTGCCAATGAGACAACTCTCCATCCAAGTCACAATGTATAAAAAGTTAACATTATAGGTCAAAGTAGGGCCGTCAACATCCTTTGTATGTTTGCAAATCATTTGACACTGTCATTCATAAAAGTATTGCGCCAGAAAATTATTTTTTTTTTGACATTATTGGCATAAATCCATCAATGAAATAACTATCCCAAGACAAAGTTTGCAATGGAGTGAATTGATTTAGGTTTACTGTATTAACGAAGTCTAAAAGTTTTATGTAGCAAACATGCATACCTTTCCTGTTTTCTTATTTCATTTATATATATATTTTATTTCCTATTATGCATAACAAATAAGGTCAGACACAAGTTTACTGTCCTAAACAGATTTGTGTTCTAATGTTTATATATAAAGCCATGCAACAATAATATGAAACAATAACAGTTTTGTACAAAAGTTAAATGATAAAATATGTAACAGATCTCCAAAAACAATCGCAGTTCCTTATTTTTTTTTAATATCTTTACAACTTAACTGTACGGCAAGACGAACAGTGGCGGATCCAGAAATTTTCATAAGCGGGGGCCCACTGACTGCCTAAGAGGGGGCCCGCTCCAGTCATGCTTCAGTGATTCCCTATATAATCAACCAAATTTTTTCCCCAAAAGGGGGGGCCCGGGCCCCCTGAAAAACCCTCTAAATCTGCCTCTGACGAATACATATAAAGTTTGTAAGAGCATCATTACGAAAAGGGCTTAAAACAACAGACAATTTCGTACAAGGTCAACTTTGCATTAATAAATTTCAATCTTAGTTTTATGGTATTCCACCAGAGCTTGAACAAAAATACCGAGCTCCAAGGAAAATTCAAAACGGAAAGTCCCTTATCAAATGACAAAATCAAAAGCTCAAATACATCTAACGAGTGGAAAACAACTGTCGTATTCCTGACTTGGTAGATACATTTCCTTTTTGTAACATATTTTTATGACGACGCTTTGTTCAATTTTTATTTGAGTGCTTCTGTGAACTTAACTTTAATGTCTCCAAGAAGAATTTTTTCTTATCATTACCAAAATAAAAAAGGATGGCATAATTGACATTTTACATTAAAGCTTCAACCTATTTTAAAATAAAAGAATTATAAAAGTTGATAGTATCGACTCATCAATAAATATGTGTGAAATTATTTTTATTATGATCTAGAAAAAAGAATTCACTGTCTTTTTATATATAAGTTCTAGCAAACGCTCATCCTGTCTGTAATAAAAGAGAGTTACGTCTTTATTGTTTGTGCATGTGGTCTAGGAATAGTGTGCTCGCCTCGAGTGCGGCAGAAACCTCTACCGGGTTAAACCAAAAACTTGACATTTGCTGTTTCTATGATTAGCACGCGGTATATAAGTAAGAGCAAAGACTTGGAGTCAGTATAATGTGTCCAGGTAGGGTGTCATGTCTTCCTACGGACGTTTAAAAATCTGGCTTAGTGTGTCGACCTGGTTCAAAGCAGGGTTAATATTGATATTGTATTAAAGGGGCATTACCTACGAGATAAAAAAAAAAATAAAATATAAATTTTTTGTTCAATCATTAATGAAAGTGAAATAGTGAAATAATGATTCGCTTTTAGCAGGCAGTTTATTTCAATTTGCAAGTAAATAATTCGACCTCATTGAATCCGTATTCATATGATCTTCAATTTAACCCCTTACCTAGAGATTGGTTACGCATGTTTTAGGCATGTTCAGCCATTAAAAGGAAAAAAATGTCAACATTGAAAGTGAATCCAAGGTGAACTATTTCGTTGACGGATTCGATCCACAAAAATCATTCTTATACAGGTAAAACGATGATTAACTTATTTTTGTAACCTCTAACATGAAATTAAACAGACCTAGAAAATCAAATTGCACGTGGTCGCAATCTATTTATATGTATGTTTATGTTTATATCGTGTTATGTGACCGTCGGCAGTCTTCGGAGGTCATCTCGATATTTAATTTATTTATTTTATGTATTTTTAACGCCACTTTTAAGCACCGCTTTTGGGCTATGTCGTGGCGGCCAGTTTTTATTGGTGGAGGAAGCCGGAGTGCCCGGAGAAAACCACCGACCTTCGATAGGAAAACTGACATTCCTAGTCAATTAAGATTGAGTCGAGTGCACCCGCACGAGCGGGGTTCAAACTCACAACCTCAGTGTTGACTGGCTAGTGATTACAGTAGTAAGTACTTAGACCACTTGGCCACCGAGGCCCTCGATGGTTAATTAGATGGCGTCTAGACTAAAATACACACGAAATGTTGATATATATTATCGAGTCTATGCATTGGTAATTGTTTATATCAGACTTATTGTAATTTGGATATACGTTTTAGTATGTTATGAATTAAATATTAGAATTTGAGTAAAATCGGTGAACATGAATTTGACAGCTAATGCCCCTTTAACATGTTCTCGTTCTTAATATTCATTTAAATCGCCGCTGGACGTTAACAGCCATCCATAATCATTATCGAGTGTTAATTCAAAAAGTTCGAGATAAATTCATGCATATCATGTATCCTAAGTAGTGTCAAGTTAACCAGATTCCGTTGTTCAATGTTTGTAGATTGTCTTTTAAAATATTACAGTTAAAGTTTTGCAAAGGAGAAGGTCCGGTAATGGGCTTATTTTGGCTTAAAATTTGAAGTACATCTAATGAAAGATTTTTGACATTTATTTAAATACTTAAGTGTCTTCTTCAGTCGATTCAATTGGTTTTTGTAAAAGGTTTGAACTGATTTGGTCATTAAAGACACCTTAATTCAATATTGAATATGAAAAGTCTATCAAATATGCTACAAAACGTCACTTTTCAGATGGTTTTTGTCTAAAATGGAAGTGGCCGCATTCGTGTCCAGTTGCAACCTTTATATATGTATATATGTTATGTATCATCATCAAATACAACATGTATTTAAATATTAAGACTGAACACAAGTGCGGCCACTTCCATTTTAGAGAAAAACCGTTTAATTAACACGTGCTAAAATTGTGAAGATCTCAGTAATTTTGCATGAAGTAATGATGCTACTAACTGATGCATGTGCAGTGTAATGTCAAAAACAGCCGATATTTTTAGAACAAAAGTATTCTTCTTTCCAATAAATAGTTTAAAGTTTAGATTTTAACAAATTTTGGAAATGCTATATTTTGGGGCCAAAACGGGTCTTACCGCGCCTACTCCTTTGTTTTTATTGCATTCTTTTGTGACTATTCTGTTAATCAATAACAAATTTGCTATATTCTGTTAATCAATAACAAATTTGCAAATGCATTGATCATTGTCCTTTGACGTATATGGAAGTTATTGCCCTATGACGTATTTACCCATTTTTGGCGCTTTTGGGGAAAACAATAGTATATAGAGAGAAACTGTAAGTAGCAAAACCGATCAGAATATATATAATAAGATCTACAAATAAATCATAATAACCGTTACTAGATAAAGGGAACATTTATACAGATGATTACAATGATCAGCAAGACAGGATCTACTCATGAGAAAATGGGCGAAATCGTCAGTCCATGATATCCTTGGACCAATTTTAATGTTTTTACCTAATATCTGTTAAACTATGATAGATAGACTGGATCTTTGAACAGCAAAAATTATCAACAACACAAGATCTACAAACAAGTCAATACGATTGAAATCGGCAAGATTTTGGCCCAATAAGTTTCCAATAAACACAAAATTAATTTCTCGTTTCATTGTATCACGTCTATGCCGAAATACCAGGTGAGCGATTTTGGCTCCTTGGAGCCTTTAGTTTCTGTTATTCTTTGTTTATTCTTATTGTTAATGACGTTTTAAGTGGCAAGATTTTGGTTATATTCTGCTGATAAGTTTACCACTTATTGTTTGAACTCAGTACAGGACCTTTTCAAGTTTTATGGTTCCAAATTACCCACTGGTAATATATTTATGTACGTGGCGGAAGAATTTTATCGTATGATAATTCTATTAACATAACAATAGAATTGTAACTGGTTTTATGAACCTGAGTGTATTTAAATACGGTGGACTCGATTTGAAATTATCGATAAGGGCGTTGACCATTCGCATGTACACACGTAGTTTTTGTTAGTTATACCTGTATTGCCGTAGACTTACGTTGACAATGTCTGATATGGAGGAGGAAACCTTAGATTTAGCGAGTGAACAAGGTACGTCTACTAGAAATACGCATGAAATGTCTAATGCAGACTTATTTTCACTTCTCAAGACATATATGGACACTAGACTGTCGGGTATTGAAACACCTTTCACAGATACTACGCATACTTTGGAGAAAAAGGTTAAAAAGGCTGAAAATTCATTCAAATTCAAGGGTCATCAGGTCCAGTACGAGCTGAACGTAGATTTACAGGATTTGGTTCAGAGGGCGTTGGATTATCTAGGGAGAAACAAGTCGGATAAAGCGGTTACTATTCTGAATGAGGCTCTTAACACGCTAAAGAAAAGAAACAAGCTCATAAGAATTGCTGATAAGTCGGAGGGAGGTTGGAAGACCGTACAAGAATATTTGTCCGATGATTTAGCCAGCGACTCCGAGGACGAAAAGAAGATAAGGGCAGCTGATACCAGGGCGGTGAAAAAGTTAAAGTCCGTAAAATCCGCAGACAAGAAGCAGAACGTAAGAAAAGACCAGCTGAAGCTTCCGGTTCTACATCGCAGACAGCTCATAATGCAATTCCAGTTTCTGTCAGCATGCCGCCCTTTCAGGAGCAGACCTGGTTACGGAAACCAGGTCAAAAGGTCCAGGAAGGAGATATGTGTTTCAGGTGTGGATTATTTGGACATTGGGCATCCGACTGCAAAAAGACACCAAGACTGGATTTGGAGCTCCCAGAGGAACTTCGTAAGGATTTCAGCGCTCATACGGACACTTTACAGGTACAAGATGTTTATGAATCTTATTTTGAATATGAAAAGGGTTGTTCAGATATTTTTGTTAAAGACAGGCTGAAAAATTCTGTAAACTTTTGGAAAAGTATTAATGCT
The DNA here is from genome assembly GCA_017311375.1 of Mytilus coruscus. NCBI lineage: Eukaryota > Metazoa > Mollusca > Bivalvia > Mytilida > Mytilidae > Mytilus > Mytilus coruscus. The sequence continues at coordinate 44,383,942 of CM029604.1, read as the reverse complement.
TCTAGTTTTATTGTTGATATTATTGAAAATGGTTACAGAATACCTTTGTTAAAAGAGCCTGAAAATATGTATTCTAAAATAATAAATCTGCGTTAGAGCATTCAGATTTTGTTTCAAGTGCAATTAAAGAGCTTGTATCGGGCGGTTTAGTAAAACTTGTATCAATTATGCCACATGTTGTTAACCCTTTAACTGTTTCAGTTAACGGTAAAGGTAAACACAGATTGATTTTAGATTTAAGACACGTAAATAAACAAGTGATTGTAAACAAAGTCAAATTCGAAGATTGGAAAACTTTATCACAATATGTTACTTTGAATTGTTACGGATATGTCTTTGATTTGAAGTCGGGGTATCATCACTTAAACATTTTGAACAACATCAAAAGTATTTAGGGTTTTCGTGGAAAGGAGAATTTTATGTTTTACTGTGTTGCCATTTGGTTTAAGTTCCAGCGGGTATATATTTACTAAAACTGTGAGACAATTGGTAAAGCACTGGCGTAAATCTAGCATAAAGGTAGCTGTTTATTTAGATGATGGTTTTGGGGTCGAAGTTAGTTATGAACTATGTGAAAAGCACGCTCGGAGAATCAAAGCAGACTTGATTGCTTCTGGTTTTGTGTCAAACAAAGACAAGTGTGTATGGTTACCTTCACAGCACGTTGAGTGGTTAGGTTTTCATGGAATTTAATTTCTTGCAAATTGCAAATTCCTCAAAGAAAAATAGATGATATCTTGAATTTGGTAGCTTTTATACTAAATTCTAGTTACAGGGTAAAGGTACGACAGTTGGCCAAAATCTGTGGTAAGTTAATTGCTTTAACACCAGCAGTAGGTAATGTTACCCAGATCATGACAAGAAACATTTTTCAGTCATTAATATAAGAGACTATTGGGATCAATATGTAAACATCGGCAAGTATCCTGATTGTATCAATGAGCTTATTTTCTGAGAGATAATTTGCCTTTATTAAAGGCGGTTGATCTGGTAAAGAACATTTCAAATTTTCATGTTTTCACAGACGCTAGCGATACGGGCGCTGCTGGTTTCATACAAAATTCAACAAAATTTTGCACAAAATGTGGTTAGAAACTGAGCGAGGTAGGAGTTCTACTTGGCGAGAAGTAAAAGCAATTCAGTTATGTGTCAGTGCCTTTTCAAAACTCTTACAAAATAGTATCGTGACTTTTCACACAGATAACAAGAATGCTGTTAGCATCATAAATAAAGGTAGCAAAGTACAAGAGTTACAACAGTTGTCCTTAGAAATTTATAGGTGCTGTTTACTTGAAAACATTACATTACACATTATCTGGTTACCCAGAAAAGAGAACGAGCAGGCTGATTTATTAAGTCGGATTATAGATATTGATGACTGGGGTATTTCTCCAGAGTACTTTCAGTTTTTAGACGACCTCTGGGGTCCTCATACCTTCGATAGGTTTGCTAATATGGACAATAACAAAGTAGATAAATTTAGTTCGTTGTACTGGAACCCTGGTTCCTCAGCAGTAGACGCTTTCTCGTGCCACTGGGCACAAGAAAACAATCTTTTAGTACCACCTGTGTCTTTAGTTTGTAAGTGCATAAACCACTTGGTTAGATGCAAAGCAGAGGGAACACTGGTAGTTCCGAGTTGGCCGTCGTCTCCTTACTGGCCATTAATTTTTGATGAAAATGCAGAATACAGATCTTACGTGTTAGACGTGCTTGAATTTAACGATGTAGACAGAATTTTAGTTTCTGGAAACAATTTAAATTCTATTTTTGCGAACGGAAAATTTAATGGTAGAATTTTAGCTGTTCGTTTGAAAGCTACTGATTGATATTTGTGATAACTTTTTATTATTTTTTGCAGATTTCACTTACTGGAGGTTTTCTATTCAGAGATGTTGGCTTACAGAAGCTGAATGGTGTATATAGTGTGTCACTTGACGATAGTTTTGGGGCCACTTGGCCTGTAGATACCACTGGGTATAGTTTTGGTCACTGGACCTGTATTTTTTTTGTTGGTTGTATGCTGAGCAGTTACGCATATTTCAAGGTAAATATTTATTTAATTTATAATTATTTTACAGAAAATATTTTCAACGGGATTTTGGAAAATGACACACAAGTAAAGCACACAGAACTTAAGATTTTGTTCAGAAAATGAAGAATTCGGTTATTGACTCTAAAGCCAGAAATACAACTGTTAAATATGCATACAGTTTTAAGCGTTTTGTAGTGTGGTCTGAAAAGTATACAGAAATCAAGTCTGTCCTTCCTGCCAATGAAATTTATGTCAGTTTATATCTTCAATATCTAATGCAAAGTGCTAAACACTACAGTACTATAGAAGCTGCATGTTATGCTATAAAGTGGGCTCACAGTTTAGCTGGGTTTGAAGACCCATGCGCCTCGGATATAGTTAAATGTATTGTGGAGGCATCTAAAAGAAAGCTTAATAGGCCTATTCAGAAAAAGAACCGATGAATGCAAACATCATGCTCAGTCTTTTAAGAAATTTGGCGGTACAAATAGTTCGTTAAAAATCTTAGATTGTTAGCAATGTGTTTTCTGGCTTATTCAGGATTTTAAGGTACAGTGAATTATGCCAGATTAAAGCTAAGAACATTACATTCGGAGACGATCATATTGATATCTATATTGAAAGTAGCAAAACCGATTGTTATAGAAAAGGAAAAACGTTTTGATAGCTAAACTTGACCAAGCACACTGTCCTGTTAAAATTTTAAGTGATTATTTAGATAAAGCTAAAATAGACAGGTCCTCAGATGATTTTGTGTTCAGAGCTTTATCGTATTGTAAAAGTACAAACAACTGTAAGCTGAGAAAAAGAATATACAACTATCTTATACTAGGACTAGAGAGATTGTAAAAGGGCTCTATCGGAAATAGGTTTAAACGCAAGAATTTTTGGTACACATAGTTTTAGGGCAGGAGGTTGCTCAGCCGCTAGTAACTCTGGCGTCTCGGACAGATTATTAAAGATTCACGGAAGGTGGAAATCTGATATTGCGAAAGACAGTTACATAAGCGACAATTTGAAAAAACGCTTATTAGTTTCAAAATCTTTAGGTTTATAAGATTTATTACTGCAATTTCTTTCTTTGTACAATCAAGAATGGTCTTCGTGCCTGACAAGTTCTAAAACTAGTGTTTTAGTTATTTCTATTATGAATGAGATAAGAAACAGATTGGGCCGAGGTATATAGAAATTATATAGTCTAGTATATAAATAATTTATGTTCGTTTGAACGAAGAGAATTTAGAAAATAAATATATTTATGTACGTGGCGGAAGAATTTTATCGTATGATAATTCTATTAATATAACAATAGAATTGTAACTGGTTTTATGAACCTGAGTGTATTTAAATACGGTGGACTCGATTTGAAATTATCGATAAGGGCGTTGACCATTCGCATGTACACACGTAGTTTTTGTTAGTTATACCTGTATTGCCGTAGACTTACGTTGACAATGTCTGATATGGAGGAGGAAACCTTAGATTTAGCGAGTGAACAAGGTACGTCTACTAGAAATACGCATGAAATGTCTAATGCAGACTTATTTTCACTTCTCAAGACATATATGGACACTAGACTGTCGGGTATTGAAACATCTTTCACAGATACTACGCATACTTTGGAGAAAAAGGTTAAAAAGGCTGAAAATTCATTCAAATTCAAGGGTCATCAGGTCCAGTACGAGCTGAACGTAGATTTACAGGATTTGGTTCAGAGGGCGTTGGATTATCTAGGGAGAAACAAGTCGGATAAAGCGGTTACTATTCTGAATGAGGCTCTTAACACGCTAAAGAAAAGAAACAAGCTCATAAGAATTGCTGATAAGTCGGAGGGAGGTTGGAAGACCGTACAAGAATATTTGTCCGATGATTTAGCCAGCGACTCCGAGGACGAAAAGAAGATAAGGGCAGCTGATACCAGGGCGGTGAAAAAGTTAAAGTCCGTAAAATCCGCAGACAAGAAGCAGAACGTAAGAAAAGACCAGCTGAAGCTTCCGGTTCTACATCGCAGACAGCTCATAATGCAATTCCAGTTTCTGTCAGCATGCCGCCCTTTCAGGAGCAGACCTGGTTACGGAAACCAGGTCAAAAGGTCCAGGGAAGGAGATATGTGTTTCAGGTGTGGATTATTTGGACATTGGGCATCCGACTGCAAAAAGACACCAAGACTGGATTTGGAGCTCCCAGAGGAACTTCGTAAGGATTTCAGCGCTCATACGGACACTTTACAAGATCGAGAATGGTCTTCGTGCCTGACAAGTTCTAAAACTAGTGTTTTAGTTATTTCTATTATGAATGAGATAAGAAACAGATTGGGCCGAGGTATATAGAAATTATATAGTCTAGTATATAAATAATTTATGTTCGTTTGAACGAAGAGAATTTAGAAAATAAATATATTTATGTACGTGGCGGAAGAATTTTATCGTATGATAATTCTATTAACATAACAATAGAATTGTAACTGGTTTTATGAACCTGAGTGTATTTAAATACGGTGGACTCGATTTGAAATTATCGATAAGGGCGTTGACCATTCGCATGTACACACGTAGTTTTGTTAGTTATACCTGTATTGCCGTAGACTTACGTTGACAATGTCTGATATGGAGGAGGAAACCTTAGATTTAGCGAGTGAACAAGGTACGTCTACTAGAAATACGCATGAAATGTCTAATGCAGACTTATTTTCACTTCTCAAGACATATATGGACACTAGACTGTCGGGTATTGAAACACCTTTCACAGATACTACGCATACTTTGGAGAAAAAGGTTAAAAGGCTGAAAATTCATTCAAATTCAAGGGTCATCAGGTCCAGTACGAGCTGAACGTAGATTTACAGGATTTGGTTCAGAGGGCGTTGGATTATCTAGGAGAAACAAGTCGGATAAAGCGGTTACTATTCTGAATGAGGCTCTTAACACGCTAAAGAAAAGAAACAAGCTCATAAGAATTGCTGATAAGTCGGAGGGAGGTTGGAAGACCGTACAAGAATATTTGTCCGATGATTTAGCCAGCGACTCCGAGGACGAAAAGAAGATAAGGGCAGCTGATACCAGGGCGGTGAAAAGTTAAAGTCCGTAAAATCCGCAGACAAGAAGCAGAACGTAAGAAAAGACCAGCTGAAGCTTCCGGTTCTACATCGCAGACAGCTCATAATGCAATTCCAGTTTCTGTCAGCATGCCGCCCTTTCAGGAGCAGACCTGGTTACGGAAACCAGGTCAAAAGGTCCAGGAAGGAGATATGTGTTTCAGGTGTGGATTATTTGGACATTGGGCATCCGACTGCAAAAAGACACCAAGACTGGATTTGGAGCTCCCAGAGGAACTTCGTAAGGATTTCAGCGCTCATACGGACACTTTACAAGATCGAGAATGGTCTTCGTGCTGACAAGTTCTAAAACTAGTGTTTTAGTTATTTCTATTATGAATGAGATAAGAAACAGATTGGGCCGAGGTATATAGAAATTATATAGTCTAGTATATAAATAATTTATGTTCGTTTGAACGAAGAGAATTTAGAAAATAAATATATTTATGTACGTGGCGGAAGAATTTTATCGTATGATAATTCTATTAACATAACAATAGAATTGTAACTGGTTTTATGAACCTGAGTGTATTTAAATACGGTGGACTCGATTTGAAATTATCGATAAGGGCGTTGACCATTCGCATGTACACACGTAGTTTTTGTTAGTTATACCTGTATTGCCGTAGACTTACGTTGACAATGTCTGATATGGAGGAGGAAACCTTAGATTTAGCGAGTGAACAAGGTACGTCTACTAGAAATACGCATGAAATGTCTAATGCAGACTTATTTTCACTTCTCAAGACATATATGGACACTAGACTGTCGGGTATTGAAACACCTTTCACAGATACTACGCATACTTTGGAGAAAAAGGTTAAAAGGCTGAAAATTCATTCAAATTCAAGGGTCATCAGGTCCAGTACGAGCTGAACGTAGATTTACAGGATTTGGTTCAGAGGGCGTTGGATTATCTAGGAGAAACAAGTCGGATAAAGCGGTTACTATTCTGAATGAGGCTCTTAACACGCTAAAGAAAAGAAACAAGCTCATAAGAATTGCTGATAAGTCGGAGGGAGGTTGGAAGACCGTACAAGAATATTTGTCCGATGATTTAGCCAGCGACTCCGAGGACGAAAAGAAGATAAGGGCAGCTGATACCAGGGCGGTGAAAAAGTTAAAGTCCGTAAAATCCGCAGACAAGAAGCAGAACGTAAGAAAAGACCAGCTGAAGCTTCCGGTTCTACATCGCAGACAGCTCATAATGCAATTCCAGTTTCTGTCAGCATGCCGCCCTTTCAGGAGCAGACCTGGTTACGGAAACCAGGTCAAAAGGTCCAGGGAAGGAGATATGTGTTTCAGGTGTGGATTATTTGGACATTGGGCATCCGACTGCAAAAAAGACACCAAGACTGGATTTGGAGCTCCCAGAGGAACTTCGTAAGGATTTCAGCGCTCATACGGACACTTTACAGGTACAAGATGTTTATGAATCTTATTTTGAATATGAAAAGGGTTGTTCAGATATTTTTGTTAAAGACAGGCTGAAAAATTCTGTAAACTTTGGAAAAGTATTAATGCTTCTAGTTTTATTGTTGATATTATTGAAAATGGTTACAGAATACCTTTGTTAAAAGAGCCTGAAAATATGTATTCTAAAAATAATAAATCTGCGTTAGAGCATTCAGATTTTGTTTCAAGTGCAATTAAAGAGCTTGTATCGGGCGGTTTAGTAAAACTTGTATCAATTATGCCACATGTTGTTAACCCTTTAACTGTTTCAGTTAACGGTAAAGGTAAACACAGATTGATTTTAGATTTAAGACACGTAAATAAACAAGTGATTGTAAACAAAGTCAAATTCGAAGATTGGAAAACTTTATCACAATATGTTACTTTGAATTGTTACGGATATGTCTTTGATTTGAAGTCGGGGTATCATCACTTAAACATTTTTGAACAACATCAAAAGTATTTAGGGTTTTCGTGGAAAGGAGAATTTTATGTTTTACTGTGTTGCCATTTGGTTTAAGTTCCAGCGGGTATATATTTACTAAAACTGTGAGACAATTGGTAAAGCACTGGCGTAAATCTAGCATAAAGGTAGCTGTTTATTTAGATGATGGTTTTGGGGTCGAAGTTAGTTATGAACTATGTGAAAAGCACGCTCGGAGAATCAAAGCAGACTTGATTGCTTCTGGTTTTGTGCCAAACAAAGACAAGTGTGTATGGTTACCTTCACAGCACGTTGAGTGGTTAGGTTTTTCATGGAATTTAATTTCTTGCAAATTGCAAATTCCTCAAAGAAAAATAGATGATATCTTGAATTTGGTAGCTTTTATACTAAATTCTAGTTACAGGGTAAAGGTACGACAGTTGGCCAAAATCTGTGGTAAGTTAATTGCTTTAACACCAGCAGTAGGTAATGTTACCCAGATCATGACAAGAAACATTTTTTCAGTCATTAATATAAGAGACTATTGGGATCAATATGTAAACATCGGCAAGTATCCTGATTGTATCAATGAGCTTATTTTCTGGAGAGATAATTTGCCTTTATTAAAGGCGGTTGATCTGGTAAAGAACATTTCAAATTTTCATGTTTTCACAGACGCTAGCGATACGGGCGCTGCTGGTTTCATACAAAATTCAACAAAATTTTGCACAAAATGTGGTTAGAAACTGAGCGAGGTAGGAGTTCTACTTGGCGAGAAGTAAAAGCAATTCAGTTATGTGTCAGTGCCTTTTCAAAACTCTTACAAAATAGTATCGTGACTTTTCACACAGATAACAAGAATGCTGTTAGCATCATAAATAAAGGTAGCAAAGTACAAGAGTTACAACAGTTGTCCTTAGAAATTTATAGGTGCTGTTTACTTGAAAACATTACATTACACATTATCTGGTTACCCAGAAAAGAGAACGAGCAGGCTGATTTATTAAGTCGGATTATAGATATTGATGACTGGGGTATTTCTCCAGAGTACTTTCAGTTTTAGACGACCTCTGGGGTCCTCATACCTTCGATAGGTTTGCTATTATGGACAATAACAAAGTAGATAAATTTAGTTCGTTGTACTGGAACCCTGGTTCCTCAGCAGTAGACGCTTTCTCGTGCCACTGGGCACAAGAAAACAATCTTTAGTACCACCTGTGTCTTTAGTTTGTAAGTGCATAAACCACTTGGTTAGATGCAAAGCAGAGGAACACTGGTAGTTCCGAGTTGGCCGTCGTCTCCTTACTGGCCATTAATTTTGATGAAAATGCAGAATACAGATCTTACGTGTTAGACGTGCTTGAATTTAACGATGTAGACAGAATTTTAGTTTCTGGAAACAATTTAAATTCTATTTTATGAACGGAAAATTTAATGGTAGAATTTTAGCTGTTCGTTTGAAAGCTACTGATTGATATTTGTGATAACTTTTTATTATTTTTTGCAGATTTCACTTACTGGAGGTTTTCTATTCAGAGATGTTGGCTTACAGAAGCTGAATGGTGTATATAGTGTGTCACTTGACGATAGTTTTGGGGCCACTTGGCCTGTAGATACCACTGGGTATAGTTTTGGTCACTGGACCTGTATTTTTTTGTTGGTTGTATGCTGAGCAGTTACGCATATTTCAAGGTAAATATTTATTTAATTTATAATTATTTTACAGAAAATATTTTCAACGGGATTTTGGAAAAATGACACACAAGTAAAGCACACAGAACTTAAGATTTTGTTCAGAAAAATGAAGAATTCGGTTATTGACTCTAAAGCCAGAAATACAACTGTTAAATATGCATACAGTTTTAAGCGTTTTGTAGTGTGGTCTGAAAAGTATACAGAAATCAAGTCTGTCCTTCCTGCCAATGAAATTTATGTCAGTTTATATCTTCAATATCTAATGCAAAGTGCTAAACACTACAGTACTATAGAAGCTGCATGTTATGCTATAAAGTGGGCTCACAGTTTAGCTGGGTTTGAAGACCCATGCGCCTCGGATATAGTTAAATGTATTGTGGAGGCATCTAAAAGAAAGCTTAATAGGCCTATTCAGAAAAAGAACCGATGAATGCAAACATCATGCTCAGTCTTTTAAGAAATTTGGCGGTACAAATAGTTCGTTAAAAATCTTAGATTGTTAGCAATGTGTTTTCTGGCTTATTCAGGATTTTTAAGGTACAGTGAATTATGCCAGATTAAAGCTAAGAACATTACATTCGGAGACGATCATATTGATATCTATATTGAAAGTAGCAAAACCGATTGTTATAGAAAAGGAAAAACGTTTTGATAGCTAAACTTGACCAAGCACACTGTCCTGTTAAAATTTTAAGTGATTATTTAGATAAAGCTAAAATAGACAGGTCCTCAGATGATTTTGTGTTCAGAGCTTTATCGTATTGTAAAAGTACAAACAACTGTAAGCTGAGAAAAAGAATATACAACTATCTTATACTAGGACTAGAGATTGTAAAGGGGCTCTATCGGAAATAGGTTTAAACGCAAGAATTTTGGTACACATAGTTTTAGGGCAGGAGGTTGCTCAGCCGCTAGTAACTCTGGCGTCTCGGACAGATTATTAAAGATTCACGGAAGGTGGAAATCTGATATTGCGAAAGACAGTTACATAAGCGACAATTTGAAAAACGCTTATTAGTTTCAAAATCTTTAGGTTTATAAGATTTATTACTGCAATTTCTTTCTTTGTACAATCGAGAATGGTCTTCGTGCCTGACAAGTTCTAAAACTAGTGTTTTAGTTATTTCTATTATGAATGAGATAAGAAACAGATTGGGCCGAGGTATATAGAAATTATATAGTCTAGTATATAAATAATTTATGTTCGTTTGAACGAAGAGAATTTAGAAAATAAATATATTTATGTACGTGGCGGAAGAATTTTATCGTATGATAATTCTATTAATATAACAATAGAATTGTAACTGGTTTTATGAACCTGAGTGTATTTAAATACGGTGGACTGATTTGAAATTATCGATAAGGGCGTTGACCATTCGCATGTACACACGTAGTTTTTGTTAGTTATACCTGTATTGCCGTAGACTTACGTTGACAATGTCTGATATGGAGGAGGAAACCTTAGATTTAGCGAGTGAACAAGGTACGTCTACTAGAAATACGCATGAAATGTCTAATGCAGACTTATTTTCACTTCTCAAGACATATATGGACACTAGACTGTCGGGTATTGAAACATCTTTCACAGATACTACGCATACTTTGGAGAAAAAGGTTAAAAGGCTGAAAATTCATTCAAATTCAAGGGTCATCAGGTCCAGTACGAGCTGAACGTAGATTTACAGGATTTGGTTCAGAGGGCGTTGGATTATCTAGGAGAAACAAGTCGGATAAAGCGGTTACTATTCTGAATGAGGCTCTTAACACGCTAAAGAAAAGAAACAAGCTCATAAGAATTGCTGATAAGTCGGAGGGAGGTTGGAAGACCGTACAAGAATATTTGTCCGATGATTTAGCCAGCGACTCCGAGGACGAAAAAGATAAGGGCAGCTGATACCAGGGCGGTGAAAAGTTAAAGTCCGTAAAATCCGCAGACAAGAAGCAGAACGTAAGAAAAAGACCAGCTGAAGCTTCCGGTTCTACATCGCAGACAGCTCATAATGCAATTCCAGTTTCTGTCAGCATGCCGCCCTTTCAGGAGCAGACCTGGTTACGGAAACCAGGTCAAAAGGTCCAGGGAAGGAGATATGTGTTTCAGGTGTGGATTATTTGGACATTGGGCATCCGACTGCAAAAAGACACCAAGACTGGATTTGAGCTCCCAGAGGAACTTCGTAAGGATTTCAGCGCTCATACGGACACTTTACAAGATCGAGAATGGTCTTCGTGCCTGACAAGTTCTAAAACTAGTGTTTTAGTTATTTCTATTATGAATGAGATAAGAAACAGATTGGGCCGAGGTATATAGAAATTATATAGTCTAGTATATAAATAATTTATGTTCGTTTGAACGAAGAGAATTTAGAAAATAAATATATTTATGTACGTGGCGGAAGAATTTTATCGTATGATAATTCTATTAACATAACAATAGAATTGTAACTGGTTTTATGAACCTGAGTGTATTTAAATACGGTGGACTCGATTTGAAATTATCGATAAGGGCGTTGACCATTGGCATGTACACACGTAGTTTTTGTTAGTTATACCTGTATTGCCGTAGACTTACGTTGACAATGTCTGATATGGAGGAGGAAACCTTAGATTTAGCGAGTGAACAAGGTACGTCTACTAGAAATACGCATGAAATGTCTAATGCAGACTTATTTTCACTTCTCAAGACATATATGGACACTAGACTGTCGGGTATTGAAACACCTTTCACAGATACTACGCATACTTTGGAGAAAAGGTTAAAAAGGCTGAAAATTCATTCAAATTCAAGGGTCATCAGGTCCAGTACGAGCTGAACGTAGATTTACAGGATTTGGTTCAGAGGGCGTTGGATTATCTAGGAGAAACAAGTCGGATAAAGCGGTTACTATTCTGAATGAGGCTCTTAACACGCTAAAGAAAAGAAACAAGCTCATAAGAATTGCTGATAAGTCGGAGAGAGGTTGGAAGACCGTACAAGAATATTTGTCCGATGATTTAGCCAGCGACTCCGAGGACGAAAAGAAGATAAGGGCAGCTGATACCAGGGCGGTGAAAAGTTAAAGTCCGTAAAATCCGTAGACAAGAAGCAGAACGTAAGAAAAGACCAGCTGAAGCTTCCGGTTCTACATCGCAGACAGCTCATAATGCAATTCCAGTTTCTGTCAGCATGCCGCCCTTTCAGGAGCAGACCTGGTTACGGAAACCAGGTCAAAAGGTCCAGGAAGGAGATATGTGTTTCAGGTGTGGATTATTTGGACATTGGGCATCCGACTGCAAAAAGACACCAAGACTGGATTTGAGCTCCCAGAGGAACTTCGTAAGGATTTCAGCGCTCATACGGACACTTTACAGGTACAAGATGTTTATGAATCTTATTTTGAATATGAAAAGGGTTGTTCAGATATTTTTGTTAAAGACAGGCTGAAAAATTCTGTAAACTTTTGGAAAAGTATTAATGCTTCTAGTTTTATTGTTGATATTATTGAAAATGGTTACAGAATACCTTTGTTAAAAGAGCCTGAAAATATGTATTCTAAAATAATAAATCTGCGTTAGAGCATTCAGATTTTGTTTCAAGTGCAATTAAAGAGCTTGTATCGGGCGGTTTAGTAAAACTTGTATCAATTATGCCACATGTTGTTAACCCTTTAACTGTTTCAGTTAACGGTAAAGGTAAACACAGATTGATTTTAGATTTAAGACACGTAAATAAACAAGTGATTGTAAACAAAGTCAAATTCGAAGATTGGAAAACTTTATCACAATATGTTACTTTGAATTGTTACGGATATGTCTTTGATTTGAAGTCGGGGTATCATCACTTAAACATTTTGAACAACATCAAAAGTATTTAGGGTTTTCGTGGAAAGGAGAATTTTATGTTTTTACTGTGTTGCCATTTGGTTTAAGTTCCAGCGGGTATATATTTACTAAAACTGTGAGACAATTGGTAAAGCACTGGCGTAAATCTAGCATAAAGGTAGCTGTTTATTTAGATGATGGTTTTGGGGTCGAAGTTAGTTATGAACTATGTGAAAAGCACGCTCGGAGAATCAAAGCAGACTTGATTGCTTCTGGTTTTGTGCCAAACAAAGACAAGTGTGTATGGTTACCTTCACAGCACGTTGAGTGGTTAGGTTTTCATGGAATTTAATTTCTTGCAAATTGCAAATTCCTCAAAGAAAATAGATGATATCTTGAATTTGGTAGCTTTTATACTAAATTCTAGTTACAGGGTAAAGGTACGACAGTTGGCCAAAATCTGTGGTAAGTTAATTGCTTTAACACCAGCAGTAGGTAATGTTACCCAGATCATGACAAGAAACATTTTTCAGTCATTAATATAAGAGACTATTGGGATCAATATGTAAACATCGGCAAGTATCCTGATTGTATCAATGAGCTTATTTTCTGAGAGATAATTTGCCTTTATTAAAGGCGGTTGATCTGGTAAAGAACATTTCAAATTTTCATGTTTTCACAGACGCTAGCGATACGGGCGCTGCTGGTTTCATACAAAATTCAACAAAAATTTTGCACAAAATGTGGTTAGAAACTGAGCGAGGTAGGAGTTCTACTTGGCGAGAAGTAAAAGCAATTCAGTTATGTGTCAGTGCCTTTTCAAAACTCTTACAAAATAGTATCGTGACTTTTCACACAGATAACAAGAATGCTGTTAGCATCATAAATAAAGGTAGCAAAGTACAAGAGTTACAACAGTTGTCCTTAGAAATTTATAGGTGCTGTTTACTTGAAAACATTACATTGCACATTATCTGGTTACCCAGAAAAGAGAACGAGCAGGCTGATTTATTAAGTCGGATTATAGATATTGATATCAATAAACCAATATATAACGACCACCCTTGGGACTAAGAAATAGTGGCCTTATAAGAGAGGTGACTTTTGAATTAAAGTTCAAAATGTAAAATTTTCAATGGAACACGATGAGGGTGACCTGACAAGATAGGTATTCTCTTAATAGAGGTGACCTCTATAGCTGTTTTGACTGTATCATCATTTATAAATAAGAAGATGTGGTATGAGTGCCAATGAGACAACTCTCCATCCAAGTCACAATGTATAAAAAGTTAACATTATAGGTCAAAGTAGGGCCGTCAACATCCTTTGTATGTTTGCAAAGCATTTGACACTGTCATTCATAAAAGTATTGCGCCAGAAAAATTTTTTTTTTGGACATTATTGGCATAAATCCATCAATGAAATAACTATCCCAAGACAAAGTTTGCAATGGAGTGAATTGATTTAGGTTTACTGTATTAACGAAGTCTAAAAGTTTTATGTAGCAAAAATGCATACCTTTCCTGTTTTCTTATTTCATTTATATATATATTTTATTTCCTATTATGCATAACAAATAAGGTCAGACACAAGTTTACTGTCCTAAACAGATTTGTGTTATATAATATGAAACAATTACAGTTTTGTACAAAAGTTAAATGATAAAATATGTAACAGATCTCCAAAAACAATCGCAGTTGCTTATTTTTTTTAATATCTTTACAACTTAACTGTACGGCAAGACGGACAGTGGCGGATCTAGAAATTTTCATAAGCGGGGGCCCACTGACTGCCTAAGAGGGGGCCCGCTCCAGTCATGCTTCAGTGATTCCTTATATAATCAACCAAATTTTTTCTCAAAAGGGGCCCTGGCCCCTGAAAAACCCTCTAAATCTGCCTCTGACGAATACATATAAAGTTTGTAAGAGCATCATTACGAAAAGGGCTTAAAACAACAGACAATTTCGTACAAGGTCAACTTTGCATTAATAAGTTTCAATCTAAGTTTTATGGTATTCCACCAGAGCTTGAACAAAAATACCGAGCTCCAAGGAAAATTCAAAACGGAAAGTCCCTTATCAAATGACAAAATCAAAAGCTCAAATACATCTAACGAGTGGAAAACAACTGTCGTATTCCTGACTTGGTAGATACATTTCCTTTTTGTAACATATTTTTATGACGACGCTTTGTTCAATTTTTATTTGAGTGCTTCTGTGAACTTAACTTTAATGTCTCCAAGAAGAATTTTTCTTATCATTACCAAAATAAAAAGGATGGCATAATTGACATTTTACATTAAAGCTTCAACCTATTTTAAAATAAAAGAATTATAAAAATTGATAGTATCGACTCATCAATAAATATGTGTGAAATTATTTTTATTATGATCTAGAAAAAAGAATTCACTGTCTTTTTATATATAAGTTCTAGCAAACGCTCATCCTGTCTGCAATAAAAGAGCGTTACGTCTTTATTGTTTGTGCATGTGGTCTAGGAGTAGTGTGCTCGCCTCGAGTGCGGCAGAAACCTCTACCGGGTTAAACCAAAAACTTGACATTTGCTGTTTCTATGATTAGCACGCGGTATATAAGTAAGAGCAAAGACTTGGAGTCAGTATAATGTGTCCGGGTAGGGTGTCGTGTCTTCCTACGGAAGTTTAAAAATCTGGCTTAGTGTGTCGACCTGGTTCAAAGCAGGGTTAATATTGATATTGTATTAAAGGGGCATTACCTACGAGAAATAAAAAAAAAACAAAATATAAATTTTTTGTTCAATCATTAATGAAAGTGAAATAGTGAAATAATGATTCGCTTTTAGCAGGCAGTTTATTTCAATTTGCAAGTAAATAATTCGACCTCATTGAATCCGTATTCATATGATCTTCAATTTAACCCCTTACCTAGAGATTGGTTACGCATGTTTTAGGCATGTTCAGCCATTAAAAGAAAAAGAATGTCAACATTGAAAGTGAATCCAAGGTGAACTATTTCGTTGACGGATTCGATCCACAAAAAATCATTCTTATACAGGTAAAAACGATGATTAACTTATTTTTGTAACCTCTAACATGAAATTAAACAGACCTAGAAAAATCAAATTGCACGTGGTCGCAATCTATTTATATGTATGTTTATGTTTATATCGTGTTATGTGACCGTCGGCAGTCTTCGGAGGTCATCTCGATATTTAATTTATTTATTTTATGTATTTTTAACGCCACTTTTAAGCACCGCTTTTGGGCTATGTCGTGGCGGCCAGTTTTTATTGGTGGAGGAAGCCGGAGTGCCCGGAGAAAACCACCGACCTTCGATAGGAAAACTGACATTCCTAGTCAATTAAGATTGGAGTCGAGTGCACCCGCACGAGCGGGGTTCAAACTCACAACCTCAGTGTTGACTGGCTAGTGATTACAGTAGTAAGTACTTAGACCACTTGGCCACCGAGGCCCCTCGATGGTTAATTAGATGGCGTCTAGACTAAAATACACACGAAATGTTGATATATATTATCGAGTCTATGCATTGGTAATTGTTTATATCAGACTTATTGTAATTTGGATATACGTTTTAGTATGTTATGAATTAAATATTAGAATTTGAGTAAAATCGGTGAACATGAATTTGACAGCTAATGCCCTTTAACATGTTCTCGTTCTTAATATTCATTTAAATCGCCGCTGGACGTTAACAGCCATCCATAATCATTATCGAGTGTTAATTCAAAAGTTCGAGATAAATTCATGCATATCATGTATCCTAAGTAGTGTCAAGTTAACCAGATTCCGTTGTTCAATGTTTGTAGATTGTCTTTAAAATATTACAGTTAAAGTTTTGCAAAGGAGAAGGTCCGGTAATGGGCTTATTTTGGCTTAAAATTTGAAGTACATCTAATGAAAGATTTTTGACATTTGTTTAAATACTTAAGTGTCTTCTTCAGTCGATTCAATTGGTTTTTGTAAAAGATTTGAACTGATTTGGTCATTAAAGACACCTTAATTCAATATTGAATATGAAAAGTCTATCAAATATGCTACAAAACGTCACTTTTCAGATGGTTTTTGTCTAAAATGGAAGTGGCCGCATTCGTGTCCAGTTGCAACCTTTATATATGTATATATGTTATGTATCATCATCAAATACAACATGTATTTAAATATTAAGACTGAACACAAGTGCGGCCACTTCCATTTTAGACAAAAACCGTTTAATTAACACGTGCTAAAATTGTGAAGATCTCAGTAATTTTGCATGAAGTAATGATGCTACTAACTGATGCATGTGCAGTGTAATGTCAAAAACAGCCGATATTTTTTAGAACAAAAGTATTCTTCTTTCCAATAAATAGCTTAAAGTTTAGATTTTTAACAAATTTTGGAAATGCTATATTTTGGGGCCAAAAACGGGTCTTACCGCGCCTACTCCTTTGTTTTTATTGCATTCTTTTGTGACTATTCTGTTAATCAATAACAAATTTGCTATATTCTGTTAATCAATAACAAATTTGCAAATGCATTGATCATTGTCCTTTGACGTATATGGAAGTTATTGCCCTATGACGTATTTACCCATTTTTGGCGCTTTTGGGGAAAACAATAGTATATAGAGAGAAACTGTAAGTAGCAAAACCGATCAGAATATATATAATAAGATCTACAAATAAATCATAATAACCGTTACTAGATAAAGGGAACATTTATACAGATGATTACAATGATCAGCAAGACAGGATCTACTCATGAGAAAATGGGCGAAATCGTCAGTCCATGATATCCTTGGACCAATTTTAATGTTTTTACCTAATATCTGTTAAACTATGATAGATAGACTGAATCTTTGAACAGCAAAAATTATCAACAACACAAGATCTACAAACAAGTCAATACGATTGAAATCGGCAAGATTTTGGCCCAATAAGTTTCCAATAAACACAAAATTAATTTCTCGTTTCATTGTATCACGTCTATGCCGAAATACCAGGTGAGCGATTTTGGCTCCTTGGAGCCTTTAGTTTCTGTTATTCTTTGTTTATTCTTATTGTTAATGACGTTTTAAGTGGCAAGATTTTGGTTATATTCTGCTGATAAGTTTACCACTTATTGTTTTGAACTCAGTACAGGACCTTTTCAAGTTTTATGGTTCCAAATTACCCACTGGTATAATATTTATTCATGATTCACATTATTACAATTTCGAATACACACCGTTCAAACAAGACCAATATACAAACACACAAATAGTTTTTTTATATAGACCTCAAGGAATGACTGTGGTACATATGGTCACCTTAACTTCTTTCGTCCAGCAGTAAAACCTATGCCAAAGAGGAAAGTCCTTTTGTCTGTGTGGGATATATGAATACGTCCGATCGGAAGGGGAAAGTTAAGTTTGATGTCTTTTTGCACTTTATGGAACCCTTGCATCAACTTTTAAGGAGTCTCTATGTAGCCTGTTTCACGACATCATTTCCTACTTTTACTGTGGTAGTCGTAATTGACCGTCCTTCATCCTGGTCGTCCATTTTTTACAGCCTCCCGATAAGATTTATTGTTAATTTGTTCTCGTCCCAAATATTCATGAAAAGTTTGCCTTTTGTCTTGAAGCAAACAGCAAACAATCATTAATTACATAGCACTTATGATTATGTAATATAGAACTTCCAACAATAAGTTAAAATTAAGGGTCTCCTGGTACATAAAATATCTGAACAATTACTAGAGAAAACAAGAAATACAAAATGAAGTTTTTAAAGAATGTATGATGGAACTGGTAATTATATCATTGTTTAAAGCACCTTTTCACACCTTGAATTCAGTCAAGTACTGTTTGTTTTTAGATTACTTGATCCAAAGTTATGTTTCGGGAAATCATGTTTTACGTGGGCATAGAAATCCCAAATTGACAACATCATTGTATATCCGAAAAAAAATGGCATAGACAACTGATAAAATCATCATTACAGTAAAAAAAAATTGAAATAAAACACCAACAATAATAGGCACAGTCAATTACTACTTGTTATCAATTGTGATAGAATATTATGTTTTCAATCAAGAGTTCATCCTTAAACTCGCTTTTTACACATTTTTTAGTCCATGTTATGTCAGTTGTCATATTCACAAAAGTACTCGTTAAAATGTGTGTGAAAAGATCTACAAGCTGTCCTATCTCCGTGTTGTTTTCGTTGACTGGGTTCTTTTCAATGTTGGGTATTACTAAGGCAGAT
Organism: Mytilus coruscus; assembly: GCA_017311375.1. Classification (NCBI taxonomy): domain Eukaryota; kingdom Metazoa; phylum Mollusca; class Bivalvia; order Mytilida; family Mytilidae; genus Mytilus; species Mytilus coruscus. Next base: position 44,365,216 of record CM029604.1, on the reverse strand, counting down.
TGTTTCGGTTATTTGTAAACAAAAGATAGTATAATTATCACTTACATTATTAAATGATACAAATAATTTCTTCTCTGCATTAATACATGTCGTTGTTTGATCATACAAGAATAGAAAAAAATGGGAATAATGAAAGCCCTAAAGTAATAGTTCACGTTCTGCAGAAACAGAAAAACACTTATTAACATGAGAAAAATGAAAAATGAGAAGATTCCAAGTGGACATTAGAAAATTCTATTAAAAGATGTAGAAAAAACAGACAACGACTAAAAGAAAAACACGAAGAAAAAAACTATTTACACTATGTACAAAACGCTAGACGGAAAACTAAAGCTAGATCGATATGAACCTCACCAAAACCTAAGAAACTCGGGGCCTCAGGAAGGTAATCACTGCTACTATGTTACTCATGTCGTATTACTCAGTAAAACATGATATAAAGTCATAATTAAATAATTAATGTCATAGTTCTGACTTGGTACATTCTCCAAAGAGAAGAATAACATTAATGGTACCAATTTTACTGCACCAGATGCGCATTTTGACAATTGGTGTCTCTCGAGTGATGAAAGTTATTCAAAAATTTAAGAGCTGATATATTTTACGCTTAATGTACTGTGTGACAATTATTCACCTTCCTTTGAATTGCAATGGAAATGAAAAATTAATTATAAATTGTATGCGTCCGGAGCACTTTTCTGAATTAACTGTCATTAGGAACACTCAAAGCAAAAAAATGTGACTGTCAAGGATGTTGCTCTGTAACCACATAATATTATTTGGTCCGCCTAACAGAAGTTCCACTGGAAACTTTGTTATAAACAATGCCATAATATCTGTTCCTGGTGGTACACATATTCTGTAGTCTTCATTTTGTCAGGAAACAATACTGCAATATTTGTTCCAGAGGAAATAATATTACAGAATATTTCATCTATTTGGAACTTATATTATGAAGGAACTTCTATTTCACGACAGCTCATAGCCAGACAAAACCGGTGATACGTCAGATTTGGTGATTAAATGAGAAAGAGAAAATGGAATAGAACATATCCATAGTCGACGTCCACAAAACTTTGAAAGACTTCAACTTTATCATAAAGTATCTTCCTTGCAAGCAACAAATCGTTTATCATTGAAATCCTGATAGACAACGCAAGCTATTGAAAATCGTATTGATTGGGAGATATGCAATATGCAAGTGATGCTGGAATGTTGCTTCATTAAAATGAAAGTTCACAATTGGAAAATTAGTCATCTGGTTTGTCGTGGATTCAAGTTCCCAGTTGAGCCTTGCTGTCGGCTTTTTAGATATGAAGACCTAGTATTATATGCGGTGTCTTTTATTTCAACTTTAATGGGATAAATGCGATCAACACGACGAATAAGTTAGTGAGAGGACTACATCGGAACGTGAATTTAATGGATGGTGCTAGATTATTTTTTTTTCAAAGCCCCTGTATAGTCTTCCTAATAAAAAAAATTAGACGAGAAGAGGACCACACCTTGTCCCAACAGAAAAAAAAACATGTACACTGAACAAACCAAATATTTTTCAGTGCAATCAAGCAAATCAAGTATTTTAATGGTGTCCGTTACAAGGTACATCTTGCTAGTATCAGGATTTTTTTTTCAAAGTATTATTTGGGAAAAGAAAGGGTACCTTCTGGACGTAAAACAAGCACAAATTATTTCATCATGAAACCGGTATTTGGAAGCCAGATTGATACTGTTGCTTGGTGGGATCGGTTTTGGTTGCATTTTGACCCATTAATTGACAATAAGATGTTGGGTGTGGTCCATTTGAACTATGTTTAAAGCGCGATGATCGCTAAAGTAGTCTAGAATTCAGCACTTTTTTAAACTTGTAAAAGTATACTCTCGTCGTATCTGCTCTGATTGCAAGCAAAACAATCAATCAATGAATCTACTGGATCCAGTAGGATTGAAATAAAAAGTAACTTACCTGGCACTGCCCTATACTTTCTGTTATTCGAAAACAAAAACATTGACATATGTTATATTGCATTCCAATTTGCCTTTCACTGATAACATTACCCATCAATATGATTATTCATCAATGAATCACTTTGTAAATCCAAAGAATACGTAACTGAAAAACATTTTGTACGCTCAGATAAAACCTAGAGAACAGATGAACTGTAAAGGGATTAACATGAGAAAGAATTCTCGGGTAGTATTGATTGAAGTATTTTAAGGTGTCTTGAACGGTTATCAACAGATACATTCAAGATAGATTCATGAAAGCATTCAAATATTAGTATGGCTTTCTCATTTGGTCTAGAATGCTTGTTCCGATGGTGAGATTCCATAATTTCAATCGGAAAACTTCACATCATATTTTTAAATATGTTTAAATATTTCTTTTCTATTGGCCTTTTTGTTATTCAATTTCGTTTTTATATGTATTTTCATTTACAAGCAGTCATAATTGTTTATTCAGAAACTACCACAAGAAAAAAAAAATCGAAAATCTGAATTTTTGTTACGTAAAATATGAGTAAAGTCTATCCTCATGTTGACTCCCTATATAAGATAGCATTTTAATGTTTTACATTGATATATGAAATTTTCATCCATTCCATTAAGATATAATAGTTTAACATAAATTTCATCTTTTGATATATCATTATATTGAATAACTTATTTGTTATGATATTTAAGAAAAAGAGACCCGATTAAAAAAGTCGTACAATTTAAAATATATTCGGCCGCTCAACCCGTTGAGATAGTTAAATCCCAAATTCTAAAATTGGTCAATGGAGACAGTTTTACGGAAAATATAACAATCGAGAGTGAATACATATTGTAGTCAACGGGGTAAAGTGGTAAAATCTGTTTCTCTAATGAAATAATGGAAAAGAGAGACGAAAGATACCAAAGGGACATTCGAATTCATAAGTAGAAAATAAACTGACTACGCCATGGCTAGAAAAGAAAAGACAAACAGACAAACAACAGTACACAAAACAAAACATAGCATGAAAACTGAAGACTGAGCATGCTTTCTGCAATGTTCCGAATGGATATGGCGGGAAATGACACGAGAAAAATTTAATCAACGTGTGGTTTATCAAAACTTATCAAACTGGACAGAAATTAAATGCACTCCGAATTATCAAACTGGACAGAAATTAAATGCACTCCGAATTATCAAACTGGACAGAAATTAAATGCACTCCGAGTTATCAAACTGGACAGAAATTAAATGCACTCCGAATTAGAGAAAGTAATTGATAATTTTTTTTTTATTCCATTAAGCTGTGTTGCTTGATATAGTTAAACGTTTGATTTTACCAGGTTTTCTGTTTTAATTACCTTGGAGTAAAATACATAATAAATGGTCGTTACTATGGACAAAGTTTTGTTGCTAGGGAGAAATTACATTGATTTCTTTTTCAAAAAGGTGCATTCTATAATTTGCTGCTTGTTAAAAAGGTTGAGTTTGAAATATATTTAGATCAAAGCTGTATATTTAACATATTTATTGTGTTTATCACAGAAATTTAACTGGTTGCTAGGCAACAGAATACACGAGATAAACACAAAAAGCCACCATTTTCAGGTCTGTGGTATAGAGTTACAACATGCCAAATCAGATTTAATTTCGGGTGGGGCAAAAAAAATGACCGTGTCGCAGATGCGGATGCAGGATTCCGAAAAAGGGGCCCCCAAACAAGACAATATTTGGGATGGTATATGTAAAAGGTCTGGATTAACCATAAATGTAGCTCCATAATGGGGGCCGGGGACCCCGACACCCCCCCCCTCCCTTTCCTAAATCCGCTTCTGTGTCGCCCCTTGTCCTTTCATAATTGAACAAAATGGATTGCCGGATTCAAGTTGGATTTTAACGATTTATGCGTGTTTTATGTAGTTTGGAAGCCTCTTGTTTTAAATTTTATTGATAAAAGATGTAATTATGATTAGTGATCATTGCTAATTTTCGTAAATTGTGAAAGATTTGAGAAAAATAACGTTTAATTTTGAAATTTTTTATTTTCTTGCTGGTGACCGATGTTCAGGATGGAAATTAAATTGAACAAAAATTGTACATATGGCATATTCCTTTTTCTTCATTTTTCAATGGGAAGCACTTTTGTGAGGGGACTGGTAACTTCCTATACTGTTATCTCCTTAAAATGGAAGCTATTATACAGTATGGTGTCACTGAGTGGTAGTTGAAATACTTGTTGACTCTTCCCCTTTACATCTTTACGATATAAGAACCGATATTTTCATGTGCAAACACATAAAACAACGATAAAATACGTCTATTTAACTCGTTATCTTTTCATTTTTTCATGGTGTCAATCCATAGTATATGGTGGACACAAGGGAAGCATTTATTACAAGGATGCAATCAAAAACGTTTCAGAAGGAAATCAAGACATAAACCTAATATGTAGATGATATTCTTTCGCCAAATAAGTCTAAGTCTGGGTTTTCTTGATTGCAGTTATCAAGCTTAAAGTAAAAGACATAAAAGAAGTTCCAAAGCTCTCAAGTGTGTAGTGCAAAGGTTGGGTCAAATCTTGAACAAAGGAAAGACAAAAGTCAGTATTTGCTTTGTTTTCAATTTGTTTTTCTTCTACAAAATTAAACAAAAACCAGTTATTAATATTCACCGATTTTTTTTCTTTCAGTGTTTACCTATCAGGCCTCATTTTCATTTTTTTAATTTGTAGCAAGAAAACAAGTTCGATGACACCATTTTTTATTTTTATTTTCTTAAAGCATATTATATAAAACCTAAGGGAGCTACCATTTGATTTTTATGGGGGGGCTAGGATGAAAAATTTTGTCCTGCATTTTTTTTAGTTGTAATCTCTGTCCTGCCTTTTATTTTCACTCTATTCGGTCCTGCCTTTTTTATTAGTTTATCCTGACTTTTTACATAAATTGTCATCCTGCCTTTTTTTTTGCCAAGTTGCTCATCCTGCCTTTTTTAACTCAAAACTCCTGTCCTTCCTTTTTTCAAATTTCATCCTAGCCCCATAAAATCAAATGGTAGCTCCTAAGCATCCGAAAACATGATCGAAATAAACACACTTTGGTGGTCTGTGTTATATTTATTGGCTTTTTTTCAGCCTCGGAGCTATTTAGAGCTTGATGTTTTGTTTAGACACTTGTCTATAAATGAAGCTCTTAATATGTTAACCGCTAGAGTTGCTGGGTTGTTGTCGCATTGACGTGTAACCACAATCTACCTTAAGTTTATTAAACTTTCCTTGACATTTAATGCTATTAAAAAAAGCCATTCTTAATGTCATCATAATTATTATGGAATTCCACAAGGTTGTAAAATACTGATTAAACCTTAGTATGTATATTATTATTTGTGTCACGATGGTTAACCAAACTGATTGTTATTATTCTCAGAAAGACTAGCTTCTACTGAATAAAGAGAAACTTTCTATATATATTTACACATATGTCTGGTTTCTGGTTGTAAAAATACATGTACACATGAACGTATGCATATATTTTATCTTAGTTATTCTCATAAAATCTGAAATGAATCCGTTTTCGATTAAATTTGTATAAATATTTGTTATTATACCGAGTGTACAAGGATACAGTAACAACAATCTGATTAAATTTCAGACCTATATTAACTCGTCTGCTCGTACTCTTATGAGGATAACGAAATCAGATGTCTATATTTTAATAAGATTGCAAAAACAATTTAGTTTTGAGTTTTTCTGAATTGTCTTTTTGTTCATAGACACTAATTAACAAGATTTTGGAAAAAAAAAAAAACAAGAGGTAGGGTAAATTTCCTTTTGTTTCACTCACCGGGATAAAATCTCAATGATATTCTCACTACCAATCATCAGTTTTACATACTTCGAATAGATAAAAATGTTATACAACGATACATTTGTACATATTGCTGTTGAAGGCAATATTGCAAATTTTACATGTTTCTGTAAACTGTTGCATCATATAGGACGTTTATAACCAAAATTAATTATTTTGCATTCGAAAGACAATTTTTAGCTCCAAGTTCCAAAAAAGAAGTTTGAAATTTTTGATAAAACACTTAAAATTTGTTACAGTTGCCGCGTTTTGAGTTAGCTTTTAAGTTTAGGCATTTATAATTTGGTCATATGTTTGAAAATACACAAAATATGTGTTAACACCTTTCAAGTTCACATTTTAATCTATGATAGTTTGGACTTTTAATAAGAATGAAGGACCTTTATAAAATGGCACTGGTGTGAAATAAATATAAGGGAAAGTGGCCATATCTCATTCTCCTTAGACTTATTTTTGAGAAAGAAATCGACTTTTTTTGTGATTTTAATCCGGTTTTCTGCAGTATCAGTTTTCATCATGAAACTGAGACGATGTTTGATCCACAAACACAAAATATTTATTTATTATTTTGTTCTTAGATTGATCGAGTTTTGTTCTATCTCTTTATGGTAGATGAATGATCGCTCAGCGATTTAGTTACATTTTTTATCGACGATTATTCCCAATATATATCTCTTCGAGGTACACAAAACAATAAAGCTTAATAAATTTATGGCTTACTGTAAGTTATTCATTATTTGTAAATTACTTGTTAATTACCTTTAGTAACTATTTACTACGTAAAAGGCAATATTCAATCCAAGCACTGGTAATTAGTTGTTTCAAAGCAAGAAAAAGATGTCATAAACCGAAACAAGGTGTTATAGTGGTCAATATCCGACCGGATACATTCACCATGGTTACGGCCAATAATGTGTTCCTAAAATAAGGAGACTATAGAAACATAGATACAGTCTGGTGAAAAGTAATTCAAAAGATTGGAGCAATATAGTACTAACTTTCTACGGATTTATTGTATTTATTATAATTTCTATGTTATCCACATATTTCAAGCATAAATATTACTATAATAATCGCTTGTAAATTTGAAATTACATGTTCTTTAACCCGGTCATCCGTTAGTTCGTCAATCATTTACGTTTCCGAATGCTAACTCTTAAAATACTTTTTTTTATCGGACTGCAACTTTCAGCTTGCTTTGTTATATGGTCACATATGAGAGGAAGATCCCTATTGATTTTGAAGTCAATCCCCATGTCTTCAAATGTTGTATATAAGCACAAGCAATACAAGATTGACATAATAGATGTATATATATATATATATATATATATATATTAGCTATAGGCACGTCATGCATATATATATTTAACTAACAGCGTGATGCGAGGAAGTTATACAAACAAATGTATTTCAAAGAATTTGCTTGATTTGTGTTCAAGTTTGTATTGCTAAAGACGTTACGCATGATATTGGTGTCGCTTTGGTAACGTTGAATGTTAACGTAAAAAGCATGTTATATTGACGTGTTGTAATATTGCCTTTCAGTATATCCTTTTATACATTGTTTTATGTGATAAAAGAAGATAAGGGTATACAACATGTGTTCTGTAGTAAAAGGAAATGTAAAGAATACGTACGTATTGTGATCTGTGAATGAAAGAAGATGTGGGATATACAGAACATGGCCATAAGGATTCGTCACTTGCAATTTGTTGCTATATATTTCGTATAAACCTTTTTTTTTTCAAAAAAATATTGAGGGGCCATTTCTGGTTGGATTTTAATCAACTTGATACCAATAGAAGCAGAACTGTCATATGTTTATTTGTTTATTTGGTAATACATTTGTTGTGAAGCGTTAATTACCAATTTCTGATGATACTAACACAAAATTTATTTTTTGCCCAAACATTTGCTAAATATTCCAACCAAATCAAATTGTAAATAAATTCAATACCTATAAGCATCAGGAGAAATTTCTTTTATAATGTAAAACAATTCAAACGAGAAAACTTACGGCCTGATTAATGCACAAAACAATAAACGAAAAACAAATATGATATACAGCAACAAACGATAACCACTGAATTATAGGATCCTGACTTGGGACAGGCACATACAGAATGTGGCGAGGTTAAACATGTTTGCTGGTGTCAATCCCCCCCAACCGTTAAATTCAATGTGTCTCTTTTTAAGAAAACTTGTCAGATACATTCTTGTCAAAATTAATATTTAAGTCGACTTATCAATAAGTTAAGTCCCCTTTGTAGATATTTAGGTCGATATGTCAGACAATTATCTGACAAGTAGGGGACAGAGTTTGGTGTTGTCTCACAAAATTCTTTCATTAGGTTAACTCAAAAAAAAAATTGCTTCTTATATAATGAGCAAAAGTATTTTCAAACGCATTTTACCGATGTTTACTGGATATGTACCGTAAGCCTATTTGTATACTAATAGCAATCAAGGAACGTTAAATAAAGAGGTATGGAATATATCATGTATTACGTTTTTTTTGTTTTTTGTAATTTTAATTTGAGTTATTACAGTTGTATCCAAGTTTGGGTTAATTATAATTATAAGTCAAGAACGATCAACATTTTGATACGAATATTATACATGTATGATGTAAGTAATATTTGAATTTCTACTTTGGTCTTCGGAAGATTTGTGTAACTATGCATAGTTTTTGTTATTGAGTTGCTGTCTCATTGAAGTGTACCCAAATCACGTTTTATTAAAGAAATAATGTTATATTGAAAAGAGGGACGCATTTCAACGAGGTGAAATCACAAATATATTCTAAATTCATATTTCAGGTATTCTTTTAATAAAACAGATACGTTACAAAAACACCATAATGCAAACATATATACGTAGCCTATAATAGTTAACGTCAAAAAAGAGATGTTGTGACATTTTGGTAGACCACGATGTGACCGCTTTATTTTGATGATTTGTGCATTAATCTTTATTTTAGATATATTGAAATGTTCCTTTTGCAAAGGAATTTGCGATTATACTCATTTTTTTTCAAACAACTGATGTTGTTTTCACTCTTTTTTGAAGATTTGTAACAACTTGTTCCTAATAATTCAAAGAAAAAACTAAGACGCTAACATTATGACAATTTGGTAAACACCCTTTCAACGCATCGATATTCGATACTAATCCATAAAAATATAATTGAATGCATAGAATATTTTCTTTTTTTATTTGGAATTTATCTTACTGGCTTCATTTCTCCGTTCTAAAATGCATAACACATAATTTTTCATTGTTTTCTTTAACCAATACCGGAACTTTGGTTTAAAGTTTTGTGACGGGAGACCTTTGGGGATTCATATACTCAGTATTTTTTTGTTGAATGCTAAAAATGAGATTCCTGTCCCAATAAATGCCGTTCAAATGTTATAGATTAGGAGATGTTATATTTTCTGACTAGATGAAATGTTTTGCACAATTTTACTCAATATTGATAATTTCTTTATAGAACAGATTTTTTAAACAGTGTTGTGACAGTGTACTTTGGGCTAGGTTTTTGGTAATGATGTCGAAGTTTTCATGAGATTCCGAATGTGTCAATAAGTATTCTTATGTTAATGTGATGAAATCGGGTTTTAACTTTCTTTTGTTTGAAAACCATTCTAGCCGCAGACGTTCAACACTAAACTTCAATATTTTATAATATTTGATATTTATATATTATTTTGTTTTTGTTGAAGTTCGGCATCAATGTCCTAAGGCGTGCCTTGCAATTGCTCCGTTAGTAATCTTTATTGCAAAATTACACCCATAAGGGTCAAGCAATACAATCAAACAATTATATACAATACAATGCAATACAATACAATGTAATACAATACAATATATAGAATAATAGAACATATCTTAAGAGTTCAATTATAAATTTATGTAAAATACACCATCATAAGCTTGTCTGACATGGGTCTGACCCCTCAGTTCTAAAGACTGCTTAATGAAGACTCCAATATGACAAACAAGTTCAGGAACGGGGTTTAGAGTGTGTTTTAGTTTATTAAATGCATCAAGATGTTGAAGTAATGGTACATACTCTTTACATTTGATTTCTTTGCTTTCAAAGAGTTTTCCAAACTTGTTTTACAAAAGGATATATGCGCTATCATCAATTTTATAACATAATCCTCTCGCTATAAATGCATTCTGAACTATTGTGCCGTAAGGGAGAGATAAGTTTCATTGGTGTCTACAATCAATAATGACCTCTTTCAAGGTCTACTCGGTCCGAAAATTGCGTTATTTACGTCTTACACACATGTCGTCCCAAAGCCCTTAATTTCCTCTTCCAATTGGTACAGCATTGTTATATTTTATATACTTGTAAGTACCCGAAAATAGGAGGAATATTCGAAGAACAACATTATTATGTTACCCGTCTACATGAAAAAATATAAGGACAGTTGATTGGCAAAACTGAATAAAAACCGATTAACTATCTGTAATTTAACTTCTTAAGTGCTTTCTAGATTTTTAAAACGAAATGACACTGATCTTTCCTGTATTTTTCTTATTTAAAGATATTAGAACACCAATCAATTCACGAATGAATTAAATAAAATATGGTGTTTATATAAGACCGTTCATTTTAACTATCTTCTTACTGTTGTGTATAGAGTGTGTAGAAGCACAGATAATGAATTTTATAATCAGGAAATATCTCAGGATTTTATGCTAATCACATTAGAAACGGTAACTGTCAACTTAAAGTTTGAGAATATTTGTGATAAAAGCTTTCAACGGACAGGACCGAAGAGACAATATGTTACTAAATGTAGCTATATTTTCTTCCTTGTTTCGTACAAAGTTTATATTAGCAAAATATAGTTTTAAGTTTTCCGGTCACCAAGCTTCAAAATGACGCATATTTTTAAATTAAAAAAAAAAACACGAAGAAACTAGTTTACTTTCATTTCAAGCATAGTGCTCATTTTGGGTACTTTAACTAGTTACTTAATAAGATTATTTGCATTTGTATTCAGGGGCGGATCCAGCCATATGTTACCATTCAAAAAGCATTGATCGTCAAAAAAAAGGGGTTTCCAACCCCCCAACCCCCATGGATCCGCCACTGTGTATTTGTTTTTGTTTTTGTTTGTTTTTTTTTCATGTTGATCGTAGCATGAATATGCAGTTCTGTACGTATATTTTCCATCGTGTTTCCGGGTTAGGTCTCATAGATTTAATGTTTATAGAACTTCCGGTTTTCGACGAAATTGCGATATTTTATTGTTTATTTATAAAATTATGAAATAGAAATTACTCTAAATTTCAACAAAAATCACAAAGATGTCAGATGACGCAGGTAGATATTATTTCTATTCAATACTGAAACGTAAAATACTAAATCTAATTCCTGGGATATATGTCTGATATAATTTCTTGTATATCCTGTTCAGGCAGTTGTAAACATTGTAGAAGTTGGACAGGTCAGGGATAACCATTAATTGGTGGATTATACCTCAATTCAGATATAATCCACCATTTGACATATAATGAGATACATCAATTGAGGTATAATGCAGTTTTTGTCCAAAAAAGATTTGAGAGATTTTGGAGCATCTTTTTTGCATTTATCATACCAAGCTTTGATGACCACTTAATGATGGCATGTAATTGACAATGACACCTGGTGCTGCATTTTGTTAGAGAAAACCAAAAATTAATATGATCCTCCTTTTCCTACTAATAAATTCTGAGTTTTCAATTATTAAATCTTTTTTTTTTGTTCTGTATAGTCGCCGTGTTGTAAAATTGGCACCATGTTTTGGGTCGAAAATTTTTAAACTATCAACCGCATTCATTCGAGATGACGTTTTTCATTTAGTGGAATTGAAAACCTTTTCAAAAAACCAGTACTGTCTTAACTTTTATTTTGATTGCACTGTATAATCCTGACCATCACATTATCCAAGATTTATTTCATTGTAAATCCGCCATCTTGGTTTCTATGAGGATCCTTTATTTACATAACATTCGTTACTCTCTGGTAATAATCGTGTCATCGATGTGATACAGTTTCCCGCGCTTTTTGAATGTTAACAATAATTATGAAGGAAAGATCCGGATGCTTCCGAGAAAATAGACTGCACGTAGAACTCCACGGCAACACTTCTGGTAATAACAATGTCGGATTCCACCATTGAAAGTAATCTGGGATTATGTGAAGGTCAGGATTATACAGTGCAAGCACAATAAAAGGTAGGACAGTAGTTGATTTTTGGAAAGATATTTGATACCGCTAATTGAAAATGTCATCTCGAATGAATGCGGTTGTTAGTTAAAAAAATTTCAAACCAAAACACGAGGCCAATTTTACATGACGGCGACTATAGTATATTCTTGTCCATTTCAAGTAACAAATCTTGAAGTTGGAACTGATGCAGACTTTAGGAAACCAATTGTGAATATCCATCAATTAGTGGATTATACCTCAATTGAGGTATAATCCACATTTTACATGTTTTATAAAACACAGCACAGGAAGTCAGAAGCAATTACATGTTACCAATGAGATCTATTCAAAGCTTAAGATGGTAAATGCAAAAAGATGCTCCAATATCTCTTTAAAAATTTTTGTGATAAAAACTGCATTATACCTCAATTGGTCTATCTCGCTATATGCCAATTGGTGGATTATACCTTAATTGAGGTATAATCCACCAATTAATGGTTATTCCTGACCTGTTGGATATCATGGATATAGAATAGTATTGGTCTGTATTCAAATCAGATACAATAACGTTACCCTGTGTTCTATTTTCTCAAGTCAGGGTTACAATTTTTCATGTACAGTATAACTGAATAGTGATTTCATCCAAGTATTTACTAATCCCTCACAATGGATCAGCCTTACAATGTACCTAGATAACTTATTCACAAATCTGAGTTAATTTGCCCCTGTTCTTGTTTACCCTCAGATATGATAATGTAACCCTGTGTCTGCTAGACTGCTACCCTCCTGACAGGTTGCGATTCTAGTCCCTTCCTTTTAAACAAGTTGGAGAAGATCTCATAAAAGGGGTTGTAAAATTGCTTGTACATGTAGAAGTAAATTTTTAGAAAAGATTCAGATTATACCAAGGATTCGTATAGTAAGATGCTGAGCATCATCCAAATGTACAATGCCAATAGGAAATCACACAAAATCTCACGCCACACAATACATTATACAGTCTATGCAAAAGTCCACAAGATTCCAATCCTTCTTACTATACAAATCCTTGATAGTACAAACCTTAAAAAGAAAATTGAAGTCTTATAAATTTACTTATACCTGGGACAATAGTCCCAGCTTATACAAGTAAATATTAAAGTACTTTTATCTTCAGCACCATATGGTAGCTACACCCGATGTTGGTACTAGCTGGAGCAGAGAGAGGTTGTAAAAATTTTGATGCATTTTTAATTATTGCATTTGTCTACAGATTTATATAATGATATGTTGGAAATTGGCCTGTTTTCCAAATCATATAGAAATGTTAGACATTAGCATAAATTAAATCTGGAGATAAAAACTACCATCTAGTACTGGAAAAAAGAGGCACTGCTTACTTCAGAACAAGAAAAGTAGTCAGTTTAATCAGACATTAACAATGATTAATGCTTCTAAAGATTGGATACTTCTTTCTATTATTCAATTACGACCCACTATGAATACACAAACCATAATTTTCATAAAGGAGAGGCAAAAAATACCAAAGGGACATTCAAACTCATAAGTCAAAAATAAACTGACAACACCATGACTGAAAAAGACAAACAGAAAAAAACACAACATATAAAACTAAAGACTGAGCAACACGAACCCCACCAATAAATGGGGGTGATAACTTGTCTTTAAAAGTTATGTAAATCACAAAGACAAAGTTTCGATAGTGAAAGGCAGCTTGCATTTTACAACCTCTCTCTGCTTCAGCTAGTGCCAATATCTGGTGTCACTCCCATACCATGCATACAGTGTTCAAGTAAATCAACATGACTTGCATAAGTATTACCCCTGACTGACATTTGTAATTGACTGTGTCAGAGTCATGACAGCCCTAATAACATGTATAATGAAATACAAAATTAAGTCTATTATCATTGTAAATTTATATCTGATTTTAGGTATATTATACCCATAAATTGGGATTATACCCTTAATGAGGATCTTCCCCAACCTGCCTAATGGAACAAAAGGGAATCTGTTATTTAAGTAGAATAAAGTTTATTTTCCTATGAAACACATTTCATGACCATATTGACTGAATGTCTCCCAAATTCATGTCAAAAGAAATTTATTAGATACCATATTTTCAATTTTACAAGCCTCTCTTTAGGGATCAATCCTCAACTTTCCCTAAGTCTGTTCACTCATATTAATATTTTATTTTGTACAATGGTTTATAATTTTTAACTTCCATTAATAAAACAAAAAATATATGAAAATATGTACCCGGTATGCAGTCATTACCCACTAGTCCGATGCCCCAGACTAGTAAAAATTTATTCAGATTAGTAAGTATTTGCAAATATTTGTTTAGACACATACACAAGAGAATTGTTGGAATATTGGTCTTCGGACTAGTAATTAGAAAAGATTTTGGTGCAGACTGCCAGTATGCATATATAAAATTGAGAATGGAAATAGGGAATATGAATATATATTTACTTTATCTGCCTATGTCAAGTATGTGTAGTGGCAACTGTAGATTTACACTAGGTACATTGTAGACATATCTAATTATAAATTCATAGTGATTGTATGCTTCTAAAAATAGAATAGCATCCTGTGATTATATAATTATACTGAAGAGATGAGTAGATGATCATCACTTAAAAATACTTCGTGTATTGTGATTAGATGTCCTTGTTTAAAACTTACAAGAAGGTATCACCTCCCAAAACTAAAGTTGATTTTTATCAGCTATAGTTAGAGGAGGGATAAGACCTGCACAATGCTTGGTGTTGTCATAGAAGTGAGTAGTGAAAAGTACAGGTTCCAGCCCCGGTCAGGGAAGAAGTAAAGAATCAGATACAATGTATACTCTAACATAGTTAGCTTGATTTTCTATGCACTTTTTATATTTACTATTTATTAAAATTTATTGTAATCAACGGTATTTGTTAGAGGACACTGCCCCAGAAAGTGTATATATTCAAAATTGTC
Source organism: Mytilus coruscus (assembly GCA_017311375.1). Classification (NCBI taxonomy): domain Eukaryota; kingdom Metazoa; phylum Mollusca; class Bivalvia; order Mytilida; family Mytilidae; genus Mytilus; species Mytilus coruscus. Next base: position 44,350,179 of record CM029604.1, on the reverse strand, counting down.
AGACCGTAGAAAAAAAGAAATTTTACTATCACATTAATATAAATTGATGATTTTCAAAATTATATAGACAGACTGATGGACATTCTAACAAGAGTTACCTTTCCTTGTCTACTAAATTTTAAAAGTAAATGCTAACATACTGATTAATTAACCTGAGCGATAAAGTTCGTCATTTACTGCTTAATTTAGTTGTGGATCCAGGATTAAGAAAAGGGGGCCCAGGCAAGACAATGTTAGTCTTTAAAAAAGTCTATGCATTAAACCCCCTTGAAATCCTACTCTGTAGCTTACCTTAAGTTAGTACATGTCTATGTTTTCGTTACCTGTTTAGAAGTTTATAGTTTAATTAAGTTCTGTATCATGTACATGCATACTATTACAGAAATTTGTTCTATACAATAAAATAACTATGTTTTCTTACAGCAAGTCTACCTCCACCACCATCATATGAAGATGCTATAAAAGGCCAGCCTCCTCCTGGTGCTCCCTATCCTACACAAACACCTTATCCACAACAACAATATGCTCCACCTCAGCAGTATGGTGGACCAACTCAACCTTATCCACAGCAGACTTATCCAGGGTATCCCCAAGGACCTGGAATGCAGGGATATCCACCAGGGCCTGGGATGCAAGGATCTAATTATCCTCCTTCAGGATATGCTTATAACACATATCCAACATGTACAACTGTAGCTCAAACTACTATGGCCCCTAGTGCATATACTGGCACAGTATGTATTATTTATGTACATAAAGTTATATATGTTTTACAACAAAATTGGTCATGTTAGAAACAATAAAAGCTTTCCTGACTATGTGAATTATGACCATTTCCAAAGGTCTCTTGTAAAAATTTCAAAAACCGTCTTGTTCCAAATTTTTGGGAAATGAGGAATTTTTGATACGATTTGGAAATGTTTGGAACTACAATTGTTGTCAACATCCATTAAATATGGCAGCCCCATGTCTTTAGTAAAATTCAACACAATGTTATTCAATTGGATGGACTGCATTGCTTATACATGTTTGATACACCTGACCAATATGCGTGTACATATTTACAGCTGAGTCCTGAGCTTTTGGCTTTTAAGAGTTTTCAGTCCCTGAATATTAAACAAAATATTTATATATAGGTAAGTACCATATTTGAAAATACACTTAAAATTCTTTTAAACACTAGTGGAAAGTGTTTAGCAGTCATGATCATAATCATCCTAAAAGTTGTTTACTTTTCAAAATTATAGTAGCCATATTCAGTTATGAATTGTCCAACTGCATCTTTTATGTCAACTTAGACATTCCATTTAATTTCCCCACTAAATATTTGTTTTTAGAATTTTCAAGCATTTTTGTCCAAAACCATCATAAAATGACGTCTAGTGTATTGAACTTGTAAACTTAACCTTCAAATCACTAAGTTACTTTAAAATTTTAATATATGTTAACAAATGAAGATCCTTCACATGCTGCAAGTTCATTGTTATCATGGTTATATTTGCTTAATTTTACTTTTTGTGAGATATTGATTCTAAAAAGGTATAGCCATGATAAAAGTACATATTTATGATGTCTTAAACAAAATGATCTCATTACTTGCTATATGCAATGTCTCAAATTTTTTTGAGAATCTGCAATAAAAGAAAGGTAACTCATGAATTGAAGAATGTTTCTCAAGTAGAGAAAAAAGATATTAATATAAATAATATTATCCCTTGATCTTAACGTGAGACAAATAGACGTAGACCAAATACTATTAGGGATTTTTTTTTCAGTAAAGTTCCTGCTAGTGAATATTTTGCATGCTATTTCCATAGCTGACAGCATATATTTTTGATTGATGAACATTATGAAACTGACAGATAAAGATTAAAATAAGGACTCCTTGCAATTAAAACACCTATATCTATCATCCAAAAACCAAAAGACAAAGATGTGAGCAACTACAGGTCACGGTACAGCCTTTAACAATAAGCAAAATCGATTGTGAATACTGGTAGTAAGCTATAAATGGTGACAATATATAAAACAATTCAAAAGAGAAAACCAACGGCCTGATGTATACCTCAACAACAAATGAAAAACAAGTATGGCAGTCACCAATGACAACCACTTGATACCAGGCTCATTAGAAAAAATGTTGTGATTTCAAGACAAAGTATTAACATTTATACTTGCATAAAAAAATATGTTTATATATATATATTTTTTTATTTAATAGAGTTTTGTTGTCACATCAGAACAAATGCAAGCACAAAGAAGAAAAAAGATGATCATGATGTTCTTTGTAGGAATAGTTATGATCGTGGTTTTTATTATAGTTATAACATCCTTTTAAACAGAAAGTAAGTGTTTACTATGGTAATAACATCCTTTTAAACAGAAAGTAAGTGTTTACTATAGCTATAACATCCTTTTAAACAGAAAGTAAGTGTTTACTATGGTTATAACATCCTTTTAAACGGAAAGTAAGTGTTTACCATGGTTATAACATCCTTTTAAACGGAAAGTAAGTGTTTATTATGGTTATAACATCCTTTTAAACGGAAAGTAAGTGTTTACCATGGTTATAACATCCTTTTAAACGGAAAGTAAGTGTTTACCATGGTTATAACATCCTTTTAAACGGAAAGTAAGTGTTTACCATAGTTATAACATCCTTTTAAACGGAAAGTAAGTGTTTACTATAGTTATAACATCCTTTTAAACGGAAAGTAAGTGTTTACTATAGTTATAACATCCTTTTAAACGGAAAGTAAGTGTTTACTATAGTTATAACATCCTTTAAAACGGAAAGTAAGTGTTTACTATAGTTATAACATCCTTTTAAACGGAAAGTAAGTGTTTACTATAGTTATCCTTTTAAACAGAAAGTAAAGTGTTTACTATGGTTATAACATCCTTTTAAGCAGAAAGTAAGTGTTTACTATAGTTATAACATCCTTTTAAACAGAAAGTAAGTGTTTACTATAATTATAACATCCTTTTAAACAGAAAGTAAGTGTTTATAATTATAGTTATAAGGGAGCTACCATTTGATTTTTATGGGGGGGGCTAGGATGAAAAATTTTGTCCTGCCTTTTTATTTTTCCTCTATTCGGTCCTGCCTTTTTATTTTCAATCTATTCGGTCCTGCCTTTTTTTTAGTTTATCCTGACTTTTTTTACATAAATTGTCATCCTGCCTTTTTTTTGCAAATAATCTCATCCTGCCTTTTTTACTCAAAACTCCTGTCCTGTCTATTTTTTCAAATTTCATCCTAGCCCCCATAAAAATCAAATGGTAGCTCCTAACATCCTTTAAAACAGAAAGTAAGTGTTTACTATAGTTATAACATCCTTTTAAACGGAAAGTAAGTGTTTACTATAGTTATAACATCCTTTAAAACGGAAAGTAAGTGTTTACTATAGTTATAACATCCTTTTAAACGGATAGTAAGTGTTTACTATAGTTATCCTTTTATTATAGTTACATCCTTTTAAACAGAAAGTAAGTGTTTATTATATAACATCCTTTTAAACAGTTGTTTACTATAGTTATAACATCCTTTTAAACAGAAAGTAAGTGTTTATTATTATAGTTATAACATCCTTTAAAACAGAAAGTAAGTGTTTACTATAGTTATAACATCCTTTTAAATGGAAAGTAAGTGTTTACTATAGTTATAACATTAACATCCTTTTAAACGGAAAGTAAGTGTTTACTATAGTTATAACAGAAAGTAAGTGTTTACTATAGTTATAACATCCTTTTAAACAGAAAGTAAGTGTTTATTATAGTTATAACATCCTTTTAAACGGAAACTAAGTGTTTACTATAGTTATAACATCCTTTTAAACAGAAAGTAGGTGTTTATTATAGTTATAACATCCTTTTAAAGTAAGTGTTTACTATAGTTATCCCTTTTAAACAGAAAGTAAGTGTTTATTATAGTTATAACATCCTTTTAAACGGAAAGTAAGTGTTTACTATAGTTATAACATCCTTTTAAACAGAAAGTAAGTGTTTACTATAGTTATAACATCCTTTTAAACAGAAAGTAAGTGTTTATTATAGTTATAACATCCTTTTAAACAGAAAGTTAGTGTTTATTATTATAGTTATAACATCCTTTAAAACAGAAAGTAAGTCTGTTTTATAATTATAACATCCTTTTAAACAGAAAGTAAGTGTTTTGCTTATCTTTGAGCTATTGAATGAAAGTTACTTATCTTAAAACATGAAGATTTTGCAGAAGAACTTGTAAAAAAGGTCTTAAAAACTTTTACACTATTTTGTTATTTTTTAGAAGTTGACATTTGGGTTTCATATTCAAGTACACCCATGGGCCAGTAGCTCAGATTCAATGATTCTTTAAGCTTGTCAAAGTAAATCAATGTTAGTTGAGTATGCTATCTTTGTTTATGATAATAAACCTTTCATTTTCAAATCTAAGAAAAACTATTTGAAGGTATCAAATCAGTAACTCTAGATCTGTTTTAATGAATTAAATTTAAACTGGATATTTATTTTGATTTATAAAACCTGTGACTGCGTATCTATACATCTCACACAACCAAATGGGTGCCTACCCCTATTCAGAATGATTTTCAATTCCTGATGGGAGTGCCGGATTCAGGGGAGGATAGTTAAAAGTGTACACACCCTTTGTCCTGATGGGAGTGCCGGATTCAGGGGAGGATGGTTAAAGTGTACACACCCTTTGTCCTGATGGGAGTGCCGGATTCAGGGGAGGATAGTTAAAAGTGTACACACCCTTTGTCCTAAAAATTTTACAAACTGTACACATTTATGAGCATTACAGTAAAAAATTCATCAAAATCGTAACCTGAAATAAGTTTTTGACAATGTTTTTAAAAAATTAAAAAATGTAACTACAGCCAAAATATTTTAATCAACAACCTTGACTTTGGCAGAAATGATCATTGTATTATGTAATAATTGGCTTTATCATTATCATTACCTATATAATGCATAGTCTGTAGTTTATACATTTGTACTTCCTTCCTCAAAAGTTTGCCTGATCATTCTCATTACAAGTATTTGTTTGTTACAAAATGTAGTTTGTTTAAGTCCCATCTAGGATACCAGTAGTGTTTACCAAGAGGGGGTGGGGTGGGGGCCCGGGGGTTATTATGTTAACTGGTGTATGTGTCCATCAGTCTATGTCTGTTGGTTAAGTTTTAGGTTTAATGCAGTTCACCATGAGGTTGAGTTCACATGAACTTGAAACTTAGTACATGTGGTCATTGTGGTGTGAACGTTTAAAAATATATGCCAAATTAGGATTGTGGCCCAGATTTTACAGTTCACTGATCAAGTTAAAATTTTGATTTGAGGTAGATTTAAATGTTGTGGTAAGGAAGTTTACCATGAGATTGTGGTCACATCAACTTGAAATTTAGTACACATGTTCATTATAAAGTGAAATATTTAAAATGCCAAACGAGGGCTTGACACAGATTTCACAGTTCACTGAACATAGGAAAAAATAGGTATTGTGAGCAAAGAATGGTTTTCTACAGACACATATTCTTGGTATTTATTATCTTATATTATTGAATATTAGCACTTATCCACCGTGGTTTAAGTAAATTATGTACATCTTTTAGAAAACTTAAAAGGAAAGTTTTGAACAAAGGACAAAACAAAAGCAAGAAAATTTTTCGACCTATATCAATAACAAGTAGCTAGAATATGAATAGATATGTGTTATCTTTTGCAGGTATGTATACAAGAAACTGTATATAACTGTAGACCAATGAAGATTAGTAAGTGTTAGAGGAATTGCTAATTTGAGGATTACATCCAGAAATTAGAGGATGAAGAAGAAGATGTTACCAGTGATATTATTATTTTGTGTAAAATTTAAATTATTTTTATGCCCCCGCCGTGGCGGAGGGGGCATTAAGTGTTCCTCTTGTCCTTCTGTATGTACGTCCTAAAATTAGTTTCCGTTCTCTAACTTTAGTTTGCCTCAACCAAATGTTACAGTTCTCTAGTTATGTTGTCCCTTTATAATGTTATATGCAAGTGGGGGCATCATCTGTGTCCCATGGACACATTCTCCATTTATTTATAAATACCTTACATATAGTTTATAATTTATGAAAACATAAACTCCACATTTTTAGTTTATATACTATTTTGTTTAGCCATCAATAGTATATAGATATGGTTGTTTTATTTAAATATATACATGAAAAAGAACTTTCTCAAACTTTTTATTTGTGTAATGAAAGTGAGGATTGGTAGATGAAAGGATCCAAATTAAATCTGGCAATAGAAGACAACAAAAGGTAGAAAATGTCTATGCAGTAGATAATTTGCTATAAACCTGTTATATGTGTATATAGAAATATTCTGAAAAATCTTGGACATAAAAGACTCTAATATACATTGTAATAACAGGACAAAAATTTATTACTGGTATTTTTCTAAGTGATAATTTGATTAGTTATTTTTTAAAGATTGGTCTGGTACAATGAATCAGTCATTTTTTGCAATAATCAATAATTTGGCTGATAAATACATAAACATTTTTGATTTTTCCTTACACAAAAATAAAAAGAAAAGAAATTATATTTCCTTGATAAATTGATTTATAATTAGTCATAAATGTAATAACAGTTAATAAATGATTTAATTGTTACAGTTTGTTTCTCATCTTTCTGTTAGTATGTGAAATTAAAGGTGTTTTTAATTGACCAGGATTTGTTTTCTCTTCTTATCTATTAAAACAAGAGATGGTAACCTTTTGACCAAATTAAGTTATGTTTCCCAGCCACATAGTTGGCTAGATTGTTTAAAGATTATCCATGCAATTGATTTGAACACTCATAATAACATCAAACATATTTTTTTCTATCAAGGGAGATAATTGCAATGTTATGCTTTTTGTGATTTAATTGTCCTATGGATTTTTATTTGAAACAAAATAAAAAAGTGCATTCTAAAATCTATTTAAATAAAGCTAACTTGTAACAATTTCAATAATGATGGCATGTATTAAAAACAATTTTTTGTAAAGGAAATAAATTTGATTCTACTGAAAAATAATAGACTATTTTTATTTGGATTATATGCCAGAAGATTTAGTCGATAAAGTACAATTTATCCTTTTTCCTTTTATCAACTTTAATGCAAATATCAAGAACATCAAAATGTACAAATTTTCTGATTTTTCAATTATTAAACACAATTTTCCAAAAATTCTCTTGCCTTCAACAATAATTTAATCAGCATTATTTTTCTTCAAACAATTGTCAAGGAGATATTCAGTATTCAAATATTGAAGCAAATAGTTGCCTTTTAACCTTATGTTTCAAGTAGAAAATATACAAAATTCAATAATAGGTTGTGGTAAAATGTTTAACTGGTGGAGGCAAAGATCAAGAAAATGTCTGACAATGTTGAGGAGGAGTTACATTGTACCAATCCTAGTTGTCTTTTAATCCCAGATAACACCAGAACAAACAGGTTCATAATTAGTCATATTCAAAAACTTTCAGAACTTTAATATTGTATTTGATCATCAGTTTCATATAAATTTATTATTTGGTAGATTTTTTTTAGTTTTTTAAATTTTTTCCACAACACAAATTGTGGGAACTTCGTACAGAAATATATATCAGAATGAAATGTTTAAAGGGTCACATACTATCATTTGAAACGTATATAACCAAGAGAACAGAATATTTATTATTATTTTTTATACATAACTGATGAACATAATTTTCATCTTTAACATACATGGTATGCAGAGGAGACATTTTAAAAATGGGATAGCAACAAAAACGTTTTTTTTTTTCAACCCAAAAGATAAATTTTAGACATATTTCAGAATACCTCTTCTGAGTACCATGTATGATTTATTAGATAAGCCTTTTAAATGTACTGTTGTTTAGTATTTAAGAATTAGATTTACATAGTGTACAATGTTTTTAGAAATGTGAATGCATTGATCTGTGATAAATTTTTGTACATGTATTTAAAATAATATTGCATGGGTTGCAAATTTAGTTCCTGATATTTTCCTGATAATTTTGCTTTATTAAATATGATCATGAATATATTTTATGCAAAATATGATCACCAAAATTAATAGATCTGTGCCACTATCACCTGGATTTTTTTAAACATAACCAAAATTAATGGGTTTGTGATAATATATAAATTCAAATGGGGCAAAATCAGGTACTAAAATAAATTATTTTATATATTTCTTATATATATAAATGTTGTTTATATATGTTACCTATGTCTTATGTTTTGGTAATATGATTAGTATTAACATAATACTTTCTATTTGTCTTTTGAATTCTTTATATAATATTGTCTTTTCACCTGTTCATTATTTGTGTGTCTTTGAAAGTGAATTATTAAAATTGAACGCCCTTGCTGATTTAATTTTAAGTTCTTTGGATTTTTGGATGCAAATGAAGAGGTGCAACTGAGCAAAATTGATTTTTCTGATACAAATAGAGATTGGAGTAATCAAAATTTTAATGTTATTTTATACAATATAATTCTTTATGGAAGTAGTGGCAAATATAAGATGATCTATTTATATTTTAAAAGAAAAAACTCAATTTTATCATGATTATAAAAATGGTTGAAATGTTTACAACTTTTATCTCATCAATAAATTTGCCATTTTAGAATCTAATGAATTTTGGGTAATATTTTCAAGAGCATACACCAAAATGTTGTGATTGGTTTTTAAACATCCTAAACACTGGGAATTCAACTAATGATGTGATGTTTGTTTTCCATTTTAGGGTTCAAACAAAGAAATTATCCATAGACATTTGAAAAGTTATATGGTCATGCTAATGTGTAAAATTAAGGCATTTTTCAGCAGGATACCATGAAAATTTTTATTTTAAAAATATTATTAGCTAAAACTTGATGCAAGTGAATCCAAAGAAATCAAAATCAATTTAGTTTGGCCAAAGAAGAATGATTGTCCCTTAATTATTGCCCCCAATGTGTTCCATACTTGCTTAGATAAAGTTTTGTTGTACATTTTCAGCCAGTCTCTTTGTATAGGAGGATATTACTTTATTACTTACTAACAGATTATTGTTGACCATTATAAAGAATATAACAAAAAAAACGAACTCCAAAGCAAATTCAAAACGGGGAAGTCCATAAAAACTGACAAAATCAAACGCTATCAATCAACAGAAAAAGTGATAAATAACTGCCATATTCCTGACTTGGTACAGACATTTTCCAAAGAAAATGGTGGGATAAATATGGTTTAATAGCTAGCTTAACCTCCTACTTGCATGGCAGTTGTTTATAGTCCCGTTTTAACTTTGATACATAATAATTTATTTATTTAGAAGGAGGATATTTTATATTTATGTCACATATTTATATGCAATTATGAAAATATTGTTATAACTTTTTAATTTATTAACATTAACTTTTGTTAATTAGTTTTAAAAGTGTTTAGATATTGTGGGAAAAGAATTATGAACTTAATATAATATTTAAGTCACCAAACATATTTGTGATTTGTGTATACTTCTTAAGAAGGGGTATGCTGATATTAATTCTTGGTAGGATATACCCAGATCAGGGAATAACCTATCGGTGATATTTGTTGTCATACATGTAGTAAAGTCTTCCTAATTCTTTTTGTAATTTATGCATTAATCAACCTGTATTTTTGTTGTATTTTCAGTCAATTGATGACTGTTTATCTAAAGCTTGACTGCTCATAGTTGATTTATGCCAAGTTGTCTTTCTTCAAACGATCTTAAAATTTCAGTTTTGAAAAATTTACTATCCATTTTAGATAAATAAATTAAATTACTTCTTGTACTACTTTGAATATATGTACACTTTTATAATTGCCCTGACACGTCCATGAATCGTTTCTATTCTGATATCTCTCTTATGGTTGTGACCTGTTATATATCTCCTGCATAGAAGAGATATTTCTTGTATATCACACAGGTGATAACACAAATGTGTTAATTTGACTGGCCTATCCTCCAATACAATATCAAATTGCAACATTTCCATTGGATATCAATAAGTTTGATGGTGACTAGCAAATATCGTTTTAAACTACATCTACTTTATCTCACTGTTTTAATCTGAATAATAATTTGTTGATGATCATGGTCAAGAAGATTAAGTCAGAAGACTGCGTGTTCTTATGCAACATGTTATTAAATTAAGACTTTTATTAATTAGTCTGCGTCTTATCTGATGAGGTATAACGGCAAAATGAGTCACATAGAGGGAATTTTTACCACAAGAGAAAAGTTTAACATGTCATATGATTCTCACTCATTATGAAACCTTTCAAATAAGTAATGTAAAAGTGCAATTTTGTATAAAAAATTAACTTGAAATATTTGGTACTAGATTGCATAATTGCTGTGAGTAATAATTAAATTTAACCTGTAAATACATGTTCAATGATGTAGTAGTTTTAAAAGGATCTGGATATTGTGAGAGCTACTTAAGCAAAGCAATGTAGAATATTTTTGTCTAGTCAGATACTGTTTTATCCTGTTGTACATGTAAGTTCACAAGAACTAGTCAAAACTTGTATGTAAGGATCACCCATGGAAAGAGAAATACAAAATGTATGTGATTTTAATAATTTAATGAGCTGACATACTTTTGGATTTTCAGTGGTTGGTACCGCCGCTGCTGCTGCTGGACTATAATTCTCTGAGAGTATCAGCCACCCAGAAGCTAGTGTTTTGGTATTGACATTATTCAAATGATACATCTTGTGTGTAAATTTCCACGTCATAAAGTTATATAATTGTGCTAAGGCTTAGATTGGAACATCCTCAAGCAGTATTGACATTTTGGCTGTTTTGTATAGGTCATTTTAGGGTTCGATTTTTTTGGACGAAGAAGAATTAAAAAAACATAAGTTAATTTAAACTTGATTTAATACTACTGAAATTTCTTTGATGCCAAGAAAACGTAATAAATACAGTGGAACCTGCCAGAACGAGCACATACCTCAGGTACCAGCTCTGGCTTGTTAGTCTTGAACCTGCCAGAACGAGCACATACCTCAGGTACCAGCTCTGGCTTGTTAGTCTTCTTTATAAAAAAAATCCTTCTCATAACAATATCTTATTATCACAGCTTATAAAATCAACAACTTTATAAAGGGCACATAATTGTGCTCCCTTTGTAATTCTATACAGGTTTGACCATATAATTAAGAACACTTTTGTCAATATTGGACATCCTTTATCAGTTAAGCCATGTTAAAACACACTATTACCTGCAGTGTATATAATGTATCACACATTGCATATGGTAAATCTATCCCTTTGAATAGGTCTAGTGATAAGACACAATTAAACAATATATTTTGCATGCAAATAAAAAACTTTTAGAATATAAAATATTGGTTAGTCAAGAATACATTGTTACAAATCATGATGTGCTAATGTTCATAAAACAGTCTTTTTAACATTTTGTATTTCATAATTGTCTTTTTTCATTCATATTTATAATGTCATATACCTGTTGATCATTAAAAGTTATAATTTATACAAAATCTATGCTTTGTTTTTATTTCCACAGTATTAATTGACTTTGCTCCTTTAATTTTCAGACGCACATCCATATTTAGATTACTCTTATTTCTATCCGTGAAATCACTCAACAGTGCGTGTGGAATAATATTTTAGAGCAACAGCATCAGTTAATGTCAACTCAGTATTTTCTAATAAATCAAGCCCCGCAGTGGTGTATATTTCCAACGTAGATATAAGAAACACCCAATATGGTCCGGCGTCAAAATGCTGTTGTGATTTGAGAGTTAGATGTGCCGGATCTACGGCCTATTAGTACTATTCACACACATAGTGCTCATTGAAATCAATATAAAACATTTAAATCATTAACAGTGGTGCGGCTTTTGGTCCCGAGGGTAACACACGTCCGGTACCCAGTGCTAAGAATTGGCATGATTTGAATGGTAATCTCGATAAATGTCCGGAACCTATATAGTTCATTGCCATCTTTAGATATATCCAGGATTTTTTTTGTTCTAAAAGAATTTGGTGTTAGTTGAAAATCTTATGTAGTCTTCGTTTAATGAATTCACAATGTGTCTAAGACTTGCAACGATTTAATAGAGCACAATCTGATTAAAATACATATCCTGTGTCCAGACTTTGTTTACTTGGACACATGATCTATATTTTAATCAGATTGATATAGATCATGACATAGTATAGACACATGTCCATTGAAGACCGTATATTGACCCCTAGATCTCTTGTCTACTTTTTAGCTCACCTGGCCTAAAAGACCAAATGCGCTTTTCTCATCTCTTGTCCGTCGTCAGTCGTCATCTGTCGTCGTTAACTTTTTTTTTAAATCTTCTCTGAAACTACTGGACCTAATTTAACCAAACTGGACCACAATCATCATTAGGGTATCTTGTTTAAAACATGTGTCCAATGGCCCCACCTGCCAACCAACATGACCGACAGCAAAAAATAGAACATAGGGGGAAAATGCAAGTTTGGTCTAATATCTTGAAACTGATGTAAATGGAGAAAACCTGAAAGATGCAAAATAATGATGAGATCTACCAATTGTCTATTTACTTCAAAACTGTCATTGTCAGTTTTCCTACCGAAGGTCGGTGGTTCTCTCCGGGCACTCCGGCTTCCTCCACCAATAAAAACTGACCACCACGAAATAGCACAATAGTGTTGAAAGTGGCATTAAACACCAATCAATCAATCAAAACCGTCAGACGACTTCTTTTAAGTTATTGCCCTTAAATGACGAATTTTACCGATTTTTTTTTCATTTTTGCCTAATATCTGAAAAACTAGAATAGATAGAAACTTTATATACCAAAAATGATCAGCAAGACAAGATCTACAAATAATTCCGATGGTCGAAATCGTGAGACGACTCCTTATTGGAGTTATTGCCCTTTATTGACGATTTTTATTAATTTTTTGCGTTTAAGATAAGCAAAAATTATCAGCAAGACAAGATCTACAAATAACTTCACAATCTTGAACTCGCCTGACGACCCTTTAATGACAATTTTTATCAATTTTTGCGCGCTTGGCTAATATCTGAAAACAATAATAGATGAATAGAAACTTTAAGAAGCAAAAACGATCAGCAAGACTTGATCTACTAATAAGTCAAATAGCCGAAAACGTCAGTCGTCTCATTGTAGGAGTTCTTGTTCTTTAATGACGAATTTTACCAGTATTTTACGTTTTTACCTTCTATCTTGAAAACTGTAAAAAAAAAAAAAAAAGATAGACACTTTAAATAGAAAAATGTCAGCAAGACAGGATCTACAAATAAGTAAAATTTTGCAGAAATTGTCGGTTTACTCTTTATAGGAGTGATTGTTTTAAATGATAATTGTTTAACCGTTTTTTTTGTGTATTAGGTAAAAACTAAAGAAAATAGAGAGAAATTGTAAATAGAAAAAATTATCATCAATACAAGATCAGCAAAACAAAAAGATTTTTGTTGTGAATTCTATTCTAGTCCACAATGTTGGAGAGAGTCCTTTGTTGAAGATGCTTATAGACCTATGTGAGCGACACAAGCTCTTTATAGCCTCTAGTTGTCTTGTCGGGTTGCATTGACATTTCTTTTCATTAGTATCAGCCGTACAAAAATGTGTGTGTTTATCATAATTGTCATGATATGAAAATTTGATTCTCTAAATCATAATATAAAAGTTAAAAAATCATCAATACATATAGACGAAAACCAAGTTTTAAAACTTTTTACGATTTTTAGCTTACGAAAAGGTCGTATTATCCTTATCACTGCACATGTCATGATAATTATCACCTCTTTAGAAACCAATGAGGGAATAGAACTTGTTATTGCAACAATATTCTGGCTTTGGTCTACCTCGTGTATAGGTATGTATTATTCAAATGCGGACCTAAAGAGTTTACCGAAATGTTTTCTTATCCGAAAACACTTGGCTTTCAGAATTCATATGGATTAATGATCCTTTGAAGGTCTGGATGACGATTTTGCAGTCATTAGAATTTCAAGACTGCAGCATTACGTTTGATCCATTTGAAGATTTGAAGATGCATCTGATAATTTTTCAAACAGTATCAGATTATAAATTAAAACCAATTGTTCAGAGAACAATTGAAGGTCTTCCACTCGTAAAGATCTATTTTGATATGAAAATAATAAAATTCGTTTTAACATGTCATTTCCAGGTCAAATGATAGCTTTTGTACGCTGATTCCAAAATATGAGGTTTATATACAAAAAATTAAATTAGGGAGATAATTTGTTACTTCCGGTTTGAAAAAATTTACTTCCGGTATTATTTGAATGTTTACTTGACACTGATTCCAAAAATATATGGTTCTTTATACTTTTATATTAAATAAATACAAAAAATAGCTACTTCCGGTTTACATAAGGTCACTTCCGGTTGGCTTTCTAAGGTCAAGTGGCTTGCAACCTAATAAAAAGAGTCCCATGGCTTTATCATATATACATATGAGGTAACAGCAAAGGTCATAATCTAGAACGTCAAAATAACATATGACCTTGAGCTCAATTTCAAGGTCATAAACCAAGGACCTCAAATCAAAAGACCCTAGGTCTTAATTATATATGGTTAATGAGTTATATCACCATAAGAGTATTTTCAAATACAAGAGGGGAGAAAACTCTAATTTAATGTTAGCGTACCCTTTAAACCAAAATGTATGTGTTACGACATGTCGCAACTAACAATTTAATAAAATATGTTGTCAATATCTTATACGGTTTTGAAAAGAAGTGAAAACAAGCCAAAATCAAAATTTATAATATGACCTTGACCTTTGACCTTGACCTAATTTTATTTTTTTGGACCAAGGACCTCAAATCAAAGACCCTAGGTCTCTATCACTTATGGTTTACCAGTTTCACATGCATATCACTTATATCAAATGCATAAGGAAATAACTCTCATATGGAATCTCATTACGGCTTCGGTCAAAATTAAAATCCTAATCCTGAAGATGTAACGAGCAATTTGGTAAAATAAATTTGTCGTAATCTTTTACGGTTGCGAAGGAGTAGTGGCCACAAGAAAAACAGTGTTTGGGAGATAACTCTTACAACGTAAAGTATTTGGTTACGAGTTGTCAGTTTTAAAAGCGTATAAACTATACGATATTATATTCCAAATATCTAAGCGACATCTTTTGTAACATCAATACTACGCAAGAAAAAATTAGGCGGAAGAAAAAAAAAAAAATAATAATAATAATAATAATTAAAAACCAATTGTTCAGAGAACAATTGAAGGTCTTTCCACTCGTAAAGATCTATTTTGATATGAAAATAATAAAATTCGTTTTAACATGTCATTTCCAGCGTCAAATGATAGCTTTTTGTACGCTGATTCCAAAAATATGAGGTTTATATACAAAAAAATTAAATAAGGGAGATAATTTGTTACTTCCGGTTTGAAAAAATTACTTCCGGTATTATTTGAATGTTTACTTGACACTGATTCCAAAAATATATGGTTCTATATACTTTTATATTAAATAAATACAAAAAATAGCTACTTCCGGTTTACATAAGGTCACTTCCGGTTGGCTTTCTAAGGTCAAGTGGCTTGCAACCTAATACAAAAGTCCCATGGCTTTATCATATATAGATATGAGGTAACAGCAAAGGTCATAATCTAGAACGTCAAAATAACATATGACCTTGAGCTCAATTTCAAGGTCATAAACCAAGGACCTCAAATCAAAAGACCCTAGGTCTTAATTATGTATGGTTAATGAGTTATATCACCATAAGAGTATTTTCAAATACAAGAGGGAGAAAACTCTAATTTAATGTTAGCGTACCTTTAAACCAAAATGTATGTGTTACGACATGTCGCAACTAACAATTTAATAAAATATGTTGTCTATCTTATACGGTTTTTGAAAAGAAGTGAAAATAAGCCAAAATCAAAATTTATAATATGACCTTGACCTTTGACCTTGACCTAATTTTATTTTTTGGAACAAGGACCTCAAATCAAAAGACCCTAGGTCTCTATCACTTATGGTTTACCAGTTTCACATGCATATCACTTATATCAAATGCATAAGGAAATAACTCTCATATGGAATCTCATTACGGCTTCGGTCAAAATTAAAATCCTAATCCTGAAGATGTAACGAGCAATTTGGTAAAATAAATTTGTCGTAATCTTTTACGGTTGCGAAGGAGTAGTGGCCACAAGAAAAACAGTGTTTGGGAGATAACTCTTACAACGTAAAGTATTTGGTTACGCAGTTGTCAGTTTTAAAAGCGTATAAACTATACGATATCATATTCCAAATATCTAAGCGACATCTTTTGAAACATCAATACTACGCAAGAAAAAATTAGGCGGAAGAAAAAAAAAAAAAATAATAATTAAAACCAATTGTTCAGAGAACAATTGAAGGTCTTCCACTCGTAAAGATCTATTTTGATATGAAAATAATAAAATTCGTTTTAACATGTCATTTCCAGCGTCAAATGATAGCTTTTGTACGCTGATTCCAAAATATGAGGTTTATATACAAAAAATTAAATAAGGAGATAATTTGTTACTTCCGGTTTGAAAAATTTACTTCCGGTATTATTTGAATGTTTAATGACACTGATTCCAAAATATATGGTTCTGTATACTTTTATATTAAATAAATACAAAAATAGCTACTTCCGGTTTTCATAAGGTCACTTCCGGTTGGCTTTCTAAGGTCAAGTGGCTTGCAACCTAATACAAAAAGTCCCATGGCTTTATCATATATAGATATGAGGTAACAGCAAAGGTCATAATCTAGAACGTCAAAATAACATATGACCTTGAGCTCAATTTCAAGGTCATAAACCAAGGACCTCAAATCAAAAGACCCTAGGTCTTAATTATGTATGGTTAATGAGTTATATCACCATAAGAGTATTTTCAAATACAAGAGGGGAGAAAACTCTAATTTAATGTTAGCGTACCCTTTAAACCAAAATGTATGTGTTACGACATGTCGCAACTAACAATTTAATAAAATATGTTGTCTATCTTATACGGTTTTGAAAAGAAGTGAAAATAAGCCAAAATCAAAATTTATAATATGACCTTGACCTTTGACCTTGACCTAATTTTATTTTTTGGAACAAGGACCTCAAATCAAAAGACCCTAGGTCTCTATCACTTATGGTTTACCAGTTTCACATGCATATCACTTATATCAAATGCATAAGGAAATAACTCTCATATGGAATCTCATTACGGCTTGGTCAAAATTAAAATCCTAATCCTGAAGATGTAACGAGCAATTTGGTAAAATAAATTTGTCGTAATCTTTTACGGTTGCGAAGGAGTAGTGGCCACAAGAAAAACAGTGTTTGGGGAGATAACTCTTACAACGTAAAGTATTTGGTTACGCAGTTGTCAGTTTTAAAAGCGTATAAACTATACGATATCATATTCCAAATATCTAAGCGACATCTTTTGTAACATCAATACTACGCAAGAAAAAAATTAGGCGGAAGAAAAAAAAAAATAATAATAATAATAATAATAATTAAAAACCAATTGTTCAGAGAACAATTGAAGGTCTTTCCACTCGTAAAGATCTATTTTGATATGAAAATAATAAAATTCGTTTTAACATGTCATTTCCAGCGTCAAATGATAGCTTTTTGTACGCTGATTCCAAAAATATGAGGTTTATATACAAAAAAATTAAATAAGGGAGATAATTTGTTACTTCCGGTTTGAAAAAATTACTTCCGGTATTATTTGAATGTTTACTTGACACTGATTCCAAAAATATATGGTTCTATATACTTTTATATTAAATAAATACGAAAAATAGCTACTTCCGGTTTACATAAGGTCACTTCCGGTTGGTTTCTAAGGTCAAGTGGCTTGCAACCTAATACAAAAGTCCCATGGCTTTATCATATATAGATATGAGGTAACAGCAAAGGTCATAATCTAGAACGTCAAAATAACATATGACCTTGAGCTCAATTTCAAGGTCATAAACCAAGGACCTTAAATCAAAAGACCCTAGGTCTTAATTATATATGGTTAATGAGTTATATCACCATAAGAGTATTTTCAAATACAAGAGGGGAGAAAACTCTAATTTAATGTTAGCGTACCCTTTAAACCAAAATGTATGTGTTACGACATGTCGCAACTAACAATTTAATAAAATATTTTGTCAATATCTTATACAGTTTTTGAAAAGGAGTGAAAATAAGCCAAAATCAAAATTTATAATATGACCTTGACCTTTGACCTTGACCTAATTTTATTTTTTTGGACCAAGGACCTCAAATCAAAGACCCTAGGTCTCTATCACTTATGGTTTACCAGTTTCACATGCATATCACTTATATCAAATACATAAGGGAAATAACTCTCATATGGAATCTCATTACGGCTCCGTCAAAATTAAAATCCTAATCCTGAAGATGTAACGAGCAATTTGGTAAAATAAATTTGTCGTAATCGTTTACGGTTCTTGAAGGAGTAGTGGCCACAAGAAAAACAGTGTTTGGGAGATAACTCTTACAACGTAAAGTATTTGGTTACGCAGTTGTCAGTTTTAAAAGCGTATAAACTATACGATATCATATTCCAAATATCTAAGCGACATCTTTTGAAACATCAATACTACGCAAGAAAAAATTAGGCGGAAGAAAAAAAAATAATAATAATTAAAACCAATTGTTCAGAGAACAATTGAAGTTATTTCCACCAGTGAAGATCTATTTTGATATTAAAATATTAAAATCAGTTTAAAATGTCAGTTCCTATGGCTTTATGATGTATAAATATGAATTTAAAGCAAAGGTCAAAATCTAGAACGTCCTATTAATCTATGACCTTGACCTCAATTTCAAGGTCACAAACCAAGGACCTCAAATCAAAAGACCCTAGGTCTTTAATATGTTTAGTTATTGAGTTATACCATAACGCATAATTCTAAGTATAAGATGGTAAAACTCCCATTTATGGTCTCGCACCCTTTCAACCAAAATATACCTGTAACGACATGTCGCAACTAACAATTTAGTAAAATAATTTGTCGATATCTTTTACAGTTTTGAAAATAAGTGAAAATAAGCCAAAATCAAAATTTAGAATATGACCTTGACCTTTGACCTTGACTTCATTTTCATTTTATGGACCAAGGACCTCAAATCCAAAGACCCTAGGCCAATATCACTTATGGTTTACCAGTTAGAAATACAAATCACTTATATCAAATACATAAGGGAATAACTCTCATATGGAGTCTCCGAATAGCTTCGGTCAAAATTAAAATCCTAATCCTGAAGATGTAACGAGCAATTTGGTAAAATAAATTTGTCGTAATCTTTTACGGTTCTGAAGGAGTAGTGGCCACAAGAAAAACAGTGTTTGGGAGATAACTCTTACAACGTAAAGTATTTGGTTATGCAGTTGTCAGTTTTGAAAGCGTATAAACTATACGATATCATATTCCAAATATCTAAGCGACATCTTTTGAAACATCAATACTACGCAAGAAAAAAATTAGGCGGAAGAAAAAAAAAAAAAATAATAATAATTAAAAACCAATTGTTCAGAGAACAATTGAAGGTCTTTCCACCCATAAAGATCTATTTTGATATGAAAATATTAAAATTCGGTTTAAAATGTCATTTCCAGCGTCAAATGATAGCTTATTGTACGCTGATTCCAAAAATATATAGTTTCTATGCATTTTTTTTTAAATAAGGGAGATAATTTGTTACTTCGGTTTGAAAATGTTACTTCCGGTATAATTTGAATGTTTACTTGACACTGATTCCAAAAATATATGGTTCTATATACTTTTATATTAAATAAGTACAAAAAATAGCTACTTCCGGTTTACACAAGGTCACTTCCGGTTGGATTTTTCAAGGTCAAATGGCTTGCAACCTAATGCAAAAAGTCCCATGGCTTTATCATGTATACATATGAGGTAAAAGCAAAGGTCAAAATCCAGAACGTCAAACTTACCTATGACCTTGAGCTCAATTTCAAGGTCATAAACCAAGGACCTCAATTCAAAAGACCCTAGGTCTTAGTTATATATGGTTAATGAGTTATATCACCATACGCGTATTTTTAAATACAAGAGGGGAGAAAACTCTAATTTAATGTTAGCGCACCTTTAAACCAAAATGTATGTGTTACGACATGTCGCAACTAACAATTTAGTAATAATATGTTGTCGATATCTTATACGGTTTTGAAAAGAAGTGAAAATAAGCCAAAATCAAAATTTAGAAGATGACCTTGACCTTTGACCTTGACTAAATTTTCTTTTTTGGACCAAGGACCTCAAATCCAAAGACCATAGGCCAATATCACTTATGGTTTACCAGTTAGAAATACAAATCACTTATATCAAACACATAAGGGAATAACTCTCATATGGAGTCTCGAATAGCTTGGTCAAAATTAAAATCCTAATCCTGAAGATGTAACGAGCAATTTGGTAAAATAAATTTGTCGTAATCTTTACGGTTTGGAAGGAGTAGTGGCCACAAGAAAAACAGTGTTTGGGGAGATAACTCTTACAACGTAAAGTATTTTGTTACGCAGTTGTCAGTTTTAAAAGCGTATAAACTATACGATATCATATTCCAAATATCTAAGCGACATCTTTTGAAACATCAATACTACGCAAGAAAAAAATTAGGCGGAAGAAAAAAAAAAAAAAAAATAATAATAATAATAATAATAATCAGAACAAAATCAATAGGTCTTTCCACGGAAAAGTGGAAAGACCTAATTAAAAACCAATTGTTCAGAGAACAATTGAAGGTCTTTCCACTCGTAAAGATCTATTTTGATATGAAAATAATAAAATTCGTTTTAACATGTCATTTCCAGCGTCAAATGATAGCTTTTTGTACGCTGATTCCAAAAATATGAGGTTTATATACAAAAAATTAAATAAGGGAGATAATTTGTTACTTCCGGTTTGAAACAATTTACTTCGGTATTATTTGAATGTTTAATGACACTGATTCCAAAAATATATGGTTCTGTATACTTTTATATTAAATAAATACAAAAATAGCTACTTCCGGTTTTCATAAGGTCACTTCCGGTTGGCTTTCTAAGGTCAAGTGGCTTGCAACCTAATACAAAAGTCCCATGGCTTTATCATATATAGATATGAGGTAACAGCAAAGGTCATAATCTAGAACGTCAAAATAACATATGACCTTGAGCTCAATTTCAAGGTCATAAACCAAGGACCTCAAATCAAAAGACCCTAGGTCTTAATTATGTATGGTTAATGAGTTATATCACCATAAGAGTATTTTCAAATACAAGAGGAGAAACTGTAATTTAATGTTAGCGTACCCTTTAAACCAAAATGTATGTGTTACGACATGTCATAACTAACAATTTAATAAAATATGTTGTCTATCTTATACGGTTTTGAAAAGAAGTGAAAATAAGCCAAAATCAAAATTTATAATATGACCTTGACCTTTGACCTTGACCTAATTTTATTTTTTGGAACAAGGACCTCAAATCAAAAGACCCTAGGTCTCTATCACTTATGGTTTACCAGTTTCACATGCATATCACTTATATCAAATGCATAAGGGAAATAACTCTCATATGGAATCTCATTACGGCTTGGTCAAAATTAAAATCCTAATCCTGAAGATGTAACGAGCAATTTGGTAAAATAAATTTGTCGTAATCTTTACGGTTGCGAAGGAGTAGTGGCCACAAGAAAAACAGTGTTTGGGAGATAACTCTTACAACGTAAAGTATTTGGTTACGCAGTTGTCAGTTTTGAAAGCGTATAAACTATACGATATCATATTCCAAATATCTAAGCGACATCTTTTGAAACATCAATACTACGCAAGAAAAAAATTAGGCGGAAGAAAAAAAAAAATAATAATAATAATTAAAAACCAATTGTTCAGAGAACAATTGAAGGTCTTTCCACTCGTAAAGATCTATTTTGATATGAAAATAATAAAGTTCGTTTTAACATGTCATTTCCAGCATCAAATGATAGCTTTTGTACGCTAATTCCAAAATATGAGGTTTATATACAAAAAATTAAATAAGGAGATAATTTGTTTCTTCCGGTATTATTTGAATGTTTACTTGACACTGATTCCAAAAATATATGGTTCTATATACTTTTATATTAAATAAATACAAAAAATAGCTACTTCCGGTTTACATAAGGTCACTTCCGGTTGGCTTTCTAAGGTCAAATGGCTTGCAACCTAATACAAAAAGTCCCATGGCTTTATCATATATACAGATGAGGTAACAGCAAAGGTCATAATCTAGAACGTCAAATTAACATATGACCTTGAGCTCAATTTCAAGGTCATAAACCAAGGACCTCAAATCAAAAGACCCTAGGTCTTAATTATATATGGTTAATGAGTTATATTACCATAGGAGTATTTTCAAATACAAGAGGGGAGAAAACTCTAATTTAATGTTAGCGTACCTTTAAACTAAAATGTATGTGTTACAACATGTCGCAACTTACAATTTAATAAAATATGTTGTCAATATCTGATACGGTTTTTGAAAAGAAGTGAAAATAAGCCAAAATCAAAATTTATAATATGACCTTGACCTTTGACCTTAACCTAATTTTATTTTTTTTGGACCAAGGACCTCAAATCAAAAGACCCTAGGTCTCTATCACTTATGGTTTACCAGTTTCACATGCATATCACTTATATCAAATGCATAAGGAAATAACTCTGATATGGAATCTCATTACGGCTTCGGTTAAAATTAATCAAAACATCCTGAGGATATAACGAGCAATTGGGAAAAATAAATTTGTTGTAATCTTTAACGGTTGCGAAGGAGTAGTATACACAAGAAAAACAATGTTCGGGAGATAACTCTTACAAAGTGAAGTTTTTGTTTCATGTGTCAGTTTCAAAAGCGCATAATCTTTACAATATCATATACTAAAAATCTAAGCGACATATTTGAAATCAACAATACAGCGGAGGAAAAAATTGGGCGGAAGAAAAAAAAAAAAAATAATCAGAACAAAAGCAATAGGTCTTTCCACGGAAAAGTGGAAAGACCTAATAATCAGAACAAAAGCAATAGGTCTTTCCACGGAAAAGTGGAAAGACCTAATTAATTCCATTATACACATATGCATGACAAATAAAAGAATATGGTATATACTAACGGGCCTAGCAATGGATTTTATCAAATAGTAAAATTATCATGTATGCCTTTCTTTATCTATATAAATTAGCACAATTACAAATAAGATTGTCAATTAAAGAATACAATGAAGTTACAAATTAAATATCATTAAATTTCAGTTTACTTAATGCTTACCATAATTAGAAATATGGCTTGCAACGGTCCAAAAGTTAGTTCTTTTCTCTATATCTGAACTACGAATTAAGTAATCTTTGTACAATTTGTTTTCATCTACTAGTTTGTTGTCACACTCCAACAAATATATCTTATCTAAGTAAGTCGTCATTATTTTATATTATGAAGTTCACAAATGTTGCTTAGCAATAGACCATCATGATATTTATATTTTATATAATGAAAGATATATATTAGAGTAGAGTAAATGAGTGAAAACTTCAGGATGGTCTAAGTTAGTGCTGATGTAGAATTTCTTCTCAAAACATTACACAATTGTAGAATTTTGGCACTTTTCGTCTTTCGTAGTCTTTTTAAGGTCTCAGTTTGAACAGAAATGAGCAAATAATACAACAAAATAAGGTAATACATAGACAAACAGATACTACAGATCATTTCACATTCGGGATGAGCTTCAACTTTAAAGTTTCCAAATTCGACGAAAAGAGGGACGGAAATGGCCCTTATCATACCGTGTGCTTTATCATGATTGAGTCAAGTATACCCTTAATAATTCTTGGAAGTTAACGTTTACCGCAGTTTCCTGGAAACAGTTTTACAGGTTGAATACATGTATCAATAATATTTCACCACGTAGACAGTCATGGTGTTTACATTTTATAAATCTTAAGTTAACAAAGGATAGGCGAAAGATACCAAAAGGACATGCAAATTCATAAGTCGAAAATAAACTGACAACGCCATGGCTAAAAAAGAAAAAAAAAACAAACAAACAGACAGACAAACAAACAAAAGTACACAAAACACAACATAGAAAACTGAAGACAAAGCAATACGATCCCCATCAAAAAACTGCAATTTGCAACTGCTTTTTACAGTTAGTTCATATGTTGTGCTATTATATAAAAATAAGAAGATGTGGTATGATTGCCAATGAGACAACTCTCCACAAGAGACCAAACGACATAGAAATTAACAACTATAGGTCACCGTACGGCCTTTCACAATGAGTAAAACCCATACTGCATAGTCAGCTTTAAAGGCCCCGAAATGACAAATGTAAAACGATTCAAACGAGAAAACTAACGGCCTAATTTATGAACAAAATGATGAACGAAAAACAAATATGATATATAACAACAAACGACAACCACTGAATTACAGGCTCCTGACTTGGGAAACCACATTCCTAGGTTATAGGAGGGTTGAGCGCTCATAAACATGTTTAACTCTCCCACATTCTATATGTGCCTGTCCCAAGTCATCAACCTGAAGTTCAGTGGTTGTCGTTGGTTAATGTCTGTCATATTAGTTTTTTTTTGTAACTTATATTGTTATAATTTAGGCCATTCGTTTTTTCGTTTGAATTGTTTCACATTTTGTCATGTCGGGTCCTTTTCTCATTGTTAAAGGCCATACGGTTACCTATAATTGCTCATATCTTCGTCACTTTGACCGCTGGTGGATAGTTGTCTCTTTGGCA
This sequence comes from Mytilus coruscus, assembly GCA_017311375.1. Classification (NCBI taxonomy): domain Eukaryota; kingdom Metazoa; phylum Mollusca; class Bivalvia; order Mytilida; family Mytilidae; genus Mytilus; species Mytilus coruscus. The sequence continues at coordinate 44,325,307 of CM029604.1, read as the reverse complement.
ATCATACCAGATTTCCTTATCTATATATATATAATTCGTCTAAACATCAGCCCAATAATGTTAGACCACTCGACCACCTAGGCTCTAATATATATATCATAGTGCAAGGCGATTTGGTGCCACGATATCTCAGTAGCATGAGTTCGAATCCCGGCGAGGGAAGAACACAAAATTTGGGAAAGCAAATTTACAGATCTAACATTGTATGGCTGATGTTTAGACGAATTATATATATATAGAGAGAGAGAGAGAGAGAGAAATAGTCTACTGGTGGTATATTAATTGTACAATGTCTTGACCTATTCCTTAGGTTTGTTCATTTGCGTAGCCAACATAAACGGAAGTAAACTAAAATGTTCCGCATGATCAAATACATAAGTGAGGGTCATTTGGGTCAGTTATGTATGAATACAATAAAATTAGACTAAAATAGAATAAACTTATTTCTCCAAATTATGGCCACGGGAAGTATATAACACATCAACAATGAGATTGTAAACATTTGCAGAACAATAATATATTCAATCTTGACAATAGACATGTAATAAAAACAACAACAACTTGTGTGAGTAAGTCAGAAGTACTTTACTATAGTAATAAACTTCTATTAATGTTGAGATGATATATGTGTGGGTTTTTTGTTATGAACGGAGTTTGCAATGATAAGTATGTCAGAAATAAATAGGTTCATTCAGATATTTAACATTATGGTTTTGCATTAATCAGTATAAGGCTAAATATCTGTCACAATACTCTGATGAATAAATATACATTTTATCTGAGAGCAGCATTTTATACACAGTTGGAATCCATTTGTAACCTATACCCGCTGGATACCACCAGGCTAAAACTTTCTTACCAAATCAGGCATTTGGCATCTCAGTGAAAATGGCACCCTTATGCGTCACGTATCCAGCTCGTCATTGGTCCGTTCACAACGTGATTATCCCATATTATACTTATGTTAAATCGGCGTTTTCTATTACTGAAAAATATTTTTTTATCAGTATTTGGATCTTTTTCCTTAAATTTATACTAGAGTTTCTCAACTTCCATTATATTTCCTCCCAACAAAAATGTATACCCATTGCTCTGAATGATGTTATTATGGAAGTATTTTACTCAGTTGATTTTTTTTTAAAAAACGCCATTGACCGGCAAGGGATTTCAGAATTAAATTATTATGCAAAAACACTGATTTTAAAGAAGTAATTCAACATCAACTGATACTGACGCTTCTTAATTGTATATTTGCGTACAGTGAAAAGAAAATCTGGTCAGAAACTAGGACTATAATATATAAGTCCCAGTCGGAACAAAAATTATTGAAAGTTTGGTTTGTCTCTTAGCTAAGACCATGGAAGTATTATATTGACAATAATATTTCCATGCTAAGACTAACAAAGAATATATTATGACGTTGAAAATATTTCGAAATTCTTAATCACTTTCATAGAGATACTATAGTTACGGTAATACCTTCTATCATGGAAATTTTATCAACACAGATTCGTTCCAATAAATATTCAATTGACCTGAAACATTTAAAGATCGATTCACCTGTCAACTATTTGTTTAATATTTTTGTCGATAAAAAATATCGATTAATTTTAAAATGTTTAGTATTACTACAGAGTATTCGTTTTATTATTTTCCATTGATTGTCTCTCCATGCATACATGTAAAGAATTAACAGATTTACTTGATGCTTTGGAAATAGTGGTGGGAAAATTAGAGATTAAAACAAGAAACTCAACCTGGGGGGTTAATACAAAAACAAATGTGCTTGCTGTTGTAAAAATCACTTTTCGTGTATTACAGATTAAAATAAATATATACAGTCGGATGAGTGTAAACATTAAGAAATATTCATAAAAATATTATGAATATGCTCGATACACAAGATTTCTGAAAAATCATGTTGGTTGTTTATATCAGAGACATATATATGTTTATATTCAAGGGTATAGTGCATTCTGAGAAATATTTACTATAAGTCTTATTTCTTATTTCTTGAATGACCCACTTCCCACGTCATTTAACCGATAAAATTAGCATTCCTTACGCGCCCTTTAAGCCCTATAAGAAGTTAAAAGTCGCACAGGAGCGTAAATATTTACAAACAGTCGTTTTCACCTTTGTGACCCTGTCACGTGACAATCGTTTATCAATGAAAGTCAGGCTGGGAAATAATTCCATGACGCATGTCATGAATAATTAACTTTACTACAAATTACACACAATTTCAATTGTTTATTTTCATACTGAAATAGGAAGCGAACGAAGAAACATATGAAATATACTTAGCGTGTCTTGAAATTAACTTAACAAGTGAAATAAAATTGTCATAATTAAAATGATGAGAGACACAAAAGCTGTTGATTCAGAGTCTGGATTTTTACCGGTTTCTGGTATGGAAGATGGAGTTGTTGATGGCGGAGAAAATGTCCAGTATCTCTTCCCAGGCGTTCAAGTCGTTGAAGTTGTAAGTAAAGCTTTAGGAAATATATTATGATATTGCTGATTCCTTTTCCAGTGCGTTCTCTAAAATAATTACTCATACGCGATTTTATAATCATAAAATATATAATAATAATTTGATGAGTTTTTTCTTTTGTTAAATTCTTTTGAAAACAATGGTATAAAATTAAAAAAAATGTAGCGTTTGAAAAATAATAACCGATGTCATCATACGAGATAAAAGTCTTTAAAAGTCCACTATACAGTTTTACATTTTATTCTGTTTCGCGCCATTTTATGCCAATTAACCTTAAAGTGAATAATGATAATAATAATAATAATAATAATAATGGATAAATGTGGTTTTCGGTGTCAAAAAGGGGTGCATATGTGCTCTCTGTCAATATAATACTTCCATGCTCATACATAAAATTGTAAACTTTCGGAGTTCATGTATTTGTATACAAACAAATCCACATGGCGCTAAGAAGGAAGTCATAATACAAAAACACAGAGGAAATCATACTTTAAAATTTCATAAAAGGCGGAAAAATTTAATGACTAGTTGTGACGTATATATTCCTCGGCCTATTTAACAAATCATAAGAAATTTAAATGTTCAATCATTTATTTGTTTGCCTTTATTTTGACTACTCCTTTTTATTATGTTTATGAAGTAGTGCATATGATGTCACCGAAACTATTACGATTTGTATCAAATAAGGTTATCATTTCTGTACTTTTAAGATTTTATTAAGAAATGCACATTTATAACCCGAGGGATTGAAGGAATGTGGACAATTTATTACTACTCTTTGTTTGTATCATACCCAGCAAGATAAATGGAATTTTTGTTCAAGGAAAATCAATCAGTCTCTTATCAAATGTCAACAAAGGAGTGAAGATAAACACATGCGACCACATGGGGTGTAAGTTGTTGGAAACCCCCGGGTGAAAACACATAACATATGGGACTCCCATTGGTTCTGTTAGTTAATAAATTGGCCTAAATTTAGAAATCCATCGTGTTGTTACTTATCTAACTTGTATTTGGCGGTATTATTTGATTCTTGTTTACTTCTGTATATTCTTGAACGTTGGCCAACTTTATTGAATAATTAGTTTTTGAGTGTTACAAAGTGGAGGATTGGCTAAAATACGTTGATGTTTTGTTTCTATTTCTGTACATTAGTGCTCTTTGCATCGTCAAATATAGCACATGATATGTGTTTTGTCATGGTAACCAGACTTTTCCACAAGATTCCTGAATGATGACGTATTTTTGCTAATAATCGATAAGAAGTTTCTTAATTAGCTAGAAATAACTGATTTGAAACATATTCCTGCTTTGGTACATTTTTGACTGATAATTAGCTGTTTCTCGTTGATTAGAAATATATCAGTTAAATCGATCTGTATACTGAATATTGATTCGTGAGAAATCCAGTTGTTTCTGGCATGTATTGGGTTTGACTACTTTGTACCAGATAAAACATGTAAAATCAGTAATGCAATCTGTTTTACGACTGTATCATCTTATAGAATTGATTCTTTATAGAAAATTAATGCCTTGAAAAGAAATTAAGTTCACTGGAAAATTTATTTACAAATCAACCTGAAGGTGATATCTTGTAAACTTTGAGAAAATTTTCCCAACTCGAGTTTTGTACACCATACAAAATGAATACATGTTTTATACCATGTTCGGATTCGGGAGGGAGAGGGACATCCACACAAGTAACCTAGTGTCTTTTCATTCTGAGTTTTAGCTCTCTAATGGCAGACTTTCTCGCCTCTTTTTTTTTACCTCTATATCTGATCATAATTTGATTTTTCAATAAATCTCAATTCCCGGTTCAGTAAAAGGACGTCGGTAATATTAAAAGTAAAATGTCACTTTTCTTTACGCAAATATTTGATAAGGTCAATACTGACCATTTAACGATCAATGTGTCATAATATTAATAAATAAGTCTTTTGTCCAAATGTGACTTTATTTCAGTTATATAGATACAATGGATAAGCGTGGATTCTTGAAAAAGAAACCATGAGCCCGGAGGGCGAATGGTTTGTTTTTCATGAATCTACGCTTATCCATTGTATCTATAACTTAAACTATTGTGTTAATTTCTTTTCAAAATTAAAGCCTTTTCTTAATTAGAAGGTATTGTAAGTGAGTTTAAATAACCATGTTATCGTGTCCAACGATGCATTGATAAATCTCAGATCACAATTAATTGGTTAACAAAATACAAATATAACACTTCTACCTTTAAAGATCTTTATAGTTATATTTATATTTATTAGGCATCTGAATATTATCTGTTTTTACAAAATAAGACATATTCGAACTTATTTCTAATAAAATTGAGAATGGAAATGGGGAATGTGTCAAAGAGACAACAACCCGACCAAAGAGCATATATAAAGTATATATAATAAGTATGTTATCGAAATTTCTAGCACTCTAGGCACATCACGATTTTCTCGCATAGGAATTTGCGAATAAACATTTGTAAAATTATATAGTAAAACAGATGAAATCATACTATATTTATACAACAAAATTGACAAATAGAATGTAATCATTTTGTTTCAAACATGTGAAATGGCCAATAATAATCAAAAAATAAACGGTAAAACTCGCTATTATTACAAAAATATCCACTATAACATGCATTATTAGAAAAAAACAGAATTGGGACAACAGAGATAATACAGGATTCGAACCTAAACCGACGAATCCCTATCTTTAACTCGTTGATTTTAAGCATGCTAACCTCGCGGCTACCAACTTATACTATACAACTGCCCATTGTGTATATATAAAGGTACAACCCCTGTGTGTCCGATGTTCATTTATATATATAAAATAGACATCTAAGTTATAACCCATTGATAGCCGAGAGGTTTCGTCGATGTGTTGATATCAGTCATTCATAACAGATTTCAAGGAAGGGTTCGATTCCCAGTGAAGGCATATACAAAAATTAAAGGTAAGTTTTTAAATTAATCCCATTAGTGAACAGAAATCAGTAAATTAGCCAATTCAAACTTAATGAAATTAGACACACAAAGGAAACAATTGAATATAATTTGGTGAGTCCATTTCAGCGGCAGATTTAGGAAGCGTTGATTCTAGAAAAGAATCCACGGAAAATGAATAGGCTGACGTCACCACAATGGTTTAATTAGAAATAACAATATATCTGTCACGATATTTGAAAGCCGCAAGTAAACAAATGTGGGATTGAAATTTTCGATATCATAGATTGTGTAGAGTTATATAAAATTTGGTTGATTATTTAGGATCACTGAAGCATGACTGGATCGGGCCACCTCTTAGAAAGTCAGTGCCCCCTTTATGAAAATATCTGGATCCGCCACTGAAAATATTCCTTCTGTAATGAATAAAAGTTAGATGTGGGGAATACGTCAATGGGCCAAAAACTGGCTTAACTACAAAATATAGACATATAAGACACCAATTACATTAAATACAACTAACAAATAATACATTGAAAACATGATTTTTAAAGTTGAGGTGTTCCTTTTTATTGAAATGACGGATTTCAGTGACGTGCCAAACCCACGTTACTCTGGTTATTTCGTGACATTATCCGGGCAGCGTTCTTGATTTTAAAGTTTTTATCAGACATGACATAAAGTTCAGCCTTTTCAACTGATTTTTATAGTTTGTTCTTATGTTGTACTGTTACACCACTAGGTTAGGGGAAGGTTTTGGCGCCAGCAAACATGTTTAATCCAGCCACTTTCTGTATGTGCCTGTCCCAAGTCAGAAGCCTGTAATTCAGTGGTTGTCGTTTTTTGCCGTATATCATATTTGTTTTTCGTTTGTTGTTTTTGTACATAAATCAGGCCGTTAGTTTTCTCGTTTGAATGCTTTACATTTGTCATTTCGGGGCCTTTTATAGCTAACTATGCGGTATTGGTTTTGTTCATTGTTGAAGGCCGTACGCTGACCTACAATTGTTAACTTTTACGTTATTTAGTTTCTGGAGGAGAGTTGTCTCATTGTCAATCTTACGACATCTTTTTATGTTTATTTAACTGTTTAGTCTGTGCATGTAACTATAGCCTGAAATGCCAAATGATTGTATTGTCGCAAAGGTCTTCCTGCCGTTTGAATTTTGAAGAAGTCAAGGTAGCTTCCATTGGGACTATAACATATAAAATAAATCGTTGTTGTCTATGAAAAAGTAAATTTCTTTTTTAAACGTAATACCTGAATTTCAATTTTTACAACTTATATGACATCAGCTGTTTATAATTTATATATATTCATATATATATACTGGTATATATTTTTATTTTATTGTATTTTCAGAAAGAACTTCATGTCACGAACCCACAACAAAGAAAAGACTGCGATGCATCCAGTTCATTTAGTTCTATGGGAAGTGATGGAAGTGCAGATTTCAATGCAAAACTGGAAGAATGCCAGGAAAGAGCAGCATGGGGTGGCAAATTAGAATTTATGTTGACAATGATTGGATATGCCGTCGGACTTGGAAATGTTTGGCGATTCCCATACCTCTGCTACAAAAACGGTGGAGGTGGGTGTCATTTACATCAAATATAGAAAAAGTGGTTAAATTTTGACAAAAGAAAGAAAGAAATGTCTCTATGAGTAATACAGTTTCAATCAAATTTCATATTTTTATGCATTACTTTCATGGAGCGCACAGCTCTTAAAAAGACATGTACTAAAAGAGAACATGATAGTTTATTCCATCTGTTGATTTGATAATGTGTTTTTATTTTCGATGTAAATATAACCTTGTCTTGATCACTTATATTTTTCAGGTGCATTTTTGTTGCCTTACTGCATCATGTTAGCTGTAGTTGGTTTACCGTTGTTCTACATGGAGCTGGCACTAGGACAGTACGCTAGTCTAGGTCCAATAACAATATGGAGATTAAACCCTCTGATGAAAGGTAAGTTAAACGTGATTTGTATACATAAGCAGTTTTTTCTTAATTGCTTTTTGTATTTGACAATATGTTACACCAATTTAAATATTTTAAACACTGTTTTTCCTCAAATGGACGATTTAAGCCTAACGTTCTCTGATAATGTACGCTTACTGATCTTGATATAATTTTGAATCATTACTTACGCATATGCATGTAGGATCATGTAGTACATGTATAGATAACAAGTTTAAGAGTTTCGAAAAAAAAAAAGCAGTTCAGTCAAAAAAAAAAAAATGCTCGTGTTTATGACAAGTGCATAGCTTAATTTTGAAATCCGATTATTTGAGAGAGAAAAGGTCTTTTAAAATAAAATGCACCATTTTCTTGTTCTTTCAGGTCTTGGCTATTCTATGGTTATTGTGTCATGGTTAATCGGATTATATTACAATGTTGTTATAGCACACGTTCTGTATTATCTCTACTCTTCCTTTACTTCCGTGTTACCATGGACAACGTGTGATAATGATTGGAACACCAAGCACTGCCTTATTCCCACCGACTCTCAATATATGAAAAATGGTATGTATATTTGCATTAGAAAAAAGTTATTTAAAGCTATCAGAAATGATATTGAAATATAGAACTTTAGTACATGTGCATGTCTTGAAGTTTTGGATAGTTGATTAATATATTTTGTTTTGAATCATACATACGCAAATGCATACACCAAAAAAGCATAAGTTACACAATTGTGCTGATTATATTGGAACTTACTTTGAGTTCTTTTTGTTTACAGAAACAATCAATGCAACTCTCGAGAATACTACTACGAGTTCTCCCCAGCTCAACTTCACACGAACTCCAAGCGAGGAATACTACAGGTATAATCATATTCAGTTAATTTGGTCAATTCTTCTGCCTATGTTTTATATGTTTTATTACAAAAAAATTCTTGCATATTGCAGAAGAGTTGACCATACCAAATACTATTCGTATTGTTTAACTAGATTGTTGTAGGCTTGATTAGTTTACCGTACCTGAAAGTTTTCATAGTATCCGGATTTTCATTGCAGGTTTAATGTACTTTCACAGAATGACTCTATAGATGAGTTTGGAACCATACAATGGCATTTAGCGTTATCTCTGTTTATCGCTTGGCTCCTGGTGTTTTTAGTCTTAATGAAAGGAATCAAGTCTTTAGGAAAGGTATGTTACAGATTTTGTAAATCGTAATAATAATGATATGTTTTTTTTCTTTATGCAAATTACGGTATTACAATAACAGTCTTTTGCATTTTACTTTGCAAATTCCATTTTGTACACACAAAAGTAATAGTTGTAAGTATATGTATAGGCCCCTCATGTCTTTAACAAGTATTACCTTACAATACACTCAAGTCGAAAGTAGGAAACGCTTAGGCTTTCCCATAAAAAATCTATAGCCCATAAGCAGTAATAAGCACAATAAAAGGCTACTAAAATCTCTTTTCGTACATTGCACTAGTGTGCACCATGGAAAAATGCAACTTGACCGTTTTTCGCGATTAGAACTCCACATACACTAATTTCAAAGAAACACGTTTGTTTGTTTTGTTTTATTATCCCCACAGATTTTATAGTAGTAAAAAAAGCATAATTTATTATAATATAATATAACCAATCCTAGTATAACACATCCTTTTTTTCAATGATTAGAAAAATACCATTTACCGAAGACAAGGTCGACACAAGTTGAATGTTTATTAAACATCATGATTGAATGTGCCGTTTAAAATATAAAACCTATCAATACAAATGGAAAAGCGACATTGAAAGAGGTGAAATGTAAATAAAGTTTTAGAAGTAACATGTGTTGCTCAGAAGCCGGATATTATTAAGTGGTGTCCGTATCCTGTTTTTATAAATCTGTTTCTTGGTAATTAACCTTGATTTCCTATGATAAACATCAGTAAACATAAAAAATAAACGATAAATATGGCACATTATTAGTAAACAATATATTGTTGACATGATTTGTATTTCCATTGAATATTTTATATCTACTTTCAAAAACAAAATAATGTAACAGCATGAACAAAGTAATAAGGGAAAAGTACATGAGGGTGTGGATGGGGGTTTACAGAATAGAGAATAATGGGTAAATAATATAAAATATAGAGAAAAATGGACCAAAAAAATAAAGAATAGAGAATAATGAGATTCTAAAATATAAAGAATAGAGAATAATGGGCAAAACGTATAAAGAATAGAGAAAAATGGCATAAAAAATAAAACAATACAGAAATGTAGGACACCAATCCAGACCCTCTTACATCATAAAATAGGTCATTATCAGAATTTAACCTACTTTTACTTTATTTTATAGGTTGTATATTTCACTGCCATATTCCCCTATATTATGCTGACAGTTTTGTTTATCCGGGGTGTTACCTTACCAGGAGCAGGTACCGGAATAGCGTACTATTTGAAACCCGACTTCGAACGTCTCCTAGACCCACGTGTCTGGAGTGATGCCGCAACACAAATCTTCTACTCGCTGAGTGCCTGCTCAGGAGGATTAATTGCTATGGCAAGCTACAACAATTTCAACAACAACTGTTATCGAGATTCATTAATTGTCTGCTTTATCAACTGTGGTACAAGTATTTTTGCAGGCCTTGTCATTTTTTCTGTTCTTGGTTTCATGGCTTTAGAGAAAGGAGTAGGAATAGAGGATGTCGCTGATGATGGTATGTTATTTTTAAAGATACAATACCATATTATTTAAAATATCATAAGCATATAAAAAATGATTTCACAATGCACTTAAATCTTTAAAACAATATTTAAAAAAACAAATCATGAATAAGGTACTATCATACAGATTCTGTTTCAGCATATAAAATCGGTTTATAGTCATGATAGTGTAATTGTTCAATCACCATCGAAAAATGTTTCATAAAACATTTCTGCTGCAAATAGATTCTCTGATACCGATAATAGGATTGGCGTTTATTATTCTTACGCTTTAGTATTCTTTTTTATAGGACCTGGATTGGCTTTTGTTGTTTATCCAGAAGCACTGTCTCGTATGCCTGTTTCACCAATGTGGGCAGTGTTTTTCTTCATCATGATGGCTACTCTTGGCTTTGGTTCAGAGGTAAGTTTCATGTCCATTTCATCAATTGTGAGCAAATAAAATATTTCCTCGATATTATTTGTGACCCTCTGAAATTCAGTTTTAAAAACACATGAAAAATGAAGACTACTTCATATTTTAATATCCCCATTAATTCTGTTTTTGTTTTTAGATTCTTAATATGTCGTTATAGAAAATATTTTTTTTGTTTCAGTTTTCAATTATTGAATGCGTACTGAGTGCAATTGGAGATGAGTTCCCCATTTTGAGAAAAGAAAGGAAATACAACATTGCTTTTCGTGCAATCTTTTGTACTGTTGCATTTTTACTGGGACTTCCAATGATATGTAATGTAAGTATTATTAAGAAAAGTGTGAACCATTAAGTCAAATAACTTTAATAATGGTAGCCAAAGCGAGGTACTATTAAATCATGTTTAAAAATATCTTTGGTGAAAGTTCCTTCTTTGATCGCATGTGAACTCACGCGGTTGAACTTATCTCTATATAATTACATTACATGTATGGTTCATTATAATACGTTATTTTGATTGGCTAACAGTAATCTCGGGACATTGTAAAATTAACCTTCATTTCAAAATGAAATGTAACATTTATAATGACACGAGATTCCACAATAAAGTGCACAGGTAAATAAAAGAAAAACTTGATAGAAATCGTGTTTTTATGATCTTAGGAAAAAAATGTATTTATAAGTATTGAATGCTTCTTTTAGTAATTTTATAGGGTTGTAAAAGCGTTTACCGTGCGCACATTTTTAGAATGAAGCGCTTCATACAAAATGTACTTCGGTCATCGCTTTTACATCCCAATAAATTTACAAAAGAAGCATTCAATTCTTAATTATTTCCATGGAAAGATTGAATGGATTTCTATGTTCTGTAATTGATTGGTACTTATTTTATCGTTATCAAATTTATGTTGATTGACCATCTATCAAAGGAATCTTGTTCAGCCTTACACTTGGGACAGATAGCTAAATGTACAATCTATATTTAATATACTGGAGAATAAGCTTTCAGTTTTATTTTTCATTGCGGTTAATGAACAAAGAGTAATGCCACGGAAAAAAAGATTAAAGATTTAGATGTACATAATATTTTAAGAGTGATGTTCAGTTCTTGGTTCGAATGAATACGTTCTTTTTTGTGTGGAATTCGAACTTTCCAATGAAAATTACTGATAATGAATTATACAGTAAAAGGATGATTTGCTTCGTTTTTTCTTGACAGTTAAACATTTACTTCTCTGGTGGTTTGATATCTTGTTTATCCAAATATTGATGAAGCTTACATGTACATCAGTTGATATACATGATATATGCACTTTACATTAATATAATAATATATAATTTTTTTTATTGTCATATAAGTAAAACATGATACTTGTGACATAATACAAATAATAACAACAACAAAAAATAAACTGATTTGAATATATTATACAAGCAATGTCGTTATTGCTTCGTCCTGAACATGCATGAAATAAATGCCATGCACATTTATCAACCAACCATCTATTTCATTATTGCTTTTGATTTTTCAGGGTGGTATATTTTTGTTGAACCTGGTAGATTATAGTGTAGGTGGGTTCCCACTGTTAGTTGTTGGTTTGGTGGAATTGATAACTATCAATTGGGTCTATGGTAAGTACATATACAGAAATATGATGATAAACTTGAACAAGACATCTTTGTGATTCAGTTCTAAAAATAGAATTCCGCTATAAGACAATCTGTTAATTTTCGTCCGAGAACAGATATTGGTATCATAGAATAGAGAAAGGAAACCATAGCTGCTTCAAGGTTTACTACAGATCATAAGTCTATAGTAGATCTGTAGATATGTTTTGTGTTTATATTTTGTTCTGCTACTGTTACCTACCACAAATCTCATTTATTAATTTGTAGACTAATATTCATCTGCAAAAACAAAGAAACGTTACTTCTTGTACATACTTGTATGTCTGTCGTATATTTCATAATATTTGGCATGAAATAATTTTGAGACAATGTTTTATATCCTTTCTATTAATACATTTACCTGTGTTTAAAGTTATTGCAAATGGCTGATATTTTTGTTCGAGCATATTGTTTTTCTTAAATTGTTTAACATTTCATACCGATATAACATGTTACTTTTATTATTCTTCCTTAGTTTATTTATTTTGAATTTACATTGTATCATAGGTCAAATTTATTTGTTCAGTGTATGTTCAATGGTGTTAATATGTCCTTTGATTGAGTTAAGCTATTTCAGTTGATATTTTATAGTGTGTCTTTCTATGTTGTGATGTTACACTATTGTTTCAGAAAAAGGGTGAAGGTTTGGTACCATTAAAACGTTTAAACCCGCTGCATTTGTTTGCACCTGTCCTAAGTCAGGAATCTGATGTTCAGTAGTTGTCGTTTGTTGATGTGGTTCATAAGTGTTTCTCGTTTCTCGTTTTTATATAGATTAGACCGTTGGTTTTCCCGTTTGAATGTAATTTTTTTGGGCCCTTTATAGCTTACTGTTCGGTGTGAGCCTAGGCTCTGTGTTGAAGACCGTACTTTGACCTATAATGGTTTACATTTATAAATTTTGACTTGGATGGAGAGTTGTCTCATTGGCACTCATACCACATCTTCTTATATCTACTTAGGTTACAGCAAGTTTGCAGACAATATAAGCATGATGCTTGGCCATCAACCTGGCAAATACTGGTATATATGTTGGAGATATGGATCCGCGTTAGTCATTGCTGTAAGTTGTGTGCTTTATTTTCAATGATTTTTTTATCATAAAAAATACAGCCATACTTAATAATTATTAGATAATGTTAAAATTAAGTTAAGGGTGACAATCATGCTGAAAATGAAGAAATTTAAAGTATACAAATATTACGCTATTTTTAAATTTTAAGTAATTTTTATTTGCATTTATTTTAATGTTAACATTGTCATTTAAGATTTGATACTAGAATTCAATGAACATAAAGGTAATATTTCTATTTGCACATTTTTAACATGTACTTTTTATCACATTACCTTTTTTTGTAGATAACTATAATTATGAACATTGCTATGTACAAAGAACCTGACCTTGATGATGTTTTGTATCCAGAATGGGCAAAAAGTCTAGGATGGTTGATTGCTATGTTCCCTATAGTTGTTATACCAGCATGGTTCCTCTATAAATACTGCCGAATTGGAGGATTTGAAGTGAGTAATACAGTCATTAAACACTAAATATATTACGATTCAAAACTTCTTGATAGGATGTGCTTTAACATGACTAACACATCTAGATGAAAAGAAACTACACATATATCATGAAACAGTTATTGTTAAAAGCGAAAAATCTTTTGTATTGGTATCACCAAAAACTTTCGAAATAAATGATAAGTGATTGTCAAATATGATTCTGTCTATGCACCCCTTGAAATTATTACTCAATATCGTTTATAGAAACGTAACATTTAAAAGCATCCTAATTTTACAATGTATTCAAAATAAGTGATATTTAAAATATTCCAAACATACAATACCAGAGAGGTTCAGCTAGCTATAAAACCAGGTTCAATCCATCATATTCTACATAAGAAAATGCCTGTACCAAGTCAGGAATATGACAGTTGTTATCCATTCGTTTGATGTGTTTGAGCTTTTGATTTTGCCATTTGATTAGGAACTTTCCTTTTGTAATTTTCCTCGGAGTTCAGTATTTTTGTGATTTTACTTTTTTCTAAATCAGATTATTACTTGTAATATGTTACTGAGAGTTATGCTTCATCTGTATCATATCAGATTATGCACCAAACTGTGCAATTCTCCCATAATGCCAACGTATCAAAAACAACATTTATTATTTTACAGTTGATGAAGGATGGGATGAAACCATTACCAACATGGGGACCAATCAGTAAAAGTAAACAGAGACAATATGCCGATGTAGAAACCAATGTAGATAAACGTCTACCAAACCCAGCATTTGCTAGATTAATGGGAAGTAACATGTCTAATGCAACAACAGTAACCGAGTGCTCCCCGGCATCATCGACATTGAACTTGATCAGGAGCAAAAATTTAAGTGAATCAGATTTTTGATGACAGTTTTATTTAGAATGGTCGTTAAACGGTTATTCGGGTATTTCAGATACCATCTGGCCATATGGAAGTATCGTTCATGATTGGATATGTACTGACACTGCCTGCATGCAGCTCTGACACCGTCAAATTAAAGTGATCTGTCTGTAAAAGTAATTTGTGATATTTGGCACGATGCAGGTTCAGTAGTGTCATAACCTGCAATCAAAATATGATTATATCTGATCGTTTGCGGTTTTAAAAATAAACTTGGGTAACTACTAAAGAGACAATTTAATATCAAACTTTTTATTTGTTTTATTTTATAAATTCATTGACTAGTACATTTGTAAAGTTTAATTTCTTCAGTTTTGATTGAAGTGTAGTTAAATATGAAGCAGACTGAGAGATGTTGCCACAATTTCCTCTCGCCGATGTTTAAGTTCATAAGTAAATATAATTATGGCAAACGTTTTCACAAGAAGCGAACATATTGATTGAAGAAAATTCATCTGGCATTAACTATTATCCATCAAAAGTTTCAAAGGTTGTCATAATTAGATAGAAAAGAGATATCTTTCAAAACTGTTGTTCATGACCATAATCATACTTTCATTATTGAGCAGGATCTCATTTGCCATAGTGTGTTCTATATATATATATACTTTTCATGGTTTGTTATTTAAGTAGTTTATATACGTTTGAATAGCGATTTTTTAGTTATTGTTAAAAGTGATATGACAAATAATAGTAAATGAGAAGATGAATATTTGTAAATAATATGAATATTTGTAAGTTGAAGGATTTGTTTGATTTTATCCGTAGTTATTATTAGAAACATGAATGTCCAGTGTAAAAAGTGTGTGAATGGTGGGCTAAGTTTGGATGTTTGTTGTAATTTTTTATGGGGAGGGGACGTTTATGAAGAATATTGATGGCATTGTTTACATATGTTTCTATTTTGCTAGTTTACACTGCCAATTACCAGAGTCTTGTCAATTATTATTTTTATACTAACAACACTGACTTTAAATTAGTTATTTACTTATATTTTCAGGATATCAGGAATATTTTTTCTCTTGAACTATTCAGTAATGTGACAAAACGGGTCTCTCAAAATGAAAAATAATTTGATTAGAAACATATTTAATATATTGCATTCATTTTAAGAGTAAAATTTAAAAAGAAATTTTATATCCGGAAGCAATTTTGGATTACAAAGGATAAATTATCTTCTTTTTTAGATTTAGCGGATAACGTATCAAGTAGAGGCAATTCTAAATTCTTATTGGTTAACTTTTATTTTAATAACGTTTTTTGAATTATAATTTTTGACTTTTACAAAGGTTCACGATTTCAACAGTCCGCCGATAATCATGCATCAAACATTACACGCATGTTCCCAAATGAAGCCTATTTCAAATCACGTATTACTTATAATCTCTAATACTACTGTCATTTACTTGTTTGTACAAAAAGTGTCAGGAATAATGTATTATAGGTTACTTATATAGACTAGTCAATCTGGTGACAATTATGTGATTTTGGAACCATGTAGAGAGCCTTCTCTTAAACTTTCAGATCAATCATAAATAAGCGAAGTAGTAGAATATTGAAGTCTATTCAACGATTACTCATTTCCTTAAAAATGGACAAAATTCATGTCCCTATTGAAAATTCTTAAATTTTATTGGTCCCGTTTTCTTACTGTGATGTTATCTACACACTTTGGATTGACTAATATTCCGGACAAATAACGTGAGCTTTTAAAACCATATGATATCAGCTGCAGACGACAGGCTATTGTGCACCTTCCGTGTAATCAATACAGGCTTCCTGTAACTTGTAGTATATTGAAAAATTATCTGCAAAAAAATCAACCCCTTTTTTATACGACCGCAAAATTTTTGCGGTCGTATATTGGTATGACGTTGGCGTCGTCGTCGTCGTCGTCGTCGTCCAAAGACATTTCGTTTTCGCACTATAACTTTAGTATAAGTTAATAGAAATCTATGAAATTTAAACACAAGGTTTATGACCACAAAAGGAAGGTTGGGATTGATTTTGGGAGTTTTGATCCCAACAGTTTAAGAATTAGGGACCAAAAAAGGGCCCAATAAGCATTTTTCTTGGTTTTCGCACAATAACTCTAGTATAAGTAAATAGAAATCTATGAAATTTTAACACAAGGTTTATGACCACAAAAGGAAGGTTGGGATTGATTTTGGGAGTTTTGGTCCCAACAGTTTAGGAATTAGGGGCTAAAGAAGGGCCCAAATAAGCATTTTTCTTGGTTTTTGCACAATAACTTTAGTATAAGTAAATAGAAATCTATGAAATTTAAACACAAGGTTAATGACCACAAAAGGAAGGTTGGGATTGATTTTGGGAGTTTTGGTCCCAACAGTTTAGGAATTAGGGGCCAAAAGGGTCCAAAATTAAACTTTGTTTGATTTCATCAAAAATTGAACTATTGGGGTTCTTTGATATGCCGAATCTAACCGTGTATTTAGATTTTTAATTTTTGGTCCCGTTTTCAAATTGGTCTACATTAAGGTCCAAAGGGTCCAAAATTAAACTTAGTTTTATTTTAACAAAAACTGAATTCTTGGGGTTCTTTGATATGCTGAATCTAAACATGTACTTAGTTTTTTTTATTATGGGCCCAGTTTTCAAGTTGGTCCAAATCGGGGTCCAAAATTAAACTTTGTTTGATTTCAACAAAAATTGAATATATGGGGTTCTTCGATATGCTGAATCTAACCATGTATTTAGATTTTGATATTTGGGCCCGGTTATCAAATTGATCCACATTGAGGTTTAAAGGGTCCAAAATTGAACTTTATTTGATTTCATCAAAAATTGAATTCTTGGGGTTCTTTGATATGCTGAATTTAACCATGTATTTAGATTTTGGATATTGAAATACCACAAAGGGATGGTAAGAATTGTCTTTGGGAGTTATGGCTCAAACCGTTAAGGAATAAGGTGCAAAAAAGGGGGGAAAAGGGTTTCCAGGTTAATGGACAATTACTTAAGTACAAAACATAATTTAAAAGGCAGTGTAAGGTTGGTAATTGAAACTCATTTGAATATCTCACCTAAACTGCTTTTAAATTATGTATATTGGAAATTTGCCAAAAACTTTATTATTAATAAATTCCATTGGAAATTTGCCAATAACTTTAGTTTAATGAACTTCATTGGAAATTTGCCAATATAAAATGTTGCTGATGAAGCTTTTTTGTTTATCTCACCTAAACTGCTTTTAAATTATGTATATTGGAAATTTGCCAGCCATGACTATGATGTCATTTTCTATTTTAATACTTATATTAAGTATTGTGCAATAGCAAGAAATTTTCAATTGCACAGTATTGCGCAATAGCAAGAAATCTTCAATTGCACAGTATTGCGCAATAGCAAGAAATCTTCAATTGCACAGTATTGCGCAATAGCAAGAAATATCCAATAACACAATATTGCACAATAGCAAGAAATCTTCAATTTCACAGTATTGCGCAATAGCAAGAAATATTGAATTGCACAGTATTGCGCAATTGCAAGAAATCTTCTTTGCACAGTATTGCGCAATAGCAAGAAATCTTCAATTGAAATTTAATACAAATTTTTTAACCCATTTAACATTTTTAGATAATTCACCACATTTATTTTGTGTCAGAAACCTATATTATGTCAAAAATTTGATCACAATCCAAATTCAGACAGTATCAAGCTTGAATATTGTGTCCAAACTTGCACCAACTGTTCAGGGTTCGACCTCTGCGGTCGTATCAGGCTGCGCTCATCGAAGCATTTTATTATATGTTGAATACGTAGGAATCTTAAATGAATATGCATTTTGATTTTTTTGTTGCTGATAATAGTCACAAAATTTGTATAAACGTTATTATTGAATACTTGATTATTGAAAAGTCAATTTGTTTTTATTTTTGTATGTAATACTTTGCAGTTTGTTATTTACAATAAAAGTGAAATTGAACTTATTTGTTGTTTTGTACTACATATATGTTTTAAATATTTCGACCCATTGCCCTATAGAAAATGAAAGATATGGAGTAAATGTACGTGGGACAAAATCGCACACAATACATAGAAAACATAGAAAATTATCAATGAACAGGGCTTTTATTCTTGTTCTTCATCTTGACAGTTGATGTAGGGTCTTCAACAATGAACAAATCATTCATACCCTACAACAAGGTCAAGACGGCCCTGTATGCTAACATTACATTCATGTCCGATATAAACCTCTTTTATTTCTAGTCAGTTGGGGAAATAGGCACAAATCTTCCAACGTAACTTTTGTTGACTTTTTGCCCAAATAAGAGATATATTGTAACAGGAATTCCTGTACATTATTTTTTTTGTTTTTTTTTTTAATATAGACTGACCCAAATACAGAAAGTACAACAGAAAATTTCACACGACTTCCAAGATTTAAACAAGCAATTCGATGACCTATAGTTGCTACCTTCTACGCCATTTGGTCTCTGGTGGAGAGTTGTCTCATTGGATATCATACCACATCTTCCTATCTTTATAATATGTGATTTACATTTTTAGCTATTGCAATTTGTATACTGTTGTCTTTTTGTCGTTTTTCGCTTTTTGCTATGGCATTGTCAGTTTGTTTTCGAGTTATGAGTTTGAATATCCCTTTGGTATCTTTCGGGTCAATTTCGCATCTCTTTTGAATTGAATTTCCCTGAGTTTATTTTAAGTAAGAAGAAAAGGTAAACCAAGTGATATAAATTGTATATAGAACTTTATTTGCATAACATGAATATCCATAGTAGTATTTTCAGCATTCTAACTTGACACAAGCAATGATAAAATAATTCCACATATTAGAATCCGCATTTCATATGCAAGAAAGTCTCAGAGATACGATAGTGGTATCGCCTATCTACACGGAAAAAGATTAGCAACAGTTATTAGTTCTTGATTTTATCTACAGGACTATAGAAATACGACATAGGCACACACATAGATGTAACAATAGTCTTTATTGGGCATGTGTTGGATGTTTCTGTATTCTGTTAATGACAAATGAAGACTGGACTATATTGTCACATTCAATCTTGATAATGAAGAGGGACTGAGAAACAGATAGACAGTGGTGGCATAAATATTGGGTACCACGTACCATGTTCAAAGTATCTACACGATATCTTTTCATCTTATTTAAACTTGTTTATGCTTCAATCAAAGGAACAAACACTCCTGTGATTGAACACTTCGTAATTTGGCGTTATCCGCCATGACGTCAAGATAAGACAACAGCCAAAGAAAAAACACACACAATCACACTGATACATAACAATAAAAGATTGGATATATTAACACTACCTAAACATTGGGAACAGTCAGGTGTTCTGTAAAGATTAACATTTCTTGCTACACAGCAATAACAAATTATAAGAGCTCCTGTTCTGACATGTCTTGTACAAACTTCAAAACCTGGTAGATCAAGACAAAAAAGCCAAAACTCTTTAAGAAAACTTACATTTTATATGAACTGATCTGAGCCATAAGAAACTCAACTCAGTTATGATCATGTTTTGGAATTGACCACAAGACAGGAACCCAGTAGCACAAATAAGACTCATCACATTAAAGGTTGTACTAATGAGTTTTAATTATCTTTCAATGAGAATCATTTTCTTTCTGTTCTACGATGCAACATATGAGCTGCGTCGGATAGAAATCGACCTTATGCACATGAATATCAATACATCTGTTAACCTATTTCGGGTTGAAAAAATCCATTGTAACTGTTTGAAAATTGAGCTGTTATAAGAAAAATCTACAAAACAGACCAAAAGTCATCTTTTATGTTCCAAAACCAATCAAAGTCTTATACATGTACATGTATAAGTGCACTTGCATAAGGTCGATTTCGATCCGACGCAGCTGATATATTGTCATGGAAGATAAAAAAAACCCTGAATTTGAACAAACTATGAATTCGCGGTATTTCTTCTTGACAACCTTTATAATGGGTCGTCTGTCCACATCGACAAAAATATAATAGCATTCGTTCGTCCATGATTAGATCGACAGGACTTCAGAAATGCGACATTGGCACACCATAAATAAGTCCAATAATATTGTCCATAAAGAAATGAACTTAAGTACTGAAGAACTTATATTTAACTTAAATACCTATGCGAGATCTTAAAGGTAAACTTCGTGGTTTTAGTAAACAATAAAGTTATCTTTGACGATATCCTGTGTTAAAGTTTTCATCTTTATTTAATGTTTATTTTGAATTGAATCGATCTTGTATTCAATGTGGGATGGTGGGACAAAACAAATTTTTATCATAGTATTTAATGTACTTCCTACGTTTTCATACAACTGATATAAACAAAAATAAAATCAATTTCTAATAATAAGAGACACGATATTAATTCAGACATTTGCAATACTAAAATACGACAAATTCTTAATGCAGCTTTATTGATTTCGTTCCTACGTCATACGCAGTAGCAACTTGTTACTATTGGTATCAGGTCCGATCTTATATAAAATCAATTTAGCAGTCTAGAATAAAAGCGATGACATTTTGTCAATTGATTAATTTAGTACAAATCGTTACGATGGGAATTTAATTCTTATCTAAATGATTTAAGACAATTGAAGATGATTAAGCTTGAACACTTAAAATGTGAAAGTCGTTATAAATATCGCTCTCTGACGATGTTAGACCTTATAAGGAGATCAATTAAGAGGATGAAGCTGTTATATATTGCCATATATAATTGTATAGAGAACGTTTATAATGCAATAGATTTTGTATATAACTTTGGAAGGGACAGATATTTAGTTAATTCATCTATTATATTATTCTATGAAAATTGCAAAGACAAAACATACCTTCTTGATGACAAAATATTCATGATTTTATAATAGAAGGTTAGGTAGTTTTCCTTCGGTAATTGCGAACATTCTTGTTTTTTGTACTGTTTTGCTTGTACATTTGTGTGTTGTTATCTATTGTAATATTAGAGTTCAGGACTTTTCATTACTGGTCTTCATCGTATGTTTACAAATAATGTACCTCTTAATTTAAATTGTTATTCAACTGATACGAATTGAGAGACATAGGGTTAAAGTTCACATCCTAGCCTGATTGTCTCTGCTTAACAAAATTCCAACTATTTAGCCCCGTTGGATTTCTAGCTTGGCATATCTGTTGTTAAAAGCCATATGTTTTAACCCCCAGACGTCATTTGTTTTTTTCTTTTTTATTTGGGTGGATGTCTCATTAACGTATTTCTATTTTTTACTTTTTTCGCACATATTGACATTATTATACGTCCTGTTGGACTGGGACCGTATTTTTGATGTCTCATAATGGAAAAACTAACTCTCTCCACGTTCTGAAACCCCAAAATAACTGTTCGTGACATATATGCATAGGTATATAGGTATTACAGGGTATCGTTTTGCTCTATTCATACCTCGTTTTACATGTAGTAGATGACTACAGCATCGACAATCAACTGTTTTAATGTTTTGATATTGTGTCTATAGACTTTCTTAGTTTCTGTATTTTAAGTGTAGTGTATTTTCAGAATTACTTAAAACCAAAATATGTGAAACATTGGTGTAACATCACAACATAAGAACAAAATAAAAGTCAGTTGGAAATGGTTTAACTCATCAGATTTGCAGGAAGAACAAAACAACAAACATGAAGACAAAAAAACAACGATGTTACGATCCAAGAGTATTCGCAGTAACTGAAAGCTAGTTCAACGCCAATAGCAACTAATAAATAAATCATGTTTTCCCAGACTTAAGTATCAGTTAGTAAAAATCCAACGGGTGTAGTGTAAAGAGTATAAGAAAGACAGGATATTGTGCAATGACAAAATATAAATACATAGTATCGAAGAATGTAGGACCATATTTTTTTATAAAAGTATAGCAGTACATCAAAGATCTTATACAGTGTTAAATCTATCTAAATCTTTTATGAATAAGTTTATTCAAAGAATCAATGAGTTTACATGGATCGTATCTAAGTTTAAGGGCTTTATAAACAACATTACCGTAAACATTAGATTGTGATATGCCGTTTTATAAAGTACCGCCAAACTTCCATACCAAATCTTTTTATCTATGAAAGAATTTAGTACAGGTTTTAAGTAGTTTTGGTAACAAAATCCCTGATAAATTTGATAATTTACCAGTTATACTACTGACACCAGGAGATCGAATACATACCGTAAGAATACTTTGTGTAATTCTGACAACATCGAGTTGTATTTATAAGAACAATTGTTAAATTGGCCGGCCCACCTAATTGGAATAAACAATCTCAATCTTAAACTATTAACATTGCATCTGAAGATATATTATTCCACTGTATTTAAACATTGATAGCGAAATCAACATTCGATTAGTTGAGACTATGACATTGAACAAAACTTCGTATTCCCACCTGAACATCATACTCCCCTCTGAACATCGGGACATCCTCGTGCGACGTTACGCGCGGTTAATGTAAGTAACGTTTTGAACGTTTTTTATTTGCGATAGTAAAGTCACTATCGTGTTCAAAATTATTTCAGACGTAAAATCAAAACAAAATAATAGATAATTGTCTTTTGTTCAGTACTGTTTATCAATGTTTTAAATTATGTCGTGTTTAGTTATGAAAACAAGAGGTTAAGAAACATGTATGTAAATTAATGTTTCAAGTTATGTTCAGGTACTTAGTAGTAAACAAATTATAGGCAGTGGAGTAAAACATTCATTTCTCTTGGCTAAGGGAGATATGAAGATTTGTTCACCCTCAAAAAGTCATATTTCCCTCGGGCGAGGCCCTCGGGAATCTTAATTATCTTAGGTGAACAAATCTTCATATCTCCCTCAGGCACGGGAAATAAATGTATATTATTATACTTCATGTCAAAATGCCATATTTTGATTGGTCAATACGAGGGAGACAATTTACTCTATCCCATGGCAAATACTTTATTTACTCACGGAGACGCTTGCTCAAGTGTGCGCTTTAACAAATATGTATGAACGACATAGTTTATTTCTTTGAATATGAAATTTAATAGACAGTAATAACAGAACATTCAGTAATTTGAACATACCTGAGAGGTGATAGAGCAGATTGTTACCTCGAAAGACATTGTCAACGTTGGTTTCGCCTCGGTTGACAATGTTTTCCCAGGTAACAATCTGCTCTATCACCCTCTCAGCTATGTGTTATTTATATAATGTTACATGTAGCTAACTACTTGTGAAAAATCTTAGCTGTGAAAGCAATGTTTTCTTCTGGATCATATAGTTTACCTACTATTTTGTATTAATGATCTGTCTGTTATGTATCACCACATTGTTGTTGTTTTTTGTTAGTGTGTTGCTTATGTATTTGCAATTGATGATAGTCCTATGTTTGGACTTCAGTTACGATAAAAAAGAAAGATTCTGGTTTGGAAATTTTGTAGAAAACCTAATTGATAAACTTTCAAAGTATCATTTAAAGTAACTTATAAAATACAGCCACATAATAATAATAAAAGACCCATTATACAATTATTTATATCAAACTTTAAGATGTTGACGCACAAAAGCTTAATATGACGTAATTAAACTAGAAATCATCGCACACAATTTTATAGTCAAGCTCCCTGAGTATACTAGCATTTGATATTTAAATTGGAATAAACGATCGATGAGACCTATTTCAATACATGTATTTAATAGTGTGGTAATGATTTGATTTTATTGTTGGATAAAGTAAATATACTGTAACCATTCACAAATCCTGTATGCTTATGCTAAGTATACATTTTTAGTGAAAGTAGGTGTAAGAAAAACACCCAAGATTTAGTATATATCCTTTATGAGTTAAGTGGTTGCAATTATCTTTATATTCGTATCATATATATATATATATATATATAGTTAATTGTATGAAACACGTTTGATCGTGTATTCGAAGAAAAATATTCAATTGTTTAAATTGTATATATATGGCAAAGTTTTTTTTAAAACATATGAAAGTACATTATCTCTCTATTAAAATATGACATTTTTTATGATAAATTTCTCATGGCATTCATTAATTGGTTGGTACATTAATGAACATTTGTTTTTACTTTTTAGATTATGTATCGAGACTGAGTACTCAAAAATAAACTGAATGATTATATATTGCAGCGTCTTGGTTAGAGTGATGGTATTATCTCCCTTTGAACATTACATTTCAAACTTTATACCTTTACTACGAATATTGCTAATGAACAAAAATAGATGTCTGAATAAAAGCGCTTTCAAAACAGAGCCCCATTGGTGAAGCAGGAGCTACTTGCTTTCCAGGTGTCCTGAACTCCCCCTCTCCCGCACATTCACACTTTGGGCCCCTGCGATTTTTTTGTTAATCGACGGATATTTGTCCTCTTCTTTTTTCAAATCGATTAAAACATCTGCTGTGTTCACAAGGGCTTACAAAGTACAGAAACTCATTCGCATCATATAAAAATACAGATAATGCTGTTAGCATAATTCATCTGTATGTTGGTGCAGATATGTTAATTAATCAGGAAAAAATAAAGAGATAAAAAAAAACTGTCTTTTCAAATCTCTTGGTTTTGGTTTTTCAATTCTAGATCAGGTAAAGGATATCGTGTCAACGCTAAATCAGATAGAGCATCAAAGTAAAATGCACACAAGGGTGACTGGAGGGGTATAGAAAAGGGATTACTTTGTGTCACGACCGACAGTAAAACTCTTGCCAAAGAAGTCCGTTTGTTTATGCGGGATGTATAAATACGCAGTCACGTCCGGTCAGAATAAGGTCGCTAAATCCGATACCTCGTGTAGACAGTGTGCAACGCTCTCTGCACGTTAAGAATCCTTCCAACAGATCTTTGGAGTGTCCGTATATGACATGTATTTCTAAAGCTAGATTGAACTTCCTAAGAAACATTCAAGGTCAAAATCAATGTCTTATACAACAGTTTTTATACTTTCGTCTGATTTTTAAAATAAACTCGTTTGCTGAACTATGAATAAGTGTCTCTTGTCAAATTATTCAATATTTTGTGCGATACCAGGATGGAAATTTTGTACGCCAGACGCGAATGTCGTCTTCTTCGTCTACAGAAGACTCATTAGAGATGCTCGAATCAAAAATTTAAAAGACCAAAACGATACGAAGTTGAAGAGCATTGAGGACAAAAATTGCTAAGGTAATCTATTCCTGGGGTATAAAAACCTTAGTTTTTCGAAAATTTCAATAAATTTACGTTGTGTCTCGACCGACAGTAAAACCCTTGCCAAAGACGTCTGTTTGGTTATGCGGCATGTATAAATACGCAGCCACGTCCGATCAGAATAAGGACGCTAAATCCGATACCTCGTGTAGACCGTGTGCAACCGTGACGCTCTCTGCACGTTAAGAATCCTTCCAACAGATCTTTAGAGTGTCCGTATATGGCCTGTTGCACGGCATACCATTAACTTCTTTCTCCGGAATATCAAATTTGCCATATCTCCGAAAGTATAAAAGCTTCTTGTATATTTATTCGATATGCAAATGCAGTTACATATGCTTTAGTGGCTTGAACAATTTCATAAAAATCCGTGAGAGTTCCAATTTACATACCTGTTACCATAAGAAATAATAACCAATCAATTAACAAAAATTATAAAATGGAGCATCCAAAGATATTGGGAACTAAATAACCAACCTGTGGCAGCTCTGTCTGGGATTCCTCTCAACCATACTTATATAAATATGATTCTCCTGGGTACTATGCATGGGACATAGAAGTGTGGTCAACATGGACTAGTCGCATCCGGCAGTAATATCCTTGTTGAGTTCGTTTTGCTGTTTGGGATGTATAAATACGCAGCAACGTTCGGGCAAAATGGGAATGTGAAATGCAATGCTTCCTGCAGGGAAATTGCAACGCTTTTTGTAAATCAACGAATCCTTGCACCAACTCTTTGAAGAGTCCGTATAGATGGCCTGTAACAAAACGAAAATTCTGCCTTAATTTAACTTCTTTTAAGTGGCAGTCAATACATTACTTTCTTGCCGTTTATCGCCGTTGACTGTTTTTTTAAAACAACCGACCTACTAATAATTCTTTCTTGTCCTATATATGCATGCAATATTTACCACTGGATGTTTAGTAAACATCAATGTATCAATTAACATGCAATATTTGCCACTGGATGCTAAGCAAACATCAGTGTGTCAATCAATCTATGAAAATAATTCTAACACGTTCAAGGCTACTAGTATTTATATGTGAATAGATAAATATGTTGAAACCGTATTTGTATTTTTTGTTGTTGTTTTTATTCAATAGCTGACATGGCGTTCTGAATGAATTCGTAATAAAGGTGAATGGCGGTATGCATCTTTATTACACTTTCTACATCTTTGACCTTTTATAATCTCGTAAGAAGGAAAAGACATTCCTTTCGAATGTAAGTCAGTATACATTCAAGTCTAGGACACAGTGGGTTGACTTTTAATTCGTTTGTTGTACTTGCAATAACTTCTGTCGCTTAATTTCAGGGTGATTTGCAGACGTCTATATCACAATCTCGACAGAGAATCAGATTAATTTTTTTATAATCTTTCTGGAATATGATTTTTTGCAGTTTGAATTTGAACAATATATATTGAACTAAAATCTGGCAATGATTTTATTATCGGATAAAGTAAATATACCTTAATCATTCACGAATATTGGATGATAATGTTTAGTAATGGTTTTACATTTTTTGTGAAAGTAGGTGTTAGTAAACACCCAGGATCGTGGAATCATTCAATGGTAAACAATTAGTTGTTATATGGCAAAGTTTTTCATTGGCACGATAATTTTCTCATGCATGACATTGATTAATTGGTTGATAATTCATATTTTTATAAATATCCGAATATCTTTGAGCTTGAGAGTACTAACAAATAAACTGAATTATTAAATACTGCAGCGTCTTGGTTATGTGATTGAATTATCTCCCTTCAAACATTACATTTCAAACTATATACCTTTATTACGAAAATGGCTAATGAATAGAAAATGAAAGGATTTGGAGTAAATGTACATAACAATGATTGACGTCTGTATGAAATAGATACCAGGTTTAAAATTTTGTACGCCAGACGCGAAGCGCGTTAAAAAAAGGAGCGCCACTCGTGAAGCAGCAGCTACTTGCCTTCCAGATGACCTGAAGTACCACTGTCCTCCCCTGCTGGACACATACACACACTAGCCCCTACCAATTGTTTAGTCGACAGATATTTTTCCTCCTCTTTTTTCTTAGCCTTATCGATTAGAAACGTCTGCTGCTGTTCCCAAGGGATTACAAAGTAAATAAACTCAATCCTATTAAAATACGGATAATGCTGTTAGCATAATTCATTTGTAGGTTTATTTGTGCAGCCACCTCTAGGCAAAATTTTCGCCAAAAAAGTAGAAGAAAACTCATTCATATGAAAATACGTTGATAAAGCTGTTCAAAAATGTATTATTCCTCTGCAAGTTTATTTGTGCAGCCCCCATCTATGCAAACTTGATTTCTACAAAAGAAGTAGGACAAAATTTGTGAACTGCTTTCACGATAAAATATAAAAATAAGGAGATATGTTATGATTGCCAATGAGACAACTCTCCACCAGAGAATAAATGACAGAAAAGTTAACGACTATACGTCATCGTACGGTCTTCAACAATGAGCAAAACCCATACTGCATAGTAAGCTATAAAAGGCCCCAAATGACAAATGTAAAACAATTCAAACGAGAAAATTTACGGCATGATTCATGTACAAAACAATGTAGATTTTATACATCAAAAGGGGTACTGCCAAGGTAACTAAATATTTTTGACTTGGCATTATGATATTCTTTTAATTCCGGTATACCTCTTTCCGTATATGTTTTTATGTCACCCGATCGACAATGTCGGGTGACATATTGCTTTTCCTCCGTTTCTTTTTTTTAATATTATTTTGGCACCCTCAACGGAGTTGGGGTGACGTATTGTTATTCTACGTTTCTTTTTTTTTTTTCTTATTATTTTTATTAATCTTCTTCCACACTTTTTGTCCACGCTACTTCTCGGAATCAAATGGACCAATGTTGATGGAACTCTTATATAATGAGGACACCCATATGAAGTTGTGCATTTTGCAATGGAATGGTCCAAGATGGCCACCGTTTCAATGGAAACGGTAAAAATGTAAAAAAAAAAAAAAAAAAAAATCCAAATCTTTCATTATAAGACCCAACTGGATGAAACTTTATGGAAATGTTCTTTGGTATGTCTAGATGTACCGACAATATTTAGAAATTCCAAAATGGCCGCCATTGTCATGGAAACAGGGCGAAAGTTTAACATTGGCCCTATGGAAAAACACATTAAAGCTGATTTTTCTTGAACAATATAATATAAGACCCAATGAAACTTTATGAGTATGTAACATGTAATGAGTCTAAGTGGTAAATGTCTTTGGAATTTGGAAAATGGCTACCGTTACCATGGAAACTACAAAAAAATCAAAATGCACCAAACTTTATGAAACTTTACAGAAATGTTAACTGCCATGTGCAGAGTTGATATATGATTTTGGAATTTTCAAAATGGCCGCCGTTACCATGGAAACAGCCAAATTGTAAAAAAAAAATCAAAATGCTTCAAGCTTTCTGAAAATTTACAGTAATAATAATTGGCAATTGAAGATATGCTGTTCGACTTTGGAATTTTCAAAATGGCTGCCGTTATCCTGGCAATGGGGGGACGAGGGTGCCATCCGTTATTGCTAGCAATTAAAAATCTAGATATTATTATTCTTCCACCTAATTTTGTCCAAGAGTTTTCTCAGAGCAAATGGAACCAATCTAAGTGATTGTTCACTATAACAAGGAACACCAACTTTAGAGTTGCAGTGCAACTTTGGAACTAAAAGATGGCTGCCGTTACCATGGAAACCGAAAAAAGGTGAAACATTTTTTTTTAGGGTTTAGTGATTTTTTTGGGTATGCTTAAACTTGAAATCATCAAATTTTAATACAATGTAGTTGTCCACTATATACAGGTTTTGGATGTTTTTGACAATGATCGGAACTACTATGTTGCCATGGAAACTACAGCAAAAATTTCAAAAATTTTAAAATGCTTAAACTTGATGAAACTTCACAGTAATGATGAGCAACACTTTTAGATGTGGTATTTGACGTTGGAATTTAAAAAATGGCTGCCGTTACCATGGAAACAATGCAAAAAGATGAAAATGCTCTAAAACCCTTCTATAAATCTTTACGTAGCATTTCCTCTCTTAATATGGTAGGTCAAATTTGGAAATTCCAAAATGGCCGCCGTTGCCATGGAAACAGCAAATATGTGTAAAATTTCTAAATGCTCCAAATGTTCTGAAAATTTACAAAACGATGTATAGTCAAGCATATATGTGCATTCACTGTTTGAAATTTTTGAAATGACTGCCGCTTAGTGGCAATGGGGGAAGGGTGACATCCGCTATTGCTTGCAATAGCAATTCTAGTTCTTTTTGTCTTTTCAACGTTTTGCTAACTTGTTGTTTTTGTTTTGTTGTTTGTTTTGTATATTTTTGTTATAGGAATGGGGA
Source organism: Mytilus coruscus (assembly GCA_017311375.1). NCBI lineage: Eukaryota > Metazoa > Mollusca > Bivalvia > Mytilida > Mytilidae > Mytilus > Mytilus coruscus. The sequence goes on along the minus strand of CM029604.1, from coordinate 44,295,048 downwards.
TTGAGGGGGTGTTGATATTGTTCCTATTTTTGTGATATATTATGCAGATGTATCAACTAAAAATCAAGAAAAACTGTCTTTTCAACAGTATCTTCATAAATATCTTTAATTCTCAATTCTAGATTAGGCAAAGAATATCGTGTCAACGCTATAACAGATAGATTATCAAAGGAAAATACAAACCATCGGTGACTGAGGTATAGAAATATGCTTATTTTTTTCACGACCGAGAATAAAACCTGGGCGTCCGTTTGGTTATGCAGGATGTGTAAATACGCAGCCATGTCCGGTCAGAATGGGAACGTTTAATCCGATGTCTCGTATAGAAAGAGTGCAATGCCCTCTGCAGGTTGAGAATTCTTCCAACAGGTATTTGACGTGTCTGTATATGGCCTATGGGAAGGCAAAATGTATGTCCCAATCCAGTATATTACCCTCATTTTCCAGTGGCATTCTAAATTTCCCGTCCATCATGTCGGTCGACCCTTTATTGCTGTACCTATCTATTTATCAACTGAATATGTTAAATGTATTCTCTTAAATGTGGCTGCTGAAATATATGACACTCGAAGTAAGAAAGCAACTGCAAGTTACTTTCTGCAGTCTCAAGGGGGATTGAAATCTGTAAAAATATATTCGCCAGCATTCAGACCATCTGGAGATAATCCGAGTTAACAGTACATCAGTAATTTAATTAGTGAAAGTAAACACCCAATATTAGTATTTATCCGTGTTGAGTTGAGGGGTTGACCTGATCTTTCTATTTGCATGTATCTAATGTCATATATATAGCTTTGAAATAGTTTTAAACTGTATGAAACATGTTTCCGTTGATCGTGTATTCGAAGATTGATATTCAATTGTATAAATTTAATATATATATGACTAAGTTTTTTTTAAATCTATAAAAGTACACTATCTCTATAAAAGAAATCACATTTTTATCATATTGATTAATTGGTTGATACATTTTTATTTTACCTTTTAAAACTACTGCATACCTACCTATTATTTATTGTTAATGTTATTTTTTTCTCGTCTTGATCATGCATGAAAAATGTGTAACTGGACGTACAATCTATCAGTCAAAGTCAAACGTTATTTTTTTGGAGGTCAATATGTATTTCCAACGCTAGATTGACCTTCCTAAGAAAATTCAAGGTCAAAATCAAAGGTCTTTACAACAGTTTTTACTGATGGACCTTTCGTCTGAGACTCTTGTCAAATTATTCAATACTTTTTGCATTTAACTTGCATCCAATTTACATTTGTACTTTTTTCTACAGAATATTCAATTTGCTATATCTCCGAAAGTATACAAGTTACTTATATATTTATTGATATTCATAAAAAAGTATAACAAAAATACCGAACTCCAAGGTAAATTCAAAAAGGGGAAGTCCCTAAAAACTGACAAAATCAAACGTTATCGATCAACGGAACGAGTGAAAAACATATTCCTGACTTGGTATAGGCATTTTACGAAGAAAATTGTTTGGTAAAACCTGGTTTTATAGCTAGTTTAACCTCCCACTTGTATGACAGTTGTTTAAAGTTCCCTTATATTGACAATTATTGGGATCCAGCAGCCAAAACTGCGTAAACATACATCACAACTGACTAAATATGCAGTTCCACATGCTCTACTTGCTTGAAAAAATTCATAAAAATTCGCGAGACTTCCAATTTACGTACCAGGTACCTTAAGAAATAATAACCAATCAACTAACTAAAATTTAAAATGAAACAACCAAAGATATTGAGAACTATATAAACAACCTATGGCCACTGCGTCTGGGAGTCCTGCGGACAAAACGGAAATGTGAAATGCAATGTTTCCTGTAAGGAGGGTACTACGTTCTTTGTAAATCAAAGAACCCTTTCACCAGCACTTTGAAGGGTCCGTATAGATGGCCTATTACAAGGGAAAAATTGTGTCCATTACAACCTACTTTCTATTTTAGTGGCCATCAATACATGCCTGTCTTGCCTTTTATCCCGGTCGACTGACTTTAAACAACCGACCTAGTATTAACTCGTTCAGGTCGTAAATATGCATGCAAGATTTGTCACTTCATGTTAAGCAAACATCAATAAATCTATGAAAACATTTTTTTGAACAAGTTCCAGGCTATGTATATATATATATGAATAGATATATGTTGAAACCATATTTGTATTTTTGTAATTTATTTAATATCTGACATGGCGTTTTGAATAAATTCGTAATGCTGGTGGATCGCGGCAGGCATCTTCGTCACACTTTCTACATCTTTGACCATTTATAATCTCATAAGAAGGCAGGAGACATTCCTTTGGAATGCCAGTCAGTTACAGTTAAGTCTCGGACACAGTGGTTTCACTTTCAATTCGTTTGTTGTACTTGAAATGACTTTTGTCTTTTGAGGTCTTTTGCAGACGTCTATATCACAATCTCGACAGAGAGTAAACAGATTTATTTTTTTGAATCGCCTGAGAATACATTTTTCTGGAATATGATTGTTTTTGCAGTTTGAATTTGAGCAATATGGAACTGAAACCTTTGGTGGCCATTTTAAGATCGAACAGATGTCAATATCACAACTCCTACACATTTTTCCATCAAGAACGATAAAATCTTCAGCAGCACATCTACGAGGGATGTTGATTTTTGGACACTGTATATCGCAGTCTTTTACCTTATTCATATCTGAAAAGATAATTAGTTTTAAAAATGGTTATTTTAAAAGTGCGCAAATAACAAATATACAACTAAGATATCGTGTCTCCCTTGAAAAGATAATTAATGAAGATGCAAGCAATTTTACTGTTTTTCATATACTTATTATTGTGCTGAGACCGATTTAAACACATATCCATTAAAACTGTAGATTTTAATTTCCGATCCGTCAGTTATCAATGTAATTTTTTTTTCTTTCTTTAGTACTTCAGTACTTCAATGGAAAATATGATTGCTAATTTCATAAGGTACATATGTATGATTAACATAACAAGCCATACTTATTATTCGATATCGTGAAATGACAAATGTTTAAAATTTTAAGTGTAAAATATGTTTTAAATAGAAGGATGGAAAGAATTATAAGTACATCCGAGAAACGATAAATGGGAAAATCATTGTAAATAACGTATAGTTTTGAGGATTTGTGGTGAACAACTCCTTTTAAGGGCTTTTCAAAATTCAATAATGTATCATCATAATGAAAAATTTATATTAAAAGAAACTTTTTAGTTAAAGCACAAAAGATTCAGTTTGAGTTGAAAAATTCGTGTTAAAATTGTTTCGTGGTTAAAATAAACTAAAAAAAGTAGCAAATTCCCGTGGTGACATCAGTTTAAAAAATAAGTATTATTCCTCAATACTCTATGTCTCTTGTCCTATACAAGAGGGTTTGGATGGGGGGTTCTTCATTTCTGTATTCTGTACAATTTAGACCATTTTTCTTTATTCTTTTTTTACTTTGCCTAGTATTCTCTACTCTTTATATTTTAGCTCCCCATTATTCTCTATTCTTATTTTTTTTTAGTCTCATATTTCTTCATTCATTCTTTATCCATTTTTTGCTCTTTATTCTGCACTTTTTGCCCATTATTCTCCAATCTGTAAACTCCTTCCATACCCTCAGACGTACAAGAAAGGAATTAAATATAGTCTCGTTTGTTAGTGTATTTGTATGAAGAAAACAAAGAAACTAAAGTTAGACAACCTTATAATGTCAACGTAGACAATGATCATACATATATATATGCATAATTACTCTAAATATCAGCACAACAATGTTAAATCTGCAAATTTGCGGAAGCACATTTTTGTTCTTCCCTCGCCGGGATTCGAACTCATGCTATTGGGATATCGAGACAACACCGCCTGCACTGTGTCCAGCGCTCTAGACCACTCGGCCACCTAGACTGAACTAAAATAATTCAGCTCTCTCTTATGGCGCGGAATCAGGGTCAAAAATACTTATTTACGTATATACATAATTCGATTTACGTAAATACAAAAATAATTACGTATATACAGAAATAATTCCGTATACACAGAAATCGAATTACGTATATACAGAAATAATTCCGTATACACAGAAATCGAATTACGTATATACAGAAATAAATCTGTATATACATATATCGAATTACGTATATACAGAAATAATTACGTTTATACAGAAATATTTATGTATACACAGAAAAATTTTGCACATACGTTATTTTAATTATGTATTTGCTTATTCCAGAGTATCAGCCAATCAAATCGTGTGTAACAGCTAGACGTTGTTAATTTTTCTTTTATATTTTTGTGGTGTTTTTTTTGTGTGCGGAGATGCAGTAATATAATTAAAAGAATAACGTTATTGCGTGTAAATTGTTAAAAACATTTTTTTGTATAAATAAAATTTTATGCTATTCACTCCGATACTATATATATAGACTTGGGAGATATCCATTATATTTAGATTTGTTAAAACAAATATTTTTGTACTGGTATAGACTTGAGCACTCCCCGTCTGATCTGTTGAGCAGAGCCTTTAATGCATATAAATCTAGCAATAACCAGTCAAATAACTCATGGTATTCTAATATACTGTTTTACAGTGACAAACTGGATATTAACCTATCTATCTGCAAAAAACTTAGTAAAAATAAATTTAAATTGTATTTGAAAAAATGTCTCCAGAAGAACTTTCTTAAGACATGGCTAGACATAAAATATAACTATTCAAAAGATACTGGAAAAATAAGCACATATTTTAAATTCAAATTTGCTTTCAATTAATAAAGTTACTTAGATATAAAAAAAATTAACAGCAGAAGAACCTTAACAAAATTTAGACTGAGTAACCACAGTTTGAGAATAGAAAGTGGGAGACATGAACGAAAACTAAATATTATTTCAGGAAAACATGAAAATTTGTCCAGATGTGAAAGGCTCTGTCAACACTGTTCACTTAGTTTAATAGAAAATGAGCTTCATTTTGTTTTAGAGTGCCCTCTGTATAGCTCATGACGATTAGAATTCTCACAAAATTTATTTCAAAAGTTTCCAAATCTGAAAAACATAAATTTAGAAAGATTTGATGGACATCCATAGAGGTATGACACAATAGGAATTGTGTACCTGCCTTTTATTGGGGGGTCTATTTCTACTGACATTTACAAGGTGTATAATTCCTATGACATTGTGGATATGCACATTCAGTATAAATTTGATTCATGGAGAAATGATGCCAGTAGAGCGCTTTCAACAGTTGTTTGTATTTTTACGTTTACAAGAGACATAATACCTATAATCGGTTTTGAAAGTTCTGGTTTTCGAACTCGACCAAGCTATTGTTTATATAAAAGCTTCAGTATAATTTGGAAAGAATCCATGGCGAAATGACACCAGTAGAGCGCTTACAAGATATTCAGATGGACACCTGAACCTTAACAAAATTGAAATTTTATAACGAACCCAAAAATAAAGTGCTACCACCATCTAGAGCCTCAAAATTGCGCCTGTGACCTGCACATTTCTGAATGAACGATTGCAAAATGCAGGTGCAAAAAATCTTCCAAATGCATGGATATTAAAAAAGTTCTGTTAAATCTAGAAGTTATATCAAATTGAAATAACTCACCCGTCAAGTTTCTACATCTTGAAAAACAGGTGTTAACTTCATGCATATTAACTGAAAATTGATAGTGTATTAACTATTGATTGCCACCGTTCTCCTGTAATATTATACTGAAGGAAAATGAAGAGCTTCTGACAAACGTATATAGTTATGTTCACGTCAAGGTTGTTAAATGAAACGAAAAAAAAAAACCAACCCAAAAACTTAAGATTTTGCTAATATCAAACGATACCGAATTCACATAACTATCACCTGAAATAAAAATAAACGAAGAAAATCTACCAATTAATCCAAACAGAAGATGGCTACCAGTTCGTGCAAAGACAAAAATATCAAACAAACATATACAAGTATACAAAGGAAATGGGATCCCTAGCCCTACCATTCGGAAAGAAAGGGGAACGGAGCATTACAAAATCAACCCAAAGCCCCCACCCATGGGACCCATCCTAAGTATGGTACTGTTTTTGATAATATTTCACTGAACAGGATTATCATCGTGTTCTGTCTCCTCTGAAGCATGTAATACAGGTCAAGGTAACCTACATTTGGAAGCAACCCGCACACCCAAGTTACATGATTGTAGGTAAACTGGTATCTGAGAACTAAGATTGGACGTGGACATGGACGCCGAGGGTACTCAAACAGTTCACCTTACTTCCTAAACATACTCATCTCATATTCAGTTTTCTGTTTTGTCAGTTAAAATAATTGTAGAGTACACTCTAAAAACGGCGTTTAGATAGCAGTTCTGGAAGAGGTTGGAAGAGTTTCAACAAATGCGTCTGTTTTCTGTTTTTCCGTTTCTAAACAGCAACATATATCTCCATGGAGTCCACATTTCATAACTGATACTTTACACAAGGGCGTGCGTGTATTACAAAGGATTCATGGATAGAGGAATATCTTTATCAAATAAGATATTTAAACAGAGTTACAGAAAAAAAACTTTAATATCCTCACTTAGAAATCTTATGGTCGCCATAACGATTTGGTTGAGAATGTCCATTTCACAAATGGTTATGGATGTGTTCTCGTTGTCGTATTCCTAGTCCGTCCTTCTTATAGTGACCATGACTTACTATCGGCTTTTACATTACATTTGGACAATGAGCAGGAAAAGTTTAACCTTCCTGAGCACCTGATTTCACTCTCGGTTTGTTTGAGAGTTTGAGAGTTCGCATTGTCCATGCTTTGGTTTTTAGTGTTTTCGGTGTTTGTGTTTCGTGTCCCACACCTTGTTATTTTGTCCTCGTCTGTTTTCCTGGAGGTGCCTTGTCCCTTAATCATGTTGACTCTACTGTTACTTTGGTATGCTTCCTGCTTTTTATGCCAATTAAACTGAATCAATACATTGCTAAATATTAAATTGGAAGTTCTAGAGAAGATAAATTTATTTACTTTAGAGTGACACTTATTGTTATATCAAACTACAAATGTAATAAAAGCGTGTCTGTTGTCAAAATTAAGTGATTTTAAACAAACAAAATCAAACAAGCAAGCAAAAAATATGCACCAACAAAGATTGAAAAAAACAAAACAAAATACGTGAAAACTAATGTACCCAGATAAGATATTTTGCTGGTAAAATATGCTTATTTATTTTTTTGATCCGGAATATATAAAAGTGAGTACAGTTGAAGCTGTTATGATAGTCTGTTGGTAGTCGCGCTAAATTCATTAAAAATCTTTTGAAATCGATTATTCCTTTCAAGGTTTAATTTACAATATACATCTCTGATGTGTATTTTGTTAAACAAATGAGTTAATTTGGCTATTTTATGCATTAGTTTTATTGTTGCTATTTTAACCTCCCACCCCCCAAAAAACGAGAGTTAGATCCGGAACCGAAAATCGGAATCCGAACCCACGTACATGTAATAATGGAAGAAAATAACCTTCTCGGTTCTCATTGGTCATAGATAAAGAGAACTCATTGTTATAACAAAACATATCATTGGCAGGTTGTATTACTGTCTAGTATACAAAAATATTAACGTATATACACAAAGAATTCCGTAAATACGTAAATCGAATTCTGTATATACGTAAATCGAATTTCGTATATATTAAATCGTATATACATAATTATTTCTGTATATACGTAATTATTTACGTATATACATAATTATTTCTGTATATACGGAATTCGATTTACGTATATACGTAATTATTTCTGTATATACAGAATTCGATTTACGTATATACGGAATTCGATTTACGTATATAAGTAAATCGAATTCCGTATATACAGAAATAATTATGTATATACGTAAATAAGTATTTTTGACCCTGATTCCGCGCCAGACTCTCTGGCCTAGTGTTACCTTTCCTCGTCAGTAGAATCTAGAGTTGTAACACAGTACATGATACATTAGGCATGAAGATGGAATTGATTGCTGATTAGCTAAATTATCTGTCGTAAAGGATCGTAAGATGCAGTCACAGAAATAATTATTTGATAAGTACGTCTAAACAAGTGACAACTCTACGACAAATCCATCCATTGGATCACCAGTGAAGGTGATACACGGCTGAAAACACACATTATATTCATAATTACTCTAAATATCAGTACAACAATGTTAAATCTGCAAATTTACGGAAGCAAATATTTGTTCTTCCCTCGCCGGGATTTGAACTCATGCTATTGGGATATCGTGACAACACCTCCAGCACTGTGTCCAGCGCTCTAGACCTCTATATATATATATGTAAATATAATTCGTCTTAAATTTAGCCCAACAATGTTAGATCTTCAACTTTGCGTGAGCAAATTTTTGGTCTTCCCTCAGTGGGATTCGAACCCTTGCTTCTGTGACATCGTGGCAACACCGCCTGCACCGTGTCCAGCGCCCTAGACCACTCAAACACATAGGCTACATAAAATATAGCTTTTGGTGGGTTGTAACAGGTTGTATAGTGACAAGTAGATGGTGTACCTTTCAGATCAGATATTTTTGTCTGCCGTAAAGGTTGATAACGTTAATTACCATGCCGCCACATCAAATTGATATTTTATTATACACGTACATCATGTACTGTGTTACAACCCTAGATAAAGCCGACGAGGAAAGGCATTACATCGACCACCGAAAGCTATATTTTTATGTAGCCTATGTGATCGATTGGTCAGGGCGCTGGACACGGTGCAGGCGGTGTTGCCACGATGTCACGATGCAATGGTTCGAATCCCACTGAGGGAAGAACAAAATTTGCTAACGATAATTTGAAGATCTAACATTATTGGTCTAAATTTGAGACGAATTATATTTACATATATATATTATGGTGTTTGCCCTGTATAACCACGTGTTATCCAATGGAGAATGTCTGTCATAAAGTTGTCACATGTTTAGACATGTATATAACAGTGAATTTGTATAATTAGGAATTATGTAGAATATCTGATTTTTGTCTGAAAATGAACAGTGATATCACATAATCACTGAAAATTTTATGAATTATTTTACAAATTCCCTGAAATGATTTCTAGGATTATCAATATTACAAAAATTCTTCGTTTGATAAAAAAAAATCAAATACAGACAAATAAATCATATGTATTACCCCTTTATGGTTTAAGTGGACGTTTTTCATTCCCTGTCCATTTATCAAATCTCATTAAAGTGAAAAGTGTTTACTCTGATATTCTATTTAAAGGGGCCTTAATTGTCAAATTCATGTTCACATATTTGACTCAAATTCTTATATTTGATTTATAACATACTAAAGCGTATATCCAAATTACAAAAAGTCTAAAATAAACAATCACAATACTTGGACTTGATAATATGTATCAGCATTTCATGTGTATTTTTGTCTAGACGTCATCTAATTAACCATCGAGATGACCTCCGAAGACTGCCGACGGTCATATAACCCGAAATAAACATAAATATAGATAGATAGCGACCACGTGCAATTGGATTTATATAGGTCTGTTTGATGTCATATTGTAGATTAAAAAGTATGTTTATCATCGTTTTTACCTGTATAAGAACGATTTTTTGGGGGGATCGAATCAGTCAACCAAATGGTTCATCCTTGTTTCACTTTCAATGTTGACATTCTTTTCCTTTTAATAGCTGAATACACGCGTAACCCCTCTCCAGCTTAGGGGTTAAATGGAAGGTCACATGAATACAGATTCATTGAGGTCGAATTATTCACTTGCAAGTAAATAATTCGTCAGCGATGTTTCTTAGCTTATTTTGACAAAATTAAACCAAACTGGCTGCGAAAATTATTTCACTATTTCACTTTCATTAATGATTGAACAAAAAACAATCATATTTGGTTTTATATTTCGTAGCTAATGTCCCTTTAACTGTGTTGAAACTCATTTACTCATAAACAAAAAAAGTATTTAAAATTAGAATTAATAATACAAACATAAATGAACAGATCATATAATTTGCTGTAAAACAAAGGGGATGAAAGTTATTGAACATCTGTTTTATGTTTTCTTTGTTACAACGAACAATGAATTCAAACTAAGCAACGAAATGCAACTAAACGTACAGAAACACAACACTAAACACAAACAGAACACATGCCTGAAAGGTTGAAAACAATTTTGGAGTAATCCAACATTGGCTGTAATGTTATGACACCAATTCTGCATATTGATCTTGGAAAAGGAGACACCAAAAAAATATAATGGCCATAATACGACTGAAAAGGACTGAAAGGGTAATGTCTGGCTACGAACAATGAAATTGTACTCTGACAGGTAATACACAATGAATCAATTTGAGGTGTCTGATTGACCTTTTTAGCACCTTCAGATGTTTCTGATGAACACTTTTTTTTCTCTCTAACGGACAACGTGTTGTTGCAAAAAACGAAAAACAAAAAGCAGAGCAAATGTTCAATAGTAGAGGGTCTGGTTGGGGCTTACAGAATAGAGAATAATGCAAAAGTGCAAAATAAAGGACTAAAACAAGGAATAGACAAAAATAGACAAACAAAATAAGAATAGAGAATAATGGGCAAAATAAATATGGAAAAGCGAAAAAAATATCTAAAAAATTAAAGAGCAAATAATTCCGACTCTCATAGTAGATGTCATCCAAATTTAAATAAAAATGAATGATTTGTATTAGCATATTGTGCTTAAGATTTTAATATTCTTGTTTCTAGAGATGTTTAAATATGATTTTATAGAATAAATTATTAACTTTTATTCATTGTCTCTTCATTCCAGCTATTATGTAAAATCCCTGGACGCAAAGTTCGGTGTTGGTAGTGTTAATTTGACCCTATTTTTCATGCATTGTGTTACGAACAGAAAAATCGACTTTTAATTGTAGCCAGCAAAAGACACAATGGGCAAAATAAATATGGAAAAGCGAAAAAAATATCTAAAAAATTAAAGAACAAATAATTCCGACTCTCATAGTAGATGTCATCCAAATTTAAATAAAAATGAATGATTTGTATTAGCATATTGTGCTTAAGATTTTAATATTCATGTTTCTAGAGATGTTTAAATATGATTTTATAGAATACATTATTAACTTTTATTCATTGTCTCTTCATTCCAGCTATTATGTAAAATCCCTGGACGCAAAGTTCGGTGTTGGTAGTGTTAATTTGACCCTATTTTTCATGCATTGTGTTACGAACAGAAAAAATCGACTTTTAATTGTAGCCAACAAAAGACACAAATCAATAATAAAATTTAGCAAGATTTATTATACACTAGTTAACAAGAAGTATTACACAAAAAGAAATGTCAACTTAACTGTCAAAATATATGTCTGATCTTTTGTCTTTTCTTTATCCGGAAATCTTCTCGGGAATCCACGCAGAATATTACGTCCAATAGGTCACAATCTAGTATGTTGTAGTTTGTAAATGTCAATCTAACTGCTGAGAATATTAATGTCTATCGATGTCTATGTCTATCTCTGTGTCTATCTCTAGGGTCTGCATTTAAATACTTGTAAAGGAAAGTTCTAGATAACCGTAGATGTTTAAATTTACTGAATCAATTATGGTAGAAATGCATATTAATAATAGAAAATGGTTAATTGCAGGACTTTATAGACCTCCTACAATAAAAGATGATAATTTTAAAATGAGTTTATATGTACATATGATAAATTATCAACCATTTATGATAATTTTCTTCTACTTGGTGACTTAAATTATAACATGCTCACCCAGCAAAATGTACCCCTAAATGAAATCTGTGATATTTTTGATTTCACAAATTTGATAAATAAACCAACTTGTTTCACAAAATATGCCCTGCTACCTTAAATGATGTTATTCTTACAAACCAAGCAACTTATTGTCAAAATATTTTAAATTTCAACTGTGGTTTGAGTGATGTACACAACATTATTTCAACTCAAATTAAAGGCAAACTACCAAAAATAAATAAAGGTTTCATAAATTACAGAAGTTTCAAACACTTTGATCAGGAACAGTTTTGACAGATTTAAATGGAAAAACTTAACTGCTATAATAGAAAAATCAGCAGATGTAAATACAGCATATGACACATTTGAAACCACTTTCATGGAGGTTATAGACAAACATATACCTATGAAAAAAGAAAGCCATCAACAAACCAGCACCATTCATGAATCAAACTTTACGAAGGAAATATATAAAAAGAATGGCATATAACAAATATCAAAATTTTAAAATAAAACAAACTGGGAATGTTACAGAAAACAAAGAAATCTAGTTAATAAAATTAAAAAGAAATCCATCAGAAACTATTTCATGGAAAGATGTATAGGAGGACCTAACAGCAAAGATTTTTGGCCAACAATCAAGCCCTTCTTAACAAACAAGGGTTCACATTTTTCAAAAGACCTAATCCTATGTGAAGAAAATAAGATAATTAATAATCAAAATGAAGTTGCTGAATTATTTAATAACTTTTTTATAAATGTTGCCAAAGATATCGGCTCAAAAGATACTATAATAGACGAACATCATCCAAGTATTAAAGTTATAAAAGAAAACAAACCAGAAAAAGAAGAACTGATTTTAGCCCAGTAAACTCTGAGTTTGTTAAAAACAAATAAATAAAATTAACATTAAAAGGCAACAGGAAAAGATGGAATCTCTTCAAAATATTAAAATTATCTGAATCTGAATTATCCAATCCAATTTCTAAACTAATAAATAAATCATTTGAAACAGCTGTCTTCCCAGATAAATTAAAAGAAGCACAAGTAATACCTCTTCATAAAAAATCAAACACTCTTGATAAAGGAAACTATAGACCTGTAAGTATATTGCCCATGATTTCAAAAATTTTGAGAGGTCTATAGAAAATCAACTTGTGGAATATTTTAATTCATTTTCCACATTTTCTGTCAGCTTTTCGAAAAGGATACGGATGCCAAACAGCTTTATTAAAAATAATTGAAGATTGGAAAAGGCTTTAGATCAGAATAAATATGTAGCAGCTATATTAATGGACTTGTCCAAGGCTTTTGACTGCCTACCCCATGACCTCCTCTTACTAAAATTAAAACCTATGGTGTCTCCACCTCCTCTCTTAAACTTTTGAAAGCTATTTAACTAATAGAAAACAGTGTGTTAAAGTAGGTACAAATTCAAGCTACTGGCAAACAATGTTTAAAGGTGCCACAAGGGTCGATATTAGGCCGACATTATTTAATATTTTTAAATGACATTTTCTATTTTATTTATAAAAGTGAACTTTATAATTATGCAGATGACAACACCCTTTCATACGCAGATAAAGATTTAGATAAATTAATTAATACTTTAGAAGATGAAAGCAAAATTTTGATAAATTGGTTCTCAATAAATAAAATGAAAGCCAATCCAGAAAAATTTCAAGCAATAGCTGTAGGTAAAAACTAAAGACAAAAACCTAAAATTTAAATTAGAAGGTAATGAAATAGAATGTGAAGATAACGTTAAACTTCTAGGTGTAACAATAGATTTTAAACTAAATTTCAATGAACATGTCTCTATAATATGTAAAAAGCATCCAAACAATTAAATGTATTAAAAGAATAGGTAAACACCTGACTAAACTCGGAAAATTAACAATTTATTATTCTTTCATAATGTCCAACTTTAATTACTGCCCACTAGTTTGGCACTTTTGTGGGGAGGTTAATACAAAAAAGATAGAGAAAATTCAAGAGAGAGCACTAAGGTTTATCTATGAAGACTATTCAGCAAGTTATGAAGATCTACTCTGCAAATCAAAATTACCATCTTTAAAAATAAGAAGAATGCGATCATTGGCTATTGAAGTTTTCAAAATTATTAATAAAGATTGTCCTGTATATCTCCATGATTTAATACACTTAAAGGAAAACACTTACTCTTTCAGATACCAGAATACAGCCGATCTACCACATGTAAGAACAACTGCATATGGCCTACAATCTTTAAGGTATGCGGGTGCTAAGCTTTGGAATGAGCTGCCAGATGAGCTACGTAAGCAATCATCTTTAAATCAATTCAAGAACTTGATAAATTCTTGGTCTGGCAGCTCATGCCAATGTTTTGCCTGCAAAACCAGTTAATTTCTGTTCATTATTTTGGTTTAATGCTTTATTTTCAGCATGGCAAATTTATTTTGTTATCTTTAATATAGTGCTTCTGCTGCTTTGTGCTAATTTTAGTAACTTACTTATTAATTTGTGCTTTTAATGTGCTTTTTATGTGCAAACCATTTTAATTTTGCATTTGTGTTTTATCTCATAATTGCATGTATCAGTGTGTGCTTAACTTGTAAGATGCTTAAAGAACTTTTGTGCTGCATGTTTATATACTGATATGAACTCTTGCTTTATATGTTTAATTTTGTGTGCATGACTTGATATGTATGTTTTGTTTTACTTGTTGTTATGTCGGTTTTAAAAGCTCTTCAGAGCTTATGTTTATGCTTGCAATATTTATATCGACTCTAAATAAAGCTTTATGTCTTATGTCTTTATGTCAAATTACGCATCTTTTGTTATGATCATTCTGTAAACGTTATGTAAGTGAAATAGAAAGTTCTAATCATTCCATGAGTATCAATGATTGTTCCAGTGATTTCTAAACTGCATAGTTGTAACACAATGTGTATTATTTTGTACACAATGTATATAATAGGCCACACAAAACAAATAAGGCCAACCAAATAAATATGACAGTCACAATATCATAACAGTTGTATAAATAACGTCGTGCTTCTTTCATTTCGTGCAGATAAAATAATGCCATTGTGTTTTTTTAGTATTGTGCCATTGTAGTTGTTTTAATTGCTAAGCAACTTTTCAAAACTATTTTTTTAGGCCAAGAAAGAATTTAAATATATATATTATTTCTTGTCAGATATATAATATCTCTAAAAGACACATTCCTTATTATTTTAGTCCATGTTCGATATTTTACAAATGAACAAGTAAACGGATACAGTTATGAATTTCTATTAGATTCGATAAAAATCTGAGGAGAAATTGTTTCCAAAAGAAAAAAATCTCAAAAATCATTGTTTTCATAAAATATGTAGGGAAAGTATTTGCGACGTTAGGCACTACATGTCAAGTTATACATAACGTAACGTAAAAAGTAAAAAAGCACGGTGTGACATTATGACTAGGCAAAAGTAGTCGCTGACTGTGTCGTTAATAATTTCTACATATAGTCGAAAATGGGTTCAAATAAAACCCTGAAGTGTATATTTTAATGTTATGTAGTTTTTTTTGTGCTATAATTTCAAATTTTGTTTTGCTCCAAAACTCTTTTGTACGACTTATCATACTTTTAATTAAAGTGTAAAAACGGCGTTTTGTGACATTTTGACTAGATACAAACAAAAAGATCGTGTTTATTTATTTTTTAATATTTTCCTTGAAACATCTACATATATTTTCATACACTAAAAAATCTTTTCACGTTTAAATAAAATTTCAGATCGTAAAAAAGGACCGCAAATGCCTAATGTTATTCATTAGAGACTTAACAAAAAACGCCGAAAACGTCAAAAACGGCAAGTGTGACATTTCAACGGATTTAATAAAATGAACAATATAGGACATAATTTGAACAATACTTATTAATGGAAGACATAAAAGTTTTATATTTATTGGATAATTTTGACACAAGAAGGGTGGATATGTAAATTGTGATTTGTGTCTGCAACATTTGTTCGAATTTTGAAGAACTCTGTATAAAATGAGAGATTTTGTGACAGAAATAAAAAAAAATGAAATAATCGTAAATTCTGCGACGATCTTTTGAAATAATGTAACAAAACTTTTTATTTTCTTTCCTTGTCATATACGGATAAAATGATATATTATTTTCGGAATAATCTATTTGAATTATTTTTTAATATTACTCTCACCTTCTCGCTATCCATATTTTTTAAAACTTTTTTCAGCTTGTCCACAAAACAAAGTGAACTTTTCGTCTTCGTCAGACGCGTCCATTTAACGATGACACCATAATTAAAGCATACATCATTAACACTAAAGACTGCTCTTTCTAGAAATACCTCTTTTTTTTAAAACTTAAACAAAGACGAGAATAACATTAAAACAACGCTGGTCATATGTTGCGATGTTACGTGTCCACTCTCGCAAAATTAGTGTTATTAAGGATCATTCGAGTTACAAAATGAAATGAAAGTATTGATTGTATGGCATATTCAATTTCTACTTTTAATAACGCACATTTTGATATATACATTTATATAGTTATCAATTCCGAAACTTCGAAAAAATACAATAAAGGCGAACTGGAAAGCAAAACCATTATTATCAACAACACCGAACGCGACGTCCTGACATTTATCTAGTGATTATGCATAATTTCTGAAAATTTAAGTAATTATTATAATCACTTAAGTTACCAGTGATTATACATAATCCCTGAAAATTTCAGGGATTATTTTCAGGGATTATACATAATCCCTAGTTTTACAAATTCACTGTAACATATATACATGGTCATCATCACGAGACTCCAATAGGGCATTTAGCTGACATGGGAGTATCGAGTGGTCGATTCTAGGATCCAGTACACATTTCCTATTTGTTATTTTTCAATCTGATAACCAGTAATGATGGAAACTTTAGGTAGACAGAAACCAGGCTGATGTTGAAAATAAGGGAATAATAGTAAATTTGATTATTTGTTCAAATCTTTCATCGATCTATACAAAATATTGGCAAAACAGCGAATTTAAATAAAAGCTAATTTATTAACTCAACAGTGATATTCAATAATAAACAATAAAAATATCAAACAACTGAATACAAACTGTCAGCTGATTTAACTATTTATTTTATCAATTCATTTAACAAGTAAATAAAAAAGTATAAAAAAATTACAAAACTCCAAGGTAAATTCAACAAGGTCAATCAGTAACATTTCCAGAAATACAACAGGAAGTAAGCAGCCTAAAAGCATATCAAGGATGATAAAGATTGTCAGAGGGAACTTGATGAAGGATTATCGACCCGGGTATTCTGACAAGAACTGCTTATTTCCGACTGTTTTATCTATGCAAAATATATTTCCTATTCTATATAATTTATTTTGAAGCTTTTTAACGAAATGTTACCTTGAAAGAGAACACAAGTTTCGTCCTATAATGACAACAAGTCACATTACGTGTTAATATAAATATAAGGAGATGTGCATAGTATGTTGCCAAAGAGACAACTATCCACCAGGGTTTAAATGACGTGGCGGTAAGCAAAATGCCGTTGGTTATTTTACATATTCCAACAAACACTTTTCGTATAGGTCCCCCCCTCCAAGTTTATCTCCGGTATTTACATATTTTATGAGTCAGGGCCCGTGTTGTCTGGCTTGTGAATTTGTTATTGGTTGCCACCTTAGTATTCTCCCCAAAAAAAAAATCATGCAATTCGTCCCTCATATTTGTTTGTGTAGTGTTTATAAATGACTTCGCTATACCGGAATTTTAATTTTATTGTAAATGTTAGCTTTTTTGTTTGCGCTGGAAAATAATTATATTTACCAGTTTTTTTAACCAGTTCTATCGAGTTTATATAGGGAAATAAAGACCCCACATTTTATACTTCTAAATTGTGGTTTGTTAAAATCACTCTGACCAAGATACGTTTTGCCTCCAGTTCCAAAGCAATAATTTCTTTTTACAAAACTTCCTTTTACGTAGGCAATTCGAGAAAGTCAATATACATTTTCATTACATATATATCAATGACAAACTGTGACATTAATCTTCACTTTTATATTGTAAGGTGTGTGACACTAACCTGCTGATAACATTGACAAAAATCCTGCTAGAAGGAAAACAATCGCCTTTCTCCTAAACACACGTTGTTTCTCCATACCTGTAAACAATCTATGGGTGCAATTAATTAATTTTGATAATTAATTACTTTATGTAGTCATAATGACAGTAGATTATGAAGTCACGCTGTTGTATTTAAAATAAACAACTGCAAATGGACAAAATTAAACTTCATAGGAACATATATGATTCATTTAATAAAGGTTATATTCATGATAACTAAGATGACTTCTAACAAATTCAAATTTAGTAACATAACCAGAGACATACAACACAATATATGTCTCTGATAACCATTAGAATATATTTGTTCTTTTCCTTCTGTATTCCGTAATAGTCAAACGGCAATGTTAAGTTAGAATATTAATGCCGATATATATAACGATATAAATTTACATATTAGACCTTCAGTTTCACATTTTCTTATCTCGGATCCTTTAAATATGTTGCATACTTTGCAGTCAGTGTTTTGCTCATTGTTGAAAGCCTTACGGTGACCTGTAGTTATTTACATCTTGTCCCTTTGGTTTTTGGTGGATATGATAATGTATCCTATTCAAAGGGACTCGATTAGCTAGTATATATATTTTTTTTCACATTTCCTGTGTATTTGAGTTAATCAACGGTTACCATCCGTTGACACCAACATTTCACTACTTTATACAAGAAGATTTAAAGATAAAACACTCGGGCTATCACTAAGTTGCGGTATCTTTTATCTTTCTTAATTTCACTACTTTGTAAGTTAACTATCAATGTGCAGTGTACTATCCATGTGCATATACTGAAAAACCTAACAATGCACATGTTTGTCTCTCCGGTTTATGGACATGTATAGTATATAATACTGAACATTGCTAGTAAATTAAACATGCAAATCTTTGTGCCAACTTTTGTAATTTATATAAAAACACACAGGAAACACGAAAAACAAATTAATTATATCAATGATTAAAGAAGATATATTCGCTAACCGAGTACATGTGGTCTCATTGGCATTCATACCACTTCCCCTTATTTTCATATTTTAAGTTGTCAGACAAAAAAGGAAAATGTCATTTCTAATCACATGAATTTTAAGTGGTACAAAAATGTATCCGTAACCAACATGATCAAACTTTAGTTTGCTGATTTTTGTTTTTTTTTGTCATTGAACTGTTTTTATTAACATTAACATTGATTTATTCCCAAATAGTCTCACGCCTTTCCTGTACTTGTAGGAGTAGGAATAAGATTTTATTGAAATGTGGTCAACATAGAAATTTTTCTGAAATCACGATTACATAACAAGATAGGGCAGTTTATATCACAAACTGCAACTGTTAATTTATGATGATGAAAGTTCTGCACGTACAGTTATATTAAACCCTGTCATGTACAATGTTGATGTCAAATTAAATTACACCGGCCAAATGCACATTAACTAATTACTTTACTAAGAATAGAGATGCGTTGTATGAATTTGGATACCAATATGGCCGATTTGCTTTAAATGTCATCGCCAGTCATTAATAGATACACACGAATGAACCTACAAGTCTGGATGCAATGCACCGAGCATGTAGAATATACTTCCAAAAAGGGGAACCAATTCCATACTTTCTTTCAATAAAATTCAGCAGAAGACAGTTTTAGCACTGTAATACGGATAAATCTTTGAAAATAAGTATTGATGGACCAATGTAGCTGTTTGCTAGAGAGAAAGAAAACTTTGATCACAGACTTTCAATTTTGATGGATTTGGCTATTTTTGAGGTTCTTTTGGTTTTATAGCTCTTCAACTGTCACAGTAGCTTAGTAGTCAGTTCTGCTGTACTGATATGATTTATAACAAACCTTTCTTATTAAACTATCCGTTTATATATTTTGAAATTATTTAAAAGAATTTAAGGTTTCAACTCCCTCAGACAAAGTTGACCTCAGATGGATTTGGCTATTTTTTAAGGTTCTTTTTGGTTATTTAGCTCTTCAATCATTTTAGTTCTTATACATCCTTGGCTTTCAAATAGTCGGCTATGAGCGTTCCTGATGAAGGTGAATCCAGTAAAGCACTTCGGACGCATGAAATTTATAACGAGTTTGTTTTCAATTTTTACAGCACTAGATCGATACCTCTGCTGGTGGACTATCAGTTCCTCGAGGGTATCATCAGATCAGTACTCAGTTCTTCGGAACTGACATGATTTATAACAATTTTTTTCTAAAATTGTCTGTTTATAAACTTTGAAATTACAAGGAAACTCTTCAGGCAAAGTTGACCTTAGATATATTTGGCTATTTTATTAGGTTTTTTTTTTTTGTCATATAGGTCTTCAACTGTTTCGGTTCTTGTATACATCCTTGGTTTTCGAATATTCGGTTTTGAGTGTTCCTGATGGTAAATCCAGAAAATGAATAAACTTTATAACTTGTTGTTTTCACTTTTTGACGGATTTTGATGGAATAGTATCTCATCCTATTTTTCTTGAAACTCGGATTGACGGTAATTAGCTAATCACAGTGCAGTTCAGGAACGATGCAATTTTTGTTACGCAAAATTGGTTTGAAAATAAGAATGAGCTCCAAGTAAGAGTAAAAGAAAATTGCTAGGGGAGATTGAAACGATAGATTAATTTATTGAATTTATGTCAGTCAGCGGTTCAACTTTACCAAAAAGCAGATTAATGTCTCTTTCTTCATTCTAAAAATATCTTTAATTCAACCGGGTCCTCACTATGAAGTTCTTGAAGGAGAGTGTTGAAGTTACCTTTCTGTCTTCTTCTTACCAACCAGTTTCTTCTTCTCACTCATGTACGATTTCTTATTTCGACTTCTCCAAATGTGTTACCCACAGAATACACATTGAAAGTGTAATCGGCAGTCATTCTGTGAGAAGTATACGAGAGCTATTTTTCTCTTTATAAACATTGACCTCATGCTTTTTTTTAAACAAAGTTTTTTTTTATGGAAAACTCATCAAAAACTTTGATAGTGACAATAGATGACTTTGACGAAGTTTTTGATAAAGAACTTTGATAGTGACAACAGGGCTTAATTGTCGACGTAATATAACAACAATTGTCCATTGTCAGGCACGACAATAAATTACGAACACTTAAAACGAACTAAAATAAATACAAGTAAATTTACAATGATTTTGTTTTTATTATCGGTTACAATATATTTAATATGTGTTTTTAATTTGACTAAATTAAAAGATATAAATAAATCTGCAGGAAGTTGTGCACAATTTGTTTCATGGTGATATCAAACAAAATTATTTTTTCTTCCAAACACAGTCTAAGATGATCAAAGCTTCAAATTTTCTCCTTGACAACACTTATGAATGTTTCGGCAATAAAGTTTATAGACAGTTTTAGGTATTCCTGTGGGCACTAATTGTGCCCCTTTAATAGAAGACTTATTCGGAAAATGACGTCTGCAACAAACATAAACTTTTAGCTACCTCTTTACAAGCAGAACCAAATACGATGAAAGTTCCAAATATGTACTGGCTTACAAATACAGATTTATTTCGTCTTCAAACCATTGTTCCACTACTAAACTGTCTATTTTACTTACAAGTACACTTAGTATAATCAAAAACCATTGTTCAAATAAGCCTTATGAAAATAGTGGAATAAATTACTTTTGGAGTGTCAAAAATTCTTTGGAAGTACTTGATAAATTGCATGCTTATATTGGTGATTTCGAATCTGTTCAAAGTTTTGATTTTTCTACCCTATATACCACTTCGCCTCAAATCTTATTAAGAAAAATTCACACACCTAATTAAATGGGCATTTAAAAAGTCAGAATGCGAATATATATGTTCAAACTCTTTTAGGTCATTTTCTAGTAACAACAAACAAAAGAACTATTTTTGGACCTGCTTTGATACTATAACTGCCCTTGAATTTTACTAGATAACATTTTTGTTCGCTATGGAGATTCCGTATATCGTCAAGTTATCTGAATTACAATGGGGACTCACTGTGCACCACTTATTGCGGACCTGTTTCTGTATTGTTATGAGTTACAATTTATGACTAAACTCAGCAAAGACCCATCGAAACAACATCTGATACAAAAATTTGATAACACTTTTAGATATTTGGATGATATATTGGCTCTCAATAATGACGACTTCAGTATGTACACTAAAGAGATTTATCCTACTGAACTGACTTTAAATAAAGCTAACACTAACAATGGACACTGCCCTTTCCTGGATCTTGATATCTGTATCTTGAACGGGAAGCTTAATACCAAAATATATGATAAAAGAGATGATTTTTCATTTCCTATTGTTAATTATCCATTTTTAGATGGTGACGTTCCTTGTTACCATCTTATGGTGTTTATATATCTCAACTTGTTTGATTCGCTCGTGTATGTAACAACGTATTTGATTTTAACGAAAGAAATCTCTGTATTACTGAAAAATTATTACACCAGGGTTTTCGATATCACAAACTAGTCAAAACATTTACTAAATTTTATCATCGGTACAAGGACATTATTCGTAAATATAAATCAACATGCAGACATCTTATACGTTCAGGTATTTCACATCCAATCTTTTATGGTAATATTCTTTACAAAGCACAAAAATGTTGACATTCACCTCAAAAGCTAACCAAACCTTTAAACAGACTTATTCAGAAGGGATATAGTTACGATACTGTTGTCAGGTCATTGAAGATGGCATATTTTGGTATTAATATTGATTCACTCATAGGGTCTTTGCATCGGAAATTTGTTCTAAAACCAGTTGTTGGCATGATACGGATTATGTTCTTCTCATATATTTTATGATGGTATGATACTAAACCCCAAACGGGAGGGGTTGTGCTTGATTTTCATATGATGAAGACATAATCTTTTCAATCATTTTGATTGAAGTCTGGAGCTGGCATGTCAGTAACTGCTAGTAGTCCTTTGTTAATTTATGTATCATTGTCATTTTGCTTAGTTTCTTTTGTTACCTATTCTGAGTTTAACTGTGTTTAATTGCTGTGTGTTTGTTTATTCTACATTGGCTAGAGGTACAGTGGAAGGGTTGAGGTATCACAAGACATGTTTAACCCCGCTGCATTTTTGCGCCTGTCCCAAGTCAGGAGCCTCCGGCCTTTGTTATTCTTGTATGTTTTTTTTAGATTTTAGTTCATTTATATGTTTTGGAGTTTAGTGTAACGTCCATTTTCACTGAACTAGTACACATTTTTATTTAGGAGCCAGCTGGGGCCCGCCTCCAGGTGCGGGATTTTCTCGCTGTGGTGAAGACCCATTGGTGGCTTTCGGCTGTTTTTTGCTCTTTGGTCGGGTTGTTGTCTCTTTGACATATTCACCGTTTCCATTCTCAATTTTATTGTTCCTGTACTGTTATGAATCATAAATTCAATAAAGGCCCGTCAAATATCCATTTAATTAATACATTCAAGAACACTTACCGTTATCTTGATGATTTGTTTTCGTTGAATAATCAAGGATTCTCTAAACATGCTGCCGAAATTTACCCAAAGGAACTTACTTTAAATAAATCAAATATAAAAAAAAAAAACTGTCCTTTCCTAGATGTAGATATTTCAGATTTACACGAGAAACTATACACAAAAATCTACGACAAAAGGGACGACTTTTCTTTCCCTATTCCCTATTGAAAATTTTCCTTTTTTGGAGTGATGTTCCTTTTGCACTGTCTTACGGTGTTAATATATCCCAACTCGTTCTCTATGCCCGTGTCTTAAGTGACGTTTTGAATTTCAATGAGCGTAATCTATTATTACTGGTAAATTATTATTCGGTACCACAAATCACTTAAAACTTTTACCAAATTCTTCCATAGATACAAAGATTTGGTTTGAAAGTTTTGAATATTGTTTTATTAGTATAAATATTATTTTGTCTGTATCCATTGGACGTTTGATATGTTGTAATTACTATTTTAGTGTAAGATAAATGATTTTATTATTAGTTGTTATTGGCTTTGAACTAGCTGTCAGTAACCGTGAGTACTCTCAGATTTGTACTTTGTGTCTTTTGTGTTGTGAGGGATGTATAAATACCCTGCAACGTGCGGTCTATGTTTTTGTTAGATGTTTTTCTGCCTTGTACAGATTCATCTTATGATTGTTTTTCTCATTGTTGAAGGCCGTACGGTTGCCTATAATTGCTTACATCTACTTCATTTGAACTTTTATATAGTTGTAATTTATCGAAAAAAAACGTCCTTGTGTCAGACAGAGCCCAAATCTAGATGGCGATTTTCCTAAGTCAAACACTAAAAGGGAATAAAGTGATTATCTTTCATGCTGTAGGGTTTTTCTTGCTTGCTTATGCATTGCTTTCATCAGCCGGTTGTTCATTATCTTTGATTTTTCACACTGTTACCCTGACCTGGCCTGACCTGTCAGCTGAAGGTCGTCGACTTCTAGATGATCACTTCCTTGTCACTGTCTTTTTTATGGTTATTGTTGACTAAAACCACTAAGGTTACACACAAAACATATAATCCTGGTAATTAATCATAAATATGTCAAATATTGTTTACAATTATATAATAACCACAATTACATTTCATAGAATTATAATTTTCGTTTAATAAGTTAAAAAAAAATAGGAATTTCACCAGCTGTGTACGTGATGGGTTGTCACAGTCTACTAATTTTGTTTTCGTATTGAAGAGGAGAGGTATGATACCATTTTTTACCCTTTGGTGATAACCAAAAAGTTTACAATAATATTCATGATGTACTGCCAGATATCAGTATTTATACTTATTACTTTCGTCTAAAACAAATGTTCTGTTTAGAATTTCATACTTAACAGCAAAACCAGTCATAGTATCATTTTCAGATTAAGATATGAGCCACGACATTAACCAAAACAATCTGATTACAGATCCTGTGTTCACGCTTTGATTACAAGAAAGTAAAACGGAGTGTTGCCATGTCTTGTAAGCAACGTGTGGACACATGATCTTTGTTTCAGTCAGATTGTACCCAAAGAGATATTTTGCTACACTAAAATGTCTCCTACAAAGATGCTTTTAAGTTGGAAAAATATCTTTTTTGGATAAGGCTATGGCTCATATGGAATTTAAGGTCAAATATCTCAATTTTGGCATGTTTATAACACCGAAGTGACGTCACAACTAGCAATGACCATATTATTTCATCCTATTCATTTATCACTACAATTAACATGAATTTGAAAGAATTTAAGGAATTTACTATTTTTGAAATTTCAAGGGTCGATTATGTCTCTTACAATACTTCCTCCTTGAGTATGAGGTATTTGGTCTCTTTGTACAATTTATTCACAGCTTTTCTGGAATCTGGAACGCCGTTAAGCTGAATTTATACCCCGGGTGCGGAAGCGATGCGACTAGCGACGAGTTGTGACGCAACAAGATTGCGATGCGATTGACCTGCGATCCTATATAATTTCTATCGCAACGCAAATGGATTTTTTATCTCGCGTTCCATGTGATAAAAGAATGGTCAAAGTCAGCTCGGTGGCGGCCTATGACTGCTCTAGCGACGAGATTTTTTGCCAGCGATGACGCGCGTTATCGCTACTCGTCGATGCGACAAGATAGCCGTATATCAACAGCGACATCGCAGACTTATCGCATCACTCCAGCACTCAAAGCATTAAATCCACCTATAGAGTATTATAATGTTGGCGTATAATGAGATGTCGTGAATAACGTTACGTTAGGTTTGTATCAGCAAAAGTGTCACATTTTCCAAAAAAAGTACGCATTTTTGTTATACAAATCGCACATGGCAAATGAATTATACTGAAATGATGTGGTACAAGTGCATGTCGTCATAGAAATTATTTGAGCAGCACAAATATCAAGTTCATTGCTGCGTTGGAGATATATGTCCAAACATTTATAAATTGTAAGTATTTCAATTTAAACTTAATATCTTTTACAGCTTATTTTCTTATACGAAAAGTACAGCAACTAATGACTGAGCGAAACATGCATGATGCATAAATTATATATATATATATATATATAGGTCTAGATTGAAAACAACGTTCAAACCTATGATTGCGTTGGATAAAAACCGCAATTTTTATACGTGTGCATGTAAAACAAATTTCCTGGTAGAGGAGTCTAAATACAGCACAAACAACAATTTCAAAAAGACCAAAAAAAGTAAGAAAGTCTATTTTAACAAAACGCATTTGACTAACAGGTCGAACAACTGATGTTCTTAAACCCTGCTGACTGCCATTGGCGATTGCCAAATAAATTGATCACCAGATCTAACGAAATGAATCTTAATATTAATTTAATACCAAACAGAAAACAATAAACTTGAGAAAAAAAAAGATGGTATACCACAAACATGAGGTGCAAAAATTTGAACACCATATCCGTATTTCGACAATTAATGTCTCTTCAGTGATGTTAGGGATCGAAACGGTATTTGGAAGGCCATATAATTTACCTCAATTTAGAATAGACTCTTGAATTTTAAAGAGTCGAAATAGGATGAACGGATCATATAAACCCGAAGGAAAATATAATACAAGCCCAAACGAAAAAATATATAAAGGTCTAAATTGAAAACAACGTTCAAACCTATGATTGCGTTGGATAAAAACCGCAATTTTTATACGTGTGCATGTAAACAAATTTCTTGGTAGAGTGGTCTAAATACAGCACAAACAACAATTTCTGTGAAAAGTGAATAAGTCTATTTTAACAAAACGCATTTATATATATATATATATAAGTACGTCTGAACCAGTGACGACTCTACAACAGATTTTATCCATCGGATCACCACCAGTGATGGTGATACAAGGCTGAAAATACATCCTGTATATACAATTCGTCTAAACATCAGCCCAACAATGTTAGATGAGAGAAGAACAAAAAATTTGCGAAAGCAAATTCACAGATCTAACATTGTTGGGCTGATGTTTAGACGAATTATATATATATATGTATATATATATATATCCCTTATTTGAGATCAAATGTTAAAGTCGAGCTTTTATTGGAATTGATATTCAATTTATCATTTCATTACATCGCCTTATTTTATAAATCAATTCAAATTATTCTAAAATTATTGTTGTCTTTATAAGTGGTTCTAGAAGTCTTTCAAACTGGTTCGAGATGTCTTTATCACTGGTCTGAGTTGTCTTAAAAACTGGTCCGAGCTGTCTTAACATTGGGCCGATTTGTATTGTCAGACTATTCTTTGGTTCTAGTTCTTATGTATTCGACAATACCATAAAAGATGTTGAGATGTACAGCAGGAAAATAGAAGGTTCTCTTACTCATCACCCATGGAAAATTAAAAATAAACTTAGAGTATTCGCTTGATGAGAAATGAATTCAATTTCCCAAAAATTCCATTCATTGTACTTTTCACATAATGGTTTCCAAATGGTGACTCGGGCATTGCGATATGGTCAGCAGTGAGTCGTGCTAAATGATTCACTGTGTCTAAACTATACCGGCAAAAAATGTTTGGACTCGATGGTATCTAATATCCGGCACGGTGACGGAAAAGGTAGTTTTCTGTTTATTTATTTGTTATTTTTATGATATCGAAGAATATATATACATATTTAACTATTTTCTATTGTGAGATGTAATATTTTCTACAACCGTTCTAGATTAACGGAGAAATAAGTAAAAATGCACGTCAAAATGACGAATTGAGTGAACCTTGCCTCGAATTCGTTTAATATCTCGTTAAATTGTTCACATTGTACGGAAAGAAAGGTACGGAAAGAAAGATATTGACATGGAGATTGCAAAACTAGCCACTTTGAGCACCTCAATACTTGTATTTCTGTGTATGGAACGAAAGAAATGGGTCATGTCAAAATGGAAGGAACCGGTTTTGTCAATGTTGTTTACTACACAATCACCCGGTTTTGTCTATGTATATGACCCGGTTTTGTTTTGTTTTGAAACCACAAATTTATGAAAAGCAACGTTAACACGGATCTAAACATTGTCCATCGAAAGAAATTCAACATATATGTTATTGTAAAACAACGTTTTTTTCAACAAAAATGAATACTACATATTATTTATACAAGAGTGTACGCACTGACATGTAGCGACTGCTTGAATGATCGTTATTGAATCTATTTTGAAGATCTGTAAGATAAATAATTTAATAAAAGTATCACATAAACTTAACATTGTTCATGGAACCATAAAAAAGTCAAGGTCTAATGTAATCTGCCACACGGACATGAACACATTACAATCATTAAAAGAAACAACAAAAATAAAAACTTAACATTATTCAATTAATCAAGAAAGTAAGTTCAAGGTCACATAAATAGTCATGTGGCCATATGAGCAAGTATAGTTGACCTATTACTTATGGTATTAGCGATACGGACTTGTGTTACATATTTGTTTTTTCGTTCATTTTTTGTACATTAATTAGGCCGTTAGTTTTCTCGTTTGAATTATTTAACATTTGTGATTTCGGGGCTATTTATAGCTGACTATGCGGTTTGGGCTTTGCTCATTGTTGAAGGCCGTAAAGTGACCTGTAATTGTTAATTTCTGTGTCATTTGGTCTGTTATGGAGAGTTGTCTTATTGGCAATAATACCACATCTTCTTTTTATATTGAACACGAAATGTTAACCTTGATTATGGATACCAACCATTATCAGTGTGACATTCACATCTATTCATTTTGTTAGGAAATCGCTGAACTATGAAAATGAGGTCAAGGGCAATGGACATATGACAGATAGAAACATCGTAAGGTAAAAGATCTGTGTACGAGGTATGTTGCAGTCAGGCCTTCTAACTTCTGACATATGAAGCTTCATACAAATAGTTTTAAGCCGCCATGAATTGGATCCCTTGGTCTCGCATTTCGACGACTCTAAAATATCAATGTGAATTTTTATAATAAACATGATAATCCTACTCAAATACATCCAATTTCGCGGGTGTCCCTGTTTTCTTATTTCTATAAAAATTCTAAGTAGGTATACGATTTAGTTATATAACATTAGTGACGAATCCAGGCGGCGTATAGGTCACACGCCCCCACCCCCACCTTTGATGGACCCAAAAAAATTAAATCATGTTATTTACGATTTTTTTTTAGCTTAAAATCGTCCAAAAAATTGTTAGCCTCGCTACGCTCGGCGGTATGTAAGTTGTTTGAATTACGTCCACTTTGAAAAAACCTAAATCCGTCCCTATATATTCTCAATCATATATATTAACCAACGTCAATGTACGATCATCATAACACAATGGAGAGATAACAGAACCGTTTATTTATAGAACTATTAATAAAATAATCATTATTGCATTTTTTGATGGCCTGAGACTATTATACATATTTATACTTAGTATCAATTTTTTCAAGACCGTAAACTCTAATTTCAAGATCACTTACATTTACATACTTCATATAAAAACGTATAGAGAACTTAAACCTCAATTTGTGTTATAACCTTCATTTCTATATCTATTTCGCAATTAAAGAATTTTTTAAATGCAAAGCAAAATTATAATTGCATGCATTATTGTTCCAATTAAGTAGGAATTCAAGTGTTTACAGATTCAAAAAATAATAAGTTGTCCTCTGAAAGAAATCGTTTTCCAACAAGCAACCAGACTCCTTTTAAACGCCGAAGTTCAATTATGTTATGCGATTATGCATTTTTTTTCTTTGACAAAACCGGGTTCTGCCTTGTGACATCTAAGACAAAACCGGGTTGTACACATTGACAAAACCGGCTCCTTCCATTTTGACATGACTCATTTCTTTCGTTCCATACACATAAATACAAGTATTGAGGTGCTCAAAGTGGCTAGTTTTGCAATCTCCATGTCAATATCTTTCTTTCCGTACAATGTGAACAATTTAACGAGATATTAAACAAATTCGAGGCAAGGTTCACTCAATTCGTCATTTTGACGTGCATTTTTACTTATTTCTCCGTTAATCTAGAACGGTTGTAGAAAATAGTTATATATGTATTTATATTCTTCGATATTATAAAAATAACAAATAAATAAACAGAAACCTACCTTTTCTCTGTCTATTAATGTTCCGTCACCGTGCCGGATATTAGATACCATCGAGTCTAAACATTTTTTGCCGGTGTAGTTTAGACACATTGTGATTGTCAGTTTGACTTATTGGTATATATAAATAGCCACATTTGATCTGATTGATCTCTGTACGTCTTCAGCACATAAACAAATCTTTGCGCCAACTTCTTAGAGGTATTCAGATTTGATAACAAGTTACGCTAAACTTCTGACCCTACACAACGTGCCTGCCATTTTTAATGCAGTATTCTAAATTTTTCAGTCCTTTATCAGTTTGACTTTCTTTTTCCAGAATCTACCTTTTTTGTTTTAATTATCTCCCCGGCAGAATATCTACAGGACGTTTAGTAAACAATAGTCATCAATATAACATATAAACCAGTTAAGTGATTGTGTATATTCTAATTATGATTACAAGTCTTGACAGCTGTTGATCAAGTTTTCTAAACTTAAGTAGTATTGACCAAGTTTTCTAAACTTTCACGTTACCAAGACTTTGAACGATACCACTGGTTATATAGCTGTTGATCTCCAAGGGTATTACTGACCATGTCTTCTTGTATTCGCATAACCTTTTTCATTATAGCTTTATTGCATAGCCAACTATTTGACCCTCTTTAAATAAAGAATTATTATTATCATTATTATTATTATCATTATTATTATTATTATTATTATTACTATCATTATTATTATAAGCCTAGGCTTAGTATGGCACCACGGGTTAAAGGTGTCGATCTCAAACAGTATTATAGACCAAGTGTTTGTATCATCTGCATGACATTTATACCCCACCATTGGTTATAGCTGCTGTTAGCAAATGGTATTGACTAAGTTTTCTGATCTTTCACATTACCCAGACACTACCGGTTGTAGTTGTTAATCTCCAAGGGTTTTATTATAGTTCGTTTCTGTGTGTGTTACATTTTAATGTTGTGTTTCTGTTGTGTCGTAGTTCTCCTTTTATATTTGATGTGTTTCCCTCAGTTTTAGTTTGTAACTCGGATTTGTTTTTTCCTCAATCGATTTATGAATTTCGAACAGCGGTATACTACTGTTGCCTTTATTTATGTACCAAGGTTTTTTTATCTTTACATTGTATGAGACCTCTGGTTTAAGCTCTTGGTCGGTATTGGCTAAATTTGCTAGTCGATCGTTCACATCACACATACTTTGTAGGACACCACTGGTTAAAGCTGGTATTATTGACTAAGTTTTTTAATCTTCCAAATTTTTCAGATTTTGAATGACACCACTTGTTATAGATAATTGTTTCCAAGGGTATTATTGACTAAGTTTGCTAATCGATCGTTCATAACACACAGACTTTGTAGGACACCAATGGTTAAAGTTGGTGATCTCTAACAGTATCATTGGCCTTTGCATTACACAGACTGGGTTTAAACTGTTTATCTCATATGGTATTAACTAAGTTTGCTAATCGATCGTTCACATCATATAGACCTCGTCGGACACCACTGGTTAAAGGTGGTAGATTCTAAGAGTGTAATGACCTTCGCTTCACCCACACTGTGAATAAAACCCCTGGTGATAGCTGTTGATATTCAATGGTATTGATTAAATTTGCTTATAGATCGTTCATATCAAATAGATTTTGTTGGACACCACTGATTAAAGTTGTTTATCTCTAACACTATCATTGGCATTTACATTACACAGACTGTGTATAAACCATTGGTTAAAACTGTTGATATCTAATGGTAGTGACTAAGTTTGCTAATCGATCGTTCACATCGCATAGACCTCGTCGGACACCACTGGTTAAAGCTGTAAATCTCTAAGAGTGTAATTGACCTTCGCTTTACCAAGACTGTGTATGAAAGCCCTGGTGATAGTTGTTGATCTTCAATCGTATTGACTAAATTTGCTAATAGATCGTTCACATTAAATAGACTTCACCGGACACCACTAGTTCAAAGGGTATTACTTACAAAGTCTTCTGATCTTCGTATTACCCAGACGTTGCACGACACCATTGGTTATAGCTGTTGATCTCCAATGGCATTGACGAGTTTTTTAATCTTTCACATTACTCAGACATTGTACAACACCACTGGTTATAAATATTTTTCTCCAAGGGTATTTTTGACATGTCTACTGATATTCTCGATACCTTTACTTTGTATGAA
The DNA here is from genome assembly GCA_017311375.1 of Mytilus coruscus. Lineage (NCBI taxonomy): Eukaryota > Metazoa > Mollusca > Bivalvia > Mytilida > Mytilidae > Mytilus > Mytilus coruscus. Next base: position 44,262,928 of record CM029604.1, on the reverse strand, counting down.
ACCATTGGTTATAGATGTTGATCTCAAAGAGTATTATTGAACAAGTCCGCTGAATTTCGCATTACCCAGACTTTATACAACGCCACTGGTTGCAATGTGTGATCTCCAAGGTTATTATAGACCAAGTGTTCTGATCTTTGCATTGTAATGACTTTGTATGATACCAGTGGCTATGGTTGTTGATCTCAAAGGGTATTATGGACTTAGTCTTCTGATCTTCTCATTACAAAGACTTTATGCGACACCAGTGGTTATAGCTGTTGATGTCCAATGGGATTGACTAATGTTTATAATCTTCCAAACTACACAGACTTTGTACGATACCACTGCATCCATGGTTATAGTTGTTTGTCTCCTAAGGGTATTATTGACCAAGCTGATTTTCGCATTACCGAGACGTTGTATGAACTACTCGTTATAGCTGTTGATCTCAAATGTTGTTATTGACCAAGTCTTCTGATCTTCGCATTACACATACTTTATACGACAGCACTTGTTATAGCTGTTGATCTCAAAGGTTATTATCCGAAGTTGTGATTGAAGAAGTGTTCTTATCCTCGCATTAGACAGCCTTTATACGACACCGCTTGTTATAGCTGTTGATCTCAAAGGCTATTATCTAAGGTTATTATTGACCAAGTGTTCTGATCCTCGCATGACAGACTTTATACGACACCGCTTGTTATAGCTGTTGATCTCAAAGGCTATTATCTAAGGTTATTATTGACCAAGTGTTCTGATCCTCACATTACACAGACTTTATACGACACTACTAGTTATAGCTGTTGATTTTAAAGATATTATCCAAGATCATTATCGACGAAATGTTCTGATCTTCGCATTACAGACTTTATACGACAACACTCGTTATAGCTGTTGATTTCAAAGAGTATTATATCCAATTATTATTGACCAAGTTTTCTGATCTTCGCATTGCAAAGACTTTGTATGAAGCCAGTTGTTGTAGCTGTTGACCTGTAAGGGTATTATTGACCAATTGTTTTGATCTTCCGCATCACCCAGAGTTTGTACGATATTTACGACAGGTTATAGTTATACATCTCCGAGTGTTTTATTGATCAAGTCAACCCAGACTTCGTACGATACCATTGATCAAAGTAATATTTTATCAGGTTTTGCATACAATTTGAATATATTCATTGAGTCAAAACCTTTGATGTGTTAACCAAATGTATCAAGTTACTACAAAATAATCTTCTATTCTATATTGTAGGGAATAAAGCCGAAAATTACGTTTTACGGCATTATAGAGTGACAACATTGGTTTATTTCAATAATTTCATTCTAGACAAATGGAAATTTTTATTAAGAATTCTTACTCAAACATAGCCAATAAAAGAATAAAATGGTTTTGTTTTTAATGGGTTGTTTTATAGTAAACGTGCAACTTGCAAGTTGCACGTTGCACATCGAAAATTGTCGAATCATACAAAAAACCATGACAACGCTCATTTACTGTTCCTTGGCCTTTATCCGACTATTTAGGTGCCTTGCATATCCAAACTTTTACAGTTCAATTAACAAACTTACTAATACCCACATTTAAGCAAAAAACTTTAAATTTATGTTCATTGGAAAAGATAAAAACTGGAAAAGTACCAAAGTGACATAAAAAAAAGAAAAGAATTAAAAACAGAGACGGACCAAAACAAGAAACAACTGTTATATTTCGTAATTGAAAAGCAGATATTTGGTAATATAACTCAAGATAACCAAACAGTAAACGTGAAATGGTGGTGGAAGTACACATTAAGGCATTACTTTCGATATATTTATTTATTTAACTAATTCAATACAAGTATAAAATGCATGCATAATTATAAATAAAAGCAAAAAGTAGTCTAGACATCTCTATCCTACTGCTGTCTGGATTTCTTTTTAAACTGAGAACACAAATTAAAAGACTGTTTCTCATACCAATTTAAGAAAACAACAAATTCAAGTCACAGTTAATGAAAGGTATTGATTACAAGATCATAAATGTACCGGTTGCTTCTACATATCACAGTCCAGTTCTTCACGAAATGTTTGTGCGTTTGACTAATTTCTGCTATTTCTCAAATAAAAGCACTATAATGGTTTGCCATAATAAAGTTTAATAGGATTTTTTTAACATTTCCCACTAACGATGATATTTTGGCAGAATAGAATTCAGGTTGACAAATCAGCTTCATCTTATGTTCTTCATCATCCCCAGTAAAATTTTGTGTATGGATAATAACTGGGCTCAACATCTGGACAAATATTCTTATAGCAACCACGGCATCGTCTTCCTTCGGAATAGTAGAACGATGGCATTTTACATCTTGATGGGATTAAGACCTTTGGACATCTCTGAATTGGACATCCTCTGTTCAGATAATTGTTCGTAAATCTTCTGAGGCTAAAGGCTGGAATATAATATTGATAATATAATGTTTTAACGTAATTGATGTATATCAAATTAATCATACGAAACTGGAATAACTTATTTGACTTTAACCAGTAGTAATGGACTTCTGCTTTTACTTATAACTTATCAAGTGGCAATTCTCCAAGGAAGCAGAACTTTTTTTACTTTCGAACCTTTTACGGTTAAGTATATCGTAGCGGTCAGTCTAATAACTTGTTAAGTGGCAATTTTCCAAGGAAGTAGAACTTTATTACTTTCGAACTTTTTACAAACTGAGATCACCCGCGGGTTTTTGTGAGGTTTGTGTTGCTCAGTCTTCAGTTTTCTATGTTGTGTTTTGTATTCTGTTGTTTGTATTTTTAGTCTTTTTTTTCCTTTTTTTGTCATGGTGTTGTCAGTTTATTTTCGACTTATTAGTTTGGATGACCCTTTGGTATCTTTCGTACCTCTTTTACTGTTAAGTATATCGTAGCGCTAGCTGGTATAATGACAAGATCTGTAAGGAACTTTTATTATTGTTGAAAAGTGATGAACTTCACTATGTACGAAAATACAGATAAATTAGATAAAAGCTGTATTAAGTTGCGTTATTACGAGATTTCTCTTTTGCTTTCAGAACTTAAAACAAAAATTACATTTATAAATATTAATAGTTTAACCAAAAATGTCATATATACATATAAGAAATCAAAAACTGTTAAATATAAACTAAAAAGTTACCATTGCTTACGTACCTTCAACAGATGACATTAGTATACACACCACAAAAACGATTAACACTGTTATAAGACGCATGTTTCAGATGTTTGTGTTAGAATGTATTACAGTATAATAAACTATTTTGCCCCAGTTCACTGTTTTATACGTAAAATTGTCACAATGCAATTAATCATCTTGTTAAAAGAACAAAAATGATTAAAAATGTACGTTTTTTGCATATTAATGAACAAATATGACACCAATTTTTATGTTTGATTAGGTTTAATAGTCGATTCTTTGGTTTACATAACCACTGACATTAATTGAATTTCCTCAAGGAGTGGACAACATTAATTATTCCATAAAAATAGAAAAAAAGCAGTATTTTAAGTTCCTTGTTTGATTTACGCATGTACAAACAAATGTTTGAAGCTAGATGAAAATTTAACTCATTGCCTTGGCATATCACATTCAAATGAAATAAATTAAATTACTTAGACAAAAGTATAGAAAATAAGGGGAAAACCATTTGTTATGTAATACTTCGTAGATGGTAATACCTTGTAATTTAAAATGAGAAAAAAATAAACACTTAATATTCTTCCTATGGTAACACGTAGAAATGTTTTCAGTGGCTGAAAGAAACTAGTTCATTTAGTAAGACTTAATTTGTTTTCCTATATTCGATATACCGCCATAATTTAGCTGTTGTTACAAGAGATTTAAAAGGAGGTATCACACGAGCCATTATGTGGCCACTGAAATTGTAAAAATAGTAAAATTCTTATTTTTATTCAATTCTATGTGAGTTGAGATAAGTAAGTTAATTTGTGGTGTCACTATGACCACACCAAAAAGTTTAGAATTAGCATACTTGCACTAAAATGGTCATTTACACAACTTTTTGGTAAGGTATAGGCAGAAATCTTAAAATTAATGACAAAATCTCAAAATGAGTCAGTTTTCGATAGTCATATGAAATGCAAGAAGTTTGAAGCATATACGTAAGACATAAGTCAATAAAAGAAGAATGTGTCTGAGGACGCTCAAGCTTTGCAATTTTCCAAGTTAAAAAGGGGCATAACTCTAGAACGGTGAATGACTCTTAACCTAAATTCGAACTCTGTCTGCATGCTGGGGTTTTTAGCATTGTGTATGAGTTTCATAAATTTTGGATGAGACAAACTTAAGATAGAGTGCAGAAACGAAAAAAAAATTCAATTTTCAAAGTTAAAGGACATTAATTACTCTAGAACGGTAAGTGACTCACTGTTCAAATTAGATCTCTGTTTGCTAGTTTTTGTTCTTAGCATTGTGTGTGAGTTTGATAAAATTTGGATAAGGAAAACTTAAGTAAGAGTGCGGAAACGAAAAAAAAAATCGAAATTTTCCAACTTAAATTAAAAGGGCATAACTCTAGAACGATAAGTGACTCACTGCCCAAATTAGGTCTCTGTCTGCTAGTTTTGGCTCTTAGCATTGTGTAAGAGTTTCATAAAATTGGCATGAGGTAGGCTTATATTAGAGTGCAGAAACAAAAAAGGGGGCGGAATTACGATAAGACGGACGGTCAAGGTCAACACTTAGTGACCCCGTTGCCTACGGCGGGGGCATAAAATATAAAAAAAAAAAAAAACTGATATCCGACAGACTAATGTCTTGTGACATCTGTAGGATGTATTTTATAAATTAATATATTTTTTTAATTTTTCGAATTCAAAGTCCTTTTAATACCTACTCCTTTCCATACCGTATGGATGTTTAATAATTAATTACTCAGCATTAGCTTACCACGTGTGGCATTACATCTATAAATCAGACAAAAGTATCGCAAAATCCAAAAATAAATAAAAATCATAGGCATTTCACCAATTTATTTCTTAGCCAATGGTGCTCCATCCCAAATATTGTAAAACCTATAAAGTATCAAACACCAAGAAACTCGATATTAACCCAGTTAATGGAATTCATCCTCAGCTTCTGGTAGTGACAACCAAACGACGATATCACTAACGTTAGGAACCTATCAGCTGCGGGAAGGATAGTCGTGTTTAACATTGTCAGATGTTTTGTTGGCATTATTTTCTAACTAAATGTGTACTGTATAGGATATTTTTTTTTATTTTAAAATGGATTCAAATTAAATTTGTTTTTTTCTTGAGATTCAATAAATGCTACCAATCTCTCACTCAGATTAGTGTGTCTGGGTAGCGTAACATAAAATTGAGAAAGGAAATGGGGAATATGTCAAAGAGACAACAACCAGACCAAAGAACAGAAAACAGCCGAAGGCCACCAATGGGTCTTCAACACAGCGAGAACATGTCTTCCACAGAACTGATACCTTGTGAGTAAGCACATTAAAATCCGATTAAGGGTGTTGGTCTTTTACATAGCAGGTACAGTATTACCGTCTTGAATATACATGTAACATATGTCTTTTGACGTTGAGCATCTATCCATCAAAATCATATTTTGAATTTTCGAAGGTAGTATTTTCATTGAAGGTTTTTTTGTTTTTGTTTTTTTTTTAGTCTAAGCAGAAGTTATTATTTTGCTTTTGATATACATATTTTAAATTAACTCATTACGAAAGTAAGGTCAATTAGTTGCAATAATACAAGCTTACAAAACCGAAGCTCACTTTGTCCGATATGAGATTTCCTAATTCTGAAACCACTGAGAACTTGACCACAATCATGTTGGTTTGTTCAGTTTTTAAAAAAAGTAGGTGAAATTTATGGTGTAAATAAACTTATCATAGATACCAGGATTGAAATTTTATATTTGCGCCAGACGCGCGTTTCGTCTACAAAAGACTCATCAGTGACGCTCGAATCAGGCAAAAAATGTTAAAAAGGCCAAATAAAGTACTTAAGACCGGGGCCATTTGGTTTCATGGGTGCACATTTTCATTTACATGAAAACCCTTTTTAGCTTACCGGGGCCCGAAGGGCCCTATGTGAGCTTATGCCATCACTTGGCGTCCGTCGTCTGTTGTCGTCTGTCGTCGTCGTCGTCTGTTGTCGTCTGTCGTCGTCGTCTGTTGTCGTCTGTCGTCGTCTGTCGTCGTAAACTATTTCAAAAATCTTCTCCTCTGACACTACTGGGCCAAATACCTTCAAACTTTAACTAAATGTTCCTTAGGATATCTAGTTTATAAATTATATCCGAAGTTTTAATCCATCGACAAACATGGCCGCCATGGCTAAAAATAGAACATGGGGTCAAATGCAGTTTTTGGCTTATATCTCAAAAACTAAAGCTTTAGAGCAAATCTGACATGGGTTAAATTGTTCAATTGGTCAAGATCTATCAGCCCTGAAATTTTCAGACAAATCGAACAACATTTGTTGGGTTGCTGCCACTAAATTGGTAGTTTTGAGGAAATTTTGCAGTTTTTTGTTATTATCTTGAATATTATTATAGGTAGATATAAACTGTAAACAGCAATAATGTTCAGCAAAGTAAGATCTACAGAAAAGTTAAATGACCAAATTTGTCAATTGACCCCTTAAGGAGTTATTGCCCTTTAAAGACAATTTTATACAATGTGTTCATCAAGTTTGCTAACATTTAAAATCTTCTCTCCTGAAACTATTGTGCCTAATACTTCTTAACTTTGAATGAATGTTCCTTTAGTTTATGAATTGTATCCGAAATTTTGATCCATCAACAAACATGGCCGCCATGGCTAAAAATAGAACATAGGGTGAAATGCGGTTTTTGGCTTATATCTCAGAAACTAAAGCATTTAGAGCAAATTTGACATGGGGTAAAATGTTCAAAAGGTCAAGATCTATCAGCCCTCAAATTTTCAGACACACCAATCAACCCATTGTTGGGTTGCTGCCACTAAATTGGTTGTTTTAAGGAAATTTTGCAGTTTTGGGTTATTATCTTGAATATTATTGAAGATAAAGATAAACTGTAAATAGCAAAAATGTTCAGCAAAGTAAGATCTACAAAAAGTTTATATGACCAAAATTGTCAATTGACCCTTAAGGAGTTATTGCCCTTTAAGGACAATTTTACACAAGTTGTTTTATGTTTTTTAACTTTAAAAATCTTCTCAAATGAATTCTAGTATAAATTTTGTATTTCATTTCCTTGTACGTCAAGAAACATAGACACTATGGCTAAAATGGAACATATGGGTAAAAAGCAAAAATAATCATTGATGAAAGATTTAAGCAAAAAAAAATAACAGGTGAGCGATTCAGGCTCTTGAGAGCCTCTTGTTATGTGATACAATGTGTAACAAATAGGATCGGAGGTAAGTTATGAAATAAACTTCGACTATAAATTGCAACAACAATATGACGTATTTTTGAACATGTGGCCAAATTATAAATGTCAAGAGATGCATTAAATATTTTTGATGAATGTCGAAAAATTTGAAGCATTTAACCAAAAAAGGATTATAAACGTTCATAAACAAACCAACATTTTACAAGAATACAAAGTAATTAATTTTGGTAAACAAAGTCCTTCCCTTCGAAAACTTTGACAAAAACATGTTAACGTTGCAACATTGTATAAAAAATTTTGTACGGTTATGCAGTTGTAAACTTGAATTCTACTGGCTGCCTTGCCATCTGCTAAATAACCATGTTCGCCGTACACAACCCAATCAAATTGCCTTCGCCCTCACCGTTCAACAATTTTCAACACTGTCTAAATAATCATGTTAGTTGGGTCAAAGCATGATAACTTATAGTTTCCAACAACAAACTTTTGCACTGAATAACATTTAGTTTTTATGGATGTATGTACAATCATTCAACATTTAATTTTCTGATCAGTTTATTATTTCGTTTAATATGTAATATTAAATTTTAATATTCAATATTTTTCAAAATGATTTCAGGGATAAAAGAGGCTGGAGATACCAAAGGGACAATCAACATCAGTTGAAGAGATACAAAGAACACCATGACAAACAAGAATGTGTTCATAGTACACGGATGCCCACTGCACTATCATTTTCTATGTTCAGTGGACCGTGACATTGGGGTCAAAACTCTAATTTGACATTAAAATAAGAAAGATCATATCATAGGGAACATGTGTACTAAGTTTCAAATTTATTGGACTTCAACTTCATCAAAACTACCTTGACCAAAAACTTTAACCTGAAGCGGGACAGACGGACGAACAGACGCACGGACCAGAAAACATAATACCCTACTACTATCGTGGGTGGGGCATAAAACGAAAAACTACATAAGACAAACAAGTCTACAAAACACTACAAAAACTATATATAGACTGAGCAATACGAAACCTCACTACAAAAACTATATATAGAATGAGCAATACGAAACCTCACTACAAAACCTATATGTAGACTGAGCAATACGAAACTTCACTACAAAACTATATGTAGACTGGGCAATACGAAACCTCAGTACAAAACTATATATAGACTGAGCAATACAAAACTTCACTACAAAACTATATAAAGACTGAGCAATACGAAACTTCACTACAAAACTATATGTAGACTGAGCAATACGAAACCTCAGTACAAAACTATATATAGACTGAGCAATACGAAACCTCACTACAAAAACTATATATAGACTGAGCAATACGAAACCTCAGTACAAAACTATATATAGACTGAGCAATACGAAACCTCAGTACAAAACTATATATAGACTGAGCAATACGAAACCTCAGTACAAAAACTATATATAGACTGAGCAATACGAAACCTCAGTACAAAACTATATATAGACTGAGCAATACGAAACCTCACTACAATAAACTGTTATCACAGAAATATGTCTCGCCTATTTGTTATTTTGATAATGCAAATGTTGAAATTAAAACAGCAATACTTTAACGTGTAAGTTATGCAAATATTCAAAGTCAATGAACCATGACTGAAGGTACAGGGCTAAACAATCTCCATGGAAATGAGATGGAAACCACTGAGAACTTGACCACAATCATGTTGGTTTGTTCAGTTTTAAAAAAAGTAGGTGAAATTTATGGTGTAAATAAATTTATCATAGATACCAGGATTGAAATTTTATATTTGCGCCAGACGCGCGTTTCGTCTACAAAAGACTCATCAGTGACGCTCGAATCAGGCAAAAATGTTAAAAAGGCCAAATAAAGTACTTAAGACCGGGGCCATTTAGTTTCATGGGTGCACATTTTCATTTACATGAAAACCCCTTTTTTAGCTCACCGGGGGCCGAAGGGCCCCATGTGAGCTTATGCCATCACTTGGCGTCCGTCGTCGTCCGTCGTCTGTCGTCGTCGTCGTCTGTTGTCGTCTGTCGTCGTCGTCTGTTGTCGTCTGTCGTCGTCTGTCGTCGTAAACTATTTCAAAATCTTCTCTCTGAAACTACTGGGCCAAATACCTTCAAACTTTAACTAAATGTTCCTTAGGATATCTAGTTTATAAATTATATCCGAAGTTTTAATCCATCGACAAACATGGCCGCCATGGCTAAAAATAGAACATGGGGTCAAATGCAGTTTTGGCTTATATCTCAAAAACTAAAGCTTTTAGAGCAAATCTGACATGGGTTAAATTGTTCAATTGGTCAAGATCTATCAGCCCTGAAATTTTCAGACAAATCGAACAACATTTGTTGGGTTGCTGCCACTAAATTGGTAGTTTTGAGGAAATTTTGCAGTTTTTGTTATTATCTTGAATATTATTATAGGTAGATATAAACTGTAAACAGCAATAATGTTCAGCAAAGTAAGATCTACAGAAAAGTTAAATGACCAAATTTGTCAATTGACCCTTAAGGAGTTATTGCCCTTAAAGACAATTTTATACAATGTGTTCATCAAGTTTGCTAACATTTAAAAATCTTCTCTCCTGAAACTATTGTGCCTAATACTTCTTAACTTTGAATGAATGTTCCTTTAGTTTATGAATTGTATCCGAAATTTTGATCCATCAACAAACATGGCCGCCATGGCTAAAAATAGAACATAGGGTGAAATGCGGTTTTGGCTTATATCTCAGAAACTAAAGCATTTAGAGCAAATTTGACATGGGGTAAAAATGTTCAAAAGGTCAAGATCTATCAGCCCTCAAATTTTCAGACACACCAATCAACCCATTGTTGGGTTGCTGCCACTAAATTGGTTGTTTTAAGGAAATTTTGCAGTTTTGGGTTATTATCTTGAATATTATTGAAGATAAAGATAAACTGTAAATAGCAAAATGTTCAGCAAAGTAAGATCTACAAAAAGTTTATATGACCAAAATTGTCAATTGACCCTTAAGGAGTTATTGTCCTTAAAGGACAATTTTACACAAGTTGTTTTATGTTTTTAACTTTAAAATCTTCTCAAATGAATTCTAGTATAAATTTTGTATTTCATTTCCTTGTACGTCAAGAAACATAGACACTATGGCTAAAATGGAACATATGGGTAAAAGCAAAAATAATCATTGATGAAAGATTTAAGCAAAAAAAAAATAACAGGTGAGCGATTCAGGCTCTTGAGAGCCTCTTGTTATGTGATACAATGTGTAACAAATAGGATCGGAGGTAAGTTATGAAATAAACTTCGACTATAAATTGCAACAACAATATGACGTATTTTTGAACATGTGGCCAAATTATAAATGTCAAGAGATGCATTAAATATTTTTGATGAATGTCGAAAAATTTGAAGCATTTAACCAAAAAAGGATTATAAACGTTCATAAACAAACCAACATTTTACAAGAATACAAAGTAATTAATTTTGGTAAACAAAGTCCTTCCCTTCGAAAACTTTGACAAAAACATGTTAACGTTGCAACATTGTATAAAAAATTTTGTACGGTTATGCAGTTGTAAACTTGAATTCTACTGGCTGCCTTGCCATCTGCTAAATAACCATGTTCGCCAATACACAACCCAATCAAATTGCCTTCGCCCTCACCGTTCAACAATTTTCAACACTATCTAAATAATCATGTTAGTTGGGTCAAAGCATGATAACTTATAGTTTCCAACAACAAACTTTTGCACTGAATAACATTTAGTTTTTATGGATGTATGTACAATCATTCAACATTTAATTTTCTGATCAGTTTATTATTTCGTTTAATATGTAATATTAAATTCTTACTATTCAATATTTTTCAAAATGATTTCAGGGATGAAAGAGGCTGGAGATACCAAAGGGACAATCAACATCAGTTGAAGAGATACAAAGAACACCATGACAAACAAGAATGTGTCCATAGTACACGGATGCCTCACTCGCACTATCATTTTCTATGCTCAGTGGACCGTGACATTGGGGTCAAAACTCTAATTTGGCATTAAAATAAGAAAGATCATATCATAGGGAACATGTGTACTAAGTTTCAAATTTATTGGACTTCAACTTCATCAAAACTACCTTGACCAAAACTTTAACCTGAAGCGGACAGACGGACGAACAGACGCACGGACCAGAAAACATAATACCCTACTACTATCGTGGGTGGGGCATAAAACGAAAAACTACATAAGACAAACAAGTCTACAAAACACTACAGCGAAAACTATATATAGACTGAGCAATACGAAACCTCACTACAAAACTATATATAGAATGAGCAATACGAAACCTCACTACAAAACCTATATGTAGACTGAGCAATACGAAACTTCACTACAAAAACTATATGTAGACTGGGCAATACGAAACCTCAGTACAAAACTATATATAGACTGAGCAATACAAAACTTCACTACAAAACTATATAAAGACTGAGCAATACGAAACTTCACTACAAAACTATATGTAGACTGAGCAATACGAAACCTCAGTACAAAACTATATATAGACTGAGCAATACGAAACCTCACTACAAAAACTATATATAGACTGAGCAATACGAAACCTCAGTACAAAACTATATATAGACTGAGCAATACGAAACCTCAGTACAAAACTATATATAGACTGAGCAATACGAAACCTCAGTACAAAAACTATATATAGACTGAGCAATACGAAACCTCAGTAAAAACTATATATAGACTGAGCAATACGAAACCTCACTACAATAAACTGTTATCACAGAAATATGTCTCGCCTATTTGTTATTTTGATAATGCAAATGTTGAAATTAAAACAGCAATACTTTAACGTGTAAGTTATGCAAATATTCAAAGTCAATGAACCATGACTGAAGGTACAGGGCTAAACAATCTCCATGGAAATGAGATGTGCCAATGCTAATACAACTGCATATCAAATACCACTGACTTTTCATAAGTCGTTTCCTTTAAACAAACCTAAACAAAACATTAACTTGTAAACTATGTAAAAGTTTCAAAGTCAATTAACCATTATGAGGGGATGGGGTTATATAATCTCCATGGAATGAAACTTGCAAATGCCAATACATTTGCATACAAAATATCATTGACTTAACATTAGTGTTCATCTTAAACGGACCTAATCACAAACTAATACATATGGTAAGCAAAAGTTTTAAAGTCAATAGACCATGACTGAGGCTGGGCCAAATATTCTCCATGGATATAAGATGTGCTAATGCTTATACAACTGCATACCAATTAACATTGGCTACTACTGGTCCCCTTAAACTGACCTAATCACAAACTAATACATGAAAACTAAGCAAAAGTTTCAAGGTCAATAAACTATGACTGAGGGGCGGGGCCAAATAATCTCCATGGAAATGAGATATGCCAATGCTTATACAACTGCATACCAAATATCATTGACCTACCACTAGTGGTTCCCCATAAACTGACCTAATCACAAACTAATACATGTAAACTAAGCAAAGTTTAGAAGTCAACAGACCATGCCTGAGGGCAGTGCCGAATAATCTGCATGGCAATGAGATGTACTAATACAACTGTATACCAAATATCATTGACCTACTAGTGGTTCACCATTAACTAGACCTAATCACAAACTAATACACTATATATAGACTGAGCAATACGAAACCTCACTACAAAACTATATATAGACTGAGCAATACGAAACCTCACTACAAAAACTATATATAGACTGAGCAATACGAAACCTCACTACAAAAACTATATATAGACTGAGCAATACGAAACCTCACTACAAAAACTATATATAGACTGAGCAATACGAAACCTCACTACAAAAACTATATATAGACTGAGCAATACGAAACCTCACTACAAAAACTATATATAGACTGAGCAATACGAAACCTCACTACAAAAACTATATATAGACTGGGCAATACGAAACTACAAAATTATATATAGACTGAGTAATACGAAACCTCACTACAAAAACTATATATAGACTGGGTAATACGAAACCTCATTACAAAAGCTGTATATAGACTGAGCAATACTAACCTCACTACAAAAAAACCAAAAGAAACTCGATTAAAAAAGTTATAAAGAGACCATTTGCTAGTAAACTGTTAGTAAAATTATACATTTGTAATATCTTTCAGGAATAATGTTTAATGATTCGGCCTACTGTTAAACATACCACCACAGTTACTTTAGCATGATTGTGGGGGTAGGTTCTAACATACTGATTCCAGTGGAAGTATAAAATATCAAAAGTGTTTTGCATATATTCTGGAATATAACAGTATTTGATTAGGCACTTTTTAGAAAAGTACTTCAAATACACCATTGGTATTTGATATACATGTATATATAGTTGAACTAGCATCAATGCATTTTTACTTCAAGCAGTCTATGAGGCCTCAATCAGTTGATGAGCCAAGCTTATGTCAAAGAATATCTAGTCCTTTTTCTAAAAAAGTTCATTGGAAGATCCCAAGAACTTTTGATAAATATTCTGTATCAACTTCACAAATAATACATGATGGTCTTGAAGTATAGATTCTAGGTACTGACGTTGTTCATCATCTTAATTATGTTTTATAGTGTGCTTTTTATTTGTCCTTGTACATTTTTAACATTAACGTTTAGTCCATTTTTGGTAATATACATTTGGCGTGGCTCAGTACTTATACATCCCGCCATTGTGTTATTGTGCTATGGTCAATTTTGTATTCTTTTCCTTTTGCTTATGTACTTTGTCTATAGAGTGTCTATATGCCAATTTGTTTTTCTTTGTAGAAACAGTTATTTGTTTTTATAGTGATTAGGATTATATTACAATGTTGACTGCTGTACCCCAATTTTTGACATTTTTACGTATTATGTCCGTTTCTTTTGCTCACACATTGTTGTCAATATAATGGGATTATGCGACTGTCATACAAGTGAGAGATTTAGCTAGCTCTAAAACCAGGTCTAATCCACCATTTTCTACATAAGGAAATGCAGTTGTTTTCCATTCGTTTGATGTGTTTGAACTTTTGATTTTGCCATTTTACAAAGGACTTTCCGTTTTGAATTTCCCTTGGAGTTCGGTTTTATTGTTATTTTACTTTTTATACTTGAGTGACATCTTTCAAATATTATCATATTAATAGTGCTTATGAAGAGTTTGCTCCCTTGTGGTTATTTCTAATAATTGTATCTAATGCGCTAGTCAATACATCTTAATTGTGCAATTATCATGGAAAATATTGATATTTATCAAATAAGCATGTTTTCTAAGTTAATGACATCTCTTTTAAGTATCCTAATATTTGGCCTTTTAACTATTTAGATTCGAGCATCACTGATGAGTCTGTTGTAGAAGAAACTGGCATACAAAATTATAAGCCTTATTGATAAGTTTTTAAGACCTTCAAATACTGTAGATATGATATGATGTGAGTTTTGAGACATCTGTATATTGAATCATACTTACCTTTACAACAATCTTCCATTCCAATAAACACAAAATGTACTGACTCATTTAACAATTAGAATTTCCCCTGCCTGAATAATTCATATTTTGATGTTATCAGGACTTCATAATAATAAAATAATATGTGGGGTATATGTCAATGAGACAGGGACACAAAGACATCAAGAGGGCGGCATACAGTCTTCAACAATAGACAGGTGTCTATACAATATGTCTACCTCTAAATTGCCACAGTCTATGTGTTAATAAATTGAAGAGAAACAATCATTTGCTATCAACACCAAATATTCTAAATGACAAAAATAACAACATTATATCTGACATCAAACAAAAATCATAAGATATGACATAAAACAAACCACAAACTAGGTTCCTGACTTGGGACAGACACGAGAATATGTGGAGAGGTTAAACCAGTTTTTGAGATCTTAATCTTCTCCTATTTTAATCTAGATTTGTGAACAAACAAAAGGTACGCACAAGAACATAAAATAAAATTAGCAATATCAGTTGCTGTACTTTATGGAAGATTTCATATATATCACTTTTTGTAATTTTAAAAATATTGAAAAAATGAAGTATGGGCCAACAAGTAGAAGTTGTCTAAAAGATCAGAAAAATTATCATACTTTAAAAATTATCACTTTTAAGCTACTGACTAAATAATAAGTCATTTTGTATAGTACTTCCTGTTAGAAAAGAGCAACATTATAATGTGCTTGGTGAATGGACAGACAGACAGGGGAATCCAATATAGCCCTTCTGTAATACTTGTAGCGTAAGGATATACTCATCTCTGTTTGAAATGTCAATGAATACAAAAATATAATAGAAGAATAAAAAACTAAATAAATCATACCATATATACTTATTCAAGTCTATCAATAATAGTTCAAATAATAAATAAACTTGTTTATTTAACAGATCTGCACCAAACAATAAATAGTGTTTATTTCACTCTCTGAACAATTACAGCATTCAATAAATTAGCTTGTTGTAAAGTCAATGATTCATCTGTTAATTCTTTGTTTGGAAATGTTGTCAATAAAACAAATGATGATATGGCATACTGTGGCCTTGCGCTGAGATAAGTTAAGGAAATGAATTTTCTAACAATAACTAATATAACTATCAGCTAATACTGAGGATTCATTTATTTTCGTGGGTACCAATTTTCTATGATTGAGGACTAATTGTCAATGGATATTTGATTTCGTGGTCTTGCCTATAGAAAATTTGTACCTCATTGAACATTTATTTCGTGGTTCACCTTTACCCACATAATCCACAAAAATTGGAACCCAAGAATAATAATGAATCTTCAGTACCTAACATTTATAATGTGTGTGGATCTTGTTCAATAAAATTGGCAATACACATCAATATTTCATCTTTCCATTTCCTGTAATAAGCCTCTTTACTTTCTGTTATGAACCTTGATAATCTTAACTTTTTGTACAATGTCCTTCAGGTTTATATCATATACTAATTACGTTTTTCAGAGCACATTGATATATATTGTGCTTTTAACATTTTTCTTTATTTCTAGTGTTTGATCTTTTCGTAGATGTTTTTAAATAACTGATGAAGCTGTCAAAACATTGTGTATTGACTGATATATGCTATTTAAGTGATTGATAGATTGGTGTTCGCTTAACACCCAAGGGTTAATATGTCATGCATATTGAGAACAAGAACAAATCAACAATAAATCTACTGGTAGGATCTGCTAAGTGTGTTGTCTGGATTGAAGGACAGTCCATTTGAACTTCCACTTGAAAATGAGGGTATCTTTGATAAAAACAGAAATTAACCAATATGCCTTAATCTGTGGGAATGACTTTTTTATACTTGCAATTATTATATATCCTCATTCCTGTTAATGAAATTACATGTATCACATCTGCCCCTAACCATAATTGAAAACAAAATTATTTGGTGTAACTTTATTTATCATTTTGATATACATGTTGTGTTTTTATTGTTAAAATCTCAGTTTCAATCCAGTACTAATTTTTCCATACTGTTAGGTCATTTATATATGGTATTAACACAATAAAGTCTGATATACCTTTAATGCTATCTTAAACAAATAAGCATAAAAATGTGGAATGCTGAACACAAAGCAAATTACAGATACTGGAAAATGTCTGCAACAAGTAGGGATAATGATGTTCAAATTTATATAAATCATATGATGATTCACATTCTTTGATAGATTTATCCAAACATTCATCAAAATATTGTTAAATTACTTATATTCATAATGATGTACACAGACATTTTATTAACCAAGATCCTGTGATTCTTTGTGCAAAACCAAGTAACAAGTATTTAAGCTATTGTAAGTTAGTTTTTATGGGATAACCGCTGGTAAGCATACCTTCAATCTCTTATCTAATATTTTTTTTAATTTTTTGTTTTGTTTTTGTTTCTTAGGTTCATCATATTATTTTCCATGTAACTTAAATGAACAAAAATGCCAAATTTGAGTATTTTGGTCAAATTTTCCTAAGTTTAATTTGGATGTCAAATGTGATGTCATTTATACTACTAATAATGTTTGTGATCACATATAATAAGGATACGTAATAATATATCTTCTAATATCTCTAACTGTGTGAGAATGGTTCAATTTTGCTGTTAGTCTGAAAAAAAAAGATACATAGGTAACAATTGTTCATACAACCTTTTCGGTAAGTGCACAAGATAAAATTGCTAAAGTTCTTTGAAATAGCTTATGAAATTATCAAGAATTTGATTTTCTTTTTTAAATAAAAAAAGTATGTATAAACTTTCATCAAATTTAATTTATTTTTAATTAATCGGCGTAAATTCTATCATCATACAATTGGTTCATACTGTAACATAATTACATATGCAGTGTTACATAGAAAATTTACAAGAAAGAGCAAAAATTCGAAAGTCGTCTATTATTCATCTTAAACCATCACCAAATCTGTCTGTTTGTGGTAGGTTTTACTATATTAAGCAGTCAGTCTAATCAGTATGTTTGTGATAGATTTTGCTGTATTAAACAGCCAGTCTAATCAGTATGTTTGTGGTAGGTTTTACTGTATTAAGCAGCCAGTCTAATCAGTATGTTTGTGGTAGGTTTTACTGTATTAAGCAGTCAGTCTAATCAGTATGTTTGTGGTAGGTTTTACTGTATTAAGCAGTCAGTCTAATCCAGGGTTCACCACAGAATGAAAATCAAGGGTGGGGGAGAAAGTTCATCAAATCAGAGATTTTGTGTTGCATTGTCAAATCGATTCCTTGTGCATAAATTATTAATTATATGCCTTACATGTATTTGTCATATATATAGCTAATTTGGAAAGGGGTCTCACATACATTTTGTAGTTGGTCCCATTAGTGGTCACCACACTTGAAGGAACATATTAAACAGGAGAGTAAACACCTGATGTGACTTCCCAGATTGCAGGAATATTCTGAAAATTTTTATCTTAATTGTCTTATGGAAAACCACATGGTAAAAGGTCTAAAAGATACAGAAATTAATAATAAAAAATATTCAGTCACAGAATTTCAGTCATTTCAACCAAATTAAGCCTATCTAGCAGTTTATAAAATCATATGTGTTATGTAGAATTTTATTAAATTAAGTCCCTCTTTTCCAATACAATTATGTAAAGGAATTATATATCATTCAGTTTTACTCTTTTCCTACTTTAAAAGAGTTTTAAGATAAGGAAACTCCTATCCCAGATCTAACTGTCTAAAAATAACCAGATGATGATTGGAGTTTTTAACGACCTTGACTGGCTACAAATAACCAGACAATGTTTGTCTGTTATTTAGCTATTCCCAGTATTTTCCGCCAAAAGAGATCATGTGACATTGTTGTCAACAAAAGGACCATGTGGTCAGGAATTCATTTGTTTTCTGGATTACTGCTTTTATCAATCTAGTTAGGATATGAACATTCCATTTAAGGTACAGTCAAACATATGCATTTATAAAATAACTGTAGTTTGTTAACAAGTTTTACTTTTCAAATTAAAGAAACTGGGTCATGATCGTTCATTGGTTGTTACCTTGTTCAACCAGCGAGACCATGTAAATAATATAATCAGCTGTCAGTGTACATCCCTTGAGGCAATTAATAATAATTAGACTTCTTAATTGCCATTGACATGATAATTGGATTAGGGATATCTGAAATTTAACTATTATCTATTGAATTTCAAGTGTGGCGGACAATAAAATAAGCGTGGCGCTGGGAATTTTAACGTGGCGCTGGAAATTTTAGCGTGGCGCACCTCCACGCTTAAATAGGTTGTGGTGATCCCTGTAATCAGTATGTTTGTGATAGATTTTGCTGTATTAAACAGCCAGTCTAATCAGTATGTTTGTGGTAGGTTTTACTGTATTAAGCAGCCAGTCTAATCAGTATGTTTGTGATAGGTTTTACTGTATTAAGCAGCCAGTCTAATCAGTATGTTTGTGGTAGGTTTTACTGTATAAAGCAGCCAGTCTAATCAGTATGTTTGTGATAGGTTTTACTGTATTAAGCAGCCAGTCTAATCAGTATGTTTGTGATAGGTTTTGCTGTGTTATTTACCTGGAACCATCATCAAACTAATCTGTACATTTTGATAGGTTTCACTGTATTATTTACCTTGAACAAGAGTGCACACACTGAAATGTCTCGCCTTCTTTACTATTCATTGATATTATGTTGATAGTCCTAAATATAAAGCTTTATTACAACTGTCACATAAACTTAACATTAACCAAGAAAACTAAACATTGACAGATGAACCATGCAAATGAGGTCAAGGTCGGATGAACCATGCCAGACAGACATGTGCAGCTAACAATTCTTCCATACAACAAATATAGTTGACCTATTGCTTATAGTTAGAGATAAACAGACCAAAACACAAAAAATTAACACTGAGCAATGAACCGTGAAAATGAGGTCAAGGTCAAATAAAACCTGCACGACTAACATATAGATCATAAATTTTCCATACACCAAATATAGTTGACCTATTGCATACAGTATTAGAAAAAAAGACCAAAACTCAAAAACTTAACCTTGACCACTGAACCATGAAAATGAGATCAAGGTCAGATGACACCTGCTAGCTAGACATGTACCCCTTACAATTATTCCATACACCAAATATAGTAGACCTATTGCATACAGTATAAGAAAAACAGACCAAAACACAAAAACTTAACTATTACCACTGAACCATGAAAATGAGGTCAAGGTCAGATGACACCTACCAGTTGTACATGTACACCTTACAGTCCTTCCATACACCAAATATACTAGACCTATTGCTTATAGTATCTGAGATATGGACTTGACCACCAAAACTTACCTTGTTCACTGATCCATGAAATGAAGTCAAGGTCAAGTGAAAACTGTCTGACGGGCATGAGGACCTTGCAAGGTACGCACATACCACATATAGTTATCCTATTACTTCTAATAAGAGAGAATGTAACATTACAAAAAATCTTAACTTTTTTTCAAGTAGTCACTGAACCATGAAAATGAGGTCAAGGACATTGGACATGTGACTGACGGAAACTTCGTAACATGAGGCATCTATATACAAAGTATGAAGCATCCAGGTCTTCTACCTTCTAAAATATAAAGCTTTTAAGAAGTTAGCTAACGCTGTCGCCGCTGCCGGATCACTATCCCTAAGTCGAGCTTTCTGCAACAAAAGTTGCAGGCTCGACAAAAATCATCAAACTGATTTGTACATTTGTGATAGGTTTAACTCTATTATTTACGCTGAACAATCAGCCAGTCTGATCTGTTTGTTTTTTGTAGGTTTTACTATATTATTTACCTTGAACCAGCATTTAAACTCATATGTATGTTTGTGATAGGTTTTATTGTATTATTTACCTTGTGCCATCAGCCAATCGGATCTGTATGTTTGTTGTAGGTTGTGATGTGTTTACAGAGACTTCTCTCAATGCAGCCTCATCATTGGCTGAACCACTTGCTGCTGCAGAGACTACATTTGGTGCAGGACTATAAGGCAAAAAATAAAACTGAATTTAACATAATTCATTCCATTTACTTTAAGTTATCTTTATTAGATTTATGTACATAAATCTTGAATATCATATTTTAACCAAATGGTGTTTTCTCAATAAGTTCTATTCATAACAAAGCTTTAAAATCACTGCAATAATACTGTTAAAGAAAGAATAATACTTTACTAGTCATGGAAAGCATGATCTATTTATCGGTTGAACTTTGAGTTTGAAATAGCTCTCATTAACTTTTACTCGATCGTGTCGGTACTTCTGGTCTTTTTTTTCATTTGTTATAAAAATAAGAAGATGTGGTATGATTGCCAATGAGAACTCTCCACAAGAGACCAAATGACACAGAAATTAACAACTATAGGTTGTCCAAGTAACATCTTTAGGTTTCTTTAAATGTCCTATGTAATATTAATTGATATTTACAGTTGATGACATTGTTTTGCTCATAAACTGACCAAGGTTACAAGAAGGACTGAGCATTCAGGATCATGCTTAATGTGCCTGTCCAGTAACAGAAGCCTGTATACTTGTGCCTTTCTGTTTGAGCTGTTTTATGCCATGCCTACAATAATAGAGGGGCATTATGTTTTCCAGTCTGTCTGTCTGTTAACAGGTTAAAGTCTTGGTTTAAGGTGTCTTTGTGGTCACATCAACTTGGTACACATGTTCATTATGAATTGAACTATTTAATACATATTCCAAATTAGATAGCAGTTTTCTGAATATGGAAATGTGATAGTCCGAGTGGGGATTTATGTCCTTTTGGACATATATTTTTGTTTGTGATATGTTAATGACTTGAATAAGACCATATCCTTATATTTTTGCTTCTATGTTTCTTATGTAAAATATCTTACCTTCCTAACATATGGCCTTCTCCAGCAAATGCTTTGACAGGAACTTTTGGCTGAACATAATCTTCAGTTCTGTGATCCTCCATATCTAAACTGACCTCACCTCCTCTAGCCTCTCTAACCAGTTCATTCGGAACTTCTCTAAAAAAAAATATGACTAGATATTCAAAAAGATGTTATCCTTGTGAAAGGAGAAGGTATGATAATGACCTATTTTGCCAAAACTAAGTAACACAAAAAATGTGAATTTTACAATGGAATATTTGATAGATATGCACTATGTTAATCAAATATTAAGAATTTTCACTGAAAGCAGAAACCATTTAAACAAGAGTGCACACACTGAAATATCTCGCCTGCTTTACTGATCATTGATTTTATGTTGATAGCCCTAAATATAAAGCTTTACTACAAGTATTACATAAACTTAATATGATCCAAGAAAATGAGACCAAGGTCAGATAAATCAAACCTGAAATACATTTACACCTTACAATCATTCCATACACAAAATATAGTTGACCTATTGCTTATAGTTTCTAAGAAACAAACTTAACCAGGAAAATTTAACATTGACCAATGAACCATCAAAATGAGGTTAAGGTCAGATGAACCATGCCAGACAGCCATGTACACCTTCAGAAGTCGCAGGCTCGACAAAAACCTTACTATAATGCAAAAGAAACCATATCTATGACAACATAATTATTTTTAATGTCATAACTCCAGAAGTATCCATTTTTATCTAATATTTATTCAAATACAGTCATATAGGTAAAATTTGAACTATGGAGTTCAGTGAAAAACAAGGCCAAACAACACCCTTATAGAAGCCAAACAACACCCTTATAGTATCTACTCCTTTCTTATATTAATTCAACATCTTTCAAATTGATATGTCTACTTATGTAATTTGAAGAACATGAATCTTCAGATTTTACAGTCCACATGAGTAACAAAGACATAATTTCCTGCTTTCTTAGATAACGAAAAAACTTTGTGAAGATTGGTTCTATCAGTAAATTGCAAAAAAAAAACCCAAATAACTGGGAGAAATCTGAAATTATTTAAACACATTCAAAAAAGGAAATTTGGGAGAAAATGGATATAAATAGAAAATACATGTTTATCATCATCATTTTAATAACAGTTTTAATTCCCTCAGTGTAATCAAAATTAAATCAGCAAGTTTGAATAGCCAGAGTAAAGACAAATTATTACCTGAGAAATGTATCTGTACTACAATATCACAAACTAATTAAATTTTTACTAGAAGCTTAAAAGTGCAGCTTGTACAACTGCACTTCTACAAAAGTGATTGCAAAAAAAACAAGATAAATGTTCCTTGAAATCTCCCACAGCCTGCAGAATTTTCCTTATTGACTAGTTTTCAAGAAAATTTTACAGCCTATTTTGTGCACATTCAGTAAACAATTGCTCGTACTAACATTATTAATAAACAGTAACAATTTTACTGCATCAGCTGCACATATCAAAATAAATGTTTCTTCAGTGATGCTCTAGGCCAAAATATTTGAAAAACCAAAACTTATAAAAATGTTGAAGAGCTGATCAAAGCAAAGAGAACCTAAAGTATACCCAAGGCAAGGAATCAGAGCTTTGCATGAGGGAGGTACATTCCTTAATTTGAAATGATTACCAAAATTTATAACAGCAAACTTCGATCAAACAATATCCTTTTTGTAACATATCAATTATACTTTAGATAGTATTTTATTCATACCTGTAAACCACTGCAAGTTAAAATGCAGGTCAACATTTAATATTATTACATATCAATCAATAAATGTATTAATAATTATTCACATGTTTGCTGCATAGCATAATATTAATGTTCTGATGATTCATCAAATAACTTTTTCAAATCTTTACCTGTATGTATGAAAGTACCAGATTTGCAGGTCAGAAGTTTTAGGGGAATTTATTGATGTTACAGTATCGATGTTTCCAATACTATTCAGAGTTTAAATATAAACATCAAATTTGAAGACTATCTTGGCTGGTATTGCATGAAGTTTAGACCAACCATGTTTATTGGGGAATTATCACTTTTTAATCAATTGAAAATCAAAATATTGTTTTAGACTGCTATTAAACAGTTAACTGAGGTAAAAATAAGTGTGGATAGTGTCCACATGTGGACACAGATGATGTCCCCGTTTGCATATCATTTAGTTATAAAAGGACATAACTGAAGAACAGTAAAAGTGACGCTACCCAAATTTGAACTTGATCTGAGTTTTGTGGTAATAAGCATTGTGTGTAAGTCTCATAACATTTGGTTGAGGCTAACTTAAGTAGAGATTAGAAACTAAAAATTCAGCAATTTTTCTATTTGTAAACACGCATAACTCTAGAACAGTTGTGTATTAGTTTTATAACATTTGGTTGAAACAAACTAAAGTTAAAGAACGGAAACAAAAAATTCAGCAATTTTATGTTTATAAAGGGACATAACTCAAGAATGGTAAAAGTGTCGCCGCCAAATTTCGTACTTAATCTGTATTATGTAGTAATAAGCATTGCGTATAAGTTTCATAACATTTGGTTTAGGCAAACTAAAGTTAGAAAACGGAAACAAAAAATTTGTACTTGATCTTAGTTTTGTGGTAATGAAT
Organism: Mytilus coruscus; assembly: GCA_017311375.1. Lineage (NCBI taxonomy): Eukaryota > Metazoa > Mollusca > Bivalvia > Mytilida > Mytilidae > Mytilus > Mytilus coruscus. The sequence goes on along the minus strand of CM029604.1, from coordinate 44,238,518 downwards.
ATTGTGTATAGGTTTCATAATGTTTGGTTGGGGCAAACTTAAGTTACAGAATGGAAACTAAAAATTTTGCAATCTTTCGATTTATAGAGGGGCATAACTCAATAATGGTTAAAGTGACTACCCAAATTCAACTTGATCTGTGCTTTATCAGTGGAAGTCAAAATTAAACATTGCATTGTATAAAGCATTGATTGTAGTTGATTCAACTATAATCATGGACAAAGGAAGATAACTCCAATTTTAAAAATTACTTGATATTTAGAAGAAATTAAAATTTTGCAATTTTTCCATTTATAAAGGGGCATAACTCTAGAACGGTTAAAGTGATGCAACCAAAATTCAAACTTGATCTGTGTTTTATGTAATAAGCATTGTGTATAAGTTTCATAACATTTGGTTGAGGCAAACTTAAGTTAGAGAACGGAAACTAAAAATTCTGCAATTTTTCCATTTATATAGGAGCATATAAACTCTAGAACGGTTAAAGTGACGCCACCAAAATTCAAACTTAATCTGTGTTTTGTGGTAATAAGCATTGTGTATAGGTTTCGTAACATTTGGTTGAGGTAAACTCAAGTAAGAGAACAGAAACCAATTTTGGGACGTACGTACGTACGTACAGACAGAATTTTTGAAAACTCTGGTTCATGGAGAGCATCAAATTTGGCAGTATCTCATATGAAAATTTAGTATTTTGGACCTCAAAAGTTTCATCTACTTCTAGGGGACAATAATTTATTTGGGAAATGTTTACAAGACCCCTTCCCAATAAAATGCTCCGCAGGGCGCAGCTTGATACGACCGCAGAGGTCGAACCCTGAATAGTTGGGGCAAGTATGGACACAACATTCAAGCTTGATACAGCTCTGAATTTGGATTGTGATTAAATATTTGACACAGCATAGGTTTCTGACACAGAATGAATGTGGTCTAAGAACTTAAAAATTTTAAATTAGACATTCACCTATTATGGTCCAATATCCAAAATCTAAATACATGGTTAGATTCAGCATATCAAAGAACACCAAGAGTTCAATTTTTGATGAAATCAAACAAAAGTTTAATTTTGGACCCTTTTGACCTCAATGTGGACAAAGTTGATAACGGGGCCCAAAAATCAAAAATCTAAATACATGGTTAGATTCAGCATATCAAAGAACCCCATATATTCAAATTTTGTTGAAATCAAACAAAGTTTAATTTTGGACCCCGATTTGGACCGACTTGAAAACTGGGCCCATAATCAAAAATCTAAATGCATGTTTAGATTCAGCATATCAAAGAACCCTAAGAATTCAATTTTTGTTAAAATCAAACTAAGTTTAATTTTGGACCCTTTGGATCTTAATGTAGACCAATTTGAAAACGGGACCAAAAATTAAGAATCTTAATACACGGTTAGATTCGGCATATCAAAGAACCCCAATAATTAAATTTTGATGAAATCAAACAACGTTTAATTTTGGACCCTTTTGACCTCAATGTGGACAAAGTTGATAACGGGCCCAAAATCAAAAATCTAAATACATGGTTAGATTCACAATATCAAAGAACCCCATATATTCAATTTTGTTGAAATCAAACAAAGTTTAATTTTGGACCCGATTTGGACCAACTTGAAAACTGGGCCCATAATCAAAAATCTAAATACATGTTTAGATTCAGCATATCAAAGAACCCTAAGAATTCAATTTTGTTAAAATCAAACCAAGTTTAATTTTGGACCCTTTGGACCTTAATGTAGACCAATTTGAAAACGGGACCAAAAATTAAGAATCTAAATACACGGTTAGATTCGGCATATCAAAGAACCCCAATAATTAAATTTTGATGAAATCAAACAAAGTTTAATTTTGGACCCTTTTGACCTCAATGTGGACAAAGTTGATAACGGGGCCCAAAAATCAAAAATCTAAATACACGGTTAGATTCGGCATATCAAAGAACCCCAATAATTCAATTTTTGATGAAATCAAACAAAATTTAATTTTGGACCCTTTGGACCTCAATGTGGACCAATTTAAAAACGGGGCCCAAAATCCAAAAACTTAATACACGGTTAGATTCAGCATATTAAAGAACCCCAAGAGTTCAAGAATAAAACCCCATTGAAATTGGTCAAGAAATAAGCAATTTATACAAAGTATCTTCTTTTGCACAATACTGTGTAATTGAATATTTCTTGCAATTGCGCAATACTGTATAATTGACAATTTCTTGCTATTGCGCAATATTGTGCTATTGGATATTTCTTGCTATTGCGCAATACTGTGCAATTGAAGATTTCTTGCTATTGCGCAATACTGTGCAATTGAAAATTTCTTGCTATTGCACAATACTTATTATATAATAATTTACACATCCTGTTTGGTGTGTATCTCCTGCCATATCATTATTATTTGCTTTTAAATATAAATCAGAAATAACCAACTTAAAATGGAAAATTTTAAAGAAAAAAAAGGAAAAAAGGAAAAAAAAAATCCCCCAATTTTTGAACCCCTTATGATTCATCACCCCCAAACTCAATCACAGCCTTCCCTTTGAGGTATGGTACCTTGCAGTACAATTTCAGAAAGATCCATACACTTGAACACAAGTTATTGTCTGACACTAGAAAAATGCTTATTTTTGGCCCCTAATTCCTAAACGTTTCATGCAATTACCCCCAAACTCAGTTCCAGCTTTCCCTTTGTGATATGGAACCTTGTAGTACAATTTCAGAAAGATCCATACACTTACACACAAGTTATTGTCATGAAACTAGAAAAATGCTTGTTTTTTGCCCCTTTTTTGGCCCCTTATTCCTAAAATTTTAAGGCAATTACCCCAAAAAATCAATCCCAGCATTCCCTTTGTGATATGGAACCTTGTGGTACAAAGTCAGAGAGATCCATACACTAACACACAAGTTATGTCTGGAAGTTACAAATATGCTTATTTTTGGCCCCTTTTTGGCCCCTAATTCCTTAACTGTTGGTACCATAACCCCCAAAATCAATCCCAAACTTCCTTTTGTGATATTGAACCTTATGGTAAAATTTCATAGAGATCCATTCACTTAAACTAAAGTTAGAGTGCGAAAACCAATGTGTCTTCGGACGACGACGACGACGCCAACGTCATACCAATATACGACCACAAAATTTGTTTGCGGTCGTATAAAAAACTGTACACCATTTTGGATTATTCTGATTATCAAACTCATCTAAGGTTTTGATGAGAGGAAATTTTCATTCAAGTTTGATGAGGATCTGATAAAAGAAATGATGGCACTTTCCTGACAACAAAAATTAGTTTGAGTTATTTTAACAAATTCCCCACTTTTAGATTTTTCTGATAATCAATCTCATCAGAGGTTTGGTGAGTTCAAGGATCAATGCAAAGGTAAAGAGAAAATGAAGGCACTATCCTAGTGACAGCAAAGTGATGACAGATGGACGTGTCAATAACATTATACCCTCCACAACTGTGTTGGGGTATAATAAACCACAGAACTATAACTTATTCACTATATATGTACTGAATGATATGGTCATATATACCAGTGAATAAATTCTTGAATTAGTACAACTGGTGCTTCTGTTTATTTTATTATGTTATACTGTAAAGTCAGAAATTATTACATACAATGTATCATACATTTTTAAATTTAAAGTTTTTATTTTTGCGCTAAAAAATGCTGTTGTAATTTTCGCAATTATAAAAACAGTAATTATTTCTGAATTTACAGTATAACATGATAAAATAAACCTCGGAACTCCAACATGATCAGAACCTACCCTTTAGATATAGAATCTAAAAATTCTTTGTTGGTAGGATCTTTGAAATCTCTTAAAGGCCCATTGTCAATACTGAATCCATTCTTCCATAACTTTAATATCATATCAACCTGAAAACAAATTTACATGTTACAAATATAATTCTTATAAATTTTCATAATCCACCACTTATTATTGTAAATAAAAGAAGAATGTGACTCAGATGCCCCGCTAATAAATATGCAAGAGTCAATGTACTAATTTATACCTATTGACATTTTGTTTTCTTCAAAACTTGATGACATTTGTTTTCTTTGTTTTTAATGCGGAAACATAAAATTTAGCAACGTTTCAATTTATAAAGGGACATGATTCGAAAACAGTGAAAGTGATGTCACCCAAATTCAAACTTGATCTGTGTTTGGTGGTAATAAGCATTGTGTATAAGTTTCATAACATTTGGTTGAGGCAAAGTAAAGTTACAGTGTGGAAAGAACAAATTCAGCATGTTTTTCATTTATAAAGGGACGCCACACTAATTCATATTTGATTTGTGTTTGGTGGTAATATATAAGAATTATGTATAAATTTCATAACATTTGGTTGAGGCACACTAAATTTACAGAACGGAAACTAATTTTGGGACATATATACACATGCATGTAACAATATTTATCGCTATTTTACGAATTTTTCCTTTGATCTTGCTGACTGATAATTTCCTTTCTCAGTGGAGTCGTATGATATGAAAACGTAGTCAAGTGATATGAAAATTATTGCTAGAAACTAAGGGAACACGTGCCGTTGTCAAAGAAATTAACAACGTCTTCATAGGTAAAATAGCGATAAAAAGATTATCATTGGTCATCACAACTCGATTGCTTTTCTCACTTTCGCCGTACCAGCTCAAGCGAGAAAATCAATCTGGTTGAGATAACCAACGATAATCTATAAGTACAGACTGACAAGGGTAAACCTTAATGCTCCCTTTGCCTAGTGGTTGTGGCATAAACATAATGATTTACCATAACCAGAATGTATGGTAGACATCAAGCTCTATGTGTTACATACTGTAAGTTCAAAATGTTTGCAATGATTTTATTATTGCCATAAGTTTAAAAGGTTAGGTGTCACAAAAATAAAAACTTGCATTTTAAATTTTGAAGATATTACTTGTATGCAGCTGTCCTGAAATTGCAATAAGTAATTTCCCATTTTTGTCCACAGTTCAACAACCACAATTATAAAAATTAAGTTTACACTTTGAAGGGACAATCTTATCTTGTTAAGAAACAGGCTACAATTATCAAAGAGAGACAACTTGTGTTAAAATTGTATAACAGAATCAAATTGGTAATTGCCAAATAGTCTATTCCTTGACTACTGTGTTTGCATTTACCAAGACTATTTTAAAATTGTTCAATTGAATTAAACCATTTTAAATATCAAATAAAAACAAAATCATGTATTTGACTTGATTTTGAAGCAGCTAAAGAATGAAATAGCAATGAAAAAAAAAATGCTTGTTTATTCAAATGTCCACATTATCAGGTAATAAACTGTCCCACTCTGGAAGAATTAATATGAGGGCATAAAGGCAAAAACTGCATTAAAAATGAGAATCAGCCAGCATTCTTCCTTTCCTTGTCAAAAAGTGTATGTCTTTCTACTGAAAAATAACAATGCCTACAAATTCCTTTACAACAATTTGTTCTACTGATCATAACTACCAATATAGAATTCATCTGCTTCATATATTATATATGTTTGTACACTCTTTGTTAAGAGGGTGCATAAAGCATAATGTCCTACCTTTCTAGCCTGATCTCTGATAGGAGCACCCTGTACAACATCTATTGGATCTTCTTCTGTCTCTCCAAGTCTGTAACCAGCTCCTCTAAAAGCAAACTTAGTACCGGCTGGCTTTTTGGCTTCTGGTTCCCCAACTTCTTCTGCACCATGACTACACAAAATACATTTGATACAAAACAGTTTAGGGTATAACTTCACATATACTTTTACCCTTACAGATCATGGCCTTAATATTTCACCTGACCAAGTTCTAATGCAGTGCATGAAAATGACAAACATTTAATGTCTGTTCACCTTGGTTATAAGAGAACAAAGTTTTATAAGAGATTATACCTTACCCTTTTTGATACAATGTAATCACAGATAAGCATCAATATTTGTATATAAAGTTTTTGGTACAATTTAACAGAAGTTTAGAATCAATACTTATATAAGTTTTAGGTAATATTTAACAGAAGTTTAGAATTAATACTTGTATAAGTTTTAGGTACAATTTAACAGAAGTTTAGAATTAATACTTGTATAATTTTTTGATACAATGCAACCAAAGATTGCAATCAATACTTGTATAATTTTTTGATACAATGCAACCAAAGATTGCAATCAATACTTTGTACATTTTTTTGATACAATGCAACCAAAGATTGCAATATAATGTACACTTCTAAATATTGTGCACACATACTGTCGATTCATTCATTTTTGTGGATACCAATTTTTGTGGATTGAGGAAAACTTAAATTTCACTCTAACCTGGTTACATATTGTTAACTTTTAACCTCTCCTTCCCTATCTGTAAACTTAAATACCAGCAACTTCAGTAACTAGTCGAAACTACAAATGTACTTACTCCTTTGCTGACTGAAACAGGTCTTCTACAATCTTTTTATTATTTTTCTTTTTGGATGGCCCTAAAACTTGCTGACCACTGAAAAAAAAAAAACATTAACCTTATAAGTCTTAATGGCTGGCATGGCAGATATTTGCTAAGAGTTTTTATTACTTACTTGGTACATGTACATAAAATTAAACAAGATCTATGAATAATTTTAGAAAAAAACATTCATCGTTATTCCATCTCCTGTGATACGTGCCCCGAAATTAATGATTAAAAAATTCCATGGTTTCAAAATTTCACAATATTTTTCCCCATTCCATTTCCATTATTACACAAAATACTGTAAATAAGAAATTATTGTTTGTATTTATTAATGCAATTGTTAAACAATGGATAAATATGGGACATCACATACAAAAATGCAATTTAAGAAACTCCTGTACAAAAATAATGCTATCAATATTTAGAATGTGTCTTCCAGTTGGTGCAACGTTAACAAAAAGAATGTATATGATGTATTAATTCATGATTCAAATACCTACACATGCTTGTAAAAACCAAAATCAAATGTACAGTGCTTTTGTTTCTGCTAAACATCTCAAAATCACAATGAGACCTTCAACACAGAGGGAAAGCTCACACCTCAATGCAAGTTCAAGACAGTCGATACATTTTCTTTGGCATTTTTGTTGTCTGAACACTTTGGTCTGAATAACTGGATTTAAAATTAAAGCAATAATAAATGCAAATGTGAGCATGTTTTAAAAACTCCAATCATATATTTTCAGCAGCATGAAATAAAGAGCTGTGCCATGAGTGCATGATATGCTCGTCGCTTTTTCAAAGAATAAAGTTCCATAACTCCTCAATGTCATATCAGAAATTTATAATAAACTAAACGGAGGTTATTTTAATAGATATAAACCAGTCACCAAAGTTTCATTCAAACTGCTCAAAGCGCTTTTGAGTTATTGTCCGAAAAACTGGAAAATCCCCTTTTTTATGAATAAATCCCATAACTCGGAAACGTAAAATCTAAAATTTATAAGAATTGAAAGGGAGCTTACATCAATAGATATAAACAATTCACCAAAGTTTCATGAAAACTATTTAAAGCATTTTTGAGTTATTGTCCGAAAACTGGAAAATCCCCCTTTTTTAATGAATAAAACCCCGTAACTCGGAAACCTAATACCTAAAATTTATAAAAATCGAAAGGGAAGTCACGTCAATAGATATAAACAATTCACCAAAGTTTCATGCAAATTGGTTAAAGCGTTTTTGAGTTAATGTCAAACATGATGATGACGGACGGGCAGACGGACGGACAACGGTATACCATAATACGTCCCGTAAACGGGCGTATAAAAACTGTTATATTCCCTCATTTGTCCCTTTTGACATTGAATCATAGTCTGACCCTATTTCATGTTACACAAGTTTCATGACTGTTCCCAGATAAGTATGATGATATCAGACATACTCTAAATACCAGTTAGTTACAGCCTGTTGTCAATGTGTTGTTGATGCATATATATATCTGTTTAAAATCAACTTAGATATTTACCTGGTTTCAGATCCACCTGCATAAAATGCCTGTCCTTCATCTGAACTTGAGCTGTCACCTTCTTTTTGGTAGTTAGCTATTGTGGCAAACCTAGATATTCAAATACTGATTGTCAAGTGAATGGCATTAGAAATATAAAAGGTATATTAATTTGGAGATTGTTAAACCTTCTTTTTAAAGTAGCTATGATTTTGACAAAAAATGAAAATGTAAATTTTTCAACATTAATAGAAGTAGAATTGTGCAATAATACTTCGTAATTAGCAGTCAGTTTTGTTCATTTTTTTCAAAATAAGCTCAAAAACATTGCTGATGTATTATTGACTTAGACAGGGACACAGTTTGAGGAGTACTTTTCATACTAAGAACTTTTACTTTGAAACACAAGTCTGTTCTGTACTTTAAACAAATACATGTAGAAAATTCATAGCAAATAAAAGAAAACCACATGATGAACTATAAAAAAAATATATAAAGGTAAGAAATTTTCCTTTGCAATACAAGTAGGTTACCTTGTACATGTTTGCCATGGCAGACTGGTACAGGTATTTTGATGTCTGTTTTTGGTACTTGCTGAACCTGTGACATCATAGTACATGTACTCACAGAGGGAACATTACCTTGATGGCTGTTTTGGTGGCCCTGAGGCCCGTGCTGTGTAGATTTTTGGACTGTTGGTTGGGAAACTGGTGCTTGTACCATATTATCATCACCATCTTCTTCATAAAAGCTTGATACAGCTAACTATACAAAGAAAATACAAATAATTCATCAAGATGAAAAATATGCAATGTTTCTGGTATAATCATGACAATGGGAAGGATTGGTTTTAAGTTTTATCCATACTTATACTTATGCAGTGATTCAGTTCAATTTGTAAAAATAAAGTTTGTCTTCCCAAATGTAAATAAAAAGTATTTTTCAATTATTAGTTTACAGAATATATGTGCCTCATATGAACACGGATATGTTTTATTTGTCCTAGCCACAACCCTGACCTCATTCTAATGTTTAGTACTTATCATTGAATGTGATGACTAACCAACAGATTTTTACTTGCAATAAACAACATGAAAGTTGCCACTAGTATAACAGGAACTGCTTACTATTTAAGAGCATCTGAGTTCGTCCACAGACGTTGGTATGGTTCATGTTTCTTAATCTTTAGTTTTCATTTTGGTGTTTTTGTGGACTGTTGTTTGTAACTAATCTTTTTTCTTCTGTTGTCTATCCTTCTTTCTGATCAGTGATTTTTTTTATTGGTTGTTGTCATGTTCATGGCAGTTTGATTGCCAAAAACATGCTTGGATAGATAATTAAATCTCTGTTAATTGATTGTCAATCCTCTTCTATCAAATTGCTTATGTTATTTGTAAATAAATTAAAGTATCATCTGTAGTTGGCTTGGATTATCTACTCTGTATGTAGCTAAAATACATATATTTATAATAGATGATCTAATTCTTTCTGAGTATTATTTTACCTAAATGATGTTCAATATATATATATATATATATATATATATATATATATAGTGTGTTAATTTACGTTTTGATTGAGTTAAGCCTTCCAATTGATGTTTTATCGTGTGTTTTCTATGTTGTGATGTTATACTATTGTTTCAGAAAAGGGAGAAGGTTTGGTACCATTAAAACGTTTAATCCGCTGCAAATGTTTGCACCTGTCCAAGTCAGGAATCTGATGTACAGTAGTTGTCGTTTGTTTATGTAATTTATCGTGTTTCTCGTTTCTCGTTTTTATATATACTAGACCGTTGGTTTTACCGTTTGAATGGTTTTACACTAGTACTTTTGGGGCCCTTTATAGCTTGTTGTTCGGTGTGAGCCAAGGCTCCGTGTTGAAGGCCGTACATTGACCTATAATGGTTTACTTTTATAAATTGTTATTTGGATGGAGAGTTGTCTCATTGGCACTCACACACATCTTCCTATATCTATATATATATATATATATATATATATATATATATATATATATATATATATATATATATATATATATATATAAACTGGTCTAAATTGAAAACAACGTTGAAACCTATGATTGCGTTAGATAAAACCACAATTTTTAAACATAGATACATGTATAAGAAGATGTGGTATGAGTGCCAATGAGACAACTCTCCATCCAAGTCAAAATTTATAAAAGTAAACCATTAAACGTCAAAGTACGGTCTTCAACAAGGAGCCTTGGCTCACACGAACAACAAGCTATAAAGGGCCCCAAAATTACTACTGAAAACCATTCAAACGGGAAAACCAACGGTCTAATCTATATAAAAAACGAAACGAAACACTAATGAACCACATCAACAAACGACAACTACTGAACATTAGATTCCTTACTTAGGACAGGTGCAAACAATTGCAGCAGGTTTAAACGTTTAATGGTACCAAACCTTCACCCTTATCTGAAACAATAGAGTAACATCACAACATAGAAAGACATACTTTAAAATATCAATTGAAATGGCTTAACTCAATCAAAATACATATTAATACCAGTGAACATACACTGAACAAATAAATTTGATTTATGATACAATGTAAATACAAAATAAATAAACTAAGGAAGAATAATTAAAGTAACATGTTATACCGCTGTGAAATGTTAAACAATTTAAGAAAACAATATGCTTGAACAAAATATCAGCCATTTGCAATTACTTTAAACACAGGTAAATGAAAATAATTTTGTTGTTAGGTATACATGTACAGTTCAAATGGAGAAAGGAAATATTTTTAAAAATAAATAATTTTGATGTTCATAGTACTAAGAAGTGAAAATTTATAGTAATACCAAACACTTATCAAAGCTGGTATATAGCTGGTATATATATATATATAATGAAAATATTTGTCCCCTGTACTTTATTCTCAATTTAAGTCTTTTTAAAAAACAAGGAATTAATTGAATCTGGAATAATTTTGAATTCTGAAATTGTTAAGAAATGTATGATAAAAACTAATCCAATGAAGAAGTTCATACTGAAATACATGTTGTATCAGCAAAAGTCACCTGAACCTTAGCCATGCTCCATAGTTGGGATAGTTTTTATCATACATTTATGATTTCTTATTAATTTTCCATAATTCAAAATTATTCCAGATTCAAATCATTCCTTGTTTTTTGTGGAAGATAAAGAACAAGAACACAGATGATGATACATGTAGCTCAGTAGCAATACCACCGAACAGTTTTTTTTTCTTTTTTTCATGTAAACAATTAATATAAAATCATATTTCTTTCATGCTATATTCTAGGTTAGTGATCTGGTTGAAGAACTTCATATGAAGAAGGATATAACTCATTCCTATGGAACAAATTGTTCATTTGTATCAATAAATCAGGACTAGTGTGTGTGTGTTTTGTATCTTTTTCTTACTTTCAATGTTATTTATTATATGTAATTCTATATATTATATCATAAGCAGAAGCATTAGGTATGATTTCCATTTTTTTTTTATTTAAGGATATTGAGAAAATGTTTATTTGATCCTCATCATACTCTAAAAATGTCTTCCCTGATATTCCATGAACATGATGAAGACAGAAAAAACTTTTCTAACAGAATTATATCACTATTTGATACAAAAATGGGGTCTCATTAATTAGCGACAAGAAAACAAATTTAGCGTCAAGAAAGCTGAATATTAAATATTTCAAATAAATAGATTTAGATATCCATTAAAGTGTTGTTTTTTTTAATATATGTGTAACTTAATTATTTTATTATACTGATAGAAGAGAATGAACTTTTGTTCAAGAAAAGATTATTTTTAATTATCGTGGATATGCTTAAGATAATAATATATATATTTACAGTTTACGGCATATTTATAGTGTCTTAGTGAATCAATGAATGAAAAAAGGGCTTAAAGGGGGTAAATTTCTTTGTTCTTTAATTTTTAAGCCATTCTTTATTGATACTTATTATAATCAGATGAAGGAAGGATAAGCTCATCCCCTATGCTCTTATATTTAAAGTAATTGCCATGTGCTTTTATTTACTTAATTTACTTATCAAGATTACGTCACTGTTGGGACACCATTGTGATTCTGGGATTGTAACAAAATACTTTAAAATAATTTTTTTTAACTAAAAAAATCACTACAAAATGGCATACATGTAGTTACTAAAGCAACACAATTTGAAAGTTTATAAAACATTTAACTGTAATTAATTGATTTTATTATATGAATTTATTGTTTTGTATATATATAACTTTCTTTTTCGCTAAATGTGTCTTCTTGTCGCTGAAATTTTCATCTTGACCCTAATTTTTTCTTCTTGTTGCTAATTATAGAGACCGGAAAAATGGAATGTTGTTGTCAAAACATAGAACCAAAGGTTTGGATGTCGAAAACAAATTTCATTGTTTAAGAATCAGATAGTAACATTGACAACAGAAAAATGTCAATTATAAACCCCCCTGACATGAGGTCTTAAACCCTGACCAAAATTTGTCAAACACCTGATCTGAGTTTTAAAGTCTAGTATGATTAATGACAGAAAAATAGCTATAAGTATTAATTTGCTTATCATGCTTAAGTCTTGTGCAATAATAAGGTAAACAAATATTTTAACAAAAATTTAAAAATATACAGATATTCTACAGTGTTCCATACATGGTATGTTGTGTGATTCTTTGGTTTTCCTATGTGTTGTTTCCTTAATTTTTTTTTATTATGGTTAACAGGTAAAACAATTCTGTCAAACTTAGAGACTGAACATTTTTATTCGTTTCCATTTTTCATAGTTTCCTTTCCCAATTCACACAGTAACCTGGCTAATATGAATCATGCCGTTCGACCCTAAAACAGTGATAGCGTTATTTTGAATTTTATGTAGCAACAGAAATGATCGGGACTATTCTATTCACATACGATGAAAAGGACTCATAATTTGGCCCATAATTTAGGGAGGAAAAGTTGACAGTCATTTATTTGTACGAACCTCTACATTACCACCAGCTGATTCAATATAAAATTTTGCCCTTTCATCGTCTACACCAGTCAAATTTTTAAACTGGTCGACTTTTGTTTGGTCTGCCATGATTATGAGTTTTTTTATTTGCTATTATCTCCCTTTTAAGTAACTAGGTTTCGGAATCTATTCCGGTTTCAATTCCGGCATAAAACACTTGAAAAAAGTCGATTCGTCAGAAACATATGATAACATAAGAATGATAAGCTCTGCAGGACTTTTAACCGACAAAAAATGTATATTTTTAAACTCCTACTGCATAGCATTTTGTCTACGAATTTTGAATGATGGCAAACCAGATTTGTTCACTCAGTAGTTCAGTATCATAATTATTTTGTGATCATCAAATATAAATCAGTCAGTGCTTTTTCTTGATTATTTTTCTCCAATTTTTCTTTGTATTGATCTCTCATTAGAAAATACCATAATATAGGATGCTAGTTAAAATTTTAAATTTAAATGACACACGATTAGAAAGTTTACCGACTTCAGACTTGTAATTTCAGTTTGCTAATTCTTTTCAAAACAATTAACTGCTGAGATGTTGGCTCTACCAATATGAACATCATCAATGGCAGTATATTCACTCCCTATAAACACAGAGCTACACAAAAGACAATTAAGCTTTCTACACTCAGTTCGGCTTGCTTTTGAAAATCAAAACTTTAGGGATATTTTGCTGCGTCAGTACGGAATAGAAATATGTAAATGGAATTATTTCATTAGAACTTGAAATATCCTAGTTCAATATAACTTTACCATGTTAAACTAACTTGGAAGAGCTTCTAAGTAGTCTCACAACTAAAAGCAAATGAAAACAAATTGTCAGATCTGCTATTAACAAATTTTGGAACAATAAATCCAGGTCACTTAATTAGTATGTACAGAGAAGTCGACCTTAAATCATCTTTGTATTGACACTTGTAATATCAGTATAGGGAAAATATATCCAGTTTGGAAAATGGGCGCATTGCATCTGCGCCAATTTTACATAATTCAATCTTTCATTTGCGCCAAAAAAAATAAAAACTACATTTGCGCCATTTTACATATAACGGAAAAGTTTAAAATATCCATTGCTACATCGTGAATAAGATTTTTTAAAGAGTATTCCTCCTGGGTAACTAAGTAGGTTCATACTCATTTCTAATAAATAAAAAAAACTGAGAGTCACTTAGGTTTAGAATTATATAGTGTTTACACGTTTAAGGTGTCAAGATGGGCATTGTCAATTGTGGGACAAACAGGCCGTTAGTTTTCTCAGAATTGGATTGTTTCATATTTTTCATGTCGGGGCCGTTTATAGCCGACTATACGCTATGGGTTTTTCTCATTTTTGAAGGCCGTACGGTTGCATATACTTGCTTTCATCCACTTCATTTGAACTTTGGTGGATAGTTGTCTCATAGGCAATCATACCACATTTCCTTATTTTTTATGTAGAGGAAATCAGTCTTTATGACCACACATATAGGTTATCCAGTGTACATGAGTACATCCGAGCCGTTGCTTACAAATCTTGTGTCAGAACAAACTTTTGGTTTTACTCTTGTGGATAGTGCTTTCTTTTAGGTTTTATGATCGCATTAATTTATAACAGAACTGTGTTTTAACATCATGATTATGAAAAGTCTCTTATTAAGAACGTATCAGTGTATAGTGCTTTCATTAAGGTTACGATGACTGATTCCGGAGTAATATGTTCTAATATGCAATTAAAATCTGTGTTCTGAATCTATTGTTAAAAGTCTCTTTTGATAACTATTTTTTATATTATTTACATGTATTTCCTGTATTATTGGCGCAAATCAAATGTTTTATTTTGGCGCAAATGAAATATGGTTTGTGGCGCAAATGAAAGATTATTTTGGTGCAAATGAAATGTCAATTCCCCCGAAATTACTGGAGAAACAGAGAAAGCGATAGCAAAAACTAGAATTTTAACTGGGACTTACCTCTTAAACGCAAATAAAGCAAAATTAATATATGGGTAGTACAAACCCATTTGTCCCTTATGCAAGTTAGAGGAAGATAACCTCCTACATTCTTACTAGATGCCCAACTTTATTTCTGGAAGGATTTCGAAAGTCCTATTACGTCCCATTAAACATACTGAAATCAAGAGAATTGGTATGAGTGCCAATGAGACAACTCTCCATCCAAGTCACAATTTGTAAAGTAAACCATTATAGGTCGAAGTACGGCCTTCAACACGGAGCCTTGGCTCACACCGAACAGCAAGCTATAAAGGGCCACAAAAATGACTAGTGTAAAACTATTCAAACAGGAAAACCAAGTCTAATCTATATAAAAAACGAGAAACGAGAAACACTTATGAACCACATCAACAAACGACAACCACTGAACACCAGGTTCCTGACTGTACATTTAATATGTATATAGTGGTAGTTGATGTACATAATTCATAGAGCTACATGTACATTTGATATGTATATGGTGGTAGTTGATGTATATAATTCAAAGAGCTACATGTACATTTGATATGTATATGGTGGTAGTTGATGTACAGAATTCAAAGAGCTACATGGACATTTTATATGTATATGGTGGTAGTTGATGTACAGAATTCAAAGAGCTACATGGATAATTGATATGTATATAGTGGTAGATGATGTACAGAATTCATAGAGCTACATGTACATTTGATATGTATATAATGGTAGTTGATGTATATAATTCAAAGAGCTACATGGACATTTGATATGTATATGATGGTAGTTGATGTACAAAATTCAAAGAGCTTAATGTACATTTGATATGTATATATATAGTGGTAGTTCATGTACAGAATTCAAAGAGCTACATGAACATTTGATATGTATACGGTGGTAGTTGATATACGGAATTCAAAGAGCTATACGGACATTTAATATTATGTAAGACCACGGTTTTACTATTGCAAAAGGGAAGTATAATCTTTTATATTCCAAAAGTAGTACAGTTTTACTACGCTTTTCCCATTTTCCTTTGCTTTAAAGTGTAAAACTTATCTCCCTTGACCTTAGAAGTTGATTAGGTCTTTCCACTTTTCTGTGTATAGTGGTTTCGCAAGATGTCGCTTAGATTTTTGCATATGATATCGAACAGTTATTGTGCTTTTGAAACTGACCCTGTTTAACCGAACACTTTTTATTGTAAGAGTTATCTCCCCAAACACTGTTTTTCTTGTTTGCGCATCTCCTTCGCAACCGTTAAAGATTACGACAAAATTATTTCACCAATTTTCTCGTTATATCCTCAGGATCTTAAGGGCATACGATACAGTAGCAGGGCAGATAATAACGTTTCCAAAATGTTCGTGTTGTTTTCGCGACGTTGTTAAACAGAACAATGTAATTTCGCGATGTTTCTAATAAGAACGATTACATTTCGCGACGCGTCGCTTTAGATGTATTCACATTTGCGGAAAATCCATTTACGTCATAAACCCGGTCGGGAGGATATGAAAAAGTACCTGCTACGAAAATCGTCCATATCACAGGAATTATTATATTTATTCATTAATAATGAACTTCAGAAGTAAATAATATTAACTTGAATTGTGAAAAATCAAATCCACATTCAAAATTTTGTATGTGTTTTATTTCACATAGGAAATGAATAAAAGATATGTAAATAATAATACGTCGATGACACAGAAACCCAACTACACAAAAGCCCAATAAGTAATTTAGGTATCGATCATAATATAGTATCTACACTATTTGGCAAACTATAAATCGTCTGGAAAATTTTACGGATCAATTTAACAGACTATCAACAAAATGACAAAATAACATAATAAATAAAGACAACGCCTCATACTGATCCTGACTTTGAATAGGTACATTCAAAAGTTAAACGGCATTTTAGAATTTAACCCAGTGGAATATATATTAGTATGAAGAAGAACTGTCAGTTAAAAAGACACAGTTATAAGCCCCGTATTATAGACCAAAACAAAAACACACCGTTGATGTGCTAAGCATATCCCCTATGTACATATTGAGAGAGAAAAAATCGCAGTATCGGCACTCAGGAATTAGGTATCTGACAGACCAGCAAAGTGTTCACACGTTGCAACTCATTGGTGTTAAGCTGCTGACCAAAGACAACAAATATGAAGTTTCTCTGTAAGGTAGTTTCTTAGATAAGAAACAAAATATTTGTTGGACCACCGGACGGACGGACAAACAATGTGGTTGCACCCACTCCTAGATTGGAGGTATAATACAGAAAAGTAAGGGAACGGTCATTTAATGTCAAAGGAGGGGTGTTATGTTTTTTTCCTAAAAATATTCTGGTCCCATATTTAATGAAAAATATATTGTGGTCAAGCAGATGACAAAAAAAAAATATCCTGAATGCAGATTTTCCCCATACCTTATAGTGTTAAATTTTGAAGAAGAAAAAATTTGATTGAAAGCGTCGAAAAAAATTTAAAAAATATTTCTGACTAAATGGTTGCTCCTAAGTCAATAATTATATGTACCGTAATAAAAAATACCCTGAAGACAAGCATTATGTAACTTATCATATGATACAGAATCATGCAATTTTATGCTCTAATACCGACTGCTGTACTTCCTATGAAATGTTAAACTACACCGTAATGAACTATATTGAGACAATTTGTTCAAAACAGCTCTAAATGTTCACTTTTTAAACATGTTCAGAGTAGTTTCTAAGCTGACCCGATTTAATGTGGGTATGGTTTTTGTTCATATAATGCCTATAGAGTAGGCCGTTAGTTTTCTTATTTGAATCGTTTCACATTTTAATATCGGGATTTTAAAATTGACTTAACGTTGTGGCTTTCCGACCACAGAACAGACAACAACAGAAGGTCACCAATAGGTCTTCAATACAGCGAGAAATTCCTGCACCCGGAGGCGTCCTTAAGCTGGCCCCTAAACAAATATATATACTAGTTCAGTGATAATGGACGTCATACTAAACTCCAAATTATACACAAGAAACTAAAAGTAAAATAATACAAGACTAACAAAGGCCAGAGGCTCCTGACTTGGGACAGGCGCAAAAATGCGGCGGGGTTAAACATGTTTATGAGATCTCAACCTCCCCTATACCTCTAGCCAATGTAGAAAAGTAAACGCATAACAATACGCACATTAAAAGTCAGTTAAAGAGAAGTCCGAGTCCGATGTCAGAAGATGTAACAAAAGAAAATAAACAAAATGACAATAATACATAAATAACAACAGACTACTAGCAGTTAACTGACATGCCAGCTCCAGACCTCAATTAAACTGATTGAAAGATTATGTCTTCATCATATGAATATCAGGCACAATCCCTCCCGTTTGGGGTTTAGTATCATACCATCATAAAATATATGAGAAGAGCATAACCCGTGTCATGCCAACAACTGGTTTTTAAATAAATGTGTTTAGTTCCGATGCAAAGACCCTATAAGTGAATCAATATTAAAGCCAAAATATGCAATCTTTAATGACCTGACAACAGTATCGTAACTATATCCCTTCTTAATAAGTCTATTTAAAGGTTTTGTTAGCTTCTGAGGTGAATACTGACATTTTAGTGCTTTATAAAGAATATTACCATAAAAGATTGGATGTGAAATACCTGAACGTATAAGAAGTCTGCATGTTGAGCTATATTTACGAATGATGTCCTTATACCGATGATAAAATTTAGTAAATGTTTTGACTAGTTTGTGATATCGAAAACCCTGGAGTAATAATTTTCAGTAATACATAAATTTCTTTCGTTAAAATCTGAAACGTTGTTACATACACGAGCGAATCGTACAAGTTGAGATATATAACACCGTAAGATGGTGACAAGGAACGTCACCATCTAAAATGGATAATTAACGATAGGAAATGAAAATCATCTCTTTTATCATAAATTTTTGTATTAAGCTTTCCGTTAATGATATGGATATCAAGATCGAGGAAAGGGCAGTGGTCATTGTTAGTATTAGCTTTATTTAAAGTAAGTTCAACAGGATAAATTTCTTTAGTATACATACTGAAGTCGTCATTATTGAGAGCCAATATATCATCCAAATATCTAAAAGTATTATTAAATTTTTGTATCAGATGTTGTTTCGATGGGTCTTTGCTGATTTTAGTCATAAATTGTAACTCATAGCAATACAAAACAGGTCCGCAATAAGTGGTGCACAGTTAGTCCCCATTGGAATTCCGATAACCTGACGATATACGGAATCTCCAAAGCGAACAAAAATATTATCTAGTAAAAATTCAAGGGCAGATATAGTATCAAAGCATGTCCAATTGACATATTTCTTTTGTTTATTACTACTAAAAAATGACCTAAAAGAGTTAGAACATATGTATTCACATTCTGACTTTTTAAATGCCCATTTAATTAGGTGTGTGAATTTTTTCTTAATGAGAATGTGAGGCAATGTGGTATACAAGGTAGAAAAATCAAAACTTTGAACAGATTCAAAATCACCAATATAAGCATGCAATTTATCAAGTACTTCCAACGAGTTTTTGACACTCCAAAAGTAATTAATTCCACTATTTTCAAAGGCCTTATTTGAACAATTTATTATCAGGTTTTTGATTGTACCAAGTGAACTGGTAAGAAGAATAGACAATTTAGTAGTGGAACAATGACTTGAAGACGAAATAAATCTATATTTGTAAGGTGTTTTATGTAGCTTCGGAAGCCAGTACATAGTTGGGACTTTCATTGTATTTGGTTCTGCTTGTAAAGAGGTAGCTAAAAGTTTATGTTTGTTACAGATGTCGTTTTCTGAAAATGGAGTCAGTTGGAATGTTGGTGAATTGGTGATTTCTTTTCAGGACCTCAATGTAAAATTTACGTCAAACAATAATGATATTATTAGCAGCTTTATCGGCCGGGACAAAACAAATTCCTTGGCTAGTTCTTTAAGTTTATGTTTGATACGAGAAATAGGTTTATTATGGTTGTTGTTAAGAGTAAAATGTTCTTTAAAATGTTGAATACGTATATCAACTATGTTCATTACTGAATTAAAAAAGAGTCCAAAGATTTTTGTCAGCTTTTTCCCGTTTTATCCATTTTAAACAGTAAGTATGGAGTGAGTCGTGGATGATATTACGACACTCATTCCAATTAATGATTGACGGGGACGATATTTAGGTCCTTTACTGAGGAATGATTTAACTCTCGGTCTTGAACGATGTTAAGATCTCCTGTTATAACATGGAAATGGGTCCATAAATGTATTCGGAATTACTACAATTACATGAAGTAGGTGTATTTTCACTGATATTAACATCTTTACACAATTGGCTATAATTAAACACATATTTCCGGGTAGATTTCTTGTAAATATAACAAATAAGAGGAGCTCAGTATTATCAAAATATCCAGGAATTTGTTCTTTAACAGAATGGTCGTTAAAAATACCGGCAATATTTACAAAATCAAAACCTTTATTGACATACTTTATTTTAATAAAATGTTTTTATGATCTTCAGGGCGATCAATTTTGGGAAACAGTTTAGAATAACAATATGCCATTATAATTTGAACGATTTCATACTTAGGACTGCTATATGAAATTGTGTTGCAATCCTCTAAAATTTTATTTAACTTATTAACCGGTAATGAACAGAGCTTTGTTAACAGATAATGTCTGCCGTTGTTTTTGAAATAGAAATTAGGTCCGAAATATTGGTATGATTGGTCCGAAATTGTCTTTGATTGCGATTTTTCTACGACCATGAGAACGGTTTTACGAACAGTTTTAGAAACTATATCCAAAATGTTAACAGAATCGGTTCTTGATATATTACCAATTCCCATGATATTATCATTAAGACCGAGAGGGTAGACTGTCTGTAATTTTTAATCCAATTTAATTCAATTATTTTCCGTGATCGTACAAACTTTGAATGAGATTCACCAGGCTGCTTATTTACTACTTCTAAAGGTTGAACTGTTAAATTATGTAAAATGATAATTCTGTTCGGCTAAAGATGTCAAACGCTATCCGTCATTAATTACCCGAAAAATAAAACAAAAGATAGGGTATATCAGGGTAGCGACTGACGTCTGACTAAATAGTAGAATGGGGCTGAAAATTGAAATACTACTTTTGATAAATATTCCTAAAGTAATGAACTAGAGAAGTTCTCGCTCGGACACACACTCCATAATCTAGTATATTATAAGAGCATAAACCTGAAGCACGGGAGGCACTCTACTGTCTCCACACGGCACTAAAGACAAACTCTGTAAAAATAAAATTGAGAATGGAAATGGAGAATGTGTCAAAGAGACAACAACCCGACCACAGAACAGACAACAACCCGACCACAGAACAGACAACAACAGAAGGTCACCAATAGGTCTTCAATACAGCGAGAAATTCCCGCACCCGGAGGCGTCCTTAAGCTGGCCCCTAAACAAATATATATACTAGTTCAGTGATAATGGACGTCATACTAAACTCCACATTATACACAAGAAACTAAAAGTAAAAATAATACAAGACTAACAAAGGCCAGAGGCTCCTGACTTGGGACAGGCGCAAAATGCGGCGGGGTTAAACATGTTTATGAGATCTCAACCTCCCCTATACCTCTAGCCAATGTAGAAAAGTAAACGCATAACAATACGCACATTAAAAGTCAGTTAAAGAGAAGTCCGAGTCCGATGTCAGAAGATGTAACAAAGAAAATAAACAAAATGACAATAATACATAAATAACAACAGACTACTAGCAGTTAACTGACATGCCAGCTCCAGACCTCAATTAAACTGATTGAAAGATTATGTCTTCATCATATGAATATCAGGCACAATCCTTCCCGTTAGGGTTTAGTATCATACCATCATAAAATATATGAGAAGAGCATAACCCGTGTCATGCCAACAACGTATCAGTGTATAGTGCTTTCATTAAGGTTACGATGACTGATTCCGGAGTAATATGTTTTAATAGAGATTTCCAATAAAATGACTTTACTCGACATAACCGACCTAACTCAACGTATTTCGTCCTATTGCATTGAAGCATGACGGAGGAGCATACACTGCATGCATTTTTACTCTTTGAACAGGCATTTGTTTTTAAGTTTTAACGTTTAAAAGTAGATTCAACACACCCGAATGAAAAAGGTGTACGCGACTAACTTTTTAAAATTATTTTGTATAATTTAATTCAAGATAATTTGACGTGGGCAGAAATTCATATCATTTACACATTTATCAAATAGTACTTTTCGTCTTTAACTAGAATAATGCATGGGACGAGGTTTTTGTCCATGTATACCTTAACATGCATTCGGGGATACAGGGGTAGAGGGGGTACTCCCCTTTCGATCTCCAAATAATTTTGAAAATCTCACGTTTTCCACGTTATCTATACAATTTTTTAATATAAAATCATCCAATTTTGTTTTGGCATCGCTACGCTCAGCAGTATGAATTCAATTATCAGGAACTACGCCTTCTTTCAAATATCTTGGATCCGGCCTTAATCACAAATTGTAAAGCACCAACAAAAAATATAATGATTGTCGTTTGACTTTGATAAATACGTTTTAAAAACAACAATGTTTGAACATTTGACATCTCTCGTGAGATTTAAAATTTTAAGTCTACATACTGAATTGCATTTTTCCTGGATTTAGAGCTCACTTAACATGAAAATGTGATACTGGCGTGCAATCTAATGGACAAATAATCTTGTTTCTGATGTTTCTTTTATATAAATATTTATTTATTTAGTAATATATAATTCCACTAAAAATCATCATGGATCTTTTGCCGATAAATTATTATTACATTTTATAGAAACTACATATAATCTGCTATACAGTTATGAACACTAATGGTTCTGCAGACACTCTGTGCTTTTGACATGACAAAAGGTCTTGCTTTTCTAGACTGTTTATGTACTTTTATATTTAATTTGTGATCTGTACAAAAAGAAGATGTAGTATGATTTGCAATGAGACAACTCTTCACAAGTGACCAAATGACACAGAAATTAAAAACTATAAGCCATCGTACGGCCTTCAACAATGAGCAAAGCAAATACCGCATAGACAGCTTTAAGAGGCCACAGAATGACAAATGTAAAACTAAAACGACAAATCTAACGGCCTATGTAATGTACAGAAAAATGAACGAAAGCACAGCAACAGCACGATTACCACTGAATTACAGGCTCCTGACTTGGGACAGGCACATCCATACATAAAGTGGCGGGGTTAAACATGTTAGCGGGCCCACCTACCTAGGACAGTGGTGTAACATTACGAAATAATTGATTAATATTCTAGACTGGATTATTAGTTGTATAAAAAGAAGATGTGGTATGATTGCAAATGAGACAACTCTCCACAAGAGACCAAATGACACAGAAGTTAACAACTATAGGTCACGTGTAGTTGTTTTAAGATAGTGTTCAGTAGCTGTGAATAATCTAAGATGGAGTTTATTTGTAAATTTATACTAGTAATATTATTGCTGTTTTGTGCTTTGTTTGAGTCGGACGAGTAAATCCTTGCTTACTGTTTTAGTTATGAGTAGACATGATCATTTGATAAATATACTTCTATGATCTCTATTGGCCTGAACTTGGACATTAACAAAACCTATGTAGCAAAGAGATGCATGCGTAAAATAAGTTGTCGCCATAAATTGGCTAAAATATCAGATAAGAATTTAGTCTCAAGCTATAATACTTACGACGAAGAAGCCTCAAGCTGTAATACATTTTTTTTTTTTTTTTTTTTTTTTTTTTTTTTTTTTTTTTTTTTTTTTTTTTTTTTTTTTTTTTTTTTTTTTTTTTTTTTTTTTTTTTTTTTTTTTTTTTTTTTTTTTTTTTTTTTTTTTTTTTTTTTTTTTTTTTTTTTTTTTTTTTTTTTTTTTTTTTTTTTTTTTTTTTTTTTTTTTTTTTTTTTTTTTTTTTTTTTTTTTTTTTTTTTTTTTTTTTTTTTTTTTTTTTTTTTTTTTTTTTTTTTTTTTTTTTTTTTTTTTTTTTTTTTTTTTTTTTTTTTTTTTTTTTTTTTTTTTTTTTTTTTTTTTTTTTTTTTTTTTTTTTTTTTTTTTTTTTTTTTTTTTTTTTTTTTTTTTTTTTTTTTTTTTTTTTTTTTTTTTTTTTTTTTTTTTTTTTTTTTTTTTTTTTTTTTTTTTTTTTTTTTTTTTTTTTTTTTTTTTTTTTTTTTTTTTTTTTTTTTTTTTTTTTTTTTTTTTTTTTTTTTTTTTTTTTTTTTTTTTTTTTTTTTTTTTTTTTTTTTTTTTTTTTTTTTTTTTTTTTTTTTTTTTTTTTTTTTTTTTTTTTTTTTTTTTTTTTTTTTTTTTTTTTTTTTTTTTTTTTTTTTTTTTTTTTTTTTTTTTTTTTTTTTTTTTTTTTTTTTTTTTTTTTTTTTTTTTTTTTTTTTTTTTTTTTTTTTTTTTTTTTTTTTTTTTTTTTTTTTTTTTTTTTTTTTTTTTTTTTTTTTTTTTTTTTTTTTTTTTTTTTTTTTTTTTTTTTTTTTTTTTTTTTTTTTTTTTTTTTTTTTTTTTTTTTTTTTTTTTTGATGTACATAATTCATAGAGCTACATGTACATTTGATATGTATATGGTGGTAGTTGATGTACAATTCAGAGCTACATGGATAATTGATATTATTTGGGTAGCTATTACAATTATAAACTACTCATCATTTGGGTTATTTCAAATAAGTTTGTTTAACGATAGGTGCATAACTACTAGTGTAAAGTATCTAAAGAAAGCTGGTTTATGGTCTTTAATGGTGGTCTCTTTTAAAATTTAAGTCGGTGAGATTAATATGCTATAACCAACCAAAAAAGAGGGTTGTCTTCTATGAATAAAAAATCTAAAATCTATGGAAAATGTTTTTATATTTTATATTTTGCTGATTGCTTTTTTGTCGTCTCGCTCTCGTCATGGTTTTGTTTATACATATTTTTATCGGTCATAAATCTGAATGAAATAATTGCCACTTTACGTTCAGAAAACTACAATCAATAAATCATATCTCCTCTAAAATTGCAGTATTATAATAACTTTAAACATTATGAAATAAGTGATTCGTTTAATCCTTTGGTCAGATATAAACACGTCTCGTCACTCTTCTATTATTTCAAATTTTGAAATTGAAACAGTTGATTTATAAATATGGCCACATCAATGATAATTCATGGTAACACAGATTGGCAAACTAACTGATGATGATGAGAAGGAGTAGGAGGAGGAGGAGGAGGATTCAGCGGCGAATAATATGCATATTCGGGTCGAAAGCATGTTAATACGATATTAATATTAATCCTGCCGTGTACAAGACCGACATGCTGAGTCGATTTTTTAGCGTACTAATTCACAAGGAAACAGTCCACAGGAAGATGTATTACCTTAATTTGTGTTGAAGAGAAAAAAAGACTTATATAACAAAGCAGACATGGCTGAATATTCCTTAATTTCAACTCACAAGAAAAACGCACATTAAAGTTTATGTGAATTAATAAAGATAACAAAACACCGTAAAAGAAATTATTTCAAAGTTTTTAGCGTTTTTGGTATTTAAAAAAAATCATCTAAACTGTCTCCATCCTTAGAAATTAACGGTAGCATATTACATGCTGAAATTTATATGGTGGATAGAATATACTACGAGGATGTTCCATGTTCTTTGTTTACAAGTTTTGCTGCAATTTATATTTTATCATTTTTTACTCTGACGTTGGGCGCTTTAACGGAGAACCAGTGTTCAACGTAGTTTAGGCTTATTGGCAAACGTTCCGTTTGCCATTAACAATCAAGGTTTATTGCTTTTATTGAAAAACAAGCACATGGACCGCCAGTTTTCTTTGCAAACAATCAAGTAATGGTTGAAGAACGCTCAGCCAAATTTTTAAGAGACAATCATCGATCGAATTTTAACTGCACTTCTAAATAGACGGAAAAATATTGTCAATTTCGTTATTACACTAATAATAATATAAATTCAGAAAATAACAATTTGGTTTAACCTTAAATTTGTTACAGCATGTTGATGCCATTGATCTAGGGAACATTTTACAAAAAACCCGGTTAAGTTATGACTGTTCGTTCAAAAGTATTGTTACTTCCGTAAAAGTCCTTATTTATGGAATTTCAGGGTTTTTACCTCAAATATACAAATTTCAAACCAAATTATCTCAAAAAGTAAGTCATGAAGGTATATTTTTCTTTACATATTTCAAAAGTACACATTGAAATTGACCTTCTACCAAAATTTCAAGAAAAATCAACGAGGGATCTCTACTGTATCGTATGCCCTTAAGGGCATACGATACAGTTCAGGAGGTAATGACGTTGCTAACGTAAATTGTTATTTTCGCGACGTCAAACGGTGACTTATCGGGAAAAGATGCAGTTTTCGTCTGATTTTATCATTCAAACTGATTTAACTTGAAAACGAGTTCATGGACCCTCTTTTAAAATGACATTTGGTTTGATTACGTAAGATGATTATGTGTACCAATTTTCATGAAAACGTAAATAGTGCAATTTTTAAATTTGATTAATATACAGCAAAAATGACGGTTTTTCCTACATTCATGAACATTTGATAAATTTGAGTTATTTGTAAAATAAAATGTACAAATTTATGCAATATTTATATAACACATAAATTACAAATAATTTAACAAAAACAGATCGTGTTTATCTTTTAAAACAAAAAGTTATGTATTTCTATCGAAAGGAAAAATACGTCCACAAATCCGTATTTTGAGGAAATATCTGAAATTTGAACCTCAATTTACTCAAAAGTAGCACATGAAGGTATATTTTTATTACATATTTGATTTAATCAGGTAAAAATAGCCTACATGCAAATTTTCATCAAAATTTAAATACGGATCAAACTGTATCGTATGCCCTTAGGGCATACGATAGTTACAGGGAGTAATGACGTTGCTAACGTAAATTGTTATTTTCGCGACGTCAAACTATGACTTATCAGGAAAGATTCAGTTTTCGACTGATTTTATCATTCAAACTTATTTAACTTGAAAACGAGTTCATGGACCCTCTTTTAAAATGCTATTTGGTTGGATTACGCGAGAAGATTATGTGTGCCAATTTTCATGAAAACGTAAATGGTGCAATTTTTTAAATTTGATAAATATACAGCAAAAGTGATGTTTTTCTACATTCATGAACATTTGATAAATACGAGTTATTTCTGAATAAAAATGTATAAATTTTAGGATACTTATAAAATACAGAAATTACCAATTATTTAACAAAAACAATTTGTGTTTATCTTTTAAAACAAAAAGTTATGTCTTTCTTTCGAAAGGAAAATACGGCCACAAATCCGAATTTTGAGCAAATATACCAAATTTCGACCTCATTTTACTCAAAAGTAGCACATGAAGGTATATTTTTATTACATATTTGATTTAATCAGGTAAAAATAGTCTATATTGAAATTTTATCAAAATGTAAATACGGGATCAAAACTGTAATTTTTCCTGGATTTAGAGCTCACTTAACATGAAAATGTGATACTGGCGTGCAATCTAATGGACAAATAATCTTGTTTCTGATGTTTCTTTTATATAAATATTTATTTATTTAGTAATATATAATTCCACTAAAAATCATCATGGATCTTTTGCCGATAAATTATTATTACATTTTATAGAAACTACATATAATCTGCTATACAGTTATGAACACTAATGGTTCTGCAGACACTCTGTGCTTTTGACATGACAAAAGGTCTTGCTTTTCTAGACTGTTTATGTACTTTTTATATTTAATTTGTGATCTGTACAAAAAAGAAGATGTAGTATGATTTGCAATGAGACAACTCTTCACAAGTGACCAAATGACACAGAAATTAAAAACTATAAGCCATCGTACGGCCTTCAACAATGAGCAAAGCAAATACCGCATAGACAGCTTTAAGAGGCCACAGAATGACAAATGTAAAACTAAAACGACAAATCTAACGGCCTATGTAATGTACAGAAAAATGAACGAAAGCACAGCAACAGCACGATTACCACTGAATTACAGGCTCCTGACTTGGGACAGGCACATCCATACATAAAGTGGCGGGGTTAAACATGTTAGCGGGCCCACCTACCTAGGACAGTGGTGTAACATTACGAAATAATTGATTAATATTCTAGACTGGATTATTAGTTGTATAAAAAGAAGATGTGGTATGATTGCAAATGAGACAACTCTCCACAAGAGACCAAATGACACAGAAGTTAACAACTATAGGTCACGTGTAGTTGTTTTAAGATAGTGTTCAGTAGCTGTGAATAATCTAAGATGGAGTTTATTTGTAAATTTATACTAGTAATATTATTGCTGTTTTGTGCTTTGTTTGAGTCGGACGAGTAAATCCTTGCTTACTGTTTTAGTTATGAGTAGACATGATCATTTGATAAATATACTTCTATGATCTCTATTGGCCTGAACTTGGACATTAACAAAACCTATGTAGCAAAGAGATGCATGCGTAAAATAAGTTGTCGCCATAAATTGGCTAAAATATCAGATAAGAATTTAGTCTCAAGCTATAATACTTACGACGAAGAAGCCTCAAGCTGTAATACATACGACGAAGATTTAGCCTCAGGCTTTAATACTGATGATGATGATGATGATGATGATGATGATGATGATGATGATGATGATGTATGTCTTATATCCAGCGACAAATATTACATATATTTTATGCTTTATGTGCATATATTATTATTCTAGCAACACTTGTTTTGATTTGATAACACTTTTTATTGCATAATTTATTTGATTTTTCGCCTTGTTTTTCTGTATCAAAAAGCTCAGTTTTTATTGTAAAATGGTGTTTCACAGCTTCCTTTATCCTTGTGACTTGCTTTTGTATTAATATCCAGTAGGCATGCAATTATTATTCTACATAGTATAAAATGTTTTAACAATGCAAGTAAAGATTATCCCGTTTTGATACAGACTTCCTTACCACTAGCATCTAAGATACATACACTGAAAAATATTGTACAATATTACAATCACCCTGTCTGTCCTGTCCGTCCGCCAGTCTGTCCGTTCAACAAATAAATTCAATTTTCTCTTCAAAAGCATAAGTATGCTTAGCATGCATTGTTTTTTCCGATTCATTCTTTACACTCCGACATGTATATACCTGGATCCGTGTAGAGCGTCAAACTATCAAACAGAGTCCAAATGGTGTGAATAGCAACTACAGTGGTTCGTGCTGTTGTCAACAATAAGCAAATACGCATATCGTATTATCAGATACTAGTATATAAGGCATTGACTTTGAAAATGTAAACAGTTCAAACGAAAATGAATATTTTACAAGAGTAAAATAACTCAAAATGACAGAAAGTAATAGAAAGTAATCAACGACATCCACTGAATTGAAAGCTCCTGACTTGGGAAAGCCAATATTGAATTTGGTTTGATTAAACGCGTTTATCAGCGCTCAACACTATGGTGTAACAGCACAATATAAGAAAAAAACCTGTAAAAATTCAGTTGGAAATAGCTCAACTAATCAAATTTGAATTAAGCCTAAAACAATTACGTTTCTATGATGAAAGACACAGAGTACCGATCTTAAAGTACCCCCAGGTACTGAAAGCTGATTCTTACATGTTAAATTATCTGAAAATATTCAACGTATTTAGTTAAAAAATATTAAGGAGATGTAGTATGATTACCAATAAGAAATGAAGTGGATGTAAGCAATGATAGGCAACCGTACGGCCTTCATCAATGAGAAGAATCCATACCATATAGTCGACTATAAAAGGATCCAACTTCAAAAGTATGAAACAATTCAATTGAGAAAACTGATTAAAAACAAAACAATTTACGAAAAACAAATATTAGAGATATGAACCAACGACAACAAGTGAACCACCGGCACCTGACATGGGACAGGCACATAAAGAATATATACATATTTAAAGTAATTATGAATATAAAATGTGTTTTCAGCCGTGTATCACCTTCAATGGTGATGCAATGCATGGATAAGTCGTAGAGTTAAACTTTTATATATAAATATATACCTCTAAGGCGAGACAAAAATTGAAACTCAAAATTTTTCTTTACTCAATCAATATGTGATAGTTTTAGAATCCACTTTTGGATTAGTAAGAGTTGTCTTAATCCAAAAACAACTATGCCAATATCAAGCCTTACTAATTAAAAGTTCATTTTAAAAAGAAAATTACTGTAAAGACTGAAGTGGCATTATAGTTGTCTTAAAAATGTAACAAGTATGTAAATTGGCATTCTCATCCACTTTTAATCAGAGATACTTTGGGACAGGACATTTTTTAGCCAATTACTATGTACTATAAATTGATAGTTTACTATCAACAGCGGTCAATGTTTATATGCAGATTAGTCATCAATTGCTTAATCAAGTACACCTTCCAAATTACAATGTATATAACGAATTGGTGTACACACTTATTTACATATATCATTATTATTTACAAAATTCTTTTTTTTTTAAATATTAGTTGAAACTATTAAAATTTAAATAAGTAGTACAAGACCTGTATCAATTTTTTTTAAATATACACATCCCTTTGTCGTACCTTTTCCCTGGGGAAAAAATCTGAGATTATAAATAAACAAGATTAACTACAGAAGAAGAAAACGTTTGAAATAATGCTTAATAAAGTATGATAACAGAGACAAATTTTGACTAACACTTTGAATTCGATATTTCTGAAATTGCTAGAAAAATTTCTGTCTAAAAATAAATACCTACGGAAATTAAATATTTTTAAAAACATTAAGAGACGAAAGGAAAAAGGGACACTAATCTGATAACGACAAATAAAATCATGTCAAATATTAAATAATAGGAGGTTCATTTGCAAAGTATATCGAAAAACAAAGTCATGGTCGAAACCATGAAAGATAACTCGAATCAATCGTATGATAGGTAAAGATACGTGTATATACGTGGTCTTATGACAGCAATGTTTTGGCGGGAATCTCAATAATCACGTGATATATAAAAATCATGATTTCTTTCGTTTTTCATCATCTTAGAAATACTTGATATTGATAAAATTTATCATGAATGGGTTAAATAGTTTAGGAATACTTAGTTAAAACTTGAGTGACGCATTTAATAAAATTAATAGGTTAGCAATAACCGGTCCCGTTACGTGCGTACGTCGAGTTAGGTACGTATGTCATTTTATTGGAAATTTCTAATATGCAATTAAAATCTGTGTTCTGAGTCTATTGTTAAAAGTCTCTTTTGATAACTATTTTTTGTATTATTTACATGTATTTCCTGTATTATTTGCGCAAATCAAATGTTTTATTTTGGCGCAAATGAAATATGGTTTGTGGCGCAAATGAAAGAATATTTTGGTGCAAATGAAATGTCAATTCCCCAGAAATTACTGGAGAAACAGAGAAAGCGATAGCAAAAACTAGAATTTTAACTGGGACTTACCTCTTAAACGCAAATAAAGCAAAATTGAATATATGTGTAGTACAAACCCATTTGTCCCTTATGCAAGTTAGAGGAAGATAACCTCCTACATTCTTACTAGATGCCCAACGTTATTTCTGGAAGGATTTCGAAAGTCCTATTACGTCCCATTAAAACATACTGAAATCAATAGAATTGGTATGAGTGCCAATGAGACAACTCTCCATCCAAGTCACAATTTGTAAAGTAAACCATTATAGGTCAAAGTACGGCCTTCAACACGGAGCCTTGGCTAACACCGAACAGCAAGCTATAAATGGCCACAAAAAAGACTAGTGTAAAACTATTCAAACAGGAAAACCAACAGTCTAATCTATATAATAAACGAGAAACGAGAAACACTTATGAACCACATCAACAAACGACAAACACTGAACACCAGGTTCCTGACTGTACATTTAATATGTATATAGTGGTAGTTGATGTACATAATTCATAGAGCTACATGTACATTTGATATGTATATGGTGGTAGTTGATGTACAGAATTCAAAGAGCTACATGGATAATTGATATGTATATAGTGGTAGCTGATGTACAGAATTCATAGAGCTACTCGGACATTTGATATGTATATAGTGGTAGTTGATGTACAGATTTCATAGAGCTACATGGACATTTGATATGTATATAGTGGTAGTTGATGTACAGATTTCATAGAGCTACATATACATTTGATATGTATATGGTCGTAGTTGATGTACATAATTCAAAAAGCTACATGAACATTTGATATGTATATGGTCGTAGTTGATGTACATAATTCAAAGAGCTACATGTACATTTGATATGTATATAATGGTAGTTGATGTATATAATTCAAAGAGCTACATGGACATTTGATATGTATATGGTGGTAGTTGATGTACAAAATTCAAAGAGCTTAATGTACATTTGATATGTATATAGTGGTAGTTCATGTACAGAATTCAAAAAGCTACATAAACATTTGATATGTATACGGTGGTAGTTGATATACGGAATTCAAAGAGCTATACGGACATTTAATATTATGTAAGACCACGGTTTTACTATTGCAAAAAGGGAAGTATAATCTTGTTTATATTCCAAAAGTAGTACAGTTTTACTACGCTTTTCCCATTTTCCTTTACTTTAAAGTGTTAAAATTATCTCCCCTTGACCTTAGAAGTTAATTAGGTCTTTCCACTTTTCTGTGTATAGTGGTTTCGCAAGATGTCGCTTAGATTTTTTGCATATGATATCGAACAGTTATTGTGCTTTTGAAACTGACCCTGTTTAACCGAACACTTTTTATTGTAGGAGTTATCTCCCCAAACACTGTTTTTCTTGTTTGCGCATCTCCTTCGCAACCGTAAAAGATTACGACAAAATTATTTCACCAATTTTCTCGTTATATCCTCAGGATCTTAAGAATAATTTTGATCGAAGCGGTCCGGAGACTCCATATGAGAGTTATTTCCCTTTCTGAATTTAAAATAAGTGAAATGTTATTGTAACTGGTAAACCATAAGTGATAGAGACCTAGGGTCTTTTGAATTGAGGTCCTTGGTCCACCATAAAGAAAATGGAATCAAGGTCAAAGGTCAAGGTCAGATTCTAAATTTTTATTTTGGCTTAATACTGCTTCTTTTCAGAAACCGTGTAAGATATCGACAAAATATTTTTACTAAACTGATATTTGCGACATGTCGTAACATACATATTTTGGTTAAAAGGGTGCGTTGACATTTGATTGGAGTTTCTTCCCCTCTAATACTCAAAATAAGCATTATTGGGATAGAACTCATTTCCCTTACATAGTGGAGACTAAGGGTAATTTGCGTTCAGGTCCTTGCTTTATGACCTTGAAATTTAGTTCAAGGTCAAAGGTAAAATTGACGTTTTGACCTTTGCTGTAGATTCATATTTATACATAATACTTTTGCATAAGGTTAGTAGACATATGACCTTGAAAATGTCAACCAGAAGTGACCTTTTTTTAAACCGAAAGTAGCAATTTATCTCCCTTATTTAAAGCAAAAGTATATAGAAACTATATATTTTTTTAATCATAGTAAAGTAAGCTATTATTTGACACCGGAAGTGACTTTGATTTAACCGGAAGTGGCTTATTATCTCACTTAAATGATGAAAAAAGTGCCTCGAACATGGTATTTTCAAAATCAGTGTGTGATAAGCTATCATTTAAGCCCGGACATACTATTTTTTTTATCAAAATTTTTCATCTTAAGTGAATTTGAGTGGAAAGACCTTCAATTGTTCTCTGAACAATTGGTTTTTAATTGTTTTTATGTCTTTTCATAATGATCTTAATAAACTATTTTATGATTTGGCTTTCTATAACATAGTCCTGGGTACTGTTCCAAATGCATGCATAAATATTTTAAAAAGTCTTCAAGTTATGAGAATTAAGTAAAGGGAAGAAAGACTGGGTTCAAAAATTTTAACTTGGAAATGTTAATCTAAAAATGATTTTTTTTTTTTTTTGGAAAGGTATATATCGCATAAATATCTGCAGGAATCTATCAGTTCCCATCTTGTTGGGTGCTTAAAAATTTTAGTCATTAACTACAATTCAAAACAAATCTGCAATACGATCATGAGTGACAGTGTTAGTCCCTATGCGGTGCTAAATTCTTGACGGAGTACTATATCTCGAAAACGAGAATGAACATGATCCAGCAAATATTGATTGCTTGTTGTTTGATTAAATTATTTATTCATTTGTGGTATCTAAAAAGTTAAGTGTTATGTCTGGCCGGAGTAGGATATTTTGACTGCCACTAGTACAAGAACGTATTGCATTGGATCAGATATTCAGCCTTCACAGGGTCACCTATGCACAGATCTCCAAATAGTAACGGGCTGGTTTCTATAACGCAGATAGAGCGTCGCACTCTCCAATTATGTGTATTTGATTTAAGGTCCTTAACCTACCTTTGTATTTGATTTGGCCTTCCAACTGTATTGATTCGAATGCCACTGATATGTCTCATGTAGATGAAACGCGCATCTGGTGCGGCAAATGTTTAGCTTTGTATCTTTGATGAGTTGTTTTTTATAGTACCAATGATATACTAATGGCATTGTATTTTCCATATACCAATCGAAAAAAGTATAAGTAATGCTGGACTTTTTGATCGACACATTTAGTTGATTTTGGTGGATTGATATTTCAACAGAAATTCGGTATGCCAATGAAAACTGATGAACACTTCTAATGTCCGACTTGTTTTTGTACTCATATGAAACAGAATTCAAACAAAATCTTCTCAAAGACAAAAAGGAAAAACATCTTAATGTACAGGTCTTTAATTTCACTTTCAGATATACTAATAATTTCCTGTTTCTAAATAACCCACTTTTCGTGAGTGCCTGCATCTCATATATTCCTGTGAACTGAGATTAGTAAAGAAAACATCGACAATACTTGACGGTCTACTTCATTTCTCGATCTTATCCTAGACACAGATGGACTGCTTACACAAAAATGATCCAATTTATTTTTGAGGAAGAATGACTGAAATCGACACTTCATAAGTTTTCCGGTCTCCATCAAAAATATTGTAACCGATACGACGGGATATGTTTTCATCTCAACTCTCTAGCGACTCGTTTTCGAAGTTTTCGATCAGTATACCAGAATGATCGTCTAAACTATAATTTTACTGATTGTGCCCTATTCTCCATTGTAATATTTTTATTAAGTGTGGATTCACATGGCGGTAGATGCATGCATAGCAGGATATGTTTAACCCATCGATGCACCCAGTCCAGCATCAGTTTGTGTTTGTTACCTTGTTTACCCCATCGATGCACCCAGTCTAGCATCAGTTTGTGTTTGTTACCTTGTTTACCCCATCGATGCACCCAGTCTAGCATCAGTTTGTGTTTGTTACCTTGTTTACCCCATCGATGCACCCAGTCCAGCATCAGTTTGTGTTTGTTACCTTGTTTACCCCATCGATGCACCCAGTCCAGCATCAGTTTGTGTTTGTTACCGTGTTTACCCCATCGATGCACCCAGTCTAGCATCAGTTTGTGTTTGTTACCTTGTTTACCCCATCGATGCACCCAGTCCAGCATCAGTTTGTGTTTGTTACCTTGTTTACCCCATCGATGCACCCAGTCCAGCATCAGTTTGTGTTTGTTACCTTGTTTACCCCATCGATGCACCCAGTCCAGCATCAGTTTGTGTTTGTTACCTTGTTTACCCCATCGATGCACCCAGTCTAGCATCAGTTTGTGTTTGTTACCTTGTTTACCCCATCGATGCACCCAGTCTAGCATCAGTTTGTGTTTGTTACCCTGAATTTTCTTCTTAATCGATTTATGAGCTTTGAAAAACGGTTAATAACTGTTGCCTTAATTTACATATGGGTTCCCTCGGTACTTCTATTTCATCTCGTAAGTAAAAAAACATTATCGTGACTGAAAGTACACAAAATGTAGTCGAAAGTAAAAGTTAAGAATAAAGTACTACAAAGGACCTGAGGTTGATATGTTTATAAAAAGGATTTTTGTTATAACATTATAATAACCAGACAGTTCTCCGTGGAAAGGTATTTACAACATTTACTTATAACTAGATTAGGGTTGATTAATTGATTGATTGGTGTTAAATGCCACTTTCAGCACTATTGCGCTATTTCAAGGCGACCAGTTTGTTGAGAGAACCACCGGCCTTTGGTAGGAAAACTGACAATTCTAGTCAACTAAAATATGAATAATGTGATATATTTGGTTTTTTGTAAATGAGATAGGGACCCAACGACAAATAGAAGCAGAAAGATGTCAAATTATGATCATCAACAATGTGCAAATGGACATCTAATATGTCGACCTTATACTCCCCGCGTCAAGAAAAGTTGTGAATAAATTTTGAATATACTGTTATTTTTTTTACATCAATATTAAATTCTCTAAGAAACAAAACATTAAAAAGCAATACTTTTAACATGTATTTTAAAACGGGGCAGGTTTGAATTGGTTGTTCTTAATATCAACCCTCTTCCTTTTGATCTTGAACACAGAATAAATACATTAGGTATTGCATGAACTCCATTTTTGAGTTTAGGCAACGTCTTAATATGAGGAATATTCAGATCTATGCAAACAGCTATACAAGAAAGTTTTGAAAGTATGAAAGACCTTTGATATGGTTTTGTAGGGAGAAATGAAAATACTATCTTGGTACTTTTTTTATAAGCATGGGTGTATAAAGAATTGCACACTGCAGAAACTAACAAGGGCTGTCGCTGATTCAAAATTCCTAATCAACATTTTTTCGAACCCTGCATAGTCGATATTCTCCTCTCTTATTTGTTGCTTTTCAGAATTTTTCTGTTCTTAAAATATTACATCCAATATGAATAATCTGATAAGCATGAAAGTAGAAAAAGTCGTCCATCTCAGAAACACATTTATTTCATAAGTAAAAAAGACTAATCTGGTTTTCAGAAGATACTGATATGAAGGAATAAATTTTCAGAATTTATTTAAGTAAATACACATCGGTTAAGGGAGATGATTCTTATGAATATATTCCTACCTTCTAAGTAACATCAATTATTTTAATTCTGTTTCATGAGGGTCTGGATGGGGTTTACAGAATAGAGAATAATGGGAAAAAAGTCCAGAATATAGGGCCCAAAATAATAAAGAATAGAGAAAAATAGGGTAAAAAAAAATACAGAATAGAGAATAATGGGGTGCTAAAATATAAAGAGTACAGAATAATGGGAAAAATATATAAATAATAGAGAAAACCCACCTAACAATTCAAGAAATAAAGAAATGAATGCCCCCTTTCCAGACATTTTTCATTTAAATGGTTGAAAACCATTAATAAAACTGACTGTTACAAACGCATGGAATTGCGGGAACTGTCAAAATAAGGATAAGACCTTGACGTATTTTAGTAACATCGGTTTTCGAACCTTTTCGTCGCTAAAAGACGATACAAGATAATTTGTTCGCTAAATGAACGAGTCGTAGAGAGGCCTACACTATCCATTATATGTACACTAAACATGGAACCTTGTAGTACAATTTTAGAGAGATCCATACAATTAAACACATTCAAGTTACTGTACGGAAACTAGAAAAATGCTTGTTTTTGGCCCCTTTTTTGTCCCTAATTCCTGAACCGTAGGAGCAATTACCCCAAAACTCAATCCAAGCCTTCCCTTTGTAATATGGAACCTTGTGGTACAATTTCTGACAGATCTATACACTAACCCACAAGTTATTGTCCGGAAACTGCAAAAATGCTTGTTTTGGCCCCTTTTTGGCCCCTAATTCCTTAACTGTTGGTACCATAACCCCAAAATCAATCCCAACCTTCCTTTTGTAGTATTGAACCTTCTGATAAAA
This sequence comes from Mytilus coruscus, assembly GCA_017311375.1. Taxonomy (NCBI): domain Eukaryota; kingdom Metazoa; phylum Mollusca; class Bivalvia; order Mytilida; family Mytilidae; genus Mytilus; species Mytilus coruscus. The sequence goes on along the minus strand of CM029604.1, from coordinate 44,200,670 downwards.
TTTCTTAAAGATCCATGCACTTAAACTAAAGTTATTGTCCGGAAACCAAATGTATCTTCGGGCGACGCAGACGACGACGACGACAACACCATAGCATTATACGACGCAAAAATTTTTACGGTCGTATAAAAAGTAGTAACAACTTTGAATTCTCTAAAACAAAATACTGAGTCAAACCATATTTCTGACAATTTTAATTAAATACACTTTGTCTACTTGTAAATCATTCTAAATATATAACTTTATAGATAGAAATGAATCGTATTCGAGTGTCAATAAAATTTATCAACGACAGTATGTACATTAACAAGTTTATACTTTTATTGTTATCACCTGAAATAGGTGAACATAATTTTGTAACGAACATCATTTGTCAACATTGCAATAATGGGATGCGGACGTGTTTTAAGGGATTTGTGGGAAGTTAAACGGACTCTGATTGTTATTGTGGTGCCTTTACTATTACTGCCATTACCGCTACTCGTCGACTCCTCGGTAAGTCTTTTGAAAAGCTAGTCCCGATTCTAATATCTTTTCAAGTCATGCTAAGTGTTAATCATATTCATTTTACTAAAGACCTATTATTCAGTGATTTTCTATTATGCTATTGGTTTTGTTGCTAACACAGCAACCAAGTTAAAAGAGTTTTCCTTCGAGTCCTTCTATTTAAGATTTATATGCGCAGGTTAGTAATATATCTTTACGTCACAATTTTATTACTCTAGTTCTTATGTAATAACTATTGGTTCACTTATTAACGATTTTAAATATAAACTGTTTTCTTTATTCTTCTCTTATACTTGAATTTTTGCACAAATTTTACTGAATGTTGTTTTAATTGAACTATTTTTGAAGTTGCTATATGCAATCAATGTAGACTTACAGTGGCTAATATTAGAGTGCAATACATGATTACGTCCATTGAGCACGTGTACAATGATATCAAAACGTCTTTGGTTTATAGAAAAAAGCCAGGTATAGCGAAAATCTATCATTCAATAAATGATCCCATAATGAGAGCACCATATCGCTCACAAATAGAAGATTTTTGGATTCGAGGGTTGGGAACAGCTATTCCTTACGGATGCAATTACAAAATTGATTGTGTATGTATTTATTAGTCCAAGATGTAGTGATATCAACAAATTAAAATTGTTTAACACGTCTGTTCGACACAATAGGAGTCACGGTCATCGAACATATACATCACCTGCAGTATACCCTGTGTCTGTAGCATTTGTTATCCTCTGTTCATAATTTTTGAAAATTCACTATATTCTAAGTCAACTCTTTTCCATGCCTTCATCAAAGCTCAATTCGCTATTTCACGAGGTACGTAAAACTTTTATCATTGATACAAATTCTGTTAAGAACAGATTAGTTCCAATCATTATGAGCATTGCTAACCATGGGCTTTTCAAACCAGTGACAACTACTCCTAAAGATGACGTAGTTTTTTCATGTAGAGTTTGCTAATAAGGATTTGGATGCCCTCAGTATAAGCAATATTTCCCAGCAACAATCTGTGCAGAAAACCTGATTACCTTAAAGATAAAACCACACCTGTCATTTCATTTACTTACACTAAACCTATTGCTTCAAAATTGTCAACCACAAGATATATTAAACACCTTCACTCTCAGAGATGTAAAATTCAAAGCTCTCGATTGCTCTTATGCATTGTTTCCATACAAATATAATCACGCTGGTCATGTTATAACTGGAGACCTTGGCATCGTAAACAATGTACAACTTAAATAGTTGTTAGCCAAAGGCCCACACTATCAAATTCCCTAGTCCATCAATTGGATTAAGAACTTCAGGTTACTCATGGATGCACGCCAGATGAACCAAAACTTGCCAAAAATCAAAAATACGATGTACAATGAGCTTATGGGTTTCGGATCCTTTCCAGCATCCCGATATTGTTGATGCTTTATCCTCTCTTCACGAGAAACATTTTATTGTTCCAGCAGACAAGGCCTCAAACAATTATGTGGAATGTCTCACTGAATAACTTGGAATTTACAGCAAACATTGGAATCCAACATATACCCCATCATCACTTACGAAGAAAAAAGTAAATTAACAAAAATACCGAACTCCAAGGAAAATTCAAAATGGAAAGTCTTTTATCAATTTTCATAGTCATAAGCTTAAATACATCCAACGAATGGAAAACAACTGTCATATTCCTGACTTAGTACAGACATTTCTTTATGTAGAAAATGGTGGATTAAACCTGGATTCAATAGCTAGCTAAACCTCTCACTTGTATGACAGTCGCATGGAATTCCATTATATTGACAACAATGTGTGAACCAAACAAACAGACATAATGGGTCAAAATGTCAAAAATTAGGGTGTAGCAGTCAACATTGTGTTATAATCTTAATCACTAGAAAAACAAATAACTATTTCAACAAAGAAAAACAAAATGGCATATAGACACACTATAGACAAATAACATAGCTGAAATGACCATAGCACAATAACATAATGGCGGGATGTACAGAGCCACGTCAAAAGTATATACCAAAAATGGACTAGACAGTAAAGGTTAAAAATATACAAAGACAAATAAAAAGAACACTAAAACACGTAATTAAGATGATAAACAACGTCAATACCTAGAATCTATACTTCAAAACCATCATGTATTATTTGTTAAGTTGATACGGAATATTTATCAACAAGGTCTTGGTATCTTCCGGTGAACTTTTTTAGAATAAGGACGAGACGTTCTTTGACATAACCTTGGTTCATCAACTTTCTGCTCAGACACTGGTGACGTTTTATTAAAGTATTAGCAGCAGCTGCAAGCTCTTGAATACCGAATGAGTTGGAAAATGTATATCCCATATGCAGGTGAAGTTGGTATATTGCTGATAAGTGGGGGAAATTTATAATTTCAAAGTTAAAATCGTCTCGTTCGTCATAGATTCCGGTACTGAGATGACTGCTCATGTCAAATTCGAGGTACAGGTATAAGTCTAAAAATAAAATCACATATACGTCCTTTTCTTATTTAGAATAAACATAAAAAAATGACGATGAAATCTCCCAACTTTATACTCAAAACCTAAACTTCACAAAAATCCTGTTAAAGAACGATATATAGCAGGATCATCAAGATGCAAGACTTAACATATTTCTAAAGTTCTTTTCGCCATTCTTTCTACAGTAAAATATGGCCTTCAGATACTGAGATAATTCAACCAGCGGTGTCAATGAAATGTGTATTCAAAACAATTCTAAAGATCTACTCCAAAATCATCAATCACAATCTTCACAATTTTTCAGTAGAAATCCTCGTTTTAGGTAAAAAATCTTCCTTTGTGAAGAACAACACTGATTCCAACAACTAATACATCGACGAATGCTGGACTTTTTGGTCGACAACATATTTGTTGAGTTTGGTGGATTAATATTTCAGGAGACAGTCGGTTTTACCATGGGTACTTATTGTAAATCACTATTCATTAACTTGTTTTTGTACTCAAATGAAGCAGAATTTATAAAAAAAAACAATTCTCAAAGACATAAAGAAAAAGTATCTTGCAAAGTTCTAAAATTTCACTTTCAGAATTATTGATGATGTTCTGTCACTCAGTATCCCACCCCACATTTCGATGAGTGCTTACATCTCATATATCCTAATGAACTTGAGATTAAGGATACTACAAACAGTAGATGGTCTGCTTTCTATCTTGATATTTCCTCGGTATCCATGTAGATTTACGACTTAAGCTAGAACCCTTCCCATTTTTCAGCAGTAACATACCATCTGCTCAATCAATGGCGTTTACATATCTCAGTTAATTAAGTTCACTCGTGTATGTTCACACTATACGAACTTCATTAACAGGTGTGTGCTCATAACACACAAACTGCTATGGCAAAGTTATAAGGATGAACGACTGAAATCGATTTTACATAAGTTTTACGCTCAGCATTACTATACGATCTGTCGGTGTCTTAACTCACTATCGACATGTTTCCGCGATCATAGATCTTTGGTTGCCAGTATGGTCGTCTCATCTGTGATTTTGCCGATTGTGTCTTGTTCCCCATTGTGACATTTTGACTGGTTGTGAATTCTCATGTTGAATGATGCATGCATAGCAGGGTATACTTATCTTGTCCAAGCACCCGGTCTCGCTTCTTTTGGATTTCATACGATTTTCTCGTTTTTTCCTTGATTTGTCTTTTTCTAATCGATTTACGAGATTTGTATATCGGTAATCTATTGTCGCCTTAATTTTTGGTATGCAGCTACATATAATTGTTTTACAATATATAAAATTTGATAATTCTTTAATTCAAAACATAAATGCAAGGACTATTATCTCTATGCAATAAGACAATTTTTTCTGCTTCCTTTTCTAAGAAAACAAAATCCAATATTTAAATCGCGATTCAATATAGAAATTAATAATATTCAAGGAAGTTAAGTTTAGTTTCATTTTTATATATTTCAATCTGTTTTTACATCTGATTTGCATTGTATAAATTATCATTTTTCACGTGTAACATCTCAATGTGCCTGAGGTAGTTGTAAATAAAGTTGTCTTTTCTTATCTTGATTTAACTAAGTAATTTTATTATGGTTGTAATTTCGAATGTTTTAACGGCATCGCTTGTCTCTACCTATTCATGTACAAGGTTGCCCTTTCGCAATACATTGTACTAGTTTAACCTCTTTAGATGTTCAAATACTTTTAGTTCAGTTTAGAATTTGCTGTTGACGTCATAACATACATATTATCTAAATTACAACTTATCTAGATTTAGGTGATTTAGTACATGTAATACGGGTTGTGTTGAATATCGTTTGGTGACCTCTGGGTGCATGCCTGCTTTTGTATACCTATGGTGAAAGGTCGCTGCATGTATTTTAACACATTAATTTTCTAAGAAAAAACTAATACGACATTTGTGATGTCAGGCAAGGCAATTTAAAACTGGCTTTACGGTATGGGTTTTCATCCGATCATTGTTAAAGAACGAATGGTTACCTATAGTTGCTTACTTACACGCCAGTTGGACTCGATAGCTGTCTCAATGGCAGTCAAACCACTTCTCTTTATTTTTACATTATAATGTTTTAAAGGAGATCAGATTGGTTCATTAGACGTTACTTACGCCCAGGAATTTTCATAAATTATCATAGAACTTCCTTAAATTCTTTACGAAACCCCATATTTTAAAAACGGAAATAACCTATATCATAAAAATTAAGTACAGTATACATATATGCCATAGCTCACTAATATAAAGAGTGGCTATATTACAAATTCATTTGATGATATACACATGTATATGTGAAAGAATCAAGGAATTATTACACACTTATTAGCCTGAATATTTAGAAAAATAACAATTTTGATGGTTTTACCATTTCTCTCTCTCTCTCTCTCTCTCTCTCTCTCTCTCTCTCTCTCTGATGTATAATGGCTCAAAATAAACAAAAAAGTTGTCCATTTTCACTAAATATGTTCAGACAAAATAATTTAAGCGCACAATTATTTTCTTCGATTTCAGGAGGCCAAATGTGCATATGGTCTTGCCGTGATGGCAATCTTTTGGATAACAGAAACTCTCCCATTGGCTGTGACATCTTTGTTACCTGTAATAGTTTTCCCTCTCTTTGGGGTTATGAAAGCAGGGGATGTAGCATCAAACTATATAAAGGTAACTGTGCTGCGTGTTGAATATGTTAACTAATGCATGTTAACTGATATAGTGTATTACTTTATAAAATCTATTATGAATAATTAAAATAGTTGTTACTGTTAGTTTAAATGTTGATATGAATTAACGACTACATTGATAATTTAATGGAGAACAACGGTTTGATTTTGTCAGTTTTTTTATATGGACTTCCCCTTTTTGAATTTGCTTTGGAGTTCAGTATGTGTGTTAGTTTTTTTTTATCTGTTCAAGGATTCCTCAATATTCGGAATTGGTGGCTTGACTCTTGCCGTTGCTGTAGAAAAATGGAATCTTCACAAGAGAATAGCTCTGAGAGTTCTACTCATGTTTGGTTCAAAACCTAAATGGTGAGTTTAAACAAGAAGCAACAACAAAAACTCGATAAGTTTAACTTTAGTTGATAAAAGAAACAACACCTTTATCACATCAAGAATATTTCTCTTTAATTAGAGTCTATTAAACAAAACGTAACATTTAAAAAAATAAGCTATCTTTTAAACTTTTTATCAATAAATGGTGACGTCAATGAGACAGCAACCAATGAGCAAAAATAAAAGACGATATATACTCTAAATAAATCGGGAACATATGGATGATAAAAATGGTATTCGACATTAAAACTTTAAAATCCACTCATATGTTAAGTGTCATAACGGTAAATATTGTATCTATTTATTGCTCAATATATATGGCCGTATCTTTGAATTAACGTTGATATAAATGTTACTTCTACATTTCTTCAATCGATATACTTTCTCTTATACTTCTGTTTATGAAGAATTTGTATTTATGTGGTTGAAGTTGTACCTAATCTGAAAGTAGTTGTATTTAGTGGTTACACTAGAGTTTTGCAGAATACTTTGATTGATGGTAATATTTTTCGTGATGCTGCTAAAACTGTTGGGTATATTATTACAAGGAGTTAGGATTTTTTGTGGGTTTTTTTCAATCTTACAGAAAATAAATTCAACAAATTACAACCAGGATCATAATGCATTTTTATATTTCCTTATAATGAGGATTGTGACGGCACAACTATGAAGCTTGACCCGCAGTTTTACCGATGGCATAATGTACTATGGTTTAAATCAAGAAAAAGTCAAACAATGCAATGAACAGATGATATACATATTGAAAAATATCGCCTGCATGGAACAGCATAATAACATTAACAGTACCAATTTTTCGGCAGCAGATGCGCATTTCCACAATAAATGTCTCTTTGGTGATGCTCAAGGCCAAAATATTTTAAAATCCAAAACTTGTTTAAAAAATGAAGACCTGATATTTTTTTGGCTATGAAATCTTTTTCCCTATCACTTTCAAGACGCATGAAATTTATAAAGTGTTCTTTTCATTTATTTTTTGATAATATAAAAGATTGATAAAATCAATTCGTTTGTTCTTCTGGCAGGTTAATGTTTGGTTTTATGTTACCGACTTGGTTTTTGTCTATGTGGGTCAGTAATACGGCTACCACGGCCATGATGATACCAATTGTAGGTGCTGTTATGGAACAGTTAAAAGAAGTTAATGAAGTTGATGAAGTCCATGGTAAAATATTTTTGAAAGAATTTGAATGTCTTGATATCTGTAATATAAAAATAAAATTAAATAAAATGATGCTATTGTTGGTGTTGAAAAGGAACAAATTTAAACTGTTCAAATATCAACATTGAAAAGTAGGAAATTCCTTTTGTACCATCTTTGAAGTTAAAAGCAAATAGAATGCATTCAAAACCTTTAGATACGTTTTAAAACTACAAAATATTTTCATAATGGTTTATGCTTGACCTTTTTGTCTTTGAGATTTTCTTGTTTATCAGCCACCAAAAACATGAGAACATCCTATGTTATCAACAACTTGAACTTAAAGCTAAATGCATGTATATGTATGTTTTAACATAACCTGACAACTTGACAGCTGCCATACATTCTTACCGTATACGTAGTTGAGTGTGTATCTCAGGAAAAGGGGACATCAATGTCATTAAATGAGGGCATGCATTTGTAACTTTGTAAATAGATAAAACATTCATTGTACTCTAAGATAATATTCTTATGTGTACATGAATACTTACATTGTTCAGGTATATGTATCTTAAAAATTGTGTTATTTTTTTATCCTAATTGGTTAATAATTTCTTAACTTATTGTACTCTAAGATTATATTCTCAGGTGTACAAGAATACTTACAATATTAAGATATATGTATATTAAAACTGTGTTATTTTTATCCTAATTGCTTAATAATTTCCTTATCAACGACCAATTACGAAATGTATTTTATAAGTTATTTGATCTGATGACATTCTCAGGGACTAACAGTACAACAGCAGCAGTATCATTAGTATAAATATCTATCTATAAATCGGATATCTTTTTATTCACTCCCTCAAACTCTGATCTAGATGACATTTGGTCTTCAATATTATGTGTATATATATATAATAGAAAATCAAAGGCTATGGGATATCCATCCATGACACAAAATCAGTACATGCACAGCAAAAACACACATAATAAGCAAAGGAACAGCGCTTTTATTACTGTTCTTCATCTCAAAGTCACAGTGAGGCCTTCAACACGGAGCAAAAAAAATCTCACCTCATTGCAAGTTTAAGACGGTCCCTAGCACCGGCTTGAGCGGAATTCTTTGCAAAAATAAATTTGGATAGACTTTGTAAGATGTAACACCACCTAATCGGGCTCGGTCAAAAAAGAACATACTGGAAAGCAGTACATATTTGAAACAAAATAGTTCCTACGCATAGGTGTAAATCTAAAATTAAATAGCATATATTTTAGTAATTAAGGTATCAGATGAAAGGTGAAGGACTGGTGATCCTTGTAGAACACATAATTTACTGATAATTTTGAATAATACAAAAATGTATGAATGAATTCTAAAATTGAGGGCATATATACATATACTTGAGTAGCTTAGGTAAAGTGTGTGTGAATTATCAAGAACCTTTTAGGGCATTCGGAAACGTAAATTCGAGGGCATTTATACCGTTTTTGCCTTTCCAACTTTTGGAACTGAGCATTCCTGATGAATGTTAATTCAGAAATACGTTTCATTGACTTTACTTCATAACTATCTGGTATATGCCACTGTATGTAGACTGTTTATCTCCGAGGATATGATCTACCCTAACACTGTTGAGGGTACTTCAGCATTGACATATGTAATAACTAGCATTCTTCAGGAACAATTTGTTGAAAAGTTTTCGTAAAATCAAAGACTTTAAATACCTCATCAACGTTGCATTTGGTTGTGTAGCTCTCCCTATTCATACATCTACATTTGGCGCTATATACTCCTGATGAAGATAAACCCAGAAAAGTTCATAAAACAAATTCGTTATGTTTGATTATGATAATACCTCATATGTTATAACCAACAATTCATCGATGATTTCGTATTGCAGAAAAGGGCATCGATAATTCTGGATTTGATAAATCAAATAATGTGGAAGACAAACCAAATGAGAATGGCGTCAAAGACTATCACATCACATACACTGAAAATGGAGAAGTAGGCGTGAATGAAGTACAAATTGAAGTAAAAGAAAAACAGTAGGTATAAATTTAATTCATGTATTTAACCTATGCATCAAATTTTGGAGCCATCGAATTCGATTATTACAGACATTTGAATTTTACATTTTTTTAAGTATCAAAACACCCCTAGCTTTCAACTGTTTGGCTTTGATGTTCCTGATATTGGGAAATATTGAAAAGAGCTTTGAATGCGATAACTTTATAAGTGTTTTTTTTTCCTTCATAAACACAAACATACATCCATATGCAATATTTCATTTTGCAAAGGTCCTGGATAAATATGAAACGATATATCCAACGATCAAAACTACATTTCATTAACAAGTCAATATCTACGGAAAGAAGAAATTAAAAAGATCTGATACATAAGAAACTGTTTCACGTCATAATATAGTTAATAGAAAAATTGGGATATTGTGTAATAATTCATGACACAAAATCCATATACGCACTTTACAAATCACAAATCAAAGGAACAGTTCTTTTACTGATGTTGTTCATCTCAAAGTCACAGCGTGGCATTCCACGTGGAGCACACTTGCACACCTCATTTTAAGACCAAGACACCTCTAGCACAGTTCGAACGGAAGTCTTTGCTATATGCAATAACGCTACAGCTGTGTATTAAAGAACAATTATATGGTAATATCAGCAAAATACAGACTATAACTGGCGAGATCTAACACATTTTGTCATACTTTACCCGACAATCTCATTAAAAATAGAAACAATACACACATATAGACATACGAATGGCACATGGTGATAACTTGCAAGGAAAAAAGAAAATTCAGGTTGACTGTAACAATTTCGATTAACAAACAAATCGAAAAAGAACAAATGAAGTAATACACACAAGAGACGTTATTTCTGGAATAAAAACGAAATAGCTGTAAAATATATATATATATATAATAAAACACGTAATAAAACTCTTAGAAAATTCTTTATTTATAGAACAAAACGTTGCGAGTACAGGACTCAAAAAGTATCTCACAGAAAAACTAATACTATAAAAGTATATATTGCTTAAAAGTAAGCCTCTTCGCGTGGCCAATATTGTCTGAGACCCTAGCTTCTGTTTTGTTTGTGCTTATTACCACATATATGATTGCATAATTGATGTTGCTTGTATAAATTTTACAAAAGAAAACCATCCATGCCAAGTATATTGACTGCTGTATTTAAGACATATTTTCGTTATGAATATTCACACTGTTGCTAAAAAAACAAATTTCTGTGTTTCGTTTACTTCATTTTTTTTCTCTCTTCTTCCTTCTCTAAAATATAACTCAATCTTTATTGAAAGATACTATGAAATCAATTGATATATAATAATCTAGTTATGTTTATTTCAAAATTAAGTTTACTAAAAGTACTAACCAGTTCTATTTATTATATACTACTAATGTTTTACGAGGCCGGGAAAAGGTACCGGTATTTTATATATCCAAATAACAAATGTTTAAATGTTTATGAAAGATGATGCAACTTATAAAATAAGTATGAGAGCATACCTCAAGCAATGGGGAATTTTTTTAATGATCCACACAAATGACAAGAGACACACTCTGTCATTGAAATGGGAAAAGGAATATTGCGTATTAATTCATGACACAAAAGGTCTGCTCTTCATCTCCAAGTGACAGTGAGCAGCAAAAGCTCGAGCTCACATCTCCTTGCAAGTTTGGGAGGCTATAAACGTGGCTGGATTCTTTGCTAGATAACGATACATCTAGATGCATTTTTTTTTACAATTTATCATGTCTTGAACTTGGTTATACCATCAGTTGATCACATTATATGGACTTCATTTAAAAGTGGGTGTGCCAACTAGCGACATGTTTTCGCGGTCTTGGATCTTTAGATACAGTATAGTTGTCTGATCTGTAAATTTAACGATTGTGTCCTATTCCCGATTGTCACATTTTTACTGAGTTTGAAGTCGCATGGCGGTGTGATGCATACATAGCAGGGGAAGCTTACTCTGTTGACGCAGTCGGTCTCGCTCCTTTTGCAGTTCAGGCTATTCCCTCAGTTTCTGTTTGTTACCTTGATGTGTCTCTTCATTATCGATTAACGAATTTGTAATAACATAAGCAACACGACGGGTGCCACATGTGGAGCAGGATCTGTTCACCCTTCCGGAGCACCTGAGATCACCCCCAGTTTTTGGTGGGGTTCGTGTTGCTTAGGCTTTAGTTTTCTATGTTGTGTCTTCTGTACTATTATTTGTCTGTTTGTCTTTTTATTTTTAGCCGTGGCGTTGTCAGTTTATTTTCAATCTATGAGTTTGACTGTCCCTCTGGTATCTTTCGTCCCTCTTTTACGAGATTTGAACATCGGTTTACTAATATTGTCGCCTTAATTTAACTTTACAAATTATATATATATTTTGATTTCTTATGGTTTTTTTAATATGTTGTTGTAAATTTGAAAATAAATCTGCGTTGTAGAAATAAAGAGCAAGTACATCACAATTATTCAGAATCTGATGAGTATAAAAATATGTGTAAGGCAATGACATTATGTGTTGCCTATTCTGCTAATATTGGTGGAACCGGAACCTTGTCTGGTACTGGACCAAACATAATTATGCAAGGACAAGCAGATCTGTGAGTTGAACTATGTATATTGACAGTTTGCAATCTACATTGTATCCATCGATATTTTTATAGTTCTTAAACAAGTACATACTGACCTAATTGTGTCAATAGATTGAATCAAAAATCAAAATACAACCTTTGAACGAGACACAAGAACAACGAAACGGGTGTACAGGCAAAAAGAAAAGTTATAAGAACAGCTAACAATCCCAACTACCATTAAAACCCGGTATTGACATCGAGTGTCCCATCAGGGAATCACATTATGTTCCGATGCGACCATACAATTCATATAACTAATATTTAGGTAAGAAAAAATTCAATAAAATGCTTTGACCAGAAAAATTCAGTTTTCTTAAACGTGCAATAAGGAGAGCGTAATTTTTGGTTGTGATTTGTTCTTTCACACACATACACACACACACACACACACGTTTGAGAATACGTTGTGATACGCAATTTCTTGTTCGAAAATAAATAACTGCATGTTTTACTATTTCCTTGTTAGAAATATCTTAATTGGTTTTACTTTTTTCTAGAGTATTCCAGCGAGTTGGCATAGAATCTTCAGGGATTAATTTTGTTAGTTGGATGATATTTGCCCTTCCTGGTTCTATTATATGTTTAGCATTGTTATGGATATGGTTACAGATATGGTTTCTAGGAATAAGGTAAGGACAATATCATCGTAATGCACTGAATAAGGTAAGAACAATATTATTATAACGCACTGAAGAATTCGAAATATGATTAGAGAATTAAAGTAGATCTAAATATAAAAAAAAAGAAGATGTGGTATAATTGCCAACGAGACAACTCTCCACAAGAGACCAAATAACACAGAAATTAACAACTTTAAGTCACCGTACGGCCTTCAACAGTGAGCAAAACCCATACATATTTTAAAAAATATTTCATATCACTTGTATCACAAAGATATGTAATGTTTATTTTTCCATTCTTAGTGTATTTTAGATTGTACATACTGGTTTTTGTATGAGTGCAAGCTTAAGTTCCCCAATGTTTTCATTGTATAGGGCTTACCTCACTGCTGGCTTCAAAGTTCAGCATGGTAGATACAGAAAGTCGTTTCATAAGAAATTATGTTGACATTTTACTCCTCATCTACATGATTAGCTTTGTAAACACATATTTTCAAAAACCTCCTGTTAAAGAACATATATTAGTAACATTATCTGTTAAGTCTTTGATTAAAAAGGAATAAAAATTATCATTAAATGTAATTGAATACACTTTGAATTGATATATTTGATGAATTTCTCGTTATTATAAGAAATGTGAACATCTATAAGACTAGAAGCTGCATACCATCTGGTAGTATGGCATAAGTAAGTTACAAGTTTGAATATTAAATAATTGACCCTTGATACAATCAATTAAAGGTCAAGGAAGTAGCAAGATAGCATAGTAAAATAGATGAGTATTTAGCATATGAACAAAAACATTTTAAACATTTCTCAGCAGTCTTACCGTTCTTTCTATTTTCATTAATGATTTTCACGAAAAGTAGCAAAGATATCATTTCTGTCAAATAATATTATATCATACATTTTTTTTATATCATGCGTGATTTTTTTAATTTAAAAAAAAACATTTTAATACAGTCGACGTAGAACCATCATCAAGAGAACGAATATCATTCAGTTTCATGAACTTTTGTACATTATTCTTTCAGAGAGTTATTTTGCTCAACCAAAAAAGAAGATCAAAGAGCTACTAAAATAATTAAAGATGCCTTCGAAAAGTTAGGACCTATGTCGTGAGTATAACTATGCATAATATTTAAACTAAAATATTTTAGTGTATATAAATAAAAATTTTAATGTTGAACATTCAAGATACAAAAGATGTGGATAATCACTACCTTGGTTTTGAAAAAAAAATGCTTCACCTTTGGTAATTAAAAGGTAATGTCTGACTTAAAACGAGCCAGTTTGCAGTGAGATTAATTATACAATTGAACAATAATACGTTATGTTTCAGCTTTGCAGAAATAGTTGTATTAGTCCATTTCGTTTTACTGATTATATTATGGTTTAGCAGAAAGCCTCCGTATGTTGATGGCTGGGGGTCATGGTTCAAGACGGGGTAATCTTTATTTAAATACTTTAAACAATCTACAGCTCACTACACTAAACAGAATTGAGACATGTCTGTGGACTTTCCAAAGGCATACAGTGAAATTTTTTCAACCAGTTGTTTACTAAAGCTAAAGGAATGTGAAATCTTAAACAATACTAACAGATAAAGACATCATATTTGAACAGTGTACAGAGTAAAATATGATTTATTTTTCGTGTCCATCCAATCAACCTAAAGCACACAACCATTTAAAATTGAAGGCAAAGATATAGCGACACATAGTGATCACTTGTGTCGTCTTGTGTCGTCGTCGTCCGCGTATACGTCACACCTGGTTAATCCGAATCTCCTTGAAAACGGCTGAACGGAATTCGACCAAAATTACACATATTCTTGTACAGGACATAAAGTTGTGCTCTAGCAGTTTGAATTTGAAGCGGCATACGTCTTCCTTGTAATACTCGCATATTTTATAATTCAACAGATACAGTGTCACAAATTACATGTACATTAAAATGATGCTTTTTTTATATAACACTTCAAGTAAGAAAAAGAACAGAGGGACAATATCAACATAGCTTATTATCGTAACATTCAAATCTGTATGTATGTATGATTAAATACGATGGTTTACCTCCCTTTTCTCTAAGATTAAACGGTCGTAAATTAGATCTTTAATTTATCTCTTACTTCTTTATTCTCATCTTTATTTCATTTATTCAAATATGTTTATCATAGATACAAATGCTGTAATGATACATTCATGTTTAACATATGTTTGTAGATATTTAACAGATTCTGCGTCCGCTATACTAATTGTGACATCAATGTTTGTATTCCCATCAGTTCGTCCTGCTGTTTTGTGTTTTAGAAAAACGAAAGGTAATTTAAATAGGAGTTCGATGAAGAAACAGGTTTTGCCAATGTTTCTTAACTTGTCATTCTTCAAAAATGAAATATATGTGACGTATAGATCGTTTATCAAAATATATACTATACGGTAGTTTCAGCGATGAACATTTCTTTTCAATCAGGTTCAAACATATCTTTTCCCTTAGACCGTGTAGTCTTCACGCCGCCCAGGTAGAGATGACCAATTCAGACTTAAAACTACTTAAAGTATGAAGGCTATTCAAATGTTGGAGATCTCGACTAACCACTATGTGTATATAGTTGGTTAGCTTGAACAATAGCGTGATAGTCTAATTGATATTTACATCACATCTCCATTTATTTAGATCTATAAATGGATGATAGGAAATGCAATACATCGGTTTGTAGTGTTTGTTATCATGAGTCGGAAAATAAGGAGGCATTTTACTAGACATTTTATATCAACACACTTGACTTCTGTTGATGTGATTTACAGAGCTATCGAACTAGGATCTATGTTTGTAGTACCATAAATCAATAATCAGGACAATTTTATCGTTTAACGTACCGATATTATAAATAAGACAAGGAGTGAAAAGTGTTTACCCGTTTCAAAACACAGTGTTTCTTCTTATTCATTCTGCAAAGTGATCCAATATTTCAACTGTAACTCAATAAACGATGCAACACTAGGTAATACAGAAGAACTCATACGTATACTATAAATGATTGAGCCATTCAACACTTTGTATTATCCATTTTTTTTATCATGAGTAACTCACCATACACAGACAATAAGCAAAACTGAGGTTAAACGTTTTCCTATAAATAAAGAGAATTTGTCCAACTTCTTTTTTCTCGATTGGAAAGTATTATTTTGAACTCTTTTTCTCCGCGCTGCTTTGAGTATATTAAGTCTCTGATAACACTTATAGAAGAGCATATGAATTATTCAGTCAATAAAGAACTTTACTAGGAGAAAAGAAAATTGTTCATAGAAGGTGTTATAATCAGTGCACAACTTTCAGCTATCGTGATACGCATACAATATGTGTATTCATTTTTTTTGTTTATTTTACAATACAAGTATCATACTATACCATCTTTGCATATATTCGACTGCTCTGAACACTTTGAAAAGGAGTTATATCAAATGTAATATTGTTTACCATTAATGATATAGTTTTATTCCTGAAATGATTCAGGATTTCCAAAAGATGACAGACCACATATACCGGTGCCGCCCATATTGGACTGGCCTACTGTTGAGAAGAAGTTTCCATGGGGTGTTCTGTTATTGATAGGAGGAGGATTCGCTCTGGCAGATGCCTGTGAGGTATTTAGGAAATACAAAAGTAATACACATATAAAAAATCTTAAATATGACCTTTTCAGTATTAGTATTGATCAACATTGATTTATGATAGTGGTTAGATTTCTAATTTAAAAACAAAATTATATATTATTAATTTTTCAATTTTATATTTTCTCAGAAATCTGGTTTATCTTCATGGATCGGGTCACATTTAGAAGCCTTTAAGGAATTAGACACGTGGGTTATGGTCCTTCTCTTTACAGCATTAGTAGCTGTATGTACAGAAGTTACTAGTAATACAGCAACTATAACACTTTTATTACCTATTCTTGGAGATCTGGTAAGTTCTGGTCTATGTCGTTTTGCATTTGGAACTATTCAGATATGAGATCTTTGCATTTTATGTACATTCTTTTGTTACAACTTAAACCTTTCAATTATTCCGATGATCAGGTTATCGTTATAGATCAATAAGCTAAGTTAGAGGCAAACAGAAATATACCGATGTTAAAAATTCGCAAATTAATTTTCAATATGCAAATCCAGATAAAAAAAAACAGGGACTCGCATAAACTCCAAACGGACCGCGTGCGTCTCCTGCTATGGATGCACTACCAATCGTACTTAGCAAAACTCAGTCAAAATGTCCCACTAGGGAATAGGACAAACTTGTTTAATTTGCATATCGGAAGACTTTTCTTGTATTTTTAGATCTAATACAAGGATAATATGTATCTCGTAAATTGAGATAAACGCATTTCGTACTGTTCAACCAATTCGTGGCGGTGGCCGTAAAACGTGTGTAGTGTCGATTTTTGTCGTTCGTTCTTATAACCCTACCGGAGAAGCACATCCTGTAAATGAAGTCAGTATAATGTAAACATAGACGTGCATAACTTAATTGCTATATAAAAACGTCACACAATGGGACAGAGGGTGTGTTACAATTGACAATTGCATGGAAGTTGATAATTGAAACACTGAAATCGTCATAATGCCAAAAACGATAGTTTGGTGTCGTCCATTTGTGTTAATTTGTTATGATGCAGACCTTCTTGTTTCGAAAGTATCCTTAATGTAAAGTTTATTGAATTAAGTTTATCTTATTCAGTGTAAAAAGGGGAATATATTTCGATTTGAAAAAAAATAAATGTTCGATATACAATCTGTACATGAAAAAACATGCATATAATAACAATTCGAATCTTTTTAAAACATTTAACTCATTCCTTCTTTCAGGGTTTTTCGATTTCTTCTCAATAGGTATACATTTGGCATTTCTGTATTTTAGTATTCTTTAAGATGTCCCTCTATATCACTTCTGAGCCGGAGGTAGATGTCTAGGAAATATTTGAATAAATTGACGGCACTTATAGAAACAGTTTGTTATCTTTATTGTAAATGTATACAACGCAGTATTCTGCCAAAACGATGCATTTAAAACAAAAGACAAAATCAAAATATGACTTGATTATTATTTTCTCTCTTTCCCGTTACAGGCAGTCCGTTTACAACTGAATCCATTGTATTTAATGTTTCCATGTGCCATTGCTACGTCTTTTGCATTCATGCTTCCTGTTGCAACACCACCAAATGCTATAGTATTTGCGACTGGGTATATTACCGTCAAAGATATGGTAAGTTTTTATAACTGTAACAATACTATTTTACTGTGAAAAAAAGTCTTAAAGACCGACATAAATGATATTTTTATGTTTAAAAACACTCTATTTGTTACTCCTAAAGAGTTGAAGTGATATGAATGGACTTGCATACTAATAAAAGGTATAAACCTAAATTACACAATTCTTGATATTAATTAAAGGAACTCTTTATATCATTTGAAGTACAACATTGAAAAAAGAAACATGACAAACGTTGTCATGGGATTATGGGTAGAATATGTAACGTTGAATCAATATTCAAAATTCAACTGCTCTGTGGTACATGTATCTCTACTAAAAATGGAAGTCTGTCCAACATGATTTAAAACAACAATGCCATACGTATTCCGTAATCAGCGAAAATACATATGACACAGTATGTGCAAAGATATCTTTAAGTCGGTTGCAACATTTATTGTTTATGTGTATGTGGTTAATTATAGTATAACAGGTAAAACAAGATGAAAATATCGTGAATAGAATGGGGTAGAGAATGGCGGTATTACATGATTAGTTTCAGTATATTTTACAAAACTTTGAATAGTTCGAAAAACTAAGCATTTTATACCCCTAGGAATATATTACCTTTTTTGTACTTGGCAAAACCTTTCGAAAATTCGGGTACTCAATACTTTTCAACTTTGTACTTGATTTGGCCTTTTAAATTTTATTATTCGAGTGTCACTGATGAGTCTTTTGTAGACGAAACGCGCTTCTGACGTACAAAATTATAAGCCTGGTATCTTTAATTAGTTTTTGTTAACATCGGATGAACACCGATATAATTACAATATAAATTTACCATAATAATCAAACGATATACATTGAAAAGCAAAATAAACCGAATGTTAACAAAGTAATCACTATGATGCATACAATAACAACATTAATATTCTCATGTTCCAGTTATGCCACATGTGAAATACTTATTAACGATCTCCTCCTTAGCTCACAGTTATATGCCTCTTCTATATCGAGTAACATAAACTAGTTTAAACAACCCTTTTTCGTGTTAAAATCAAATCTTTTCTCACTTAGCTTCAGTTGATTAGTTGTATTTCTATTTAAACATTTACTATCTAAAGTTTTACATAACAGAAATAAATATTCACATCAGGGTTTTCATGTATCTCTATATTTTCATATTAAAAAACTTGTATTATCCTTTATTTCAAATGTTAAAGTTTTGATCTTAACCTTTTATATCAAAAATAACTCTGGATCGGTTCATTTCTGGGTCAAACGATGTAAATCAGTTAGGTACAGCGGCGATATAGGGTGAAAAATGAGCATACAGCAACAATCACATCTGCTGATATGGACATTCTGAAATAAATAGCAATGACTAAAATTTCTGATCTAATCTACAAATAACTGGCAAGAAGAACCCCTGAAATAACTAACAGCAAGGTGGGCAGGCGCAGGAACATAAGACTGAGGGGATAAGGAACCAAAGATTGCGAGGATACTGAACCATCAGCATATAGGTGGTACGACAGATATATGGTGGTACTACAGATATATGGTGGTCATGAAGGATGAGTTATTGCGGGAAAGGGGGTTCCAGAACCCTTCGCCCCTTTAAATTTAAAAGATTGTTCCCTTAATAAGACTATGGTTGGTTTTTTAGTCCCCTACCGACGAAGTCGAAGGGGACTTTAGGTTTGCACTCCATCCGTCTGTCCGTCTGTCTATCCATCTGTCTGTCCTTCTGTCAGTCCGGCAAATCAGCTTTCCACACTTTTTTTCTTCGTTCTTGAAGATATTGATTTGATATTTGGTATACAGTTTTATCGTGACAAGTTATAGATCAAGTTCAAATTTTGTTCCGGTCTGATGATTTAATCCAGAGTTATGGACCATAACTCTGGGCCATATTTAATGTTAGAGTACTATGTTAAACCATATTCTGTACAAAAGGAGATAACTTATTTTTTAAAAGACGTTCTTTGTTCAATTATTTGAAGAATTTTTTGGCAGGTTTGTTAGTTATTTAGTATAAACTAATTTTCTGAATGCTATATATATAAAAAAAATATGACGAGAAATCCTTTAATTAGATATTAAATAATCTATTTTTATTATGTATATATTTCAATACATTACATTGTGTAGATAAAAGTTGTTGACATTTTATAGATAAGTTACAAATCTATATTAGTTTGTGACAAATGAAAGAAAAATATTTGGAACTATTAATTATATTTGATTATAATTGAAACTAGATATACACTGTATAACATCATATCTAATTTTAGAGAACTATTAATCATATCTAATGGTTTTTTTCACCATGCTTGTACGATTGGTATATAGTTTTATCATGACAACTTACAGATCAAGTTCAAATTTTTGTTTCGGTCTAATAATTTTGTGCAGAGTTATGGTTCTTGGACTTGAAAAATTCACTCATATAATCAGTTTTCCACACTGTTTTTAGTCATGCTTGAAGATATTGACTCTTATATATACCTTTTGTTTACACCATGGCAAGTTATATAACAAGTTATTTTTCATATTCCCCCAATAAGGCTATGATTCTTGCTTTAAATATACTATATTATGATATTGTTTGTGTTTGTAGGCATCAGCTGGATTCATGGTGAACATACTATGTATCTTGGTATTGAATGTAGCAGTAAATACATGGGGAATGGCATATTTTAATCTTAACGTTGTTCCTCCTGAATTTATAAATGGACACAACGCCACTATGAATATGACGACTGTTAGTCCCTAGTCAAAACGCGATCTGATTTTTGAACTGTTTAAATAATATTGAATATCCTTCGGTTTATTGTTAATACATTATTTTTATATGCATTACTTTATGATTTTGATAAAAATTATTGTTTATAAATTTAGGAAATTTTACTGTCACTGTTTTTCTTTCGTCCCACATATAAGTAGTTGGTAGTCAGTTTAATTGTTCTGCTTATTTGCTATTCTAATTTTTCTTTGGCTCTCCAAACTATCCGTCATGAGTATACCAGAGTGATCTGGAGATTCGTCGAGGTTTATTTATATTCATGTTTGGCTTCTATTTTTTTTAATCATATCGTTGTTTACTGTATTATTGATGTAAACCCCATTAGCCTTCAAAACATAGTTAACGAAGCCATCGGGATCTTACATGGTATATGTACATGTTCCAAAAGTAGTACAGTTAAACTATTCTTTTCTCATTTTGTTACAAAGAAAAGAGTGATGAATGATTCTACATTCCAAAATTAACATCATAATTGATATATGTTGTAATAAGTTTCAAGATGATGTCACCACAACGTCATGGAAAACTACCTTTTATCAATTCTTTTAAATTAACTGGACGGTCAGACTAACGGACGGACGCACAGTCCGACAAATATGGTGCCCCTACTATCGTTGGCGGAACTTAAAAACTTAATTGTTAAAAGAAAATCATATTCGTATAAATTTCAGGTACTGATGAACATATTTATCAAATGGTAATTCGTTGGTTTTTAACGCGGTTTAGCCATAACTGGGATTCATAACAAAAGGAACAAATCTTAGATCAAATGGACACAGTAAGTGCCCATCATACAATAAAACGAAAAAACCTAGAAATCAATCATAAGGGTGTTACTGTGGCATGCTTTATTTTAAGTTTAATTAAATAAATGTGATCAATATAGTCACTTAAATGTTAAATTGTTCAATGAGAGTAAATCATGTATGTATAAAAGGGTAGAAAATCTTTGCATGCTACTTGGTGAGCCTCTGTATGAATATATCAATAAAGAAATAGGTCAAAGAGAAGACTATAAAAGGAGTTGGTTTCTAAAGGAAAGTCGAATGTCTGATAACAAACCTACCATGAGCCCAGGATTTCTTTTTGGACATGATTTATGTTACGTTCACAAAGATAATTTGCGATACGTTATTCTTTTATCTAACATTTTGCATAATGAGATTTACACGTAAAAGAATTTTAGTTTTACAGCCTTATCTACAGGGATAAGAAAGAGGCGAAAGATACCAGAGGGACATTCAAACTCATAAATCGAAAATAAACTGACAACGCCATGGCTCAAAAAGAAAAATATAAACAGACAAACAATAGTACACAAAACACAACTTAGAAAACTAAAGACTGAGCAACACGAACCCCACTGGGGGTGATCTCAGGTGCTCCGGAATGGTAAGCAAATTCTCCTCCACATGTGGCACCCGACGACAAAGTATTTGTCATCATAGTATCACTAGTCTTTTGCAACTTTACGCTTTAAAAAAGAATAGATGATGCATGAGTATTCATCAACCCGTTAGTTGTTGTATTTGTTTTAGTATTGATATTGTTTTGGTTTTGTTTCCGTTATTTTTTCTAGTTTTTATCAAAATTGCATTATAGACCTCACAGCCTTGTCCATTCTAAAAAGGCAAGTTTCGTCTTATCGTTCATGGTATCCAAATTGTCTGACTTACTTTGAAACTTTATATTTGACTGATTTATAGTGAAGAGTCAGAAAAATTCACGACTACAAGATCTATGCCGGCAAAGGGAAGGTTAAGACAGAAATATTTCCCTGTCATTTCAAAATTCTAATTGGTTAAGATAGTCTGTCAATGTAAAATCAATTATGTTTAGCCGTAAAATTGTTAAGATTAGAATTGGTATTTGTAACAGAAGGTTATTCAAAGAATTCAGTTATGAAAAGGACAGTCAATCCAGTTTCTTGTGAATATGTGAAGATTCTGTATAATGGTAACAGGTCATTTATCAAAATTCCAGCAGCGCCTGCATATGGAATATATATCTCCCAGTTGATACGATATTCCAGAGCTTGCATTTCCCATCATGCCTTCTTTGATGGAGTGTTGTTGCTTACAAGGAAGCTATTCATCTCTTCCAACATATTACGGACGCCATCACCAGTTAGGTGACAGAATATCTATTTCTCAGATGACAACTGATATGTTCCAATTTTTGTCTAATGTGACCTACCGAATTAGACTTATCACCTGGTTTGTACTTACATGAGCAGCACGGCGGGTTACCCTTCTGGAGCACCTGAGATTACCCAGGTTTTTTGTGGGGTTCATGCTGCTCAGACTTATGTTTTGGATGTTGTGTTTTGTATACTGTTGTATGTCTTTTGATCTTTTTCGTTTTTTCCATGGCATTGTCGGTTTGTTTTCCACTAATGAGTTTGAATATTCCGTTGGTATCTTTCCCTCTCTTTTATTGAAACATAAAAGAGATAAGAAACATGACTGCGTATATGTACAAGAGCATAGATGAAAATATCTATCACATTCCCCAAACTTCACGATAGACTGCATCCTCAATTTTGTCATTACAAGCACAGGGTGCTTTAAGTATTGTATCTCCCTTTTATCTATGGAGAGGTGATGCTACGCGAGGATTGATGGTAATGTTTTTATACTAACTCGAATATATAGAAAAAATTTAATGATCCAGTAGATTGAAATGCAAATGAACATTGTAATTTATCAATAGCATTGATATATATTTTATGACCTCACATTCGTTTGTTAGCACTACTTTTAGTTTTACTCATGCGCAAAGATTACAATTCATAAACGATATCATCCTATTTACAATTTAGATATTCGTCACTTGAATGAAGCACCTGTTAATTAGATTAATGTATTGAAGTTTTAAATTTAGATATAATTCAATCATTAAAATCTTAAAATCTACATATTATGTAGAGGAGACACGTTCGCATACGAATTAGAATAATTATTAGCATTTTTAAAATTGCTGTTTTCAGAATTTTAATCTGAATGTGAAATTTCAGATTTTTACAAGAAATAGATAGACATCATTGAAACAAATTCAGATAACTCTTTCGGATTCAGTGGAGACGTCATAAAACGGGACACTTTTAACTGGGAGTCATTCGAAAACCTGAATTATTATTGCGGATCTTCATACTTCTATATACGAATTCGTGTGTGTGTGTGTGTGTGTGTGTGTGTGTGTGTGTGTGTGTGTGTGTGTGTGTGTGACTCGGTGAATGTTTCGTGGACAAAATATCTACCAGCCGTGACATTAAGACATTGCTTGTAAACAAAAATGAAGATACCATGAGATAATCAAGCATCGTAGTTCGAAGGTCAGGCAATACTATGGCCAAATAATAAAAATAAAACGTAACAACAAGCAGTTCACTACACAGAAAAACTTACTATTTGATAGGTTGACCAACACAAAAAAATGTATGTGAACTCAGGTGCTCCCTAAGGTAAACAATCATCGCTTCTGTTGTGGCTCACATCCTTTTGCTCATAACATTTGTTCTGTTGAGTATTACTCATCAGAGGAAGGCAGGAGTGTGGCATGTAACATGCTTACTTGCTCCATATTCAAAATTAGTATTTTTCTTATAACCCTTCTTCTGTTCACACAAATATGAGTGTCATACTATTTCTATGCCACCAAAGATTAAGATCCGTAGTCATGTGATTTAACGTTTCTGTTAGGTTGTCATATGATTTAACTGTTATGTTAGGTAGGTTGAACGACCTTGTAACTAGTGTAACTAAAAGTTAATCAAAGATCAGACAAACATATTTTTATTTACATGAATTTTATTTGCAAATCTAAATTTTTATTTTGTTGACTTTCAAAAGTTAATGAGATTTTGTGAACATTATTTTCTCTTATGAAGTAACCAGACAGTGAAAAAACATCGCTCATATAAGGATGAAAGTAATGGGCGTTCCAAATGAATACTGTATCGAAACAATTTTGCAATATTGAGACCATTTTAAATATTTTGTCACTTTTCCTTTGTCCTCTGTAACAAAAGATAATGACAATTAATTAAACATCTCTTCTTACGCTAAATTTATTTGTCATTTAGATACAAATAATCATATGAGTTTTCCAATAGAATGCAGACGTGCTTTTGTTCCAGGTTTGTTTTGAACATTTGTGCATTTTTTCTTGTGTTGCCATAAAGGTAATTTCAGTCATTACTGGTCACTTTTATTAGGATTGTTGCCAATTTTGAATCATCAACATGTATATATATAATATAGCTGTCAATCCGATGAAATCTGCATTAAGTGAACTATAGCATACCATTGAGTGCATGCAGTTTTATATTTTATCTCTAATTCAATTGTTCCCAACTTATGTTTTAAAATTTGCTGTTAAATCGTCGTAATGTGAACTATCAGGCACTTCTTTTCCGAGATTTTAAGATGGATGGAGTTTACAAAAAGAACGATTTAAAGAACACAAATCGTAAGTTATTTAAATAAAGTGGCAATTTAATACATTGTCCTTTTATGGTTTATTCATTTATTTCAAACAATAATTTCATATGGTTGAACGTGTTCAAATTATCATCAAATTTGCGAGCGAGTGTTTATTTATTTCATCCTCACCTCCAGGCACAGCAATAAATGGCCTTTGATTGTTTTTCTAAGGATTCACCACTAAAAAAAGATTGTATCATCAATAAAATTTAAGAGTTTTGAATTAACAAACATATTTATCAAAGGTATCTTTATCATTGTTCAGTGGTTTTTCTTTCGGTGAGTGATAGGATAGGTCAAACAAAGTTAAAGTGGTTAGATTGTTCTTCGAATTGTGTAACTATTGTTTCGTAAAAACAGTATTATGCTTGTTTTCGAAAAGAAAGTGTCATAATTTGAATAAAAGTAGATCTTGTTTATACACGAAGAAGAGAACAATACAACGACACAAATAAGTAAGATATTTAATGGTCAGTTTATAATAATCAATTGTCTATTACAGCATTCGTTTAATATTCATTTCTTTAGTATTTCAAATAAAAAGGTTGGGTGGGGTTCATTTTGCTCGGTACTTTGTTTTCTATGTTGTGTTTTGGTCGTTTTCGTTTGATTAATGCCATGACGTTGTCAATATGTCAACACCTTATGAGTTTGAATATCCCTTTGGTATCTTCCGCCTCTCTTTTAAACGTAAAGTAGTTATTGTATTAAGATATATTCAACGGTGTATTTTTACAAAAATAACTTTTTATTCTTACCATTCTGTTCAACAAACTTTCTGTTTTTTCAGCGTCCAATGTATGTCGTACGGTGACGTAAAGTTAATTTTATCCACGTCCTATGGTCTCTGGCGGATTGTTTTTGTGTGTCTCAATTCTATCACATCTCCTTATCTTTTATAATTAGATTTCCTTATGTTTCAAAATTAGAAAATTAGTGGAAAGATATTATAAAAACCGCCTATATACCCATCACCTTTTTTTTTTTGGCTTTGTTAAATCGAGATGCCTAGTTTTTTTCTTTGTTCTTGTTTGCTTATTTCCTTTAAAAAAACTGTTTATTGTGTGTTCAGTTTGCTTTAATGTGGGTATTCTTTTTGGGAAGTTTTCATGTTATCTTGTGCATATACTTTTATGACAAATGTTGGTAGTTTATTACTGTTTATTATGTTAATGTTTTAGATAAAGAACTGCAATTTTAGATGAATATTGGTTATAGTCATATTTTTCTTGCACTGATTTAGACGTTCTTTGATAAGATCGTGTCTTTAGTACTTGCAATCAAAATTTATGTGTTAGAAGACATGATTTCATTGTTCCAAGAAAGAAGTACAAAATGTTGGCTAAATTCAGTTAGTTACAGCAACTTTCATTGAAAAAGCATTATTCAAACAAGTTCTATGACTATATGTGTGTTGTTTTCGTCTCTGTATTGTGTCAAAAATATCCATGATTGTTCCGAGTACAAATCAAAGTAACGTGGTGACCTTTAATTATTTATTTTTAGTTATTGGTCTACTTTTCAGTTTGCCTTTTACCTATTTTTCCTCTATTCATATCTGTTTACATCCAGATTTCACTAAGATTACTTTTAATTGCCCTTTAAAATTAGTTTAATATTTAAAGAAAATTTTGACGTATTTGAATATTGTGTTACAAAGACAATTTTATCCACAGTTGACAAATCTTAAAACCCGTTTTTTCTAGCATGCAGAAAAACCAGTTTATCAAGGTATTAAACATTATATTTTTTTTCATTTTGGAATATACTTTCTAAGGGTAAGTTTGAGTTTAACCGTGTGCTTCTTGTATTTTTGCCGAATTAAAGCAAAATACAAGTCTTTTAACAAAGGAGTGTCTCTTATTGATTGTTTAGCAGTCTGGTTGTAATTTTTCATAAGACTGAGAATATAATTACCAGTGGTCTGGTTCATCAACAGCTCAGTAGTAAATAATTTGGCACTGACATGACTTATAACGTACCTTGCTTAAATTCTGAGTTGATAAATTTAGAAATTGTAATGAAACTCAGTTTCTTACAAGAAGACCTTATGTGGATTCTTTAAAACCTTTTATTACGGTTAAAGTCCTTATCAGCTGCAGAAGATCAAACGGTTAGCCTAAAGGTGCATAGATATATAATTTGTAAAATATTTGTTTTGCTCTATGATGTATAACTGGTACAATGTCATTCAAACAACATCTAATGACACGGCTGTCATTCGGTATATCGAGAAAAATTATTGTGAAAGAATACGTAGCGGTGGTCAAGTATTGCGATTGGATCGTGAAAAATCTGGTATAGGATCGTGAAGGAAATCTTATCGAGAAGACACATGCATCGTCAGTAAATAATCAATTTAATCAATTATAATGACAAATATTGGAAAAATAAAACTGTCTGTCAAAATGGTTCAACAGTGTGATCAGTATCCGAGAAAGTCAAGGTTTAAAAGTACATCTTTTTACAAAACTACAAAAGGCAGATTGCTCATCGAAATTTCAAAGAAATGAAAATGTAAACAAACATGATTTGTTTTCAAATTTTTATGCATAAACTACTTTTCTCTTAAAAATATCGTTCATATATTATTACTGTTTAAAATAGTTCTTGAAGTTATTTTGTTCTAGTTAATCAGAAACTTTGCAAACATTGGTAATATTTGTATAAATTTGATATTTCGGATCGTGAAAGAAATGGCACCGCATTTTGATGATCGTGAAAAGGATCGTGAAAGATCTGTTGCCGCTTATTCGTTATTGCAAAAATCCACGAAAACGATCAAATCTTTCTTTAAACACATGATAATTTTTATTTGTAATTGGTATAACAAAAGATGAGATTTGTATGACTTATTCCACTTCACTTTTGTTTGTGAATAGGGCTATGATGGTTCAATGCCATTGGATCAGATTATTTGATAATACCACACCGACTAGTTTTCTTATAACAATATAAATCCGTCTGTCCATCCTGCATAACTTTTATGTTGTTTCAAAATAAAGATTGTCTCATCTGATTTCCATTAATTTTCATGCACAGTCATATCTGTAAAACGAAGATCCTTGTTGATTTCCGCAGGAAACAACTGTAATATTCCTGACTTGGCACAGGCATTTTCCTAAGAAAATATTGGGTTAAATCTGGCTTTCATTCTAGCTAATACGACCACTTGTATGACAGTTGTTTAATGTTCCGTTAAATTGGCAAATTAGGTAAGCAACCCAAACTGACATAATTAGTTAACGTGGCCATCACTAGGATCCAGCACCCAAAAACTGTGTAAACATACATCACAGACATACAACACAACTGAATTAAACGTTCAAACACATTTACAATCAAATATAACAAAGAAAGTTTTTGTAGTTGATAATACAGTCAGTATAGTAAAGCATAGTTACGGAGCCCCTTTAGTGCCATTTAAATATAAATATTTTCGTTTGCCGGGAATTTAATCTGGTGCGCACCAGTTTGAAAAATTGTGCGCACGACTTGCAAACTGGTGCGCATGACTTTCAAACTGGCTCGCACTTCTTTCAAAATGGTGCGCACGATTTTCAAAAATGGTGCACACGACTTGCAAACTGGTGCGCATGACTTTCAAACTGGCTCGCACTTCTTTCAAAATGGTGCGCACGATTTTCAAAAATGGTGCACACAACTTTCAAAAATAGTGCGCAGGACTTTCAAAAGCTGGTGCGTAAAAGTCGTGCAAACAAGTTTGAAAGTCGTGCACACCAGTTTTTGAAATCGTGCGCAACAGTTTTTGAAACGTGTGCGAACCAATTTTTAAATGTCGTGCGCACGATTTTACATGGCACTTTAGGGGCTCCGTACAAAATGACATATACACTTTCCGGTAGAATACAAAATAAGTCAAATATAAATACAAGGGTATACAAAATGAAAACAACACGATAAAAGCCTCATGTGTCCGAATCGCATCTCTGGACCGCATAAAGAACGCCAAAAACCTGAAAGCTGGATGCTCATATATACCGAACCACGTCAAGAGTCATACAATCAAATGGAACATAATAGTACAAAGACAAATAAAGGTAAAACTATAAAGTAGATCAAATGCTACACAGAGTTAGCACCTAGAATCTTTAACTCAAGACCACCCTGTATTATTGTTGTTAAGTGGACACTGCATAGTTATCTATTAGTATTAGGTCTTGGTACTTTCCAATGAAATTTTTGAGAAAAAGGGCGAGACGTTATTTCACAAAACCATGGCTCATTATTTTTTGCTCAGACAATGATGACATTTTACAAACTCTTATTAGCAGCTGCAAGCTTTTGAAAATCGTATGAGTTGAGAAATATATACTTCATATGCGGATGAAGTTGGTTAATTGCTGTTAAGGTGAGGAAAATTTATAATTTCAAAATTTAAATCATATCGTATGTCATAAACTCTGGTATTGAAATGACCGCTGTAGGCAAATTGGGGATATTATAAGTATACAAATTAGGTTGAGGAAGCTGTATATGTGGTGTCTGTAATCTCTAGTTCATGACTATTAATGTGACCCAATCAGAAAAGTTTGTATTGTGGATGGAAAGAACATCTTCAATACACATGCATGTAAAATTAAATGATATATCTTCTTTGATCTAACCCTTACGAAAACAAAAACGTACACATAAAGATATTCCGAGGGGAAGACCGCAAGACCCCCTCTCGCTTCACTCATTCGTGGGTGCATTTAGCATTAGATATACAAAGATATTTGCATTTCGACAATTAAAGCTCCTAGAGGTCTTATTATCTTGGATGCCTAGTTACATGTAGCATTGCCCTTAAATGTGAGTAGCCACGATATTTCCAGGCTAATGGGGATACCTTGTCTAAATTTGACTTTTTTGCATATTTATCTAGTACATACTGAAACAAAACACTCTGTCATGTTATAATGACCTATTTGTTGTAATAACTATGAAACGAGTTTTTTCTTAATATTGGCATAATGAAACTGGGCATAGGACATTTGAGCGAAAATAAAAATGCACATAGGGTCATTTGAGCGCCGACATCATAGGACATTTTAGCGCCGGAATATTAACCTTACCTGGATTTTCTAATAGGACGTTTGAGCGAAATTTCCTGTGGTAGTTTTATATGAGTTAAGAAAATATTTTTAAAAAGTAAAAAAAAATATTTGATTTTACACCCGAGTAATTCGATCGGTTTTGGCTAGTTAATGGTAGTGTAGTCCTGAGTTCAAATCAAACCTCATAGCCGAACAGACATGGAGAAGGAACAGAATCTCCTGGACTTTCATTCGCGGCACTACCAACAGGAAATAACAAGGTATTTTTATGTCAGAAGCCTAGGATATTTTCAAGCCCGAACTGACTTGAAAATAATGCCATTGCCAAGTTTTAAGTTTTATAACAGTGCTTTGTATTTTTTTTTTACAATTAAAAGATGTTTTAAACTTTGTGCGTTATCAGTGTATGTAATGTGCGAATCCTGAAATGTCATTTTCACTGTATCCGTTATGAATTTCTGATGTAGAATGATAAATAAATAAATTCATGATTTTTGAATAAAATAAGAAATAATATATAATTTGTACTATTTTTATAAATTCATGATATGGGTATGAGATGCGGACGGATTTTCATCGCGCCTACAGCCATCCATGTACAAAATTGATACACAAATAGATAATTATTAAGAATAGTTCACGAACAGAGCGTGCAAGGGATTTAAAAGTAGCAGTTAAGTTTCCTTTGCAGAAAAATGTACCGTTTAACATAATAATCAATGTTGTATAACTTAAAACAGGTTTTGTTATTCAGCTTGTTGATATTGAATCAAATTCCACTATGCTGTTTTCGTTATGCGATTCATGTTTACTGTCGAATAATGATACTGGACTTTCATTTTCTCTGTAGGGCGATTCATTTCTATTGTACATGCGATGCATTTTCACAGAAGGAAATTAATTATTTTTATTATATAAAGTCTTAATTCAGCCGAATCTCTAACAAAATTTATGATGTCAGAAGGATTGATAATACATACACTCATACCACATCTTATATCTATTTAGTGAGTGAAAATCTGAGGTAATATATCAATAAATTCCTTAAAATGGCATTTATTGCTAATATAGTCAATTCTGTTTTCTCTAATAATTTGTCCAGATCCAGATCTATATGTAGGATAAAATTTATCCTTTCAAATGACACGCCATCATTGAATACATATATCTTGGACAGTAAGGCCAATCCACGTCACGGAAAAAGCAAAGTTTCTGTTTCGGTCAAAATCTACATCGCATACTAATAAATTAAACGTTATGCATGTAGTTTAAAGGTATGGTTGGCTTGCTTGCTTTGTTGTATAAATGTTTGCTTAAGCATTGTAATTAAGATTGAGCAAACATTTATAGAAAAAAGCGAGCAAGCCAACCAAACATTTAAACTACAATTAGTAGGAAAATAGCTCTAATGGATGCATTTTAGATAACAAAGAGCATTCACAAAACGATCTTCATTTCACGATTGAATGAGTGGAAACGTTTTCATCTTACACAAACAATTGTCGCTTGGATGACTGGATAATTGATATGTATCATGACATTGTGTATACGTCTAATACAGTAAAGA
This sequence comes from Mytilus coruscus, assembly GCA_017311375.1. NCBI lineage: Eukaryota > Metazoa > Mollusca > Bivalvia > Mytilida > Mytilidae > Mytilus > Mytilus coruscus. Next base: position 44,168,946 of record CM029604.1, on the reverse strand, counting down.
AAGTTCAAGCAACAGTCGAGTCACCTTTAATTTATGTTTTAATTTCTTTTAAGTTAGTGTTAAACGAGATTTTTCTTAATATTGGCATAATGAAACTGGGCATAGGACATTTGAGCGAAAATAAAAATGCACATAGGGTCATTTGAGCGCCGACATCATAGGACATTTTAGCGCCGGATTTTAATGCCATTATTATTGTAACCAAAGTTGAATGTTGTTCGTCCATGTGTCGTTCGACTTAAAAGGACGGTCGAAATCATGATTTAAACACAGACCACATCTGTATAGCGTAATCTGCATAAGAAAGTGTTTGTAGAACACAAGTTTGTTTTATTGTATTAAAACCAGCATTATATAAAATATTAGCAACCTGATATATATACTAGTATATGAAAAAAATTATGCTGGATGAGGTTGGATTTCTCATAACCTTTTATCATATATATCAGGTTGCTAATATTTTATATAATGCTGGTTTTAATACAATAAAACAAACTTGTGTTCTTACAAACACTTTTTCTTATGCAGATTACGCTATATACAGATGTGGTCTGTGTTTAAATCATGATTTCGACCGTCCTTTTAAAGTCGAACGACACATGGACGAACAACATTCCAACGTTGGTTACATGTGCCCAGATTGCAAAAGAATCTTCCTTAGAAGGGACAGCAAACATAAAAATTGCAAAAAGGGGGAAACCGGTGGAAAAGACTTAAAATATGTTAGTAGGGAAAACTTTCTTTTCGGGGAAGCAGAGCAACAACAATTAAAGAAGTTCAAAAGAGAAAGCAGGCAAATGATTATAGAAATTCACCCTTCACAAAATGAAAATAAGGAAAATAATGTTAAAGTAAATGTCCAAAAATCACCAAGTGGGGAACAGAAGTCAGAGGAAAACAATAAACATGATAAAAGTATTCGTGAGAAAAAGATAATAAATAAAGATAAACAAAGGAAAGAAAAGCCAAAAGAGAAATGCGAAAATGTGGCACCAATAGAAAACAAAAATGATAAAGTATATCAACCAAAAGAAAAAGTAAAGGAAAAGAAAAGAAAGCATTATTTGTCAAATAAGCAAATACCAAATTGTAAGAATACAAGGAAATATTGCAAACAGTTTATTGTTACATGTTTAAATGGTTCTAATGTTTTACTTTTACAAATTGTGACTTGGTTGTGGAGTTGTATCAATGCCACTCATACCACATCTTCTTATATCTATACCACGGGGTATAACCGCCGTACAGTTGATTCCGGACGTTAATCGCTCTCTTCGCGATGTAGGTAGATAGACCGTTCTTATATTTTCACCAAAGACTAATTGACGCAATGTTCAGAAAAGCATTCAATGTTTACTTAAACAAAGTTTACTGATCCTAGCACCATTGTATATTATTTATATTACATGAACACCATGTGACTATTTTAAATAGACAGGTCTGCGAATAACTTGTAAACATCATGAAACAAACACTCTGTGTAACTCAAACTTGATTAAACTACAAATAAAGCATAGTTGGTTGGCTCTTACACTAATGCGACCGTGTATTTTGTAATTTGTTATTGTTAAAAATACATAATGCGAATGAGAAACCCGTTGTTTTAATTATTTTGAAGACATTTACTTGAAAAACTGACCACAGAATTTTGGCACTGTACGATTCATTCTCTTTGTAGTTTGTTTATTTTCTTTATTGCCATTCGTTGTACATTCTTGTACTGTTCGTTGTGCAAAAGCCTATCAATATGGTAGAAATATGTATGTGACACGGCTTGACAAATTTTCAAAGCTTTTTAAGCGAATTCTAAAACTTTTAAAGGAAAATTCGCCGTAGAAATACGTTATATTCATGAATATTCTGCTCCAGTAAATTTTCGGATCCATGACAAGCTAATAGCAAACTCACCAACAATATTTGAATATGCATGATATGAACGTGGTTTTACCGTGTATATTCAAGTAGGCATCTACGACTAGCTTGCGTTTCAAATTGTAAATATCATCAATATTAAAGTCATTTAAACACTATTTTCAGTTGTTGCATGTCGAATTAATATATAAAACAAGAATGAAAATTCATCGCACCTTCAAAAATTCTACATAAGAAATGATTGCACTTACAGTTATAATTCATCGCATCTATAGTTAAAATGAATCGCATACAAAATTCATATTATGGATTCTGCTGCTTTAATTACACTTTTTATCCTGTTATTATACATATAAAAGTTATATTCTAATGAAATTGTGTTAAAACATACATTCAAATCAATTATTTTGTATTTTCAAAATTATTTTGTATTTTCAAAAGGTAAACAAACGCAGTTTTCCCATCATCCTTTATTCTACAATAGACATACTTGCATACAACAGTGAAAATGAACTAACTGGATTCGCAATTTATATACACTGGTTATAAACTCCACGTTTTATTAACTATATCCTGCTCGGAATCCTACTTCCAACTCCCCGTGGTGAGCAATGTTAACAGATTATATCTGGCGAACAGAAGAGGTATTCCTTCATCATTCTTAAAATTTTTTCGCTCAAATGTCCTATGCTTATTTTTTATTTTCGCTCAAATGTCCTAAAATTTCGCCGCTCAAATGTTCTAATGTTTGGCGTTCAAACGTCCTTTTTTACTCGCTCAAATGTCCATTGCCGAATGAGACTATTCGATGACGACTTTTTATTATTTTTTATATTATTTTTATTGGCGCTTAGTAATTTCCAACAGTGTATTTGAATACAAATTTAAATGAATTAAATTTACTACAATAAAAACAGTTCTTAGCTCTCGTTAAGAAAATGTAATTTAAACGTGTTGTAATGAAGTTAGTATAAAATTTGTCAAAGAATTTTTTTCATTTGTCTTTCGACTTAGATTTATGATGCATGTCTTTTCTCCACATTAATCATTTGAAGCGTATTAAACAGTTTATAAGTAGTTGTTCTCAGATATGCATTTGATACGGTGTATTTATTATAATGTATATTAAAGATTCCATTTATGAAAATCTATAGAGCAGATTTTTAGTACCAATTTAATATGTAGATTCAAATATTTTTCACTTCAAACTTCTTCAGAATTCGGTATAATAAATGTGTTTACTAAATCGGAAATATCAAGTAAAACAGAGAGATATACAGGAAGACAGTGAATCAGTCACAAAAGGTTCACATCAAAGTCTTTATTTTTCGTGCAACGTTCATGACAGAAATTATCTCACGTTCAATGTGAAATTATGTCTTATTTCACGTTTTTTTCCGTGCACCCCCCTTTACCACCCTCAATTATGTGTTGGAAACCAAAATCACAGCAGAAAAATATTATCACTGCATATACAGATACAAAACTTTAATTTTTCTTAATGATTCTCATAGGATTGTGTGTCGCCTTTTGTGTTTTCCTTAAAAGTACTGCATTTTTTCGTTAACTTAGTGCACAGCATTATTAAGAAAGGTGAATCATTTTGACAGACATATTTCTTTTTTCTGATTTGTTCCACCTTTTGAAAATACAGCAGATTTTTCACAGATTTTGAAGTAGAATTACACTTAATTGCATTCACGATCCGATAGCAATGCTTGACCACCGTTAGTTATTCTTTCACGATCATTTTTCTCGATATACCGAATGACACCCGTGTATGAGGTCCATTGGTAGGATTAACACCGTGTTTGTGCAAAATCGATGTCACATTGACAAATACATCCAACTTTTCCGAACTACACGAGATTTCAGTGAGATTTTATTTTGTTTTGTTTTACTTTTGTTTTTGTTTTTGTGTTTGTTTTGTTTTGTTTTTGTCTTTATTATTTCTTTTTTGATTGACATCGGTTCTATATTGATATTCTGTCATGTTCCTTCTTATATTCGTTCCGTTTTACTTTTTAAAAATACCTTTAAGGTAGATACTGTTACACTACGGTCAAATATTTTTCTGATAATAGCCACACACATATTGTAGTCCATTAACAACTATATATAATCCCATTACAGTAAATAGAATATACATTTTGTAACATTTAGAATTTACATATTTTCTTTTATCATATATAAGTAATAAATGAAATAAAACAGTTCTATATTATCAACCAAGTCCATCAGTTACACATCTACTAGACAAGGTAAGTTTGAGTGTTTTATTTTATTGCATCTTATTTTTTATTAGAGCGAGTACGTTCAAATGAGTTTATAACTTTTAAAGAGTTAAGATATTGCTATCTTATAGTTCAACGTGTATTAACTCAAACTTGTAAATAAGAATTAAGTTAATTTTCATTTCTAATTTTGTCCATTTCATTGATTCATCTCCCTTTTTCAGACCCACCTCTGTGCTATTCGCCAAAGATGAAGAAGAAACCCGAGAGAGGGCTCAAGGTAAATACAATAAGCCACAGAAGAAACACATCAACACACCACCATTTCGCCGATCAACTTTTTTCAATTTCATGTTTTCTTGCTGAATATTAGGTTTAAATTATAAAATTGTACGCATTTACCTTCAAAGATTGTTCCGCTATAAAAACAACTAATCACAATGTGTGTTGGATTGAATTGAACCTAGAAAATACTTGTTAGTTGTTTTTTATGACGACTGTCTGAATGACTCCATTTTGACGAAATTTAAAACGGCTTTTGAGAATTCGAAAAAACAGAATTGAATTTCAATGTTGTCAAAAATATTGCGTCATACTTTCTTACCAATGCTATCGTTAATTGAATAGATACTATAATTTGATTATTTTCGTATAAAACATGTAGTGTTGTTTCTTTTGTCATTGATATACTTGTATATTTTTACAAAACCAGTGTGTGTAATTGGGAAAAGGGGGAGGGACTGGGTAGAGGTAGCACTTGCTCACCGATGTATGGTACATAGTTGGCCTGAAGCCATCAAATTGACGTTTACTCATTATCCATTGATATACATAAATCCCTTTACAATATTTCATACAATTACTGTCTTAATGTGAATAAGATTAACATCCATAAGACAGCAATCGAGCAACGCAATAGGAAATCCAAAAGTCAAAATCAATAGGACAACAACCCTAAAATGGTATGGACACTTGGATGGATAATTGTCTCATTGGCACTTATACAACATCTTCTTATTTATATTCAAAGGTCAAGATAAGGTCTCAAATAGTAGACAAGTGTTTGTACCCTTTCTCAAGCTCTGAAATAACCCTAAGTTTGAATGGGTTCAAAGAAGACCAACTTAATATAAAATAAGGACGTGATTTGATTACCATTGAGACAACTGTCCAACCGAGTCCAAATGAAGCGGATTTCAGCAATTATAGGTCACAGGACGGCTTAATTAACGCCATATTCCTTAACTGCAAATAGATGTACGTATTTGCAATAAATATGTATCATTGCTATGTGATATGCACAAGTTCATCTGAAAAAAGGGGACATTGATTTATATACAATTTTTTTAAATGAAATAACAAGTAAAGTCTACTTATGTTATTTAATATTTTAGGCTTTGGCTACTGGTTCTCTAGCTATAGCCAGATTCCATTCAATATTAGATAAAACGGAGAAGCGACTGGAATTAGAAATACAAAGAGAAAATAGAGCTCCACCTCAGACGTTGGTTGGAAAGTAAGATTAATTCAACTATACAATTTGTTTATATCAACAATACAAATTAATTGAAATTAAATGTTTATTTTTAAATCAAACACCTGAAATAGATTTTTTTACTTACACAATTAGTATTTCCGTTTATCTACTTTAGAATAACATCTTTGGGCGATTAAGTAAGAGAAATATACTAAGACGTAATCATCAGCCACGCTACATAGGCATGGGAATTTGGCAAATCATACTTTTAAATGAAGAACCATTGTTACATTTCTCCTAAAAATAAAATGACTTCACAGATGGAAAATACCTGGATAACAATTTTCTTATAGAAAATGAAAGGATATGGAGTAAATGTACATGGGACAAAATCACACAATACATAAAAACATAGAAAATTATCAATGAACAGGGCTTTTATTCCTGTTATGTTCGATTATTATGTCTGGTAAAAGAATTTTAAGCGAACCAAAAATCAGTTTTAGCATTCGAAATTTCGACTAATGAATGTCCTGTTGGTATTTCTTCGAGGTACAAGCGGTATCTAAATTCTAAAACAAACATTGCTGCCATTTTTCTAAGGAAAACATGTACTTACATTACTAGTTCATCTCCGGTTTTAATAAGAATGATATATAAAGTTTTGAAAGAGAATGCAAATTAAAAGTAAAGAGAATGATAATAGAGGAAATGAAGGCGAGAAATGCACGAATATACAATACAGTATAACTGTCCGTTCTTGTTATTATAACAAGAACGGACAGTTATACTGTATTGTCGTATCATAATCAATGTTCATTTTATACCGCGGTTCATTTTATTAGCTTAGTTTCATTCTGCTTTATTTGTAATATTTGCATGAAATTTACAATATGCAAGACTGAAGTAGCTTTTGGTATACCAAGTCAAATTATCAACACTACATTTCAAAAGGACAGTTACATATCTATGTCGTTAAAGTTTTGGAAGGGCTAATAAAATCAAGATGAAAATCCTGTTTAAAACATGATGAAAGGAATAAGTGCGGTAAATTCTCTATTTGGTCCCCAATATTAAATCTATAAAAGCGTTTTCAGTCGATACATTTATATGTGAGAACAATTTTGTAACGCTTATTATTATAAAGTGTTGAGATTAACACCCCAAAAGGCCAGAGTTTGAGATTTTAGTGAACGTTGACTAAATCTTCTAGATCTCAATTCTGGATTATTTTGTTAGTGGGTACATACTATAATAAAATTTAATAATATTAGTAATTTATCCGATGGTAAGTTGATCGTAATTGATTGATGAATTTGTATATGATTAAAACTGTTCTAATAGAATTCACATGTTTTGCACGTTCTGAATATTTTCTTCTGAAAACAATGCGGAAGACACCAAAGGGGCAATCAAAATGATAGGTTGGTTCCTTCCGTAAAATATTCAGTATGCCTTTGGAATATACAAATATTAACGGTCAGTATGAGCTAACAATGACCTTACACTTGAACGTTTCGGTTCCCGGTTTGTTGACGTCGACATACGGTTCCAGTCGAAAATGGCGTTAAACATCTTCCATCTTCGGGTCTTGATGGAAACATATTTTAAACTCAGTGTTTCTTGATTTAATAACAGGGTGAAATATGCTTATAAACACGAAGCAAATTAGATTGTCTTCTGTTTCCTCATTCCATAATGCAATGAAGGTACCCCATTACGTACGACCCTCCATTATCTGATACCAATGCTTCCCCGCCACAGGTCATTGTTTCTGTCCATTGGAAGGTGGACTATCCATATACATAATAGAAGGTGGCTAACGAATGTGTGTGTACCGTCTCCGCTTCTGATCATTTTTGTTACCTAGCTATTTAACTTAATGTACAATTTTCCCTACCCTATTTCATAATCCCCTCAGTGTTCCATTTCATCTTCTTTATATGAGGGTAGGAATGCCCTTTACCGTCAGGCGTCAAACGATCATTTTCGGCTACCGTTATCGTAAAATTGTTTTAAATTTTATCGTGATTCGTCAAAATATCCTTATCGTGATTCGTCAGATGTCTCAAATAATTATCCGTTACCGTTATTTTGGGAAAAATTAACGTGATTCGTCAAATCAGTCGATTTTTTATCGTCATAAGTATACATGTTATCGTCATTCACAAAAATTACCGTTAACGTCATTTGGCAAGATTTTTACCATTATTCGTCATGAAGGTACCGCCATTACGACCATCTTATATATGGATAGTCGACCTCTAGATGGATAGAAACAAGTGCACGTGGCATCCATGCAAATATTCCGTTCGATCGTTCGTTTGACGTTATATCCACGAACAAGGAAATCTACGGGCTCACAGGGCGACGGTATTTATAGGACTTGAGGGTACTACTTTAGGGTGTTGTTTGATATTCATAAATGAGTTGGTGACTCGTTTTCTAAATCACGGTTATTTTGAAGTGTTTCCTTCTACTTCTCAGAAGTCGCATTCCACTTTTACCCCCTCACCCCACCCCCCACCCCCACCCCACCCCAATGTTTATTATGCTATTTAATGCATTATCAAAAAATTATCTTGATCCTTTTCTTTCACAATCTTAACTTAAAAAGATAATAAGGTGAAATAGATCATGCTTTTGTTAATTAATATAGGGTTGTTTGTCACTTACTGTTTGGACAGCATTCAATTCAGTAAATATATATGAAACTTTAAAATTCACTATCTTTTGGGGAATGATGGAACAAACGTTTTCTACAAAATAACATATTTGATCCCTGTGTAACAGTTCACATGTTGGCAAAATTCATCTATAAATCTGCAAATAACAATTGCACAAAATCTGGCACCTCAAGTTGTTTTGTCTAACTTCGTGTTACTTCTTTTGTTCATTACTTGACATCTCTAATTACATCCTGGTAGTTTTACACCATCGATTCACAAGTTATACATTTTCCGGAAAGAAAAAGCACATATATAATTTTATAAGTAAATTTTGCTGTATTTAAAAATAATGCAAACATTCATGAGGTATTGAAGAAAATTCCAATTCCAGTATTTATACATCTCTTGTTTTCGTATTTCATAATATTTTAATTAAGCAATCTCAAAAAAATCTTTTAATGCTGACTTGTGAATATGCAAGTTTTACCCACTAAAGTACATTTGGCAGAGTAAAATATGATAATTCAATATAAAACTTTATTCCAAAACATTTAAAAGTATGCATTCTTACAAACTTGTATAAAATTGAAGGTGCTTTTAAGGATCACGCTGACTATTTATTTTATAGTGGACACAAATAAATGTATTTACAAGTTTTATAGCTTTGCATATTGTATAAACACTTGTCCATCTTTGTTGTAATCTGAGACTATCTTACTCTCTGGATGTCTGTTGGAGATTTCTGTCATTGGGTTGCTGTCTCATTGACAAATACCAACATCTCTTTTACTCGTACATATGAAAAATTTTGTATTACTTGTAGTAAGTGTAACTGAACTTCAACTTAGATTCTTCAAAGCGTGATTACATATATTTTATGTTTATGAATATATAATAAATATAATAATAAATCTATTATGATTTTTTATATAATGTTGCAGTTTTAATGATTAAACTAATCATGCTAATGAACCATTGGCTGTAGTCAAAATAAAATTCAATAAAAAATTCCAATAAACTGAGGTACAAATGTACAGGAGCCTTTAATTCAGTGATTTTGTTTGTTGCTGTATATCATAATTGCCTTTTGTTCATTGATTTGTACATACATCAGGCTGTTATTTTCTTGTTTTGTTTTAAATTTTTCATTTCGGGGCCTTTTATAGCTGACTATGCAGTATGGATTTTGCTCATTGTTGAAGGCTGTATGGTGACCTATAGTTGTAAACGTCTATGCCATTTGGTCTTAATTTTTATATACATAGATTTTGAAAAATTCTGTCAAAAGTGTAAACAAATATAATATCCCATTTAGTTTTATTCAAAATAACCTCAGGCAATAGTTTCTGCTGTTTTCTTTCATTATCAGGTATAGGTCTAGCTGGATTGTCAGACCTTATAAATAGTGCAATCCCTGAGACATAAGAGAACCGGTCCTAATACTCTAGTGAGGAACCCTGGCACTTCTGAAAGACAATTCGACAATAAACATTGATTTCAAAATTCAGATACCACTAATTCAAAGATAGATCACTAAATAGTTCTTTAATCTAAACAAATTTTAGATCTAAGGAAGTTAAACAATAACATTAACAGTAACCATTTTCAGACCTGTCAACTTTCAGTGTTGACCTGAATTTTGAAAAGCTTTATTATATTTATATATGGATAGTCGACCTCCTAATGGATGGAAACAATCGCCTGTGGCTTCCCCGCAAATATTCTGTTCGATCGGTCGTATGACGTCATATCCACGAATAAGGAAATGTAACGGGCTTGCAGGGCGACAGTATTTATAGGACTTTAGGGTTCAACGTTAGGCTGTTGTTTGATATAAATGAGTTGGTGACTCGTTTCCCCCCTTATACTTCTCAGATGTCGCATTCCTCTTTTAACCCCACAATGTTTATTATGCTATTTAATGCATTATCAAAAAAATTATCTTGATCCTTTTTCTTTCACCATCTTAACTTAAAAAGATAATAAGGTGAAACAGATCATGCTTTTGTTAATATAGGGTTGTTTGTCACTTACTGTTTCTAAGTTTGGACAGCATTCAATTCAGTAAATAGATATGAAACTTTAAAATTCACTATCTTTTGGGGAATGATGGAACAAACGTTTTCTACGAAATAACATATTTGATCCCTGTGTAACAGTTCACATGTTGGCAAAATCCATCTATAAATCTGCAAATAACAATTGCACAAAATCTGGCACCTCAAGTTGTTTTGTCTAACTTCATGTTACTTCTTTTGTTCCTTACTTGACATCTCTCATTACATCCTGGTAGTTTTACACCATCGATTCACAAGTTATACATTTTCCGGAAAGAAAAAGCACATATATAATTTTATAAGTAAATTTTGCTGTATTTAAAAATAATGCAAACATTCATGAGGTATTGAAGGAAATTCCAATTCCAGTATTTATACATCTTTTGTTTTCATATTTTATAATATTTTAATTAAGCAATCTCAAAAAAAATCTTTTAATGCTGACTTGTGAATATGCAAGTTTTACCCACTAAGAGTAAAATATGATAATTCAATATAAAACTTTATTCCAAAATATTTAAAAGTATGCATTCTTACAAACTTGTATAAAATTGAAGGTGCTTTTAAGGATCACGCTGACTATTTATTTTATAGTGGACACAAATAAATGTATTTACAAGTTTAATAGAGCTTTGCATATTGTATAAACACTTGTCCATCTTTGTTGTAATCTGAGACTATCTTACTCTCTGGATATCTGGTAGAGATGTTTGTCATTGGGTTGCTGTCTCATTGACAAATACCCACATCTCTTTTTATTTGTACATATGAAAAATTGTGTATTACTTGTAGTAAGTGTTAAAGCACTTCAAATTCTTCAAAGCGTGATTACATATATTTTATGTTTATGAATATATAATAAATATAATAATAAATCTATTATGATTTTTTTATATAATGTTGCAGTTTTTAATGATTAAACTAATCATGCTAATGAACCATTGGCTGTAGTCAAAATAAAAATTCAATAAAAAAATTTCCCTTAAACTAAGGTACAAATGTACAGGAGCCTTTAATTCAGTGATTTTTGTTTGTTGCTGTATATCATATTTGCCTTTTGTTCATTGATTTGTACATACATCAGGCTGTTAGTTTTCTTGTTTGAATTGTTTTAAATTTTTCATTTTGGGGCCTTTTATAGCTGACTATGCAGTATGGATTTTGCTCATTGTTGAAGGCTGTATGGTGACCTATAGTTGTAAACTTCAATGCCATTTGGTCTTAATATTTTATGTACATAGATTTTGAAAATTTCTGTCAAAAGTGTAAACAAATATAATATCCCATTTAGTTTTATTCAAAATTACCTCAGGCAATAGTTTCTGCTGTTTTCTTTCATTATCAGGTATAGGTCTAGCTGGATTGTCAGACCTCATAAATAGTGCAATCCCTCAGACATAAGAGAACCGGTCCTAATACTCTAGTGAGGGAACCCTGGCACTTCTGAAAGACAATTCAACAATAAACATTGATTTCAAAAATTCAGATACCACTAATTCAAAGAGAGGTCAATGAATAGTTCTTTAATCTAAACAAATTTTAGATCTAAGGAATTTAAACAATAACATTAACAGTAACCATTTTCAGACCTGTCAACTTTCAGTGTTGACCTGAATTTTGAAAAGCTTTATCATATAAACTGAACACCTCAAAACAGGCATGCAAATGAGTTAAAAGGGTATGTATGCACATATATATATACTCATACAGTGCTGTATTTAGACCCCTCTACCAAGAAATTTGTTTTGTATGCACACGTATAAAAATTGCGGTTTTTATCCAACGCAATCATAGGTTTGAACGTTGTTTTCAATTTAGACTTGTTGATACTCATACAAACAACATAGTAGTAGATTAAAACACCTTTGACAATATACAATGTAAGAGGAGCATTACCCATTAGGTCATCTTGTACTTAAAATCCACCACGGAGATTTTGAATAGTTGGCAGGTATGAATTTGACTGAACCATTCATGTACATGTAATATGCTCATTTCCACAATTAATGTCCTTTCGGTAAAATTATTAAAAATTAAAAAATTTAATACAAATTTTATGTAGTATTTCAAAACGAAAAATAATAACATGAATAAAGACAGTGATCTCCCAAGGATTATTTTGTAGCTTTGTGGTAAGCGTGTGATATTAGATCGATTCACCTTTCGCGTTTCAACGTGATGTAACATCAAATAGACATTTAAAATCTGCTTTTTTTTTTATGTATATGTGCATTTACAGAAATTAAAATAAGTTACATTTACATTTTATGTAGAATTGAAAATTAACTGCCAAATAATTGGAGTACAATGTATTTTGATTTGATTGCCACCCTCATCCCCCTCTTTTTTTTAAAGAGTAAGTATTTTCACAGTAGGTTTATCATTTATTAACTTTTAGTTGTTTCGCATATATTTATATATTTCATTTACATCTTTATAATTTTCTGACACATGAATAAAGATTTTAATTACAAATATTTGATGTTTTTCTTTAACTTTTATTTTTAAATTAAATTAAATGGATATCATACATGTAAATCTTTAAAATTTAAATCAGCATGTACAATGGGTAAATTATTTCATAACAAAGTAAAAAATATTCATTTTTTAAAAGGAGTAGGATTAAGAGAGCCAAAATAAATCTAATATATATTATCTGAAAACAATATTAATGATCTCAAACATGTCAAATAGGCAAATTTTGATGACATACATGTATCTACATGTAAACAAACAATTCTTCTGACTTTTGTTTCAGTGTTATTTTAAGATAATATTGACAGCTTTAACATGTGGAGCAGGATCTGCTTACCCTTCCGGAACACCTGAGATCACCCCCAGTTTTTGGTGGGGTTCGTGTTGCTTAGTCTTTAGTTTTCTATGTTGTGTCTTCTGTACTATTATTTGTCTGTTTGTCTTTTTATTTTTAGCCATGGCGTTGTCAGTTTATTTTCAATCTATGAGTTTGACTGTCCCTCTGGTATCTTTCGTCCCTCTTTTAAAGGTACATGTCAAAAAACTTGTCAAATAACGGCCGGGTACCAGTCTATCAAAATCATAAGTCGAAGTAAAGCCGACAACAGCGTGGTAAAAAACAAACAAAAAACGACGAAAAGACAACCAGTCCACAAGACACTACATAGAAAACTAAAACATTAGCAATACAAACTCAACCAGAAACCGGGGGTGATCTCAGGTGCTGCAGAACAAAAGCAGATCCTGCTCCACATGTGACACCCGTCGAATTCTGCATGGACAAACAGTCCACAAGACACTACATAGAAAAATAAAATATTAGCAATACAAACTCAACCAGAAACCGGGGGTGACACCCGTCGAATTCTGCATGGCAAGTACTAATTCGATGAAAGGTCTCGTTCGGTGATGTCACAATCAGAGGAAAAGAGGACGAGAAAATTAGCTCGGTATTCTTAAAAATTCTTAGTAAAAATTACAGAATAAAGCTTGAACACGAGAAGTAAACTACAATAAGGATAAGAACGTTTTCTTTTGATTCTGCATAATTAAAATATACAGCACAAGATCTAAAGATCTTTTGATAAAATATACACCCAAAAAATCAGTCATATATACAAAACTCATAACAAACACACATTACTAGTGAAAGACTTGGTTTGAGCAGTCGACACCTTTCTTTATTTGTTGAGAATAAATATGTTATTGAAATACTACATGGCTCATTATAAGCCAGCATCTGCATCCCAACACACAAGAAGTGTCAAAGTTTTTGTACAAATATACGCGAATATTACTTTTCTTAGTCGTGTTCAGCTCAAGTTATGAATGATAAAAATGTACTGTTTCCTAATACAATTTCTTATTAAATAAGTAATTTAAAACAAGTTCAAGAAAATATTAAATACTTCTTATGGAAAAAAAATAATCATTTCACTTGTTTGCCATTTTAATCAAACTTAATACCATAGTAGCAAACTATATTTTAATTAAGAAAAAGGGTATAGTCAAAACTTTATCAAAGCTTATGCAGCTTCAGTGGGTAGATAAATAGGTCATCAAACTTCGTTTAATTCTGTGAATGTAAAGAGAAATAGGATAACTGTACTGAGGTAAAAGAATATAAAAATGGCTATACATATATTTAGGTTGTAGTTAATGAAATTTTAAGAAATATTCAAGGAATGGCTGTAATATGTTTTTCTGTCTATTCGAAATAACATCAAAAATGTGGTGCACACCGCATAACCCACGCAGAGTGTTATAAATAAAAGTATGCACCATATTTTTGAGGTTATTTCGAATAAACAGAAAAAAATATTTCAGTCTCCTTCTTATAATTTGATTCTAAATTCCATTTTTAAGGAGTAAATCATGCAAAAACGTTGATGTCGTCACGGTCACCTGACAAAATTATGTCTATGAGCTGATAGACAAAAAAGTTCAGCCAATCAGAAGACGTGTTACATCCAAAATTAAATTATTGGTATTTGTTTGAAATTCAAATTCCGTCACTTATTGTTTCCTTAAGGAAACAAAGGTGTGTCATAATAAGTCAGAATTTGAATTGGGCGTTAACAATCAATCAACCAATCAATCAAGTATAATAAATCAGTATTATTTGTGGTACTTTCAGAGCACGAAGAAAGGGAGAACATGTTTTACATAGTAAACAAGTACTATTCTGTATTATTATTCTGAACGTCATCGACTGTATTCTTGTATTGGGAGAACTTATTCTGGACATGTATTATGTAAAAGGTATAATCTTATCTTAACATAGTTTGACTACTGTTTCCAATCCTGCCCAATGTAGGTCATGAATTTCTATGCTCATTTCATTAATTGCACATTTGTTTAAGTAACCAAGAAAACCAATTCCGATTTTAGTTCGCAAGACTTGTGTTTCTGGAAGAGTCTTCGTTAAGTACGTTCGAGAAAAAAAGGTTTCAGATTTCAAATACTTGAAAATCCTTGGTGCCTTTTACTTCTAACTTGTGATGCGTTTATAATTGTTTTTCGTTACTTTAATCTAGGACACTTTATCGTAGTAAAATGCTCGGCAATTGAAAACTAAATGGGTTTGAGCAGAACCAACTTAGTTCATCTTTTCCTGTGTAACACTGGAGTTTTATAGTATTTTACGGTTTCCAGTCTTTTCGTTAGAATTGCCATAGATTTCAGAGCATTTGTTTTTCAAAGGTTTTGCTGCGAATGAATAGAAGTAATAACTTTATTACTGGCTTTTCTTACCCGCGTCATCCTGAATATGCATGAAATATTTGCCACTGGAAGTTCCGCACGGGACAATCAATTTATTTTTAGATTTGTCTTGATTAACAATGATATTTACACTATAGCCTAATATCAATATAAAAATAAGATGTGGTATGGTTGCCAATGAGACAACTCTCCACCAGAGACCAAATGACCGTACGACGTTCAACAATGAGCAAATTAAAACCCATTCCGCATAGTAAGCTATAAAAATCCTTGTAATAAAAAATGTAAAACAATTCAAACGAGAAATCTAACGGCCTGATTTATGTACAAAACAATAAACGAAAAACAAATATGAATACAGCAACAAACGACATCCACTGAATTACAGGACTCTGACTTGGGGCATGCACATACAGAATGTGGCGGGGTTGAAAATATTTTCTGGAGTCAAACCCTTCACTAACATGGGACAGTGGTGTTACAGTACAACATAAGAACAAACTATAAAGATCATTTGAAAAGGGATTAACTCATCAGATCAATCTAAGCACAAAATAACCCTAACAAAAACACAAAAAGACACGAAGTTCAGATCTGAGAGTACTCTCAGTTATTGAAAGCTAGTTCAAAGCCAATAACAACTAATAAAAAAAATCATGTATCTAAGACTCATTTCAATCTAAGATAAAATGGAATACATAATAACTAGTGTTGTGTATTTTATAATAACAGGACATCTTGAATCACTAAATAATAAATAATGACCATTGTTGTACATGTGTATTGCAGGACTTCTTGAATCATCGGAATCAGTGACGAATAACTTCATCATTGATATGAAAACTGTCTATCCGAAGGAATTGTCAGTTGTCGAAATACCGGATGTAGAACCACTGTATTCTAAACTTTTGCACGCACATATAGAATGGAGCCATTCTGAAACCAACAAACTACCGTCAGTAGTTTTTAACTGTAGTCCTGAATTGACAACGACTTCACATCAAGGAACCAGTCATCATGTAGTAGAAAATTCCACTCCTCATACAATAGAAAAACGACCTGCCAATGTGCATACTGATACCCAAATCAATGGGACAGATAACGAACACGGAAACAGTACAAAGGAGGACCATCACGATGAACATCAAGGCGATCATGCGCATAGTTTTGAAGAAGACCTAGCGCATGCGTTTCATAAAGCCAGTATTAGTATTTTAGCAATTTTAGCTGCTGAGGTGAATAATTTGAAATAGTATATCAGAATATCAGACTTTAAATTTAAAGAGTATATTAGTGCTTTAGTTACTGTAATGTTGAATGGAAGTGAATTCAGCACCTCCGGAATTTATCAAATGAATAATTCAATCAGTTGACCTTCCACATTGTCTCGGTGCCTCATATAAATAAGAAGACTACATGTCTGTTTGTCTGTCTGTATCCATATGATATTACCATTTCACGTTCCTTTGTTTGTAAAAGAAATACATTTGTACATCACATGTATGTTACGGCTATTCGTGTCTTAAGTTTGACTTCTGTATTAAATACTTAGTATTCATATATTATTTTTCAGACAATCTGTAAGATATTTGCATATGGGCTTAGATTTTTTGAAAGAAAATTAGAAGTAAGTGCAAAATATAAATAAACTGCTCAAAGTGACAAGATTGTTCTATTCTATTGTTTCATAGCACTGTAGAACACATTCATTAATACCATAGTTGCTTTCAGATTTGTCATCGTTCATTAAATATGAAAAGAACTATAATACTGGTATCAAAATATCGGAAAGACAGCAGTTGTACGTGAAGAAGAGGTCATACAGCAACTTCATTACTCTTCAGGGAGATATGATCTTATGTTTGCCAAAAGGAAATCTGTATGATAGAATTACAATCAATAAAATGACGCATTCTAGCTGTTTCAAACTATAGATATATGCTACTAATAAGAAACGCAAAGATTAACCAGAACAGTTCAGTTAAAACCTTAGTCAATATATTTAATAAGACAACAGAAAGTCTTGGATCTGAAAGACAATTCGTACACTTGTTTGCTTCATATATAGTATAATCAACGGGCTATGAAACATCTACATTAAATTTCTGCAATTGTCATAATACTTTTACAATAAATTCCTGTTTGTGATCAAATTTAGTAAAGGCTTCTACCTGTGCGAATTTCAAACGCGCGATTTTACGCCAGTACTTAAAACCTTCCATCCGTTATGGGTGGATTTTACATAGATAAATAAAATCGTATAATTAAAAAAGCAAAATGGGGATGTTAAATTTGATGTATGCCTTCTTGTGCTTCTTCGTTACATTTGTTTGTTTTTATAGTAATTAAGATGATAACAAAATGTTGACTGCTGTACCCCTATTTTTGACATTTTAACCTTTTGTGTCTGTTTGTTTTGTTCACGCATCGTTGTCAATATAATGGAATTTGATGCGACTGTCATACAAGTGAGAGGTTTAGCTAGCTATAAAACCAGGTTCAATCCACCATTTTCTACATAAGAAAATGCCTGTACCAAGTCATGAATATGACAGCTGTTATCCATTCGTTTGATGTGTTTGAGCTTTTGATTTTGCCATTTGATTATGACTTATATCTAGAAATTGACTATGAGGGTCGGTTGAAAACAAAACTTTACGACAAAAGAGATGATTTCAGCTTCCCAATTGTGGATTTTCATTTTTAAACCAAGAGTTCCAAATGGTGAAGTTGAAATCATCACTTTGTAAATTTTACGGACGCCATCACGAGTTGGTTGACCGTTATGGAATATTCGTTTCACAGATCAGAGCTCCAGATAAGAATTCACAAATTGGGGTTTTTACCCACCATTTTTATGTAATTGAGTGATAAAGTTTTTTAATTGCATTATCAATTTTTTATTTCACCCCTCAATCAAATATCAAATTGGGTTTTTCACCACCAAGCTCCTTAATGTATTGGGTTTTTTCATCAACACAATATTGAATATTTAGGCATGTTATAAACACATTATATCAAACCGAGATGTTAATCCATCTTTAATATGTTTCTTTGTATATGTGATAGCTGTTTTATTTGGTTTATACACTGACGAGCAATTGTACGTTTAATTTGTGTCCGGTTAAAGTTCTGCCAATTTTGTACTTTCTCACAACTTATATAAACTGCAGCTGGTGTCACTAGTTGGACAGTAACTAATTACCTTTCTAGATTAAATATGATCATCACCCTACAGTTTAGTTGGGGTAGGTGTGGCTAAGTGTTTTGATTTTTATGTAATATATGTGAACATTAGTTGATGTAAGATAGTTTTACCAGTCCTATCACCTATTTGCCAGACCTACTTTAAAAAAAAAATAAGAAGTTCCCAGATTTAAGATATACCCCAAAACCTTGACCAGGTTTATATGGTGGTTTAATGACAGAGACCACATTCAATTTAAATTTACAAATAATACTGCAACATCAAATAAATAAATGACAATGTTACACTGCACTTGCCAAGAAGACAACTATCTTAAGCATACAGAACAAGTAGACCAAAAACAAAGAAAGTTTCAAGTGCATTGACGTAAAACGGATATAATTAAGGCATGCGTGTTCACTCATCAACTAAAATGAAAAAATAATATATAAACTAAAATTATACTTGCATGTTTTTGTTTTATTTAATTAACATAAAATCTAGGTTAAGTTGTCCCTTATTATAGCTTTTGGTTTCCGATGCTTTCCAACTTCATATCATGTCATAATTTTATTTGGCCTTTCACTGTTACAACTGATATACGAAACCCCGTGTTTGTCGTTCTAACAATTTTCTCGTTACGGCACGCAAACACGCCCGTGCGTTCGATGGACGCTTCCAAAAACACTAGCTACGTCTTGTTATCATTATAATTATCCCTCAGCTATCAAAAAGAAACTGAAAACAAGCTTCTATTCAATATTTTTACCGGACATTACTTTTGTTTAACATTGTGTGTTACGATAATTCCCGAGCAATTCGAAAAAATTATGACAACATTACAAACGATAATTGGATAAACGCAGAGAAGATCGAAATGTTTTCATCAACACGTGTACCTTTTGAGCAAGGGAAAATTCCAACAGGGACCCATTTCAACTACTTGATGCAACGCTCTATTTTTAGAACGAAAGGACATTTCCAATTATAAATATTATAAAAATAGTTTTACACGACGACTATGTAATAGATAAGGGTAAATAACGCAAACGATAGCGAATAAAAGCGTTAAGAACTCATGGTTTTGGCATATAATTGGGTTTTCCTTCGAATGAATTGGGTTTTTGAACGTTGCAACGGGCAATTGTATTGTGTTTTTAATAATTTTTATTGCGTGATCACGCAAATACGCAGCTTATCTGGAGCTCTGGACAGATGATATCGGATATGTTCCTTATGTCGTAACTACAATCCCGTTCCCTTTTCACGAATGTGACCTACCGAATTAGACTATTAACCCCTATTTGTGACATTTTTACCTGTTTTTGTTTGTTTTGTTCACACATCGTTGTCTATATAATGAAATTTGATGCGACTGTCATACAAGTGAGAGGTTTGGCTAGCTTTAAAACCAGGTTCAATCCACCATTTTCTACATAAGAAAATGCATGAGTATTTTTGTGATTTTATATTTTTTGATATCTTTTTTGCCTTTTATGATATCTATATTTTTTGTTTAACAAGTCTTTCAGTCGACAAGTGTTTTTAAGTTTCTCGATCGAAATTGGATCGACTTGTTGTTTTTGCTGCGCTCTTTCTTCTTCTTATTAGATTTTTATACAAACACATATGAATTATTATCATTTGTATTACTATTATTATTATATCATTGTAAATGGAGCTGCTGCAAAGAAAATGTTACTATTATAAATTTGGGGTTTAAGAGTGGTGCAAATATGTAATTCATTTTTCCATTCAATAATAGGATAAGGGAGACACATTATTACTTGTAAAGATTATCTTTAGGTCAGCAAATCACAGTTTTTCTATATTTTATTGTACATTTTTTTTAATTCGTAAATATGTTTATTGTAGGTATTTGACTGTGTAATAGTCTTTGGGTCACTGTTTGTTGATGTCTATTTCTTGAAAGGTATAAGCGCCTACAAAATACAAGATTTTGTCATTATCTTAGCATTTCTCGTACCATGGCGGGTCATTCGAGTAGTAAATAGTAAGTAGATTTTTTTCTCCATTTCATTAATAAACATAGGGGTCATAGAAGTAGTTGAGATACTTCATAGTAATGTCTAATAAAAATCATAAATCAAATCAAATATTTTATTGTCGTATAAACTTTACAGTTTGTGACAAAAATGTATTAACACAATAAACATATATACATACATATCAAACATACACAATAAAAACAGCATCAAAATTTATAAAAAACAAACAAGCTGTTAAGAGTCCCCTGCCCTCAGTTCTAATGACTTTTTCAAGATATAAAACCCAATATTTATTAAAAAAGTATAAAGACTATTTCCATGGAAACTGAATCCGATGTGCAGACTTCACTGATTTTTTTTTCTTTTTCCATTTTAGAAGGCATAACTTTAGAAAGGTTATGTTAATAGTTTGACTATACAACTCCACCCGTGTTTAGTGGAATCTATTTTTGGTTGGTATCTCAAATGATTTTTGTAAGAGGATATCAAATTTGAACTCGGTCATTATATATTTAGGGCCTTCTAACATAATATCAAATTATGTGGTACAAGTACACTCAAATGTTCAATGTAAGTCTATTTTCGTCATTATCAAAGAGAGGCGAAAGATACCAAGGGGGCATTCAAACTCATAAGTCGAAAATAAACTGACAACGCCATGGCAAAAAAAAAAAGACCAAAAGACCAACAACAGTACACAAAACATAACATAGAAAACTAAAGACTGAGCAACACGAGCCCCAGCAAAAAACGGGGATGATCTCAGGTACTCTGTTAAGGGTAGCAAGGTTATCAAGGGGATAACAGTGGAACCAAAAAATATTTATTTGAAATTGCGACCGGGTTTTAGTTGTCAAAATTGAAAGATATTTTAATGCAGATTGTACTCGATAATGAAATTTTTTTATAACTTATAAAAATCTTTTACCAGTATGCTTTTTGCATTTATTATAGATCATATCGTAATGTTTACAAGAATATTTAAGTTATTTGGTGAAAACATTAAATTTGACTAATATTTATTTTATTAGATTGTATTACGTACTATGGGAGGGGAAAAATTGAAACCAACTAGTACAGTCAGTGTTAAGAAACTTCTAGCATTTTATTTGAATTTCAAATAATATCATCGAAGCATCAATGAAAATGAAATAAGATTTAAGCATGTTTTCCAATTTAAGGTTTGGTTGTTGCTGTAATTGATCACGAACACTTCCGGTTAAAACTACTTTACAAACAGAAAAAGGAAGTGTCCCATGACCTAAAGAAAACAAAGAGCGAAGTGAAAAATTTACAGGTACGTTTCAAAATGATTACAAATTTATGTAACACAAATTACGTATTAGAATTCGCACATAAGAGGCGCAAACAAATTAAGGGGACGACCATATGATATAATATCTGGGGATAGAGGGCAGGAGGATATTTTACGGATTGAATATTCATTATCATATATGTTGCTATGCATGCTTTTTTCCGCGGCAAGGCACAAACATTTATATTTTTACTTTAGTATACAATTGGAATATTCATTTTCAAAATCCCCCTCCCCTAATTCAAATGGTCATCCCCTAAAAATCACCATTCAAATAGTCATCCAAAGCTAAATTCGACTGAATGGACTTCGAGAACATGTCCGAATGAAATGAAAATAATAGTCATGTAACGATTATTTCAATTTTTTCAGCAATCATTGGATATTGTGAGGAGATTAGCAAACGAAGCTGGTGTTACTGAACAGAAAATATCTCAACATTTGGGTATGCCTTTGTCTTATGAATACAATAATGCAATAATGGCAAAACAATCTCGCGAAAAAGAATGTCCATAGCTTCAGATACCATTGTCTTAGAAACCATTGTCTTAGAAAGCTTTTGAAACTGTATGTTTCTTATTAGTCCAAATTTAGGTCAAAAGAGATCTCATATCAATCGTTTTTGTATCACAGTAACACGGACTGTATTTGCTGTGTCTATGTTTATTTCTGGATTCACAGTTAACATCCAGTGGAAGAAACGTTTATATAACCAGATATCTGCAAACTCTTAAAAATATGACAAAAGGTCTTTTAAATAACAAAAACCAACAAATAATTTTAGACTAAAGCAATTCAGTAAACTAAATGAAGTTATTTGTTTTTTTAATTCTAATTAGGAATATTACTGTAAATGTGATACCTCGCAAACAAAAACAACATTAAAACTAAGATCAAGGGTAGCAAAACTAAGCTCAAGGTTCTAGAACTAGAGGCTCATAAGAGCCTGTGTTGCTCACCTGCATCTTCAACAATGGCCACTTTTAAGTAAAAATTATCTTTAAAGGGGAATAACTCTATAAAGAGTTTACTGATAATTTCAGCCATGTTGACATATTTGTAGATCTTATCCTACTGATAATCATCCTTTTTATAGTTTCTATTTATTTGTTATAATTTTCAAGTTATTATGGGCAAAAAATGCCAGAAATGTTAAAAATTGTCATTAAAGGACAATAACTCCAATAACGAGTCGACTGAAGATTTTGGCCATTATATTATTTCTGGATATTGTCTTGCTGACAACTGCTTTTTAAAGTTTCTATCTATCTATTACAGTTTTCAAGATAATAGGCAAAATGGGAAAATCGTCATTAAAGGGCAATAACTTCTATAAGGAGTCAACTAACAATTTCGGTCATGTTTGACTTATTTGTAGATCTTGTTTTGCTGATCATTTTTGCTATTTAAAGTTTCTATTTATCTATTATGATGTTCAAGATAATAGGCAAACATTTTTAAAAATGATAAAATTACATCATTTAAGGGCAATAACTCCTATAAGAAGTCGCCTGACAGTTTTGATGAAGGTAAATTCAAAAAAGCGCTTCGAACGCACATTATAACGTGTTGTTTTCATTTTTGACGTTAATTAACAATAGGAAGAGCTCAACAGTCTGAACATTTTTCCCTGTCAGATTTTCTCTTTTAATAGCGGTTTTCAAAATAATAGGCAAAACTTGCATTTTACCCCTATGTTCTATTTTTTGCCATGACGGCCATCTTGGTTGGCAAGCGGGATCATCGGACACATTTTTTTTTTAGACTAAATACATCAATGATGATTCTGGCCAAGTCTTATTAAATTTGTTCCAGTAGTTTCAGAGGAGAAGATTTTTGTAAAAGTTAACAGACGACGATGGACGACGGACGCCAAGTGATGAGAAAAGCTCACTTAGCCTTTGAGGCCAGGTGAGCTAAAATCAAGCAAAACTGAAAACAGCAAAGTCGTGAACAAATTAACACAAATGCATCAGAATATCACACAACTATGATTGCAACATTTTATTACACGCACTGTCTATATCAAAAGCAATGTGTAAAGATTTAAAACCGTTACTACCTTTTAACTTGTTTTTTTCAACAGCTTTCCTCAATCAGAATTTAGGAAAATCGAAAAAGAAAGGTTTAGGTTTTGGTCATAGTTTTCCATTATTTCACCACCACCAACACTCTCCAAAATCTTCACATTCAACCCCTGACCTGAAATTACACCTGGATGCAAACAGAAATGGAATTCTGAAAGAGGAAGGCGAAGTTACTGAAGATGTAAACATTGTATCCAATGGAAAGATAACTCCTAATACAATAAATAGTCAAGTTAACGCCGGATATGTGGAAGAGAAAGATGATGGTGGTTCTTCACAAGACAGTGACGTTGTTATAAATGTTCCCAATGGAGATGCCACTCACCATTTATAATTTATAATTATATATAATATTATTGATGTATAATGTATTCCATTGATTTTGTATAATTACAATTCTATATTTATGATATAACATGCTTACATTCACTTCATTTGACCCTTGGTGGATAGTTATCTCATTGGTAATCATACAACATATATATATATATATATATATATATATATCCGATCATGGATCACTGCTGTTAGTTGTCACTGGTTCAGACGTACTTATAATATAGTTATTTCTGTGACAACATCTTACATTAATTATTAGGATCCTTTACAATAGATAATTCAGCTGATCTGTAACAATTCCATCTTCATGCCTTATATATCATGTACTGTGTTACGACGCTAGATACAAACTGTTACTATGTGAGATACTTCGTAAAAAATCCGACTCAGTCTAGTCTGGGACTATTATACTTATAGTATAATAGTCTCAGGTCTAGTATAAAGCAGGGTAAGTTCATATCTCATTAACAGTAATCGTCCTGAATATACAAAAACAAATTTGCCGCTGGACATTAAGCAGCCGTCAATCAAATATTTCATGGCATAATATGTACAGTACAAAATGACATTGTGCAACTATTTTATTGTATCTTCAAAATGGTGGTATATACCTCTGCAAAACATGGATTTCGCGGCATTTTGTATATATAATGTATTAGCACAGACTCTCCTCACAAAACAATAAGTGCTAATTATGTTCTATATGCAGGATACCTGGTATAACGATTTATTTTCGCTTCAGTAATTTTAAAGTATATATACATAGATATGTATATCCACTGCGGATAGAGACTGAATTGTTTGTAGTATCTTAATATATTGTGTTTATATTTTGCACTTAATGCAAGTTTATCTTTTCTTTACTGGATGAAGCTATTTGTTTTTGTTTTGTTATTGTATTGACATCATTATATACTTTTCTTAATGTTTTATTACATTTCACGGTTTAATTCGACAAAAAAATCATTCAGTTATCTATATTCATTATATATATATATGATCGTCTTATCATTGTATAACATCTTTTTACTCATTAAAAAATAGAAAATTTAAAAACGCATCATTTTTATTTTGCTTGCAACTATTTGTCAGCGAAAAGTTTGATACACAAAGTAAGCATATCTTATGATATGGTTTCTGTCCTTGCTTGATAGTAATGATTACATTTGTTGGAACTATTCCTTGGCTATGTGGGATGCATATATACGCTGTCATAGATATAAGAAAATGAGGTATGAGTGCCAATAAGACAACTCTCCATCCAAGTCAAAATTTATAAAAGTAAACCATTATGGTCAAAGTACGGTCTTCAACACGGAGCCTTGGCTCACATCGAACAGCAAGCTATAAAAGGCCCCAAAATTACTAGTGTAAAACCAACGGTCTAATCTATATAAAAAACGAGAAAAGAGAAACACTTATGAATGTCTATATGACTGTGCGGGGTGTATGTAAATACACTGTCACGTCCGTTTTACTGTGTTGGATTTATAAATACATTGCAACGTCCGTTAAACTGTTCAAATACAAAACAATTCCCCATTGGGAACATTGACCCTAAGATACATAATTGGGGATTACCGTGAAAATTACTGTTATGATAAGTGGGAGGTTTTGTGCTGTAAAACCTTTTCAGCCAAAACTTGTTCCCCCATTATATTCATTTGAAAGAACATGTACCAAGTCCATTACTAGGACAGTCAATCGTCAGTTGTTCTCATTAGCATCGCCACGGTTTGAAGTGATTTCTCCAAAATATATATCAGCATTGATTATCATTAAATTTCACATTCAGATATATTGATGATGTTCTTTCCACTAACAATCCAAACTTTTAGGATTGGGTTCCATTCATATATCCTCCAAAACTAGAAACTAAAGAAACAACAGACACGGCTTCCTCCGCCTCATTTTTGGACTTATACCTCGAATTTGACATCAGCGGTCATCTCAGTAACGGAATCTATGCTAAACGAGACGATTTCAATTTGATATTATAAGAGAACGTTCATCGGAAGATACCAAGACCTTGTTGATAAATATTCCGTATCAACTTCACAAATAATACATGATGGTCTTGTAGCATATAGATTCTAGGTACTGACGTTGTTTATCATTTTAATTGCGTGTTATGGTGTTCTTTTTGATTGTCTTTGTATATTTTTAACCTTTGCTGTTTAGTTTATTTTTGGATATATCCATTTTACATGGCTCGGTATTTATACATCCCAACATTGTATTATTGTGCTATGGTCATTTTTTGTATTCTTGTCTTTCATTTTGGCATACCCTTAATTCGATTGTTCATACCCACCAATTAGGATAAAGACAAAGTCCATTTTCAACACACTAAACAAATGATTGAAACAATCCAGTTAAGTATAGTATAGCGAAAAGCGAAATAACTGTAATATGTTTGCAATGGAATAATGGAATAAAGATAACATAAAGGTTCCCTAAAGCCAGTTTGCTAGACTAAGTTTCAGAGAAGTAACAGACGATGTGATAAAAAGTTTTTTTTTCACAGGTATTGACATAATCCTTGTGGTTGATATTAGAACACCAATCAGTTGTATAAATCAAATAAGAATAAAATGACCAACTTCACTGTTTGTGTATTCGATTACTCTCAAGTAATTGTCTTACTGTTGTGTAGAAGCAGATACGTTATTTTTTTGTAGAAAAGGCAAATCCCTGTCCTGCAATGTGAGTCTCCCTCCTCTTCATCCTCTTCGCACGGAATCTTTTGAATCAAACACATTGTCAAATGCAGTACGAAGAAGATTCTAAAAAATTTACCAGTTTTATACGACCGCAAAATTAAAATTTTTGGACGTATATTGGTATCACGTTGTCGTCGTCGTCAGTGTCGTCGTCAGCGTCGTCCGAAGACAGATGGTTTCCGGATAATAACTTTAGTATAAGTAAATAGAAATCAATAAAATTTTAACACAAGGTTTATAACAACTAAAAGAAGGTTGGGAATGATTTTAGGGGTTATGGTCCCAACTGTTTAGGAATTAGGGGCCAAAAAAAGGGGCCCAAATAAGCATTTTTGTAGTTTCCAGTCAATAACTTGTGTTTAAGTGTATGAATCTCTCTGAAATTATACCATAAGTTTCCATACGACAACGGGATGGTTAAGATTGACTTTAGGGGGTTAAGGCTCAAACCATTTTGGAATTAGGGGCAAAAAAGGGGGAAAAACAAGGGTTTTTTTTGGTTAAAGGACAAGACAATTTTAAAGCAGTCTAAGGGAGGTAATCCAATCCCATTTAAAAACAACAATGTTTTATTACCTCCCTTATTTGCTTGTAAATTATGTATTAAAAATGATGATTGTCTTGAGGTGATTAGCTGTCAATTTATTTTTAGAAGTTACTATTAATTAATATTAATTTTAGCCATAGAAAATGAAAGGATATGGAGTAAATGTACATGGGACAAAATCGCACACAATACATAGAAAACATAGAAAATTATCAATGAACAGGGCTTTTATTCCTGTTCTTCATCTTGACAGTTGATGAAGGGTCTTCAACAATGAACAAATCATTCATACCCTACAACAAGGTCAAGACGGCCCCTAGCGTCGACTTAAGCGGTACTATTGATAAAAATAAAGTAATTTTGAAAGACATCGATCGCCGCTAAAATATGCCTTGAAGTTACACATGTCGGGAGCGGTCAATGAATTACATAATTTATAATTACGGGCGAGGTTTTGAACATATATTTGTCATACATTGCCCAACAAAAGACCAATAATTTCGAAATAACAAATGATAGACAATACATATAAAACTAAAAACAAATGATAGACAGCACGGGGCACATCGAAATATATGTAAGAAAACCTAGCAGTTTAAAATAGTATGAAAGGGCAATATACAAAACAGATGACCAGACCAGTATTTTGAAGAAATTTAACCAAACATGAAATTTTGACGGTGTATTAATATGAGATATTCTCACATGAACAAGCACACCATAACTGTAAATATTATAAGAGCATACACCTCAAGCACGGGGAAACGTTCTACTGCCTCCACACAGCACTAGAGACAGACTACATGTATGTATGTCATTTATATTTTACGACTTTCATGATGTATTTAAATGGGTAATTATAGTTGCAAAATTTATTAGAAATTTGAATTGAGATAATGACTATATCTTGAGGGAAAGAATTTTTTTTTGGAATAAGGGAAAGGGGGAGGTGAAAAAAATATTTTAGGGGGACTATTTCTTCTCATTTCAGATTTCAGAAATTAAAAGAAAATTTCTTCAAATATTTTCTTGGGGGGTTAATATTCAACAGGAAAGTGTATTGCACAAAAGTAAAAAACGGGGTAATTTTTTCTTGGGGCGACCGGGGGTCAATTTGCAACAGCATAGTGTATTGCACAAAAGCAAAAAATTGAATATAAATTCAAATCATATAACCAATTTTTAAGTTCTTTGACTACAGTTATTCTGTGGCATAAACCTATTATGTGTCAAATATTTAATTACAATCCAAATTCAAACCTGTATCAAGCGTGAATATTGTGTCTATTTTGGCCCCAACTTTTCAGGGTTGGACATCTGCGGTCGTATCCAGCTGCGCTCAGCGAAGCAATTTATTTTCTTTGTATTGTTTTTATCACAAAAACACATTTTCGATTTCTGAGAAGAAAGACATTTGACAAATTGGAGATAATTTACATCATGAAGAGAGCTAAATATGCATATTAAAATGTTCAAACAATCCATTCTCGGATTGTTAACTGATTGGATATAAATAAAACTACCCTGAGTTCAATAACTTTGGAGGCTTTTTTGGTTATTTAGTATTACTCGTAAACAATCCTATCGAATGAAAATCTAGGATGTGCGCAAAGCACGCAGCAAATAAATGTACGTTTAACTCCGTTTTAAAAATTCAGAAACTTGATTAGAAATATTCTTTATAGGCCTAGTTATTGACTATTTAGGCTTCTTCGGTCCAATCTTAGAACGATATGGGAGCTTAAATCAACACTTATTTGGTGTTTTCCATTCATTCACGACACTATCTAAACAATGACTGTGGGTATAATAGTCATAATTGATTTATGTCCGTTGTATTGGAAATTATTACTTTTTCGGCGCAAAAGAAAACTTACAGACATGTACTTTTACAACTTTCATTGTTATGACAAGTTACATGAACAGTAATATTTTCAGAAACGAATATTTCTTTCCTCTTTGGTAAAATTTTCAATCGTTATTTGTTTTTGTTTTTTTTACAGGAAGGGTTTACGACCATGTAAATTATATAATGCTAATATAAGTTAACCAACGTCGTACAACGCGAAACAGAAATCCTGCAACAGTTGGCTCAATAAAAAGTTAAACTCTTCACTATCAAATATTGGATATATGAACCATTGTATACTGTATATCTTGGCCATTACATACAGGATATCTTGACCATACAAGACATTTTGTTCATTGGACCATTATAAACGGAATATCTTGACCATCATACTATTACACAAAGTATATGACTATCACATAAGGATATCTTAATCAATTTCTGTTGATGTCTTGACCATAACAAACAGGACATCTTGACCATTACAAAAAGGACATCTTGACCATTACATACATGATATCTTAACTGTAACAAACAGGATATCTTGACCAGTACATACAGGACATCTTGGCCATTATATACAGTATGTCGTGACCATTACATACAGGGTGTCTCGACCATTACATACAAGATATTTTGATAATTAGACCATTATAAATTGAATAGTTTGACCATCATACGATTATATAAAGTGTATGTTGACTATCACATAAGGATATCTTAATCAATTTCTGTTGATGCCTGACCGTTAAATACTGAATATATTGACGATTAAATACTGTATATCTTGGCCATTACATATATTATATCTTGACCATTACATACATGCTATATTAACTTTTACATATAGGATATCATGACAATTAAATACAAGATATATTGACCATTACATACATCAGATATTGACTTCTTCCTATAGGATATCATAACCATTAGATAAGGATATCTTGGCCATTACATATGATATTTGACTATACCATACAGGAAAGTTTGATAATTACATACATGAGATATTGACTTTTACATACAAAATAACTTGACATTTACATACAGGATATCATAACCATTAGATAAGGAAATCTTGGCCATTACATATGATATTTTGACTATACCATACAGGATAGTTTGACCACTACATACATGAGATATTGACTTTTACATACAGGATAACTTGACATTTACATACAGGATATCATGACCATTAGATAAGGATATCATGGCCATTACATATGATATTTTGACTATACCATACAGGATAGTTTGACCATAAATACATCATGTACATGAGATATTGACTTTTACATACAGAATAGTTTGACCATTACATACATGAAATATTGACTTTTACATACAAAATATCTTTGACCATTACACATAATTGACTTTACTTCCAGACATCTTGAATATACATACTGGAAAACTTGACCATTACATACAGGATATATTAACTATAACGTAAAGGATATATAGACCATTAGACCATTACATAAATTTTATGTTGACTATCACATAATAATATCTGAATCACTTTCTGTTGAGTTCCATCTTAACATGCAACAATCTTATTTGGAGACAAATTATAACAAAGTAGATTAATTTACGTCAATATACCTGCTTTATCTAAGATGAATCACAATGGTGCATGCTATATTGTATATATGTTAAGGTAAACAACAAATAAGGATTAAGAGACTCCTACAAATGAGTTCACACATGTTCACTACAATTGTCGTAGTTTCATTTAATTATCTGCCTTTGTATATTTTTATTAATTTATCATTTCGGGGCATTTTTAATTGTTTTATTTTAAGCGGAAAACGTTGGAAGATAGGAATAACACAGCTTTATTATTATAATTAAACAGTTATGTAGGTATGTAGTCATTTGTTTGGATATTTTCTCCTCCATGCATTTCAAATTAAAACAAAAACTATTCTGCTATAATAAAATTGAAAATGGAAATGGGGAATGTGTCAAAGAGACAACAACCAATGTGACCAAAGAGCAGACAACAGCCGAAGGCTACCAATGGGTCTTCAATGCAGCGATAAACTCCCGCACCCGGAGGCGTGCTTCAGTCGGCCCCTAAACAAAAAGTATACTAGTTCAGTGATAATGGACGTCATACTAAACTCCGAAATATACACAAGAAACTAAAATTAAAAATCATACAAGACTAACAAAGGCCAGAGGCTCCTTACTTGGGACAGGCGCAAAAATGCGGCGGGGTTAAACATGTTTTTTTGAGATCTCAACCCTCCCCCTATACCTCTAGCCAATAACCGTAATATACTGCAACATTAACAAATACGTGGATTATTATAACCAGAATATTTGCTGGTTATCAAATGAAGATTCGAGTCGGGATAAAGTTTAATGGCACAGCAAAAAGATATAAGATTTTACAATAGTGAGTTCGGTGTTAACGGTCAGCGTCCTTTTCCAAATCTTACTACAAATTATTCTAGGAGGTATATAAAAACCTAATAATAAAGAAATACATGTAATTATAGATTAAGCAAATATGTTTATTGCTAAGTTAATCGACGACACGACACGTAGATACGAAGTCCAGTATGGGATTAGTAAAAACATCTGTTTAAACCAACAGATAATTACATATGAAAGTATTAGTTAGAGGTGTAGTATCAAAAGTCCGAAAGATAAAAGTTCCAACTAATTGAAATGGTTTTCTAAAACTTTTTTATCTAGATTACTTTTTCAGGAGTTTTTATCTCTGTAAGTGATTAAAAGTTATTTCGAACCCACAACTATACATTAAAAATATCTTTAAACATTTTATATATTAAATGTAAAAGATATTTTCTTATTCTCATTGCTAATAGGAAAATTACAGAAGAATCTTGTTATACTGATATTTTAAATATGTTAATCTTTGCTGTATATTGATAAAACAAAAATGGAAAACATCATCATCATGTTCGTCCAGAATCTCAAGCTCTTCGCATACATAAATTTTGAAAGTGTTTTACGAAGTCCTCTGATTTCAAGTAAACTGCCCACAATTTGTGGTCGTCTATCGCTACACTTTTTGAAGAACAAAATGCATATTGTCTCATTCTCATTGTTTATAGAAAAAAATGCAGTTGAAGCTTGCTACACTGATATTTTAACGATCTTAATTTCATTACACTGTAATATTCCAAATATTTAATTTCATTACACTGATATTTTAAAGATGTTTATTCATTACGCTGATATTTTAAAGATGTTAATTTCATTACTAGCGGAGCTTTTAGGTGAAATTGCGGACCAGTTTAGGGCTCGAGGTGTTTGTAAATGCGATAATTTGTTGTCAGTACATTTCCCACTACACAAACAAACGTAGTCCAATCTAATTAAATCTACACGGTAATGTCTATGTTTACATAATAAATAGACCACATAGTCTTTTGTTACCACAATTTTTCTTTAAAATTATGTAATATTTTTACTCAAGAGTATGTATTGATTAAATTATGTTAAACGAAATAAGCAATAAAAATGTCATAAGAGAAAAATAGAACATGGAATCAAACGTAAAAAGTTCTGATCCCCTTTTAAAACCTATTTCAGCTGGTAAGCATATTTTTTTCTGTTTGTTTTCAAATTTTCATATTGTTGCGTGTCCTTTTTTTTATTTGAAGAAATAATGGAAAGACATAATAATTTAACTACGATATGCATTCAAACATTTAACCTTTAACAGTAAGAACAAGTCATATATCATAAAGACTTGGAAACCCTTATCATAAAGACTTGGAAACCCTTGAACAGTCAGGAGAGTATGTTATTTGATTTATAAAGATGATGAAGTTAACATTTGAAAATACTCAATAACAAAATGATTTCTTATGTTCCTTTTTAAATTCAAAGTAAAAAACGACCAATAGAACATCATCTCAGTTCTTAAAAGGTCCAAAAAGATCTAACAAGTTGGAGTGGTCTGTTTTTTTCCCCTTATACTTTCTAGACGCCTCTCTCTACTTATCACCTCGAGTGCAGGAGGTCGTGGGTTCGATCCCGGTCGGGTCAAACAAAAGAATTTAAAATTAATAGTTACTGCTTCTCCGCTTACCACGTAGCCTTGATAATATATATAAAAGATTTTGCAATTATTCTATTACATATCCATAATATCAAAATTATATTCGGCGCTATATACTAGTAATTGTTATTGTAGACAAATTTGATACAATATCGCAGTTTCTACACATTTTTGTAAAATTTTGCATCGAAGGACATGAAAGAAATTGTAATGATTTCAAAGACAAAACATAGCTTTTCTTCCTGTATAATTTTGATATGTCTAAGAATATCCTCCTCGTTTATTTGTGCGATAATTACTAGTATGAAAATAAGAAGATGTGGTATAATTACCAATGAGACAACTCTCCACCAGAGACCAAATGACATAGAAGTTAACAACTATAGGCCATCGTACGGCCTGCAACAATGATCAAAACCCATACCACAAGTAGTTTGCAAAAATTTACTAAAATTGCAGTTATGAGCCATCTTTATGCGTATCAGTTCATATTATTAGAACTCAAAAGAACACATACATAATTGCCATAGTTACGTAAAGTTTTGAAACATTTTGAAAGTGACCCCTGTGTGCAATGAATAATACGACAAAAGACTGTATAAAAGGCAAGTTTATACGACCAATGCAAATTAAATATGCAAATAATATTGTTGTAGTATACTCATTTTCATTTAAACAAAAAATCCGCATGGCTTTAAATCAATCTTGCCGATCAATTTTTGAAAACTGTTGTTATTTTAGAATCTTGAACTTGTCTGAATTTTCAGAGGTTTTATCCACGCGACATATCAGAAACGGGAGCGATTAGAGATCGGGTTTGAATTAGATTTGATCTACATAATATTACAGCGATCTGAGACTACTATAACACAGTAGTATGTGTTATAGTAGTCTCAGCAGCGATGAAGTATTTCCAATAAACTTTAACCTTGGAATAGTATACTGTCAAATGTATTCAAATATCATAGAATAATAAAATGTATTTCAATCGAAGTGAAAGGTTTATTAATCCCGTACCGGGGAAGAATTAATCAGACCGTATCCTGGGGTTTTCATCCGGATCAGATTAAGATCATCCAGAAGAAAAGTTACACAACTTCAGTCTGGCCGCTCAATCTTTGGACGTCAATATTAGTCGTGGACTCGTGGTGTTTTCTATTCAGTCTGAAATTGGTGGATTTTTTATTAGACTGATTTTTTTGTGACAAGGATTATAAAACAAAGACAACCAAACTAAGAGGTCAGGATTTTGTACAGTTGGTGATTTCAAGTAAAAAATTAAATCTGTTATAATCTTTTTATCGGTTTTTGCTGGGATTTTTATATTATTTTTTTTGCTTTTTTTTTTGTTGTTTTTTTGTGTGATTAAGTTTATTTGATAACAGTTTTAATTTTTGTATTGTCCATAACTGATAACACATTTTCCTTGTGTATAATTTAATTTTCCCAATAACGTTTATTTTCACAACAATCGACGAATTATTTTAGTGTACATATATGTTATGTCAATTTATCTAGCTTACCCGCACGGCATTTAGAAGTACAAGAAAAGACTGGTCGGCTCGGAGTTTGAACAATAATTCCGATTAGGTTGACATGTCACCCTACCTTGCGAACAAGCATGTAAAAAATCTGACTCAGCGTGTCGTATCTTTCTTTCAAGGGATTTGGTATCGTATGAAACAATTTTCCTGTCAAATAGTATGAAATCGTTTCCCTGTCATAGTATGAAACTATTTCCCTGTCAAAAGTATGAGACCATTTCCTGTCATAGTATGAGACCATTTCCCTGTCATAGTATGAGACCATTTCCCTGTCAAAAAGTATGAGACCATTTCCCTGTCACAGTTTGAAACTATTTCCCTGTCAAAAAGTATGAGACCATTTCCCTGTCAAAAAGTATGAGACCATTTCCCTGTCAAAGTCTGAAACTATTTCCCTATCAAAAAGTATGAGACCATTTCCCTGTCATAGTATGAAACTATTTCCCTATCAAAAAGTATGAGACCATTTCCCTGTCATAGTATGAAACTATTTCCCTATCAAAAAGTATGAGACCATTTCCCTGTCATAGTATGAAACTATTTCCCAGTCAAAAAGTACGAGACCATTTCCCTGTCATAGTTTGAAACTATTTCCCTATCAAGAAGTATGAGACCATTTACTTACTAATTGCAGGAAACTATTCCCTTAATGAAACCATGACCTTTCTTTGATTGTTTCTATTTTTACCAATACAGAGCTTGACATTTGTAAAGACACCTATTGTTGAGGACTATATGACAAAAATGTGTTATAATCTTTACTTCCAAAATGTTTAGCGAAATAAAGAAATCTTCTATCAAATATCATTTAAAAAACAACAAGATAGGAAGCCATGTCTATAAGATACCTTTCATCATTAGATTTAAACTCGCAGATTTAGAATGAATCTTATCCTCTCCACATTTTCTTACATTTTGGTTATTCTTTCATTTCAAAACGATGGTTTAGTTTTATGTATTTCAAGGTGAAAAGATTCATATAGTCCAAGTTTGAAGTTACAAGTGTTCATACATCCAATACATTTTGACAGTTTATTAAGGAATGAAATCCATTACCAACGCCTTATGGTTAACAATATTGCTGTGATATAAATGCCTATATATGATATAAAACGTAAATCAAATTTACTGAAAAAAGTAATGTGGGTTATACACAATGAGAAGACACCACAAAGACAAAAAATAGAAAGACATCTAGTGAATAACAGGAGAGATGTGGTATACATTGATAAGACAGCAACCTATAACATAAAAAAAAACATGAAGTGAATAAAGGAAATTTGGAATACACAATTTCCAACATTTAGGGAATAAAATGCAATTTGGGATATGCATCAATAAGACTACACACTAAGACACAAACAGACATATAGTGAATATAATGAGAGGTGGTTTATACGTCAATGAGACAGCAACCTACGACACAAAAACAAAGAGACATTTAGTGAATGAAAGGATATGTGGAGTAGGTGTGGTGCAAAAGTTAATGAGACAGCAACCTACGGACCCCTCCCCCCCCAAAAAAAAACAACCAAAAAACAAAAAACAAAAACAAAAACAAAACAAACAAACAAAAAAACAGACTTCTATTGAATAAAGGTAAACGTCAATAAGTCAGCAACATACGACGCAAGAAAATAAAGAGATATTTAGTGAATGAAAGGATATGTGGAGTAGGTGAAGTGTATACGTCGATGAGACAGCAACCTACGACACCCAAACACCCCATAAACCAAACAAAAATTAAAACAAACAAAAACAAAACAAAAAAGGCTTCTAGTGAATGAAAGGAAATGTGGGACAACCTACCAAAAAAAGATGTTTCCTCTCTCCGTTTAATTCACTTTAATTTCTGGAAAGCCAAGTGTTAAAAAAGAGGGACGAAAGATACCAGAGGGACATTCAAACTCATAGATCGAAAACAAACTGACAACGCCATGGCCAAAAATAAAAAGACAAACAGACAAATAATAGTACAGATGACACAACATAGAAAACTAAAGTCTAAGCAACACGAACCCTACCAAAAACTGGGGGTGATCTCAGGTGCTCCGGAAGGGTAAGCAGATCCTGCTCCACATGTGGCACCCGTCGTGTTGCTTATGTTATTACAAATCCGGTAAATAGTCTAAATCGGTAGGTCACATTCGTGAAAAGGGAAGGGTATTGTAGTTACGACATAAGGAACATATCCGATATCATCTGTGAAACGGTTATTCCATAACGGTCAACCAACTCGTGATGGCGTCCGTAAAATTTACGAAGGGATGATTTCAACTTCACCATTTGGAACTCTTGGTTTAATAGCTTCCTTGTGAGCAGCAATCCTCTATCAAGGAAATCATGATAGGAAATACAAGCCCGGGAATATCGTATCAATTGGGAGATATATACTCCGTATGCAGGCGCTACTGGAATGTTGCTACATAGAAATGGAAAGTTCACAATTGGGAAGCTGAAATCATCTCTTTTGTCGTAAAGTTTTGTTTTCAACCGACCCTCATTGTCAATGTCTAGATGTAAGTCAAGATATGAGGCAGACTTAACTGTATCTGTAGTATCCTTTATCTCTAGTTCGATGGGATAGATTCGTTCAACATAGTCACCAAATTTTGTATTATTTAGTGAGAGAACATCATCTATATAGCGGAACGTAAAGTTAAAGGATATTGCTAATTTCTTATCTTTCTTCCTAAGAAGTTCCTGTATGAAGTCAGCCTCATAATAATAAAGAAACAAGTTGGCAAGAAGAGGGGCACACTTGGTTCCCATTGGAATTCCGACAGTCTGTTGAAAAACACGTCCTCCAAACGTAACAAATATGTTGTCAATCAAGATATCAAGCATCTTGATAATGTCAGTTTCAGTGAATTTTTTGTTTGAATCAGAGTGATTCTTTACAAAGTAGGATTTATCCTCCCAAGACAAGATACTTGTATCTACGTTCGCCATTCTTTTAATGAAACTAAGTAATACCAACTCTTTCAATTTGTCTTTTAGTTTGGAATGGGGAATACTTGTGTAAAGTGTAGAAAAGTCAAATGTTTTAATACTATTGCAAGATGAGAGAGTCTTAGATTGTATGTACTCTAAAAGATCTTTGGAATTTTTTTAGTATCCACATCTGATTCACGCCACTTCTAGAATAGGCAGTTTCACAATAACTTTGGAGCCCGGCTTTGATTGCTGATAAAATAGATGTTAATGAGTTAGAAAGAGGTTTCGTGGAGCACTTGGAAGACCCAGCAATATACCGTTGTTTGTAAGGACACTTATGTAGTTTAGGTATCCAATACAGTGATGGAAGATCCAGTTCTTCATCTTTGGTTGAAATTCCAAAATTGAAATTAAGAGTTTGGGTTATATGGCTGTTCTAAAGGAAAAGGGAAAATCATATATTTCAATAGATTTAGATCCAAGCTTTCTTTTCTAAATAGCAACATAAACGATAAGTAAGTCTTCATAATTAAAAGATTATACCATTGATTTAATAGTATACACCTATTGACTGGTTATGAGGGTAATAGCATGTTTGTTGTCCCTGAGACACCAACTAGTTTCAAAGGGAAAACAAACTTGCTATTACACTCATAACCAGTCAATAAGTGTTTTATTATACCGAACAAAACAACATTCTAAAAAGACTACATACACCACTTAGTAAAAACCCCAAATAGTCACATAAACATGCACAAGGTGAACTATCAGGTTTTTGTTTCCTCGTTTGGAATTTGTCAATATTTTATTTACTGTAATCAAGACCAGGAATCCTTGTGTAAAATTCCCGTGCATATAAAAACGCTAGCTATCATATATTACCGTACACCAAAGCAATCCCAGATAATGAAGACGACGACACCCCCATACCATACATATGTTATGTTTTAGTTCTTAAAAAAAGTCGCGTAGATTTTCTTTTCTTTTTAATTGCTTCTGGAAAGTAATATATTAATTTGAAATAACGACCACAGACACATACAGATTATACCGTTTACGATATATCAGAGTTTAAC
The DNA here is from genome assembly GCA_017311375.1 of Mytilus coruscus. Classification (NCBI taxonomy): domain Eukaryota; kingdom Metazoa; phylum Mollusca; class Bivalvia; order Mytilida; family Mytilidae; genus Mytilus; species Mytilus coruscus. The sequence goes on along the minus strand of CM029604.1, from coordinate 44,129,777 downwards.
GTTGCCAATCGCACAAATCCAAGCAGAATAGTCAATGACGTCATTGTTGTCCAATGAAAAATTAGTATGAAAAGTACGGGAAATATGCTTATAAAACTATTGACCGGGGTAATAGTCTTTGAAACTATTGACTGGCAAAAAGTCTGTGGAATGAAATAGCACAAATATTTCATTCTTTTTTATATAGAAAAAACATACTGAGGTATTATAATATTATTTAAAAGAAGAAAATTATTAACAATAACGTGTTTAACCTTGTCCTGTTTCTCTTGTTAGAGAAAAAAATAACTGATCTGGCGTGTAAGTCACAGCTCTGGTGATACGGTACACGCTATTCTCTTATCAGATATCTACAAGACTATTTGTGTTGAGTTAATCAGAAAAGACTTTTGAATAATTACCATAATATGATTAAGTTAGTTTTCAGACTGTCGTACTGTGAGCTGTCTCGGTTTTATAAATCAATAATGATCAACTTTCATCAGTTCAGCAGGTAACTTATGTTTTCCACTTCCGTAAATACAACTGGAAGGTGACATACACAATAGTCTTATAATATAGCATATTCCCAAGACGATTGAATGCCTCTTTTTCTTCTTTTTATTTTTACATATAACCTATTAGTTTATATGAAGGAGGCTCCTTGGTCTAACTTAATAGTTTACATATGTAATCATTGTCATGCTTTCCGATACTCTGACAAAATTATTACAGCTTCTGGTTGACTTGTGAGAAAAGGTTATAAATAATTGATTTCAAAACGAGTGTTTATCTAATATAGAGATTGAAAACAAAGGCAAATCATCGATTATATAGATTTGTATAAAAATTTGTAACAAAATAGTTAACTGTAAATGTTTTGGAAGTGCCTAAGTTAGTCATGTAATTATTTTTTTTAAGAAACAATGCACAAATCTTTTCGTGACATATATGTTTCAGCCGAGGTCAGAAGGATACATATGATGAAGAAAAAGCCAGCTAAAGGTCTTCAGGTAAATACATTTTGACTTTTTTAAACAACTATTTTGGAATGAAACATTTGTTCTTCATTAAAAACTAGGACAGATAAAAAGAAGGAGGATTTTATTTTTGGTCAAAACATGTTTTTTTTTTTTTTATTTTCAAATACTAGTACAATGAATTTTATGTGATCGATCCTTAAGTAGACCTGTTTCTATAAGAAAGCATTTATATGAACATATGTCTAAGAAATATTTATAACCGTTCCATTTTAACATAAAAGTATCAATCACAAAATTTGAAATTATAAAATCACTTGTTTAAAATATAAACAATTTAATCAGTTAAATAAAAACGTAATTGCATTGTGTTACTCTTTCTTCTACAATAGGCTCTTGCCTCAGGAACCCTTGCCCTAGCAAGATGTCATACTGTGTTGGATAAAACAGAACAACAATTGGAGCATGCAATCGAGAGAGAAAATAGGGCTCCGAAAACAATGATCGAAAGGTAGGTAGATGTATTTTTCCTTTTTTGTTGTTAAATGTACAAGCAGCTTAACGGGACACATTATTGCCGTATCGGATGGACTGAGAAGTCAGTGGTAGTCATCCTTTTTGAAGAAACACATCCATTTTGATTGCATTTGTTTTATACAGAAACTTTGTAGTTTTCATTTGAATTAAAAAAAATAAGAAGATGTGGTATGATTGCTAATGAGACAACTTTCCGCAAGAGACCAAATGACACAGAAATTAACAACTATAGGTCACCGTACGGTCTTCAACAATTAGGAAAGCCCTTACAGCATAGTCCGCTATAAAAGGCCCCGAAATGACAAATGTAAAACAATTCAAACGAGAAAACTAACTAATTTATATACAAAATAATGAACGAAAAACAAATATGTTACACAGCAACAAACGACAACCACTGAATTACAGGCTCCTGACTTGGGACAGGAACATGCAGAATGTGGCGGGGTTAAACTAGTTCGAAGGCGCAATCCCTCCCCTAACCTGGGAACAATACAACATAAGAACAAACTACAAAAATCAGTTGAACAAGGCTTAACTCATCAGATGGATTCATATAGAAATACATCTAACAAAAACACAGACCGGACGTGGCAGGGTACTTATACTTCCCCACAACAAAAAGACACTAAGTACAGATCTGAGAGTACTCGCAGTTAATGACAGCTAGTTAGTTTTTATTAGATCTTAATAAGTGTTACCTGATATCAACTACCTCCACTTGAAAATTATGGGTCTTACTTTGAAATTGTTCAACATTTTCCCCAAAATTTTCACTCATTTTACAAATGAATTTCGGTTTTCTTTTCAGAACACATACCAATAGATTAAAAATATATAAATATTGTTTAGAACTAGTTAATTATAAACTGGTATTATGTTCTTATGTTGTAATGTAACACCACTGTCCCAAGTTAGCGGGAGGGTTGGGCGCTTACAAACATGTCTAACCCGCCATATTCTTTATGCGCCTGTCCCAAGTCAGGAGCCTGTAGTTCAGTGGTTGTCGTTGGTTCATGTCTGTCATATTTGTTTTTTTCGTTAATTGTTTTGTTACGAATTAGGCCGTTAGTTCCTGGCATTGTTTATCTATTCAATCAGTCCACATTGAAAAGAAAACAATCAGTCAATCACTGGAATTGGATGGTAAAATCTTTTTTTCATTACACTGCAATTACTTCATACTAACAAATATTCACTATCAATGGGCTTAAATGTTCACAAGTTGATCAGATTGTAGAGATGAATTTAAACTGGAAATTGGAAAAACATTTTGGTCAGTGGGTTTTGTGAAAAGACGAAGCTTTTCAAACACATACTGTAATACCACAAAAATAGACAGCGGTACAATTGATACATTTAAAAAAAAAAAACGGTAAAACGGTAGTGGCCCAAATTGATTCCGGTCATTTATTTCATGTATATTTGATATCGAAGGAATGCTAAATTTAATGTTTATTTACCTTCAAAATGTTGTGTTTTCCTCTTCTTTTTTTTAGCAATCATCAAACTTTAAATGTCTATTATGCTTAATTTCAGAGCACAAATGAAAGGAGAAAAGTTAATTCACACTAAACCCGTCTTGTTGTGTGTTGTTATGCTGAATATAATCGACTGTATCCTGGTTCTTGGAGAACTAGTACTTGATATGTACTACATCAAAGGTGAGATTCAAACTCTAGAACGAAATCCATCAGCTAAAACATCATACTTCCAGTTAAAAGTTACAAAAAGTGTTACTATGTCACCAATTTTACAAATGAACTCGATGAGTTTAAACAAGTTCAACAATATTTGTTTTGTTATTTGTGTCATTGGGTTGCTGTCTTCATGACATATAACCCATAACTCCTTTTCATCCGAATTTATTTTTTCTGTGAAAATATATATTTAATTGAGTTATAGGTGGAATTTTAGGGTTTTCCAACTTTTTAATCTAAAGAAAGCATATGTCTAAAATCATTTATAAAGGGGCGTTGTCACTATAAAAGTTTTTTGGTACAAGTTTTCTTGGTCAAAGTTTTTGATGAAATTTTTCATAGTGACACCCGTCAAAGAAAACTTGGATCAAAATCTGTGACTGACTTGGATGAAATAGAATCTCATCCTATCTTTCTCCAAACTTGGATGGACTTGTATTACCCCGCCACATGGGTTTTTCTCATTGTTGAAGGCCGGATGGTTGCCTATAATTGCTTACATCCACTTCATTTGAACTTTGGTGGATAGTTGTCTCATTGGCAATCTTACCATATCTCCTTATTTTTATATTGGACGTGAAGTATCCAATCACAGTACAGTATTTTCTTTGACCAAGTTTTTGATTAAAAACTTTGGCAGTGACAACTGATAACTTGGACAAAGTTTTGATGAAGAAATTTGAAAATGACAACAGATGACTTGGATCAAGTTTAACCTATTCAAAGAAAAAATTGCCAAGTTGACTTTATAACCAGGCTTTATACAAGTTATAATTGTTTAGCTTATTTTCTGGTGGACATTTTCTGTATAAGTAAAATGAGATAATTATCAATTAAAACAATATATACAGCAGATTAGCTGTGAATCAACGTCATGTACATTGTCACATAGCAACAATAATAGTTTTGTCTAGACAATTATCTCCATTCGCATTATGCAATAACCTTGTGTTTCAACGTAATTGTAGATGATGCTACTGGAAATAGTGAGAAATAGTCACGTGAGCTAAAACCCAAATAGGACATCTTCGACAAAAACATATTAAATCTAATCAGTTTTTTTATTCGCATTATGCATTAACATTTCGTGTTAACGCTATCATGTAGAGGATATAATCCATTGTCTCGGATGAGACAAAAACAAATTGGATATCTTAGACAAAACGTGTCCAAGAGGTATATGGAATAGGTTTTCCGGATTCGTAGTGCAATTAAACTCGTCAACGTTTTAGTAATCTCTTTTAACAAGATGCGATAACAATAATGATAAAAAAAAACGTCATCACAGACTATCATAAAATGATTCCCATTCTACTTTTCAGCTTTGATGGAGTCGCATGAAGACGTAACTCACACTTTCATCACAGAAATGAAAATTCTGTACCCTAATGTGCTTTATAACATAGGAAAATCCGACATTGAACCACTGTATGACAATATTTTACATGCTCAAATAGACTGGGACAATTTTACAATGGCTCACAGCAAGTCGTTACAAGATCATTTGTCTGCGACAAATATAACAAAACCGTCTCTACAACATAGTATTGTGAAGAGAGGGGCAGAATTACCGTCACACATTGACAAGTTTATAAATGACAGAATAAATCACACACATTTCCATAATAATCGTCATGTTGAAGATCATCCTATAGAGGAAGTCCTAGCACATGCTTTCCACAAAGCCAGCATTTCAATTCTTTGTATTTTAGCCGCAGAGGTGAGTTAACTTTCTATTCTAAATCAAAGTACTGAAGAACTGAACATCGGATGACCGCAAGTTCTGGTGGATGGTCTCAGAAAAAACAATTCATATATATGTCTATACCTGAAAGTTAGGTTAAGGTACATAGATATATTTTTTTCTGAGACAAGTTCCTGTGTGGATGATGAATAAATGACAGGGAATTTAACCTCCCCGTAATAATAATTATATTGTAGAGATATAATCATTTGTTATCAGTATAATCTGGTTTATTGTTATATATTATATTAATATCTGTATAACAGTTATATATATATAGCAGATCATCTCTCGAGATATTCTTCCGCGTGCGTTAACACAAATTTTCGGTATTCATGATTTGTTACTGATATATATATTTCTCACGACAAATCATTTTCATATCATTTATCTATGTTCTTAAAAAATATTTTCATGAGTATTCATTGAAGAAATGAATTTATAACAAGCGATAAGGAATGTTATTTTGCACTCGATAATGTCCACATATTTATACGAAATACGTTCGGTTATCAGTCAAAAGCGCAAGGAAATTTCTGCGGCAACATAACACCGGTATGACCTCTCAAGGTCACACCCGATGTAAAAAACATGCAACCAAAAAATGTTTTACCATTCAGATCTTTCCATCTCTACACTTACAAAAACGTAATAAGTTGAAAGATCTTCAGCCAGAAAGGACTTTATTGGCTAAGGGGAAAATGCAGATGGAAACCTACAGAAAAATAATTTGCAATATGAGATAATGCACCTCCTAAAACATTAGTTTCTGCTATCGGAATAAATGCATGTTAGAAAAAATACCTTTAAAAGGTATTTGATGAAGTAGAAAGTGGTGCTTATTCAAATGTTTCAATTTTGTACCAAACAATTACATATCATTTAGACAAAAATAAATATTAGTATTATCAAAAGTTTACGGTTAACTGACACCTATAGGTTTTGTCCCCCTAAGGATTGGCAAAATATTTACAAATGCAAAACGGAAAAAAAATCCTTTCCAATTAAGACGTTATGAAAAAGCAGTTTCCCAATTGGAAGCATTACAAAATATGTATGATGAAATATAATGGTTTAAAATATTAATCGTATTTCCATATTTTTCTTTTGTTCTACTCGATCTTTCTCCGTATCACGGCTTTTTGACGTCGAAAGCCTTATAACATGGAGTCATCAACGACAAAATAATGTTTTGTTCTGGTGATATTCAAGTTTGATAAGCTTCAAAACCATTTAAAAACTGATACGTAAAAGACTCGAAGAATACGATAAAACAAGTTATCATTACATGGATGTGACCTTGAGAGGTCATATCGGTGTTATGTTGCCGCAGAAATTTCTGCACACGTCCCTTGCGCTTTTAACTGATAACCGAGCGTATCTCGTATAAATACGCGGATATTATCGAGTGCGAAATAACATTCCTTATCGCTTGTTATAAATTCATTTCTTCAATGAATACTCATGAACATATTTTTTAAGAACACAAATAAATATATGTTTTGTCGTGAGAAATATATATTGTTTTCTGTTTGGTAATGAATTAATGATAAGATCTATGTTGTTACATCTTGTGATCCGTTTATTTGGCAATCGCCAATGACAGTCAGCAGGGTTTAAGAACATCAGTTGTTCGACCTGCTAGTCCAATGCGTTTTGTTAAAATATACTTTTTCACTCATTTGGTCTTTTGGAAAATGTTGTTTGTGCTGTATTTAGACCCCTCTACCAAGAAATTTGTTTTGCATGCACACATATAAAAATTGCAGTTTTTATCCAACGCAATCATAGGTTTGAACGTTGTTTTCAATTTAGACTTGTTTATATTTTTTCGTTTGGGATTGTATTATATTTGCCATTGGGTTTATATGATCCATTCATCCTATTTTGACTCTTTCAAAATTCAAGAGTCTATCCTGAATTGAGGTAAATAATATGGCCTTCCAAATACCGTTCCGATTCCTAACATCACTGAAGAGACATTAATTGTCGAAATCCGGATATGGTGTACAAATTTTGCACCTCATTTTTGCGGTATACCATCTTTTCCGTTCCGCAAGTTTATTGTTTTCAGTTTGGTAATAAATTAATGATAAGATCTATGTTGTTACATCTTGTGATCCGTTTATTTGGCAATCGCCAATGGCAGTCAGCAGGGTTTAAGAACATCAGTTGTCCGACCTGCTAGTCAAATGCGTTTTGTTAAAATATACTTTTTCACTCATTTGGTCTTTTGGAAAATGTTGTTTGTGCTGTATTTAGACCCCTCTACCAAGAAATTTGTTTTGCATGCAGACTTATAAAAAATGCAGTTTTTATCCAACGCAATCATAGGTTTGAACGTTGTTTTCAATTTAGACTTGTTTGTATATATATATATATATATATATATAATTCGTCTAAACATCAGCCCAACAATGTTAGATCTGTAAATTTGCTTTCGCAAATTTTTTGTTCTTCCCTCGCCGGATTCGAACTCATGCTACTGAGATATTGTGGCACAAAATTGCTTTGCACTATGCCCGACACGCTAGACCACTCGACCACATAGGCTCTACAAAATAAAGCTTTCGGTGGCCGGGTGTTTTCTTTCCTCGTCAGTTTTAATCTAGCGTCGTAACACAGTACGTGATATATAAGGCATGAAGATGGAATTGTTACAGATCAGCTGAATTATCTATTGTAAAGGATCCTACAAATTAATGTAAGATGCAGTTACAGAAATAATTATGTTATAAGTACGTCTGAACCAGTGACGACTCTACAACAGATTTTATCCATCGGATCACCAGCAGTGATGGTGATACAAGGCTGAAAATACATTCTGTATATATAATTCGTCTAAACATCAGCCCAACAATGTTATATATATAAGTAAAAAATCATTAATACCTATGCACACGTACCGAAAAATTGTGTTTGCGGATGAATCCAACATAACTTGCGGTCATCTGATGTTCAGTACTTCAGTACTTTGATTTTATTCATGAGACAGATATTATATAAATAACACATAGCTGAGAGGGTGATAGAGCAGATTGTTAGTCGGAGAAAACATTGTCAACCGAGGCGAAGCCATCAATATAAAAATTTCATTTTTTGACCAACGGATGATATTTTACAAAAGTTTGATTATGAATTAAAGAAGTTATGGGATAAACGCCAATGACATATCAACCCAACAACATCAAAAATAGACTAGAAACAATTTTGATTTATACTGACGAACTTGACGATACCTGCCAGCTCTCAATTTCGTATGGAGGTGGCACCAATTTCCCCTAAATCTATTTCATACCACGACCCTTTTCCATGATAAATTTCTGTAATCTTTACTAAAACTTAAAATACTAGTATCATAGCTCTATATGTAAAGTTTCTGGTTGTAATAACCGTATGTCAAATTTTAGCTACAGCTAAATTATGATGCCTAAAGATGACTCAATACTGCCAATATGAAAGATTTTGACAAATTCGAGTATTTTTCAAAAAATGAACAAGAATGATTCTTAAACCAAAACCAAATTTTCATCGGAAGTAATGCTACCCCCCTTGAATTGTTTTTTTTTTTCAGATACAATTCAATTCATTTTAGTTGAGTGTGTCCTTCAAACTCTGATAAAATTTGCAATATTCATTAAAATTGTCTTCAACAGAATGCATAGAACTACACATTAGTATTATAAAATGATGGACAAATGCATAAATTGTGGCAAAATCCATTAAGTGTGAGTGACAGCAGTTCAGGGGAAATTGGCTGTACCTCTATATGTAAATGGAATATATATATACAGTATTACTGAAACTAATCTTTTTGTTTGTTACAGAATCTGTTTAAGATATTTTCTTATGGGAAAGCATTCTTCGAAAGAAAATTAGAAGTAAGTTACCATTATAGATTTCTTCTACGTTTGCAAAGAGATACTCTTTCTGTAATATGTTCAGTTAGCTTTTCCGTAATGAGAGTACATATTTAGTTGTGTAAGCATAACGTCTACAATAAGGCAACAAGTTTCCACATAAATGATTTGTAGTACACAATGTAATTTAAAATACAACAGTCGTTCAATATCAAATAATTTTAAAAATCGTTAGTTCAACTCACGGAGGACGTCAATGTTTACGTTTATTTCAGATGTTTGATTGTATGGTTGTGTTTTGCTCTTTGTTTGTTGATGTCTACTTTTTGAAAGGAATAAGCGCTTTTAAAATACAAGACTTCGTAATCATATTGGCTTTCCTGATGCCATGGAGAGTTATCCGAGTTGTCAACAGTAAGTAATGTCTATCTCACATTATAGAATAAAATAACGTTATGGTAGAACAACGAAAAGCTGCAGATTTTTTTATACAAGTATTTTATTTACACCATATTGAACCTTTCAAGATTCTCTGAAATGAGAAACCAGAAATATGTACTCGGGGAAATATGTAATACGTAATTGACATACTGTATTGTCACCTGTCTGAGGTATTGTTGAATACCGTATGTTTACATATAGATATTTTTTGTGTCGTTATGTTGCTGTTTCATTGACGTATACCCCACAAACTCAAAACAGGAAGGAAACACTAAAGATGCATGATTGATTGGATAGCGGTTTAACGTCATGTCAATGCCAATGAAATGCTACATATTAATTATACGCCTGTCTTTATGGGAATTAAAAAACAACACAATGAAAAATCTACAACGTACTAGTTTAGTATAGGAGCATCGAAACGTATACAGTAATATAATTGTTCACTATAATGCAAACTGAAAGTAGACATGTATTTTTATCGGTTTTCATCAATCTTTTATAAAATTGTGTATCTATACCAAATCTAAGGCAATTGAGTACGATTCTCTTCTTAACTGCTTGGCAAGTTTTCACTAAACTTGGCTGCAAAAATATATAGAAAGTTGTCTACACATGAAATGCATTTGGTTTCGATCGGATTAAAACTTGGCTATACCTTGCAGAGGCTATTTGCACGATTGTTATTTGTTAACTTTCAAACAGCTTCTCCTTTGAAAGTACAAGGCGAAATTTTTGAAAATTTGGAGATTGATGACAACACAACAAAAATGAAGTTTTCAGGGTAGGTCTTTAAATGTACAGTGTAAATTATTTTTCTCTAGGTCTAGTTGTATCAGTTATAGAACATGAACACTTCAGAATGAAACTTCTCTACAAACAAAAGAAAAATATTGCTAATGACCTTAAGAAAGTTAAATCAGAAGCCAAAGTCCTACGGGTACGTATACTTTTATATGTAATAGATGTAAGATAGAGGCGAAAGATATCAAAGTGACATTCAAATTGTTCATTTGTCTCGTCGAGATTTGTTTTACTTCGTGTGCCAACTTTCCCCGTGGTGTCCATTTAAAAAAAAACGTGTGTTGTATTAATTCTATAATAGGCAGTCTTAATGAATCGATAATATGTCTTCTGTTTGTCATTGGCAGTGCATTATAAACATTTTGTATATAAAACAATAAATAGATAAGAAGAAGAAAAAATAGAACCAGTTCGTTATTCTTCGTAATTTGCTTCAATTTACCAGTAGGTATGAATATATACAACATTCCAGGATTAAATACATGTTTATACGTGTACCAGTAAAATAAAACATCCTAATATCTAAATTTATTTTATTTTCAATATATTTTTTCCTTTACAGCTTTCACAACAATAAGCTTCATAATAGTCATTACATAGTTATTTCTATCTTTCAAGCAATGTTTAGATGTTGTACAGAAGATGGCCATAGACGGAGGAATTCCAGAACCGAAAATATCTCAACATTTAGGTACAATATTCATATATATATTTATGTATACAGTTTTTTATAATTCTATATCAGTTAATAGACCTCAGTAATCGATAAAAAAAATATACAATAATATAAGCATTTTAAGAAAAAATAATAAATAAACAAAGTAACATTACCAATTTATTATATTAAAAAGAGGTGGAAGATACCAAGGGGATATTCAAAACTCATAATTTGACTGAAACTGACAACGTCATGACAAAAAAAAACCGAATAATGTCGTAAAGACAAACAAGTTCACAAAACACTACATAAAAAACCAAAAACTTGGCAACACGAACCCCCACCAAAATTTGGGCTGATATTTGTTCCGAAATAGTAAGCAGATCTTGCTCCACTAGGGCAACCGGCGTTGTCTTACTCATAGTAGGTCCAGATTAGGTGATGTCACAGTCCAGGAAAAAGAGTACAGGATTGTGGTTGAGGCAATTTGAACATATTCGTGGTCATCTGTTACACAGATATTCCATAACGGTCAACCACTCGTGACGGCGTCAATTAAACTTTCAAGGGGATGACTTCAACGTTACCACTTGGACCATTAATGGTTTAATAGCTTCCTTGTAAGCAATAACCTAGTTTCTGTCAGGGAAATAATGATAGAAAATGCAAGCTTTAGAATATCGTATCAAATGGGCGATATATACTCCGTATACAGGCGCTGCTGGAATTTTGCTATATAAAAATAAATAGTTCACAATTTGAAAGCTGAAATCATCCCTTTTGTTGAACATTTTGTTCTGAACCGACCATCTTTGTCAGTGGCCAGACGTTAGTCGTAATATGAGCAAATTTAAAGTATACCTACCAAATATACCGTTTTGTAGTTTAGAACATTTTATATAGCACGATGATGTTATATCTCTAGGTGTTACCTATCATTTTCAAAATTAGTTTTGGCCTTAGAAATCATAGTGTGTGGGCATTCTCTGTGGAAGAAAGCGTTCAAAATAAGACTTTGCTTCCAGGATTTTCTTGGAAGTAAAATCATTAATCTTAATAGATATGTACATTATATATATATATATCTAGGCATGCTTATAGATTTTTTTTAACCATCGGAATATGATAATTATATATACATCAGATTTTTTGCTTTTTTTTTGGATTTAGATACAGTTTCGAATTTTCTAGATGCATTAAAATTCCATAAAGTTCAAAAGATTACCCGTTAATAGTCCGAACAAAAACGTGTGTAATTTATTTTTTAATTATCATCTTTTTTGTTGTTTTTTATTATTTTAGCATTGCTTCAACAAAAACAGAACAAGAAAAACAAAACTTTCGAAGAAAATATTAAACAGAGTTTACCATTGTCTCCGTTCAAGAAGTCTTCGGAAAGTTCATCATCGGAACCATTGTCCGTAGAAAATGGAACATCTTGTCGGACAGTGTATAACTACGCAGACGAAGACAATAACACAATATCTAATGTGGGCGGCACAGGCAACAATATGGTTTAGGCAACTACTGTTTTTTTTTATGAGCGAGTATTGCATTGAAATAAAGCAAGAGAAAATATTGTAAGAAATGTCAAAATGGTATTGAGCTATTTTGCAAGTGCAATTATAAATAAAATGTGTTCCGCTTAGGAAATAGAGTCTCCATGAGAATATATCCGAGGTATAACTTTTCCATGACAACGAAGTCTCGAGAAATAAATAAACTGTATATGAAGTTGTTGTTATGAAAACTTTAAATGGAGGTGGTTTCTACTTAATATATTATTTTACATGTAGATAAACTGCACAATAAGTAGTTAAACTTTTTTATATAACAGAGCCTAACTTTTAAGGTTGAATTTATTCATTTTTTATATCATTTTTTATATCATTTTTGTATCATTTCACGTGTTGTATTGAGTTTTATATTTTATATTAAAACATCCATTTACAGCTTGTTTCCATGCAGTAGTTTGTCTTACAAAGCGCACTACTTCAATTTCATTGTTCACACAAAGTCGTATATTGCAGAACTAAACAAATTAAGTCTTACACGAAACGTTCAGCAGCTGTAATTAGGTCAAAGTATGACAACTAGTTTATACTTCAAATCTGATAATGACGAATTTTACCATTATTTTCTTCTTCATTTTTGTCTATTATTTGTAAACTATAATAGATAGATAGAAACTTTAGCAAAAACGACCAGCAATATTTACAAATACATAACATGGTGGAAACGTTAGTCAACTTCTTATTGGAGCTTCTAACCTTTATTGATGAGTTTTTCCATTTTTTTTTTCGTTTTTGCAAATTATCTTGAAAACTATAATAGATATATAGAAACTTTAAAACCAAAAATGATTAGCAATATAAGATCTGCAAAAAGGTCAGCACAAACGAAATTGTAGTTGTTTTCGTATTAAGAGTTAATACCTTTAAATGACGATTTTACCTTTTTCTGTGTTATCGGACAAACAATAGAATAGAAGATAGAGAGAAACAGGTAACAAAAAAAAATTATCAGAAATAGAAGTTCAATGAAAAAAGAGATTTTAGTTATAATTTATAATTCAATGTTGGAGAATGTCAATTGTTTATATAAGACGCACATAGACGTAGTCGAGTGACATAGGCTCTTTAGAGACTAGTTTTGTTATGGTTAAGCATGATTGTTGTTTCTTGCTGGATGGACATAAGTGATCTAGCATTATCTTCAGCAGTATGTTTATATTGGTCTTGCAATTGTTTATTTTCAGTATCTCATTTATACTGCGTATAAAAAAGAATATAATTTACCAACTTTGTTTTATATATTTTTTCTTATTCAAGAAGATTTTTTTGCGGACGGAATATTAAGTTCACCTGTTGCTATATGTCGGCTTATTTATATCATGCGACATTGCCGCGCGAAAAGTTATTTTTAACGTTGTACATAATTATTTCCTCCAAATTGTTAGGCAGAATATTTATTTTCATTCCGTCTTGGGCAAGAATATTTATTTTCAGTTCTTATTAGGTTAGCCTATGTATTCATTTCTAAGATCCTCCCCCCCCCCCAGAAAATCATTTGCTCGTCTCCTTAGCTCAACTTTGCCTGAGCTATTTGTAACCTTAGTTTTAGTATGAGTGACGTGCTCATATCGACAGTTAATATTTGCTCTACAACTCCGTATTTGGCCTACCAACTGTTTTAATTCGAGCGCCCTTGATGAGCGTTATGGAGACGAAATGCGCGTTTGGCGTACAAAATTATCTGGTAACTTAATTTGATAAGTTTTTGTATATTCCGGAGATATTCTGGAACGAATCTATCAATAACCCAACTTTCCGAAGTCAGGCACCAATAATTCATCGGTTCGCGTTGATACAATGCTCTGGATTTTTTAATGGCGTACATTGTACGTCTGTGTCATTGTCCACAACCAATATTCCAAGAATACAATATTTACGCTGAAAATGGTCTGCTATCTAGAATTCAACTTCCGGCCTATATCAACGTATATCTCACATTTCTCTTTATTTATATTCAACTGCAAGTATGCTTAATTTTTTTAGACTGATATCGTTAATGATTTTTGAAAAGTTTGTCTTTTCAGAGGAAATTTATCGTGCCTCCAATTATTGATATCGATGTCGATTTGATCTTCATTTATCGTTAGCTTGTTATGATATAAGTTCATTTATACTAACAATAGTAATGATCTTAGCAAAGATATCCCAAACCTGTCGCATGTTCTTTTTATTTAAACAAAAAGTAACCTGGATTTATGGAAAATTCATGTAAATGTAGAATGTGTTTCCCATATATTACTAAACGCATTGATTAATATTTCAAATTTTCAAAGATGGAAATTTGTTCATCTACAGGAGACACCAAGGGACAAGGGATATACTGTTGAATGCGGTAGACAATAACAACAATCCTCCGCGTGTCAGAACCAGATTAACAAAACAAATAGAGAAACTGAATCTGGTCAATTAACAAATGTATTTTAAAATGTCAAAAATATGATTTCAAGCAAATTGTATACTCAAAGGCATTTTATACAAATGCATCTGTTTTTAAATTTGTTCAGTAATAATAATAATAATAATAATAATAATAATAATAATAATATCTTTATTTAAAGAGAGTAACTCATTTGGATTAAACCAATTTTAAATAAGGCTCTCTAAATACAATATCAACTACATGACTAAAACATAATTAATCTACTAATATACACATGTAAACAATAGATGTATATAAACAAAATATAATTACAACAACAAAACCGCCTATAGTTTACATTGTGGCTTAACTTATAAATTTGACACTTTTAAAAGATAATGACTTGTTAGAGTATTTGAAACAAAGAATGTAAAGGAATTGTCTAATTTATGAAAATATTTAAAGTAAACCACAGATATGAAATTTATATGACAATCATTTGAATGACATACTGTGTAGTCTTGTCTCCAATTATATTTAAAATGTTATGTTATAATAACATGTATATCGTAAAAACGCGAAAAGGCGAAAAGGCGAAATCGCGAAATCGCGAAAAGGCGAAAAGTCGAAATCGCGAAATCGCGAAAAGGCGAAATCGGTTTCGCGTTTTCGACTTCGCGTTTTCGCGTTTTCGACTTCGCGATTTCGCGTTTTCGCGTTTTCGCCCTATAGAATATGAAAGGCGAAAACGCGAAAACGCGAAATGGCCTTAACCGGCCACCATAAGTGTGCGCTTTATTAAATACGGATGGTTGTTATGTACAAGACGTCATAGTTTATTACTTTGAATTTGAAATTTAATCAACAGTAATAACAGAACATTCAGTATAATAAATTAAATAACACATATCTGAGAGGGTGATAGAGCAGATTGTTACCCCTCGAAAAGACATTGTCAACCTTGGCTTCGCCTCAGTTGACAATGTTTTCTCGGGATAACAATCTGCTCTATCACCCTCTCAGCTATGTGTTATTTATATAATAATCTTAATCACTATAAAAACAAATAACTGTTTCAACAAAGAAACACAAAATGGCATATAGACAAAGTACATAAGCAAAAATGAAAGACAAGTGTGTCATTTACCGTTCTAGAGATATGCCTCTTTTTAACTTGGAAAATTGCAAAGCTTGAGCGGGGGCATGCATGTCCTCAGACACATTCTTCTTTTTAATAGTAAAATTTACCATTCCTTTATGACTTATTACAGAATTCGATTTTTCGGCGGATTTTACTTTTCATGTGCAACGGATGCCACTGTAACCATGCTTAAGGAGCATGAACTGCTTATCCTTCTGTGGCAACTCACATGTAGTACACCCCAGATTTTGATTGGTCCGTGTATCCCATCAATCTGTAATTTTCTGTGCAGTGTTTTATGGACTACATATTTTGTATGTGTTTGTGTTTTGTTTCTTTGGATAGTCAGGTTATTTTCTGTCCTCTATCGACTAATGAATTTTGTTTAAATTATTATTAAGGTAAGTAACTGAAACTGATTCTTAGTGCTAACAAATATTTAAACAGTGTAGCTCAGCAGTGAAGCTTCGTTTGGAAATGATGTACAAGTCAGAATATGCTTCTTTGATATCTGTTTCTTTTGAAACGGCCTGAAAAAAGACTGTTTCTAGATATTTGGTGAAAGTTGTCTTGTTTTACACTGATAATTTAATGTGTTTTTATATGAAATAATAGCGGAATTTTCAAATGGTGAAACACTTTTGACCTCTAACTGTCTTTATTTAAACTTTAATAAAAACTTATTTTTTCAATACTGCAGTACAGGAACAAGAATTCTTGAAATTAAGAAATATTTTTGTTACAAATTTGGGATGTGGGATATAGGGGGTAAAAAAAAGTGGGATCTGGGAAAAAGAAGGAAGTGGGATATGACCATAATGTGGGATGTGGGAAAACCCCACAAAACAAATTAAAAAAAAAAAAGAATGGTGAAAATGCATGATTGGTCATGATGTGTCTGATTGGTGGTGTCCCCTAACCCTAACCCAGCCCACTTTAATTTTTAGAAAAAAATCGCTTCGGCAAAGTTTTTCTCCACACTAGAAACAAATGATAGGCAATGGTCTATGGTTGCCTAGACCCAAAGACCCAGGTGGGTAAAGTTAAGGAACATCTACAACTGATGTCCAAAGTTGGGATATGGAGACCATACACCTCCATAATTTGATTCGTTTAAAATTCCCTACGGCAAAGCTTTCGTCTACACTAGGTACAAATGTTAGAAAATGACCTACAGTTTCTGGATCCAAAGACCCAGGTGGGTAAATGTACGAAACTACTACAAATGACAATGTGAGGTCCAAAGTTGGGGTATGGAAATCATACCCTCTCCCAACTTTAATACGTAAAAATTTCCCTACGACAAAGCTTTTGTCCACAATAAGTACAAATGATAAGCAATGGCTAGAGGTTGCCTGGATAGGCAATGTCATGAACCAGACTGAAGCTAGCGAACAATAAGGCGATATATCTAAAAACCGAAAAATTAAAAGACAGCATGTGGGATTTACCACTGCTTATTAAACAAGCCACACCCCTTTTCATGGTAACATTCAGTACCACAGTAAATCTACACCTGTCAACGGATTGACCACCAATGCCACCACTTCAATTTAGAACGTAAAAGAAGTCCTTCCCTGAAAAAAATAGCACCTTTGTTGTCTTTATTTAATTGACAAATTAGCAGAAATGAAACTTTTTATGATAGGAAAAAATATATAGACCATTTTGAGCCAAAATTTACTTAATCTTGATTTATTTGCTATGTAGGTCTTGTAGAGGAAAAACAGGCGCATCGTTTGCGCAAGGTTTCGAGTGGCGCTATGTTCAAAAATCTGAAACTATGGCTCAAAATTTGAAAATAAAAAAAAAAAAACAGGGGGTGGGGGTGGGGTGGTCTTTTCCATGGCTTCTAGAGAAAAATAATGAGGGGTGTCACGGGGTATGGCTATAAAGGTCTTGTACAGGAGAAACTTGCGCATGGTTTGCGCAAGGTTTCGAGTAGCGCTATGTTCAAATATCTGAAACTAGCTAGGGCTCGAAATTTGAAAAATTTGGAAAAAAACAAGGGGTGTGTGGCCTATTCCATGGCCTCTAGAGAAAAATAATGACGGTTGTCAGGGGGTATGGCTATATAGGTCTTATAGAGGAGAAACAGGTGCATCATTTGCGCACTTGATCTGTGTATTGTGGTAATTAGCATTGTGTATAAGTTTCATAACATTTAGTTGAGGCAAACTAAAGTTAGAGAACGAAAACCAATTTTGGGACGTTCGTACGGACGTTCGTACGTACGGACGGACGGACAGACGGACGGACAGACTGATCACTATAGGGCGCCGCCATTCGGCGGGCCCAAATAATGAAGGGTGTCACGGGGTATGATTAAATTCCATACTTCAACAGACAGCAGTATCGACGTACCAATTGGAATCATTATTGGTCATGCGTGTACACCAGTAATTATTGTTCATCAATTAACAATTGTTCATCAATTGTATCACACTTTGTGTCTGAAATGAAGATTCCCTGCTTTGGATTTTGTGTTTTGTTGGTTTTGTGTTCTGTAAAGTTTTGTGTTCTGTTAACTAAACTGGAGTTGCTTTAAGCATTGAAGGAATTTATTTTCATAGTCATCCAAGAGTGCTTTATCACCTTTGGTGGTTTTTTTTCCTATTATTTTTTCACAAAAGCCTTAAATGACATTGTTTCTTGATGTTATAGTAAGAATCTGGACAAGTAAAGTCTAGGTAAGGCAGATATGTGTTTATTCATAAGTTTTGTACATACTGAAGAACAAACAAGACAAGAAGACAGCTCTGGATGACTCCAAATGGGATATTATGGAAAACCAAAATCTGGGATTCGGGAGAATTGGAAAAAAAGTGGGAAGTGGGAAAAATGGTCTAAAAAATTTGGGAAGTGGGAAAAATTTCCCAAAAAAAGAAGGATTTGGGAAATTAGCACCCCTGTGTCACCCCCTCAATTTAAATTCCTATTTTGAAAAAAATATCTTCAAGAAATTGGAATTAAATAATTTATTAACAAAAACATGTTTTATCGAACCTGTCCCTACATATGAGAAACAGGGATTAAGTCATTAACTCGAGGTAAAGAAAATGAAGGTACACTTAAGGTGGCTAGGGCGTCTTAATTAAAATTGATAGAATTTTTTGATAACTTGTCAAAGTGAAGTTTTTATCGTGCTTTTTTCAAAAATGTATTAAAAAGTATGGGTCACCGGACTTTTTTTCACGCTACAGGTTGTGCAAAATTGTCAGATTTTGTATAGATTATGCATGGAAAATCAAATTTTGTGTGATAAAAAGAAAACGTACTATCAGAACTTTAAGATAAAATGTGAGAAGATTGCTCTTATAACATGCTTTCAGATAAGAAAAAGAAAAAATGGGGTCACCGAACTTGTTTTCTTGCTACATATCAAAAAAGGTAAATTCATAACACTTTCTATTATAAAAATTACTTTATCTGAGTTATCTCCCCTTATTTGGCAAAGTTGAAAAAAATCTAATCAAACACAAACAAGGTGTTTTTGAGAAATTACAACTGTAACTATGATAAAACACACAATTTTCTATATTTGTATCAAAAGTATTTTACATCAATTACATACAACTCTCAAAATTTGCACATTTCATCAAATATCTAGACCAAAGTTATCTGCTTCTTCAAAATCCAAGATGGAGGAAGACACCCGAGCCACCTTAATTAATACCCCAAAGCTGATTGATATTACCCGAAAATTCTAATTCATATAAGACAGAAAAATCGTTATGCTCAAATAAAATTGAAATCTAATCGATTGATAGTAACATATGTCTCAAAATAATAGTCTTTTATCAATATAATCTGTATTAAACCATGTAAATAAGAGTTTCCGGGTAATATCTGGAGGTCTGCTAATGATTACCTCCCTTGACATTGCTTTTTAGTAGAGGAGATTTGATTGGTACTTGGCGCTTTAATGCAAATATGAAAAATGTAAACAAGACATAATGTCAACTTCAAAATAATGTGAATGAGGGAAATTGAAAAACAATTAACAGGACAAAGATGGAACAAGTCCAGGAATATGTTATAAAGGTGTCAATTTATGTAACTATACAAAAACTAAGATTGCAGCTGTCTCGTGGAAGGTGATTTATGATGACCCACAGGCACGTGTGTCTCGGGTGCTTAGGGTCCCAAACCCCCACCCCCGTAGAAGTTGCTGGAATTTCCAGACACTAATTTTGCTCTCAGACCCTATGGAAGAAAATGGACTTCTAGATTTTTTTATTTGGTTAGAGAAATGGGTGGAAAACTTTCGGGCAAATGACTGTAAACAGGATGTATCCTTCTGATTGGTGTGACTTTTTACCCCAACATACCCCAATTGGCCCAATATACCCCCAATATACCATTTGGAGTTGAAATCTACGTTTTATTTTAATGTTTTATGAAAGATGATATTAAAAATTGTCGATGATTCCTTTGATTTACCAATATTAACTCCTTATTGTTTTTTCAGTACATTTTCTCGTACCCATTATGCCGCTTATGAGCATGTTTTCCTTGATCATTTACTTCTTTCTACGGTAATTTTTCAGAAATTTTTTTATGTTATAAAGAATTAGAATTGTTACATTACTATGAATTGTAATTCTAAGTTACAAAATCATAATATTATTTGAATAAAATTGAGAATGGAAATGAGGAATGTGTCAAAGAGACAACAAACCGACCAAAGAGCAGAAAACAGCCCAAGGCCACTAATGGGTCTTCAACACAATGAGAAAACCCTGCACCTGGAGGCGGGCTTCAGCTGGCCCCTAAACAAAAATATGTACTAGTTCAGTGAAAATGGACATCACACTAAACTCCGTAACATATAAATGAACTAAAATTAAAAAACATACAAGACTAACAAAGGCCAGAGGCTCCTGACTTGGGACAGGTGCAAAAATGCAGTGGGGTTAAACATGTTTAGTGAGATCTCAACCCTCCCCCTATACCTCTAGCCAATTAGCCAATGTAGAATAAACAAACACAAAGCAATATACTTGAAAATATACTTTAACGAAAGACCTTTGCTGTTAGAGTGTAACTCGATGTTTTGAATACAAAACCGAATTTAGAAAGAGAAAATTCTTTTAATCCTTTTTAACAGGATTAAAATTTTGTGCAATAATTTCAATTTATATAGATTTGTTGAAGTTTTATTTAAAAAATAAATTATTATGAAATGAAACATACAGCTTAGAATGATAAAAAGTACTCCTTGAATGTATTAGAAGTGTAACACCGGCCCATCCTTGAGATAAAAATTGAACAGATACAAATAATTAATTATTCCATGTCCTGACTGATTGAAAATTGCATTTTGCAATTGATTTTTTTTTGAAAGATTTACTTAAATTTTGAGATGAATGATTTATTCAGTGTAAATAAGATAAATCTATCAAATTTGATTTTAAGACAACACAAAGTTTTATTTAACAAAATTAAAATTTGAAGGTAAATAAATAGACCATTATATTTTCAGGTCCGTGTGTTCAGGTCTTTAGTGTAACCCTCACTGTGACACGAATATGATACTGTTTACAACTTTCTAAATGCACACGTATGTGTACAGTGTTGCTTTAATAAAACAAATATGTTTTAAATATCACTCAGAAGGATAAAATTGTAACTTTTTATTTGAGAATGTTGGGGTATATTGGGGTAAAAATCACATTGAGATCGTAAGCGGCTGACATGAATGGAACAGGTTAAGTAGAATAAAAATGATTTAAATGGAATTTATTCATAAAAGTAAGATTTATTGTCGTTATATTATAATAACGTTATTATACCTGAAAGAAAACATTATTATTCAATCCAAATGTGTTTAAACTGTCTTTTGAGGTATATTCGGGTAAAAAGTCGCACCCCTTCTGATCCACTCACATTATGATATTAACAGATTAACTATATATATTAACATAATTAAATATGAGACAGATATTGCAACACATGATACCCAAAGGTTATTGATGCATGTTTGTTTTATGTATCATAATTTTTTTAGGAAATCAGATATTTATATGTACAAAGCCTCAATTCATATGTTCCTTTATGAAATTTTTATAGGAAAAAGAACGAAAACCTTTCTTGTATTTTCACACAAGATCATGTGACTTGTGACAGAAAGTCCCCCCATTTAAATTGGTTAATTTATTTTATTTTTTGTAATGGATACTATCAGTTATGGGAAGTAAGTAGCTTGATAAATGTAACTCATGAACATGGTTTGCAAAAAAATATTGCATTTTCTATACAATACAATGTACATCATTGATCAATATGTGTGTTGATTCCTAAGGCTGTAAAATTTGGGAATAATTTAAACAGAGAGATCTAAGATCAACACCAAAATTCTCCAAATAACAAGAAACATTAAGATATGATGAAATACAGATATACAACTACTGACAAAGTTCCTCAATGAAAAAGCCTTAATTAGGAAAAGCTTTGAAAATACAATGTTAATATGATTTATCTACAATGTGCATAAACATTCATGTAAATATGAAATGTTTTTCAGCCTCCAGATATAGAAGATTTTGATTTCATAAAGCCTATCAGTAGAGGAGCATTTGGGTAAGTTACATATACATGATATAAAAATAAGAAGATGTGGTATGATTGCCAATGAGACAATTGTCCACCAGAACCCAAATGACATAGAGGTGAACAACTATAGATCACTGTATGGCCTTCAACAATGAGCAAAACCCATACTGCATAGTATGCTATAAAAGGCCTCTGAAATGACAAATGTAAAACAATTCAAATGAGAAAACTAAAGGGGCCTGATTTATGTACAAAACAATAAATGAAAAACAAATATGAATTACAAGCTTCTGACTTAGGACAGGCAGAATGTTGCGGTGTTAAACATGTTTGCTGGCACCAAACCCTCCCCATAACCTGGGACAGTGGTGTAACAGTACGACATAAGAACAATGTATACAAATCAGTTGAAAAGTGCTCAACTCTTAAGATGGATACACAGCCCTTAAAAACAAAAAAAAACATACAGAGACATGCACAGAAAAACAAAAATTCAGCGCTCCAATTGAAAGCAAGGATGTAGTTGAATTTAATATTCACAAGCTTTGCTAGTCTCACAAAATTGAACAAATAAGAGTGAGGTAGTTTTTGAAATGTGTGTGCTTTAATGTTCAATTCAAAGAATCAATATGTTGACCAGTACATATTAGTTATTCAGTATAAATAAATTATCAATCAATCTAATTCCAATGTGTTGCTATGATAAACCAGAACTAGTCATCATATAAATAGTTGTTAAAAGTAAACTTTATTACAATCTGACATGAAAAACATTCTTCTTACAAGTAAGTTTTCATCTAGTCAAATCAAAAGGTTGTGCAATATACATCAATGAGACAGCGACCAAACAATATATAAAAAAGGCTTTTAGAGGTCATTACATGGAATTGAATAATACAGAAGTGACATGTACAAAATATTAGTAAAAAGTTTGAATAATTATGGTGAATTTTTAGCATTGCAAACATAACAACCTTTTAAGTATTTATGTACACATGTACATGTAGGTGACTATTAGCGTTGAAAAGGATATTTGAAACTGTATAACATGTACATGTATGAATTACAGCTTAGATGACAGAATGAAGCTTTTACAGATTTTCGGTTCCATATATTATACATTTACTTTTATCATGCAGATTTGGTACTTCATAGTTTCCTTTAAAATAAAAGATTAGCAAATAGTTTTCTTCTGTCATGTCTGTTGGACATTAGATTTTAACCAATCAAACAGCCTTTCATGATTAATTTAGTATATAAAAAAAGGCCATGGTCAATGAAATATGAATATGAAATATTTGAAATAGCACTGTTTCCCTAAAACTATAGCACAACATTTATAATGCATTTTATAAATTATAAAATATTTTCAAATGGCACCATGGTAAAAAATAAAGCACCATTGTACATGTACCATGGTGCTAAAAGGCAGAGGGGGAAACACTATAAGATGTCCAGTGTGCAAAATAAACAAAACAGACAGGTGCACCGTGCACCCATATCTGTATAAGTTGGCCTGAATATAGGATAAAATAATATCTTAATTTCTATCCTAAATGATTTAAATTCTTTGAATGCTTTTTATGTATCAATTATGTACTACATTTCATTACTATTTTAGGAAGGTTTTCTTAGGATGTAAAAAGATTAACAGAAATCAAATTTATGCCATTAAAGTGATGAAAAAGGCAGACATGGTACAGAAAAATCTGGGGAATCAAGGTAAGATTCATTAATAGAAATGTTATTTTCAAGCATGGCAGAATTGAGCAAAAAAGGTGAATCTGGCTGAAAAGATATCAAGGCATATTTTTCAGAAAAAAACATGGTAACATTCCTTGGGTCAGGCATACACATAAAGTTGGACATTTCAAAATCACTTTTTCTTACTTTTCTTATTACAGCACATATGCAATATTGTGGCATTGGTACATCACATTTTGGAAGATCTGTATTTGATTTATGTACTTATACAACAAGATTAGACAGTAATTTATCTTTGTGGTAGTTCCTGCTCTACTAGTGATACCTGACATATCATTCTTGTTAAAAAGAATATTACTGTTCTACAAGTGTTATTTCATTTTAGTTTTGGCAGAAAGAGATGCAATGGCCCAGGCCACCAGTCCATTTATTGTACATCTGTTTTACTCATTACAGTCAAAACAGAATATCTATTTGGTAAGCTTATCATATAAATGTATATTTTCTATATCCAAAAGTAAAATATAAAAACAAAATCAAGCTTCTCATATATGTTATATATGTAAAGATACTTCCTAGAAGTTCCATACTATTTCAGGACACAAAGAGGAAAGATTTAATCCATGTATATTTGTCTTTATATTTAAAGGATATTGTGTAAATAGATCATTGCTACATTGTATGTTACCTTTGAAATTGAAAAAAAATTAAATCATAGGCTTTACCTGTTATGGGCAGTGGGAAATCTAGTGACCGAGAACAAGAGAAAATGAACACTTCTTAAGAAAAAGGTGAGAAAATCAATAATAAAACAATGCCGGTGAAGATACTGATCAAAAGTTAACAGGAATCGTACATTTTAAAGAAATTATTTGTTAAAACTGTTTTTAGAAATATACATGCAAATACACCAGGGTTTCCAAAAAAATGTTTGAGCCAGCCGGACATTTTTTCAATCCCCTTTTTGTCTCGCCTTGACGGAGTCAAAAAGCTAGACATAGGTATGCTGTTTCCGGCGGTGGCATCAACAATGTATTAGTTTGTTATTAGGTCTTGTTTATGGTGAACCACTAGCGGTAGGTCAATGATATTTGGTATGCAGTTGTATAAGCATTTGCATATCTCATTTCCATGGAGAGTATTTGGCTCTGCCCCCTCAGTCATGGTCTATTTACTTTGAAACTTTTGCTTAGTTTACATGTATTAGTTTGTGATTAGGTCAGTTCAAGGGAAACTATTAGTTGTAGGCCAATGTTAATTGGTATGCAGTTGTATAAGCACTAGCACATCTCATTTCCATGGAGAATATTTGACCCTGCCCCCTCAGTCATGGTCTACTGACTTTGAACTTTTTGCTTAGTTTACATGTAATAGTTTGTGATTAGATCAGTTTAAGATGAACCGCTAATGTTAAGTCAATGATATTTAGTATGCAAATGTATTGGCATTTGCAAGTCTCATTTACATGGAGATTATATAGCTCCACCCCCTCATCATGATTCATTGACTTTGAAACTTTTACATAGTTTACAAGTTAATGTTTGTGTTTAGGTTTGTTTAAAGGGAACGACTTTTGATAAGTCAGTGGTATTTGGTATGCAGTTGTATTAGCATTGGCACATCTCATTTCCATGGAGATTGTTTAGCCATGTACCTTCAGTCATGGTTCATTGACTTTGAATATTTGCATAACTTACATGTTAAAGTATTGCTATTTTAATTTCAACATTTGCATTATCAAAATTACAAAAAGGCGAGACATATCTCTGTGTTAACAGTTTATTTATCCCTTTAGACAGGTTACCCCATAACAAAAGATGGACATAACCATATGATAAAGCCATTAAACTATTAAAGGACAGTAAACTTCATAGACTTCATACTTTTTCAGTTTTTATATAAATTACAATTTTGACATTAAAAATTACATTGATAGTGCATGGTTCGAATTGGTATATATCCGCAGACTGAACAATGTGTATTAGTCAGTCGAGGACCAGCTTAGTTATTTGATATTCATGTTTTCCAATACCAGATATTTACTAGACGACAATAGAATGCGGAACGGAGACGGTTGTTCAAATCCTTGTATTTTTATCTAGCATTATTGAGTTTAAGCAGTTCTTTCCACGTTATTTCTTAGGGAAAATACTTGAGACGAATGTAAGATAATGGTATAAATGACATTTTTATCGTTTTGGATGAATTTGGACGCATTATTGAATAATAAATATCACACGTGTGCACATCTATTCATATTCAATGTTTACATCGGGATAAGGTTCATTTGAATTTGCTTAGTAACTTAATTTCAAAATTGATAATCTTTGCTGCATATCAATTGATTCCTTTGGAATTTTTTCCCTGAACTTCTCTTATCTAGCTGCATACATATACCAATAATTGGCATGTTTTAGAGAGGTATACAGCCAGTAGAAAAATAAATTGAATTTGGTACTTCAGGAATTTATTCGCATAGCAACATTTTAAACCAATTTACACCAAGTTCATATAGCCTGCTGTACTCGTTGTTTGCTATTTAAGGGGGGGGGGCGGCGAGACCATTTTCAGGACGCCGGGATCGACCGATTTTAGCAACGGGAAATCGGGATTGCCTTGTTTAAAGATCGGGAATTCGGGATAGAAAACATCGGGATACGGAAAGCCACGTTTTAGCCACGGAAATCGGGATTTTATGTTGAAATATAACGGATTGACAAAAAACTGTACCTTGGACAGATAAAAGTGCCATTTTCATTATACTTCAATCAGAATCGCATCTAGAAACAGAGTAGATCCAGATCAATTTTCTGACTGGCTACTGAAGATTTATGAGAACAAAAATGCTTATATGCAGCTTGACGTCACGGTAATATTGATAATACATATTCGGATTGGTTACGCTGAAAGACTTTGAACATCAATCATACCTGAGACGTTTAAATCGTAAGCATTGGAACTTTAAACTTTAAAATTGCGGAAAAAATTTATCGGGATCAGGGTTTTTAACAAAATATGTCCGGGATTTCAGGATTTTCTGATATTCAAACCGGGAAATCGGGATGAGACCCCCTCTCGCCCCCCCTCATTTAAGGAGGGAAATGATAACTTTGATTGGAGATTTTGTTTTTATTATAGAAATATTTTTATTTTTACTATTTACCAGAACGTTTTCTTGTGAATTTATAATTGATATGTAGTGTCCTTGCTAGAACTGAACAAACATTGAAAAGATCAAGTTTTTAGTGTTTACAGGGGAGGTAATATTATGTCACTGGATTTCCCACTGTGGGTATGTAATTGTTAACAGCAGAAGTATTTGTTCCAAGCTTGATACACATATAAGTGATGTATCTAGAAATCTCAGCTCAGTATTAAATAAATGATTATGAACTTCATATATTCATACCATATTAATGGAATTGTGATTTTTAAAGGGAAGTGGATGTTCTGTGCACAGTGTACATCATTATTTCTGCAAAGGTCAGAAAACTTTGAAACACTTTTCGTCTAGTGAATGTAGTTGTAGAATGTAAACAGTCATGACCAATTTACTTTCTAGGGAACATCATATGAAAAATATTTGATTGCAATTTTTATTATGGTCTGAATACTTTTACATATTTTCATTGTTAACTATTTTCAGGTGATGGAATACTTGATAGGTGGGGATGTAAAAAGTTTACTGGCAATCTATGGATTTTTTGACGAGGATATGGCCATGTTGTTTGCAGCTGAAGTTACATTAGCATTAGAATACCTTAATTCTAGAGGCATTATACATAGGTATGTTTTGAATAACAGTTATTTGTATGCACCATTCCTACCAAGAATTAGCTAGAAGATATTGCATAAAACCCTACAGATATACACAATGTACTTTTAAAATTGATTACACTACAGAGAAAAGTACCTAAACCAGACCAAGGGAAACCTTCATAGACAGAAGTCTTAAATCAGGACATGCAGGGAATTTATTACATAGAAATTTAAACAGATCACCTGTATAATGTAAACATGAAGGGTTCTGAGTAGACAGGTTTTGCTTTAGTATATTGCTTAATATAAACATTATACAATTGAATATGTAGAAATAAATGTATCACACATGTCAAGGATTGCTTGATGATGTTTAACAAGTCTACAACAGGCTTCTGTAGAAAAATCACTAATAGATAGATAGAGAGTTTTATTTCAATATTCTTTATAGACTTAAGTTCTCTTGCTGAACTTTTGCATAATTATAAGTGTTGTTCTTAACCATGTTAACAGTCTTAAACTTTGATGTAGCGCAGAAATTATATTTCATGCACAGGTAACTGAAGGAGTACCTCTCCGTTGTCATATATTTCATTTACAGAAAATTCATTATTTTCTTTATGTTTGAATCTCGTTTACAATTTCCTTTGGTTTTAAATTCTGTCTTGTTTCAAAACAAAGACTGTTTAGCTTATTGATTATTTAAGTCTGTAGTTATTCACTTACTTCCATTTCAGAGATTTAAAACCAGACAATATGTTGATCGACAGGAAAGGTCACATAAAGCTGACAGATTTTGGATTGTCAAAAGTTAATCTTGATGTTGGTAAGTTGAAGGTCACAAACAAGGTGATGGTCTTTTAAAGAATATTTTTGATTTGTTTTTAGTAAAACAGCAGATGATAAAATCCAGTGTCAATAAGGGATTTTAAATCAGATGCCTCAAGTAGGGAAAGTGTCACTATCTCTGCAGGTAAAAGAGTGCTTACAGTAACTGAGGAGTCCTAAGGTGACCTGTTGCAAAGCAAAGTTTCTGCCCTACCCAATATACTCTCTTCATTTCAATAGCAGTACAATGTTCCAACCTTCATCCTGGTTCACCCACTTTGTACACCTACCTATTTGATGTTTTTTTTCAAACAATAGCATTTTAATATTCAACAAATCTTACTTGTTATTGGTTTTTTTTTTTAGCTCACCTGGCCCAAAAGGGCCAAGTGAGCTTTTCTAATCTAGTTTTAAAAAATGCATCCGACGACCCCATCCATCAACCAAGATGGCCGCCATGGCTAAAAATAGAACATCGGGGTTAAATGCAGTTTTTGGCTTATATCTCTGAAACTAAAGCATTTAGAGCAAATCTGACGGGGGTAAAAAATGTTCATCAGGTCAATATATATCTGCCCTGAAATTTTCACATGCATCAGACAACCTGTTGTTGGGTTGCTGCCCCTGAATTTGTAATTTTAAGGAAATTTTGCAGTTTTTGGTTATTATCTTGAATATTATAATAGATAGAGATAAACTGTAAACAGCAAAATTGTTCAGCAAAGTAAGATCTACAAATAGGTCAAATGACCAAAATTGTCAATTGACCCCATAAAGAGTTATTGCCCTTTAAAATCAATTTTCACAATTTTTTGTAAATTTTTGTAATCTTTTACAAAAATCTTCTCCTCTAAAACTACCAGGCCAAATTAAACCAAGATGGCCGCCATGGCTTAAAATAGAACATGGGGGTAAAATGCAGTTTTTGGCTTATATCTCTGAAACTAAAGCATCGAGAGCAAATCTGAGGGAGTAAAAAATGTTCATCAGGTCAAGATCTATCTGCCCTGAAATTTTCAGATGTATCAGACAACCTGTTGTTGGGTTGCTGCCCCTGAATTTGTAATTTTAAGGAAATTTTGCAGTTTTTGGTTATTATCTTGAATATTATAATAGGTAGAGATAAACTGTAAACAGCAAAATTGTTCAGCAAAGTAAGATCTACAAATAAGTCAAACATGACCAAAATTGTCAATTGACCCCATAAGGAGTTATTGCCCTTTTAAGTAAATTTTTCACAATTTTTCGTAAATTTTTGTAATCTTTTACAAAAATCTTCTCCTCTGAAAGTACTGAGACAAATTTAACCAAACTTGGCCACAATCATCCTTAGGGTATCTAGTTTTAAAAAATGTGTTCAATGACCCCGCCTGCCAACTAACATGGCCGACATGGCTAAAAATAGAACATACAGGTAAAATGCAAGTTTTGTCTATTATTTTGAAAACTGTTATGAATAGAGAAAATCTGACAGGGCAAAAATGTTCAGAATGTTGAGCTCTACCAACTGTCCATTTACATCAAAATTGTCAGACGACTTCTTATAGGAGTTATTGCCCTTAAATGACAAATTTTACTTTTTTTTTTTTTCATTTTTGCCTATTATCTTGAAAACTATGATAGATACAGAGAAACATTAAATTGCAAAAATGATCAGCAAGACAAGTTCCACAAATAAGTCAAAACATTGTCTAAATGATCAGTCTACTCCTTATGAGAGTTATTGCCCTTTGATGATGATTTTTACAATATTTTGCGTTTTTGCCTTATTTCTTAAAAATTATAATAGATAGATAGAAACTTAAATAGGCAAAAATGATCAGCAAGACAAGATCTACAATTAAGACAATAAAGAGGAAATCATCGGATCTACTAACAAGTCACATTTTGCTGATAAAGGTAGTAGGCAGTCACTCTTTATAGGAGTGATTGCCCAGTCCCTTAAATAAGGATTTTTTTTTACCCTCTTTTGTGTTTTGAGCAAAAACTAAAGAAGATAGAGAGAAACTAAACAGATGAATGATCAGCAATACAAGATCAACAAAACAGAGATTTTTCTTATGAATTCTATTCTTGTCTTCAATATTGGAGAGTGTTCTTTGTTGAATATGCACATAGACCAAGGTGAGCGACATAGGCTCTTTAGAGCCTCTAGTTTCTCATCCTGAATACATTTGCAAGTGTACCATAATCAAAGGTCAATACCATCAATCAATTGATCAAACTTATAATTTTTTATATTTCTCAATAAAATACTTTAATATATGAAAATCAATAGAATACAACTTTACTAATATCTATTATATAAATTGTTACAGATAAAATTGGAATTGATGTAACCAAGACCCCACTGCCTACAAACTATAAGAGTAGACAGGACTACTACAGAACTCCAGGTCAACTACTGTCTTTAAAGAGTAATCTTGGATTTGTAAGTCATTAGAAATGGTTCAATGTAGACATTGATGTGAATAACTAAATATTTGTATTTCTATTTTCTTGCCAAAGTAATTGAGACTTACAAAATTAACAGCTAATCATAAACATATTTTTCCTCAACAAATAAAATTTATCTACAAATGTTTTTGATAAATATTGTCTGTCTTCGTCTAGAAATCAGTATTACAAAGGGAAATTTCACTCACCTGACTTTCGCCTCCAAAGAGTTTATATTGAATCTAATATATAAACATGAATTTCACGTGAACATCACATAGATTTTTTTTCACGTGAAATTCGTGTGAATTTTCAAAATAAAGTTATTCAAATAACATCTTAATTATCAAATCTTAATTAAAATCAGGATAAATACCAATTTTTTTATATAAAGTTCATGTGAAATTCGAGTGAAAAAATTTCAAGTGAGATTCATGTGAAATTCACATGAAAATTTTCATGTGAGTTTCACTTACATGTATAAGTCTGTTTGAGGTGAATTTCACGTGAAATTTTCACTTGAGATTCATGTGAAATTCCCATGAGCAAATTTTGCCTGTGTATGCTAACAAAGGAGTAGTTTTTTACAAAAAATGAAACAGAGAAAAGGGGCAATCAATTCAAACAAATCTAAAACAATTCCAACTCACAAAACTGTATTAACTAAATAACTGTCAAGTCTATTCCTGTTTGGGTTAAGTTTAAATAGTTTTAAGGTCAGAGTACCCAAATTGTACCTAGTACCCAAATTGCACCCATTTAGCAAAATTAACAGCAGAAATCTTACAAGTTTTCTTAGAGACTAAACAATTTGTATTTTTATAATTTGACATTATGCACACCTTTCAACATAGCTAAATATATTTAAGTATGTGTAAAACGTTCCCAGTAAATATCAACTGAGAAAGTATTAACTGGAAAAAGAAAATCTACATAAACCTCGCTATGTGACATCCACAAAAAGTCAACTTTTAAACATGAGCAAATAAAATATGTTACAGGCATCCATTTCTTAAAAAATGAATAGTAAGAATGGACTTTTGTCAAATTGTTCTAAATATTTGGAGAAATAAAACAAACATCAGTTATTCAGTTTTTACAGATGTGAATTTATGCATGGATGCAATTTGGGTACTCCTCATTACAGAATCATTGATCGTTTGGAGGTCAGTTCAAACACATTTTTCTATGATTCAATGTGGATTCAAAATTAAATTGGTGGAACTATATAGTAAATAAGGACACATCTACAAAGTAAACACTGAATGGAACCTTTGTCTGGATTATAAATAAACGTAGGTGAAAAAATTGTCAAAAAAGGTGCAATTTTGGTACCCACACGTTAAGTGTATTACACATATATCCTATATCTTCATTTTCCTGCTTCAAAAGTCTATTACCCTTTTTTTCATAGAAAAGCCATACCCATAAATTAAGTATTGTTTATTATTTGATAATTGTTTTGATGTTTATAAAAAAGGAGAGATATTTTTTTACTCTACCTGTATTTAAAACAGTACTGTGTGTATAATCTAAGATGGAAAAATCATTTTGATATTTATCAACAGTAGCTCTGCTTATAAATAATGGAAACTTTGGTATAATTGGATACACTTTTCCAATAACTTTGTTGAATACTGAAAGAACTTATACATTGCAACTCAGTCTCTTTGTTTAGCCCAGTACTATTTCAATTTATGTTTATTTCAGAATTCCCAACAGACACCAGTCAGATCTAGTGTCAGTAGTTTAGATACACCTGCGTCTTTCAACAACAGAAGAAATCATCTAAATGATATCAGACATTCTCCATTGATTTCCAAGAAACGTTTGAGTATACGAGATAGATTAGTAAGCTCAGCTCGTAGATCATCCTTAGCAAGACTAACTCCACCTGTAAAGAGTCTGACGCCAACACTACAAGAATCGTTGAATTGGTCAAATCATGCAAGCAGTGATATATCTTTCAGTAGAAAGGAATCTTCGAGACTTTCAAGTATAATTAGTGAAGGAAAATCAAAAGGATCGTTTCGAGACTTGAAACGTCAGCCATTATCATTGTCCCACATTCTAAACAATTCTTCTATAGCAGAAACAAGTGATGACAGTGTATTTAATTCCAGTGTCAGTATAAATATATCTTGTGTAAGTGATAGCAGTATTGAGGAAGTTTTTCATACTTGTATGAAGGAAAATACAGAAAATTGTGCTTGTCAAAGCCATCTTAAAATACCATCAAGGCAAGAGAGTGAGTTGGACGATACACCACAAATGCATAGGTATATATTTATGGTTAGGGTATTTGTAATAATAGAACTATTATGATATTGCTTGCAATTTGTAACACTTTTTTATGCAGAAAAACTTAATTATTAGCAAATATTTTTGCAGCAATGAAAACAATGTATATAGAAAATTCATTCTGAAATTGTAGTAATGGTTTGTATATTTCATGTTTTTTTTACTTTATTAAGTTGAATATGACTGTCCTAATAATTTTATTAAACGATAGAGCAGTAATTTTAGTTGACACATTAGTCAGTCAGGTCGTTTATATATTTACATGTATTTAATGAGAAAAGAAAAAAATATAGGATTAATATACACAAGGCAACATTGGCAGAAACACCTTAATCACACAACCTATTTTGAAATTTCCATGTTTAATTTTAGGACAGATGAAGCTGTATGGAACTCGTATGCTGCCAGAAATCTGAGATCGATGAGATATGGTTCCTACTCGGAAGACAGTGACGATAGTGAAGGAAATGGTCATAAAAACTCAGCAAGTACTGATGTTAGGAAAGATTTTGTGCCAGAAGTATCATTGAAACAAGAATTGGATGACGCAAATCAGTCTAATAATGCTGAAAGTAGTTTTTATAGCTACCATTCTGATGATGAAAATGGAGACATAGAGCATATTCAAATTCAGGAAAAGAAGACATTAAGCAGAAAACGATCTTTCGTTTGCTTGGACAAAAGTCCATGTTTGAAACATTCGTCTTCAAATTCTGGATTGACACAAGAAATTAATATATTATCTCTATATGGTGATGAACATCGTTTTAAAAGATCCAATTCTGGGAATTCAGAGATACTTGCCATAGCAGAAATGAGACAGTGTGAAAGTGATAGTCAGAATTATCGGGACTTTGCTGGTTTTACTGGAGAGCATTTGCATTCAAGTTTTCATCAAAAAGCCGACAGCTGTGATAATAGAAATGGCAAAACTAATAATGATAGTCAATTTACAGTTTTAGAACACATGCATGTAGATAGCCTTGAGACTATTGATGTGCAAGTAAATAAATCACCACATGCAATATTTAGTATCTCTGTAAGCTCTGATGATGATGATAATGAATTAATTGTTAATGATTCAAAGGTAAACATAACATAATAGCTTTTATCTTTAAGCGCTTCTTATACTTTGTTATCTTCTTGAAATACTGTATATTCAGCTTTAAAAGGCCCTGACATGAAAAATGTGAAACAATTCAAGGGTGCCTATAAAGTGCGAAACGAAATAGAAACGAAAAGAAACGAAAAGAAACGAAACAAAACGAAAAGAAACGAAACGAAATGAAAAGAAACAAAACGAAACGAAAAGAAACGAAAAGAAACAAAACAAAACGAAACGAAATCAACATAAAACGAAACGAAACGAAATAGGAACCAACGAAAAGAAAAGAAACGAAACGAAATAGGAATAAAATTTAAATCAAATTGAATATTAAGCCGATTATATTTATAAATATTATTTATTGTCTAGTTTGATACAATTTCTTTTAAAATTGAGAAAAAAAAAAAAAAAAACTGTGAAATTCAGCGTAATCGTTAACAAGCTGTGGTTTAGGAACGACTTAAACACAATATATAATATTTGATTATGAACTTTATATGTTATACTAGACCGACACGATTAGGCACAGACCATTTGACGGTCCACATGAAAAGACCAGACTCCACCCCCCCCCCCAAAAAAAAAGTCAAATGGTCCGTGCCTTAGTCGGTTTTAAACTTATATGCTCCAGTGTACCATGAAACAGCCAGGATGACAACTGTAGGAGCGTTAATTCCAAGAGGCCAGTCAGTGTTGCCTCACCCTCACGAAAAACCACAAAATAGCGGAGAAGCAGCAGATAACAATTTTCCAAACGACAAATTCCTATAAGCACCATGACTGAGACCACTCTTGAAAGCAGATAATATCCGTTTGATGACAATGCGTAGCGGGATTAACCATTGAAAAGATCTTAAAGTATATCATACCTTTGTTCGTGCTTTTCATCTATACTGCTCTCTTTAACATTAAAAATGTGTCTGGAGTTCAGAATATATATATATATATTTTATATATATATCAAGAAATTGTCACGTGATCAACACCCTTCTGTGGGAATATGGAACTTCAAAGGAACTTCAAAGTGATTTGAAAAACAAGGTCGTAAATCAAACTGGCATCGATCAGTTTTTTTATTGATTTATATTTGAAGCAAAGAGGCTGGGTCTGAATTAGTATATTAAGTTTTGAAGTGCCGGTAACAATCAAAGTAAATCAGTATAATTTCAATCAACGAAGTATTTTTAAAATCAATAGCAAATAATTTCAAAAGATATATATATATATAAAGACAATAAGGCACATACACTAATAATACAATATTGTATATGTCTAAGTATTTTATGATCTTTTTTAAGTTTTGTTTTTAAATAGAGAAAAAAAATAATTAAAGTGATCCGTAATTTGATTTCGTTTCGTTTCTTTTCTTTTCGTTGGTTCCTATTTCGTTTCATTTCGTTTTATGTTGATTTCGTTTCGTTTTGTTTCTTTTGGTTTCTTTTGGTTTCGTTTTGTTTCTTTTCGTTTCGTTTCGTTTCTTTTCGTTTCGTTTCTTTTCGTTTCTATTTCGTTTCGCACTTTATAGGCACCCACAATTCAAACGAGAACACTAAGGGCGTAATTAATAACAAAACAATTTATAAAAAACAAATATGACAGACATGAACCAATGACAAGCATTGAACTACAGGCACCTGACTTGTCACAGGCACATTAATAATGA
Source organism: Mytilus coruscus (assembly GCA_017311375.1). NCBI lineage: Eukaryota > Metazoa > Mollusca > Bivalvia > Mytilida > Mytilidae > Mytilus > Mytilus coruscus. The sequence continues at coordinate 44,093,649 of CM029604.1, read as the reverse complement.
GGAGGGGTTGAACATGTTTGTGAGCACTCAACCCTCCTCTAACCTGGAACAGTAGTGAAACAGCACAACATAATAACAAACTGTAAAAATCAGTTGCAATTGACTTAATGCAGTTGTCGTTTGTTGCTGTGTTACATATTTGTTTTTCGTTCATTGTTTTGTACATTAATTAGGCCGTTAGTTTTCTCAATTGAATTGTTTAACATTTGTGATTTCGGGGCCTTTTATAGCTGACTATTTAGTATGGGCTTTACTCATTGTTGAAGGCCGTACGGTGACCTATAGCTGTTAATTTCTGTGTCATTTGGTCTCTTGTGGAGAGTTGTCTCATTGGCGATCATACCACATCTTCTTTTTTTATATTAACTAAAAAAAATTGGTACAAAGCACAAAAACAACTAACATAAAAAACAAAAGACAAAAAGCACCAATATAAGAGTAACTACTGTGTTAAATTGATAACCTTTGAGAACAAGTTTATTCAAAGGATCGATACTGGAATGGAATGAGAATCTATGAAAATAGCATATTTTCTGGCATGCAACCTCAAAAAACCTGTAGCACTTATCACTAAAAAATTTAGGACTAAAATCGATTGTAGATTATACTGAAATTTTCATGACCTAAATAGTAATTTTTCATGTTAGATTTTTTGTGAACTTGGTTGCTTACCTACACACCCTATGATTATGTAGCAGAAAATGTTAACACTAAGCTCACTTATTGACCCCTGAAATAAAAAAAAAAATAGATTTTTGTTATCATAATTAGTTTATGTAATATCATATTACATAACCTAATTCATACAATCATAATGTAGTATTATGTCAGATATTTTCTCACTTTTTCTAGTTAATTCATATATTATTTTATATACCATGTGTGTACATGTGTATTAACTAATTGTTGTTGCCACACATTTTTATAATATTGAATGAAACACCATTTATTTAGTGACACTTTATTAAGATAGATTCAAATGCTTATAATACATGTAACATATACAACCATATCTTTTATTAAATGTTTTATTGCAGACCCAAGAAAAGACAGAAATTGTAAAAAAGACAACACCAGTAAAGATGACAAGATTCTGTAGTACAAACAAATTTTTATCAGACAACAGATCATTTAGCTCTTTCAAATTCAGCTCTGGAGTTCCATGTACCCCTGAACCTACTGGAAAACAGAAGGTATAATACAGTCTAGTGAATGCATTTTATATGCAATTAAAAATATTGAAAATATAATAATTTTTGCAGTGTAATGATTGCATTGACATGTGTGAGAATACATTCCTGAACATACTTGAAATATTTGCCACTGGACATTATTAAAAACAACCAATCAGTTATTGCTATAATGTCAAGAAGTGTGGCTTAAACATATATAGTTAATGCATAGACTTTTTATATGTTCTACTAACACTGCCTTGTTTGGGGGCCCTCTTTTTCAAAATCCTGGTTCCGCATCTGAGATATATGTATAGTTTAGATTGTACAGATTCTTAAAATTTTTTATTTCCTCTTACTGGGGGCTTTAATTTTCCATGGTAGTGTGTTCAATTTTCCATGGCTGAGTAGAAATGTTTAAAAATATTTTCTAACATGTTTCACTCCTACCAAGTACTTATTCATGCATTGTATATAACATAGCTGGAATAGCTATGACAATTTTAAAATCTGAGGACATATAAACTTTCTTTCATTTATTTGCAAATGTTCTTAAAAAGGTACATTAAGTGCAACCACTAAAATAAAAGGTAAAACAACAAAAGCTTAAAGACAGAAACATGAGGCCCTTTGTTCAACCTAAGAGGTCTTGTAAAGGGTTGTTATTTTTATGGTATTTATTTTACAGATACAACAAACTTCATTGTTTAAGACACCTGGTAGTTCTATGAGTACACCAGGATTGCTGAAGACACCGGGTCAGGTCAGGACACCTGCAGCAGGTCTGCTGAAGACACCATATAGGACACCAAAGAGTGTAAGACGTGGACGACCTCCTTGTACAGAAAGGATACTTGGTACTCCAGACTACTTGGCCCCTGAAATATTAAAACAGGAACCACATGGTATTTATAAACAATTAGGCTTTTAAGGATGTATTCTTCTGATGTTTCAGTTTCGTTGAAATCTCATTCGGGAATTATACAAGTGGAAAATATCAATGAATATTAAAAACATTATAATCAAACTAAACTCTGTGAAAAAATTGTGTACTTACAATAAGTAGTTTTTGAGTAATAAAATTTTCAAATTTTATAACCAATCCGGTCAGTGTCATCAGCCAAAATGTTTAGAAAATGGGTGAGGGGTACAAAGAAATGATTTTACCAAAATTATGTACATCCCATATCAATTTTTTCCTTTCAAAATTCTTAGATATGTATTTTTTCAATCATTTATAACAAAGAAGTTGAAATAATATGCTTTTTGTTCAAAAAAAAGAGAAAAATCCCATATTTACAAAATTGACAGCATGGTCAATTTGACACGAAAAAGCAACAAAATTTTATAAAACTTTCTAATATTAACACCAACCTATATTTTTTTAAGTTAAATTTATTCAGATTGGTCCACTTCATCTTTAGTGAAAGTATGAAAAAAAGTTTAATTGTGAAACTATGATTTTTTTCATGATAATAGCCCAAAAATGGGTAAAAATTGATGAAAAATGGGAAAATCATTAAAAATGGGTACTTTCAAATGGCTGTAGCAAAAAAAGAGATGCACCACCATATGATTTTTTCTTCATCAATAACTTTCTTACATTCATATAAACCCAAAAATCAGGTTAAGAAAAAAAGTTTAATTCTAGAAATTTTTGGCTCCTCAGAGGTGTACATCCTTAAATTCTGAATATATAACAGGGCTCACGCTAGCAGGCGACTGGGGCGAAAAAGTCGCTCATAACGCCTTTTCGAGCTGAATTTCAGTATTTAGGGACCGTTTTCTTATAATTTATATCTAGTCGCCACATGGTTAAGTTCAAAATTGTACGCATTGCAGTCGACAGATTTGTGTTACATTGGCAATATCCTGTTCTTACCAAGTCAATGAAACAGCATATTTTTTCTTTAAAAGTGAAGAAATTAAAGGACAAAAGCGATTTATTTCTTTAGAAAAGATGTTAAATTATTGACTTTACAGATTGGTCTTATGTTATTTCAAAGGTAGAACTTTAAGTGAAATATTTTCTGACATGCTTCAATACTTTTTACTTTAGATCTTTTATCAAAAAATTTTGATTATTGTGAAACAATAAGTTTCCAGTTACTTTTAAAACAACTTTGAAAGTGATCAAAATTTTCTTTAGTTAATTGGTGTTAATCCATTGATTGACACCAAAGCTGTCATGTTCCTTTCACTGAATTGTTGTCAAACTTTGTTTATTTTCCAGGAAGATTTTCTTTGCTGGTATTTCATTGCAATCACCTATATCTAATAAGTCTGAACCACGGATCGGGTGGCGGATTCAATTCGGGTTATTTGGTCACCGGCGGACCAGCTATGACCGGGTCACACCCGCAGGATCGTATTCTTACTATAATAACTATCTTGACTATAGATGCTTGATTGTTCAAACTTGAATAATGACCCATTAGTAATAGGCATGATAGGTAATTTCTGTCTGGTATGCTGTTTCACATGTGACATTAAAAGTCACTTTTAGAGATTAGATCTTCTTTTGGGCCTCATAATGTGAGATATTTATCCATGTAAATCACATTGATTCAATTTATTGATTAAATTTGCTTAACTTTGTTAACAGTTTATATATGTATTCTTTTAATGAGTTACAGTGAATTTCATTAAGGTGATAAACAGAATAGTTTTTAATTGCATTTCAATTCATATTAGTGATACTTCTCAGTTCCATCATCCAATAAAAATTTATTTTTAAGTGCTAGATATTTAGTTGGTAGATTCTGACAAGAGGATTAATATAATTATGCAACTAATAAATGACTATTTAAGACATAAACTGAAACAACTGTTACTTTGAATTGAATTGGTTTTGACGACCTTGACTACCATTCATAATAGTCATTATGATGAAGTGAGGATGGTTTTAACGACCTTGACTACCATTCATAACAGTCATTATGATGAAGTGAGGGTGGTTTTAACGACCTTGACTACCATTCATAACAGTCATTATGATGAAGTGAGGGTGGTTTATAATGACCTTGACTACCATTCATAACAGTCATTATGATGATGTGAGGTGGTTTTAACGACCTTGACTACCATTCATAACAGTCATTATGATGAAGTGAGGGTGGTTTTAACGACCTTGACTACCATTCATTACAGTCATTATGATGAAGTGAGGGTGGTCTTTAATGACCTTGACTACCATTCATAACAGTCATTATGATGAAGTGAGGGTGGTTTTAATGACCTTGATTACCCATTTTTTTTAATCTTTATTCAATTATTCAGCATTTATATACAATAAATATATTACATATTACACAAAAATATTCACAAAACAATGGTTAAAAGTATAATGACATATATCATCAACACAATAATCAAAAATTAAATGCAATGACACCTTCAGTCTCTTGCACAAGAATATTGTACTTTAAAAAGTGTTTCTCAAAAACATTTCTCATGCATCTTACACCACACAAATATTCATACAGGTAAGTTATATAATGTTTTAAAGTGTATTTAAATAGTCTGATAAGATCAACATTACTGTTTATATTTTAAAGTAAATTCCTTCTTCTGAAGATACAATATCTCGCTATAGATAACATGAAATTGACAAAACTTACATTTACACCTTTGAAAGATCTAATTAAACCAAACATGAATACCTCTTCATACACTACATTATTAATTATACCCCGCTTTAAAAAAGGGGTATACTGTTTTACCTCTGTCTGTCTATCTGTCAGTCGGTCCGTCCCATGAATATTTTTCGTCGCATCTTTCTCAGGAACTACATTACAAGAATTTCTGAAATTTGGTTTCAGGGTTTACATGAGTCAGCTGTACCGTGTGATGCGTTTTCAGATTCATCACTCAACAACTTCCTGTTTACCTTATACTTTTAGCGGGCAGGGTATCATTAGTGAGCAGTAGCTCACAGATTCACTGTTTTGTCAGAGTCAACATTATCAAATAAAACTAACAACTTTTGTTGCACAAACATGTAAACTTCTACTAGTTCAGAACATAATAAAAATAAATGAGTGATCTACTTCCTTTCACATACATCACATACATTGTAATTAATAAGTTTCATAGTCATAAGTTTAGAAGTAGTAAAATACAATGATGTGCTATTTTGAAATCTAGATCCATTAATATAGATGGTTTCAGTAAAATTGACATTGTTCCACACTTTACAAAGATCATAGTTTACTAGTAAGTAATAAATACAATTCTTTTGTAGAACACATAGAAAACTCTGACAATTTGTCTTTGTAAAAACAGTAATATTTATAGAGCGAGATACATTTCTCCTATGAACGTATTTATGAATAATTTCAGTCCATTCTTTTAGGCAATATTACTTTTAAAATATTATATCTTTTACAGTATTGTTAATATCACAATGATTAGTTACATTTTGTATCATCTCAACTATAGCCATTTCTGGTAAAACTCCTCTATAATTTCATAACATATATCTTTTACCTGAACAATTCCAGCATTTATAAAATCATACCATATAACAGTTTTTCCACCATACAACACATTTGGATTACAAAATAAAATATATTTTCAGTGCTGAGATCAAATCCAATATCATCTCTTATGAGATCAAAACCTTTAATAATTTCTTTGTAAACCTAAGGAATACATTTCAAGTTTTCTGTTAAAGACATGAATAATATTTCTTCTGATAAGTTCATATTAAAAATTTTGAAATAAAATATTTAAGGTAGCACTACAGTCAGAATTTTCTGACTCAACCAACAGTCTTTAAAGATTAATTTCTCCAAAACTACTCAATGGATTTTAAAATCTTTAACTTATTTTAAAGCTGAAATATTACTCTTTCTTAATCCATAGATACATTTTTTTGGTATGATAAATCTCAAAATATAGCTCATTAATTGCCAAAAAGTGGTCTTCCAACTTGGATGGAAATGGCACATTCAGGTCAAATGGTAGTAAAATTTGTTTTCATCCCTTTAATCAACCATATACAAGCTGCAAAACCATGTCTAAGATTTTTGATATATGCCTCCAGCAAGAAGATATATTGATTTAACTGCTGGGTGCCAAACCTCATTTCACCTTTCATCTTTGGAGATCTATAAATTCATTTAGAAACAAATTATCCAAAAACTGGGACACATTATTGTAGAAAATACTCCCTTTAATCAAATATATAAAAATCAAGCCAAAGGGTACCCATAAAGTTTATATATTTCATTTTTACTAACAAATCTCATGAAAAATTGTTCTGAGAAATTACCTAAAAGGAATTTACCCTAAGAACCCTACAAATGCAACATAAATACAAAATTCCACTGGGAACATCCCAGGAGTGTTCTGACACCATTACTTTATCAATAGAACCACACACTTTGTCTCTTTGATGCTCTAATGCTGTAAATTTTGCTTTATGTGGCACTGTGCAACACTAACTTGGCATTTGGCGGGAGTTTGGCGTCACAGATTTGACCAATATCTGTGATGTAGTAATTAAATATAGACAAAGCTCTGCCTCTGTCCAGACAGTCTAAGATAAGAGAATAACAGGATTGACCAGCTGCATATAATCAATATTTAACATCATTATTCTCACTATAAAGAATAATTTTCATTTGTATTTTAAAAGAAATATATTATTACTGAAATTAGCTAGAACATTTAAAATTGTGCATCAAAAGACATGTTCATAAAAGATCCAAGACCATCCACTTCTTTAAAAAGACACTCCCACATGATTTTTGAGTTTTATCATGTTTATGGAATTGAAAAATTTTGCATAAACTTAAAATTGGTTAAAATAAATACCTAAAACTGTATTTAAATGTAGAAGACCAAATAGAAGAAATTTATACAGGCAGTCAGAAGCTTTCAAAGATACTTTCACACTCTTTTCCGTATTTATTTTCATTTTTGTAGATTTCTTCCTTTAGATTTTTGCATGAACCCTTGAGGGGTTCACGCTATATATTGGCGAGTTTTGGATGTGTCTATGGGCCACTCGATATCTCTCGACCGAAGTCGGAATAAAATTCTCGAGCGTCTCAAAAGTTTTCATTCATTTATCTCGTCTTTGATATGGTCCCTCTATGACTAGGCTACCACGTGACGTATCAACAATCAAAGTAAATTGGAAAGTAAAGACTAAGTTGCAGTCAATAAATCGTTTAAATATTAGAACCTATTTGCCTTTTCACAAAACATATGTGTTTTAATACTGTGAATGTTTATAAGCGCTTTGATGTGAAAGTTTCTAAACAAGTATTATAACAACGCAATTATATTTGTTTTGAAACGACCCATGTACACTGTGTGTATCTAGGTCAATTATAACGTGGTATTGTCCATTGTCACGATAACATGTAAACTAATTTTGTCTGAAGATATAACCACGTGATATTGTGTATTTTCATCATAGACTTAGGAGAGAACAATCTGGTTTAAATATTTATATTAGATCGGAAAACAGAAAGATAATATTATTATCAAAAGTATTTAAATCAAAGAAATATATACAAAATATATACTGTATTTATGTTTCTATAGAAACTAGCAATAATTGAAGTCGGAATATTTTCAGAGTTGCAATTAAGAAATAAGTATTTTATATGACAAGATACTCTGCTTGGTATTTTAAATATTCATTTGTTAATGAAACATAATAATTAAATCTTAATAAATCTTTGCATCCTAAAAAAACAATATTTCTCGTTAATTATTTCATACCGTTTTAGTAAGGTTTTATAAGTATTTGTTATTTAATTTTTGTATTGTAATATAGTTTATTAATAGTTTATTAAAGTCCATAAAACGGAAAGTAATATAAATTAATTAAATATTTAAATTTTACACGGTCGTGAATAAAAGTACACGTGTTTTTCAATTCACAAAGATTTTAAATCCTTGCAGCTCACAAAAACGTAATGATAATTTACAATCATTACAAAATTTAATTACTATCATAATGTTAATTATTTTATACTGTTTTAGTATGGATTTATAAGTCTTTGCTTATATTTTGTATAGTAATATATACATATAGTGGAATGTTAGAATTTAAAAATAGATTCATTTGATAAATAAAATGTCCATCTGTAAATACTTGACGTTAGTGTTTATTGATATTATATATATTCAAAATTTTCAGAAAAAATTACTAATAGGAATGTATGTTTATGATAAAATTTCAGTTCTATTTTTGTTTGTTAGCTTTAACAGTTTAACCTTATAGCATCTACATATTTGTACTATGGTGCGGTTTTGAAAATTGTATTCACTGTGTTGACCAACTATCTTAGGGATCATAGATTTATTCTTACGAGGAAGCTCGAGCATGCTCGGAGGATGCTCGGAGCTCTTTAAGTAGGCTCTTCTCAGCATTTTATGTGACAATAATTATCATGATCCATTAAGATGTCAATCAAATCTACACCACTTCTATAATAAGGAAAGTAAAGCATTATAGAGAAGCTCAATTAACACCTGTGTAAACATTTGGTTTATTCAAATACATTTGCATGAAATTTTACAAAACTATATATAAAATAGATTAGAAATTCTTCAATAGTACTGTGTAATGCTTGGAAAGAAATCTTAAGTCTCCACAAAAGTAAAAGTCATTTAAATATTTTCTTATTATATTTATTAATCATTCCTTTTTATAATAAAAATTATTTAATATAAACTATTTTAAATCGTATCATCTAATTATAAAATTAGATGATACGATTTAAAATAGTTTATATTACATAATATGCTACATAAAAGTTATCAAGACACAAACAGCAGTCATGTGATGATACTAAACAAGTTATTTTTTAGTCACTTATATAAGTATATATTTTTAAAACTATTTAATAACTCAATAGTTATTTTAAATGTTAAATGAAGCATGGACTAAATGTAGTTTAGAAGAATTTTTATATAATTTCATTAAATAAAATTAAGTATTTACCCAATTTGAGATGAGTATAGAGGTTACTTTAAAATAATGACTTTTGTGGAGACTTGAGATTTCTTTCCAAGCATTACCCAGTACTGTTGAAAATTTCTAATCTATTTTATATATAGTTTGTAAAATTTCATGCAAAATGTATTTGAATAGACCAGATGTTTACACAGGTGTTAATTGAGCTCCTCTATAATGCTTTACTTTCCTTATTATAGAAGTGGTGTAGATTTGATTGACATCTTAATGGATCATCATAATTATTGTCACGTAAACTGCAGAGAAGAGCCTTCTTAAAAGCTCCGAGCATCCTCCGAGCATGCTCAGAGCATCCTCATAAGAATAAATCTATGATCCTTACATGTCTTGATTCATTCATATTAAAGGTCACATTTCAAGCGCACACTATTGGTTTGCGTTCTCAAAATTCGGATAAAATGTCAATGAATCCGAGTCAAAACACTTGAGGCAGGTAGTTTGACATTCGAATTCAACTATTAGATTAATATATGTGATGACTCAAATGTGTATTCTTTTCCTGAGTATCAGTGCGTATGCTTTCTATTTACTATTTCGATGCTAAAATACCGCATGCATGCAATAATATTAATTTTACTCGTGAAAGTGCATTTTCGTTTTCTTATCTAAATTCAGGACACGGCAGTAAGAACTTGACATGTGACATTCAAGCACGGTCATCATTACTAACGGTATTCTGACCTCTAGTTGTTTCTCTTTTGTTTCTTTTTGAGTCACTTTGACCTTTTCAAAAGCTAAGGATTGTCTACCCAAGGAATAGATTCCTTAACTTTGTAATTTATTTGGCCTTTAACTTTTTTCATTAGGGCGTCACTGATGCTTTTTGTAGACTTAACTCGCGTCTGGCATACATTATTTTAATTCTGGTATCTTTTATATCTACATACCTTTTATATAAATTGGTTATTTTGAAAGTATGTACAGGTATTCATAAACTTCTGAATTCAGATATTCTTCCATAAAACCAAGTTTACCTGTAGAATATTTGAATTGATTTGAGTAAAGTCAGGAAATCCTTAAAATTTGAGATGTTTTATGAGACCAAAATAAGTCTCTTTATAAGAGGTCCCAATCAATTGCACCGCACATGGAAATTGGACTTTAAATTTATCTATACAACACCTGTCATGATTACAGACAGCTTCAATAACGAGTTGAGAATATGAAGGCATCCATGCAGGAAACAAAATACAAAGATATGATAGATAAAATAAATGCATCCAGAATTCCAGATTATAAACCAAACTGAGTGCATAGATTTATATTGCGATTGGTTTGTGCAATTTGCATAAGCGTTATCATCGGAAAAATTATGTACATTCCCAAGTAATAAATAAAATAGTCGAGCTTTAAAATGTATATTCAAATAGTAGCTGTAAATACAGGGCCTAATCTAGGATTTTGAAGAGGGAGAAGTGACTTCTCCTTCCAAGAGAGAGAAGGGAGAAGTGGTCAATTTCTTGGAGAAGTGAGATTCCATTACCGTTTCGGTTGCATCGTGTTTTCATGCTTATCACTAAGGAAATTGTTTTATATATATTCAATAAAAGATATACTTGCAGATTTTTCATGTGTTTTTGTACACAATGTATATAAAGAAAGTTCTAAATAAAAAGGTTTAGACAATATATAGCTGTTATTTATTTATTGGTACCATTGTGTTCTAAATAAAATTTGTTGATTGGGACATGAGGGAGTAGCCTAGTAATATCATGATTATGATGCATTAAATTCATGTGCATCTGCCTCAATTTATTTTTAAAAGTCCAGAAAAAATATAACTCCCAATTTACCTGATGAATTTCACATGACTGGGAATTTAATTTAGATCGCCACTTGTCATTATTTTGTAAAACAGTATTGAATCATGAATGTCCAGGACATTATGTTAGTTGTAAATTGAGATTATCGTTGAAGATTGCAAGTCTATAAATGAAAATATCTTTCAATCGCATATTAATTATCCGACAAAGAGCTAATTTCTATCATTTTTTAAAAATATCATCCATATCAACGAAATGGTCGTGAAAAACAATCCACTGCTGATCACAACCGGGTAGAGTGTCGTACGTTTGCAATCACATTATTCATCAGCAGTCTTTCTACCTTTATATTTCAATTTTTATTCAATCAATATAATAAATCTACCCCTAATTCCCACTTTTTACCTACCGAATAGTAAAATTGATCGACTCGTGTTAAGTTATAAAAATAAAACAAATCAGCTGAGTGATTACGCAACATCCTCAGATGAAAATCATCGTAAAATGATAACTTAAACAGACGGTCAGTTTTCTGTTTGAATAGTTTTGAAAGTTATATCCAAGGATGTTCAAAGTCGCCGTTGTATTTATTAATTTGATCGTTGACAGTATTAGTCCTGGGTCGTTTCGAAAATCTCGATTTTTCCGTGTCAGCCGCCATTTTTTTTACCTGTGAGACTTGTCAATCACAAGTTGTCTCCCTTTTACCGATTTTGATAGCGATTTGACTTCGCTATGAAGTCAGTCGGCTGGCGAGATTTAGCGATTTTCAAAATTCTTTGGCGACTTAAATCGTCATTTCGCGCAAAATTATGGCCTGTGTAAATATATACTTTCAACTGGCTTCTTCTATTCACAGTCAATTATTTTAATTCAAAAGCAAACACAAATTCAGCAACAATCTTTTGGTAACCTGGCAATCAGCGGTCTTAGGTTCACGTATTGCTTTTCTTTTTAAAGATAGCAACTTGTTTCCTTTTCATATCTTTTTCTTTTCTCTGTTTATAAACATGTTATATAAATTACTTTTGTTGCAATACAATGAGATAAGACCACAATATTTATCTTGTGGTTAGGGATTAACAGCTGGACACTGGTATCAACAGATGATTGACATATTAGCCCTCCTAAATGCCTATATATTTAGATTAATTACCATGTGCTTTTATTTACATAAGTTCATTATCAATTTACTCCCTGTTGTGATATGATAATGACTTTGGGATTTTACGAACTGTGCAGAATAATACTTAATTCAAAATTATGTGATAAAAAAATATCTTCAAAAATCATTGTTAGACTGTAGTGCTACCTTAAATGTAGACTTCCATAGCACTTTATAATTCTTGTCTAAAAACCTGGCCAAAATTTTATTCTAAATGCATACATCTTTGATTCAATATCAGGTAACTGTAAACCTCCATTACACTTTTGATCAATTAGGTGTTGTATTTTACTAAGTGTGCACCATTATTCCACACATGCAGTTTTAATATCATGATCTGGCATCGATGTTACAGACAAAGAATACCATAATCTTGACATAAGTAATGAGGAAATAACATTTACTCTACCCTGTATTGTCAATTGCCTCTGCATCCACATATTTAATAAGGACTTAATTTTACTAATTTTTCCACCTCAATTTAAATGATCACAAACAGTTTTATCTTTGCCAACATATACTCCTAACAATAAAATATAGTTTTTAAAACTTGCAATTTATATTTGTTTTTTCTATATCAGTTATTTTTCCTTTTCCAATTGGCAATATCTCTGATTTTTGCTTATTTAATTTGGTGCCTGATCTGGCTTCTTACATTTCAAAAACTTTAAAAATTTCATCAATAGAACTTTTGTCAGACACAGTGTCATCTGCATGCTGAAAAATAAGAGCTTTATCAGTCGTATTTGGAATTTTAATACCAGAGATATTAACATTTTCCTAATATTACATTGTAAAGGTTCAGCTGCTAAAACATATAGTAGGGCACTAATTGGAGAATGTAGGACAGAAAGTCACAGGACAAAAGTCACAGACAAAAGTCCGAGGACAAAAGTCACAATTCAGTTTTGAGATTATTTTCTTTTAACAAGAAAACACTTATTTTAAGTTTTTTCTTGAACTATCATATATAAAGCAACTTCCTTATTAAAATTTATTCAATAAATATCAATAATGATCAAAAATTGTTATGAAAACAAAATGTCAAAGTGGCTTGGTACTTAAATGGCTTCATGGTGCCAAGAAATATATCTTTTGAATGATTAAATTTAAAAAATTTCTTTATCAAGGCTTATGAACAATTTCCTAAACTTAAAAATTAAATATATTAATAAAAGAAAATATTTCAAGATCTTTCTCTTATTTTTCATACAATTATCAACAAATTATTTGTGACTTTTTGTCCTGTGACTTTTTGTCCTATCAAATTTGTGACTTTATGTCCTGTGACTTTCTGTCCGTTTACCTAATTGGACACCCTTGTCTTATTCCATTATCAACACCAAAATATGGTGTCAAAATCCATTGCATTTACACAGCTATTAATTCTTGTATAGAAAATCTCTATCCACTTGATAAATGCATCACCAAACCGAAATTGCTTTAATGTTTTAAAATATACTCATGACTCTCTCTGTCAAAAGCTTTTCTTGGTCAATTTTAACAATATAGCCTTCAAGTTCATCATTTTCAACTACAGTAATTATATTTCTAACATTAGCAATACTATTACTAATATCTCGACCAATAATATGGCATGTTTGGTTTCTGATATAATAGTTTGGTAAAACTTTTTAAATCTATTTGCCATTATTCTGGCCAATATTTTATAGTCAACTTGTAACAAAGATATTGGTCTATAATTTTCAAAATTCTTCTATCACCTTTCTTCTTATAAATTAAGCTTAAAACACCTGCTCTCATAGACCTTGAAAAATATTCTCATCATAAATACTATTATAAACATTCCATAATATATTTCTTAAACAATCATAAAATTTACAATAAAATTCTGTTGTAAGCCCATCTGTAACAGGACTTTCGTTTTTGACATAGCCATCAAAGCTTCAGTAATTTCTTCATATGATATTTCTGTTTTAATTACCATCCTTATATGATTCTTTGTTCAATTTGTATTTCATTCATATTCTTTTATCAATTTACATTAATTTAAGGAGGGTAACTTAAAACATGATAAAACAAGGAAGTAACCCAAATTTCTTTTAAGTGCTTTCAAAGTTTTATTACATAATGGCAGTTAGCCTGAGGTAAAATTGTTGATTAAAAGTATGTTTGACACCCAAGCTGTCAAGTGAAGCCATATAATTATACAAGTTCTTTGATTCACAGGTAAAATTACCTTCATCAGTGACACACAAACGTAATTAATGTTGACATCGATGGTAATAAGAAATACATAAAATAGAGACTGACAAATTTTTGGGGTTGAAATTTTGAAAAAAACAGAAGATTCAAATTATTACGGGAGGGACGGAAGAGGGCTTAAAAATCAGGAGATTTTGACTCCATGGAAAATCACATGTCTGCTGTTTGCGCTTGGGGTCACTATTTTCGCTTATGGAAAAAAAAATGTGGCAAAGAAAAAAATATTGTTTGATGCAAATTAATCATTAAACTATATAATTACCAGGGATCATTCTTAGTTTTCCAGTTATATAAAATGTTTAAATCATCTGTCTTCTATTTACAGGTAAACCTGTTGACTGGTGGGCATTAGGAGTTTGTTTGTTTGAGTTTTTAACTGGTGTTCCCCCATTTAATGATGAGACACCTGAATTGGTTTTTCGTAATATATTAAGTAAAGGTGAGATTTTTATTAGATACTTCAGCCATTGTTAGAATGGAATAATGAAAAGACAAAACAGTAACACAGCAACAAAAGTTTATAACAGATGAGACCTGCACCAATTTATGTTGAATGATATTGTTACTAAAAAACTTTATCAGTTTTAAATTTTAAAGCATTTTGTTGTTTCACAAAACAAAGCTATGATTCAAACATAACTTAGATCATTTTTATGATTTGTACATTTTCAAAGTTGTAGCCATTTTCCAAACTATGAAAACAACACTTTATACAGAAAAAATTGATATCTAAAGATGTTTAAAAACTTGAATACCACAATTTTATTTTATGGTCACCTTACAACATGCTGACAAAGAAATAGTTTTTGCCAAAAAAAAAAGATGCAGAGAGGAAGCATAAATGTTTAAACCTTACAATAATCAAATGGAAAATATGTAATACAATTTGGTACCACTGAAGGATAGCATACTTACAGGGTTTTAAAATCCTCCTCACAATGCAATCAAGAGAATTGACTGCTTATATCTTTTAATCTGTTTGTCTGATAGGTCATGAAATGTACATGTAAATACCATGTACATGTATCAAGGATTTTTTGGCATCATTTATTGGCTGAAACTTAAATGGCAAAACCTTACAACCTTTAAAAATACTTCAGAATTTTGTGTTATTGGGAATAATGATCTCTTATGTCAACTTAGAATTAAAGGGTGCATTATATTGAAAAGTAATCCATTTGTGAAAATGAACTGATATGTTGTGGTATTTTAACAGTGTAAAAAAATAGGATTTTTCCAGCAATTACTTCATTGAGGAAAACTTTTTTATTGTTTAAAGCCAAGATTCAATATACATTATATTTCAGATGTTCCTTGGCCAGATGAAGATGAGGCTATGTCTAAACATGCCCAGCAGGCTATTGATAATTTATTAACGGTGGACCCAAGTAAAAGACCTACTGCTAAAGGTAAATAGACCAAGGAGTGTTAATTAAAAATCATATCCACTACTAAAATTATCTTTCCTTTTATCTATGAATTAGTACAGTCAGTTAAAAGACATAAGTTATGTTATGATGAGACATTTCACAAAAGAATAAGTTGTGCATAATGAAATCTTGACAGACAGTTTAACGATACAGTTATAATGTTATATACTGTGGATTCATTATTATTCAGGGGATACTCATTTTCGTGGGATACTCATTTTCATGCGTATAGATAAATCGCAAATTTAAATGTTCAATGAAGTAACATTTTCAATAGGCTTGAACACAGACTTTGGCAAAACCATGAAATCAAATATCCATGAAAATAACATTTTTCCTTAATCCACGTAAATTGGTACCCAAGAAAAATAAATGAATCTACAGCAGCTAAATTGCTAGAAATCTTAATAATTTTGAGTTTTGTTCTATAGACAATTATAGATCTGCATATTTGTTGAAAGGAGGAGGTGCACTTAAGGTCTTACTTGGAAGAACAACTGAGGAGTAACAAAATCATGTATTTAATGTTTAAATAAGTTGTTAATCTCATCATATAAAACCTAACCTGACTAGGCTTGAAAAAGCTTAGGGCCCAGTGCTCGTCTAGAATGCTGGTCGGGATGGCCTTCATATAAAAACACAGCGGATTACACTTGGTTGTCAAGAAAGAAAACATTTTACTGTTCAAATTATTAATAATCCTTACTCGCTTTCTTGTGTTGGATAAGTTTTGTCCAGCATGCTTTTAATACATGTATTACAATACATGCTTCTCGTGTAATTTCTGTTCTCTACTACACAAGCTTTTTAGAAAAAAAATTTCGTGCTTCCTCAAGCAATTTTCACTTTTAATTAAAACAATTATACTTACATCAAATGAACAAGTCCTAGACAAGATGCTTGGAGAAGAATTTAATGGACTGCTGATACCTTCTGTAGACAACATTAAATATGGCCAAGAGAAGAAGGAACACAATTTTTAAGCAAATCTAACGAAGAAGTTAACCCTTTCCTTTTTAATTTCTCCTAAGTGTATACAATCAGTTTTGGGATAAAAAGTAGCGGATGATTTTAGTCTGGACTTGGCTTGTTTTTGATTACTGTAAATTCAGGAATTTTGCAATGGTTTTAGTATTGCAACAATTGTGATTGGATAAGTTTTAGCATAAACAAAAGTCAGGTTTTAATTTTTGATAGCATTATTTGTTTGTAGTTTTCCTGAAATTGCAATAATAAATGCACACAAAATAAACTTTCTGAATGTACTCTACTTTGTAAATATAAATAAGTTTAGACTTAGTACAAGTAACATTCTGTACAGTTTTGGCAAGCAATTTACAAAAGTGTTCTTTGTGATCTGAAGCAGGTATATGCTTTTTCCTATGCAAATGATATATCATGTTGTCACCTTTGAATTTGCTGTAGCTGTTGCTGCTTATGAGAATTAAAGGACTGTTTCTAGCATATTACCAAACCATTGCTCTATCCAGTACACAACTGTATCAACTAAAATGCTGAGTCTTGTTCAAATTTTCTTTGTCAGCATGCTACAATGGAATCATGCTATACCCAGTTCAGTCCTGATTTAGTTTTCAAATATATGTATCAGTCACCATACCATTTAATATTGACTTTACTACATATTCCTATTAGGGCACTGGGAGATGGTAAAATAAAATATTTTAAATCTAACTACTGTAAATTCAGAAATTATTAATGCATTTGTTATTGCAATTGTTTAAGAATTGACAAAATTGCAAGATAAATTATTACGATTTCATGAAACTCTGCATGCAATTATATGTAACAGTTTGTCAGAATGTGCATTCTTATTATTGCTTTTCTGGCCCTTTCGGATTATTCACATTAATAAAAACCTTGCATTAATTTCTGAATTTACAGTTTGTAGATTCTTCCTTTTTCACAGTAGTTAATTGTTTCCACCAGAAATCTGTAAATCTTTTGAAGAATAAAATTCTTTTATGATATTGTTATTTCTTCTTTCAGAGGTGAAAAAGATGGAATATTTCAGAGATTTAGATTGGGATAACTTGTTAGACATAGAACCAGCATTTGTACCCCAACCTGAGGATGAAACAGATACCACATATTTTGAAGGTTTGAATTTTGTAACACTAAACTATACTCTATATTTATATTTTTTTACAGTTGATATAGTCTAGTAACAAAATTCTCTCCCAATAAAGATCTTATCCAGATCATGTTTAATTAAAAAAGAGCCTTTCTTTGAGTAATTTGTTCGAAAGACCAAACTTCATGAAAAATTCCCATTAAGACCAGGAGAAAAGCAATAAAAAGAAAACCATCCTCACAAAAATCAAAGTACTGATGATCACTTAGGGAAATGATTGCTTTTATTTTGCATTGTTAAATGCCTTGTATTTAGCAATGGAACAAATTTAGACAATATTTTGAATTTGACCTGTCTTCCTTTGACCATAACTGTAGGCAGAACGGATAGATTCATAAGCCATGCACTACATTGTTACTTATGTCATGTTTATTGAAATAGTCAATAGTATTTTAGTTAAGGGCTCTTTCAAATGTTACAGGGTGGAGTGGATAGGAGACACTCAAATTAATGAAATATGGGTGGTTGTATTTTCCTCAGAATTTTGTAAGAATTATATTAAATTATAAGTAAAATGAAAATTTTTATTTTATGGGTAGTTGGGGTCTTAAAGGTGCCTCCCATGCCCCACCCCCTTTTGCATGCAATTCTGGAAAAGTCCTTAGAATAATGCATGACCAAATAACCAATATTAGATCTCTGGACTTGACATGCTTAAAGTGGTTCACAATCATGTCATCTGAAAATAAATGAAATATGTGGTGACTGAACTTTAATCAAGCAGCAATCAATTATTAAAAATATGGTGAAAGCTGTCTGATTCAGTGATTGAACTCAACTATTTCAAGACTTTAAATTTAAGTTAGTACAAAAGATGTTTGTCAAATTATATTAATGAATTCTTATACAGATATTTTGTATCTTTATTTCATATTTTATGTTTTCAGCAAGAAATACCATGCAGCATCTAGTTGTTTCTGGTGTGGATTTCTGAAGGAAATGGATGTGGTTAATGTTTCGAATCTCAACATGGTAGAAAATTTACAAAGGAATCTATAGATACCAGATCTTTTACAAAATGACATTTCATTATATCTTTCATTTAGCTAAGCATATGTGATATACAGATTTTGCCAATTATTTTTAACAACATCATCTTTCATATTATTATTATCTTGCTTATGATAAACTTTGTGGGCAAATAGGTATGCAATTTTGATTATGGTGGCATTGAAAATATAAGAACTGTTCAATCTAGTATTATATACATATAAGATGCTTGTGCTCTGCTTTCATGTGGCATATGTGATCTGTCAAGCTTATTTTATTGTCCCCTGCGTAATGCGTTGTGGGGACATAGAAAAACCCACACAAGCAAAGGAACAGTGCTTTTATACCAAAGTGTCTATCTGTCGGTCCGTTGAGCACGTCCTTCCGTCTGTCCGTTCTTGTTAGCGCTCTCATATGTACAATTTGTGCCAGATTTTTATAGGTTAATATCAGCAATATCTCCGGCAATTTCTATAATGGTGGACGATCAACTTTTAAAAAAGTTATGCCCTTGGAAATATAAAAATAAGTGCAATGCAGGGGACATTTGAACTCTGTTCTTTTATTGATTCAGTAACTTCATATGTTTTATGATATCAATTTCATTTATCAGAATGAAAATTCCTAAACTCTAGTATCAAGCATGTACATTCTTTATAGAGGTCATGTTATTCATTCATGTGACATTAAACCTTGACTTCATTTTCATAGTTGACTGAATTTTAAATATTTACCTATAGAGAAAATTTGCATTTAGCTTTTGGTTTTAATTAAAAAAGTCTTTTGACACTGACTATAGCTGATTTTTTAGTATGATTTATCATTAATATTATCCTTGGGTCATTATGTATGTATACAGTATACAATACCTTTGCGGTGTTTAAAAATTCAATCAACCTGTTGGCCAGACCCTTGAAGGGCTGTCAATTTTGTTAAATTTATAATGTAATGGTCCCAGATATCTGTTAAATAACTATGGACAGTTAGGAATTTCCCACCCATCATTCCAGTGAACCCACTTTGTTGAACCTCCCAAAGTGATTAATTGTTTCCGTTCTTGAACATGCATGGAATATTTGTCCTTTGACATTTAGCTACCTCAAACAGCATCAGTCAATTTAGTGTCTTAACGAGGAAAGATGATGATGTTAAAATGAAATATAAAGAATATATTGTTTTGGGGTTTATACACCAATCTTGTATGTAATTTTAAAGTTTTTGATATTATTTTTATCCAGCTTTACAGAAGCTGCAGTTAAATCTAGTCAGCATGATAGCTTGCAAAATGTTTATGTTTTTTTCAACATTTATATGTATTTAAAGTCTTATATAAAATTCTATACTATCCCTACCTCCACTTTTGGACCTCCTAAGAATTAAATTTTAGGCGCAACCATTTTTTATATACATACATTTCTGTTTTTGTATTTAAAGTCTTTATACAACATCATGACATGTACAGATGGCAATTACATTGAAACGTCTCTACACTGAACACTTTTTGGACTGAAGATTTTGTTTACATAGGTACTGGTAATTTTATAAAAGCCCATTCATTGTATGTCCTGTGTTACAAAGGTTAAGTTTAAACAGGTTCTGTTCGCACAGATTTTACCTTTTAACTAAACTGGGATAAAAAATTGATGACTATGGACATTGATTGTTAATTGGTAATTGTGAATGCTAGGAGTCATTGTATAATTGGGTTGGAAGGCATTTCAAAATCATATAAAATATTATGGGTAGTGTTTTTCCCCTGAATATCAGCTTCATGAATAAAACAAATCAATAAGTTAGGATCACATGCATAATAAGATAAAATGAATGCTGCCTTCTGACACCTCCGTTTACTTTTTTTCATGATAATGCATAGAATAATTTTGCATTTTGGTTGATGGATTAAATGATATATCAAAAAAGCATCCAGCTGTAATGATTCAACTAATCATGTCTAATTATCTTCAAAGCCATCTTTATGCATGTCATACAAGATGTTGAATATGTGCTGATGGTAGTGTTTCAGTTAATACATCTTACAAGACCAACTGAAAATTTTGAATCATAATCATTTTATCGCAAAATGAATTTCACCCGGACTAGAGAATACCTTTCTATGGTAGTGAATTTGGGTCCACCAGTTACATTAGGGCAGGCTTTCTTTGAAATTTCTTGGCTGACCTTACTTAACTTGGAGGCAATAAAAGTTTGAAGTCTTTCATAAATATTCCTGCTATGCTAAAAGGGATTTGTTTTTAACATGTATCCAATCAGGTTATGAAGTCCCACTATAGCGATTATCTTTCAGTGCTGGTCCCAACTTACAAATATTGTGTGTATGTTAGCACAATAGTTGTATTCAGCCCTAAGGCATACTTACATTTTTCGTTGTGTTTATTGAAATTGCTTGCCTAATTTGATTCAAACATTGCAGAAAAATTTTATATTTCATTGGGAGCAAATTTTTATGGACTTCATGATTGATGGTTGTATGGGATACAAAAATATTTAATATTTTTAGTAAGCAATGATATTATATTAAAATATTAATACTGTTTATTGTTAGTTATTAAATCAGAGAGATATTTTTGAACCTTAGAAACTGTAGATAAATACTGTATTAAGATATGTTAGGTAATTTCAGTTTATATATGTAGATACATATCATGATTTAAATATGCAAAAGTTATTGCTAGGTGGGAGAGATATTAAAAATTGCAAGCTTTATATGTTTTTTTTTTATATGAATTAAAGAAAATAGGTGTACACACCAGTAAAACAGCAACTCAAAAGCACAAACAAACCAAAAGATAACTAGAGGTCAGTAAAAGTCAACTGCCTATACATTATGCGGAGCACTAAATCAGATCAAGTGTGAAAAGGTTGTGAATAAATTGACAGAAGTTATCAAAGATTGGCAACTAATACCAAATTCCTTAAAGAACAAAAAACATTAAGATATAACAAAAGACAATCACTGATGAAAATTATTATTATAATATACCCATGTCTACTCAACTAAACATTAAAACAAACAATAATTAACCACTCAATCAATGTCTACTTTTAAGAATTTAAAGTGCCTACAAGTATACAGCATGTAAATATCTACTTTTTTTTATAAAATGTAGAAGAATGGATATGGTGTATAAATTCATGACACAAAATCACTGCCAGCACCAGACAAAATCAAAGGAACAGCTCTTTTATTGATGTTCTTCATCTCAAAGTCACAGTGTGAGGCCTTCAACATGAAGCAAAGTTGTACACCTCATTGCAAGTTTATGAGCCCCAAGCACAAGTTTTAGCAGAATTTTTTGCTTAAAACAAGCAGAATTCTTTGCTTAAATTATTCTGATTCTATCAAAAGGCATGATTTATTCATTTTTGTCGAGCTTGCATCAATTTGTCGCAGAAGCAAGACTTGGTGATTCTTAATTGCGTTGCCTTTATCAACATTTAGGTTCAGTCTGTGGTTAAGGGTTTTTAAAATAACCTTGTCAAATCTCCTTGGAATTTTATGAAACTTTGACAGAAGCATTTGTATGATAAAAAAAAACCACTACTACAAAAGAAATCCCATAATTGTGGAATGACAATTTGGAAAATCATCAAAATGAAAAGAGAGCACTGAGATCTTATACTCTTACAAATTGTTAAATAAGAAGTTGCACATGTTGTGCTAACCATGCACCTCATTAAAAGTGTTGGAAGAATAGGTAGTACATTTCTGGCAGATCTGAAAGCACTTACACATTACAAGTCATCACTGTTAAGCTGCAGTCCTGGGCTCTCAGTCATAAAACTTGACTCAGTACTCAGAGTACAAAATTTGTGCTCGAAACATCAAATCCAGGATTTTGATTGGTTGATTTCCGAGTCTTAGTATGAAAATTGTGCTCGAAAGTTTTATGACCGCAAGGCCAGATATGAAGTCATTCTGTTTAGTACTGGATTGATTGGTGCTTGCTTAACCTCTTAGTACTGGAGAAATGTGTTATGAAAATATTAGAAAAATTCAAAGAATCCGCAAACAGGAAGTAGGTGTCTGACATTCCAAAAAGGGCTATCAGGTACAACTCATCACTGCAAGCTGCTGACCAAACAGCTAGTACTGGAGTAAGGAGTGTGTTAAGGGCAATATTTGGCCTAGAAATTGAGGAATTATAAAATAAGGTAATATTTGTGGGAAGACAATTGATATGTAAACCCAAAGCTTTAACGGTAATGAATTTCAAATATGACTATTCAGAGATTTGTATCGAAAGATGGATAAAAAATTTATTTATCAACAAAATTGATCGATTTGAACATACACAAGTACCAAATAAATATTTAAATGAGAAGTGTTGTTTGTATCGACAGATGGTACTTGCATGTGTTCTATATTTGTGGGTTCAATAAAAATTAGCTGAAAATTTACCAAAATCTATGCATTTTTTACAGATTCAGGATTCTTATCCATGACGCCACAACTACATTTTTAATAATGTCATGGATCGTCAACTATCTATTTATGATTTTGTATAACATTATCTATAAAATAGAAATATTAAATAGAAATCTTAAATTCAAAGTGCAAATTTCAGTAAAATATTAGGCAGAACATCCTGTAATTTGTGACTAAATCATATTGAAAAATTAAAAGTATCAACAAATAGGAAGCAGGTGTCTGACATTCAAAAAATGCTTTCACATAATTTTCAACTCATCACACTCAAGCTGCTGATCATATATGAAGTCATTGTGTTGAGCAGTACCAGAGAAAAGTATGACAAAAATCTTTGTTGGATAAGTTGAAAGCAATATAGCCCCACTAGAGTGGGGGTATACAAAGTGAAATTAGTTGCCTGACACTTGGAAAAAGGTTTCAAGAAATGATATACAAGTCTGATATTAAATTATATATCCACAAAATTCCTGTTCCTATACATCAGATGAGGACCAAAATCAGAAATATTTGTAGAGCCGTAATCTGTTGCATGCAGATCTATGAAAATGTTTTATGTCAATGTTCTTAAACACGGATTGAGTTTTTTTCATAGAGTCCTGTGTAAATTTGTTTTCAGTAGGGTTTGCAATCTTTCAGTTTAGACTATTTCAAAACTGTAAACACAAGATGGCAGATGATTTATTTACACCAAATCAAATGATCTGCAATATTTTCACAGCTGATATGCAGTATTTTCACACAACTAAAATGGAGTTTTTCCTAATAAAAGATTTTAAACAAAACACATTAGCATAGTTGAAAAACTGATGTACATGTGCATTTTGTCCAGCCTTCGACTTTAGTCGAAAAGCGAGACCTAGCGATCCTACATTTCGTCGTCGTCCACAAATATTCACTCTGTGGTTAAAGTTTTTGAAATTTTAATAACTTTCTTAAACTATCCTGGATTTCTACCAAACTTGGACAGAAGCTTGTTTATGATCATAAGATAGTATCCAGAAGTAAATTTTGTAAAAATAAAATTCCTGTTTTTCCGTATTTTACTTGTAAATGGACTTAGTTTTTCTGCTGGGAAACATTACATTCACTCTGTGGTTGTAGTTTTAAAATTTTAATAACTTTCTTAAACTATCCTGGATTTGTACCAAACTTGGACAGAAGCTTGTTTATGATCAAAAGCTAGTATCTAGAAGGAAATTTTGTTAAAATTTTGTACCTGTTTATCTGTATTTTACTTATAAATGGACTTAGTTTTTCTTCCAGTTAACATTAAACACAGTCTGCAGTTAAAAGTTTTTAAAACATTTATTAGATTCATAAACTATCCTGGATTTATACCAAACTTTGACAGAAGCTTCTTACAATCAAAGATAGTATCTAAAGGAATATTTTTATTGATTTTTTCCTCATTTTTGTTGAGCCTGCGATTAACAGCAAAAGTAGGTGAGACACTGGGTTCCGTGGAACCCTTACGAATTTTACATAATATAATCTTCGTCAATCAACTCTTTTATCAAATCTTTCAAGATTACATTCTCACAATAACCGATTTTATAGGTGAAACACATTTTATCTTTTTCTAGTTTTATTTGATATGTTTTGTCCATATTGTCATGGATTTAAAAAGTGACAAAAACAAAGATGAGAGGTACTTTTCTAATATTTATTGAACACTTTCTTGTAGAGGTTTACAAAAGTTCAGATCAGGTTAATAAAAATAAAAGCACTCACAAAATGACTAAATAAACTAAATATTGCAATATGAGTTACAATAGAGTGCAATACACCAACAGCATACTAAAGAATCAATTTATAGATAAGCTATGCTCTGTTTCTGTTTCATTCATGTGAACATCAGCAAGATACAAGATAGATCAATGGTAAAATCATCCATGATTTTCAGCATGCATACACAACATGTATTTTTACATATGAAAATATTCTTTGTTTAGTGTATCTAATACATTTTTTGGTAATTTTTAGTGTTCTTAAAACAGCTTTATATATTTTTTTTACTATCTGAATGACTGTTACACAATTTTTGTCCCTCTTTATTAACAAAATATGTGACAGCAGGCATAAAATTATCCCACAATTGTGGATTCTAAACTGTATACCATAAGCACTATAAAAATTATTTTGGTTTAAAAATGTCCTATTACCCCTTGTTCCATATTGCTTAATTGAAAAAAATATACACTCGAAATATTTGCAGTACAATTGTATTTGAATGTTAAAATCAACACATATGTTTTGATAATTGACTTTCTTTATTTATTTACATGTTGTTAACAATGTCAAAATCCTGCATCTAAGCAATAATCTCTTTTCATAAATTATCAATACAAACACCATTATTGGCATAAACATAATCCAAAATAAAACAAAATTCCATAAAATTTATATTATAATTCTAAATATATACAATTTTAGTGCGTATGATTTCTCACTTTTATCTGATAAATTCTTGCATTGATTCTGAGTAATGTTAGATTTAGAGGTATTTTTAAAGACATGCATATATTTATACAAAGCAGTTTTAATACTTGAAAAGGTGTCAAGTTTGGTAAATGAAAGCAAGTCTAATTAAGCCATTATAATGACAAAATGTTGTTTTTAAAGGTATTGATTTTGAATCTATATTCAGGATTAAGACTCAATCTTATCAATGTCCCTTACTCATATCTTATCAATGTTCTATTCTAACTATTTTCTAACTTTAAAGAAATTAATGCATTTCAACAAGATTAAAATTGAGACAATTTTTCAATTTGGAATTTGGTTTAATTTTAACTTCCTCTAAAAATTCCTTTCTTAAAACTGCTCATATCACAAAATCCTAAAATTTGTCTTAAAGAACATTTTTGAAATTTACTTTTCCTAAATAGACCTCTACTTATTGCCAATCTCAGTAGGATGTACAGTTTTGAAACCTACTCTAAATTTTTAATCATTTTAGAAATTTCATGCATCTACTCCATTTTCTGTAGGTTTCTTTTTACATTGTAATTACAATTGAAAAAAAAGACATACAATTTGTTATTACAGTGTACATAATTTAAACATTTCCAAAACTTAACAATATATTTACAAATAAATAAGTTCAACAATCACAGAAAATCAAGGAAAACAATTCACATTAGACTTTGGCAGTTATAAGACAAAGAAAGAAAAGATTTACAATCTCTATAAGCAGTTCCATAAGAAACATCTAACAAAAAAAATCAAAAATCTATTTATCACTGATCTATGTATACAATCACAAAACTGCAATTTTACAGTAAAAATCTTTTGTATGATAAACATAATAAAATGCTTCGCGAACACAGCCTGATACGACTGCAGAGGTCGAACCCTGAACAGTTTGGGCAAGTTTGGACAAAATATTCAAGCTTGATACTGTCTGAATTTGGATTGTGATCAAATTTTTGACATAATATAGGTTTCTGACACAAAATAAATGTGGTCAAAGATCTTCAAAATTTGAAATGGGACATTTAATTTACCTACTATGGTCTGATATCCAAAATCTAACAACATGGTTAGATTCAGCATATAAAAAAAACACCAAAAATTTAAATTTTAGTTGAAATCAAACAAAGTTTAATTTTGGACTCTTCAAACCTTAATATGGACTAATTTGAAAACAGGGCCCAAAATAAAAAAAATCTAAATGCACAATAAGATTCAGTATATCATAGAGCCACAGTATTCAGGTTTTGATGAAATCAAACAAAGTTTAATTTTGGACTCTTTGGACCTCAATGTAGACCAATTTAAAAATGTGGCCCAATATCCAAAATAGTAATACAAGGTTAGAACCCCAAAAATTAAAGACTTTAAATTAATCCCATTGAAATTGGTTAATGTACAATTTCAGAGAGTTCCATTAACTTTAAAACAAGTTATTGTCTGGAAACTAGAAAAATGCTTGTTTTTGGCCCCTTTATTGCTCTTAATTTCTAAATGTTTGGGACAATTACCACCAAACTCAATCCCAGCCTTCCCTTTGTGGTATGGAACCTTGTTGTACAATTTCAGACAGATCCATACACTTAAACACATTATTGTCTGGCAACTAGAAAAAATGCTTGTTTTTGGCCCCTTTTTTGCCCCTAATTCCTGAACGTTTGGGGCAATTATCCCCAAACTCAATCCCAGCCTTCCCTTTGTGATATGGAACCTTGTGGTACAATTTCAGAGATTTATACACTGACACACAAGTTATTGTCCGGAAACTACAAAACGCTCGTTTTTGGCCCCTAATTCCTAAACTATTGGTACCATAACCCCCAAATAAATCCCAACTTTCCTTTTGTGGAATGGAACCTTCTGGTAAAATTTCATAGAAATCCATTCACTTAAACTAAAGTTATTGTCCGAAACCAAATGTGTCTTCGGAAGACGACGACAACGAGATAGCATTATACGAACCCAAATTTTTTGTGGTCGTATAAAAATAGGAAAGATTTAATTTGATATCTTACATAATTCTAGTTTTAAATATTTCCAAAACATATATTTTTCTTATGAAACAATTCATGTCTGATTTCATTCCTAACAACGATAATACTTGAATTTTTTGACAGTTTGCATCATTGTGTAGGAGAAACTTTTAAAATTGATAAGAAAATGAGAAACTGTCAATTTTGAAAAGAAAAAGAGATTTGCCAAAATTCATCAGAACAAGACAAAGATGTTGCCCCCGCTGGTTTTAGTAACAGTGATGTTGAAGGACTTGTCAGTTTATTTTCTATTTATGAGTTTGAATGTCCCTTTGGTATTTTTCACCTCTCTTTTAGAGATGGTTATGTCTTTTCTGACACATTTGTGGAAAATTTAAAGAAAATCAAAATCCTGATAATATGCACACCTTTAGTGTATATGCTGACATTCTACATAATATAAAAGTGTTTGTTTGAAAACTGTAGAAGGAAGTAGCCGGACACAAGATATACCCTATGTGAGATGGATGTACTAATGGAAGGACAGGGGTAAAAAAATATGCACCCCATCATTTTGTCGCAGTGGCATAAAAAAGAAAAATTATCAAAATTGATAAGAAAAAGAGAAAGAGTCAAAATTGATAAGAAAAATTGCATCATGAAAATATCACACTAACTTGAATAGAAATATATTAAAGTGTAAAAAAAAAACTGACAAAAGAATATAAACACATACAAAAAGCAAAAGTATAATGTGTACAGACCTCAATAGAAGCTCAAAGGCAATTCATTCTAACATATAAATAACTACGATATGTGTGACATACATACAAATTGAGCAAATGATCTGGTCATTAATAAATTAACAAATAATTTACAAATGTACAAATAATGACAGGTATAAAAATAATACTAATCTTATTTCATATGAATTTGCATATATGTGGAGCCAATACTGATTATATAGAAAAACCTTAATTCATGTTTTCAGCAAACTATTAGATATCTATTGCACAAGTGTTCCATATATTATGTATTTACAACTATTTCTACATCTAGTTTTCCTTTTTCTACAAGAAACTTTAAAAGGGTAAAACTACAGACTTCCATTTCTTATCAAATCTTTTCTGTAAATTTAATTGAACACAATATATATTTTCAAAGCAAGACAAAGATGGCATACCTAACTATTGAGAATAGGATTCTGATAAAAAAAAGTTATTTGAAGAAAGAAGTATATATTGCAATGAAAATTGAAAATACATAATTTTTGTAAAAAAAGATGTTAGGCCATACAGGGTTAAAATGGTACATTTTTTTCTGATTTTGTTGACTTATATTCAATCAATACAATGGTTAACACTAAAAGTACTCTGTTTAATACAACACACATCATTTTCTGATGAACACCATTTTGTTTTTAAAGATGAACAATACATCAAAATAACACATTCATATTTAATTTCTTGAATCCTTAGAAATTTCAATAATTTCTGTGCAAATATACCCTGGTTTCAATGCTACTCAGAACAGGTAATAATTTGTATGATTTCATGTTATTAGGGAGTATGATGTACTAATACAGTCTATTGTAGCATCAACCTGTTTTCGGCTTACATTTCAACTTTCAAGTCTTGGTTCAGTTCCTGTATTTTCTTTATGTCTTTTATGCTAGTACATCCATAAAGATGCAAAAGTTTTAACCTGAATAAAAAAAAACACAACGTTAAAATCATTATCAAATAACCTGTCATAACCAAATATCAATTTCAGTACCAAGTACAAATTTGGCTTTAGCTGTAGTGCCTACTAAAACAGAAGAATGTCCCATAATTGAGGATTTTCCTAGCAGAAATACTTTGGTCACTCTCGCCCCATATGGAGTACTGTAAACCAACTAATTGCGTTAGTGATTTATTTTAACGACTTTCGCGAGTGGAAAAATAACGTGAATATGTAAACTTAGATCTTTCCTTATTTAACTTCATCAAGTAAATCAGAAAATGGTGAAATTAAATCACCGTGAAGTAGACAAGAAATGACTAAACAGGAAATACAGTATTGGTGAAAATTAGTTGGTTTACAGTATACTGATCCTGTGTATATTGTATTAGGTCACTAGCATACTGTGTATAATATTATCTTACCTCCTATTCACTTCTAGGAACATCATTGGTTAAAAGAGACCGTGTGGAGACCCTGTGGGGTTAGCAGGTGTGGTTTATTTTAATACATGGTAAGTAGTGGTGTTACATCCCTTTATAAAACAACATGGCGTTGAGGAAAAATCTGAAACATTTCACCCAGACAACAGACGAAGAAATTGTTGATGAACGATTGAAATAAATGCAGAAAACACATTAAAAGCTAACAAGTTGTTACTGTTGGAATTTGTTTTTGTCTAGACCAATGGCATTAGTTTCTTTATATTGAATACTTGATTACTTTGATAGGCCACTAGTCTAAATGCCACATGTTAAGATAGTTGATAAGATAAATTCGTTATATGTGTACTAGTGACCTTATACGATATATATATGGGGTCAGTAAATTCCATATATATCGTATTAGGTGACTAGCACACTATGTAACTAATAATATACCCCATGGTTATCAAGAAATATTGCATACATTCTCTTCCTTTTCACAGATTTAAAGAAGATAATACTATATTCCCATATCTGTTAAAATTAGTGGTAAAAGAATAATCATAGGATTAAACACATTTATTCTAGAGGTTATTAATGTGCAGACTGGGCGATTAACTTACAAACTCAGATCAAAAACTCACTCAGAGAGCCAGGGATGTATTTACCTGAATAAGTAAGCTTATGACAAAAAGAACCTAAAAAGATTAGCCTTAATGTAAATTAATCTTACTTTTTACAGTGTTTAACAAGTTTGATAACTACAGCATCAGTTACATCAGCTAGAAAGTTCAGCTTGGCTTCCTCTAGTCTCTGGTTACAGAAATTGGCTAACATAGAAACACTGAAATGATGTAAAATGTACAACAATAAAAGTCATTTAAAGACTAGTAAACAAAAATACAGTATAACTTATGTCTCAAAATGCACTATATTTGTGTAACATTAAAGTAAGAAAATAGGTCTCAAATTTCTAGGTTGCAATACCTATGGTTTGTGATTTGAGAGACCAAATAAATGGCAATGACAAAGCATCTACTTGAATGCTAGTTAGCAATGGTGATAAACAGATTTGTTCCCCTCAATTAGGACAATTGCTTAAAATTGACTTAGTTCTACTTTTATGAAAAAATCTAAATCTTTGTAAAATGTGAGGTGCATTTTATTTGTGTATATGTAAAAAATCTATAAATTTTGAAGGCTCTTAGTTGATACATAAAACAGATACTCTCATTTCCCAACCCATACCACCTTGCCATAATTCATATTACTATAAACCGGATTAGCACTTCATAGGAGATAGGCATAAATGATTTTTACAAACTATTAAATTACAATGACCAACATTCTGAATATTGCTATGCACATATATCCGAAATCTACATCACAATGTATAAATTAGAATTTGAAAAGACTTGTCTTTTTGGAATGACGGAAAGTATAGATTGCTGAAAATTATTAGTAATTATAAATGCATGGAAATACTTTCAAAGACATTAAATAAATCAATTTGTCAATTTTGTTTGAAACAGCTAATTTTGGAATTACAGA
The DNA here is from genome assembly GCA_017311375.1 of Mytilus coruscus. NCBI lineage: Eukaryota > Metazoa > Mollusca > Bivalvia > Mytilida > Mytilidae > Mytilus > Mytilus coruscus. The sequence continues at coordinate 44,062,159 of CM029604.1, read as the reverse complement.
TTCTTCTGTAATCAAGCCAAACTTTCAATACTAAACGTAGGAGAGTTATAAGAAAACAAAACTCAAAATGATATTGTGAAAGAAAATAGTGTTGAAAATAAGCCCTTCACAGTCACATTATGATTATTTAGGACTAAACTATGCAGATTTGTACTATAATAACCTTCAGAAACCTAACATGATAGAAAACAACTATAACATATACTAATGTAAAGTTCCTAAAACTTCACACAAACTCATTTTAAGATATACTGTAGATTAATTATTTAAGTGGGTATCAATTTTCATGTATTTTTTGTAAATACTTGATTTAGTGGTTTTTGCTAAAGTCTGCATATAAGCTTATAGATATATATACTTCATTCAATAATTAAATTTGTGGTTCACACATACCCATGAAATTTGGTACCCCATAAATAATAAGGAATCCACAGTAACGGCCATTACAACTTACCTTCGCTGTGTACATCCTGTGGAACTGATATCAATGTTCCGTAGGTTCTGACAGTTGTTGGACAGAGCTCGAATACTGCTATCTGTAATATTCCTACAGCCACAAACATCTATTACCCTGAATAAAATCGTAAAATTCATTACATCAAATGTTAGAGGTGATTCATTTTTAAACCAATATAATTGTATAAAAGAGGAAAATATGGTGTGTTCAACTTCATTTCTAATTATATGTTTACATGGACAGATATAGCATATATGTGGGTTTTTAACATTTTCTGTGTAAACACACAATATCTATATAGTAAACTTTACACAACAAAGTCTTTTAATACATATGGAACATTGTAATTGTATATCATTTATGATTTGTTATCATTAAATCAAATCTCATAAACCATTTCAAAACATATCATATGAACATATGAATACATGTTACATCAAATTTTGTCAGTCTCTTCCTGAACATTTAATACAAGTACTGTTGCCTATAATTGCTTACATCCACTTCATTTGAACTTTGGTGGATAGTTGTCTCATTGGCAATCATACCACATCTCCTTATATTTTTTTTTCATATTAAGAACATTTTAGTGGTATATGTAGTGTTTCCCCTATCACACAAAAAGGGCATGGTAACTTAATTGAAAAAGGTCATCTAGAGCGCAGAAAAATTTATAAAAAAGGGCACCTACAGTATGCTGAATACAAGAAAGGCAATAAATTGTCATATTGCATTGGTAAAGTATGGACTGGCAGTTGTTGATGGAATCAGAACTCAAGATAGCAAGTGTATTGTTTCAAAATAATATTGTATATGCATCTTTAAATAAAGATGAAAATCAACATTATTTCGGATAAGAGCAAGGGACCAAGGATGTATGTATATTACTAGCTATACATCTTTGTCAGACTTTGAAGGACTAAGGCATAAATTTACTAGGCAGTAATTACATGATTTGACTGATGTTGCACTTTAATATGAAGATTAGGATATAAGATCTGAAAATCTAGTTCAAAATTTCACTTCAATTAGTTTCAGGGGACAGTCCTGATCAACAAAAGTTGGGCCCCCTTTTCTTAGACCAGGATTCATAGTATAAATGAACTTGTAGAACTTTGTAAGACTATTACACTGCATAATCAATATCCTTATAAAACGTTTAGATCGATATTTAGAATTCATTTCTATAAAGTTGGAACCAAGGAATTGTACAAATTCTTATTGGAACGATTCTAATAACTGTAAATTTTAAATTAATCGAGAATTGATCACGTTTACTTTCGATTTACAAATGAAATGTAAACGGGAAGTGACAAGTAGATAATAAATTCAGAATGAATCTGGATTCATTTACGGATTGGTTCGTTTTTAAAAAAAGGCAGTAAATTATCATTTTTTGAATTTGATTTGCTTAGTAAGAACTATATTTGTATCTCTCATTTATTTTGAATTAAATTTATTTCGTATTTTACGTTTTAGTGTCTATAAATTCATATAAATACTTTCACGCATGCGCAGTATATTGTAAACAGTAAAGGAAGCACCTGTTTGACTCATGAAAACTTTTCTGAACATTTTGAATAAAGTTCTATCTTTTTAATCGAAATTGAATGTTTTATACCAAAGATCACGAAAATACGATCATTTGACGAAACTATGACAAACAAACTGCAAATTGTGATCGTTTTAAATAGAAATATTGAAATTAAAAAGCGAACTGTCCGGGGGAAAACAATTTTGTTCAAATGACGAAACAAACGACAAACGAACTGCAAATTGTGGTCGTTGGCCTTTAGAAATATTGAAATTAAAATGCCAACTGACTGATTTTACTGGGGATAATTATTATGGTGGTCAATTATGAGGTTTATTAATAATTAACAGATTTGTGACCCATCCGATGGCGATAAGCGGATTAACTGTAATCACAACTTTATAACACCTGTTGTAAATGTTAATTAGCTGAGGGTCATAAACTTGTCAGAAACATGAAGACAGGAAGAAAGGGCATTTTTGAGACAATGGCGTCATCGAAAGAAGTGAAAAAGGGGCATGGCGTCATTTAAAAAGGGCATGGCGTCTATCCATGCTAAACATGCTTGGGGGAAACACTATATATGTGTAAGTGTACTATCAGTCTGATGTGTAGAAAGTCAGTTACATGAAATGTACTATAAATGAATTCTTTCTTCATACTAGTACCTTTATTGTGTTTGAAAAGGAATGAATACACTGTCGAAAAAGATACACTTTTACATATAGACATTGACTACGACTGTGAATAAAAAAAAATTGCTATTTCGTCAGAAAATAAACATACATGTGTGCACAGGTTTAAATCCACCACATCTTTTGCCTGTACCAAGACTATCTGTACCATGTGCTATTAGTTTTTGTTTGTATTTGCTTTTACATCTATTTTTTGAGGGCAGTCAGGTGTTTGTGGTTGGTATGGTCTGTTATAATGTCCAATAGTTTTGGTAATTCATGTTATAACAAGGAATTATTTGAATTTGGAATCATTTTGAATTCTGGAAAATTGATCAAAAATGTATGATGAAAACTAACCGAACTAAAGAGGGTTAGCCATGCACGCATGGCTAAGGTTAATTTTACTTTTACATATATTTCGGGAGGAACTAACTTACCCTCCTTAGCAATGCATGTATGGCTAACCCTCCTAATTTGGGTTAGTTTTCATCATAGATTTCTTGTCAATTTCAGATTTCAAAATTATTCCAGATTCAATTAATTCCTTGTTTTATCCTTATTATGTATAGTCCCATTATTTTGATTTTATTCCAAACAGATTTTGCACTTTCTTCTAGATGTTAGGAATGGCATTGTTAATGACCTATTAACTATTGGTATTCAAATCATTACTTGTGATCGTTTTATTTCTAATTACCTGATATCACTAAGATATGTTGAGATCTCTAGCAAAGCTACATCACTAATATTTGGACAGTTGGCCATTACAATGGTCTTCAATCTTGGACAATTTTTCACAACATATCTAATACAGTTGTCTTTTATCTGTAAATATATCAACAAATCAGAGAATAAATTTATCAACTATAAAACATTTCTGAGTCTGAATGATCTATAGTGAATTTCTGTCATTCTTTATTTTTCTAAGATTTAGACATTTTTTTCTATTATGACTAATTGATCTGATTTGAAACCTGACAATGTGCTTACATGTTTAACCCCTCCCAGATCTAGACATTCTATTTTTTTGAGAATTAATGATCTAATTTCAATTGAGGCCATTAACTTACATGTTTAACCCCTCTCAGATCTAAACATTCAATTCTTCCAAGACTGGTTGATAGCTGTGAAATGCATGAATCTTTTAACTGTAAAGAAACAATACGAAAATTTCAAAAAGCAATAAAGTATTTTATTTTAATACAGATAAGATAATTTATTTTATTAAAGTGTCACCATCTCTTACAGTATCTATATATAAATATACAAAGTCATAAAAAAAGAACCTAACATTTAGTAAAAGGATGCCAGCTGAAAACAACTTATGAGATGCTATCATTATAAAATTATGACATATGTATTCAAGTTGATAATCTAAGTATTCCAATGTAGTTATTCAAGAGTACTCTGTAATGGCTATATGCCATGACAAAAATGAAGAGAACTAATACCTTGTAACACTGGCCAAGATTCAATGTCAGAAGGTTTATACAATGTGTTGCTAAGTATCTAATTCCTTTTGGTGTAATCTTGAAACATCCAAACATTTCCAATACTCGTAAACTGTAAAAGAACAAACTTCAGATATATCTTATACTTATACTAAATATAACCAAGTAAATTTGCAAAAAAACTATTTACTTATGTATACAATGATTTTTAAGTTAAAGAACTCCTCACATAACTTCTTTTTATATTTATCTACTAAGGGTCAGTACAGACTAAAATCATTTAAAGAAATGAAATTCCCATTAAACAAAGAAAACACATGCTTTGATGTGCATTATCAAGTTTTTGTTTAATTGTTTTTTTTACTTGTCTTTTTTGGGGGAGTAGAATTTAATAGGTTTTTCTGCTTGCTAACATCATTGAAAAAAAACTTGCAATCTTGCTCTAATTTCAACTCATACGAAAAATATAAACTGACATTACCTTGAACCATGTTTTTGAGTACTGTTTCTAAGCCTTCATCAGTTATGTTTTGACAACCATTTATGCATAAACTTTCAAGTCTGAAACATAAAGTACAATGAAAACTTTAAACAAACTAGAGGATAGTGATGGGAGCTGTCACAGAGGGCCCAGATGCATGTTAGTAAGTAAATTGTGATGCAGTTTTAGAAGTGATCAGGATTATTCCATTTAAATACAGCTTTTACCAATGAAAGGCAGAAATTTAATGTTGCTCCACTAATATTAGTGAGATTCCACTTTCAAATTAAATTATTATACAAAAGTAAATCAACATTGAAATATCTACCAGTAGAGAGTGCAAACAATTTGAGACATTTTTCACCATGACCTTTAATGTACCTTTTAGTACATGTATATACATGGGGGTGTCAAAGTACAACTAACCTTTCTACTATGATCATCAATGTAGTTTTTCCCATTTACGGGACACAATTTCTAGTGGTGGTAAATGATACTGCCAAGTATCATCCCCAAACTTCAAAAGGTTTTTAAGTTAGAGGGCGGAAACTATTTTCATACATATGCACAGAGGTGACCAAGTTGAAATAAGATTTTAACCATGACTTTCAGTGTATGTTTTTTCATTGTAAGTATGACACAAATTTGAAGTGGTGAATAATCATACAAGTTTCATCACCACCTAGTAACAAGGGGTTTAGAAATTAAAGGGCGGGAATGATTTTTGATCATATGCAAAGGGGTGGCTAAGTTATACATTAAACTTAATGTACTTTAATAACAGAAATGGGAAAAGCATACCTTTTACAAGAGCTAGAAATAGCACCAATACCACTATCTGTTACCATGCACCAACTAGCATCAACATGTGTCAAATTATGACACCTTGCTGAGGCATGCAATAAAATACAGTCTCCTGTTAAAGCACCTCTACTGCAGCCACATAAATTTAATTCCTGGAAGTATAAGGATATATTACACTATATCATTGAATCTTGAATTAATACAAATTAGATATGTTAATGGCATAGTCATAGTTACATAAAAATCTATAAAAGCTGTTTGGAACACTGTGTTATAATTGTGGCATTGTTATGGTGAATTCTTGTCTTTTCCATTAAAGCATTAATAAATGTAGTAAAACTTAATTTTCTAAATATTAACTTGGGTCATTTTAATGTCCATGCAAAGAAAAGAAATAAAATCCAAACATTAATAAAGATAAAGTGGGAGGTCAAATATTTTGTTTTAATCATACTACAGTGGACTCCACTTAATTTTAAACTGTTATTTGCATATAATTTCAAAACACAGAACCATTCCTATCTCTTCTCCGTACAGAAAATTTCTCTTAATTGCATAGGTCAATACAAGAATTCTTGTTAATTGCATAAGGACGATAAAAAGTAGACTTTTCTGCAGGAAAAAGAAAGCATTGTTGCTATCACAATGAAGAATTCTGAAAATATCAAATAATGTTTTCACAAAATTTTTTTACATCAATATTTCATCATTTAAATTAACATTAAAGGTCTTTCATTAGTGTTTCCAGTATGTATCCATGAAACATACCTTTATTCTTGTTTATATCAATTTTCCTCAGCTATTTTATTAGGGGGACCCCACTGTATACATAAAGTATTAGTTTACCCTCAAACAATAAAAGATCTCACAAGACAATTGAACAAGCCCTGTCATATACATTTTTATAGATCACTTAAAACATGTATCGTTATCCCTGTAAAATCTTACCCTTAGAGTTTCACAACATTCCCTAAACAATTCTCTAAGACCTTTGGCTGTAATATTATCACCATGACATTGTATTAATGCCAGACTGACAGGATGCCGATGACCTATATCTGCTAATGTTTCGTCATCCATATCATGTTTTTTCTTAACTGTTATGTATCTCCCTAGAACACAAAAGTAAATTTTACATTATTTAGTACATAGAGACTAATACACTACTTGAATCTTCTACAAGTTTAATGAGAAAATTAGAAATTCCCAATATTTTTTTCTTACCTATTTTCATTATATCAAACAAGTGGAGATTACTAACCAGAAAATAAATTTTAAATAATATGTATACAGCTGAAGTAAAGTTTACACTTTTGAACAAATATATAACTATTTATTAGCAAACAGATATGTATCAGTGTGTTTATGGTTCTACAAAATATTTAATTTTTTTGTTTGAAAACATGATGAATGCCTGTAAAGAACATGTAATGTGCTGGATCTGTTAAATGGCAATCTTGCTGTCAATTGCTATCCAATTCTTATGGAGGATTTTATTCAAAAAGCACCAAAACAATATCTTGATCCATTTTACAATTATATCAACTCAAAAACTTTAAAGTTCTTGTTGTATGAAAATAAGATATGATTTATTTACACTCACAAAAACAGTTGTCTTATTGGCAATCATACCAAATAAAAATATATTTATTTTCAAAAAATATTTGTGTACCAATCAAGAAACTAAAAAATGAAAAGCAAGCAATTTAAAAAAATTAAAATCAGTAATAAGTGAATCTAGTAATTCTGTAAATTTGACCCCCTGTAAATAATACTTACATAATGTTTCATCTAAAGCTACTCTGTAGTATTGTTTACATGTCAAAGCTGCTTCTACTAAATCTGCATGAGACAAGAATGAAAAAATCTGTAACATGATCTCATCGGGAAGACACAGCCATGCTGAAAACTTCCCTTGTTGTATTCTTGGTGTCTGAAGTTATAAATTCCAATTTTAATCAAATTTGTACATGTACATCTAATATTACATAAATATATCTAATTTTTTCATCTTTAAAAAAATCCTGTTTCTTGACAAATGCTGAAAAAAATCCAGTTTAGTTTCCAGATAATACACTTGTTATTGAAGTGATTCCTCATCTGAAAGAGGATACAAGTTCCTATACTTTTCATAATATATGTTACAAAAATATCAAATATGTCAAGAAAGGCTACTCGAAACTTAAAATTTATTTTAGAAAGATGTAATTGACAAAGAGGTTCAATATTGAGAGATGAATTAAATATACACATTTAACGCGATTTATTTATGTAGATCTGTACACTTACCATTTCCTGGTACATTGAATAAGCACTCTGAAGTTTGCCTATATCTGAAACAAATCACATAATAATGTAAAAACTACAGAATATGTCAATACTGCACCCTTCATAACTTTCTCTTTGAAATTATTTCACATTTTTGGGACACTTAAAGCTTACTATATGGTATGAGTTTTGCTCATTATTGGAAGGCCTTACAGTGACCTGCAGACTTTAGTGGTTTACATCCTTGTCCTTTTGTCTTTGAAGGATAGCTGTCTTGTTGGCAATCATACATCATCTCCTTTTTTTTATATTATAGTTGTTAAAAATATCTCATATATATTGATTAACAACTGAGTGTTTCTGCAATTGCTTGACATAATAACATAACCAGAAGTAAAGTAAATGTTCATGATAGGACATAGTCAACTGTATTTACATTAACTAAAACTATTCATCTTAATTTTTCCTTTTCTCATGAAGCTCTCATGGTTATAATACTGTATCGACTTCACTTTATACAGAATTTTCCTTCTTTAAATTTGTATTCTCATGGAGTCCATTCATTTTTATTGCCCAGTTCCATTCTTGTTTCCTTATTTGATATTCTAAAAAATGTATTATTCATTGTACATGTGATGTATAACAAACTTAAACTGTATGACAATAAATGACAGTGGTCTTTATGAAGACTTAATGCATCATTTATCTATGCAATGTATTGGTTGGCCCTATTTTTGTTTGTCAAAATAAGTTTTGAAATAAAATACCTTTCACTGGTTCTATTTCTTCAGCAGGTAGACGATGATCTATTACATATGGTAGTGACTTAGGACTGTCTTTGTTTTTGGTGTCTACTTTAGATGAAGTACTAGGGGCCTCTTTTTTCCTAATCACAGACTGTGAAGTGGGGACCTCATTTCTCCCGACTGCAAAATCTTGACTAGCCACTTCTGTCCTTCTCACAGGAAGATCTGGAGTAACATCCCCTTTTGATTCCTCTGACCTGTAAAATATGGTTTTTATTATTCACCTGATAAAACATTGTAAGATGGTTAAGTAAAATGGAAATTGTTGATCTTTTAGTGGAAGTTAGATTTAATATATATTTTCATCAAAGCAAAATTATTGTGTGTGCTGTTGAATGGCATTACATCAAGTAATATCACTACATATACTGCTTTAACTGAGTCATGTGTATAGAAATTTTAAATAAAGCCCTTTTACACCAACGAAAATGTTTAAAAAAATATCTCTTCAGTAATTGCATGGACGACTACAGCTAGAAAATATCCTTTGGAGATTGGGTTTTTTTGGCAAATCTTTGATAGTCTCTGTTTAATTAATTCAATTTTCTTTAGACTCAGGGCCATTTAGAGCTTGTCCATATTTTATAGACACCTTTCTATTGTTCAAGACAGTATGTTGACCATTTGATGTCTTTGTTTTTTTTTGTGTCATTAGGTTGCTGTCTCATTGATATACTCATATCTCTTTAATATTCAAATACCTTGAGGATGACCACTGAGTTAACTTAAAAACTCTCAGATGGAATGACTTACCTTGTTGAAGACAGATCAGCACTAACAGGACGACTGAATTTTGATACTTTCTTCCTTCCAGGAGTCACATCTTCAGTACTTTGTAAAGACAGGTTTGGAATACTGCCAGATCTTCTAGGAATACCACTGTTTGATGCTGAAGCATTAGCAGCAGGGCGTGTTCCACCACTTGTTGGTCTTTTATTGCCTGCACTAATAGGTCTAGTTTTGTTGACACTTGGTTTTGTGCTCAACTCCCTAGGGTTATATGAATTCCAAGCAGTACTAGACTTTGCCCATTTTCTTTGCCTAAATGGAGCATCTATAGATTCCTTTACAACACTCTTAACATTAGGATTTGATTTACGAGTCTTTGAACTTGAACTGGGAGGCTTTTTTGACATTTTTGGCTGATGTTCAAGTAATCGTTCCAAAAATGGTTTTGATTCACTATCAGCTGTGTTAGGACTTTCAAGTATTGGTTCTTCTTGTGGAATTTCAAAATTATTGCCATTAGTGAAAAATTCATTCCAATCTTCACTCTCTGCTGACATGCTAAGTGGAACAAATGGTTTCTTCTCAATTTTGATACCATTTTCATCCTCATCGCTACTGTTTGCAAGATTTAATGAAGGAACAAGTGGGTCTCTTTGAGTTATTTTACCCTGGCGGCTTTCTTCTAAAGTGAAAACTTCTATATCTATTGGCATGTGTTTTCTTCCCATTGGGGCATCATATCTAGGAGACTTTTGTTCGTGTAACCAAACCTCTTCATTATGTAGATGTTGATCTTTATGAGACCAGTCTGGATTTTGCTTACTTTCAATGGGATGAAAATAATTATTTTCTATTTGTTTACTGTGATCTATATCATTACTATGAAATCCATTGCTAACTTCCTTATTCAACTGAATTTCACTGAATTCATCATTGGCAACATGGCGAAATTGATGCCTCTCATTAAGATTTTCTTCCATAACTTTTTCATCTTCACTATTCACTTTGTCAGTACTTGAAGTTCTTTTGGTACTTCTTTCTTCAGAATCATGTCTGTTCTCTGAATCTATAATTCCTTCATTATCATTCTTCTTTGTCACTTCCTGCCTCTTTTTATTAAAATAAGCTTTTATGAATCCTTTGATTACTGGATCACTTAAACTTTGACAAATTTCATCAATTTCATTTTCTGTTCTAGTTAAATCTAAATCGTCACTAGATGGCCTTCCGCTATCTCTGCCCTCTGATTTACTTGGAGATAATTTTGAATGAGATAGTTCTACTTCTTTCACTTCCTGATCATTATCACTTATATTTTCATCTAATTCAGAATTTTTAGGTTCATCAAAGGTAACACTTTTATAAAGAACATAATTTTTATCACTGTTTTCACCAGATTTTTTCCCACGCCCACCTTTTCGTTTTGGTTTGACTTTGACTGGTTCTACACCTATTAGTACTTCACTACATTCTGAGCACCAAGTCATGTAAGGTTTGTTTACTTCTCCACATTCTGGACAAACAATAACAGTCCTGGTTTTGGGATTATCTCCCTTATTTTTGTATGTATTTTCTGAATTTTCCTGGTCTTTTTGTTTTAAATATGAGAGATCGATTCCTAATTCATCCATCCTTTCAGTAATTCCACCTGCATTTAATGTAACCCCTGTAGCTTCAGAATTAACTAATGTCTGTACATCTGTCAAACTTTCACGTAATATTTCCATGGGTTTGTCAGTGAAGTCTTGACCCTGCTGTTTACTAGAATGGTGCTCAAGTGAAGTGAAGTACCTATCAATGGATTCCTTGGCAAAAGTTCTTTGTTTTTCCAACATCTCATGTTCTTGCTGATGCCTCCTACAAGTCAGACAGTTTATATATTAGTATGCTTATTTTCTCATTATTTCAAAATCAATACTCAACTATCAGTACAACTGTTAACAGAAAAAAAAAGTTTGTTTGCAGTGTAGATTTAAAAATAATGTATGATTTCCACAGACACGTCAGAAACCTTGTGGGAGGTTGTCTAATGTTTTGTTATAAGTTGGAGAATTGGTGTTGATGGCAGATTTTTATCATGTGTAGCTTGTTTCTGTTTAATTTATTCACAACCTTTATAGGTTTGAGATGAATCTGAGATTGACATATTGTATAGACACCTGTCTATTGTAGAACTGTATGTTGCTGTCGAGATGTCTTTTATCTTTTTTTTGGTTTTGGGCTTGATGTCTCTTTGACAATAACCCACATCCCCCTTTATTAGCATGAGTAGATTTCTGAAATCTATTCAATTACAATAAAATTTTAAATTATGTTTCATAAAAAATAACCAAATCAGTATACAATTTTTTGAAGTTTCAATATGAAAATCATTGTCTCAGGTCATTAGTTTATTGTAATTTTTTGAATACTTTATAAAAATTATGAAGTGGTAAAATGGCCTTAGAATGTCCAAAACATTAATTTTGATTGTTGATATGGATGAAGTCAATTTTTATGCAAAACAACTTAACAAGGACATGGTGAAATGTATGGACTGTTTAAATGCTCAACCTCATGGCCAAAAAAAAACACTGAAGGTCATTGTCAATGTCAATCACTCTTTGTCTTTAATTGTATGTCTATTTTCTCATAGGAGTTGGCTATAGATAGTTGGTCTAAGTCTAGTCCACTGTTTAATATTTTTGGTAATTCCTGTTTGAACATCCTTTTTATGTATTATGTGAACCCTGTCAGACAAGACACAAATTCTATTTACCTAAAATTAGTAGACTTCATAACTCATAGAATGCATCTGTGAGAAACTGACGACGACAAGGTTTTTTTTTAACGACCTTGACTACCCATGAGGGTCTTGCACAGTCGGTTGAGAAACTGACTTGAGCAGGAAAACTTAATAATGATCAGTGAACAATGAAGATAAGATTTACGACAATAGAGATGATTTCAATTATCCCATTGTGAAATTTCTATGTAGCAACATTCCAGCTGCACCTGCATATAGAGTATGAATTTCCAAGTTGATAAGATATTCCAGAGCTTGCATTTCCTATCATAATATCCTTGATAGAAGGTTACTGTTTTATAAGAAAAAATTTGTAACACAGATTACCAAGGATAAGTCCCACTTGTTGTAACCACAACACCATCCTCTTTTCCTCGATTGTGACTTAATGGATTTGTACTTGCATAACATAAGCAACTTGAAGGGTGAAACATGTCAAGTAGGACCTGCTTACTCTTAAGGAGCAACCTGAGTTCATCCCTAGTTTTTCATTGGGTTTGTGTTGTTCAATCTTTATTTTTCTGTGTAATGATTTGTTATTGTTGTATGTTGTTCTCATTGTTTTTATTTTTGGTCATGGTATTGTCTTATTTTATTGGATTTTTATATTTCAATTTCTTTCTTGGTATCTTCTGTCTCTTTTTTTTTACCTTTGTTCATGAAATTGTCTAATGCCCTCTATATGTCTTTGTGAACTACTAAGTTCATCTGATCTATCATCAATGGATTTTTTCATGTCATCTTTTTGTGGACTACCTTCATGCTGATGCTTATCATGACTACCCTCATGAACAGATTTATCACGACTACTGTCCATATCTCTTCTCCTGAAGTGACTAGAACCTGGCTTTGTCTCCTTTTTCTCTGCTGGAGGATGAGGAACCATCATACCTGGTTAAGATAATGTGGTCACTTATTACAGAAATAACCAAAAATGATAGAATGTGTCCATAGCCATAGGACACATATGCCCCCAATGTAAATATGCAAGAATCTATGTACTAATTCAAACCTATTGCTGTTTTATTTTCTTTGAAAATGAATAACATTTGTTTCTGTATGTTGTCATTAGAGAGTGCTCGGGAGATTGATTGTTCTCGTTGTTTAATAACAAACAGTAATAGATAACATGAGAACGGCGAAAGTGACGCCACCCAAATTCGAAATTGATCTGTGATTGGTGGTAATAGCAATGTGTATAAGTTCAGAACATTTGGTTGTGGCAAAGTAAAGTTAAAATGTGGAAAACGAAAAGATTCTGTAATTTTTCCATTTATAAAGGGACAGTATTCAAGAAAGGTGAAAGTAAAGCCACCCAAATTCCCACTTGATCTGTGTTTGGTGATAATAAGCATTGTGGATAAGTTTCATAACATTTGGTCAAGGCAAACTAAAGTTAGAGAAGCGAAACCAATATCGGGACATTCCTTTGTACAGACTAACAAGGGTAAACCTTAACTCCCCTACGACACAGCGGGGGCATAAAAATCTAATCGAGAAAACAAATTAAAATTCAAAGCAGGCACTTTTTCACAAAAAATCATTACATAGAACTCAAGGATTTTTTTTTAACATTTAATAAGAACAATTACTGTCAGCTATTTTAATATATATATATATATTGTACAAATAAATGTAATAGCTGTTAAAACTATTTAATTTCAGCAAGTTAAGGTACAATCAAAGTGCTTGTGAGAATTGTAGGGTAAAGATTGCTTTCTTTTTGCATTGTGAACATAAAATTCAGCATTGCATTGTAATAAGCAAAGCATTGTTTATTTACACATTTATTTTGAATTGAGCAGAACAGATAGATTCATACACCATGGCACTACTTTCTGCACCTTTTGTAATTTCAATAAAATTGTTTTCTTAACCAGTATTGTTATACACATACACATCATTTTTTTATTTGAATTTCTGAGAATACAGTATTTGCTTGACAAGAGCATGGATAGGATCTAGAATGTTCTGCTCACAGCACTACAAATGAAATGTATGTTGTATTTACTCACAAAGATAGAGAAGAGGCCTGAAATATAGCTAAGAAAGCTGTCAAGGTAGTGACAATAGGGTCTAGACTGCATATGTTAGAGGAAAAATAGATGACATATACAAAGTGATGAGAAAAGCCTCTCAAATCTTTAACAAGTGAGCTAATAATGGGAGACAACTTTTGGAAATAAGAAAATTGGGAACATTAAATTAATTGAACGACTGACTGTTGTTTGATTATTAAAGTTCATTACATAAAACTACCAATTATAAATCAACAATTTGGAATTTCATATATTATTCTAATATTTCAAGTCAGATGGAGTCTTAGAAAAATGAATTAAGCAAAAGAAGGGGGTCACGACAGAATGGGCACTTATGGGAGGGGTGAATTACAAAATTAAGTTATTCTGTTAACGTACTAAACAAGTCTGACAATTTCAATGCAAAATTTGTATAAATATTTGAGGTAAAAAAAAAAAAGAAAAACAAATACATTATATATATATGTAAATGTTATTTCACACTGTTTTATTCTGTTCTAAACTAATTCATGCAACATTAAAAATTGAAGATTCTTTTGTTTGGTGAAATTTATTGCAACAGGCGCCAGCATGTAAGACTATCTAATCTTGAAAACAGGACATGCATAAAACATTTTACTAATTTACTTACGGTTACCAACAAGCCTATACATAGGTATTCTGTGTCCTACATATATACATAGAAGACTTAGACCACTGTTTCAGCATCACATATAGTGTGAAATGTTATAAAATTTATGCTTATTTTCTTAAAAAAAACTCTTAGGTCTCATCAATATATACGGAAAACAAGGGGAGGATGTACAAAAGATATGGCAGTACATATAGGTCTAGATTTTCTTTTTTCATCACAATTGTGAAAATATCCTGTCTTTGACTATTCTCTTTGTATTAAAAATTTATATAGTATATCAATTTACAACAAGTTTGCAATTTATCATCTGTCAATGGACAAAGGCACGATAATTAACACAGTTTTGAACAATTATGTTGTTACTACAACTGATATAATAATGAAGAAATGCACATTAATACTTTGGGGTCAGTTGGGAAACGCTAAGCATATTTATTCTTTAATTTGTCATTATAACATGTTTGGAAATAACATAAAATAAACTAATACCTTGGTCATCTCTTGGTGAGTCTGGTGGCATGACTGTCTGGTATGGTATAGGATAGCCTTGACTGCCTACGTACTGAAAGTAGGTCTGAAGTTCAATGTCACTTGGTGGGGGTGGATAGGGAATACCCTTTGGCATCATGTGGAGATAATCCTGGAAAGCTGACATATCACCATGTGGGCCTGGTCGTGCACTTTGTGAAGGTCCATGTGGACCTTGCCAAGAACTAGGAGGAGACTCTGGTGGATGCTGAACTCTGGCCATTGATGGATGAAAGTAAGGCGAACTCTGACTCATTTTTACTGAGGGTGGATGAGGCTTCATTTCTGAGTCAAAATGATATTCCTCGGGTGGATGTGGAAACATCTGTGGATGTTGCTGTCTAAATCTATAAATCTCTTGTGGATCCATTGAATGTATATTACGTGCTGAAATCTGACGACCTGGGCTATCATCATAATGTGGATGTGGATAATATGACATCATGGAATTATGTGGCATTTGGTTATCACCCTTCTGGTTTGGGGAGTGTGACATCATTCTTGATGTTCTCATAGATGGATGTCTATGTGGATAAGACTCTGGGGATCCATATGGATGTTGAACAAAATATCCCGGAGGACTGTCAGACATGAAATGTTCCGATGGATAGTGACTGTGAGGACTCTGCATCATGGATCCATCATAAGAATGACTATGGTATAAACCAGGATGTGGCTGAAACCCATGAGGTATTGAATGGCTGTGTCCAACTCCCGACATTCCAGAAAAAGGCTGTTGTTGAACAGGATGACCATGGCCAAGTCCTCCACTTACATTTATTGGTACAGATTGTATTGCATTAGGCTGATAAGCCTGACTATAAATTTCATCTGCTGAAAATGCAAAATTTTTACTTGAAACACTCTGTGATTCGTCAATGCTTTTGCTCCTACTCATATTTACTCCTACTCCGTCATCATTGTCAAATCCTCGCTTACCCTGGTAAATGGTGACCGGTTCATTTTTAGGACGATTAAGTAGTCTGTCTGTACTCTTACTTGAGTCATTTTGTGATGTAAGTACAGTTTCATTTATCTGTAGTCCCATTAATGAATTCGTTACTTTATCATATTGATCTCGTCTTACATTTATATCTTTTGTTCCCCTCTTTTCAAATTTACCCCCTTTGGTTTTAGATTTTATATTATCTCCATATAGAGCATCTATGTCTTTCATAGATTTTTCCAAAAATTCTTTATATTTTTTCTCACCAAGAGCATATTTCAACTCCTCTGACATTGATTCATTTAATGCTCTTGGAGACCTTTCATGTAAATCTTTACTTTTCTGAACATCTTCAGGTCGATGAGTTGAGAGTCCAAGCTCTTCTACTTGATTAACATCTACAGACTTTTGAAATATATGTGCACCATTTTCATGTGATTCCCTAAGAGAAGTAGCCATTTGTGGATTATGTTTTGGACGAAATGAATTGTTCCTTTCACTAAATATTTCTTCAACATGTAAGTCATTTGCAGGTTGTGGTTGGAAATGTCGTAAATTTTGAGATGGTTTATTTTGTTTACTAGAATTACTATATTCTTCCCTGCTGCTTGACTGACTAGGACTCCAAACGGAATTATTGACTTTTTCATGAATTGTTTCTGTTTGTTTAGGAGTTAAATCACCTTTAGGACTGTCTTTTCTGTTGGCATATTTCTCTGCCATTTCCTTTTTTGTGAGCTGAATCAAACGTTCCACGGTCTCATCATACCCATCTCCAACTTGGCCATTAGATTCATGACTAAGCTGTAGCTTTGGAACATCCCCATCATCAGTTCTACAATTATCTGCTTTGTGTCTGTTTTGTGAGGTAAATTGAACTTGTTCCTTGCTTGTATTTTTCTCTGCAGATTCTACATGATTTTGTGGTGCATGACCTCGTGCAGGAGTAGATTCTACTTTAGCTACGGTTGGTTTATCCTTATCTGTTATTGACTGAAAATAAGCCAGACGACGTTTACGAACTTCTTCTGGGTTTAAATTTTCAGAGCCTGCCTCTTCCATTTTGTCAAATACATGAGCAGGAGTGTATCTTATGAAGTTTCAGATCTGAATAAAAGAAAGAAAAATTGTTGTGAAATTAATACAATTTATGGACAAAAATATTTACAATTGAAAATTATTTATTTTCCACCATAAAGTTTTAGTCTTTATTTCAGATCTTATCATTCTTATTTGAGATATTTCTTCATATACAAAATTATTGTATAAATATCGGTCCTTATTTTTAAACCATTAATCATCAACACATAAAAAGTTATCCTACATACTGACATAAATACAACTCATTTAAAACAAACCATGGAAAAATTCATTATCAGACTTAAGATCAACATAGTTAGATTCTTCTCTAGCACACTTCTGTTCACAGTAAGGTTGCATGAGTTTTAATAGACAACAAATACTTGACAAGTTGTGACTGAGCTGAAACCACATGAACTAAACGGAAATTAAATATTAAGCTTTCAGTGGTATTTTCAAAGGTCTTAAAACTACATGTTACTACATTTTGTCCAGTTCTTAAATTTCAAATAAATGCACTACATAAAAAATATTTTGGAATGGGTTTGGCTCATTGTTGAAGGCAGTAGAGTGACCTGCAGTTGCTTTTTAGTTTACAAAATGGATCTATAACTATCATGAATAGTGTAAATGGTAAGAATTTTTAAAAAATTTAACAGATTTTGATAGGAAAGTATGTCTTCTTTACAATTCTTAACTGCTTCAGGTGTAGGAAATGATGCTACATGAATCTGTGTAAAAGGCACTGGTTTGGTGTGTTTGAGGTATGGTAGCTACAGGTATGGGGTCCGTTCACGCCCAATACACGTTCGCACCCTACACGTTCGCACCCTTTTCTTATTCAAAAACCTGATGAATTATAAGATGTTTATCTCAAAATAAAGAAAAATTCGGCAATTTCTAAATGTTTTAAATGAAATATTGTTTTAAATTGATTTGATGATTAATTATTATATGTTAATTATGTATGATTACTGTTAATATATGGTGTTTAAACAGCTAAACTTGATGTAAATTCTGCATGTAGTTAGCATGTATTTAACTTGGTATGAGTAAAACAATTAAGATTCAAAATGTTATTGTTGTTGAGTTTAATAGCGGTTTTGGTATCTTAACATTAAAATAATATTCAACTCAAAAACCTTTTAGAAAGTCACTTTATTTTGAAACAATGAAAAAAATAAAAATAGCAATACACTAACCAAAACACGATTAAAAAATATTCAACACAAAAACGTCACTTTATTTTGCATGTTTTGAAACAATGAAAAAACAACTTATTTATAGCAATACAATAACCAAAACACGATTAAAAAATTATTCAACATAAAAAATCATTTTTAGAAAGTCACTTCATTTTAAAACAATAAACAAAACAAAAAAAAATATTTATAGCAATACACTAACCAAAATACGATTGAAAAATTATTTAACACAAAATCAATAAAAAGGGTGCGAACGTGTAGGGTGCGAACGGACCCAGGGTGCAAACGTGAAAGGGGGCAAACGTGAATGGGCGCGAACGGACCCGGATTCGTAGCTATATATATAGTTCAGAAAAAATTTGTTCAAACTGGTGGAGAGTAGCTGTGGAACCGTTGCTCTTACAGGTCTTAGGTCCTTGTGATATTTTTTTGACGATTTGCGGACCATAAGAGCCATGGTTCTGCAGCAAGGTGGAGAGGTAGCAAATCTATTTTGACGTCCTGTTACAAGTTAACAGCGTAAAGTGAGCTTAGAATGTTACAAGATTACTTTCTAACCTATAGTGACCCACCTTCAACAAATTAAAGATTAGATGGTTTTAATGGGAAAGCATACTTGTACAGTAGTCAGTACAAGGTATGCAAGTCTACGTATTGAAAATAACATACAATTTACAAATTATGTCAAGCAGACAGGTGCACAGACTTATAAGTTGCAACTGAGTGCACAAAATTTTTTTCATCTAGGATAAATAAATAATTACAGTAAAGGAACACCATAAATTTGTGTAAATCTTTCGAAATTAAGGTGCTTTGTACTTTGGCAGAATAGTTTGGTCTTGGAATTCTTCGGGATATTGTTATGAATCAGCCATCTTGTTTCTTAGTAAACACACACGAACCCAAAATATTGAAAATCTTTTAACCCATAATTTTCAATTATACGAATACTTTGCTAAAAATAATTCAAAATTAAATAAAGTAAAAGATTTATCATTTTTCCTTCTAAAAAGTTTTAAATCGTTTTAATTTAGAGGCTATGATTATAAAGAGATCCGCAAAATGTTTTAAATACAAATAAAAGCAGAAGAGATCGAACAAGGATATCGTACAGGGTACATCTGTTTACCATAAACTACTAGAAAGGACCACAAAACTGCAAAATCGTTAATCTGCATATTATAAATAATATAATAAACAAGCTTTATTTAGAGTCGGCATAGTATACAAACAAGGACATAACATAAGCTCTGTTGAGCTTTTAACCGACATACAAGATATAACAATACAGTACAATAATAAGCATGCAATAACGCTTATTGTATATATAGCTTGATAACATAGTCATGATGAATAATACCAACCACGCAATGTAGATATAAGATATGCGTCTCTTATCATTGAGAAAACTTGTCTTTGTATATTTGTCTTTGTTTTTTGTTTATTTTTGTATTTGTATTTCGTAAATGTCAGCTGGTATCATTCCTGGATTGGAATTTACACCAATAAAATTATTTGATTTGATTTGATTTGCAATAAGTTACATAACACAAAATGAAGCACTTTAATTAAGCATGGTAGCAATAAGCGATTAAAAGCATGATAAGCTAGGTACTAAAGCTAAAAGCATATAAAAATGTAAACTAAGCATGAATAGAAAGCTGGTAAAATGCAATAGCATTGATCCTAAATCATGAACTATTTTGTTCAAATATTTAAAACGCGTGTATTGATATAGACGTCTACACGGTATTGATAGGTCACACCATCGAATGCTGTTTACTTGACATGAGCAGCACGACCGTTGCATGCCACTACAATGGAACAGGATCTTCTTACAGTTCGGAGTACATTAATTAACGATAATATGTTAGCGAAGTATATTAGCATGGATGTTATGAAATACTGTCTGTACATGCAGGTTATTGGAATACGAATACGAAAGTTTTATTTTGATTCGGTTCACATACAACAGTACAAACATAAGCTATTGGAAGATTTTTACCTAATATAAATAACATATACATAACATTAAGACAGAGAGCATGCAGATAAGATATGTGAGCAGCATACATTACAATCCATAAATACATCACAGACATATTGAAATACATACAAAGCACTACAAAACACACATCTAAACATGCTAAAACTCAAGCATAACTAATATTAAAACACAACTTTAAATTAAGCAATAGAAAATGAAAGGATATGGAGTAAATGTACATGGGACAAAATCGTACACAATACATAGAAAATTATCAATGAACAGGGCTTTTATTCCTGTTCTTCATCTTGACAGTTGACGTAGGGTCTTCAACAATGAACAAATCATTCATACCCCACAACAAGGTCAAGACGGCCCCTAGCGTCGACTTAAGCGGTACTATTGATAAAAATAAAGTAATTTTGAAAGACATCGATCGCCGCTAAAATATGCATTGAAGTTACACATGTCGGGAGCGGTCAATGAATTACATAATTTATAATTACGGGCGAGGTTTTGAACATATATTTGTCATACATTGCCCAACAAAAGACCAATAATTTCGAAACAACAAATGATAGACAATACATATAAAACTAAACAACAAATGATAGACAGCACGGGGCACATCGAAATATATGTAAGAAAACCTAGCAGTTTAAAATAGTATGAAAGGGCAACATACAAAACAGATGACCAGACCAGTATTTTAAAGAAATTTAACCAAACATGAAATTTTGACGGTGTATTAATATGAGAAATTCTCACATGAACAAGCACACCATAACTGTAAATATTATAAGAGCATACACCTCAAGCACGGGAAACGTTCTACTGCCTCCACACAGCACTAGAGACAAACTCTAGAATCAATAGAAAATGAAAGGATATGGAGTAAATGTACATGGGACAAAATCGCACACAATACATAGAAAACATAGAAAATTATCAATGAACAGGGCTTTTATTCCTGTTCTTCATCTTGACAGTTGACGTAGGGTCTTCAACAATGAACAAATCATTCATACCCCACAACAAGGTCAAGACGGCCCCTAGCGTCGACTTAAGCGGTACTATTGATAAAAATAAAGTAATTTTGAAAGACATCGATCGCCGCTAAAATATGCATTGAAGTTACACATGTCGGGAGCGGTCAATGAATTACATAATTTATAATTACGGGCGAGGTTTTTGAACATATATTTGTCATACATTGCCCAACAAAAGACCAATAATTTCGAAACAACAAATGATAGACAATACATATAAAACTAAACAACAAATGATAGACAGCACGGGGCACATCGAAATATATGTAAGAAAACCTAGCAGTTTAAAATAGTATGAAAGGGCAACATACAAAACAGATGACCAGACCAGTATTTTAAAGAAATTTAACCAAACATGAAATTTTGACGGTGTATTAATATGAGAAATTCTCACATGAACAAGCACACCATAACTGTAAATATTATAAGAGCATACACCTCAAGCACGGGGAAACGTTCTACTGCCTCCACACAGCACTAGAGACAAACTCTAGAATCAATAGAAAATGAAAGGATATGGAGTAAATGTACATGCAACTGTTGGCATGAGCTTGAAAGGTCTTCATACACAAATAATTACATTCATTTTAGATGTATGTTTCATTATTATACGTTATTTTGGTTGGCTAACAGCAATCTCGCGTCATTCTTCATTTCAAAATTTCAAAATGAATTGCATGAATTGAAACATACATGATGACACACTTTTCCACAATAAAGTGCACAGGTAAATGAAAGAAAACTTGATAGTAATCGTGTTTTCATGATCATAGCGAAAAATTTAATTATAAGTATTGAATGCTTCTTTAGTAATTTCATAGGTTGTAAAGCGTTGACCGTGCGTACATTTTAGAAATGTACTTCGGTCAACGCTTTTACACCCCAATGAATTTACAAAAAGAAGCATTCAATTCTTAAACCTTAGTGCTTTTTCTGACTTTCACTTTTTCTAATTTTATAAGAAATATCTCAGTACAGAAATGCAATGCCAAGTGGCAGAATTTGAAATTGCTCAAAATTAATGTATGGAATATAGTTAGCTTACTTAGCTTGTTCAAGTAAGTACCCAAAAGTTTCAGAATATATAGTCAGTGCTGAGATGCCTTCCTGCTATTCCTTCCTGCATATTTTACTGATATGAGTATCAACATTTAAATGATAACCAATGTCAATGCCATGCAAAAAGTTTAACAATTGATTCACGTGAAAGATCAGCACTTTGAATACGTATACATGGATTTTTGTTATATGTCTATTTCCCAACTGCTAAAACCTGAAATTTGTAAAGGTTTGCCTACTTTTGATTAATTTTGAAACATTCAATAATTTTGAGTGATTCAGATCGGTAGAAATTAAAACATCATAATCTGGATTCTGAGACTACTATAACTATGTGTTATAGTAGTCTCAGCTGGATTATAGTAAGATAAAGTACTGTCATCTGCATATTATACAGAGTTCCATTTTTTATGAATAAAATATATCATTAATAAAAACATTTGCTAAGAACAATATTTATTTTAATTTGATGTTTCTTGTTTGACAAATAAGATCGAAGAATTGAAATTGAATGAGAAGAGACACCATATGCTGATAATTTATCGAGCAGAATTCCATGCGGTAGGCAATCAAAAGCCTTTGAAAGATCCATTAGAACAGCAGCTGTTATTATCTAATGCTGCACGCCAATCTCCTAGAAGACTTAACAGTGTGGTCTGACATCCATTACATCTTCTGTGGGTTGTTCAAAAACAAATAAGGATTTGTATCTCACTATACAAATCCTTGTTCAAAATTAACAATTTTCACATACAAAAAATAGCTGTTTAATAGCTTTTAACAGATTTTGCACAACATTATCTTCCTAAACAATGTCTTTTTATTCCATATGCATTTATCTATCGAATCAAGGATAAAATCAATATTTACCTTTATCTATATTTTTCCTTCGTTTTTACAAATGATTTAAAGGGGACTCGATGATGCAGTTCGAAAAACAAAATGAATTAGAATATTCTGAAATATGAATAAAAAAGGTTCAATGATTTTAGCTAAAGTGATAAAACAGTGCTAGTTTTTGGAGAGTCGTCTTTCTAAGATTTTATTTCACGTAACCTAACTGTGTTTCATATGGCAAGTGACATAAGTGGTTCGTTCTATTGTACTATTGAAATATTAATACACATTTGGTCTTTAGTTGTATGTGACTCTGCATTTTACTGTACCCATCACAAGCGTTTTTTTCAATATGGCACTGGTTTTCTATTTTTTTTTACTGCTTTTCCTTATAGGAGGATATTGCTTTCCCAACTGGTAACCAGTTAATCGTCAGAAAAGCGTTGTTTTGCAAATAATTGTACATGTGGAAATAGAAGCCGGTAAACGGCACAGTTTTCCTCTTCAGGTACGAATGAGCTATACAGAAATGTGTGTTTGTATGGCGCCACTCAAACCGTTCTAGAGTAATGTCCCTTTATAAATGGAAAAATGCAAAACTTTTAGTTTCCGTTCTCTAACTAAAGTTTGCCTCAACCAAATGTTATGAAACTTATACACAATGCTTATTACAACAAAACACAGATCAAGTTTGAATTTTGGTGGCGTCACTCAAACCGTTCTAGAGTAAATCCTTTAATAGTTTACCAAATATCAATAAGACCTAAATTACATTTGTAGAATGTTGCTGCTCTTTTTGGGACCCTCACACAATTCAAGCACTGAATCATGTAGCAAGATTTGTAAGTTACACAAACACCTCAACACCAGAAAAAAAGAGGGATTATAAGAACAATTCTTCAACTTGTTAGCTTTGTTTATTAATACATGAATATCATTTTATTAATAGATTGACCATCTGAAATAGCCCATGGATTTCCAACATAGAGCAGGAGGAAAGACAGGGTCTGGAGGAGTAGCCTCGGCCTCGGAGTCAAACAGAGATAGAAGAGAAAGGCTACGTCAGTTAGCTTTAGAGACAATTGATTTAAACAAGGTATTTTTTTCTTTAATTTTTATACATTCAGTTAACATTAAATTTTCAGCATTATATAGATGTTTGTTTGATGAAATGATTTTTTCCATATACATGTACTATGCAGTACAATGTACCGTAGTATATTAATTACTACGTATGGTATTTGTACAGAATGTAAAGCATTATAGCAAAAACACATTGTAAGTTAAGTTGATTTTTTATGCCCACCTAGGGGCATTATGTTTTTCTGTCTGTGTGTCCGTTCATCCGTCCCTCCGTCCTGCTTCAGGTTAAAGTTTTTGGTCAAGGTAGTTTTTGATGAAGTTGAAGTCCAATCAACTTGAAACTTAGTACACATGTTCCCTATGATATGATCTTGTACTATGGACACATTCTTGTTTATATAAAGTTTCTGAGACAAGAATTTAAGCTCTCGATGGAAATACAGATTGATATTCCAGGCGATCTTGAGGCAATAAAAAAAAATTCTTTAAAGAAAACAGTAAATCTTATGATAACATAAGGCACAATATCCTATTAATAATATCTGTATTGAATTCATGTAGTTATGTTGAGTAAGTTAATGGAAGAAATTGAGTGTTTTTGTAGGTGGAGATTGGTGGAACAAGAACTTATTCCAAAGACATATCCCAATCTTTCATTTTGGATTACTTTAAAATCTCTTGTTCTGTCACATGGCTGTATAACTCAATATTCAAACTTAACAGATCTCAATTTTTTACATTAAACTTACCATTCATCACAATGTTTTCTGTTATGATTATGAATATATTTTGGGACATAATAATAACAACCGGAAAAGAGCGTTAAACAAGAAACTATGGATATTGATTTGAACCTGTCTGTGATATATATGAGTGCTTCCACTTATCTCCAGACATTCACCCCCTTTGCAAAGACTGTTGACAAAAGAAAAACAAATTTTATCATAATAATTCCTTCCAGTTAGCTAAATCAGTTATAGCTATATTACTATATCTAGATCTTTAAAACTATTTGCATTCTTTTTTTCCATGTGGAAATCCTACATGTATATGTATACATACGTTTTTTTTATTTTTCAGGATCCCTATTTTATGAAGAATCATTTGGGATCATATGAATGTAAACTTTGTCTGACATTACATAACAATGAGGTATGTATGGAATTATTGTAGAAACATTTAAGGGAGAAGAGGGCTTATTGTTGTTTTATCATCAACTTTAAGAGCTCATCTTTCATATCACTGTCAGCTTTATTATTCATCATAAAAAAGGTGATTGATGGTTCTCTCCAGGCACTATTTCTTCCTCCACCAATAAAAACTGGCCACAACAATATGACCAAAAGTGCTGAGGGTGCATTCAACACCAACAATCAATCAATCAATCAATCAATCAATCAGTCAGTCAATCAATCAATCAATCAATCATGTCTAACAGACCATTTTTATTTCACGTGTTTCCGTGTTCAGAACCCCCTTTACCACCCTCATATGAAAGAAGGATTGCTTCATTCATTGTCTAATTTATATGATAAAAAATCTATGGTTGAATACTTTTTATATTGGATTTTTTTTATATTACAGGGCAGTTACCTAGCTCATACACAAGGAAAAAAGCATCAAGCTAATTTGTAAGTAAAGTTTTTCACATTAATTTTTATTATTGTTGAGCCTTCGACTTTTGTCGAAAAAGCGAGACATAGCGATCCTACATTCCGTCATCGTCGTTGTTGTCGTCGCGCGGCGCCCACAAATATTCACTCTGTGGTTAAAGTTTTGAAATTTTAATAACTTTCTTAAACTATCCTGGATTTCTAACAAACTTGGACAGAAGCTTGTTTATGATCATAAGATAGTATCCAGAAGTAAATTTTGTAAAAAAAATTCTATTTTTCCGTATTTTACTTTTAAATGGACTTAGTTTTTCTGCCAGTTAACATTACATTCACTCTGTGGTTAAAGTTTTAAGATTTTAACAACTTTCTTAAACTATCCTGGATTTGTACCAAACTTGGACAGAAGCTTGTTTATGATTAAAAGCTAATATCTAGAAGGAAATTTTGTTAAAATTTTGTTCCATTTTTCCATATTTTACTTATAAATGGACTTAGTTTTTCTTCCAGTTAACATTACATACAGTCTGCAGTTTAAGTTTTAAAACATTAATTAGATTCATAAACTATCCTGGATTTTACCAAACTTGGACAGAAGCTACTTACAATCAAAAGATAGTCTGATAGTATAGAGAGGAATATTTTTATTAATTTTTTCCTCATTTTGTTGAGCCTGCGATTAACAGCAAAAGTAGGCGAGACACTGGTTCCATAGAACCCTTACAAATTTTTGCATGAATTTGTCGCAGGATGTTAAATAAATGTATGTGTATAATTAAAATTCCTTGAATAAGAATTATTTTAATTCTTGATTTGATATTTATTGGCACATATCATTAGATTAAATACAACTTGCCATCTTTTTGGGCAAATAACCAGAGCAAGAAAAGACAGAATAATTTTTTTTTTTTAAAAAGAAGGTAAAGGTGAGAGACAGTGAAAAGGGCCATTTAGATATGCTAAGATTTCACACATATATTTACATTCAGAGCTCGCAGAGCAGCAAAAGAAGCTAAGGAAGCACCTCAACAGCCTGCACCAGAAAAGCCTAGAGTTGACATTAAAAAATTTGTGAAAATTGGTCGTCCTGGTTACAAAGGTAACTTTATATATATAAATGTAAATTTTACTTTCATCTTAAAGTCTTATATCTTCATCTATCGCTATTTTACTAATTTTTCCTTTGATCTTGCTGACTGATAATTTTCTTTCTCAGCGGAGTCGAATGATATGAAAACGGAGTCGAGTGATATAAAAATTATCGCTAGAAACTAAGGGAACACGTGCCATTGTCAAGGTAATTAACAACGTCTTCATAGGTAAAATAGCGATAAACAGATTATCATTGGTCATGTCAACTCGATTGCCTTTCTCACTTTCACTGTACCGGCTCAAGCGAGAAAATCAATCTCGTTGAGATAACCAATTAGATGTTTCATTTGAGCACAATTTTAATAGGGTGGATATTTTTAGTAACATATATGGATTTGAGGATGGCATTGTCTTTTATAGATCTATGTTATTCTTGTCCTTAATAAGCATGAAATATTTGCAGCTGTATCTTAAACAAGCAACATTAAACAAAATTTTTGTTGTTGCCTGTAAGGGACAAAATGAAATTTTTAACAAAGCTTTCTTATTTTAATAGCATTTTCTTGACATCTAAAATATGTTATATTTGTCATGTTTGTTGATGAAGTAATGATTATCATTTATTTATTAGTTATGGAATTTTTTATGATAAAAATAAGTATTAAAAGAATATTGATTTTTTTCAGTGACAAAACAGAGAGATTCAGAAAATCATCAGCAGAGCTTACTATTTCAGGTTTGTTATGAATTGTAAATAATAGAAACTTTAAATTAATACACAATTAAATCAATATGGGGTCTCAAGAAATGTCAGTTGTGGATATGACAGTTAATTTTAGCCAATGAAAAAAGTTGTTTGTAAAGATTGCATTAGAGTACGCAATTGCAATACCCAAATTTAGAAAACCTTGATATGTAACATTTCTCTGTAGCATATACATTTAAAAATTCCATAAACAGATATGTGTTAACTCATTTGATTTCAGTACAGCTAAGATAATTTTGTGTAAATGGCAAATGTTAAATTTAAGGTATTTTAATAATTAAACAAGCACTACATGAAATTAGGTCAGGCATCATTAGTATATAATACTAATGGCAACATAAATCTTAGAGAATAAAAAGGGATTTTTCATAAATAGGTTTAATATTAAGTTCAGTTTATTCAATAAAAAAATGTTTTACAACAATATTCTTATTTAAACTAGAGGCTCTCAAGAGCCTGTGTCGCTCACCTGATTCTACTTTGGTTTTGGAAATCATGTAAAAATAGATTAAAATCATAACAGATACCCTAATAATGAGTGAGGCCAAATTTGGTTTAATATTGGCCCTGTAATTTAAGAAAAAATCCTGGTGGCCATCTTGAACAGAAAATCGGCAACAAAGTAGCAACACTTCATCAGCACCTCATAAGAAACATTTATGCCATTTTTGGTTTCATTCCATTCAGTGCACCTTTAGTAGAAGCATTTGTATGTATTTCCCATAGGGTCTTATGTTAAAGGAAGTCCCCTGCTGGCAGCCATCGTGGATGAAGGATCAGCTTCAAAGTAACAACACTTAGTCAGCACCTCATAAGGAACATTCATGCCATGTTTGGTTTCAATCCATTCAGTGGTTCTCTAAAAGAAGACATTTGTATGTATAGTCCATAGGGTCCTTTGTTAAACATTGTCCCCAGCTCTCGGCCATCTTGGATTATGGATCAGCTTCAAAATAACAACACTTGGTCAGCACCTCAAAAGGAACATTCATGCCATGTTTGGTTTCATTCCATTCAGTGGTTCTCTAAAAGAAGACATTTGTAAATATTTCCCATAGGGTCCTATGTTAAACTAATTCCCCTGCTGGCAGCCATCTTGGATGATGGATCGGCTTCAAAGTAACAACACTTGGTCAGCACCTCATAAGGAACATTCATGCCATGTTTGGTTTCATTCCATTCAGTGGTTCTCTAAAAGAAGACATTTGTATGTATTTCCCATAGGGTCCTATGTTAAACTAAGTCCCCCGCTGGCGGCCATCTTGGATGATGGATTGGCTTCAAAGTAACAACACTTGGTCAGCACCTCATAAGGAACATTCATGCCATGTTTGGTTTCATTCCATTAGGTGGTTCTCTAGAAGAAGTTCAAAATGTAAAAAGTTAACGAAGGCGACGGACTGACGGACGCCAAGTGATGAGAAAAGCTCATTACAAAATTTGCATTTGTAAGAGAGAGCATAGACAGTCTTGCATTAGGAAATGTGACAAAAATATAAATTCATTGGTTAAATGAAAAAAAAATTTGAACATAAGTATGCTCTCAATACTGTTGGGAATTAATATTTTGCTGATTGTCCCCACGCACCGCTTTGCTGGGGACATAGAAATAACGAGCGTCCGTCCGTCTGTCTGTTGGTCTTGTTAGCGCTCTCTTGTGTACAATTCTTGCCAGATTTTTATGAAACTTATATCATAGGTTTATATCAGCAATGTCTTGGACGAGTTCGAAAATCGGTGCTGATCAATTATTTTTAAAAGAGTTATGCTCCTTGGAAACATTAATTATATGGAAAATTGCATCGTTAGCACTCTCATTTGTACAATTCTTGCCGAATATTTATGAAACTTATATCATAGGTTAATATTAGCAATGTCTTGGAGGAGTTCGAAAATCAGTGCCAATCAATTATTTTTAAAAGAGTAATGCCCTTGAAACATTGATTATATAGAAAATTGCATTGTACATTTTGTAAGTGCTCTCGCATGTACAATTTTTGCCAGATTTTTATCAAATTCATATCAAAGGTATATAACAGCTATGTCTCAGACAATTTCAAAAATAAGTGCCGATCAAATATTTTTAATGAGTTTCCCTTGTAAATATTAAATATATCGGAAATTGCTATCAAGTCTTCAACTCTCTAGTAAGATAATTTTAAAAAGTTTTAAAGAACAAAAAAAATTTTTTTTAAATTTTATTGTCCTTGGACAGAACAGATAAAATATGTGCACCGCAGGGGACATTGGAACTCTGTTCTTTTATTATTTTTGTTTTTGTTTTCAGTAAACACTGAAAATAGTAAGTCTTCCTCATGAAAAGCAATTGTAAGAAGGATTCATCTGTTTTCTTTTACTTCAGATTGACTACCCAGAAATTGTTGAAGGCATCATGCCACGTCATAGATTTATGGCAGCTTATGAACAGAAGGTGGAGCCACCAGACAGGAAATGGCAGTATTTGTTATTTGCAGCAGAACCTTACGAAACAATAGCTTTCAAGGTATATCAGAATATTTTAACTAATGTCAACTTGTAGCTCAATCTCTGAAGCACTTTTATAGGAAATTTCACATTAAAGATATTTCTTTAACATGTATCATATTGAAATGACACATATTATTTCTTCAGTAAGTGATAATTTCAAACTACAACTTAGACTTTGCTGAATTTTATCACATCTTTTTTTACAAGTCTTATATTGTTCTGTACTAAAAATTAGAAGATATGAATTACTGCAGACATTAGAATTTAGTAAAACTGTTCAAATAAAATAAATAAATTGTATGTTGCAAGTTTGAATACTATGAGTGAATAATATGATCTAAATTCATAGTTTTAATTTTCATTAATGCTTTTTTACATTTTTGTTTAATTCCTGATATTTCTTAAAACAACCCTTTAAAATGTGATATTCTTATTTTACAGGTTCCTAGCAGAGAAGTTGACAAAGATTCTAAGAAACTATGGACCCATTGGAACAAGGAAACAAAACAGGTTAGAACATTATATAACATGTAGTTCTAAAATTCCTTTGATGGAAGTGTATTGTAGAATGACTTTTGTTTTGAATACTGAGCATATCTATTTTTATTCATACATAATTCTATTGTGAACTGAATATAATTGTGTAAGCACCTTATGTAAAACATAGGTTAAGTGAATCTTCTTATTGATTTTTCCATTGTTCTTCACATGCCATCAGAATATTGAGACAATAAACATTTTAGTGTTATTTGGCATTTCTAAAAATCAATCTTGGTACACATTGTTGAATGTAGTCATGTATGGAGGATAAAACAGATCAGGGAATTTTAAATGTAGGTTTTCAAATCATTTTTGGCAAAAATGTTTGGTAAAAAGTTTCAGTTATATATCTGTCACAGTAAACAAAATTTGTGGACACACGTTTTATAAATTAATTCAAGTTATATATACACAAATTGGCATGAACATATTATTACAGTTGAATCATTAATAGGATCCAGAAACAAGCTTATATTATTTCTTTTCCTAAACACAGTTGGATATGTCTGTTCTACACATTCCAAGAATAAACATTAAAAAAAAGGATGATACTCTACTTATATTTGACTGAGTTTGTAGCTATGTTGATATTGCAAATACAATAACAACTTTATTCATTGTTAAAATGCCAAAGCAGCAAAAGCAGAGTCTGCCAACAAGCCTATAGAAAAATTGCTCTTCGTTTAACCTATACCGACGAAATCCATGAAAATTGGTATCCACCGAAAAATAATGAATCCACAGTATGCATTGACTTTTTTGTTCTTTAACTTATAATGGAAATTGATTTAATTAATTATAAATATGTTTTGTATTATAATCCCTATATGATTTTATTTTCAGTTTTTCCTTCAGTTTGCCTTTAAGGGAGATGGCAAGATTCCAGTTCCAGCACCACCACCTGGACAACAACAGCCACCACCTCCACCGGCAAATGTGCCACAACTACCACTTCCTCCAAGGCCACACAGGATGCCTATGCCTCCAAGACCTCCTCCACCACCTGGAGTAATGATGAGACCTGGACCCCCACCCCCTATGCCACCACCACCTGGAGCATTTATGGGTCCACCAGGAGGGATGCATCATGGACCTCCTTTGGGCATGCCAGCACCACCACCCCCTCCTGTTCCTCCACCTGTTCCACCGCCTGTGTCATCTCATCATGGAGGCCCTGGACCAATTGCCCCTCCCCCTCCTCCTCCGCCTTCAAAACCTCCAGAATCATCATAGTGACATGAACAAAAACACTAAAGAGAGTTGCTTCTACATGTACAATGAAAAATGTTATCAAATAAAATCATGTATTACATTCAAAGGTTGTTTTTATGTGCCCCTTAGTCTGTCTGCTAGTCTGTCCGTCTGTTCGTTTGTAGTCAATCCCATATCAAGTAAGTTTTTGGTTAAGGATTTCATGAAGTTGTGGTCACATGAACTTGAAAATTAATATGTATGTTCATTTTATTGTGAACTCATCAGGAACATATATATTGACGGGACTTGACATTAGCTAATTGTAGCCGCTTTTGGGAAGTTTGCTATAGCAATACTTTCCTTAAGGCGTCGACCTCAAACCAGAAGTGACAGATTATCGCAAATGTTCTGCTCCAAGATAATGTAGTACTAGTGTTTGAATACTGATTCTAGGAAGATGCTTTTGAAATTTTGAGTCCTTTTGAAAAGATTATAGCTTGAATAAAAAGGAATGAATGTTCACCGACAATTCAGGTGAATTTAACTTCATTTTGAAATTGAGTATCTGTACGTCATGTGCTGAAGAGATAATCAAAAGAAAATCTCACGAGACAGCGTTTCATTCATGAATATTTCATGAATGAACATTTTCCGCTATTTTTTTACTATTTACGATATTTACAACTGTTTATCATTGAATAAGTAAAAGCCCGAGTGTATCGAAGAATCCGGTTTGCGACAATAAGTTGACATTTAAATTTGACCAAGCCGTCGGATAATTGACAAGTGATAAGGCATTGAGGCAAATGCCGCATGTTGGAAATTTCAAAACAAAAGCTTGTCTTCATATCAAATTGTTTTCACGGCAAGTGTCTTGCAAGAAGCAAGTTCTGTTCACCCTCTGACGTAGCCCCTGTTTTTGAGATCCACGTTTCTAATTTATTTTTATTTTCAGTGTTGATTGTCTATAATGTTTGTCGTTTTGTGTTTTATCTGTTCCCGGGTTTGTCTTTTGTTCATTGATTGTCCTTCTTTATGACTATTCTCTTAGTGACATAGTGTTGCATTATATTTGTAATTTAGTTATTATGTTTTAAACTTGAGTTTTATTATATTTAAGGACCTTTTGTCTATTACAAACTACTTTCAATTGTCTCCCAGTTAGGAACTACATCAATTTGTATTTGAAATGTGTTATAAAACTGACTTGACATAGTTATATCAATGATAATCAGCCCACTCTTAACTTAATTTGAAAAAACATAATTGACAGGTATAAAAGGTTTTCTGCAAACAGAAACATTTTTGCTTTGTCCTACATATTGGTCTTTTGATGTTGTCCCTAAAAACTAAAAGTCTTACACTGAATCTATATATTTTGCTTTGAGACCAGAATATTGTCAAAATTAAAACAGAACTGCGTTTCAGATTAAGAAAGGGTCTGGGAAACGCGCATAATGCATGATTTTGCTCCATTTTTCTATAGCTTGGGGCCTTCAGCGAACCACAGACTCTTCGCTGATTTTGTCGCTCGCTCCGCTCGGCGAAAATGTTTGACAACTTTTAAAGAGGCTAGTTACAGCCCAGCTTTAATACCTTGTACATATGCAATATATGCAGTTTGCAATTCAGAAGATTAACTTCTAGAGGATGATGATTAATTCTGATTGACTTAATTGACTATGTTATTTATTTAAGAATTTAAAATTGTATGTTTTCGAATATTATAAATATAATTGTGAAATTAGATAATCAGTCCCTTGTTTTAATGAAAATGAAAATCATGCTTCAACAGTGCAGAAAATAAATAATCTGTCCTTTTGGTCAACAAAATAAATAACCCATCCAAAACAAATCCTCCTGCCCCCTCCAGAATATCAAATGGTCGTCCCTAATGGTGTGATTGAACAATACACAGGTGATAGAATGTAAAATAATAGATAATTATCATGATGGCTAATGTCTCACGCCTAGGACGAGTAAAGGTAAATACCGCAGGGCCGTAAATTGCCTGTCTTGTAAGGGAGGCAGTTGAGTTTTGTTTTTTTACCCATTTTAAGAAGAAATGATATTTTTCGGCCTTTTTCCTGTATGCAATGTACCTCCTCAGAATTCACTTGTTAAATTTTTGTTATATTTCAATAAATATGCGCCTGGAATATATTGAAAATAGTTATAAACCAGAATTAGATTACGTGTGCCGGTAAAGTAAGATTTTTACACTTCATTCTGCTTTATGACTCTTCACAAGCTATTTTACTCAGTTTTAGGAAACAATTTGCAAAATTAAAATGAGAGGCCCCTAAAGTTGAGCCTTTTTGTTGTTTATCATGCTTTTTGGTGTCCCAATCGAGCTATTTTGACTTCGCTTTCAGAGACACAATTTTCAAACCTTAAAATGAAAATGCATACTTAATAACTTAATAACTCATAACTTTTAATTATCAAATTCAAATTATTATAACGTAATACTTTTGTTTACACTGACAATTTTATTCGGTTAGGCTTTGTCAATTGCTAAGGGATTTTTCTGTGCCCGGACGAATCCCATCTCTTTAGCACTTTTATGCATTCAATATTGCAAACATTGTTACCTCTATGTGTAGCATAGCCAAACCACGTAATCTGCTTTCCGTCATTGCTGACCTGTTCCATGTTCGTCTTGTATGTTTTTAATTGAGTTCATTTATATGTTTTGGAGTTTAGTGTGACGTCCATTTTCACTGATCTAGTACACAATTTTATTTAGGGCCGGCTGAGGACCACCTCCGGTGCGGATTTTCTCGCTGCGTTGAAGACTCATTGATGGCCTTCGGCTGTTGTCTACTCTTTGGTCGGGTTGTTGTCTCTTTGACATATTCCTCATTTCCATTCTCAATTTTATTTTAAGGCGCCAGGCGCAGAAAACGATCTCTCACAACTGCAGAACCCAACTGGCAAGGCTAACAGAAGCAAAAGTATTTGTTTTATATTTGGGTAGAAGTGCGTGTGTTTGATTGCTTGCTCTATTGTACATTTTGACCCAATCTCATTAATAGACATAAAAGTAACAACCAGTGCTATTAAAATAATGCTTGATTTTAACAATTTTTCTTTTCAGTATTTTTTCTTCACTTTTTCTTTTTTTTGTCAGTCCGCAATAGGAGGCAACTGCCTACATGCCTCTATGTAATTTACGGCCCTGTACCGGCTTTGATAGAAAAGTGCATTGTTTTTGATAGGAAGGTTTTGATGCCAAAAGCATTTGACAACTTTTAAATTCTGCTATTTAAATACTAGCTATTTCACATTTCAATGTGGATTTATAAGGACCTTCACTCGTCCAGCATGCTCACAGTCACGTGGATCAAACTGACAGCTTAAAACATAGACTCAACGACAGTTTGTACGTATCACAGCCTACTCAGTGTTACGATTAACAATTACATTTGTACACAAATCGTTACAAGGATAAGGTAGACAAGTCAGGTTTTACATAGAATGACTCAGTGTATGTATCAAGACAAGTGCTGTAGCAATTATTTACAAGATTAAATAAAATCTGTCCATATAATAGCAAAATGACTTTCTTACTCTTAGTACTTAACCATGCAGTGGTAGATCCAGAACTTTTATCCTTACACTTTAATTTTATTCCTGGATCAGTATGATTCTTAAAGATTGACCTATAATTAACAGTGTGTCATCTCAACACAGAGACAATATATTATAGTTTATCAAATGAATGGCTGAAAACCAAAAATCCTAAATGTTATTGCCTCAATGCTAAATTTCACAGCATCAACTATAAAATGTGTTACAGGGTTTTAAGCACCTCTATTAATCTAGACTAAAGTGTATATAAACTTTTTATTCCTGTCGTCATACTGCTATTGTTATGTCCCCACCATATTGAGTTTTACCCTTTTTCTCCTGTAAGTATTTACGTCCCTTACTTGTACATATGTCCGTACATCCAAAAATTAGTTTCTGTTCTCTAACTTGAGTTCATCTAAACCAAATTGTATGAAACTTATACGCAATGCTTATGAAAAGAACAGGTCAAGTTGAATTTCCGCTATGCTTGATTTTACAATTCTAGAGTTATGCTCAACAAATGGAACAGTTGCTTGAATTTTTGTTTACGATCTCCAACTTTATAAAAAGAAGATTAGGTATGATTGCCAATGAGACAACTCTCCACAAGAGACCAAAATGACACAGTAATTAACAACTATAGGTCACTGTACGGCCTTCAACAATGAGCAAAGCCTTAGTTTATCTCAACCAAATGTTATGAAACTTATACACAATGCTCATTATCACAAAACAGTGATTAGATTTGAGTTTTGGTGACGCCAGTTTTACTGTTCTAGAGTTATGCCCTTTACAAATTTGAAAATTGCTGATTTTTGTCGAGCCTTCGACTTTTGTCAAAAGCGAGCCATAGCGATCCTATACTGCACATTTCATATGCGGCGTCGGCAGCGTTCACAAATATTAACTCTGTGGTTGAAGTTTTGAAATTTTAATAATTTTAATTTCTTAAACTATCCTGGATTTCTACCAAACTTGGACAGAAGCTTGTTTATGATCATAGGATAGTATCCAAAAGTAAATTTTGTACAAAAAATCCAATTTTTAGTATTTTACCTATAACATGTATAAATGGACTTAGTTTTTCTGACAGAAAACATTACATTCACTCTGTGGTTCAAGTTTTTAAAATTTTAATAACTTTCTTAAACTATCCTGGATTTGTACCAAACTTGGACAGAAGCTTGTTTATGATCAAAAGCTAGTATTTAGAGGAAATTTAGTTAAAATTTTGTTCTTGTTTTTCCGTAATTTACTTACTAACATGATTAATGGACTTAGCTTATCTTCCAGTTAACATTACATAGTCTGCAGTTAAATTTACATCTATAACCTATTTGAATTAATACACATCTACAGTTGCAAACTTCCCAGAGGTGCTATCCAGCACTTTGATTATCGTTGGGTCATAGGTAATAAAGATACGATACGGAAACGGATATGTGTTAAAAACGTACTCGTCGTTATCCAGATAATTTCTGATAATATCAGTAAAATGTCATTCAAACTAGTTTTACAGTATGGCAGTGTATCAAACTTGTATTCTGTCACTTCAAATTTGTTATAATCTCATTCATTTTATCACAGAATGGTACAGATTGCAAAACAGGGTAATAAAAAAAATGGCGCTGATAGCATTCCCAAATTCAAAAACATTATAAAACACTTCACATCAAATAAATCACACTTATTTTTGGTCATTTTATATGACAAAATATATCTACTTTATGATAAAACTTGTATTTATTTACGATTAGAAGTATGTGGTTAATTCATAAAGCAGTTCTGATAGTTTTTCAGTCAGACGCCACTAAAATCCATAAATCTCGCGAAGTCTCGTGGAGTCCAAGATTTTATCAATTTTATACTGAAAAGCCTATCAGATTCATTTCCCGTTAGATATACTGTTCCCAGAACTCATTAAGTAATATACCAAATGACTATTTTGCACTGATTTCAGGGTTCACTGAACATGATACATATGATTGTGCAATTAAGTACGTTCTCATATCAGGTTAAAGGCCCATATGAATTGTGAGACAAAATTGTTTAAAGGTTCAATGCCAAATACGATTTTAGTCTAGATCTCAAACTGAACATGGGCATTCAGAGCAGACATGGTGTTCTTTTATTTATTATATATCAACAATAACAAAACAAGAATATTTTTGTCGAGCCTTCGACTTTAGTCGAAAAAGCGAGACATAGCGATCCTACATTCCGTCGGCGTCGGCGGCGGCGGCGGCGGCGGCGGCGGCGTCCACAAATATTCACTCTGTGGTTAAAGTTTTGAAATTTTAATAACTTTCTTAAACTATCCTGGATTTCTACCAAACTTGGACAGAAGCTTGTTTATGATCATAAGATAGTATCCAGAAGTAAATTTTGTAAAATAAAATTCCTGTTTTTCTGTATTTTACTTGTAAATGGACTTAGTTTTTCTGCCGGAAACATTACATTCACTCTGTGGTTAAAGTTTTAAAATTTTAGTAACTTTCTTAAACTATCCTGGATTTGTACCAAACTTGGACAGAAGCTTGTTTATGATCATAAGATAGTATCCAGAAGTAAATTTGTTAAAAAAAATTCATTTTTCCGTGTTTTACTTTTAAATGGACTTAGTTTTTCTGCCAGGAAACAATACATTCACTCTGTGGTTAAAGTTTTTAAAATTTTAATAACTTTCTTAAACTATCCTGGATTTGTATCAAACTTGGACAGAAGCTTGTTTATGATCAAAAGCTAGTATCTAGAAGGAAATTTGTTAAAATTTTGTACCTGTTTATCCGTATTTTACTTATAAATGGACTTAGTTTTTCTTCCAGTTAACATTAAATACAGTCTGCAGTTAAAGTTTTAATACATTTATTAGATTCATAAACTATCCTGGATTTATACCAAACTTTGACAGAAGCTTCTTGCAAACCAAAGATAGTATCTAAAGGAATATTTTTATTGATTTTTTCCTCATTTTGTTGAGCCTGCGATTAACAGCAAAAGTAGGCGAGACACTGGGTTCCGTGGAACCCTTACGAATTTTTTTCTTTCGTGGTTGAATATAGATTGATGGTAGTTTTGGAAAGTTTGATATAGCTTGCTATAGCAATAAGTTTTCCTAAGGTATCGGCCTCAAACCGGAAGTGACAGACTATCTTACTTTAGGATATGTGTTCTACTCTAGATAATGTAGTACTGGTGTTTGAAAACTAATTCTAGGAAGATGCTTTTGAAATTTTGAGTTACTTATATTTTGATTACCTTAAAGCTTGAATTAAAATGTACTGAATGTTCATCGATAATTCAAATAATTCAACTTCATTTTGAAAATGGCTATCACAAACACTACTTCGCGTATCTGTGCAGTGCGGAAAGTAAAATCAATACACACACGAGACAGCAGTTTCTACGTTATGCTATTATCGGTATACTTCTTCTTCTTCTTCGTATTTCCTTCCAATTAGGAACACCAAGTAGAAACGGAGTTGTTTTCACTTGTATTATTTAAGATTATTTTACAGTACTATATAACTCATTCTCTGATACTGTACCTATTTTACTATTTGAGTATTTTTATTGATTTTCTAATAAAATATTAATCAGTTCATAATGTAGTTGTTATATTTTCATTTAACATATATTAAAGAAATATGGTGGAAAAATTGTAGGTATTGGTCAAGTTTTAAGTTCTCTGTGGATTTAAAAATTAATACTCAAGGTTTTGTGTTTAAAATGTGACATTTTAGGATAGGCTGAATCAACAGTAATTTGCACATCTATATTAGAAGTGTAATACTTGGAAACATCATATTTAAGTTGTGGTTATACTATCAAAACAATTTATATCAGGTTTTGAGGTAAAACAATATTCCCATTCAGACAGGAGAGATCTCATGTCGGCCTTTACGTTCGTAACATGCAGTGTCCGTCATATTCATTGATATTGTCACTTCGTTCCTGTGTTCTATTAGCCTTTTACAACAACATGTGAGCATTAAATGGTTAGTCATTCAAATAGTTTCCTCAAAATCAAACTGACCCCAGCAAACTAAGTCTTTGCTTTAATTTCACTATTTATAGTTTCGGGTTAATTTTGTGTCCTAATGTTACGAAAGTAATCGATCCGCACCAGAGCTATTTACGATACGACATGTTTACAAAACGAGCTGTGGGAAATCCTTTTCACCTGTGTGTATAAAAATAGAAATCACGTGACTCTATTATCGCCCTTTGAAGAAGACGATGGCGGAACCTGTCGTGTCCCAAGGAAAACACGGGGTTACGAACGTTACGATTAACAATTACATTTGTACACAAATCGTTACAAGGATAAGGTAGACAAGTCAGGTTTTACATAGAATGACTCAGTGTATGTATCAAGACAAGTGCTGTAGCAATTATTTACAAGATTAAATAAAATCTGTCCATATAATAGCAAAATGACTTTCTTACTCTTAGTACTTAACCATGCAGTGGTAGATCCAGAACTTTTATCCTTACACTTTAATTTTATTCCTGGATCAGTATGATTCTTAAAGATTGACCTATAATTAACAGTGTGTCATCTCAACACAGAGACAATATATTATAGTTTATCAAATGAATGGCTGAAACCAAAATCCTAAATGTTATTGCCTCAATGCTAAATTTCACAGCATCAACTATAAAATGTGTTACAGGGTTTTAAGCACCTCTATTAATCTAGACTAAAGTGTATATAAACTTTTATTCCTGTCGTCATACTGCTATTGTTATGTCCCCACCATATTGAGTTTTACCCTTTTCTCCTGTAAGTATTTACGTCCCTTACTTGTACATATGTCCGTACATCCAAAATTAGTTTCTGTTCTCTAACTTGAGTTCATCTAAACCAAATTGTATGAAACTTATACGCAATGCTTATGAAAAGAACAGGTCAAGTTGAATTTCCGTTGCGTTGATTTTACAATTCTAGAGTTATGCTCAACAAATGGAACAGTTGCTTGAATTTTTGTTTACGATCTCCAACTTTATAAAAAGAAGATGTGGTATGATTGCCAATGAGACAACTCTCCACAAGAGACCAAAATGACACAGTAATTAACAACTATAGGTCACCGTACGGCCTTCAACAATGAGCAAAGCCTTAGTTTATCTCAACCAAATGTTATGAAACTTATACACAATGCTCATTATCACAAAACAGTGATTAGATTTGAGTTTTGGTGACGTCAGTTTTACTGTTCTAGAGTTATGCCCCTTTACAAATTTGAAAATTGCTGATTTTTGTCGAGCCTTCGACTTTTGTCAAAAAAGCGAGACATAGCGATCCTATACTGCACATTTCATATGCGGCGTCGGCAGCGTTCACAAATATTAACTCTGTGGTTGAAGTTTTGGAAATTTTAATAATTTTAATTTCTTAAACTATCCTGGATTTCTACCAAACTTGGACAGAAGCTTGTTTATGATCATAGGATAGTATCCAAAAGTAAATTTTGTACAAAAAATCCAATTTTTAGTATTTTACCTATAACATGTATAAATGGACTTAGTTTTCTGACAGAAAACATTACATTCACTCTGTGGTTCAAGTTTTTAAAATTTTAATAACTTTCTTAAACTATCCTGGATTTGTACCAAACTTGGACAGAAGCTTGTTTATGATCAAAAGCTAGTATTTAGAGGAAATTTAGTTAAAATTTTGTTCTTGTTTTTCCGTAATTTACTTACTAACATGATTAATGGACTTAGCTTATCTTCCAGTTAACATTACATAGTCTGCAGTTAAATTTACATCTATAACCTATTTGAATTAATACACATCTACAGTTGCAAACTTCCCAGAGGTGCTATCCAGCACTTTGATTATCGTTGGGTCATAGGTAATAAAGATACGATACGGAAACGGACATGTGTTAAAACGTATTCGTCGTTATCCAGATAATTTCTGATAATATCAGTAAAATATCATTCAAACTAGTTTTACAGTATGGCAGTGTATCAAACTTGTATTCTGTCACTTCAAATTTGTTATAATCTCATTAGTTTTATCACAGAATGGTACAGATTGCAAAACAGGGTAATAAAAAATGGCGCTGATAGCATTCCCAAATTCAAAACATTATAAAACACTTCACATCAAATAAATCACACTTATTTTTGGTCATTTTATATAACAAAATATATCTACTTTATGATAAAACTTGTATTTATTTACGATTAGAAGTATGTGGTTAATTCATAAAGCAGTTCTGATAGTTTTCATTCAGACGCCACTAAAATCCATAAATCTCGCGAAGTCTTGTGGAGTCCAAGATTTTATCAATTTTATACTGAAAAGCCTATCAGATTCATTTCCCGTTAGATATACTGTTCCCAGAACTCATTAAGTAATATACCAAATGACTATTTTGCACTGATTTCAGGGTTCACTGAACATGATACATATGATTGTGCAATTAAGTACGTTCTCATATCAGGTTAAAGGCCCATATGAATTGTGAGACAAAATTGTTTAAAGGTTCAATGCCAAATACGATTTTAGTCTAGATCTCAAACTGAACATGGGCATTCAGAGCAGACATGGTGTCCTTTTATTTATTATATATCAACAATAACAAAACAAGAATATTTTTGTCGAGCCTTCGACTTTAGTCGAAAAAGCGAGACATAGCGATCCTACATTCCGTCGGCGTCGGCGGCGGCGGCGGCGGCGGCGGCGGCGTCCACAAATATTCACTCTGTGGTTAAAGTTTTTGAAATTTTAATAACTTTCTTAAACTATCCTGGATTTCTACCAAACTTGGACAGAAGCTTGTTTATGATCATAAGATAGTATCCAGAAGTAAATTTTGTAAAATAAAATTCCTGTTTTTCTGTATTTTACTTGTAAATGGACTTAGTTTTTCTGCCGGGAAACATTACATTCACTCTGTGGTTAAAGTTTTAAAATTTTAATAACTTTCTTAAACTATCCTGGATTTGTACCAAACTTGGACAGAAGCTTGTTTATGATCATAAGATAGTATCCAGAAGTAAATTTGTTAAAAAAAAATTCATTTTTTCCGTGTTTTACTTTTAAATGGACTTAGTTTTTCTGCCAGGAAACAATACATTCACTCTGTGGTTAAAGTTTTTAAAATTTTAATAACTTTCTTAAACTATCCTGGATTTGTATCAAACTTGGACAGAAGCTTGTTTATGATCAAAAGCTAGTATCTAGAAGGAAATTTGTTAAAATTTTGTACCTGTTTATCCGTATTTTACTTATAAATGGACTTAGTTTTTCTTCCAGTTAACATTAAATACAGTCTGCAGTTAAAGTTTTTAATACATTTATTAGATTCATAAACTATCCTGGATTTATACCAAACTTTGACAGAAGCTTCTTGCAAACCAAAGATAGTATCTAAAGGAATATTTTTATTGATTTTTTCCTCATTTTTGTTGAGCCTGCGATTAACAGCAAAAGTAGGCGAGACACTGGGTTCCGTGGAACCCTTACGAATTTTTTCTTTAGTGGTTGAATATAGATTGATGGTAGTTTTTGGAAAGTTTGATATAGCTTGCTATAGCAATAAGTTTTCCTAAGGTATCGGCCTCAAACCGGAAGTGACAGACTATCTTACTTTAGGATATGTGTTCTACTCCTAGATAATGTAGTACTGGTGTTTGAAAACTAATTCTAGGAAGATGCTTTTGAAATTTTGAGTTACTTATATTTTGATTAGCTTATAGCTTGAATTAAAATGTACTGAATGTTCATCGATAATTCAAATAATTCAACTTCATTTTGAAAATGGCTATCACAAACACTACTTCGCGTATCTGTGCAGTGCGGAAAGTAAAATCAATACACACACGAGACAGCAGTTTCTACGTTATGCTATTATCGGTATACTTCTTCTTCTTCTTCTTCGTATTTCCTTCCAATTAGGAACACCAAGTAGAAACGGAGTTGTTTTCACTTGTATTATTTAAGATTATTTTACAGTACTATATACATCGGATAGTTTTAAAATGTAAAATTTGTTGAACAACTCCAACCCCATGTACAAGATAAAAGTGTCCTCCATTAATATATATACAACACTATCGTGCAAAGCATGTGCAACATATATACATCCATATCCTTGGTTATACTAGAGGAAGGTTATACACCTAATCGCTATTTTATTCCATTCCGGATAAGTTCTGAAATTACACAACTTTTCATCCAGTTGAAGCTATCTGGGGCCCTGTTTAAACAATGCACCATGCATGATACTTTTAATTAGATCTGTTTAAAACATCGTAAATACTTCAAACAAAATATTTTTTGACTATA
Source organism: Mytilus coruscus (assembly GCA_017311375.1). Classification (NCBI taxonomy): domain Eukaryota; kingdom Metazoa; phylum Mollusca; class Bivalvia; order Mytilida; family Mytilidae; genus Mytilus; species Mytilus coruscus. Next base: position 44,018,147 of record CM029604.1, on the reverse strand, counting down.
ATTTGAGTTTCGAAAAAGTGGATCATAATCTATCAAAGTTTTGTATTGATCGCTTTCTAAATTTTTCCTCCCTCAGCTCGTTACTGATGACCTTTGTTGTTTACCTGTTCAAGGCCTGTTGACCCAAACAGGAAGTTGTCTAAATTATGTTTTTTTCCGGATTGGACTAAATAGCGATAAGGTGTATTCTCCAGACATACTTGAGATCCATATATGTGTGCCTCCAAACGGGAGTACTATAATCCCGGTTTCAGGGGTTTCCTCCCGTCCTCCGGTTGAAGAGAAAATTAATGAGGGGCCTGATGGGTTATTTTCGTTCTTCGTGATCGGCGCATTTTCGCTATCGTGATCCGTTTTTCTACAGATTTATACTCTATTTATATTTTCGTGATCCGTGATAACGGAAATTTATTTTCTGTGAATCGTGATTGACAAAAAAATCAACTCGTGAATCGTGATGAGACCCCCCCCCCCATCAGGCCCCTCATTAATACCGTGTTTAAAATATTTCATGGACGAACATTTTTCGACGCTTACTACGATTTTTACAAATGTTTATTAAAGACGTAAAAGCCCGAGTGTATCGAAAGTATCCTGGTATCTCATCTCGGCCCACAACAAACTCGGACTATAATAAACTCGGCCTATTACATAATCGGCATCAGAAAATCGGACTATAACAAAATTCGTAATTATACTACTTGCTGTTAAGTCTCCCAAACAAAGTTTGGAGACTTATTGTTTTTGCTTAGTTCTTATTATTTTTCTTCTTGGGGTCTATTTAGGGGTATTTTGAGGAGCCAACAGAAGGGAGGGATTTACTATAGATCCTTATGGGATTTTTTTTTTTAATTTTTCAAATGACTATAACAGTAAGTGATAGGCACACACGGTTTTCAGTAATGATCACAGGACCATAAAACAAATCAATTAAAATATAGTCCCTGGGGTCACCCCACCCACCCCATCCTGTTTGAAAACTTGTAAACGGTCAAGATCCCCACCCCTAAACCATATATATTCTTGTATGGGGCAACAAAACAAATCAAATGAAATAAAGTGGATGTCCCTCTGGGTCAGCCCCACCCCCTCCTGTTTGAGAACTTGTCAACAGTCGAGATCCCCACCCTTAAACCATATATATTCTTGTATGGGACAATAAAACAAATCAAATGAAATATAGGGGGAGTCCCTGGGTGTCACCACACCCCATCCTGTTTTGAGAACTTGTAAACAGTCAAGATCCCCACCCTGAAACCATATATATTCTTGTACGGGACAATAAAATAAATCAAATGAAATAAAAGGTGAGTCCCCTGGGGTCACTCCCACCCTCTTCCTGTTTGAGAACTTGTAAACGGTCGAGATCCCCATCCATAAACCATATATATTCTTGTATGGGACAATAAAACAAATCAAATGAAATATAGAGGAAGTCCACGGGGGTCACCCCATCCCCTTCTTTTTGAAAACTTGTAAACGGTCGAGATCCCCACCCCGAAACCATATATATTCTTGTACGGAACAATAAAACAAATCAGATGAAATAAAAGGCGAGTCTCCTAGGGTCAATTTCACCCGACCCCTTCCTGTTTAAGAACTTGAAAACGGTCGAGATCCCCACCCCTAAATCATAAACAAAAAGATTTGAATGAAATACAGGGGTAGTCCCAAGGCGTCACTTATGCATATCACTTTACTAGACCAAACCAATTTGTACTGGACTTTGCCCAATGTCAGGCGACCGTGGGAATGACTAATTATGGGAGCTTTGTTTGGGAGACTTCGTAACAGCATCCAATTATTTCTTGTATTAAGCAATTTTTTTTTAAGTCGGAAAAAAGTTAACCACCCAGTCTACACATTTACAACCTATTAGAAATATTACAATCTACCGTTGCAAACTTTCCACAGGTGCTATCCAGCACTTTGATTTCTACTTTTGTAAGGCAATGTTAATCAGTTTATCCAGATGGTTACTAGTGCGCTGCTGACTTGTTGTAGAAGCTCTATAGCAATAATGTCTGTTATCCTTGAATCCATCATAGATATTGTCCATTCTGTATTTTGGATATTGCTTTGAATTATTTGATGTATTATTTTTCACATACACTATAACGTGTATAAGAATCTTTTGCTCATTACAGTCACAGTTTAGTTTAATGTTGGAGTTCCCGAGATCATTCTATGCTTGTTATCTTAAATACTGCCTGATGCTAATTTATGATACGATATACAATTGTTTATAAGCATGAATTATCAATCCTGGTATCTATGATGAGGTTTTTTATAAGCAAAATAAGACATGATGGGAATAAGGTTTGAATCTCTACCTTGATATTTAAGGTCACAAACTTCAATTTCAATAACTGAGTTTTTCTCACAAATTTATCATAAATCTGCTAATTTAATATATCGTGTGGATTTAAATAATGTTTTTTGTTAAATTACTTGGTCAAGAAGAAATCTAAAAAAGAAGGTAGGAATCTGAGACTTGAACATCAAGATCACAAACTTATTTCAATGTTGAGGTCCTGAGATTCATCTTGATAAAGTGTGTAAATACTATATTTTGAGTGTAAAGATAATACAATGTACGATTGTTCACCACCTCCAGAAAGTGTACCAAACAAGGTTGAAATTACGAAGTTGGTAGTGAAAGTAGCAAACTTAGTTTAATGTACATGTTTATAAATTGTCCGACATCAAGTATGGTATGGACTCAATGTTTATACTTTGTATAACGGTTACAGATTGCAGTATGATGACTATAATGTTATGTCAGCTCTATATCTTGGAGTTTGAATGCTTGGAAAAATGGTCAAAAGTGAAACTAAACTTAACATGACTTGACCTTAACTATTTTTAAGGTGTTACCACAATAACTAATCAACATGGTCATAGTTACTTTTATGTAAGCAAATAGATTCTATAAAGATTTATTATATGACAATAAATTTTCTGTTTTCTCATTGGCTAAAAGCATAGGAATTCCTCTTTGATAAAACATTATATTCACCGCGGCAAAAATTATGAGAGGTTAATATAAGATTTGGAACAGCGTCCGTGTACCTAAATGTAGATATTCCAAGGAGATTACAATGTCTAATAATCAATGTATCAACCTCATCAAAAGTCAATAATTGTATAATGTCGCATTTATACAATTGACTTCACATCAATTTAGAAAGCTCTTACAACTACTTACAACATATACACAATAAGCAAAGGAAAAAATAAGCACACATAAGTATCAAAGTAAACAGAACATTGATCAAAGTTAATAAAACTTCACATATGCACATATAATGATCAAACACAGCATTGAAATAAAAGAGAATTAAAACTAGAAGCATAAGCAGAAAGCATTAGTAAAAGCATGGTTCAAAACAATTAGCCAATAAGCAGGAAACAAAAAAAGTTCAACAGCAAACAGGAATAAATTCAGATATGAGAGCGCAATGGGTATTAACAAGCACTGTAAAAACATTTTTTGGTCACAACACAAGCTGGATGGTTAATTTCTAAACTGGTCAAATGAGGCTATATGTCTGGCCCCATTTGGAAGTGAGTTCCAAGTGCACTGTTGCCTTAAATTATATGAATATTAACAATTTAATTTTGTAGAAAAAAGGACAATGCACATTTATGATTTTAAAGATCTCCAAGACAAGGCAATAGTTTTCATTCTGCTTGTTTTTAGATATAAACAGTGCTCTTTTCCAGTCAATTTTCACAAGAGGTTTTAACAAATTATACACAAAATTATGTGCCCATTCCTAATTTTTATGCCCCATTTATGGGCGTTATGTTTTCTGGTCTGTGTGTCCGTCCGTCCGTTCGTTCGTTCGTCTGTTCGTCCGTCCGTTCGTCCCGCTTCAGGTTAAAGTTTTTGGTCGAGGTAGTTTTTGATGAAGTTGAAGTCCAATCAACTTGAAACTTAGAATACATGTTCCCTATGATATGATCTTTCTAATTTTAATGCCAAATTAGAGATTTTCCCCCATTTTCACGGTCCACTGAACATAGAAAATGATAGTGCGGATGGGGCATCCGTGTACTGGGGACACATTCTTGTTCTCAATGTTTTAGTATTTGGTTCCAGACAAAAATGCGAATTATGAGGACCATTACTCTCATTGAACATGAAAAACACCGAGAATTGTTAGCTTTCAAGACTATTTAAATGCTTTCCTTTCCGCTTCAGGTTTATTAACTGTAAATGCAGTCTTTTTACAAATATTTATGATATGCATATAAACGTTTTGAAGTCTATGTTGACATCTTCATCTTTACATTGAATAGCAATGCACACATTTTTGTTTACAAATAACCATACTTTCAGATCTGATACAAATTCTTATGTTCTGTTCTGATACCCCTTAAAGCAAAACATTTCACAAACGTATAATTTGCAACACATTACCCAAATTGTTAACGTCATCATTCCTAGTGAAGGCATTCAAAGCATATTGATTTCATGATTATTTGTAAAATGTTGAATGTGCTAATTTTATTCTAGTTTTACAATGTCGCTAGAAGTTAAACATAAAATAATTAATTCATCTATATACACAGTTTCACTGAATGGAGGTGAAATTTGAATAAAACCAACGCAGCACCTTTCAGGAGGGTTAAATGATTTTTGACTCGCCACTAAGTAAATTCATCTGTTAACATAGCATTCATTTCTTTCTTGTAAGACCATATTCAAATTTGGATGAATATTGTTTAATAAAACTTTCCATGAGTTCGACGTGGAACCATTTTCAGACCGGCGGGGATCCAAAATGTTCCTGAATAGAACTTCTATTACTTGTTAGATAACATCAAATATAAATGAAGGATTACTTTCATAAGATGAAGTGATAACTTTCCAGGAAGTCAAATATCTAGGAAACATATTTACATTGCAACTTTACTACAATATGAAATCATAACTTTGGTTAGTTCGTTTATTAAAAAAAATCAGAAAATTTGGAGAATGATATATAAATAAAGTACACAACATCTGTTTTATACATATCGAAAGACTGCACGTTAGTTCTGCACGAAACTTTTCGACGACGATAAGGACCCATTTCGCTTTCCAATAAAGAGATATCATATTTGTATTTTTGTTAACATTGTACAGTTGATTGTGTTTAATAAGGTTAGGTGTCATGACTTCAGAAAAAGCATGAATTTCATTTTAAAAACTTTACTTTGTCAAAACTGCATTAAATGTCTATTGATAAGTTGGTGGACCACTGCAAATGATTATAAACATGTATACATGTCCCTACATCAACTGTCAAGATGAAGAACAGGAATAAAAGCCCTGTTCATTGATAATTTTCTATGTATTGTGTGCGATTTTGTCCCATGTACATTTACTCCATATCCTTTCATTTTCTATGTATAAATTTTCCATTCTCTTATCAAATTGGACACATTAGCTTTAACAAGACTACAACAGGATGATTGAGTACGTCAACTATTCTTTTCGTACAAGTGGTACTTAATAGTGAAAATGATTTTTTAATTAATCCTGTATGTGACGTTTTCATGTTTTCTATCGATGAAAAGTATTTCTGCTGTGGAAATTTGGACATCAGTATCAGTAGATGCCCGTTTCAGACAGATGGAAATACGTATTCTTGAACAATCATTGCAACTCGAAAATTAGAAAAACCGTATCGAATTATTAGAGGGACGAATGAAACTATAAAATTGATATTAAAAACATATTGATTTAAAAACAAATTACAATTATCGGCATGCTGGAAAACGCTTATACAAACTATATGGAAGATATGAAAGTGTTGCAAACCAATCTTATTTCGCTATATAAAATACAAACTAAATATGTCAAACGTCGTTATAATCTAAAGAATCAACTTTTTAAGGTTAGAAATAAGCAGCAGTTAAATTCGAAATCAGATATCCAATTTGGAGATTCTAATTCGGAAAAAAGAAAAAGGCAAAACATCCAAGAACAGGAAAGTAGAGGTAATTTAGATGGATATTTCATATCGATTATTTGGGCACCCAAACGACCTTTGACTTAATTTTACTCGATCATCAGATATGAAATGGTATGGAACAAAACCTTGTAAACGTTCACCAGATAGATCTAAAAGATGGCATATTTCTGTCTCATGGATAAGGGGGGAGGGGGGTGTGGACCTTTATCGGGACTCCGGGATCGGGTGTTTTTAAGCTCGGGATTTCGGGATTCGGGAATTCCTTTTTCAAATTTCGGGATGTCGGGATTTAAATTTCTTTAAATTCGGGACCTCGGGATTCCATGTTTTAAGTCCGGGATTTCGGGATCAGGACCCCTCCTACCCCCTCATGGATATATGGTATGTTTATTGTAGTAGTTTACTGATGTTCAAATCTCTTTAATCGATATACTATTCTGAATATACATAATTAAAACTCATGTTTTCACTTGTTCGAGCCGTCATTTATGAGTCGTATGTAGACGAGACACGCGAGTAGTATACAAAGTTATAAGTCTGGTATCTGTTATGAGTTTTAGCCAAATATGTTCAAGGCATCATCTGTACCATACCTAACTAAGTGCAGTGAGTTAAAAATTCTTTAGATCCAATTCGGACTTTCATCTATTTGAACATATCCGTTATATTTTGACGAGAGTACATGTACGCCTTATTCCATATACATGCATGTATTCAATTTTATAAAGGTAGTTTATCATTGTTTAAACACTCTTGCCAATTTTATTCCAATGCACTTCCCTTTATGTTGGAGATTACTTTTGATTAATATCGGCATTATTGTTCAAATGTTGATACACGATTTTTTATCAAGGCACCAGATGGATTTAGAGATTTTTTTTTCAGTTTAAGCTAGAATGAATGAATGACGTCAAGTAATAACAATAGCTCATTCTAAAATGTGGTTATTACTCGGGAAATAATCATATTTGACCACAGTCACATAAGTATAGAAACGTTTCAGCTAAGGGGAACAAAGAAAATTTGTCACGTCGAGGCTTTATGTGATTGCTTACATCAACGCCTTGTGGTCTATGGTGTATAGTTGTTTCAACGGCATCACACCACATCTCATTAATTATTACCCTTTTTTGTAAAGTAAGAACAAACAAGTGATATTTGTATATATACATACATTTTTGATTATCTCTAGTTTGCAAATGGTTTATAGGTAATGAGTTTACTAGAATTGTATTTGGTATTTGATTTCCTGATAAATTCGCTTCTAGCAAGAGTTGCATTCAAAAATATTTTATCTTTTTTTCTGCATTTACTTTTTCCGTACAGGCACCATATTATTCATGGTAGTTTCAATCAGCAAAATTTATTGTTTTGTTTTCAGTCAAAAGTCTTTCAACATGAAACTCAAATGACGGAACAGCATTTTATGCATATTTAAGCCACTATTAAATTCTTCCAAAGAACCATCACACCCTTGTATTTGATGTGAAAAGGATAGACATTCTTATTCAAGGACGTATAATATATTAACGGAATTTTCATGGTCCCATTCGATGGCCTATATGGATTTCTATACACAATCAGAATGGCATGTTTTACTAACGTTAATCTTAACTCAGCCTCTGGACCTTTTGAATTGGTCTGAAATACCAATGTTGAAAGTGTTATTTATGTAAGTGAAACAATATGCCGGAACCAGGAAACCGTAATAGGATTTGCTATCATACAAGCAAGCAAAGGCGACTCTGTTTATATTCGGACACATTCTAATAAAATCCGGAAATGTTCTTAGTGATGCAAGTGGAAGATCCTCATTTGCTGGGTGGCTAATTAAATAAATAAAATAGTACCAACGACATCAAATATTTGATATATGCCCACTCCTTAATATAGTGAATCCAACCATGATAACATAACAACCTTTAAAATAAAAGACGAAACCAAAATCAACAGTTATATTTAAAGAAGCATACCGATATTCAGTACGGATTTAAATTCAGGTATAAAACAGACTTGAAAATGCATGAAGTATAAACGGAGTAAGCATAGTCTGCACTTTATAAATACACAACTTTCAACATGTTTTTATGTCACTTAAGTATTTTTCATATAGGGGTCGAATCGACTCGGGACGGAACGACTTTTGACGGATAGACTTTGGGCCGAGACGTCATGAAATTGTAATTCTATATGACGTATTTTGATTGGAACATAAAGTACATAGGCAACCAATCAAAAAAGTTTTTATGGCACCACCAATACAAATAAGGAAAAATGAGTAGCAGGCACAGTTTATACAAACAAATTAGTCAAGATGAACAGCACACTGTGGAACAGCAGGACTTTGAAGAACTTGGAAAAAGCATTGAAAACAATAAAAGTAATTTTGAACAAGATGTCACTGCAAAAGAAACCAATATGAATCTGATGATACCGCAGAAAAACGAAGGTCAATGGAAGGAACACGTCTATGAATTAACTCAATGCACAACATTTCACGGAATTCGGTATCTTGGGTTGAAAAATTCATCGTTAATCAGCAAGTAAGAACTATACAAGAATTATACATCATTACCTCTCATGCGCCTCAACAATAAACAATCTGTCAAAAAAGAAACATACCCCGACGCACACCCCTATACATTCCGGCTTTTAGACGCTCAGACAACCAATTTTGATTGCTAAATATTATTGTTTTGATTGTGATCGTGTTACAGATTTTTGGTTAAAATCTTGTAATGTGGCCCCCTATTATGTATATCTGTAATGTGAGCTAAATCATATTTTCTTTCTGAGTTTAATTGTACGTATTTATTTTTATGTAAACCTTCTTTTCCACTGGTCGAGGGTCAAAAATTTGATTGTTATGAAAAGATAAGGTTCATCTTATCGTTTTGGCAAACATTGCCAGCCGTGTTTACACATACAAATTGATTCTGAGTACAGATAAACCATGACTGGACCTAGAAAGATAAAATTTAAATTTTAAAACCATTAATGTTGCCCAAAAATCAAAACCGTTCCTGGATTGAAATGTGCATTTTGTTTCTCTAAGACCTACAAAGGTGTCTACAGAAGGTACCAAAATAAACTAAGTTTGGAAAACATTTGTGCTGTTCCCCTTAACCAAAGACAATAAATAACTGGATAGTGAATAGACCACTTTCGAGTTTGTCCGTCACCGGAAAAAACTCGTCAATTATGCGCGCCTATATGACGTCATTTACCAGATAGAGGGGATCGCCTGTATCCCTGCACTATTAACGTTCATCAAGCGTCTTAGTGGTCGTCATTGTGCAGGATAAACAAGAAATAATGTTTGTTCGGTAGGTACTTAATCACATTTCCCCAATGACAGCAGTGCTGATTGTCAATTATGAAAATTGAATTTGCCGAATAGTTCGTGCAATATAGTATCATAGTTTTCCAACCAATTGCTCAACATGGGAACGGAAGTGACGATGTCCCTAAACGCACGAATGATGTTCACTAAAACCAGAGTTTTTGACGGAAATGCATCGAACTCGAAAGTTGTCTAATTGATTGTCATGGACAATAGATATCTGCACAACTGTGTAACTGAGCGATCAGTTTGAAATGCAAGTCGGGTGTTCTTTTATTTACCGGCATCTGCAACCGGCTTTAGAAAAAAAAATGAATTTCAAAATCTAAGATAATATAGTTTTCAATTTTCTTAAATACATACTAGTTATATAAATATATTACCGATATAAAAATAAGATCATTAGATGTGGTATGATTGTCAATGAGATAACATTCCACCAGAGACCAAATGACGTAGTAGTTTATTTACTGTTAGAAACTATAGGTCACCGTACGGCCTTCAACAATGAGCAAAGCCCTACCGCATCAAAAGATATGAAAGGCCCCGAAATCACAAATATAAAACAATTCAAAAGAGAGAAATTTTGTGGTGATAAATCATAATCATGTTAACGTCTGTTTACCAACGAACAGATTTTTAAAAACACGAACCCATACGTACATGTATATTATTTACACAGATTTTCATAAAAAAATACTAACTAAACAAAGAACAAATAAATTTCGCAGTCGGAGCCTGTATTACTCAAACTCGCTAACAGGATGCTACTTGAGTGTTCAAGAAAATTATGAAACTTTCGAGGTGAGCAGTAGATTAGGCAGCAACCATTTGATTTTCTGGGGGGCTATGGATTTTTTTTTCCGGACAACCTTTTTTTTTTCGCCTTCGGCGAAATACAATCTATTTTTTTGGCGACAAGTCGAAAACAATTTTTTTCTTTCAATTTAACATTACATATAGCGGCAGCTGAGGGTGAAACAAACAATTTTTTTTTCTCAGGGTCAAAAACAAATTATTTTTTTCTCCAAAAACTGGAAACAAACTTTTTTTTCCAAAAATCCATAGCCTCCCAGAAAATCAAATGGTTGCTGCCTTATTAGATAACTTTTTGTTTTCATAAATGATAATTGAAGCTGCATGACTGCGCATTGAACCAATTACAGTTTTTACAACATTTAATCAGAATATCAGGACAAGTAAATAGCCAAGTCAAGCAATATGTACAGCGTGCATTTACGTTTTGTTAAGCAGGTCTTGCAATTAATTAAACTACAAAGCCGAAATATGAAAAGTAAGAAACAACTGAAAGTGTAATGATTGATACTTTGGTATGAGAGAACATGATTTATCTATTAGTAACTGCGAGTACTCTTAGATTGGTGTAATAATATGTTAGTTGTTTTTGTGCTTCGTGTCAATCTGAGGAGTCAAGCTATTTCCAACTAATATTTACAGTTTATTCTTATGTTGTGCTGTTACAATTTTTTTCTCAGGTTATGGAAATGTAGGGGGTTTGAGCGACCACATACATTTTAACCGCCCAACATTCTTTTTTTGTCTGTCCTAAGTCCGAAACCTGTTATTCAGTTGTTGTCTATAATTGGTTGCTGACTGTCATATTTTATTTCCGTTTATTGTTTTCTCGATTGAATTATTTCACATTTTGTCATGAAAGTTGACGATACAGTATGGGGTTTGCTCCTTTTTGAAAGCAGTTCTGTGACCTATAGTTTCTTAAATCCACGCAATTTCAACTCTGTTTGATAGGGTCGCATTTGCAATCATACCATGATCACGGCTGTCATTCGGTATATCGAGAAACATGATCGTGAAAGATTTCAAAGAATAAGTAACAGTGCTCAAGTATTGCGATTGGATCGTGAAAAAAATCTGGTATATGATTGTGAAGGAAATTTTTTCGAGAAGACACATGCAACGTCAGTAAATAACAAATATCGGAAAAATAAAAATGTCTGTCAAAATGGTTCAACATTATGATCAGTATCCGAGAAAAATTAAGGTTCAAAAGTACACCTTTTTTTATCAAAACTACAAAAGGCAGATTGCTCATCGAAATTTAAAAGACATAAACATGTAAACAAACATGATTTTTTTCCATATTTTGAATGTATGAACTACTTTTTTCTTAAAAATGTCGTTCCATATTACTGTTGAAAATGGTTCTAAAAGTTATTTTGTAGTAATTTAATCAGAAACTTTGCAAAAATGGAAATATTTGTAAAACTTGATATCTTGGATCGTGAAAGATCGGGTACCACTTTTTGATGTTCGTGAAAAGGATAGTGAAAGATCTGTTGTCGCTTATTCGTTATTGCAAAAATCCACGAAAACGATCAGATCATTCTTTAAACACATGATAATTTATATTTGTAAACTTATTTTGGTATAGCAAACGATATTGGATTTGTATGACTTATTCCGGTTCACTTTGTTTGTTTGTTTTGTGAATAGGGTTATGATGGTTCAAATACCACACAGACTAGTTTCTCTATAACAATATAAATCCGTCTGTCCTTCCTGTATAAGTTTGATGAATTAAAAGATTATCTCATCTGAATTCCATATATTTTTATGCGCAGTCATATCTATAAAACGAAGGTCCTTGTTGATTATTGTAAAAATTGGGTGAAAAAAAACGATGGACTTGAATTGGCACAGGCATTTTCCTAAGAAAATTGTGGGTTAAACCTGGTTTCTAGCTAGCTATTGCTAAAATGTTCATTTGTATGACAGTTGTTTAATTCCTGTGATATTGCCAAATTTGACGAGCAACCCAAACAGACAAATGGTGATCTATGGTTGTCGTTGGTTCATGTCTGTCATATTTGTTTTTCGTAAATTGTTTTGTTATAAATTAGGCCGTTATTTTTTATTCAGTTGACATTGTTGAAGACCGTACGGTTGCCTATAATTTCTTACATCCACTTCATTTGAACTATGATGGATAGCTGTCTCATTGGCAATCATGCCACATCTCCTTATTTTTATAATAGTTGGTTGACGTGGCAATACAATGTAAGTGGGATTCATCAGCCAAAACTATGTAAACATACATCACAACTGAATAAAAAACTATGTAAGGGAGCTACCATTTGATTTTTATGGGGGCTAGGATGAAATTTGAAAAAAAAGGCAGGACGAGCAACTTGGCAAAAAAAAGGCAGGATGACAATTTATGTAAAAAAAAGGCAGGACCAAATAGAGTGAAAAATAAAAAAGCAGGACAGAGATTACAACTAAAAAAAAAAAAAATGCAGGACAAAATTTTTCATCCTAGCCCCCCTATAAAAATCAAATGGTAGCTCCCTAAACATACTTCACAACTGAATAAAAAGTAGAATAACACTTAATTGCATTCACGGTCCGATACCAGATCTTTCACGATCCAATCGCTTGCAATGCATGACCACCTTTAGTTATTCTTTCACGATCAATTTTCTCGATATACCGAATGACACCCGTGATGACATCTCCTTATCATATAAATATTTTTTAAATGAAAGATTTGTAGGTTGAAAATGAAAATGCTCATTTTAATATGGGTAGGCATTATATTTGTCGATATATCTTTATACCGAGCCGCCGAGCGTTAGCGAGGTGTAAAATATTGACAAATATAATGCCTACCCATGTTAAAATTAGCATAAAGCATGGTATGATAGAATTATTTCGATTCTGATAGGAAAAATTAGAACTTTTGTACTTCGAAGCGGACCTATAATACACGTTCGAAAGGCAGCCATTTTGATTTGATGAACCAAAAACGTGATAGAAAATCAACAGTTCCACGATAAAAAAATAACATATATATATGTAAACTTACTTTTAGAATGATTTTATTTAGTTTCCTAGCGAGCAACACCAACGAAAAAGGATCAAAAAGGCCATTTCGATCTCCGGCATTGTTCAAAATACAACTGACGTTGCAATTTCAATTGTGACGTCAATCACGTGCAGCCCATATTTTATTGTAATAAGAGCATGGCTTTGTTTCCAAAGCGAAAGAAGAACGTCATAATAGAATAGTCTACATACCATAGTTATATGTTACTTTAACATCAGTTTCCAATTACATCACGATGCGGAGTTATTAGTTTCACACGATATACACGCCATCTTACAGGGGAAATTGTCCTTCAAAAACGACTTTTTTTTTTGTATTTTTGGTCTATAGTAGATAAAGAAAACATGAAAAGAACAAAAAATATGAGCAAGACAAAATCTTCAAATCAGCATGTTAGAAATTGTCAGTCTACTCCTTTTATGAGTTATTGCCATTGAATTGTTTTCTTTTATCCAATTTTTGCATATTATGCAAAAACTATAAGAAGGAAAGAAAACTGTAAACAACGGCCATGATCAACAAGAGAATATCTACAATAAGGTCAGCATAGTCAAATTGTCAGTCGACTATTTATAAAATTTATTGCCTTTAATTGTGGTTTTTATCCAATTTTGGCAAAATTTGAGAGGATAACAAGATTTATAAATAAATCAGCATTAATGAAACTGTCCTTATAAAATGTAATGCTGCATTCACAACTTCACACGTAATTCGAATTCGATTCGCATTAACTAATTTAATTCGCATTCGAAACGTTTTACGTCCGAACGTAAATTTTAATACGAACTGCAATGCGCGTCAAATTCGCTTTACTGTCCGAATGACGTTAACTTTTAATTCGCATTATCAATTAATTAGTTATAATTTAAAACAAAACAACAATTTTAGAGCCAATAACATCCCCAAGCTTGCTCTTTTAATCTGATATGGCATTTATCAGAATCTTTTTTCCGTTCTCATTTTAATAACAGGCCAGGCTAGGGTTTTCCGTTTTACCTGGTTTTTCCAAGAACATTTTTTTGCCTGTTATTTGCGCAAGCACTTGTTCGGGTAATTCGAATTACAATTAAGAAAGTGTCCACACCACAGTTTAATTCGAATTGAATCGAATTAACTAATTCGCATTAACGAAAACGCATTTCTTATGCGAATTGGATAATGCGAATTAGACAATTCGAATTCGAATCGAATTAAAAAAAGAAGAATGTGATAACGCGATTAGCGAATTCGATTTGCATTAGATTCGAATTCAATTCGAATTAAATGTACGTGTGAACGAGGCATAAAAGTAATTGCCCTTATGTCAAGATTTTTACCTTTTTATTTGCGTTGGGCAAAATATGACAAAAAAAAAATATAAACAGCGAAAATGATCAGCAAGGCAAATAGGTCAACAAAGTCGAAATTTGAAATGTACAGTCTTACAGATGTTATTCTTTTGGATGACGATTTTTACCCGTTTTTTATAAAAACTATAGCAGAGAGAAACTGCAGCAATATAAGATCAACAAAAAAGAAATCTTGAATAATATTTTAGTCTTCAATTTTGAAAATGCATATAGATCCAGGTGAGCGACACATGCTCTTTAGAGCCTCCATTTTTTAAAAACTCTGTTTATGGTTGTTTTCTCGCCTGAACTAAGTGCTGTTCAGACGGAGCTTATGTCAGTTATAGGGCAACCACTTAAAAGTCAATGATATTTGGTATGCAGTTTAGGTATTAACATCGGCATATATCATTTCCATGGAGACATTTGGTCCGGCATGGTTGATTGACTTTGCATGTTTTGCATAGTTTACATGTGTTGCCATTTTATATTTTCAACATTTGCATTTAACTATCAAAATTACGTCTAGGTTAGTATATACCTTTTCATAGACTATCCAATTTAGCACATATTTACAACTCTAGTAATCTTTAATTGGTCTATTGATAGTTTATTTTGGCTGACTACTTGTATCACAGGTGTTTGTAAAACGGAGTTCATTAACGAAGTTTTGTAAGTCTACTCACTAGTATCATTGTAAAATATGTGATTTCAAAAGGCCCTTGACTCCAGAATGAAAAGATGGTAGCTGCTGGTGTAAGTATGTTTATTGGTATAAAGCGGTGTTTTATTATACATGTACTTCTTTACATGGTTAGATGACAAAATAAATTGACCAAAAAGCAGGCAATAATTAAATTGCAGTGGAAGCCTTACATGTCTTGAAAACATTTTTCAATTTCACAGTAAAATTAAAGCTATAATAAATTTGAAACATATAGATAGAATGCAGTGGCGGATCCAGGGGGTGGGGGTTGGAAACCCCCCATTTTTGGACGATCAATGCTTTTGAATGGGGACATATGGCTGGAACCCCCCTCCTTATACTAGGGTTTATGTTTTTTTTTTATTTCAAAGTAAAAACTAAAAGATGTATCAGAACATGTATATACATATATATATAGGTGGCACATTCTCTTCAGACATTATTACAGTTTTTCAATTCATGACGTCGTCCTGAACATGCATGAAATATTTGCCACTGGACATTAAGCAACCAATAATCAATCAATTCATGACAAAATAGATAAAGTTGCCTTAATTTCCCTTCACAATTTCAAAGTGCACACTTTTTTGTGAACAAAGAAATTGCATGGATGATAAATTATCACAATTTTAAGATGGCGTTGTACTCTAATCAAGGTATAAAGAACCATATTTGTTACTCTTTATTTAAATGAAAGAAACTTGCAATCGTCAAAAACATTTTTTTAGAACCAAAGATTTTAATAGCAGGATATTTAAAAATCAATGTGAAAACTATATTACAAACTATTTAATTTAATTTGGAACACAGCATTTTATTTCAAAATAGCCAGTGGCAATTTTTGTTTTAATATCTTGATTACGATACAATGAAATCTTACCCTTGTGGTCATTCATGCGTAGTTAATTAGTACACGGAAAAAGTATGTACTATGAAAATTAGAAGGCAAATTCTAGCAATTTGATTGGACGAGAAGTTGTAAGTATGTGCTAAATAAAGTCGAGACTTATCTCCGTGTCAACAGTTGTCAAACTGATTAAAATTCATATGATGACAATAATGATAGCTGTTTAATGTCAAGTGACAAATTAAATATTCCATATTCAGGACACACTGAGTTTGATTTTGAACGTGCTATTTCATAAGGAAACAGTCACTAAGAAGGCATGTCACCTTACCCGGCCACATTATTCTGACTCCGAGCCGACCAGTCTTTGTTCTTTCTCCTTGATGCCGCGTGCTTAGCGGATAATCAATAAATACTTGGTTTGACCCTACCGTGGATCGAACCCACTCGTTTAAATTCAGATCTATCGTGACTCGCTTATTCGTCAAAGCAATATATAGGCATAGCCAAATCAAATTGTTATTTTAATGTTATTGTTTAATGTCAATTTAACCTTTTTTTTAGTTTGTTTTAAGCGATCTTTGTGTATTGTTTGAGTACAGTTTTGAATTTCAATATTAATCCACGTTTCAATAGTTACAACATGAATTTTTCATAGGAAGGCATTATCTATTGATTGTCACAAAAAAATAAAATAAAATAAAAATGATGTCTTGATAGATTTTTTTATCGGGGAATATGAACAAATAAGTCCTTCTATGTAATCCGTCTGGTTAACCCGGTGGTTTCCAGGCTTTGAGAAATCAACTTGACATTTGGTCCAATAAACCATTCTACTTAACTGGACCAGACTCTTTTTAAAGGACATTCTCACATATGATTTAGACAAAATTTAAAATTTTACTGGTCATTTAGTCCAGTAATGCATATCACTTAACTGAACCAAACCAATTTTTACTGGTCTTTGTCCAATGTCCCGCGACTTAGGTCCTCCAATTAACCTGAGTTGTTTGATTGCAGTTTCACCGAAATTCCATGAAAGGTCCTCGAAAACCCAAAATATGTCATTGAAATAGGGATTATGTTTGCATTTGAGATATAACAATGTATTTTCGATGAACTTTCTCGTGTCCAAATAACAATTTAGCCTATGCTCAAACGTAAAAAAACATGTCATCCTTATGCGTAGGAACTATTTTGTTTTAAATATATACTACTTTCCAGTATGTTCTTTTTTGACCGGGCCCGATTAGGTGGTGTTACATCTTTCAAAGTCTATCCAAAATTATTTTTGCAAAGAATTCCGCTCAAGCCGGTGCTAGGGGCCGTCTTAAACTTGCAGTGAGGTGAGAGTATTTTTGCTCCGTGTTGAAGGCCTCACTGTGACTTTGAAATGAAGAACAGCAATAAAAGCGCTGTTCCTTTGCTTTTTGTGTGTGTGTGGTTTTTGTTTTGTTTTTGCTGTACATGTACTGATTTTGTGTCCTGAATGGATACCCATATCCGTCGTTTTCTATTATGTAGTTAGTTTAGTCAAGAATGATTTTTTATTAGATCATTTACCCATTCAGACATATAACTACTCTGTGAATATTCAAATACAAACATAAATCTTTACATAATATGTGGTAATCGTAACTCATTATTTCTTTTTTGCATTGAACAGTTAGAGACAATTGCAATTTGATATCGACTGATTAATGATGATACCCAACAAATTTACAAAAACAGACAAAATGAGGTGACCCCTATGGCAAGCCGTTTTACTATTTAATCTAACTTCAAGATATCTCATAATATATAAGATATCTTATATAATCTAGTTTTATAAGATTTCGTATATATACTTTATAAGATATACCTCATATAGTTTATAATATATCTTAAAAAGAAAATTATATGAGATATTTTATAAATTATAATGAGATATCTTATAAACTATATAAGATATCTTATAAACTATATGAGTTATCTTATAAAATTTATTAGATATCTTATAAACTATATGAGATATTAGATACCTTGAAGTGAGAATAAATAGAAAAACGGCTTGCCATAGACCTCTCCATCGGTTTTGTATTGTTGAAAAAGTAACAAAAAATGCGAGGCCCGGTGACCATAACATAACAAGAAGTATGAAAAGTAGCATAAAATCTGAAATAGAAGATGGTTCTCTCATTTGATAAATTCAACTCATGTGTTTTGTTATTGCAGAGTTTTATGGATTTGCGTGATAGTTTTGTGTGCTGGTATTATGGCATACAATATGTCAGACAGACTGATATATTATCTAAAATCTCCAGTAAACGTTAATGTGAAGTTCCACCACAATACCTCACTCATATTTCCATCAGTTACCATCTGTAATCAGAATGCATTCCGGTATGTATTTGTTAAACTCATTGGTTTGATGAAACAGAAATAAGTTTTAAGTTTTTAAGCATTGCAAGTACAATGTTTTCTTTCATTTTCTCCCATCTTCCAAATCATTTTCATGCTCTGTCAATGGTTTATTTAAGTAAAAGTTAAGTTGAACAATCATAGTTCTACTATTGTTTTACCCCAGCTCATAAAAGAGGAGATATATTGGTTTACGTCTGTCTGTTCGTTTATCACATGAAATTTTTGTTGCACTTTTCTTAAGAACTACAAATGATATCTTTCTGAAATTTGATATCAAGCTTCATGTGAGCATGTTATACTAAATGATATAGTTTCAGATTCATCGCTCAACATCTCCCTATTCATTGAATACTTATGTATTCTTACAAATTATGGCCATGTATGAAATTTAGCGTCGCATTCTTCTCAGGAACTTCAAATCCAGGCTTTCTCAAACTTGGAATTAGGCTTCATGTGAGCTTCCTATGCAGTGTTATTTGTTTTCACATACATTGCTAAGAAAATTCCTGTTTATCAAATACTTATAGCGGGTAATCATTTATAAGTCAACTTGTTAAGAACTCTCTTCAATTCCTACAACAGAGGTAAAGCAAGGTATCTGATTTTGAAAAACCAGTGAAGATGAGATAACGGGCGTGAACCATTTTACAACAATGCAATATTTTCTTTGGTTTGG
This sequence comes from Mytilus coruscus, assembly GCA_017311375.1. NCBI lineage: Eukaryota > Metazoa > Mollusca > Bivalvia > Mytilida > Mytilidae > Mytilus > Mytilus coruscus. Next base: position 43,999,010 of record CM029604.1, on the reverse strand, counting down.
AAGGCTTTCGTAATAATCATGATTTCATAAAAAAAAAAACACCACTAGCATGTTTCTACACAAATCAATGCATTTATATTTATTTCTTCTCTTGAACAAGTATATGTTATATAATATTGGTTGTCTTCCAGACTAACAGCAGCGGAGGACCATAATTGGTATGATTTTATAGAAACCTTGTACAACACAAATATAACATCAACGGATATAGATTGGAAGAAATACAATGCTACAAATCTGACGTTTAGTGAATTGTATTTAAAAACAGGTCACACTAAGGAAGATATGATACACAGGTATAATACTTTGTCTTGAAAATGCAAATTCCTTAAGTTAGAATAATTAGCAGACTATTTTTATCCGTTCTCGTCTCGAGTGTTGGAGGTCATGAGTTCGATTCCGACAGAGTAGAACCAAAGACTTTTATATTAGTATTTGCTACTTCTCTGGTAAGTAAGCAGCGTTAATGAGAAATTATACAAAAGACTGCTCAGCTTGGAATCAGAAAAATGTATTCGGGTAGGTAGACATATATTCCTACGGACTGTTAACTGTAAAAAAGCATGTTCGGGCTTAGCGTGTCAGTCTTGTACAAAACAGCATTTATATTCATATCACATTAACATGTTATCGTCCTGAAATGCATGTAACATTTGCCACTGTATGTTAAACACCAATTCATTCTCGTCATCATCATCTAAACTGTGATGAACTTATTCGTTTTTTGCTCCGGCTTTGTTAGTTTGTTTTCGACTTGTATTTTTCTATGTCCCTGTGGTATTTTTTGCCTCTCTACAAATGAAGCAGTTTTTTTGTGTCTACCATTTTAATTTTAAGAAACATATCTTTTATTTTTAGCAAGATCTTAATTTGTGACATTTTAAGCATTTTTAAAATATGCTTTGTGATGTGTACTCTTAAACCATTATATCCGATATGTATTTGTTGTCATTTGAAAAAAAACGAACTTGTGGAAACATTGTAATTGAAAATCTGTAATCTGCACAGGTCAACCAAGAATGGAGACAGAATAAGAACATTATCACTGCAAACATCTTATCATGACAATTAAGAATAAATGAGATTAAGTGGAGGGGATCATATACAGTATAGATATAAATAATAAACAGCTGCGCCACGAGCGCATGATACGCCCGTCGTCTTGTGTGTGAAGGTTTATGCAATAATCATAAATAGTTTCTGAGATATGGCGCAACATGTGAAAACCCCTTTTTTTTACAAAACTCAATAACTCTAAAATCAAATTTTGAATCATCATCTAAAAGTATACAGATCTTAAGATTAATATAAACAAGAAGTTTGTTAAGTTTTAAGCAATAATCATAAATCGTTTTTGAGATATGCCGCCACATGTGACCCCCTTTTTCCAAAAAACTCAATAACTCTAAAATAAAATTTTGAATCATCACCAAAAAGTATACAGATCTTTAGATTAATATAACTAAGAAGTGTGTAAAGTTTTAAGCAATAATCATAAATCGTTTTTGAGATACGGCGCGACATGTGAAAAAAACACACCCCTGTTTAGTTATAAAGTCCCGTAACTTAAAAAGTTTTAATCTTATTTTCACCAAAAAGTATACAGATTGTTTGACTATCATAAGAAACAACTATGTTAAGTTTCATGAAATTTGGATAAGTTGTTCTCAAGTTACGGTGCGACATGTTTACGACGGACAGACGGACAGACGGACACCGGACATTTGTATACCATAATACGTCCCGTCAAAATTTTGACGCGCGTATAAAAACTGTTCATATGATCGGAAAACTAAAAACTAGTTACAAACAGGAAGGATTTCATGTTTGCTCTGTAAAAGTCCCATTCTTGATTTCCACAGTATCGTCATTTCAAGCCTATTTGCATATTCTCATTATGGTAATTTCTCCAACAGAGATATTCTGAGGTCTGTCTCTCCTCTCAAAAACTAATCCATCACTACGTTTAAAAAATTATCGCTTCAGACGTTCTACAGTCGCCACCACGAATTGGTTTGGCGTTACAGTTTCTCAGTCACCCATCATTGAAATTATCAATTTCCCCACCTTAGTAGCAATATACCAACTTCACCTGCATATGGGTAAAACATTTCCCAACTCATTCGGTATTCAAGAGCTTGCAGCTGCTTCTTAGACTTTATAAAACGTCACCAGTGTCCGAGCAGAAAGTTGATGAACCAGGGTTATGTCAAAGAACGTCTCGTCCTTTTTTAAAAAGTTCATCGGAAGATACCAAGACCTTGTTGATAAGTATTATGTATCAACTTCACAAATAATACATGATGGTCTTGAAGTAAAGATTCTAAGTACTGACGTTGTTTATCATCTTAATTACGTGTTATATGGTTCTTTTGTTTGTCTTTGTAAATCATTTACCTTTACTGTTTAGTCCATTTTTGGTAATATCCTTTTGGCGTGGCTCGGTACTTATACATCCAGCCATTGTGTTATTGTGCTATGGTCATTTTGAGTATTCTTGTCTTTCATTTTTGCTTTATATGTGCTTTGTCTATATGCAATTTTGTTTTTCTTTGTTGACATATTTGTTTGTTTTTATAGTGATTAAGATCATAACACAATGTTGACTGCTGTACCCCTATTTTTGACATTTTACCTATTATGTCTGTTTGTTTTGTTCACACATTGTTGTCAATATAATGGAATTTTATGCGACTGTCATACAAGTGAGAGGTTTAGCTAGCTTTAAAACCAGGTCTTATCCACCATTTTCTACATCAGGAAATGCCTGTACCAAGTCAGGAGTTATGTATTTTTGTTATTTTACTTTTTCATCTAGTATCCACTTTAATTGTCCTTTTGACATTGTTACCGGTTTCGTCATGTTTTGGGTTAGACATGTACTTGCATCCGTCCATTTTTGTTTGCTTGACACTTATTCTAAGACAGAATTAAAAAAGTCAACAAAGCTGATATTTAATGGACATTTATTATAAAAATAAGGAGATTCGGCATAATTAACAAATTAAACAAAACTTACCTTAGTTGTGGTTTGATGTTAATTAAGTATATGGTAAGGTCCAATCTACCAGAATCACAAGTCAATTGAGTATTATTGAGTTTCAACTTATTTGTGCGTTCTAAATATTCATGTAACGTATGAACCACAAAAATCCTAAAATCTGGCTTAAAGGCTTCTATAAATATCTCTGGTAACTGATATTCAGGTCTAGTTTGCTTAAGCAAGTCTCCATATCTTATTTTAACCGAGCATGTATCAAGTTCCAAATTTCTAATATCTATTAAGAAAATATTCTGCATTCTATGACCTGTTGTCAAAGCTAATAACATGGCCAATTTAAATGTTAACTTTTTTAATGTAATATCTTTCACTGGTTTTCAAGTCTTTAATAGACTTAAAACAATTTCCACATTCCAAGTACAATTATATCTAGGTAAAACTGGTTTTTTGTTAAATATTCCCTTCATAAATTGTTTCACATGAAAATGTTTTCCAATTTGCACATTAGTAAATAAGTAAACAAAACTAGATACTGCTATTTAGCAGTTTTAACGGCACTATGTCCTAACCCATTCATATGCAATTCTAACAAAAATTTTAATACACTATTTACAGATGGATCAAATCGATCCGTTTTTTCTTTGTCACAAAAAAGCAGTCATTTTTTGATATATGTCCCATACTGTTTTTTGGTAGAATCTCTCCATGAATTGATGATGATGTCGGCAGCCTCTGCTGATACTCCTCCCTCACACATTTTATTCCGGAGATCTTGAAAGCCGCCAATCTCATGTTTTTCAAAGGATGAGTTTGATTTGTTTTGGGAATCGTTTCCACTTTTGGCAAAATATATGGTTGATCGCAAATCATTTGTAGTAGCTGAGGAAAAGTTATTATATATCAATATTTACATTTGAAATAAGAAGTTTAAAGACTATAGCATTATAGTACATTTATAATATTGATAATATTCAATAATTACTAAGTCTAATAATACTTAGAATCAAGATCAACTATGATAAATTGTACAAATTGGATCAATAAGAATCAAGCCTGTTTATAGAGAATACTCACTGATATTAAATTATGTATTATAATAATAGACTTAAAATTAGAAACATGAATTAGAAAAACATATACCATATTTGGGAAGTGTTAAACATGCATAAACATTATGAGAAGTCTTATAAAAAAGTTCATAAAAAGTCTATCGTGGCAACTTCAAACCTTGTCTAATAATAAGAAGCTATGACATAATGCCAACTGTATATTAGAATGCTCAGTTAAATGTTAGAGATGATTAGAGTTGCTACAATGACAATTTAACATCTATAGAATGGTATAGAAAGACTAATAAGTACATCTTGTAAAGTTGTAAAAAAGCTAAGTCAAAGCATGTCATAAGCAAATCACAGTCTTAATCTCGAAATGAACAGTTAGAAGACTAGGACTACCAAGAATCTCGTTAAATAAAACTGACTTAACATATAAGTAAGAAGGACTTACACAAAGCCAAATCATGAAAGTGACTATAAAGCCTTTAGTCAAAGCTATTCAAGAGTCTTCGCCAGGTTGTCTTACCTGAGAGTAGCCCTAAATACTTAACATCTTAAAATCCTAGACTGTATCTGGAAGACTTATGTTAAAGATGTCTTATAAGATATTCCTAATATTCAATGCAAGCTATAAAATACAACATATTAAAGTCTATTGTAAAATCCAAGTACATATGATGGTGCAATGGTAATCTTGAATATTTCGCTCGAACTTACATTTAATTGAAATTATGAAAGTTTTCTAAGGTGAAGCCTCAAACTTTAACGAATGCAAATATTTCAACTAGGCATTACTATGAAATGCAATAGTCTTGTAAGATTGAAGAATAGAACTTACTAAATGCCATTGTACAAACTAATTGTAGCTCAATGTCTTCAAATGACTATTATAATCTATTTTAATTATACTAAAATCTGTGGGCAACAATACATCTAGCAATTCCTTTGAAGACTCAGATGCATGGAATGGACCATAATTATAAATAGCATATAGTATAATAAGCTATGATTCAAACATCTGGTCAGGAATGAATTGGTAATAATCAGAACTTGAAAGCTTAATGAATGCTTAAAATGCTTCGAAAAATCGTTATCAAAATGCTGTGCAATGCAACTAATGAAGCAAATTCGCATAGCTTGAATGCTTGATACTATAATGAATTTTATAGAATCCATAACTGCAATTTTCTCAGATAGCCTGATCAGACTGAGATCATTCTACGAAATTATATTTGTGCTCATTTCAAGAACGTATCAGTCCTATGAATACTTTTCCAATCTTCCCTATTCGTGCTAACTATGAACGGATCATTCTCTACTAGAGCTTTTTCAACTACAATTTTCAGCATTAACAATTCAATTGATCATATCCATAGCTTGCATTTTAGCCATACTTGCAGTTTATAATGCTAGTAATCTAGAATTCTGTCAAGAGATCCATACATGCATTAGAGCAATTCCTGCTTTCTTGCAATATTCTGATCCTTAATCTATTTTGCGATAATCTCTGCCTATCAATCTACTTGCAAATGCATTATGCTGGAAGCTCTGTTATACTTTTCCATGCAAGTAATTTCAGTTGCAAGTATTTTTGAATAACTAGCCATACTACGAATTACGAATGCTAGATCTTGACATTGAATTTAGTAACAAAAATCATTAATATCTGATATTCACAGACGCAGCTAATTATGCTTAAAATATCAGCTAAGTTATGTTCAATGAATCAGTAAATTTGACTCATACGTTTGACAGTCTGAAATATGTCAATTGACCATATGGGTTAGTGAGTCAATGCTTACATAGATGTATAGTTCATTGCTGCTTAGAAGTACTTATTTAACAGTTAAACTTTTCAAATATAACATACTAAGTGTCTTTTAGTAATGAATTGTAACTTTTTATACTTCCTAGGATAATCATTTAGCTAGTAGTTACAACTGGTCTACTACAGTCATTGTAAAATCCCGTCATGTAGTCTTAAGGTAACTCAAGGCTATTAGATTTTTCAGAAACAGTAGTCTAGTCATTCATCATTGAATTTCAAACTTTGTTCTAAAGGGTTTTAGTAAGGGATTAGCTTTAGTGCAACATGTCACTCAGATGTAATTTGCATGAGGTTTCACATGTCAAGTAAAGTCAAACCTGCAAGTATCTTGGCAAGTCATCATGTCAAGCCATACAAGTTAAGTCTCCAAGCATGGTGAAGTCAGCTGATAGTTCTTCTGACCAGTATGAAATGACTACTAGCAGGATACATGTTCAAACTGTTATGACAACATACCTTGCTCAAAGTAATTTGTACATTATTACATACCATGCTGAGAAATTTGTAACATCATTACAAAATGCGTTACAATTTAAACGTGAAAATCAAAGGCTTGATTTATACTTCAATAATAAACGAAAACAAATGTAACAGATACATGTCACATCCAACGACAACCACCGAATCACCATTTATCAAAGTAATGCATTTGTTTTTTTAATTTCAATCAAAATATTTACTGAGAATTTCTTTCCTAATTATATAATAAAAATAGAGCTTAATTTATGACCAAGTGTCAAAATGGTGAAAAGATTGATTGTTAAACAAACTAATTAGTGTTTTATGACAATATTCAATTATCTGTTATTTAATCATGATCTTTTGACAACAATGGAACACCTTTACAGTAATGCTTTTCAAATATCAATCTTTTTATGCAGGAAATGTATGAAATAAAATGAAGTAAAAAAAAAGAACTCAATCTGATATACAGTGTTGTGTTATTCATTTAGAATTGTAATTTGGTCATTCTAGTATTTATACCAATTTTTTTTCAAGTTCTACCTGGGGCAAGGCTTAATCTCCAAATTCCATCTATAGTTTAAGTAAAGTGTGATAAATAAATATTAATTAGAAAATCAATATTCAAATGATTATGTTCTTAGTTAATCAAGAAATCTTAAATTCTGCTTTAGTTAAATCTCCAACAATCTGTTGAAGATATATAGTATGTGAAAAAAGTAATGCCATGTAATGCAATGTAATGTATGAAATTACACAACTGTTTGCTAAAGTTATGCATTAAATTACAATTACATGTAATGCAAAAATTGCTGCATTGCACATTACATGCAATTACTTTTAAAAATGTAATGCATTACCATGCAATACAATTACAAATTTGCATTACCCCATGCCTGATCACTACAACTATTATGTATAAATGGACTCTCGTGTAAAACTGTAAAATTATTAATAAATGCAATTTTATTTATAGTTGCAGTTTCGCTGGTAAAAAATGTGGCGCTAAAGATTTTAAAACTATATTAACAGATCAAGGACTTTGTTTTACCTTTAAGCCAGACAAAGACTCTAAATTAAGACACCATCATGAATTGCGATCATGGCACACAGGTATGTTTGTATACCAATGCTGTGACATAAGCCTATTCACTGAACATTCAATTTTTTTAAAAATTAGCATTTCTTATCCCAAAATATATTCACTTGTTTAGATAATTCAGTAAACAGATGACATAATGGATTTAATGCTATACTTAAGACTGAAAAGTTATAAGAGAACTAGACATTGATGTAAATTTGAAATTACTCAAAAATGGTAAATTTTTGCTAATAAAACACATGGTTTTATTGTATTTTTTTATTATACCTATGCACCACACGTTTTATATGATATTCAAGATAATTCTTACAGGTTCAGATAACGGCTTGAAATTAGTTTTGAATACAGAGCAATATGAACATATGGACGGTCCAAATATCGCTTCTGGCATTAAAGTGCTGGCACATCATGACACCGACATACCAAGAGTGAAGGAACTTGGGATTTCTGTTCCAACACATTCGTATGCTATGATAGGAGTAGATCTGACAGTCGTAAGTACACGATAATCCACCCGTTATGCAAACAACATTCAATACTGATATTAACCAGGAAGTTTAATTCATTAACGATAATATTCAACATTTGTAATTCCTCGAAATTAAACATCATAATATTTAGGAACAATAACTGTCAGACCTCTAAGACTTTGCTACCCTTTAAACGAGTCCGATAAGAAACTTATTCTTTTTTGAGTAGCAGATAAACATCAGTGTATCCTTATTGAAAATATTTTAAACAACCATAAGCATTTCGAATGCCTCCCCTCAAAATAATTCAAAGCAATCTTTAGTAATACAGTTGTAATATGAATATCAATGGCCTGCTCTTTGCTTATGTAAGTATTACACTTAATGACACATACTTGTAGACTTTTTCATTATAAGCTTGATCCCAAAGAAATATTATCGGCACTGCATGCAAGATAATAATTATGATATTCTCGTGTCTTTTGGTTTTACTTTTGACATTCGCCAAGTCAGGACAAAATATATTGATAACCAGAAGAAAAACAGCAATGAAGATATAAATAAATAACGAAAAAGAAGAAAAACACGTTTATAACAAACGGTATATGACAAGGCCACATTACCTTTAGCCCAAGTTAGCCGACAAAGAATCAATTTATAACTAATTTCATGAATAAAAGACAATAAATCAATAATTCTGTTTCATACTTTTTTTAATTGCAGATCAGGAGTTTACAAAAACCTTTTGGGAATTGCAAGGATAAACCTCTCAATTACAGCAGAGAGTATACAAAGGATGACTGTTTGTTTGAATGTTTAAGTAAAGTTGCAGAACAAAACTGTGGTTGTAGAAATTACTTGATACCAAAAGATAAGCCAAGTACTTGAACATTGCAATTCTGAATTTGGGGATAAACAATTTGGGGCTTTCGCTATAGGTCATGACTGGCAAATATGACCGTTTCCCGACCCTTGGGCTCGTGTCAACAAACCATACTCAATAATACGTTCTTTTTAATTTTGTGAATTTTGTGAACTTAAAGTAAAAAACCTAATAATTAAAAAAAATCAATCGTATCTCTGATTCGGACATATGAAAGAAAAATAGTAAACCTGTTGGGGATAAAGTATGCTTTAGTTCAAACCATTATATTTTTTTCTTCTTCATGTGAACAGGAACCAATTTTGACATTTTCACTCGTTATTGACAATACAAATATATATCAAAGAATTTGAATATAATGATAAAATATATCTGACAATTTGATTAAAATACGGTCGATGTGTCTATGCCAATATATAAGAGAAGCGTTGACTTGGGGTCTTTTTTTTTAATCAAATTGGGTATCTGACATAGACATATAATTTCTTGCGATCATGATGCCTCAGGACATCGCCGGTGGGAGGCCGAACAATGCCTTCAGTCATCGTGGATTCGTGAAAAAAGCCATGTGCGGTTAACGAGCTTTGTGTTCCTCCTCCTCGTATTTTAGCATAGAAATGTGATATATTCTGAAATGGGTAGGTTTTATGGTTTCTTTTGAGTTACTTTTTGATTCAGGAAAGTGGGAGATAACAAATAAACAGCTGAAAATCGAGTGAATTTTTGTTTTCAAAATCTGCCGCTATTTTCGTCAATGTGGGACAAACCATGACGAAACGTTTCAGTAGTATATGAAAGTATTTTGATGTTTAATCAACTTTTTTTGAAGAGGAAACAACATAAGTACATCGGTAATTAATTCCTACATGTCTCAAAGCCTGTAAAAGTATTTAATTTTCGCGAACAGGGGCTGCATTCCGGTCGTTGTGTTTGTTGACACTGACAAGGGGCGTGATTTCACTACTTTCGTTTTTGTCGGCAAGATCTCGACTGAACATACGATTAAACCCGATCATACTTTTCACATTGTTTCGTGGTTCAAATTCCTGTTAAGGAAAGTCTAAATAAAGCTAACCAATCGTGTTCCTTCTTTGCAAAATTACGACTTACTTGTAATAAAAAATGACCTAATTTTTAGAAAATGGCGCTTGAGAAGTTGTGAAAAATCGAGAGTTCTGTCTATGATTTTTTTCAAGTTTTAAGTTATTAAAATATAACAAGCAAGTGAACGGTATCGCATAATGTTTTCTTGAAATGAAGCAGGTAGCTATGTTGACCACCGTTATGTGAGAAGTGATCTTTTTGGAGGAAAAACATGATCCTTTCTGTCCACATGCCTTCAAAAATGTAAACAAAGCTGGTTATATGCAACAGATCACGATTTAGGAATTGTCTCGATGACCATAAAATAGAATAGTAAGCAACATCCAGCAAACAATGAGACATTTATAAATCTCTAGTCTTTACTGACATAAGAGACACATAATACTGCTGACTTGTTTTGCCAACAGGATACTCAATCGTTAGGCCTAACAAAGTATGACAAATAACGAATGATCTAAAAAATATTGAAATATTCTCTTTAATACTCCTGTAAGAGCACACATAACAGAAATGTTCCTTTTTTTTATAAATATGTAATCATGCCATATATATTGAAGCTCCTGTCCAAAGTCGAGAACCTCAGCAGTAATTTAGAATTTTGTTATTTGGATAATTCAGTGTTGATGGCAGAATTTTGATGGTCTCTGTTAATTCCATTCACAACTGATACAGTTCTGTCGATTTAGAAAATATATATCTGTACATGTGTTGTATAGAAACCTGTCTATTGTTGAAGCAAAGGCTGTATGTTGACTTCTAGATGGTTTTTTTTTTGCTTGGAAATGTCATTGGATTGACGTGTCATTGAGGTATACAAGGTGATATCCAACATTTTTTCCATATAAAGTATACCAATCATCTTCCTATTGAAATGCGATTGGACTTTTTAGAAGTATATATACTAAACAGGGTATTGAACTATGAGCTTTATTTGTATCATACATGAGATGAATGTCATACATGTATTGAAATACCTGTATATATAAATTAAAAATATACAGTACAAGGGTTACTGCCTAGTTACTTTAAAAAAAAATTGTCTCTCTAAGTGGCCATCTCAGTTCGATTTTCTACAAGAGTGTTGTGTTTATATTGATAAATTTTTCAGCAAAAATGCTAAACTTGTTCAAAAGGAAGTAATTATCATTGAGTACAATGAAAAAGGAGAAGTGTCCCTGATGATGACAATTAAACGCTTAAGATACAACGTAGGAGGGTAATAGGTTTTTTTTTTGTTAAAGGGACAATATTTCTAGTATCTAGACATAAGAAATGACAAAAAAACTTTGTTGGACTGTTTGAATGTACAGATCAATTCAGTATATTTGTACATATTTAAGGGCAGTTCATATGTCATACAAAAACTAATCGTATTGCATAAGACCTCACAGTAGTTCGAAAGGGTACACATACAATATCTTACTGTGTGCAAAGAAATTTTAACTAAAACAAACCCATGTATACTTTATTTTTTTCTAAACTTCTAAAGTCCTGTCAACTTTTTATAAGTTGAAATTCATTGATTATTTTTGAAGCCCTGAATTATGAAAAGTACACTTTTAACACACAAGCAATGAGGTAAGAAAGACAACCCCAACTTCAGTTTATCAAGTGATTGCATGACAAGTGTAAATTGGCCGCCGCGGAATTTGACAGGATTATTTTCAGTCGTGTTTTTTTTAGACTTATAAGTTGTAAATTCTACTGTGGAATAATTATTTTCATACAACTTTGATTTAGGAACACTCGAGATTGTTAACTACCGTTTTTTGATGTGAAATTGGCAGATGAAAGGCAATAATAAAAACGGGTCACAAAAAATGATAATTTCGCGTATCCAACGTCATTTTTCTCGTACAAAAGGTTTAAAACACCAAAAAATGGTATTGTCATGTATAATTACCAATTTAGCTACGATCCTTGCACACTAAAATGTATCACCGTCGAGTTTGACACCGATTTGTAGAGAAACAACGAAGATACGAAGATAATTCCAAAAACGTCACTTTTTCTCCCTGCACATGGCAAATTAAGTCAGGTCAGGCAAACTGCGCGCGAAATTTGAATAGGCCACACAAAGTCGCGGAAATAAAACAAATCAGTAAGGAAAGTGTTAATACTTTAACAAGAGCCCAAACTCTGAAACTACAAAATGGCATATAAAAAAATGCACGTAAAAAACCGGAACATCAACAACAAAAACTTATCTATACAATTAAAATGAGGGTCTATTAATCCAAGCCACATCTCACTGAAAAAACAAACGGCATAAAAACCCCACCTAGGAAGAAGAAATCCAGAAAACACCAAAAATAACCCTCACCTAAAAAAAACAAACAAAATAACAATGAAATGACAAGACAAACAAAAAACACACAATGAAAAACAAAACCAGAATATGTGTCCATAGAAAACCAAGTTCCTTTGGCACAATCACATTCCTTTGATTGTAAAAACTCATCAAAGATACTAGGCTTATAAACTTGTAAACTGTAAAATCGGGTTCATACTGGAATAAGGTATACAATTTAAAATGTTCACACCAGGAAGAACACTTGTACTAAGTTTTAAGTCGATGCGACTACAACTTTATTATAAACTATCTTAACCAAACAATTTAAACTGAAATGTAAAGGTTTCACACTATCTCCCTGCCATGTTCAGTGAAACATTAAATTGGGTTCAATCCTTAATTTGGCAAATAACTTAAAACATTGGCATCAATAATTAACATTATTACCAAGTTTCAGTTCAGTTGATGTTATCGTTATTTCATTGAAAACTACCTAAACCAAATCATTAACCTGTTATGGGACGAATGTACGAACAAATGTGCATACCAGAAAACATAATTCCCCCGTACTATCGTAGCCGAGGCATAACAAAACAAAAATCATAAGCAAATGATTTGTTTGTAATAATTAGTACTTCCTTAATACGAATTTAAATTTGATAAGACAAGAAAGTAGAGTAGCTTCTATCCTAATAACAAAATTGAAAGAATACGGTAATTTTGCAATTTCACTTGAAGTCTTTTCAGCAGTTTTTCAGATTTTCAGAATTACAAGTACATTTACTAATTTTTCCTTTAGTAAACCCGAAAACACCACCCGGGTATGTCAAACAGGAATTTAACAGCATGAAATCTTTACAGTCGTCGACAGACTCTGATGAGTACAACTTCAATTCTGATGATGAAGATTATGAAGAAGATGAAGCTACAGAGGAACCAGATTTTGTACCGGCAGACTCCCCTGTGCCCCCGTTTTCTGGAAAACATGTTCAAGGTAAATGGGTTAGCAAACAGATATGCATGTGAAAGTTCTTCACACTTTTATTCAATTACTTTTACTACTATCATATTTATATGAAATATGCTTAGAAATTTTTGTTGTTGTGACTGCATTCACATTTATTTGAAAGTGGGATAGTCTGTTAACAGAAGCACATTATAGACCACACGGACCACTCGGAATAAATTATCTATATACAAAGAATTTTTTGTTTATTGGGATTGGAAATGTCTTCAAGAATGATTAAATAGGCATCAACAGACAACTTCTAATGATCATTCTAGTGTGATTTTTTTCATATTCAACATTGTAAAATATATTTCGAAGTTGTAAAGTGCATTGACTTTAAGAAATAGTTTTCACATTCACTTTTTAACTGGTTATACCTAATTAGGTTTGTCCCAGTTTTGGTATTTTTGTTTTGTTTTCAGTGCTATTCGAAAAGAGGTAGATACAAAGAGGAATCAAAATCCACAAGAAGAATATAAACAGACAACCCTATGGCAAAAAGAAAAACGAAAAAAAAAGTCAAACAACAGTCCACAAATTACTACGAAGAAAATAAGATATTGAGCAACATGAACCCCACAAAAAATAGGGGGTGTGAACTCATGTGCTCCGAAAGTGAGATCAGTTCCTGCTCCACTTGTAATATCCATCTCGTTACAACGAGGGAAAGAGGACGAGACTGTAGCTACAACAAGTTTAACATATCGGTACTCATTTTAGCACAGATAATCATTAACGGTCAACCAAATCATAATGGCGTCCGTTAAAGCTAAAGTTAAAGTATCAGACATATTAGAACCGAGGTTATTTCAAAAGTTGCCTGGTAATATAAAAAAAAACCACTGGTTTTCTGACACTGTGAAGCTTTTCTAACGCTGTCAGCTATATGACGACCAAAAAAACTCCGGGCTTATGGTACAAGTCATTCATGGTGATATGATTGAAATGAAAATCAAATAAACTTTAATATAATTCAACACTATTCCTAAGAGTAGAAGAAAATATACTTGTAGATAAAAACTCAAGTTTTCAGTTATTAAAATATAACAAGCAAGTGAACGGTATCGCATAATGTTTTCTTGAAATGAAGCAGGTAACTATTTTGACCACCGTAATGTGAGAAGTGATCTTTTTGGAGGAAAAACATGATCCTTTCTGTCCACATGCCTTCAAAAATGTAAACAAAGCTGGTAATATGCAACAGATCACGATTTAGGAATTGTCTCGATGACCATAAAATAAAATAGTAAGCAACATCCAGCAAACAATGAGACATTTATAAATCTCTAGTCTTTACTGACATAAGAGACACATAATACTGCTGACTTGTTTTGCTAACAGGATAATCAATCGTCAGGTCTAACAAAGTATGACAAATAACGAATGATTTAAAAAAATATTGAAATATTCTCTTTAATACTCCCGTAAGAGCACACATAACAGAAATGTTCCTTTTTTTATAAATATGTAATCATGCCATATATATTGAAGCTCCTGTCCAAAGTCGAGAACCTCAGCAGTAATTTAGAATTTTGTTATTTGGAGAATTCAGTGTTGATGGCAGAATTTTGATGGTCTCTGTTAATTCCATTCACAACTGATACAGTTCTGTCGATTTAGAAAATATATATCTGTACATGTGTTGTATAGAAACCTGTCTATTGTTGAAGCAAAGGCTGTATGTTGACTTCTAGATGTTTTTTTTGCTTGGAAATGTCATTGGATTGACGTGTCATTGAGGTATACAAGGTGATATCCAACATTTTTTTCCATATAAAGTATACCAATCATCTTCCTATTGAAATGCGATTGGACTTTTAAGAAGTATATATACTAAACAGGGTATTGAACTATGAGCTTTATTTGTATCATACATGAGATGAATGTCATACATGTATTGAAATACCTGTATATATAAATTAAAAATATACAGTACAAGGGTTACTGAAGTGGCTATTTCAGTTCAATTTTCTACAAGAGTGTTGTGTTTATATTGATAAATTTTTCAGCAAAAATGCTAAACTTGTTCAAAAGGAAGTTATTATCATTCAGTACAATGAAAAAGGAGAAGTGTCCCTGATGATGACAATTAAACGCTTAAGATACAACCTAGGAGGGTAATAGGTTTTTCTTTTAAAGAGACAATATTTCTAGTATCTAGACATTAGTAGTGACAAAAAAACTTTGTTGGACTGTTTGAATGTACAGATCAATTCAGTATATTTGTACATATTTAAGGGCAGTTCATATGTCATACAAAAACTAATTGTATTGCAAAAGACCTCACAGTAGTCGAAAGGGTACACATACAATATCTTACTGTGTGCAAAGAAATTTTAACTAAAACAAACCCATGTATACTTTATGTTTTTCTGTGCAGATAGGTCTATATTGTTGCTATATTATTTTTTTTTTATTCAAATTCCATAAAGAGGCTGGTTCTTGGGACTTATCTATATTCATAATTCTTTTTGAATTCTAAATTAAAACATATTATAATAACATGACCACTTTCATTGGAAACAAATAAGTCCAGAACAATTTAACATGAACTAAGAAAACATTTATTGCAACCTTATTGTGTAAGGAATTAATTTATAATTAGCAAAACATAAAAGTTGAAATCTGTTGTATGTCATTGTAAAAAAATTGGTATGTTTTATTTGTAGAATTGGAACTAATAAAAGTTACAATTCTCTTTTCAGTTTCTAAAATATAATATTTTTTTTTTAATATTTAGATATACAATCTAAACTTCTAAAGACCTGTCAACTTTTTATAAGTTGAATTTCATTGATTATTTTTGAAGCCCTGAATTATGAAAAGTACACTTTTAACACACAAGCAATGAGCTAAGAAAGACAACACCAACTTCAGTTTATCAAGTGCTTGCATTACAATTGTAAATTAGCCGCCGCGGAATTTGACAGGATTATTTTCAGTCGTGTTTTTTTAGACTTATAAGTTGTAAATTCTACTGTGGAATAATTATTTTCATACAACTTTGATTACGGAACACTCGAAATTGTTAACTACCTTTTTTTTATGTGAAATTGGCAGATGAAAGGCAATAATAAAAACGGGTCACAAAAAATGATAATTTCGCGTATCCAACGTCATTTTTCTCGTACAAAAGGTTTAAAACACCAAAAAAATGGTATTGTCATGTATAATTACCCATTTAGCTACAATCCTTGCACACTAAAATGTATCACCGTCGAGTTTGACACCGATTTGTAGAGAAACAACGAAGATACGAAGATAATTCCAAAAACGTCACTTTTTCTCCCTGCACATGGCAAATTAAGTCAGGTCAGGCAAACTGCGCGCGAAATTTGAATAGGCCACACAAAGTCGCGGAAATAAAACGAATCAGTAAGGAAAGTGTTAATACTTTAACAAGAGCCCAAACTCTGAAACAACAAAATGGCATATAAAAAAATGCACGTAAAAAACCGGAACATCAACAACAAAAACTTATCTATACAATTAAAACGAGGGTCTTATTAATCTAAACCACATCTCACTGAAAAAACAAACGGCATAAAAACCCCACCTAGGAAGAAGAAATCCAGAAAACACCAAAAATAACCCTCACCTAAAAAACAAACAAAACAACAATGAAATGACAAGACAAACAAAAAACACACAATGAAAAACAAAACCAGAATATGTGTCCATAGAAAACCAAGTTCCTTTGGCACAATCACATTCCTTTGATTGTAAAAACTCATCAAAGATACTAGGCTTATAATCTTGTAAACTGTAAAATCGGGTTCATACTGGAATAAGGTATACAATTTAAAATGTTCACACCAGGAAGAACACTTGTACTAAGTTTTAAGTCGATGCGACTACAACTTTATTATAAACTATCTTAACCAAACAATTTAAACTGAAATGTAAAGGTTTCACACTATCTCCCTGCCATGTTCAGTGAAACATTAAATTGGGTTCAATCCTTAATTTGGCAAATAACTTAAAACATTGGCATCAATAATTAACATTATTACCAAGTTTCAGTTCAGTTGATGTTATCGTAATTTCATTGAAAACTACCTAAACCAAATCATTAACCTGTTATGGGTCGAATGTACGAACAAATGTGCATAACAGAAAACATAATTCCCCGTACTATCGTAGGCGAGGCATAACAAAACAAAAATCATAAGCAAATGATTTGTTTGTAACAATTAGTACTTCCTTAATACGAATTTAAATTTGATAAGACAAGAAAGTAGAGTAGCTTCTATCCTAATAACAAAATTGAAAGAGTACGGTAATTTTGCAATTTCACTTGAAGTCTTTTCAACAGTTTTTTCAGATTTTCAGAATTACAAGTACATTTACTAATTTTTCCTTTAGTAAAACCGAAAACACCACCCAGGTATGTCAAACACGAATTTAACGGCATGAACTCCTTGCAGTCGTCGACAGACTCTGATGAGTACAACTCCAATTCTGATGATGAAGATTATGAAGAAGATGAAGATACAGAGGAACCAGATTTTGTACCGGCAGACTCCCCTGTGCACCCGTCTTCTGGAAAACATGTTCAAGGTAAATGGGTTAGCAAACAGATATGCATGTGAAAGTTCTTCACACTTTTATTCAATTACTTTTACTACTATCATATTTATATGAAATATGCTTAGAAATTTTTGTTGTTGTGACTGCATTTACATTTATTTGAAAGTGGGATAGTCTGTTAACAGAAGCACATTATAGACCACACGGACCACTCGGAATAAATTATCTATATACAAAGGATTTTTTGTTTATTGGATTGGAAATGTCTTCAAGAATGATTAAATAGGCATCAACAGACAACTTCTAATGATCATTCTAGTGTGATTTTTTTCATATTCAACATTGTAAAATATATTTCGAAGTTGTAAAGTGCATTGACTTTAAGAAATAGTTTTCACATTCACTTTTTAACTGGTTATACCTAATTAGGTTTGACCCAGTTTTGGTATTTTTGTTTTGTTTTCAGTGCTATTCGAAAAGAGGTAGATACAAAGAGGAATCAAAATCCACAAGAAGAATAAAAACAGACAACCCTATGGCAAAAAGAAAAACGAAAAAAAAGTCAAACAACAGTCCACAAATTACTACGAAGAAAATAAGATATTGAGCAACATGAACCCCACAAAAAATAGGGGGTGTGAACTCATGTGCTCCGAAAGTGAGATCAGTTCCTGCTCCACTTTTAATATCCATCTCGTTACAACGAGGGAAAGAGGACGAGACTTTAGCCACAACAAGTTTAACATATCGGTACTCATTTTAGCACAGATAATCAATAACGGTCAACCAAATCATAATGGCGTCCGTTAAAGCTAAAGTTAAAGTATCAGACCTATTGGAATCGAGGTTATTTCATAAAGTTGCCTGGTAATATAAAAAAAAACACTGGTTTTCTGACACTGTGAACTGTGTCAGCTATATGACGACCAAAAAAACTCCGGGCTTATGGTAACAAGTCATTCATGGTGATATGATTGAAATGAAAATCAAATAAACTATTTAATATAATTCAACACTATTCCTAAGAGTACAAGAAAATATACTTGTAGATAAAAACTCAAGTGTAAAAAGATTTCCTCACAATCCTATGCAAAAGATTACCAATAAGACAACTATCCACCAGAGTCCATATCTTATTTTCATGACATGAAAACCATGAAATGTCCATTTAAGTTTCATTATGGATATATTTATTTACCAAAGGAAAGTAACTGGAAGGGTTGGGTTCATTTGATTCCATGGAAATCTTCAGCTTTTGATTGATCTTACAAATAAATTATTTCTTAGAAAATTTCATACTTTGAATTAATCTTATGTTATGAAAATAGGGACCCCCCTCCCCCCCCTTTGCCAATGGTGTTCTAACAGTGCCTCTTTTCAGCCTCTCTGCCAATGCTTGATGTGGTATGTCTGATAATTACGTCCCACTTCAAGTTTGGATACACCCGAAGGATTCAGCGGCCAAATAGAACATAAGGCAGTGTTGTTTATATTTCAAACAAAGACAGGTTTGGGAAAACTAACCACAGTTTATTAAGTATGCATGTATTTATAATTCAATTATACAATAATTAAACTTATGCTTAATGAATTAACTAAAGGCAAATACAAAATGTAAGTAATGCATGAATACAAAAGATAAATGATGTGTAATAAAAACTGTGGTTCTCCAAAATAGAAGTCCAAACCTGTTTGTAGTGGTAGGGGAATAATATGTATATATATACATTTGTACATTGAAATAAAAAATAAGATTACAATGATATTGAAAAATTACACGATTAGAAAACCATTTTATACCATTTTGGGAAGTGCTTTTGCAAAGACATTCATAACAGTCTGTCAGTGAGTGAAAGAAGGGTCTAAATAAGTTTTGTGTGCATCACTCTTCCAATCCCCCTGTGTCTGAATAATTTCAGAAGGGACGCCACATTCTAATGCAAATATTGCCCCGCCTCTACGAAAACTGTGCCCGGAGTACTTAGAACTGTCATATCCAAGAGATTTTAAATAGATATAAGAAGATGTGGTATGAGTGCTAATAAGACAACTCTCCATCCAAGTCAAAATTTATAAAAGTAAACCATTATAGGTCAAAGTACGGTCTTCAACACGGAGCCTTGGCTCACACCGAACAGCAAGCTATAAAGGGCCCCAAAAATTACTAGTGTAAAATCATTCAAACGGGAAAACCAACGACTGTTTTAATCTGGTTAGAAACCCATTATACGTAAGGGGCACCAACTTCGACTTAGAGGAAAACATAAAAGCTGACACCATATTATGAGAGGAGGGGCATATATCAAACAAGAGTTTCAAAGCTTGACAGGGACAGAAGGGGGAACCTTGAATTATTGGTAAAGGTACTTCTAGAGCTCTTTCCCTATTGTGTATGGTCTTTGTTTTCCTGAGTGTTAAAATTGCCCCTCCTTTGAAAATTAACCGATGCTCTATTCAGATGCCGATCAGGATTAAGTTTCTTTAAAGATGGTGTTAAAAGGTTTGATTTCCTGAAAAAGAAAAAAAGGCTACTAAGCAAGCTGCCCAAAGTTATATCCAAACTTTCATTTAAGTCTATGGTGGTAAAAATGCCAGACAGTATTTTAGGGGTAATGGGTAATTTGGGACGTTTTTCAGCCCCTAGAACTCTTTTAACCCCTTTTAAAACACCTTTGACAAAATGTGTATCAATAGGGTAAGGCAACTCAGCCTCTTCATGCAGGAAGCGCACAATATTTAAATAGTTAACAACTTAGTTATAACAAAGCCTCTGTGAGAGCAAAAAACAATATATCTGGCCAAGTTGTCTTTGCTAATGGGGACCATAGGAATGAGCAAACCTCTTCATAACTTCTAAAATACAACATATATGTCTTTTTTGTTGAGTCTTCAAACATCCTGCTTCGGAAAAAAGAAACTTAGCTATCCAACTCCTGCACTTGGAATGCCTACATAAAAGATAGGATAGGGCTTGGTTAGACATATGGCATTCCAAATGCCTTACAAACAGTGGCTGGGGAAGATAAAAATTCATAAATTGGTAAAACGCATTAGGCTCATGTAACCTAGAAATGAAGTCTGCCAAAAATATTTTCTTTCCCAGGAACATGGATGGCTGTTATATGAAAATTATATGGTGCAGAGAGCCAAAAAAGCCCCTAAGAAAGACATCAAAATTTTGCTGTGTGAAGTGCACTTATTCAAGCATGCACCAGTGGTCATTTTATCTGAGAGTACAACAACTCTTTTATTTTTCCAATCTTTCCCTATCTGTGCGCTGCCAAGACTACTGCAAGCGCCTCAAGCTCATTGATATGGAGATTTTTTGCTACAGGGAAATCCTTTTCCCAATTCGTATAAAACCAGTCACATCCAAAGAAACCCCTCATCCCTCCCTACATGCATCTGTGTATACAGATGACAAGGGGTTCTTTTCTGAATTGAGGACTTTCCATTAAAAGTGTCTAAAAAAATTTTCTACCATTCAATATCATGCCATATTTCGCCATGGAGGATTGCCTTATGCCAATCATGCTTTAAAGGAGTAATCGCGTCAATAATTCTGCGGGGGAATACTCTCCGCCATGATCCACTGCTGATGCCCAATTAAGATTGCCTGCTATATATTGCAACTGCTTTTTTATCCTCTTTTTCGCTTGCTAAATTCTGCCAATTCATGCTTAAGAAGGGAAAGACTTTTCCCCCTGGGAGTCTTAACTCCATTGCAATAGAGTAAATTTCTATGCCTAAGAAGGTCAATTTAGTGGTGGGGTCAACCACTTTTGACCAATTTATCATAAATCCCAACTTACGAAGTAGGGCGAGCAAAATATTTAATGCTTGAACACAACGCTGCTTTGTTGTTTCACAAATAAAAAAAATAAAAAAATCATCTAAGTATGCGATGACAGTAAAACCTCTGCGTGACATCATACGACGGACAGCCTGGGATAGCCTATGAAAATATGGGGTTCCAATTTTGACCCAAAGGGGAGCTTTGTATCATAAAAAGTATATTCTGTTCCATCAGGGAAGGTCCATCTTAAACCAGTTACTTCTTGACTTTGTGAGCTAAGCTTCACAGATCTATAAGCTGTTTTCAAATCTACTTTAACCATATAACAGTTAGGAGTAGCTAAATTTGATGCTTCATCTAAAGTTTGAAATCTTTGTTTTTCCATTTCCCCAACGAAGGAGTTTACTGCAGACCCCTCTGGTCTACTACAGTCATGGATAATACGGACTCCCCCATCTGGTTTAGGTATAACTGCTAATGGACTTATTATGCGGGGAGTTTTTTCAGCAAAAACGTAGTTGCCACATTCTATTTCATTTAGAATTTGCAAATGAGCTTTTTCGTAAAGGGGTTGTTAGGTGAAGCGGATGGGTGGTTTTTACCAACTATTCCTGATGGTAATTCATTAGCTGCTGAGGTCACAATGTCAAACCCAAATTCAATACCTTGAAGCAAGTACTCTTTGTCAAAGTCATACATTAGTTCAGTGACCCAAGCATCAAGGTGAAGGTCACGCAGAGGTTTTACTGGGCCTATCCGTTTTTTGGAAAGCTAGACTAACGCCCAGAGCCAGAGTGTCTCTGTCCACAGCCAGGGACATTACACACATGTTCAAATTTGCAAACACTTAGTGAACAACCAAGCCTGGAGTTAAATTTTTTGCATATTTCTTTCCCCCCAGCTGTGTGAGAAGAAAATGGTTTAAAACCCTTAGAGGTAGACACTGGAGGTTTGGAAAACTTGTTAGAATTACTTCCCTTTGCTTTCAAAAACACAGTTTGAATATGTGGTACATCAGTTCCCCATCTGAACTTATGCAAATATTGCAACCTGCGATACTGTCTATCATAAAAGAAAACTTATGTTACATCATTAGAAAGAAACAACTGGTATGTACGTGTGACATATGATAAGTAGTCCAGTATGCTATTCTGGGCCAGTTGACCCTCTTCTAATAACTTATATAAAATTGCCATGTTTGCCATTGACCATGGCTTACATTTAACGACTCTAGCTTAGGTTTGGAAGGTCCATATTTAAAAATTAACTGACCTGAACCCGATTCGGATACAATCTGTTCATCGTTACCACCACTGTTTACCCCTGATAACATGACAAAAATCAACAATATCTAAATAATTTGAGTTACTTTTGTTATTACCTAATGATTTTATAAATATTTGTGGGTCCTGCCAGGACTGAATGTTATTAAAACAAGCTGCACTACCTTGATTTATGACACCTGCTGCTGATTGCTGCTACTGCAAATGATTCAACACATTACCAACACACGTGTCTGTCAACCCGGATGTTTGATTGTTATTGTTATTGAATCCGCCATCTTTGAATTTCTGTTACTTCCGGTGCGCACGCATCTTCTACAGTCGGACATGCCGGAAGTCCACCATTGCTGCTTTTTGGCGCGTTCTCAGTTTCTGCTTTAAATGATTGTCTAATGCTCTTCAGAAGTAGCTTCTGCTGTCCAATCGGGATTTTAGCCTTCTAAAAGCGCCAAAGCTTCCATGCATGGAGTCGAATCCTAGGCTAATAACTGCATTTGCTGTGGCCTCGGTAGGCTTTTTTGCGTCTTCCCAAGTTAAAACCCGTTCAACGTCTGTCATGTCTGGTTTTGTAGCTTGAACCTTCCAAGATCATCTTGTTAACTGATTACAAGATATCACAGCAAAGTTTATAATTCCAGTCATTGGTTGCGGTATCCAAACATTTTCCGGTCAGCTTCCGAATCCTACGCAAATATGGTATTATCCCTTGCAATGTCTAGAACAGTCCAGCTCAATGCTCCTAGACTTATAAAGTTATGGTTCGCAGTTTTGAAACGTTTCTGCGAATTTCTGCACCGTTTCATCGGTGACAATAAGGCGGTATCACGCTAGTAAACTTGAAAGTTTTTTCACAGATAGAATTGATCTTTCGTTACTCGTATTATCGTAAATGTAGGATTTCTATCGTCGAGAAAGTCCACTTTCGATTGTTATTCAACAACAAGGTGTTTGCTGCTGCAAGTTATTATTTTGAATGCTAAAACTGCAGGTGATGCCAGGCGATGATAATTTTACTTAAATCTGATTGGCCAATGACTAAGCCGGGAAATATGAATACTAGTTCTTGATTGGTTGACATGAAATGCCAGACATATCAACGATACCTATAACGCATCCTGATTGGTCACTATGAATGACGTTATGATAAGAGGCGCAGCAGATATAAACAAATGTACATAGTTACCAAATACGATGTTATTGCAATGCAATCACTGCCCTGCGATTTCTACCATGATTAATAATATATTTACATAAAATATCCACTAAAATTAATCTTGGTCAATATTTTTTACCTAATATAATGCATCACATATATCTATGACTTTCGTGATATTTTGAATGAGAAAATAGAAATGCTGAAAAGCATTGCTTACCTTTGTATTTAATTTACAGGAAGTAAGTTGTTTTTTAATTATGATAAACACAACTTTTGGTAATTTATTTGTGTGTGTGTTATGCTATAGTTCTAACATATTGAAATATTTCAGATAGAATCGAGACATGTTCTATTAAAAAGTACTTACAATGTTATCAGAAATATTACGGTAAGTTGTTGGACATTAGTGTTTTAAAAAAAAAACTTTTGTTTTGTTTTGTTTTGTACAAATTTTTATCTTCGATATTCTTTAACCTGTAATTGTGTTGTTAATATTTACCAATTAACAACAATTAAACACAATCACTGTTCACGTATCTTTTCACAGACACACACTTCAATTAATTATACTAAGATTATCCAAGACAAATAGACAAGACAAGACAAATACTTTTATTAAAATCTCAACACTTGTTACATATCAAATATACAGCATATTAAAACAAGTTAACAACAAGAGCCCTCTATAAAGAGTTATGAGAGACCAAATTAGAACTATCCAATATTTACTTTTTCAATAAACAGTTAATATGATATAGTCAAATATGTTCTTATGATGCATGCTTTAACTGACAATTGTATACGCTAAAACATAAAAATAATGCAGCAGAAAAGGGGGCGGCTTTCCTGAAGTCTACATAGTTTTCGTATGATATTTCCTTGTAAGTTGTACAAATTGGGTTTTTCCTGGGTTTTTTTTTGAAATACCATTAGCACTCATATGATCATATGATCAAATACTGCAAAAAGCATGTTTCATATAAGAGACTTAATTTAATATATTTGAACTGGCATGAAATAAAGAAATTTTTTATTGAAATTTGCAGTTTTAAAATTTAGGAAATCATTTGAATTAATAAATATATCTCCTTAATGAATGATCTGATTCCTTTGTCTGGATTTTGTTGTACTTCAGGTCTTTTTTGGTTTGATCAACCCTTCAATGTTTCTACATTAGGTTTTGGATTTTTAAATATTTTGAGTCCGAGCATCACAAAAGAGGTATTGAATGTCGAAATACACATCTGTTGCAGTAAAATTGGTACTGTTGATATTATTAATACACATTCATAAATTACATAATTATTTCCGTGTTTTGTTTTCCTATTTTTATAATTTTTATTTTTGCAACTACATTTTATCATACTTTTCTGCAATACCATACAATACATTTTAATAACATCAATCGAAGTTGATGATGATTCTAAATACTGTTAAAAGACGGTTTGATACTTTAGAATTGCTCATTGAAGCAGAAAAATGCGCACATATTGAAGTCGTGCAGCTGTTTTTATGGAATTGTTTAAGGAATTATTTTCGATTTTCACAGACTTTGGACTAAAAAGCAAAATTTTCGAACGACGGCTCCAATTTTGTGTCATCAATTTTGTACAGTTTTTAACCAAGATTGTTACAACTTGATAGACAGATTGCGCGCATATCGAAGTTGTAAACCTGATATTGTAGAATTGTCTGAAGAGTTTGTTCTATTTCTCCCAGACTTTGGATATTTTTTAATCATTTTTTTTTAGGTCAGTTCAAATATTGTGTAATAAAGTCCTATATTTTCAACCCATATCACTGAAACTTGATAGAAACGTTTTACACAAAGTAAAGTTGTGCACCTGCAATTACAAAATTGTTTGTAAAATTTATTCCTATGACTCATCAATTTTTCGTATCCATTGTATAAAAAATCAGAACTTTTAAATAAAATAATAAAAATGCAAAAAATAAAGCTGAAAATAAATTGAACCACAGCAGCAAGCAATGAATGATAAAAAAAAATTCTTTTAGAAAAAAAGAACACAATTAAAAACTTTAATTAAAAAAACACAATAAATGATAGCCTAACGCCCTACATAAGCATTTTGTTGTGATAAAAGTTGTAATTTTCATATCGAAAAAAGTAACAGTTTCTTAAAGAGTTAAGAAAGCTTCGTGCTAGAGGAAAGTTGTAGATAAGTCTTTTTTTTTATTTAAACAGGGCACTATGAAATATCAAGACGAAGGTAGCTTAAGAAACATAAAAGAAATTCGTTAAACATTTTTAAAGCATGTACCTAATAAATGTCCTTTGAGTCATTAGATATTAAGTGTGTTTATTAGATTCACTTTGCTTGTAGATTTGGCCTACCTTGAATACCATTTGCATTGCAACTGCCCTGCACCTTGTTCGTCCAGGATATTTAAACCGTTGACGTCGTATGCCTCAGCTGTGGAGAAAGATGATGACAGAAATAAACAAACCGTTGTTTATTCTAATGTCACTGAATTACATGGAAATCTCACTTTACAAGCCAAAGTGCAAAAGGCAGTTGAAACAAAACACAGAAAGAATGCAATCAGACGAAAAATATTCAATCAAATACGAAGCAACTTTATGCAGGAGTATACAAACTATAAAAAGACGTTTGGTCATGACATGCTTATGTATAACTGGAGTACAAAATTCTCAAACATGTTAGAGTATGATCGGAAAAGTATAGAAAAGATGAAAGAATTGTTTCTATTTCAGATATTCAACCTAGAATATAATTTTATTTTGGCTCGTCAAGTAATGGAAGAAGAAACGATATCAATTGTGTGTCAAGGGTACAATGAAATCAGATCAATTGTGGAGAAAACCTTAAAGTCCGTTTTGAGGAATAAGGGTGAAAACCAAGCAAATATTTTATTTTACACAACAAAACTGTTTATTCAAAGCAAATTGGAAAACGTTGACAACGCTGCTGATAATATATCAACACTTTTTAATTCTTATATGTACGGAAATCCTATTTTTCATCACTCGTATAAAACTTTTAGCGAGAACTATAATACTTTCATTGTCCCAAAGAAGTTACTAAAAGAATCTCTGAGCCACTATACTGAATATGCAAAAAAATATTCGACACCAGTAAGAGGTGGTATTGAAAATATACATCTCAGCTTAAGTGAATATTTGTCGATGCTAAACAGTGTTATGGAGTATGGAAATCTCAATGAAACGTTCATGTCTGTAGTAAGCAAAAATTACAAAGACAACTGTAGAGCTTTCTTGTACAATAAACGTGTTTTCTATAGGGAATGTATTGATAGACCACTTGAAATATTAAAAACACGTTATAATAATTTCACATCTTTGACAGATAAGTATTTAAAATCTATGGAATTTGTTTTGAAAAAATATTACCAATTTAATTCAAAAGTTGTAGAGAACCCTCATTTAAAAGAGTTTTTACTGTTGTTACAAGACTACTTGGTCAAACCGGATATTACAAAAGATGATTTGTACAGAAAATCGCGCTTAACCAAATTGAGCATTGCGAGAATTGTATTAGATTTTGATGGATTGAGAAGAATACAAAGTACTGTATATGATAAATTGTTCGAAAGTAAAAATGCAATAGCCAATATCTGGAGAGTGATCAAATACGATGAAAATATCAAGCCGTTTTATGATTCAATGAATAAATCAGAATTTTTTAATTCTCATTTCACTTATTTTAAAAAAGGGTATAAATATGGAGGATATAGTAACATTGACAGTTTAGCTCAATGGTGGAGGAGACCAAGTGATGTCGTGTATGGCATTTCAAATTTAGAAAAACGCTTTGACGAGTTATATGAAGACTTGAATTTATTCAAGAAGCAAACGAGAATTGATGATAACTTCAACAAGTGAGTTTGACAATATGATTTCTCAAACGGTTTAAATTACCTAGTGATAAAAAAAAACAAAAAAAACAAAAAGCGAAATCGTATTAATTAATCTTTTACTTCAAAAAATGTTAATCTTGACTGATATCTTCATAATTCAAATAAAGTTCATTTATAAAGTTATTAGTTGTCACCGTGTTTTTTTTGTTTTGAAAATTCTTAATTAAGAATTATATACTTCTTTTTATAATTTTATTGGGGTGTTAAAGCGTTGCCCAAAGCACGTTATATATGAAGCGCAGTGCTTCATATTAAGAATGTGCACACAATCAACGCTTTCACAACCCTATGAAATTATACAACAAAGGAGTATTCAATTCTTATAATTACATTTCTATGCTACAACCAATATATAACTTTTCGTTTGTTTTTCAATGCATTATTTTAACATTGTCACATTATTAGCACGTGCAGTTATAGCTGTTGTATTTTATACGGAAATGAAATATGACATTGAAGTGCTTCACGGTTGTCGTCAGACAATCAAAATTAAGGATTCTAATGAAAATATATGTAATGTGATTATAACCATATATGCAGCTCCATAATGGAGTCTGGTCTCCTTAATAAATGTTTTGCTTAATATAATAAAAGTTTGTGTAAATTGCAGAAATAGTATATGTGTTGCATTCTTCACCACTGAAAGATATATGTGTTCAATATAGCTATTGTCGAAGTTTTTATCCCACCAACGAAAAAGGATAGTTGTATGACGCAAATAGATTCAGTGTCGCAGATTCCTAAATAATGATAAGGTCTATAGAAATTAATATTGCATGATTATTTTGATTGTATAAAACAAAAA
Organism: Mytilus coruscus; assembly: GCA_017311375.1. Taxonomy (NCBI): domain Eukaryota; kingdom Metazoa; phylum Mollusca; class Bivalvia; order Mytilida; family Mytilidae; genus Mytilus; species Mytilus coruscus. The sequence continues at coordinate 43,970,312 of CM029604.1, read as the reverse complement.
GAATTCATGATAGTATTTTTATTTTGTAGGACAAATTTTTTGCCAATAGATATTTTCTTCAGGGAACTGAGCTATATGGAAATAAAACAACAAGAAGCCTATGATTTATGGGCATTATTTTGTAAGTATTCAAGTAGAGATAATGACCGATGATGTATTTTCAAATATATCAAAAGAATCAATGTATATATATATATATATACTGGCGGTATTATATCGGAAAATCTCGTAAAACGATTTGAATAGGAAATATTATGTAATTGACTGTTATAGTCTAAACTTGATACAATTACTAATGTAAAAGGAAGTGCAAGTTGAACCAGGTTAAATAATAAAGACCGAATTTTCCAATTATATGGCAATAAATTTCAGTTCCAATTAAAAATGAATGTTGACGTCCTAAATCGGAGGAGACTGTATTTTAACACATCCTGTCTATCTTGACAGGCGTTTCCTAGCAGGAGGTAGAATCCTTCAAAGACTTTACTACAACACCTTTTTGTTAATATTGCATGACGTTTTGAACATTAAAAAAACCTTATTTAAATACAGACATTCTAGCAACGTTTTATTGTTTGGAAAACTAGTGCTGGTTTCAAAAATAAACTCTTCACTGTTCTTGTCAGGTGTCATGGAATTTTACAAAAGTTGGGACAGAAACTTTTTAAAGATCAAACAGTTTTCATAATTATGTTTTCATTTTCCGTATTTTTTTTAAAAGATTACTCAGCTTTCTTGCCAACATGTAGATACAGTCTGGTGTTTAAGTTTGTATAATTTTTATGAAACTTATAGGTAGGCGTTTTCTCTATGATTAATATGGCTAAATACTTTATCTGAGCAAAATTTTTAAAATATTTTTTTTTTATTTTTCTGTAATTAACTGAGGAATAGATTTGGTATCTTTAATGTTAACATTAACAGACAGTCTGGGATTATTTTTTTTTCGCATTATCAATTTGTAAACCTTCATAGATTGTAATGAAAATAGGACCGAAGCTAATCTCCACGATCAGAAAAAAAACATCATCAACATAACACTTTTACACTGACAGCAACAATCACAGGCGAGACACGGTTCTGCGGGGTTAATGATTGGTTTCCTACTTCAATAACTCGGTCTAACCTGCATGGAATTTTACAAAGTTTTACAGCTTCTCCATAATAAATATTACTTCCTTGGTGATCTCTTGGTAGCGTGTTCGCCTCGAGTGCGGGAGGTCGTGGGTTCGAACTCCGGCCGAATCAAACCAGAGTTTAAAGTTGGTATTTGCTGCTCCTCAGCTAAGCAGGCAGCATTATAGAGTAAGAGCATAGACTGGTCAGCTCGGAGTCAGAATAATATGCCCGGGTAGGTGACACATCTTCCTGCGGACTGTTACCTTGTGAACTAGCAAGTTAAATATCCAGGATTAATATTCGTATAACATTAACATGTTCTCGTCCTGGATATGCATACTTATTTGCAGCTGGATTTTAAGCAGCCATCCATCATCATCATTATCATAATAAATATTCATAACAAAATTGTGATTATTTTTCCCGTATTTTACTGATAAATGGACTTAACAAATAACTTGGAAACTACCCGGAGTTAAATGTTTTCAACACATCAATAACATTACTAAACCTTCTTAGAAATATAGAAATATATGAGACTTTGACAGAAGCTTTATTGATTATGAGATCATATCTGAAGTAAAATATTGAAAATATTTCTTTCATTTTTTAGTTTTTAACTGATAGATAGACATAATTTTTCGCACTTAACGTTTAATTGCAATCTGTGTTATGACATCAATGATTTTACTAAACCTTCATGGAATGTTACATTTCTTAGACAGAATATGCCTTATGATCAAGAAATAGCGCTAGCATTTGAAGAACAAACGAAAAAAGAAGATTTTCTATATTTCCGTATTGTACTGATTAATGAACTTAGGTCTCGGCAGTCAGTATTACAATCTTACACCGAAAGCAGCAATCACAGACGCGACAAACGTTCAAAAATGTTTCCACATTATGCTTTGGTTTTTTTTATACCAAATCATATTATAACTATTACGTCCCACGTGAAATGTGCTTGTTTTGTTGCCAGAAAGTCTACGTTACAAATCATGTGTTAAGTTTTAATACATCAGGATTTTTTTAAAACTCCTCTCATTCAGACTATTTATTTCTTGGGATCTTTTAGTTAAACATTTTTTGCTACAATTCCAAAGCAGCAGATAAAGGAGGTGGCTGTTCCAGTCTCTTTTAGGTAATCTACATCTTGTTTCTCACAAACTGAAATTACACACGAGGAAATTCTACGTCTCTTTCTTAATATTTTAATTTAATGTTATACATTTCTATCAATATGTTACATTTGCAGGTGATATTGGAGGAGCACTTGGTTTATTTGTTGGTGCAAGTGCAGTGACGCTTTTTGAGTTTTTGGACTGTTTGGTACACGTGGTGTTATCTTTACGTAAAAAATAATTTGTACTTAAAAAGTTATTTGAATTTCAATAAAATAACATATTTTATTTACCACTTTAATGGATTATCACTTGTCTTAGTAAATGGGAAACAAAAACAAGACTTAGAAATGTTCAGATTGTCAGTTAGTTTCAACAAGATGATTCTATGTTCAAATATATTTAGATTGACGATCGGTATAATGTATGCTCAGTGTTTCAGAAGAAGAAAAAAACAACGCTATAAACTTTATACGTCAGAAGCGCTTTTCTATATTAGCCTTTATCAGAAACCTCAATCAGACACTTTCAAAGCAAAATATATGAAAGCCAAGGATGTATAAGAATCGAAACAGTTGAAGAGCTATATAACTAAAAAGGACATAAAATAATGGCCAAATCCATTTAAGGTCAATATTGCCAGATGGAGTTGAAACCTTAGTTTCTTAATAATTTCTAAATCATGTCAGTACCGAAGTGCATGTACTGACTACTTTGCTGATGTTACCCTGGGGACTGATAGTTCACCTACAGAGGTATTAACCCAGAGCTGTCAAAATGAAAATATCACTTCATGATTGTTATGCGTTCGAAGCACTTTTCTGGATTTACCTTCCTTAGCAACGCTCCAAGCCGAATATTTGAAAAAGAATGTGAATAGGCCATATCTAGCCTATTTCCAATGAACCTACTGAAAAATGATAGAACAGATCTGATTCAACTGAAAAGGTTGTATCCACAATACTAAAACTAAATTTCTAGAGGTTAACGGATTCTTCAGATTAAGACAACTTCGACAATCCGGATGTACGATACAGATTAAGACAACAACCTTAATCGATTGAATCAATGTTTGAATGTGTTCGATGTGTTTTGTCTTTGGTTACAAACATAAATTAATGCTATCAATGCTAATGTCTTCAAATTATTAGTCAAGTGTGCAAATCTAATATTATGTCACCTGAGTCTAAACTAAAGCATATCAAAATCAATCTTCAACAAAAGTGGGCTAAACTTTTTCAAATATCACCTCTACGGAAGGAAAGAGATTCTATTTTATTTTAATGGATAAATACGATTCTTCCAAAATTAAACACATTTCCTGTATATTTGTTCTAACAAATACAAAATATTGTACCTGCTCCCCATCTACATTTTGGCATAGTATAATAGAAATCTAAAAGTAAAATTCAAATCCACTCATTCTTAGAATAAAAAGGATAATTTTTGCAATGGGATTTGACACTTATAGTATTTAAAAAAAATGTAAACACCACTTTATAAATTTCATGCGTCCTTGACGCTTTTCTGGATTAAAATTCATCAAGAACGCTCAAAAAGGGTCTTATTTCAGAGATTTAATCCAAAGGAAACTGATATATATATATAAACATTTGTATTTGACCACTGGGATCACAGGGGCTTGTTTAGTTGGTCAGATGAGGTTTTACTGTCAAAGGCGGTCGCTATCCTTTATAAATACATTGCTCCAGTGCTGGGATAGAGAAAATTTATTTTTACAGTATCTATGCATATGCTGTTCTCTGTTGTTAGTACAGCTATTTTGCTATAAAAGAGGACGCGTACTGTTGGTTGGTGACATAAGTTGTTTTGTCAAATATTTTTGAGAATTCGTGTTAGCATTATTACGTATTATCAAACAAGCAATGCCATATGTACTTATAGCCATTAACCAAAAACGCAGAGAGCGCGATAACAAAGGTGACTGCTGTAAAAAAATACTGATTTAAATGCTTTACTTCACCTGCACACAAGATAAGTCATTCCTCCAAATAAACTTCTTTCCCATTGAACTTAAATCAACTATTCTGTAGACTAAAACATATGTTCTCCTGTTTATAGAACACTCCGGTATCGGAAGGAATCATGTCCGACTCTTTCTAAAAATGTTCATATTTGCATCCAACAACTAAATATATTCTAAATTGCTGTGAGAAGAACTTTTAAGGTGGATCATCAGTATATATTTCCTCAGATAGAATTTTCTTATACTTTGCCAAAATGAAGATTTTACTATGCTTTTTTCAAAAATATAATAAAAAGTATGGGTCACCGTGCTATTTTTCAAGTTACAAGTCGTGCAAAATTGCCCAAATTTGCATAGATTGCTCATGAAAAAAACACATTTTTGTGAATAAAAAAAAATCTATGCGATAGAATTTTGAAATAAAGTATGAGAAGATAGGTTTTATAACATGCTTTAAGAAAATAAAAATAAAAATTAGTGTCACCGAACTTGTTTTCTTGCTACAAGTAAAAAATAAAAATTTCACTATCATTCCAGTATAAAAATTTCCTATAAGAGTTATCTCCCTTTAAATGGGTAAGTTGAAAAATTGATTCTAAAAACATAAAAATTTGGTATTTGTTTAAACATTTTGGATAATGCAATAAATCACTTATTTTTCTTTATACCAATAAAAGTCTGACACATAAATTGCAAATCTGTCTCAAAATTGCAGATATAGGCAAAGAACTAGACCGATTGTGTACTGCTATTGTACAATCCAAGATGGCGGTATACAGTGGATCAACCTTTAATGCACTGTATATTTTGACCCGGGGACAGAATATATGGTGCATTGGAAGAGTCTAATCAAGGTAGATTATCTGTATACCGCCATCTTAGATTGTAAGATAGCAGTACACAATCGGTCTAGTTCTTTTCTTTAATCTGTAAATATTCAGTGTATATAATGTGCGAATCTTGAAATACCATTTTTACTGTATCCATTATGAATTTCTAATGTAGAATAATAAATAAACAGACGACAAATTCATAAATTTTGAATAAAATAAGAAATAATACATAATGTGTACTGTTTTTATAAATTCATGATATAGGTATGAGATGCAGACGGGTTTTCATCGCGCCTACAGCCATTCAGGTGTAAAATTGATACACAAATAGATAAATATTAAGAATAGTTCACGAACAGAGCCTGCAAGAGACTGAAAAGTAGCAGTTAAGTTTCATTTGCAGAAAAATGTACCTTTTAACGTAACATAATTATTAATGTTGTATAACTTAAAACAGGTTTTGGTATTCAGCTTGTTGATATTGAATTGAATTTCACTATGCTGTTTTCGTTATGCGATTCACGTTTACTGTCGAATAATGATACTATAATTTCATTTTCACTGTAGGGGCAATTCATTTCTATTGTACATGCGATACATTTTCACAGAAGGAAATTAATTAATTGTCATCATATAAAGTCTTAATTCAGTCGACTCTCTAACAAAATATATGAAGTCAGAAGGATTGATAATATATGCATACTCTGTGAGAGAAAGTCTGAGGTAATATATCAATAAATTCCGTAAAAATTGCATTTTTTGCTAATATAGTCAATTCTATTTTCTCTAATAATTTTTCCAGATCCAGGTCTATATGTAGTATAAAATTTATCCTTCCCTATGACACGCCATCATTGAATACATATATCTTGGACAGTTAAGCTTATCCACGTCATCGAAAAAGCAAAGTTTTCGGTTTCGGTCTAAATGTACATCACATCTAATAAAACATCATTAGAGCTATTTTCCTAATGCTTGTAGTTTGAAGGTGTGCTTGGCTTGCTTGCTTTGTTTGTATAAATGTTTGCTTAAGCATTATAATTAAGATTGAGCAAACATTTATACAAACAAAGCAAGCAAGCCAACCAAACCTTTAAACTACAAGCATTAGGAAAATAGCTGTAATGGATGCATCTTAGATAACAATTAAAGAGCATTCACAAAACGATCTTCATTTCACGATTGAGTGAGCAAGCCGTTCTCGTCAAAACTATGTTTAAACCCCCTTTTAAAAAAAAAATACACACTGAGAATTATAAAAACCGCACTGAGATTTAAAACCTAAAATAACACACTGAGAAATAGAAATTACACACTGAGATTTACAAAAATGAAAAACACACTCTGAGAATTGAAAATTACACACTGAGATTTTAAAAAGACACACTGAGATGAAATAAATTGAAAAACACACACTGAGAATTGTTAATTACACACTAAGATTTCAAAAATACACATTGAGATTAATATGCAAATTACTCATGAATATTCATGAGATGAATAATTCAACAGATTAATATCTTGGTCTCCCGAACTCTTGTCATATAATGAAATTAGGTTCCTTCAATCAACATTCATAATACATTTCAAGACTTAACATCGTTTTCTGATAACTCATATTCATAAGTGTGTTGCCTTTAATTCAGATTATTACTAAAAGTGTATCGGGATTTTTTGCTTAAAGCCGTTTAAGCATGGGTCCTTTTCAAAAGTCTTACAACTGTTACCCTGATTTCGCAAGGTAATCTTTTATATTTTTGTTACACTTATATGCTATAATAGGCACTTGGGTAAAAATTTCACTGCATTGTTTTGTCTTTTTGCAGATTGTTCCAACATGTCCAATGTTTTCTTATAATTTTAATAAAGATTTTCACCATTTGGTTATATTTTGTAATGAAAGTAAGACGGGTATTTTTCTTGTTCTATTGGTCCTTAATAACGCAGTTTTCTAAACGTTGTATTTTTAATGTTTTTTATTATACATTTGGTGCCAAATCGAAGGACTAACGAGTTCTGTCCCCTAGTTGTTTTAAGCTTGTAATAGATCCAGATTAAGTCTTCTATTTACATATGTGCGCATAAAAGGTGCGCACAAATCTCAGTGTGTAATTTTAAATTCTCAGTGTGTAATTTCAAATTCTCAGTGTGTTTTCAGTTATGTTGATTCATCCATTGTTTTCAACATGTTCATTTCCCTATTAAAAACACCATGTAATAGCATTAGCAGTATCAATTTCACCGCACCAGATGCGAGTTCCGAAAAATTATTTTCTATTAAGCCAGTGGTTCCAAAGACTTTGAGAACTCAACTGGACATTTATTCAAGTAAACCATTCTTCTTAACTGGACCGGACTCTTTTTTACAGGACATTTACACATATGATTTGGACAAAATTAAAAATTTTACTGGTTATTTGGTCCAGTAATGCATATCACTTAACTGGACCAAACCAATTTTTACTGGACTTTGCCCAATGTCCGGCGATCTTGGGAATGACTGTTAAGCGATACTCTAGTCCAAATATTTTACAATCCAAAATCAAGTGCAAACTTAGAAGAATAGACCAAACTCGGAGGCTGTAAGGAGCTTGTATCATCCAATAGATATTGATACATGATAATTACCTATGTTTCTGTTAAAATGTTAGAAAAAGCAACCTGTTCAAACGTTTAAACACGCTTCATTTTTATTCACCTGTCCTAAGTCAGGAGCCTGTTGTTCAGTGGTTGTCGTTTGTTGGTGTGATTCATAAGTGTTTCTCGTTTCTCGTTTTTTATATAGATTAGACCGTTGGTTTTCCTGTTTGAATGGTTTTACACTAGTTATTTTGGGGGACCTTTATAGCTTGCTGTCGGTGTGAGCCAAGGCTCCGTGTTGAAGGCAGTACTTTGACCTATAATTGTTAACTTTTTATACACTGTGACTTGGATGGAGAGTTGTCTCATTGGCACTCATACCACATCTCCTGATTTATATGTTTTGGCATTTCCTATATGCTTTAGATAAGAGCTATGTGCCACCAATGCCCCCCCCAATCTCAATTTTCTAAACCCGATAAAAAATATATGATTTATCATTCATTTACAACTTTCTTTCTTTCTACAGGTATGAATCGCCGTTCTAAATCGGCGCACTCCTACATAGTAGATGGCTAATGCGCTATATACAAATATACACCTACACCCACTAAAAACTCATATTAAACACAAAGGAACATGCCACTAATCCACCAATTCATGTATATATATATATATATATATATATCGGTAACGGTAAAAGCGTGCTGCACAAATACTGTGTTGTTATTTACATATTATATACATCGTACATTACAGTGAAGTTACGATTAAGACGGATGTGATCATCTTCACTGCTCCACGCTGAAAATACTAGTTGCTAATTTATGCTAGGTGTGCGAATATATACATTAGCTTTATAGCAGTCTATAGGTAAGCACTAAATGTTAATGTCTTATATTTTGGCCATACTGTTAATATTGGATATATGCGTTCATCTGCAGAATATGTAGATATATTTAAAATTTTGGTACACTAAAGCACTATGCGGTAAATATGCAGGAAAAGAGAATGTTAAAGCACTATGCTGTAAAATGGCCAAAAAAACGATACATGTAGGTAAATAGCCAACCGGATTGTCGTTATTTTTTGAATAAATAATATGCTTCTACATAAACTGTCACTACACCCTCGCCCCTACCCTGCCATCTGCCTCATTCTACTAGTATGCATGTCGTAGCAGAACATTCGTGTGAGGTTTTCTAGCTCTATGTATTGTTGATGTTTCATATGGAATCCATAGTTAATGCTTTGTGAGTACAGTCCATCAGAATTTGTACAAGCATGTTACAGTTAACTAAGTTCTGATAGAGACCATTCTTTAAGTTGTCCAGGTATAATTTTATTTTCTGGAGGTGCCTTTCACGTGTATGCGTATGCCTATTGCATGAGAGTATGAAGTGTTCTAGGTCTTCATTTGATGTATTACACAATATACATATTGGGGATATATTCTTATTGTGTCTAGACCAACTGTCTGTAGCATATACGTTTGCGTTACTAGCCTGCTCTTTATTTCTCCTGTTTTCACATTGTAGGGTTGTTTCCTGTACACTGCCAGATATTATGCTGCATAAATGATGGGTTTTCCTGTATTTGAAGATATGCCAATGTCTTTTTATTGGATTGGTCTTCAAGGCATATTTCATGCCAGTATTTATTTTGATGATATCTAACTATCCTTTTCCATTTTTCCTTTGATTTTGGGTGTTTCATAAGATTCTCAACCGGTTCCATCCTGTACTTTGTCAGAGCTTCCTCTACTCTATTTATAAATATGTTGCTTTTTCATTTTCATTGCAACTTGACTTCCAGGATTTGAAATTCTAATGAGTTATTGTTTCTTATTATGTTCATCAACAAAGATAGCATATTTCTGTCTATCACCATACGGATTGGTACTGCTCCAATTAATGTGTAGACTGCTGTGTTGGCTACCTGACTGGGAAGGCCCTGTAACTGCTTTAAGATTTTCCGTTGCATTGTTTCCATTTGGTCCATTTCTTTTTTTCTTAATTGGCATGACTTCCAACCCATATGTCATTTTTGGAACAGAATATACCTTCCACAGATTGTGGGATACAAGAAGAGAAAAACCTTTCCTTATATGGAGACCAGCTCCTAACATACCATAAATAGTGGCCCTTCCTACTTTCAGTTTTTCATCAATATCAATTGTATTCTTTTCATTTCTGGTTATACCTAGGTGTTTTGCAGTTTCACTCCTACCTATCTGAGAGTTGCCAATGTTTACTACTCTGTCCTGTTTGGTATTATAGCATACAAGATCCAATTTCTGTGGGTTGATTTTGACCAGGTCTGTGTATGGTGGTATACAATGTCCATAATGCCTTGTAGTTCACATTCAGAGTTTGCTAGTACTAAAATGTCATCTGCACATGTAGGTGTAACAATGCCTATTGTCCCCATATGGCATCCTAATCCACTTTCTGTAACACTATCTAGAATGGCATTATTATAGCATTTGTATAAGGAGGTCGAGAGTTTTGCTCCTTGCTGAATTCCTTGGTTGAGAGATATTTGGTCAGAAACAAGATCGTCCCATTTAATTCTAATGCTCATTTCTCTATACATATTACGGAGTAGGATCCACATGTCACCGTCAATGCAATAGTGGTAGACCTTGTTGAATAGAATCTCATGTTCCAATTTGTCAAAAGCCTTTTCTGCATCTAAGGTTAGTAATAGGACTTCCTGGTCGTCTTCACTAGATTGTATTATAGCTTCTGATGCCAGGATTGCGGCAAATATCATGGGTATTGCTTCTGTAAATCCTCGTTGTAGCTGGTTTTGGATTTGGTGGATCTTTATATCGATTCTTGATTTGAGTACACTCTGAAGGATTTTAGTAAAGATTTTGGTCACTGTTATTCCTCTATAGTTTGCCGGGTTTTGACGGTCCTTATTTTTCTTCAATACTGGTGTCATTATTCCTCCTTTCAGCATCTGTGGGATATCAAGTTGTTCGATTACTGTATTGAGGATATGCAATATGAGCAGTAGAAGCTCAGTCTCAGCGTTTTTGTAGTGTTCGGCTGAGATTCCATCGATATCTGGGGTTTTCCGTTTTTAAGTCTTTTTACAGCATCATGTATTTCCTCCTCTCTTATTGGTTCAATTTTAGCTTTCCCCTTTTTTATCTTTTCGATTATTGTATTTTGCAGAGATGAGAGCTCATATTTTTCGTAATCAAAATCCTGCTTATAGTCTGGATTTGATAGCTCGTAGAAATAATCTGTCCACATATGAAGAATGTCCTCGTTCGTTTCAGCCGTCTGATTATCTCTTCGTAGCGTCTTTGTAAATCGGTTTCCATCTGAACTTTGCGTTCTCAGTAATTTGTGGAAGAGTTTATTGTCTGAGGAGGATGCTGTCATTATCTGGTTTGCTAATTTTTCTCTTTGCGAGGCATATGCTTGTCTGTGAGCCTTTCGTAATAACCTTTTGGCTGTTGTTAGCTGTGATTTTAGAGGATTACTTTTGTCTTTTGGTGCTCCTCCATTTTTCCATAAGGCATGTTTTCCTTAGCAATCTTTGATGCTTCTGATATATTTTATTCCAAAGGATTTCCCAGTGCTTTTGTTCTTATTGATTTGTTGTAGTTCGGTATAGCCTCATTGCATTAATTTAATATAAATTACTAGATTATCACTGCAGATTAATGATAATCATTATCATAATTATACATCAATATATTAAATAATGAATATAGTGTATCATAACATTAAAATTACTGAATATTAATAAATGAATATTAATTATTTATATATAATTGTAATGTAATTGTTTAATTATACTATAATAATACAATTTTGAATTATTGATAGATTGTTATGAAATTAATTAAATATTAGATGAATTTAGATTATAGAGTTTAAATTTTAGTATTAAATGTTTATTTAGTGTTAAATTTGATTTTATTTATGAAAAATTACTGTTTTAAGTAATGTTTTTAAATTATTAACAATCTTTAAACTTAATCTTTTGACACATTAATAATTATACAAGACATATAATATTAGATCAACAATGTACAAACTTATTAAAATACAATCACTTGATTAACTTCAATTAATTACACTATAAAATTAATATCTAAACATAGTAGACAAAAGACTATAAGATATGACAATCAAATTAAACTATCAATATTTACTTATCAAATAATACAGATATTAAATAATTACAATGATGCTTATAATGATTAACGATAATTATAACTATAAACAATATCTACAAAAGGCACATTATTTATAGTTCTATGATATTTCTTTGAATGTTTACAATTGTAATATTCGGTTTACTAACATTAAATCAAGACTGACATAGCACATATTATCTATTAATAGTTATTAAGATATTATTAAAGATTTTGAATGATTAAATAGAATATAGATTAATAAAATATTATATCTAATGAACTTAATACATTTATTTGACTTGATAATATTATTACTTTGATAACTGAATTTGAATTAGTCTTTTTTAATTTGTCCTAAGTTGATTTGAATCAGCTTTGTTATACATTATGTTTCTATGAAATCATTTATCGATTTAGTATTTGTTATTGAAATTTACATAATTTATAGTTGAATAATTATGACATTTTAAACAAATAGTTAGTTGATATATAATCTGTTATAATTTGTATTATTGCTTTTGATTATTGATCAATAATTACTCATTTTTTGAATACTATAATTTTATTAACATACAATTTGTAATAAACATTGAACGTTTGCATATTAAATAATGAATAATGCAATTTTAGAACTTGTTAGAGTTATTTTGGAATGATTTGAAATACTTATGATGACACTTTTAGGATGTTAAAATTTTGTCGATTTTAAGTATTTTAAGTCAAATATTTTGACATTGATACAACTGTCCATATGTAAATTGTAATTATCAATTGTAAATTGTCTGAATTCAAAGATTGTTTAATTTATCCAATTTGGATATTTTAAGATTGTTATTCAATTTATATAATTAGTTAATATTAATATTCAACTAATTACATACGTTAAGTCAAGTTTTTCAACACAATATTATGAAATTTGAACAATTTTTAAAACTATATTTCAATGACATAAATAAACTTTTACTAAAATAATGCATTTAAATAAATTTAAATTTACAAATGACATACAGATATTTAAAATAAAAATTGAATGAATAAAAAATTAGAAATTAATAAACGCAATAAATATAAGAGAAATGACTAAAATAAAGAATTAATTTAATAAGCTTTAATTTATACATAAATTAAGTTTCGTAAAGTAACATTTTGTTGTAATAAGTTGTATTTTAATAACTTTCGTAACAGAGTGAAAGTTGTCTAGAAGAGTTGTTAAGTAACTTAGAGATCTTAAGACTTAAGAGATATGCTTAGAAAAAAAATTGTATTAAGACTGATTAATTCTAACATTAGATATTATGTTCTAAATTCATTGTAATTGATAGAAGTACTTTGAAAGTATTGACCTAGTAGCTGTATAAGTCATATCAACTTGAGACTTGTCATTGATGACAACTGATGATACTAGACGTAAACTAAATCGTTAACAGTTGATACAATGTAGAAAATGAAATTCGACTATACAACCAATGAAAATTATATAACAAATAAATATACGGTTTGGGTGCGGGTGTGTGACAAAGGCTTGCAAACAATATTTTTATGTGCTCTGTGAGTTGTGTACGTCTGTCTTCACCAACCACGTGATCAACAACATTAAACATCGCCAATTTTACTGCACTAGATCCGCATTTCAAAAATCAAAGTCTCTTTAGTAATATTCGAGGCCAAAATATTTGAAAATCCAAAACAAAAAATTCAAACGTTAAAGTGCTGATAAAACCAAAAAGGACTAAGTAAAGACAAATCCGACCGAGGAATCAAAGCTTTGCATGAGATATATTTATCTCTTAATATGTGATAATTTTACGACAGACGTTCTCCATCGGATAACCTGTGGTTATACAGGGCTAACATCTTAATCTGAATTAACTTCGCTTCACATTTAGCCCAACAATGTAAGATCTTCAAATTTGCGTTAGCAAATTTTTGTTCTTCCCTCAGCGGTATTGAACACCTGCATCTGAGACATCGTGGCAACACCGCCTGTCCAGCGCCCAAGACCACTCTCGTCTGATATAGTTTTATATATATATATATATATATATATCAAATGATTATCAAAGCATTTTCTTAATGACAGATTGAATTGCTTCTAAAACAACACTTAACTTCTACAGTTTAGTTTAATCAAAGATGTTTTTGTATGACTTATGTTTTTCATTGTACATGGGATTGAAAAATATGAACATGACTGAAATATTTGCCACTGGATGTTAAGCAACCAACAATCAATCAACCAATCTAAATACTCATGTTATATTGATACAGTTAAAAGGATAAGGAAGACATATTTAAAGAAATTATAGCTTTTAAACTAACTTTAAAATTTGTGTCTCAATTATTAGATATTACTTTTCTCATCATGGGCCCTTTAATGGAATAAAACTATTTTTATTTTTATTTTTATGTGAAACAAAGTTCACAATAATAAATTTCAGAAATAAAATTGAATAAGGTGATAATAGATATAGGAAGATGTGGTGTGAGTGCCAATGAGACAACTCTCCATCCAAATAACAATTTATAAAAGTAAACCATTATAGGTCAATGTACGGCCTTCAACACGGAGCCTTGGCTCACACCGAACAACAAGCTATAAAGGGCCCCAAAATTACTAGTGTAAAACCATTCAAACGGGAAAACCAACGGTCTAGTCTATATAAAAAACGAGAAACGAGAAACACGTATAAATTACATAAACAAACTACAACTACTGTACATCAGATTCCTGACTTAGGACAGGTGCAAACATTTGCAGCGGGATTAAACGTTTTAATGGTACCAAACCTTCTCCCTTTTTTCTACAATAATACACATAAAGATGCACAATACAGGATAATTTATCTGTCCTTCTTTCTGCTTTATACAATAAAATTGATGTTGACATGACAATTTGTACCTAAATAGATATAAGACATTCCAATCTGTAACTTAATAGATATAAAACATCTGTTCTAAGGTCGAATGTCATTAATAAATACAACTTTTATTGACAGACAAGATTATAAATCAAAATGATTTTATTAATGAAAAAGTATAATAAACATGAAGATAACATGTAAACAAATAAAAAATAAGTGCTTGTTATTTAAAAAAAAAAAACAAAGTGAGAGTCCAGTCTTTTCCAGTCCGGTAAACAGTCCAGTCCGGGTAATACACTTTGCCACAAATTTCTCAACAATTCTCTTTAGATATAGATATACAATGTACACTGTAATATTAGACGTGTTACAAAAAGGTATAAACTCGACGCTGAGGTTGACAAATTAGACTTTAAATGTGGGGACTGTGTCAAAATTATCGATTTAAACCGGCGAAACTTAAATCCCATGCGTGTTGTTTACCAGTTATCCTACACTTAAATTATATAAATTTAGAACGTCTTCTTTTACATCGAACACAATTGTTTTATTAATAGCATTGCTCATGAGTATAAGGGGGGAATGGTGTACGTATGTGTGTGTGTGGGCGGGGATTGGGGGTATTGGTAATGCAAGTATTCCCTTCTAATTTGACATTTACATAGTACGCCAGTTTGAAATGTTTTATGAAGAGTTTTTGGAAAAGTTTAAACTATCACTCTACTAAAACCACAAATATATATAGAACTACAGTCTGGTTGATTTTTGTTTTGCTCTCATATTTCTCCATAGGCTTCAAATGACTGAGAATCTTTAAGCACCTACCGATACCCATCACTACGATAATCACAAGTTCGTTTTTTTTTTTCATTTAAACTTTCTGCTCGAGGTTTAGCTCTAAGTTATTAATTTTGCATGACAATGGTATGTGTCGTTTGTCTTTATGTTAGTTTTATGCTTCGTACTGATCTTATGAGTCAAGCCATTTCCAACTGATTTTTACAGTTTGTTCTTACGTTGTGCTGTCATGCCACTGCCTATAAGGTTAGGGGAGGGTTAAACGCTCACAGCCATCAGGGGCGTAGCTAGGTATCCAACTAACTGTAGGCACAAATTGCGGCAAGGGGTCTGGGGGCCGCTAAAGGCCCCCATCAGGTCCAGGGCAGAACCCTGGTAGGGGGTTCAGTAGGGCGAAGCCCCCCGACGGAAAAAGTGTTTTCAGCATTTTAGTTGCAAAATTTTGTGTACACAAAACATAGAATTTACTAGTCATTTTATCATGATAATATACATGAAAAAAATTTCGAAGAAATATACATAATTTTACAATTACATCTGACTGAGGAGTAAACCGGCAGTACAATCGTTAATATAAAAAAAAAAAAAAATACAATATGCATTGCCCAGCGTGGATCAACGTAGCCCTTTGTCAAGCAGCACAACCTGTTTAGTATTTTCATATCTATTCCTTTCTGATTGAGGATAATTGATATATACGTCGATTGATAGTAAAAAAAAGGCACGTAAACACTGAGACTACTATATAATATTACTAACTTTTGGATTACGCATCGACCATTCATGTTTTGATTCTTAAACCTTCACCCTCCACTGGCTACACAAACACATACACAAACACAGTCGATGCCTCATGCAGAAGTTCCGTTCTGTTCAGACTATCTAATAAAATCCAAGAAATTCATATTTCCTTACATCCTGTACTGTAAAATCCCTACCTGCTTAGGAATTTGAATAAGTATGGTCATTACACGTAGATCTGAGAGTACTCGAAGTTACTGAAAGCTAGTTGATTGATTGATTGATTGCTAAACTTTCAGTGGCAAATAGTTCATGCATGTTCAGGACAAAAACAAAATTTACGATAAATACAACAGGTAGCTAGGTCCTGTAATATGGGTCGTCCAGGACGAAGGTCTGGAAATTTGGAAATGCCATGCATTGGAAAATGAGGGTTTACTGGATAGGAACAGAAATTTTGCCATTCAGTAGACCACCTACAAACCCCTCATGCAAAGGGTTGTTGCAAGTTTCTTAACGTGCAGAGAGCGTGTGGCATTCTATCTACACTAGGCATCGGATTTAACGTCCCCATTCTGACCAGACGAGACTGCGTATTTATACATCCTGCAGAGCCATACGGACGCCCAACTTTGGCAAGGGTGTTATTGTAGGTCGGATGACCTATTCAAAAGCTTGTTGAAAGCCAACAACTAATTTTAAAAAATCTTGTATCTAAGTTGAAGGTCATTCAAGTATTTGTTGATAGAAATGAAATGATCTGAACCAAAGTTCTAGTTTATAGTTTCTATATAAGGGCTATTTAAAAAAAAAAAGATGCCAAAGTGTAACAACATGGTAAAAATTAAGTCATTGTAAATCTATTTTGTATCATTCTATTTTAATCCAGAGACATTGAAGTTTACAAAACTACCACTGGTTAATGGAAAAAAATCAAAACAAAAAATTAACAATTAAAGGTAATAGTTGATTTTCCTGCCATTTTTTCTCTTATATACAGGGTTTTTTTTAAATATGTAAATTTCACCAATTTTCAGTGTATTCTTTAATATCTAATAACAAAGGTTTTATATCTCTTTTCAAAAGCTTAAACTTTATATAAAAATAATAAAAAATCAAACATATACGATCTCATTACATCCTCTGAAAATTTTGCACCAATTGCTTCAATCAATTCTAAGCTTTCTGCATTTAAAAAATACATACATATGTTTTTGATCCTTTCGTTACACTTCTGACATATTTTATCAGTAACTATAAGACTGTTTTAAAATGGAATGTATAGAAAATCAGTAGTGATACTTATTTTAAATTTACAATCTCACAAAAAGATAAACCTTTTAGACACTTGATTGCACTTATTTTAAATTTCTGAACAAAGAGCTAACTTTTAACATGTTTAATATGAATTACACTTTAGTCTTTTAAGAATCTTAGGTAAAAAGTGTCCAGAAAAATCAATTTGCAAGAGAGATTGACTACTCTCCGATTTACTCTTTACATTGCAAAGATGTTACAATCATTGTAATCAGGAATTATGTCAAATTTTGCTTTAGATAAGCTACATCAGAAACTTGTGAGGAGTGTAACAAATGTTTTTTTCTTGAATATGAGTGTGAACACCACCTGTTGCAGATCATCAGTAACAAGCATGCCATTATCATGGCCTTCATTGCTTTTGTATGCTCAATACTTGTACGTCAGGAGTGTAAAACATTTAAACTAGCTAGTTCAATCGCAATTTAAGTTCAAAAATTTCAAAAGTAATAATGTAGACTTGTCTTCTGTGTTAAGCTGAGGTGCAGTAATGTCATTTTTTAATAATTATTAGCTTGTTTTTCTTCCCAATAACTTACCTTTCCTAATAAGATTGAAAAAAGGCTGTTTTTGTGTTACACTCCTAACATAGAAGTATTGAACATACAAGCAATGAAGGCCATAATAATGGCATGTTTGTTACTGATGATCTGCAACTAGTGGTGCTCACTGAAATTCAAGAAAAAAGAACAACTATAACAACATTGTTTCTAAAAAAAATAACATCTAAACTCAATTGTTACACTCCTGACAAACTTGTGTAGTCTTCTTATTGTAATCATAGTATTCCAGTAGTAGAACTTCAGGGTCATCTGGATGCACCTGTGCCAAGCTATGATACTAAACAACAAATACAAAACATGCAAGATGTGCATAAACATATTATTTCACCTACAAAGACGTTTTCTGGCAACATATTGACTTTTACTAACATTTTATTTTTTTGCACACACTTATTTGACATACATTATGCTGTTCATAAAAATGTAAATAGATGGAAGAATTGAACAAAATATCATACTCAAGATATAATAGTTGGATGAGAGATATTGTTTGGTATTGTATCTGCCCTTATGTATTCTATATCATCAATGAATACACATGCTTTTTTGTGAATGTCACGCTAAAAGCGTTACACTCCTGACATTTTGAGGTACATTTTTGAACATTATTTTTTATACAGAGCACATACTGCTATGATCTTTGGTAATAAGAACAAACTTATCAGAATACTTTATCTGACCTAAAAACATCACATATATAGTATCAAACAAGAGACTGACAAAGGTTTAAAGGAAAGGCATCATTTGGTTTAAATAGCCCATAAGGTGGAATATAATGACATACAATTCTATCCAATATATTATACTCCATTCACTAAGGATGATAGACTAGTGTACAAATGACATTAGATAATTCAAGAGTTTTGACGACTTCATGTGCATCTACAGATAACGTTGTTTATTATTTTTCTTAATAAAAAAAATGTTTGTGAAAAAATTATGTGTAAGCACGTGCCTAAAGTGCCATGTGTAACCCCGCCACATTCTATATGTGCTTATTCGAAGTCTGGAGCCTGTAAGTCAGTAGTTGTCGTGTGTTTGTGTCTGTCAAATTTGTTTTATGTTTATTGTTAGGTCAAAAATCAGGCCGTTAGTTTTTACGTATAAATTTGTTCACATTTTTTCATGTCGGGCCCTTTTATAATTTTTATTGTTGAAGGATATACGGAGACCATTGATTGCTTAAATAAGCTTCATTTTGACTCTGTTAGACAGTTGTCTCATTGGCGATCATACCAAATCTCCTTATTTTTTTATAAAAATTAAGGGCTCAGGATGGCCAAACCGGATCAAATAGGTTAAAAGAAAAGGCCAAAAGCGAATGTCGACAAAAAGAAGGAAAATTAAGAAACAAAGACAAACCCAGGGATGAAAAAATATAATTCGACACTGAAACTAGAGACAGATGAGAAAACCCGACCTCGGTAAAAACTGGAACAGACATTTTCAGATATTCTCTGAAATTGCAATGCACTAATTTTTAGAACACGGATTTCGTAAAACCTGGAATGGACGTTTTAAAATATTCTCTGCAATGCACCATATTTCACGTTTAAACTGGATAAAAATATGTATAGTAAGTCCTTAAACCAAAATAAAATTAACATATTATACTCAATTCTTTCTTATTTACCATGATATTAACAAATTTTAAGTAGTTAATGGAAACAAATATTGCAGATATTTTCCCGAGTAGACATTAAACAGGTTATTGTACTTTAGAACATTTGCAAGGTCTAATAAGGACCCGCAGTCCCCAGAGTTGACGTATTGGTCATATGTTCAGTTTTGCAGAAAAATCACAAAGTTTCAACCTCTTGAAAATCTAAAAATTATATCCGACAAGGATCAATTAAAGAAGTAGGGCATGCATGGTCTATGAATATACAAGTACATACATTGCGCAAAGTTTGAAAGCCAATTCGGTTAAAAACTGTGGAAGGAGTTTATTACACAAAATTGATACCCTCTTTTACCACTCGCCTGAATGTCCATCGGCCCACCCACAAGCTCTACTTTCAGCATAATATATAATTAGTTTTGCATTTTGTGCAACCATCCAAAAGTTCTGTCCTCAAATTAACCTATATTAAAATTAAATGGTCTGCCGAAATTGATTTGGAAAACGCAAAAATTAAAAATACCAAGTATATTTGTATAGTTTTAAATTACAAGGGTGGGCAGGGGCTTGTTTCTCTCACCCCTGACTCCTTTCTCTCGACTTTCCTTTTATCCTTTCTTAAGGATCAATTTGTTTTCTGCAATCCGCTTGCCCCTGTCAGTGTCCCAAATGAGAGAAATATTATGAAATTTATAACATTAATCCTCACGAAACAATGTCATGGAGTAATCTTTCCATAAGGAATATTTAATAATAATGCTTCCACGTGGACATCTGTTATAAGAACTATACGTTGACATCAGTACACTACTATTCAGGTAAAACACAAGATTCAATTTGTACACAGGTAATTTAAATCACTTTTCTATTTTGATACGATACCCACAATTAAAGTCTAATTTGTCAACCTCAGCGTCGAGAATATACCTTTTCGTAACACGTCTAGTATATGGTAGCTTATCAGTTTTGAACCAATAAAATACTTCAGATCTCGAGAGTTTTGAACTAATCACGGTAGATTGTTTAAAAAATCGAGTGTGATACGATTAATTCAAATCTACTCCGTTTTTTTTTTCAATGACAAAACGAAAGTTTTCAGTGTTTTTAATTTTCAACTGACATATTTACGCAAAAAAATGGCAGCAAGAGATATTAACAATATCAAAGATCATCTTATATGTGCTATATGTTTGGATTCTTTGACTAATCCGAGGAAATTACCATGTGATCACAGTTTCTGTTTAATATGTTTAAAAAGGCATATATCTGAGGCTCGAAAAGGTCAAAGTAGACAGTTTCAATCGTTTACGTGTCCAAGTTGTAGAAATATTGTTAAAGTAAACAAACCTTCGCTAAACGATGAAGAAATAGCCAAGAGTTTTCCAGCAAATGCTCTTCTTGCAGATATTGAAAAGAGAGTAAAATTGCACGAATCTAATGTCCCGTCGTGTGATAAGCATATTGAAATTCCAGCGGAATATTTTTGTGATCATCATTGTGTTTTTCTGTGCACTGATTGCGCTGTCACTACCCACAGACGTGGTAGATGTAAAATTCTTAATTTACAAGATGCTAGTATAAAACTCAGACCAGAATACAATGCACTAAAACAACAGTACAAAAATAAACTAAAGGAAATGAATTATATGCTTACGAATGAATATAAGGAGAAACTACCAGATCAAATCAAGTTAAACACTTTGAAAGACCTCGATGACTTCGAAAAAAAATTGGTGTATTCTATCAAAAGGCTTTACAAAACATCGAAGATCTAAAGGAAACATTGGATACATCATCTTGTACATGTGTCAATACTTACGATAGTCAGATTCGAAGGCTTATACGAGATACTGAAAAGCGTAAGAAGGACCTTGATGAAATGGACACGGAAGGTCGATTTCTTTTACTGTTACAAAAGTTTAAAAGAAATGATAAAACATATATGAAGGACGTTGATCAGAAAATAGAATCATTTTCTCAAACTGTTTTTGTGAGAAATGCAAAGGTAAATGATATGATTAAAGAGAAACATACCGTTGGCAAATGTATCAAACAATCAATTGGTGAATTTAACGAACAATTAACCGGCTCATCAAGGCTTTAGTGTCAACATGGTTAAAGAAACAACCAAAGCCTATTAAATAACGTTCATTTCGTAAAGATCTTTCTTTTCTGTTCAATGATTACATATAAAAATAAGGAGATGTGGTATGATTGCCAATGAGACAACTATCCACCAAATTTCACAAATGAAGTGGGATGTATAAGCAATGTAATACTTCGAGAATTGAATTAAAAGTTTTCTATGTGAAACTTCGCTGTTATAATACATGTATTACAATCAAACTTACATATCTCGTAGTTTAGAATTTTGCATAAGATAAAAGGAAATGTGAAGGGACTATGTATAGAATATCGTAGTGGCTTACTTTAATAACAGTTTGTAAAATATTTGCATTCCATTTTTAACTTCAACTAAACGTAATACAATTTTAAAAATACAATACTGTCTGTTATATCCGTTTTTATACTCCCGCTTTAAAAAAGTGGGGGTATACTGTTTTACCTCTGTCTGTCCATCCATCCGTCCGTCCATCCATCCATCCGTCAGTCAGTCTGTCAGTCCGTCAGTCCGTCCATCCGTCCCATGAAAATTTTTCGTCACATCTTTCTCAGGAACTACAATACAAGGATTTCTGAAATTTGGTTTCAGGGTTTATATAAGTCAGCTATACCGTGTGATGCGTTTTCAGATTGATCACTCAACAACTTCCTATTTACCGAACACTTACATCATTTTACACAACACATCCAAGTTGAAAATTTTCGTCACATTTTTCTCAGGAACTACATTACAAGGATTTCTGAAATTTGGTTTCAATTTTATATAATAACATAAACGGTACCAATTTTTCTGCACCAGATGCGCATTTCGACAATCAATGTCTCTTCAGTGATGCTCGTGGCCAAAATATTTGAAAATCCAAAGCTTATTAAAAATATGAAGAGCTATAAACCAAAAAGGACCAAAAAGTATAGCCAAGTCAGCTATACCGTGTGATGCGTTTTCAGATTCATCACTCAACAACTTCCTGTTTACCGTCAAGTATTTGGGCTGGGGTATCATCAGTGAGCAGTAGCTCGCAGTTTCACTTCTTCGATATTGCAATGCCATAAATTAGGCCTTTGATTTGTTTGCTGGAAATATTTCACATTTTGTCATGTCGGACCCTTTTATTGTTGACTTTACGGTATATGTATGAAAATCTATAGAGAATCATTTCCCGTCGAATTTTCAATTCCTAAAAAAAAAACAAGGACACGGACATTTCATTTTTTCCCTCCTTTTAAAGTTTTGCTATTTAAATACTATCAATTCATAATAGTCTTTCTGTAAGCTTGTTATTTTGAAACAAAGCAGCGAACATCCTTAAAACAAAACTTTTTCTGTATAACGTTTGACGCCAACTTTATGAACACTTGGGTCAATAGCTTAACTGCTAGCACTGGTTCTTTATCAGGGAAATCATGAATTAAAAATGAAGCCATTAAGTTTCGTAGACAGTAGGAGATATAATTACAGTTTATGTGCTGCTGGACAGTTGTTACTTGAAAATTCAATAGAATTGCATACGTGGGAAAAATTGAAACCAACTACTTTATCGAGAAGTTTTATTCACAAACGACCCTCGTATTGTTGAAATGTAAGATTATTACCCTTCATATAAATCGATTTAGGTACTATTCTCCTTATTAGCAATTGTTTTAGTTTTTTTTTTCTTTTATGACGCCTTGGAAGAAAAAGTTTACGCATATTCTGGACGAGAACAAGATATCGACATACATTTTTTTTTCAAATACTTTACAAAATTAATAAACATAAATTTACGGCATTCACATAGAAGGTAGTGTGTACAATGTATGTGAAGTTCGGCCGGTTCGTTTTTTCAATATCCGACTGGCTGCTGGCAGTCGGTTCGATAGTCAAATTTTCTCAGCAAAATAATAAAAAATTAAACATTCGATAACATTTAAAGCATGATAGTAATACATTTTTGTAGTTAAAAGGAGTAAAAAAAATTACCTATTCAAGTTATCGTAAATTTTCTTTGTCCTCAAATATAAACCGTTATGTTAATCGAATATTTCTCCTTATGAAATATAGATTTTTATCAACTAAATACGGTGGCGGATCCAGAAATTTTCATAAGGGGGGGGAGGGGGCACTGACTGCCTAAGAGGGGGCCCGCTCCAGTGATTCCCTTAAATAACAAAATTTTCCCACAAAAAGGGGGGCCTGCCCCCCATAAATCCGCCTCTGAAATATAATCACAGATAAAATTGAGAATGGGAATGGGGAATGTGTCAAAGAGACAACAACCCGACCAAAGAGCAGAAAACAGCCGAAGGTCGCCATTGAGTCTTCAACACAGCGAGAAAATCCCGCTACATTTAACAGATGATATTTCAAGAAACAAAAACTAACAGCCACTCTAGTAAGATTTGAAAATACAAATAGAAACAACTATGGAACGCAAAAAAAACCCCAAAAACCCGATATTTTCGATGGACTAAATATTCAAACTATATACAGGAAAGAAGGATTTTCGATTGACTAAATATTCAAACTATATACAGGAAAGAAGGATTTTCGATTGACTAAATATTCAAACTATATACAGGAAAGAGGGCCAAGGGCGTTTGCTAGATCTTGGGGGCCTACTTCGATTGGTCAAACTCGGGTTAGTAGAGTCTGTCGAGTTTACTCGACTGACAATCGAACCCCCTAATTTGACCTTTTGAACCTACCCGAGTTAACTCGACATCAACCCTAGGTTGGGGCAGGTTTAGTAGAGTTTCAAAATGGCGTCAAGCAGCTCCAGCAAAGAAAAGTATGATACAAAATAACTGACATTTCACAAAATACAGCCGAAGAAAGGGGCCGACAAGGGGAATTTATTTTTGCCTGTATTTTGGCATCAGCAAATATTGTTCATGTGTATATTAACTGTCGGTGATGTTTATAAATAGAACAGAAATTAATTTCGGCATGCTCAGAGTTGCACGTTTTTTTTTGTTACAAAAATACATTCACTTTACCATATCAATGTCACTTATGCATGTTATGGAGGATTTCTGGGCGTACATGAAACACGGTCCTCGAGTGTTTCAACTTTGATACATCAGCGCATCACACTGAAGGGGATATGGTAATTTTCTCCATCTGACTGTCTGTCCGTCCGTCGCTCGGTAACCCATTAATATACCTAGACCGTTTATCAGAAAGCTTTAAGAGAACCAACCATTCATCTTTTGTTTTGGGGGCATGTTTATTTTTCTCAGAACGAATTTTTTTTTTCACAATTTTTTTCAGAAACAAACTATTTTTTCCAATAGCATACAGGATCAGGACTTTTCTTTCTGAAACATAATGTATTTTTGTTATTCTAATGTTCAGTAGAAACATTTTTTTTCACTTCCCTTTTGATAGTCAATTCGATGGAAGAGTTTTGACTTCGATTCGGAAAGGTTGTGCACATGCTCATTAGCACTGATCTTTTAACTCGAGTCAACCCGAGTTGGGCGAATCGAAGTAGGCATCTCTCAAACTTCATAATATTATGCATATAGTTAGTTAATAAAAAGATATGAATGACATCAAATGGAATTTGGGTAAACTTTTCGTCTTCTATGTTTATGGAGGACTCAAAGTGCTAATTTGATATTCAAAATATATAGTGAAAACCTACCGGAGAACGCTGAAAAAAGAGTGAGACCCCCCGGTCGACCATTTCAATATCCATAACATTTGATAATTTTGTAGACTTCCTATATGTGTAGGTGCTTTCAAAAGAATTTCCTATAATTTTTTTATCTTCGATACGTACGGAGGGCTTAAAGTATCACTTTTCAAATAAAAATCGTAAAAAAATGAAGTAAAAGGGCACAGGGCGTTGGCTATATCTTCCTGATCTCTCAATCTTCATAGTATTATGCATATAGTTAGTTAATTGATATATTAATATGAATGACATCAAAAGGAATTTGAGTAAACTTTTCGTCTTCTGTGTTTATGGAGGGCTCAAAGTGCCAGTTTGATATTCAAAATGTAAAGTGAAAACCTACCGGAGAACGCTGAACAAAGAGTGAGACCCCCCTGGTCTTTTTATATAGATAACATTTGATAATCTTGTAGACTTCCTATAGATATAGGTGTTTCAAAAGGATTTCCCAGAAAAATGTCATTTTCGATATACGTACGGAGGGCTAAAATTAAGTGTCACTTTTCAAATAAAAATCGTCAAAAATTCAAGTAGTAGGGCACAGAGCTTCGCTAGATCTTCCTGATCTCTAAATCTTCATAATATTGTGCATACAGTTAGTTAATATATAAATATGAATGACATCAAAAGGAATTTGAGTAAACTTTTCGTCTTCTATGTTTATGAAGGGCTCAAAGTGCTAGTTTGATATTCAAAATATATAGTGAAAACCTACCGGAGAACGCTGAATAAAGAGTGAACCCTCCCTAGGTCTTTCAATAGCCAAAACATTTGATAATTTTGTAGATTTCCTATATATATAGGTGCTATCAAACGCATTTCCGAGGAAAATGTCATCTATAAAATTATTCAATTTTATGGAGATTGTAAGACCAGGGGGTCTCTTCGTCATTTAAGTAGTTTTCACTATAAAATTTCACAATGCATTTTATTTGATGAAAAACTGAAATTTCATATAGACAAATGCGCAATTTATGTAAGGGTTTATATTAATGAGAATTTACGACAGTTTGAAGAGGTCATAAAACGATTTCCTCTATATATCTTTTAACTTATTTTAACTATGACTATCATGCTTTTAATGTTATCGAATATTTGAATTTTTTATTATTTTCAACTAAAAAATATTGAATCTCGAACCGACTGCTAGCAGCCGGTTGGATATGGAATATCGAATAGCAAAGAACGAACCGGCCGCTAACTTCACATACATAGTGAAACATGCGTTCAAATACAGTAACTACTTTTTTTTTACATTACTTTAACAGATTAGTTGATCATATCAATTGCTTTTTTTAAATTTTGTATTGTCTGTGGTAACTTTTGTTGTAAAACAAGGGTGCATGTGTAAAGCAAAATATTGTCCTATAAAATATTGTCCTCCAAGACAATATTTCATGACTATGTATCGTGAAATGTCCTCATCTATGAAAAAATGTCCAGAGTAGGACAAATTTGCATAGTGAAATTTTGTCTGTATATAGACAATATTTCACAGATGAATACTTTACTATGAAATTTTGTCCTGTTAAAGGGAGGTTATATTTTGTGTGTATTGACACAATATTTCATGGACAGACTGTCATGAAGGAGGGGAGATTATCAATAGATATAATGTTGGATAATGATATCATTTAAGTGTTTTATTTGACCAATAATAACAAATAAACACAAATTAATATTCCAGTTACATTGTACTACTGGGGGCTTCGGTGGCCAAGTCGTCTAAGTAGTTTTACTACTGTAATCACTAGCCAGTCAACACTGAGGTTGTGAGTTCGAACCCCGCTCGTGCTGGTGCACTCGACTCCAATCTTAATTGACTAGGATTGTCAGTTTTCCTATCGAAGGTCGGTGGTTTTCTCCGGGCAATCCGGCTTCCTCCACCCATAAAAACTGACCGCCACGAAATAGCCCAAAAGTGGCGCTTAAAAGTGGCGTTAAAACACCAACAATCAATCAATCATTGTACTACTGTACCTCCAAAACGCTGTCGCAAAAAGATTCGTCAATCTAGTATTTACGAATACTATTAGTACATTCAATTTTGAACATAAATAAGTGATTGTCAGTACATTACTTATATTTATACAATATAATGTAGTACAATGGATCATACGTTAGACAATTCTTTAATCTTTTATTAACCATTTATAAAGTATCTATTCAAATTTGAAACTAGCTTATGTTAAAATAAATATTAGTTTGATATATATAAAATACTTACTTTACAAAATAATTTCAGTTATAAATCTAGATTTCACAGTGAAATATTGCCATGGACAGAATTTCACAAGGAAATAATGTCATAATAGACAGTATTTCATAGTGAATTATTGTCATGGACAGAATTTCATAGTGAAATATTGTCATGGACAGAATTTCATAGTGAAATATTGTCCAGAAAGAGGTGACAAAATTTCATGGACAAGGACACTATTTCATAATGAAATATTGTCCTGGGCAGTATTTCATTATGAAATAGTGTCCACAGACAATATTTTGTATGAAATTTTGTCCGACGGACAATATTTCATGGGGGACAATATTTTTTTTTATTATACTTCACGTCAAAATGCCAGATTTTGATTGGTTAATTATAGGGAGACAATTTACTCTATCCTATGATAAATACTCTATTACCCTTCACGGAGACGCTTGATCAAGTGTGCGCTTTATTAAATACCGATGGTTGTTATGTACAAGACGTCATAGTTTATTACTTTGAATTTGAAATTTTATAGACA
Source organism: Mytilus coruscus (assembly GCA_017311375.1). Taxonomy (NCBI): domain Eukaryota; kingdom Metazoa; phylum Mollusca; class Bivalvia; order Mytilida; family Mytilidae; genus Mytilus; species Mytilus coruscus. The sequence continues at coordinate 43,942,079 of CM029604.1, read as the reverse complement.
GTAATAACAGAACATTCAGTATAATAAATTAAATAACACATATCTGATAGGGTGATGGAGCAGATTGTTACCCCTCGAAAAGACATTGTCAACCTTGGCTTCGCCTCAGTTGTCAATGTTTTCTCGGGGTAACAATCTGCTCTATCACCATCTCAACTATGTGTTATTTATATAATGTTACACATGCATTAAAGTCAGCTACATTTTATATACCCTAGCAAACAGTACAAGTTATAGACTGTAGAAAAAGAGAAGATTGTAGATGAGATAGTGTTTCATTAACAACTATACAGAAAGCTCGTACTGCACATACAGCACATTGTCCAAATAAGCTACTACATATTAGCTTTGCTTCTACTGCTTTCGCCGCTCGGGGGGGGTCTAGTTTTTAATTATTGCGAGAAAGATAATGCTGATGTTGTCATTCACTAAGTTTAAAATATTTTGAGGAACTGTGACAAACTGCGATCCTTTGAAGGAAGTTTGTTTAAATTATGATATGTATCCTATAAAACGTTATGGTCTTATCAAACAAATATTTATATACAAATTTTCTCATCTAGGTTTAAATATACATGCCTTAGTCGTTAAAATTCCCTTTTCAGTAATAAAACTTGTACACTAACATTCATGAATATACATTACAGCCTAAAATTTTTGCTCGATAAATGTTTGTTTTGGTTATAAAGAATACCATCAAATACATGATAGATGTTTATAAAATCAAAAGAACATAAATTTGTACAGCCATTCTCTCCCACAAATTATAGCTCAGACTTAGAAACATTTAAGTCGGTGCAAAATCACATATATATTGCTAGATCAAAATCATGTTTTTATCTATATACGAAAAAAAAAAAAAAACATGTTTTGAAATTATTGTAAATATGTTCAGATTTTATTTTTTTTCCGTGGTATGTGCCTTCTTGTAATCTTCAACATATTGAAGTTAAGAAGTATTATGTACATGTAGATGTAGATATTTCGACGGGGACTTAGTGTTCTCCCTCTTATTGAAGGTTTATTCTTTTATTGTGTTCAATCTCAGTTTATGGAAAAATCATATACATACCCAATAAAACACTTCTTGATGAATATTTAAATAATTATTAGAAGATGTTTAGAGGGCATAACAATCCTTTCCTATCCGCAACAGTGATGTTTCTTTGATTTTTACCTGTGACCATTTCTTAATTGGTTTGGTATATACGCGTGTTAACTGTAACGTTCCAGATTTCAATGAACATAATATTTTCATTAATGATATAAACTTTCAAGTCAGTATTAAGAGTATATGGACATAACAAATTGTTCACAACTTTACTAAATTTAAAATTTAAAATACTAATACCCCTTTAATTAAGATCAGAAATTGTTCTTTTAAACTTTTTTGGAGTCTTAAATGATTTCCAAAATCAAATTGCCGTCTATTTAGCAGTCTTCATAATATTTAATATCAGAAGATCTCAATTATTTTATCAATTCAAAGAAAATAATTTCTAAAAGATTCGCAATGGGTACTGTGGAAGCCTTCGTCTCGCCTGCTTTGCAGATTTCAGTGTACAAGGGTAGTGTAGTCGGCCAAAAAAAAAAAAAAAAAATCCATGGAACATCAAAATATTGAAATTTTAAGAATGTTTTTTTCCTACAGATTTCCTGATCTTGATGAAGCTTCCATCCAAGTTTCATAACATTCTATGAAGGTTTAACAAAGTTTTTGATGTCTAAAAAATGTAATCCCAGACTGTTATTATCAACTGCTAAAAAATAGATCAATTTATCAGTAACATATGGAAAAAAATTCAAAAATTTTGCTTCAGACTTCAGACATTATCTTGAAGATAATTTGGCAAAGTTTAATAAAATGAATTTTTGACTAAGTTATTAATAAATAATTTAAAAGTTTGGTGACTAAATTGAACACATCTATCCCGTCGAACTTGAAATAAAGGATACAACAGATACAGTTAAGTCTGCCTCATATCTTGACTTATATCTAGAAATTGACAATGAGGTTTGGTTGAGGATAAAAATTTACGACAAAAGAGATGATTTCAGAGTTCCATTTCTACGTAGCAACATTCAGCAGTGCTTGAATATGGAGTATATATCTCCAAATTTATAGGATATTCCAGAGCTTGCATCTCCAAAAATGATAACCTTAATGGAGGGTTATTGCTCACAAAGAAGCTATTAAGAGTTCCAAGTTGTGAAGTTGAAATCATCATTTCGCAAATTTTACAGACACCATCACATGTTTGTTGACTGTTATGGAATATCTGTTTCACAGATTTCGACCGAATTGTTACAATTATCATAACCACAATCTCTTCCTCAAATGTGATCTACCGAATTAGACTTAATAACACCGGGCTTGTAGTACTTACATGAGCAGCTAGACGGTTGCCACATGTGGAGCAGGGTTTGCTTTCCCTTTGAGATCCCCCGGTTATTGGTGTGATTCATGTTTCTAAGTCTTAAGTTTTTTACATTGTGTTTTGTAAACTGATTGTCATTAAAAATTGGTCTTTTTCGTGTTTTGCCATTGCATTGTCAAGTATATTTTCGTCCATTTGGTCATGTTTGTCACACAGACATGTACAGCTTACAATTATTTCATACACCAAATATAGTTGATCTATAATTGCTTATGGTAATTAAAAAAATAGACCAAAATACAAATACTTAACTTTGACCAATGCACCATGAAAATTAGGTCAAGGTTAGATGATACATGGCAAACAGACAAGTACACCTTGCAACCATTCTCGACACCAAATATAAATGACCTCTTGCTTAAAGTACTTGAAAAACAGACAAAAACACAAAAAACTTAACATTGACTAATGCACAATGAAATTGAGGTAAAGGTCAGATGAAACCTGCCAGACTGACATGTACTTCTTACAATCATTCCATACACCACATATATAGTTGACCTACTCTTAAAAGTATCTGGGAAACAAACCTAATCATGTTACTTTAAACTTGATCACTGATCCATGAAACAAGGTCGAGGTCAGATGAACCCTTTCTGATGGTCCTGAAGACTGCAAGGAACCCATGTACCATCTATTGCAATCCTATTACTCATAAGTGAGTAATTCACACAATTTAAAAAAAAAAATGTTTTCAAGCAGTCCTTGAACCATGAAAATGAGTCAGGGACAATGGACATAGGACAGGCAGAAACTTTGTAACATAAGGTAACTACATACAAGGTATGAAGTATCCAGGTCTTATACAAATAGTATACCGCAGCCGCCATATAGTAATCCCTATGTCTTGCATACTGCGACTTTCAAACAGGAGAGACACAAACTTCCCATTGACCAATGAACCATGAAAATGAGGTCACGGTCATATTATACCTGCTAGACTGAAAAATTACATCTTGCAATCGGTTCAATACACCAAATATAGTTGACCTATTCCTAATAGTACTTGAAAAACAGACCAAAACACATCAAAAGTGCATGTGCTGAAATGTCTTGCCTGTTTTACTTATCATTGAATTTATATTGAAAGTTTTTAATATGAAGGTTTTATAAACAAGTATCACATAAAGTTAACTTTAACAATGTTCTATGAAATGAGGTCATGGTCAGATGAACACTGCCAGACATGTACACCTTACAATCATTCTATACACCAAATATAGTGGTCCTGCTTCTAATAGTACCTGAGAAACAGATCAAACCTCAAAATTTGAACATTGATCAATGAACCATGAAAATGAGGTCATGGTCAGATGAACACTGCCAGACAGACATGTACACCTTACAATCATTCTATACACCAAATATAGTGGTCCTACTTCTAATAGTACCTGAGAAACAGATCAAACCTCAAAATTTTAACATTGATCAATGAACCATGAAAATGAGGTCATGGTCAGATGAACACTGCCAGACATGTACACCTTACAATCATTCCATACATCAAATATAGTGGTCCTGCTTCTAATAGTACCTGAGAAACAGATCAAACCACAAAATCTTCACATTGATCAATGAACCATGAAAATAGTTCAAGCTTGGTTTGTATCTTTTCAAACACCAGAACTAATTTCCTATAGAAAAAACCCTCACATTATTATCCAATAAACTGTTATCACAGAGATATGTCTCGCCTTTTTGTAATTTTGATAATGCAAATGTTGAAATTAAAATAGCAATACTTTAACATGTAAATTATGCAAATATTCAAAGTCGATGAACCATGACTGAAGGTACATGGCTAAACAATCTCCATGGAATGAGATGTGCCAATGCTAATACAACTGCATACCAAATACCATTGACTTATTATAAGTCGTTCCTTTAAACAAACCTAAACACAAACATTAACTTGTAAACTATGTAAAAGTTTCAAAGTCAATGAACCATGATCAGGGTGGGGCTATATAATCTCCATGGAACGATACTTGCAAATGCCGATACATTTGCATACCAAATATCATTGACTTAACATTAGCAGTTCATCTTAAACTGATCTAATCACAAACTAATACATGTAAACTAAGCAAAAGTTTCAAAGTCAATAGACCATGACTGAGGGGGCGGGGCCAAATATTCTCCATGGAAATGAGATGTGCTAATGCTTATACAACTTAACACCAATACATGTTAACTTAGCAAAATTTTCAAAGTCTATAGACCATGACTAAGGGGGCGGAGCCAAATAATCTCCATGGAAATGAGATATGCCAATGCTTATACAACTGCATACCAAATATCATTGACCTACCACTAGTGGTTCCCCATAAATTGACCTAATCACAAACTAATACATGTAAACTATGGAAAGTTTCAAAGTCAATAGACCTTGACTGAGGGGGCGGGGCCAAATAATCTCCATGGTAATGAGATGTGCCAATGCTAGTACCACTGCATACCAAATATCATTCACCTACCACTAGTGGTTCACCATGAACTAGACCTAATCACAAACTAATACATTGTTGACGCCGCCGTCGCCGTCGACGCCGGAAACCGCATACCTAAGTCTCGCTTTTTGACTTCGTCAAGGCGAGACAATAAAAAACTAACCAAATCAGTGTTTCAAACTTTAATTTATTTCATCACTTTTACTTAAATAAATAATGTAATGAAATGCACATAATGCTCATGTACAGAGTAAATAAGACATCACACTTATAATAAATAAATGAATAAATAAATATCTTAAAAGTTGACCTGAAACTGTAAACTTGGACGGAATATAAACAATAGCCTATGAATGTTCTGAAAAATTTAATGCCATCTTTAAAACATCAGGATATAAACTTTAATTTTTCATTTTTTAAATTTGATAGTGAAATGGTATTCCTTTTATTGTTTTTGCAAGGGGGAAACAAAGCTCTCTAGATTATGAGTCAGAATGAAAAATTTCCATTGCATTTTTATTTACATTTGTTAAAGTTGTGAAACCAGATTAACATTCATAATTTGTACATGTCATAGAGCCACCTTTATTATGGGGTTAACTTTAATGTTATCAGCTAATTCATAAGATTAACAGATCTGATAGCCTACAGATCCAGATGACTAATTCTTTACAGTTGAAATCCAATTCTTTTGCATTATATCTATAATAAAATTTAAGTAGAATATTGTGAAATAATTCAGTGAAGGATATAAATTTTTGAAAATTTCTTTCTTTCTGCATAACTTTCATTCAAACATGAATTTTAGTTTCAATAAAACAGAAACAGAAGCAAAGTTCCACATAAGTATAGTGAAATTAGTGCTGAATGTAAGTTTCATTTTTTATAGAACAAATCAAGAAATCGTTTTTTGTGTGTAAAAACAATATGGCACTTCACTCAAAGGGAAACAGAAAACAAAGTATAAAAAAAATGAATATGGAATGTTAAAGGCAATGCCATTTTACAAAATATAATAAAACTATATCCACTAATCATTTATAACAAAAAACACAACAAACAAAACATCATACATTGGTCAGCAGTTTCATTGCACACTTAAGCAAGCTAACAATACAATTGAAGATTTTACAGTGTTATCCACTTTTAACGAAGTATATTCATTTAATATATATTTGTTTTATTGTTCAGTAAATGCAAGTTAAGAATCCAGAAGATAACAAACAATTTTATTCATTGGTCGGTCTTTTATAAGCTGCCTGCTTTAAACACTAAAAAGAAATTAGGTTGTCAGAGCAAGAAACTGTCTGTAATTGTTGAAATACATACTATATAATTACATATACTTTTGTAGTTAACCTTTTTTTCTTAAAAGTATAGAAATTTTCTTGATACACTATGCACAACAATTTCAATTCATGGTATCTTATACACATGAAATCAAAGATATGTTACAAAGTGTTTTTCCATACTTATCAGAGTTTTGATCCTGTACTTATATTACAACATTAAGATGAGGTATTAGATGTTTTGTTTTGGTATTGCTTTGATTGAAAAATAGTACAGTACTTTCAATACATATACCCAAACCATTTCTGCTGGACATTAAACAATCTAAAAATTTATTTCCTGGTCATACTATACACAAATTAATGATTGTTGAAAATTTTGAGGCATAAATTGTTCAACCATGTTAGTGTGACATAGATATGGAAACTGCTTTACTTGGTAATTACAGAGAGCTGGATATTTACAACTATTGAAATATGAAATCTTTAAAAATATAAATAAGGTGGTCTTTAGTGGGTGATAAAAATTTCCAGTACAGCTATAACTGAATACATAACAAGACTTTCTCCTGAAAACTTAACCTGTCTTTTTAAGTATAAAATTAAGGTAAACAATATTAATGATACTGATGTTAGAAGAGATCACAATCCTATAGTAGTATAACAAAAAAAAAAAAAATTAAATGAGCCGATTTGTTGCTGTTTTCAATGCATGCTAACAATGAAATAGTTTCTTATATGTTTATATTTCCCTGGTCCAACAGAACTAAGCATAATCAAAGAATATCCAACATATACAGTTTCATCATATTTGTCAGTTAATCATCCAGGATTCTTGGTTTTCTGAACACCACTCAGCCTTTGTTTATAATAATAAATTTGTGACTTAAATTTACACCATAATATGCTGTCATAAACAAATTGTAAAGGGTTCCACAGATTCCTTTGTCTCTACTGTAATTAGTTCCGTCAGTAAAAAATTGTAATATTGACTGCCAAAAAAAAAAAAAAAACAAAAAATAATAAAAATTTCTGTGACTAAGGTCACAGACAAGACAATAAAGGAAGACAGCTTATATAAATTTTGTATCAGTGAAAGAATGAGAATAAGCAAGATGCAATAAACAATGGTCATGTGTTTTTTACATGTAAAATAGAAAGATAAATCTGTACCAAAGTGGTTACTTAAGTTAAATTCATAATTAGTCAACAAGCTTTTTAAATACATTTTCATTATTTCAGTATGGCATTTTTGGAAATTGTGTTGTGCTTGAGTTCAAAATGAAAAAACAAATTAACAGGTACATATAGTTTATCACATATAAATCTATCACAAATAAAAAGCACTATAAATCATAAATAAGCAAAATAGCATGGTTTTGATATAAAAAAATTAATAACATTTCTCACTTTCTTACCATATATTATTGAATGTTGTACATATTTACTGAGGTATTTATACTTGACATCTATTAAGTATAAAGATAGCTTTCTTAATTTATGTTTTAATGAAAAATGACACTTTGAAGATAACAAATGCTTTGTCATCTACATAATCAAACAATATATTGGCTGGCATAGGGATGTTAAAACTTTCTTCTATTCATTTTTAAGTACAAAACAGGAAAAGAAAAATGAATAAAATAAATAAACTTGTTGAAACTTATAACGAAAAGGAAAATCTTCAGAAATATTCAGAATATTTGATAAAACAGACTTTGCAAATTGTAAATCTTTAAATTTTGAAATCAAGCAAATTTCGTAGAAGCTGGCACAATACTGGCAAAATTTAGTAGTCTTCATATACATCTATCATTTTCAAATGATGAAACTTGTTAGAGAATATCATCACAAATAAAATTGAAGCAACATCTGATTTCATATTAAGATCATGATTTTGTTTCATTGTGAACACAACAACATCTTTAATCAGCAGTAAAATATTTTCTCTGAAACATCCACTTCCATTTAATATTGGTATTATATTAATTGCAATAATTATTTTTCTATATTCTCAATATATCACAGCTATAAACACCCTGATTCTTCCTTTGGCCATTCTCTTGGCTGTATTCCTCTCTATAAACATACATTTTGTTGAAGGGAAAAACAAAGATCTCAATGTTAATTCATGATTTTTTACGATTTTTCTTGAAGAACTGAAAGACTAGAAATACTTAATAAAACACTGTGGATTTCTATCTTGGTAATGGTGGTTTTGATGGTAAACCAGGAACTTGTGGTAATTGTCTACGTATTCTATGTTGTGTTGAAGACGGTTGTAAAACAGCATTTGCTGTACCAGGCCTATGTAACGGTATCACTGGTGGTGACTGTGTTTGAATCAATGGTTTACTAGTGTCTATAGCACCTATAGGTCTTCTGTTCTCAAATGCAGGACTGGAAAAAGAAGTTAGATATGAATTTATAAATATACTAATGTATGTTTTTTAGCAGAGGGTAGAGCATAACTTGCAATAGTATTTTCTCAAAGTATAACTAGCATCCCTTGGTGGTCTTGTGCTTGTCTAGAGTATTGGAGGTCATTGGTTTTGATTCAAAGCTTGGAGAAAACAAATACTTGAAAATTGGTATTTGCTGCTTTCCTTCTTAACTTGCAGGATTTAAAAGTACAAGCGAAGACTGGTCTGCTCAGAGTAGGAAAAATGAATCCTTGTAGTGTGACAATGTTTTCCTGTGGACTTTCACCTTTTGAACCAGCATGTCAAAAATCAAGCTCAAGTTTCTAGTACAAAGCAGTGTTCAAATTCATATCAGAACAACATGTTCTAGTCCTGATATACATGTAATATTTACTACTCAATGTTAAACACCCCATCCATCATAGCTTAACTAAGCCTCAATAAATCGTATTTTACAATTCTTATACTTAATAAAAACATACTATAAACACAGAGTGAAGGAATTACGGACCTTCCAGGTGTAAAGGTACCTTATATTTTCTGCATGTAATTGGTGTGCCAAAAGAACATGAATTATAAGAACAACCTTTCATTCATTCATTATGCGAGTATTCCCAGTTGTATTAGGTAAACTTAAAGGCAGTTAACGCAGCTTTTATCATATTAGTACTGCCTATTCCATTCATTAAAACTGGAACTTTTATGTTTCTGCTTTTCACTGTTTGAAAAACAGTATTATGCAATTTTCTGATTTTTTTTTCATTGTGACAAAAGGTAAATGGTGGGGATACAGTAACATAACTTTTTTGTCAAGAAGTAAATATGATGCACAAATTTTGCCCTATATTATTGTCTTACAATCATAACAAAATTAGATAATTCCAATAAATCATGTGGACACAACTTTTCTCCTACTAAAGGGATTACAATTCAATTCATACTGGGAACAATGCCTAAATCAATGTTCTCATTGCTTTTAGCGCTGCGGTATTCAGCGCTTTTTCGCGTCGATTTTTTTTTTTTTTTGAAATTTCCCTCTTATTCCGAACTTCGATCACCTGATCGTCTGGTTTACTATTTCTGATTGCGTTATTTGTGTTGTATAAAGTAACATCGCGGGACCAGTTTAATAAATTTTACAAAATGGCGTCTTTGCAAGATCAAAATAAACGAAGAAATCAACATTTTCATCCATTTTTTTTATTTAAAAAGAATATAAAGAAGCCAATGTGTATGGAATAAGATGAAATAAATTGACCGCATTTACCGACAACACTCACAAACTTGTTTTACAAACTTTGATTAAATGATTATTTAAACAACGATCAAATTGGCTTCAATGTGCAAGTCTTTGAAGTATAATCACCTAATCAAACTAATAATTGTTTAATCAGCAATACTACAGTAATGAATTTTACCATTTGAAAACAATTAGGAGGATATGATTAGAAAAACAAACCCCAAGAAAATACTAGACTTGAGAAATTCACTTTTCTCGATGTCCAGCTTAGGTGAAGCCATATGAATGTAATAAAATGGTGATCAGAAAAATCAGAAATGATAATGTTCCAAAATGTCAACTCCTTTAAAATGTCGTAAGGTTAATAGTACACTGCTCCAGTGAGTTACAAAACCCAAAACAGAAACTGACAATGATGTGGGTCCTACATGTTCTACTTCTAGAGCATCACCTATTAAGAAATCTTCACATCGCCAGTCTGGTGTTTACCTTCATGGAAAAAACTTTTTCTTGGGTTTTGTACACAGATGATGAGAATGGTAAATGTATGCTACAATTAAATCAGGATAATGAACAAAATTTATTTTTGTTTGATTATCTGAATTTACAATGCCAATGGAGACAAGAGTGCACACGCTGAAATGTCTCGCCTTCTTTACTACAAATCATTGATATTATGTTGATAGTCCTAAATATAAAGCTTTATTACAACTGTCACATAAACTTAACATTAACCAAGTAAACTAAACATTGACCAATGAACCATGAAAATGAGGTCAAGGTCAGATGAACCATGCTAGGCAGGCATGTACAGCTAAAAATTCTTCCATACAACAAATATAGTTGACCTATTGCTTATAGTTTAAGAAAAACAGACCAAAACACAAAACTTAACACTAAGCAATGAACCTTGAAAATGAGGTCAAGGTCAGATGACACCTGCCAGTTGGACATGTACACCTTACAGTCCTTCCATACACTGAATATACTAGACCTATTGCTTATAGTATCTGAGATATGGACTTGACCACCAAAACGTAACCTTGTTCACTGATCCATGAAATGAGGTCGAGGTTAAGTGAAAACTGTCTGATGGGCATGAGACATACCAAATATAGTTATCCTATTACTTATAATAAGAGAGAATTTAACATTACAAAAAATCTTAACTTTTTTTTCAAGTAGTCACTGAACCATGAAAATGATGTCAAAGACATTGGACATGTGACTGACGGAAACTTCGTAACATGAGGCATCCATATACAAAGTATGAAGCATCCAGATCTTCCACCTTCTAAAATATAAAGCTTTTAAGAAGTTAGCTAACGCTGCTGCCGCCGGATCACTATCCCTATGTCGAGCTTTCTGCGACAAAAGTCACAGGCTCGACAATAAAAAATGATTCTTCATCTTTTTTCAAACAATAACATTACAAACAAAGTGGTACCTTCCATCAAAACAACATTACAAGAGCAAACATCGGCAGCATGTTTATTCTATAAAAACATCATAACAAATCCATTACAAACGAACTGCGCACTGCGACAAAGTTACAAAGAATAGTGAAAATCACGTGCTTACCACAGCGCTATAAAAAATCCTGGGGAGAACACTATAGCATCATCCAGATATATGTGTAGGATATCTTATTACTGGGATACTCACCCAGTCTCTTTAATCGCATAAATAAAAACCTTACAATAATTTCTGAATTAACAGTATGTTCTTCTGTCTGGAATTACCATAACCATTAGATACAGAATATAAACAATATACTTATTTTTAGGATATCGTCAGTACCTCAATGAACTTCCTGCTAAGGAAGAAAGGTTTGTCCTTGCTGGATGTACAGGTCTTCCTTCTCCAGATGGCACTGTGGATCTAGAAGGTATTCTACCCAGGACAGGTGGACTTGATACCCTCAATGGAGATATTGGAGATGATTTGATAGGAGGGATAGGTTGAGGAGGTTCCAGTGGGTGTTGATTTATAGAAGGATCAGAAAACTGTCTATCTATTTCTAATGATTCTTCAAGTAGCGTTGGAGATATTTGTTTTCTTTCACCTCCACTTCCAACTCTTCTAGGATTTGACACTGTCTGGTTTGCTTGTTCTAAAAGAATAAAAAAATCTGTATATTAAGAAATAACAAAGTGAGAAATTTTCAGTTGATTCAATTTTACTTCTTGTTCACTTAGTTTAAAAACACCAATTATTGATGGAAAATTTATGAGAACTAGTTAAGCAAGTTTGAGTTATTGTACTACATGTTAACAAAGGAACGACCATATACCATAAATTGTCCTGTCTAAACTGGTATATATAAATTACACTATTAACCAACTTTTGTTGAATTAATAACGGTCTCAAATGAGACAATGTGGTAGTATTATGACATAATTTTCAAGAGAGATTTAACCTAAGGTAACCAAAGTTTCATGTTGACGTTATCTCCCTTCAAACTACCTCAAACCAAAACTTTAACCTGACGTAAGATGGACGGATGCACAAAAATAAACAGACTACAAACCAAAACTTTAACCTCATGTAAGATGGATGGATGCACAAAAATAAACAACCTCAAACCAAAACTTTAACCTGATGTAAGATGGACGGATGCACAAAAATAAACTACCTCAAACCAAAACTTTAACCTGATGTAAGATGGACGGATGCACAAAAATAAACAACCTCAAACCAAAACTTTAACCTGATGTAAGATGGATGGATGCACAAAAATAAACAGACTACCTCAAACCAAAACTTTAACCTGATGTAAGATGGATGGATGCACAAAAATAAACAGACTACCTCAAACCAAAACTTTAACCTGATGTAAGATGGACGGATGCACAAAATAAACTACCTCAAACCAAAACTTTAACCTGATGTAAGATGGACGAATGCACAAAATAAACTACCTCAAACCAAAACTTTAACCTGATGTAAGATGGATGGATGCACAAAATACCTCAAACCAAAACTTTAACCTGATGTAAGATGGATGGATAAAAATAAACTACCTCAAACCAAAACTTTAACCTGATGTAAGATGGATGGATGCACAAAAATAAACAGACTACCTCAAACCAAAACTTTAACCTGATGTAAGATGGACGGATGCACAAAAATAAACTACCTCAAACCAAAACTTTAACCTGATGTAAGATGGACGAATGCACAAAAATAAACTACCTCAAACCAAAACTTTAACCTGATGTAAGATGGACGGATGCACAAAAATAAACTACCTCAAACCAAAACTTTAACCTGATGTAAGATGGATGGATGCACAAAAATAAACTACCTCAAACCAAAACTTTAACCTGATGTAAGATGGACGAATGCACAAAAATAAACAGACTACAAACCAAAACTTTAACCTGATGTAAGATGGATGGATGCACAAAAATAAACAGTCTACAAAATGCACAGTCTTGATGTGGGGTATAAAAATACCCTTACTATCCCATAATTTTACTACTACCACCAAATGAAATAGGCAATATTCCTGATGAAGTTATCTGGAAAGAACACTTTTTTGTATAGATGACAAGAACAGAACATTGATCACAAAAAAGATCATCTTAATTTATAAGCAATACAGATTCTACCACTGTGGACGGCAAACACTATTTCAAATAAGACTGATAATAGAAACTGCTGATTTACCAGATATTTATTGGAAAAGATACTTGAGTGGAAGAATAACATTTGAAAATACAATCATCAATGTAAGGTTATCATGAGATTTCTATACTGGCAATGTTGAGGTCCTCAGTCACCTATAATGACTAAATACAGCTAACCAAGGACTTTTAAGAAGGTCAACAAGAAGAATATTCAACTGTGTGTATTTAACAGTACCTATCTTAGTAATGCCTTCCATGAAATCATCTAATTCTTCATCTGTAGTGATCTCATCCTCATCTCCAGATAAACTAATAGCATCATCATGTTCGTCATGGTTAATAACTAATACTTGTGGGACCCTTGATTCTTTTATTTTCTCCATTCTCCTGTAAAGAACATATAAAACATGTAAATTTCAGTTATAATTTATTCTAACACTTGCACTTTCTGTCTGGTCATACAATTCTAGAGATGTATCTTTGATATTCATTACCATTTCTGTGTCCATATGATTTGTTCCTATTTACCCCATAAAATATTTCAAAATAGAATTGTTGTCATACAGTCTTTTCATCCTTGATTATTATAAGTGGAGTAAACTGTGTTTTAAATGTTTTCAAATTCAAAAGAGTTACAATTATATGGTTTGCATGTTTTGAGATTTTCACGAATTGAAAACTTTTGTACTGTAAAGCAGGACATTCAGGGTTTTAATTTTGTTTATGTTATGGATAGAAATTCAAATTGAAATTAAAACCCCAACGTAAAATTAACCCATATAGAACATTTCATTCTCAAACTGGAAACCCCAATATTCATCCCACAAAACCAAGTTTAACTAGAGGCTCTCAAGAGCCTGTGTCGCTCACCTGTATTTACTGTTGTTTTGGAAATCATGTAAAATAAGGTTAAAATCATGATTAATAGTATTAGCTACTATAGATTATTAGATATTAGATACTTTACTAATATTTCAGATAATAACCAAAAACTGCAAAATTTCCCTAAAATTACTTATTCAAGGGCAGCAACCCAACAACAGGTTGTCTGATTCGTCTGAAAACTTCAGGGCAGATAAATTTATGTCAGATTTGCTCTAAATGCTTTAGTTTCAGAGATATAAACCAATCAAAGAGCATGATTGCTCTGAGGGATACGATCGCCATTGTTTTCATTGATATTAGTATTATTCTAAAAAATAATGTATTCTCTATTCAATTCAATCTGAATATAGTTTTTCAACCTAAAAAAAATAGCCATTCTCTGATACAAGTGTATATTTATACATGAACAAACTAATTATTGTGTTTTTAATTTTGCTCTACAGTTGCTTGATTCTTGGAAATTCAAACCCACTCATTTAAAAGATATTCCTTCTGAATGTTATCAATCCCACATACTCAGTGTAAAAAATATACATTTTTACAAGCACGCAAAAAGTCAATCTGTTCTTTCTTTGGGTTTAGGATTCATATGGCCAAAAATGTTAAAATCCTAGACGTCTTCCAAAACTGCGCACATTTAAATGATGTCCATGGTCAAGATTGTAAATTCTACCACGAATGAAAGCTTTTGGGAAAACAGTATCTCGAGCTACAATTTTTTCAAGCATTGAGTTGAAAAAATAAATAACCTGCAAAGATAATGACCGTCGACATATGTTGATAATTTAAACACATATATCTGGCACTTAAAATAAATTTTAAGACAGCGATTTGCACAATTCAATTTAACAAAAATTCTAAACACTGATTTTTATGTTCTTCAACTTTGTATTTGATTTGGCTTTCTTACTGTTTTGATTCATGTGCCACTGATGAGTTTTATGTAGCCAAAACGCACTTCTAGCGTACCAAATTATAAGAACGATGCAGGAGTTTTTTCTATTCTTGCGTTTGCTTCTGTCATTGACTGTCAGTATAAAATAATCAACCTTTTTCTTCAGATGCAATTCTTGATCATGTCCGATATTCATTACATTCAATGAAATTTTGATGAAGATACAAATACTAACAATTCATTAATGTCTAAATTACTTTCCCCCATTACTATAACTGAGTACATTTATCAGTAAAAAACTAAAAAAAATTACAAAAAATTATATGAACAAATTTTTTTTTCTCAAATTTTTTTCTCTGGATACTGTCTTGATCATGAAAATAGATGCATTTTACCCAATCCAGGTAATACAATAAAATTCCATGAAATTTGGAAAATTTGGTAAAGTCATATTGATGTTTGAAAACCTTTAATTTTAATTTTCAAACTAAAAGTTAACAGCAAAATTACCCAACAAAGTCCTATTACAAGTTCTTCAAAGACAAATGCATTTTTTCTTCTAAATTTTGCTCTGGACACTGTCTTTTGATTTTGACAGATTTTAACCTCTGACTTGAATGGAATAGTCTATCAAAAAGTATTACCTTGACTTAAATGGAATAGTCTATCCAAATGTTTACAATCTATCAATGACCGTGTTCATTGTTGATCTACTCAAAATTTTAACAAAACAGGAATAATAGCAAATAAACACCTCTGATAATTACCTAATATTACAACATGCTAAAGGAATTTGACTTTTTAACAGCATTTGATCAACGGTGAGCAACAAGTGGTATGTAGTTGATAATATGGAAGACTCCAATTTGGCTGAAGGGGTGTTCTACTTGTTCCATTACCTTGTTGACTACTTTTTTGTCATTTAAATGTTGCACATGATCTTTAAAATCATGCAACAACAATAACCCTAAATAGCAGATAGACACAGACAGGATCTCTTGAGTTTCAAATCAATCAATGGAGTGGGGAATCCAGATCAATCATTTAGTCTGATACCCCTCGAAGTCAAGAAAACTATGCATGCGCTTAATCACGTAAACAAACCGTTAAAATTATGATTTGATTGAGGTCAATTGTAGCAAGGACGTATATTATATCTTAGTTAAACGTCCTTGATTGTGGTTCTCCATTTCTTTAAGGAAGTTCAATATCAAAGTTTCATAACTGTAACATATTAGGAAAAATACCGCTTCAGTACCTATCCGACAGAAATAGTTTTATTCGGAAACACTCTCGCATTTTCACAAAACCGCAGAATTCAGTGATTCGAAATATATAAAACCCTAAATATAAATACTGCTTAATTCTAATTTTCCGAGAAAGAATCTGAGTTGTTCCTTAATGTAAAGCACAAAATGGTTAGTGTGAGAGCCTTGGAAGGGAGTCAATGGTAAAAGTCTACAGATTGCTTGGCAGCAATCGTATCCCAAAAACTGCATTTTACCCTATGTCAGCCATGATGGTTGATCAGACACATTTTTAAAACTAGATACCCGAAGTTTGATTATGGCCATTGGCCAAGTTTGATTAAATTTGTCTCAGTAGTTTCAGAGGAGAAGATTTTAGTAAAAGATTACAAAAATTTATGAAAAATTGTTATAAATTGAATTCAAAGGGCAATAACTCTTTACGGGTCGATTGACAATTTTGGTCATGTTGACTTATTTGTAGATCTTACTTTGCTGAACATTATTGCTGTTAACAGTTTATTTCTATCTTTAAAAATATTCAAGATAATAACCAAAACCTGCAAAATTTCCTTAAAATTACCAATTCAGGGGCAGCAACCCAACAACAGGTTGTTTGATTCGTCTGAAAATTTCAGGGGGGTCGATTTACCATTTTGGTCATGTTGACTTATTTGTAGATCTTACTTTGCTGAACATTATTGCTGTTAACAGTTTATTTCTATCTTTAAAATATTCAAGATAATAACCAAAACCTGCAAAATTTCCTTAAAATTACCAATTCAGGGGCAGCAACCCAACAACAGGTTGTTTGATTCGTCCAAAAATTTCAGGAAAGATAGATCTTAACCTGATGAACATTTTTGCCCGGTCAGATTTGCTCTAAATGCTTTTGTTTCAGAGATATAACCCAAAAACTGCATTTTATCCCAATGTTCTATTTTTAGCCATGTCGGCCATGTTGGTTTGCAGGTGGGGTCATCGGACACATTTTTTAAACTAGATACCCTAATGATAATTGTGGCCAAGTTTGGTTAAATTTCGCCCAGTAGTTTCAGAGGAGAAAATTTTGTAAAAGTTAACGACAGACAATGGATGAGGGACGCTAAGTGATGAGAAAAGCTCACTCAGCCCATTGGGCCAGGTGAGATAAAAACAAAACCACAAAAAATAATATTTCTACAGTATGCAAAAGAATGGATATAATATGGATAGACATGAGAAAATAACCTCATAAAATACTGGTAAATAATCTTATATCAAATGAATAGGTGTTTTTTTTTTTTTGCTGTTTGTCATAGTGACAGTTGATTCAAAGGTTGCTGCTGTGAAAATATGGCTGAGGAAATACACAAAAATTGTTATTTTAAGGATCTCTGGAATTTTTGTGCATAAACTTCATAACAAGTGAGAAAAAGTTCTATGGTACTATCACATCCGAGGGAGGTATTTACACAATCAGTTATCAATTTAGTTTTGTGTATTTTTTTTTAAATTTCTGAATTATTTCTAGTATAAATGGTGTTCCAAAGAATGTAGTGATAAGATCAACATGAAATATTTGCACCTACAAAAGATTATCAGGTGATAAATCCTTCCTTGCTCAGGAGCCTAATTTCTCAAACCGCCTTAACATGATATATATATATAAGTAATTAACATACTTCTCATGAAGTTTTTTCCATTCTATCAGTTCACTTGTTATTTCTTCCCTGTCTCTTTCGTCTTCAGGAGGGAGATCAAATGTGTGTTCTGTCTTATGCTGATACTAAAAAATACCTTTCTTACATATCATAACCAACAAAGAAAACCTTCCAGACAAAATGTATTCATGATATGTAATATTCAAAAATAAGAATGCAATACAGCATATCACGGTTTTTCTGTGGAAAATATCAAGCAGCTGAATAATCTTTTGTTATAAATGTTTTAACCTGCTGTATGATGTATACTGACTGCACTTTAATGTGAAAAAACATGAATCTTATGGATCTATAGAATCTTTAAATTGTATGGAATTCTTTTATAATCTACTTTGTGATTTTCATGTTCACATTCAACACTGGTATTTCAAGTCATTTAATTTTATTTATTGATGTTTGCTTTACAATGTTTTAGCCAAAACAGGTGATATCTTGGGAAGTTTTGTCAATTGACTTGTATTTCTAAGTTCTCTTGCAATTGCAATCAAAACTGAAGTCTATAAATGAAGGTAAGTTTTTCCTAGACAAGATATTTAATAGCTTACTTGTGGGAATAATTTAACCTGAGTAGCCTCCTTTGGTTGGTTATATTTCCTCCTTGCAATCAAAGCTTTGGATGGGTTACCACAGACAACTTTACCTAATGTCAGATCACTGACGGAGTCATCTGTTAGTACAGCAGTACCTAAAATGAAAGAAAGCAGTAGATATCATATACATGAATACATCTTTTATTGATGAAGTTAGAAATTAGCATTTTGGCTGATAGGTACTGATATCAGGTTTTCTGAATATTGATAGTACTTATACAAAATATTAGAATGAAGTGTTGCCTAGTTATCACTAAGCTCTATAAGTCAAATAATACTGTAAATTCACAAATTAACACATACATTTATTATTGCGAATCACTGATTATTGGTAATAATGCAAGATCTTTTAATGTGATTACAAAAAAATTGCGAAGAAAATCACTGCTGAAATTATGAATGTGAGTTTTTATAATTACAAACCTGATACTGTCGCATTTTTCGCCATTATAAAAAAATCCCAATAATTTCTGAATTAAAAGGTAAAACATCAAAAATTTGAACTCCAAGGAAAATTCAAAATGGAAAGTCCCTTAACATTGGCAAAATCAAAAGCTCAAACACATCAAACGAATGGAAACAACTGTCATATCTGTAATTATCTGTATCAATATAAGGAAAATCAGATAATCTGTTTATAAAACTGTCATATGACTGTATGTATATGCTTTTTTATAATCAAATCAATTAACAAAAGCAAGGTCAAGCGAACTTATAATAAATAGGGGTCAAAGACCAGAGCAAGTCCATTTGAATTCACATGGCCTGATCATGGGATTTGATGATGCATGTGTAAGGAAGATAGATAAACTAAAGGAGTAGGTTCTTGATGTGGCTTTTTTGGTCCTGTTTATTCACCAAAGTAAAATATGTATGATGTCACTACTAATCATGTTTTAAATTTCAGAAAGAGTGAAATATTGGCCTTTCCTTGGTGACACGACTTACATCATAAAAGTGACATCATAATGCACATTTTAAAGATTTTTTAAGACAAAAAAATGCTAATTTTACAAATATTTTGGCTTAATTAACATATGACCATAGCAGTTATTTGACATTTTCCTTTGGGAAATCTTTGTTTGTGCTTTATATCATTTTAAAGCATGTGCAAGTCAAGAAGTCAGGATTTTAAGTAATTTAGGCATTTTACTGACTTTATAGCCTGCATTTATGTCCAACTTAAACTGTAAATAAAAGAAACAACTATGATGAAGTAAATCACAAATGATATCCAGCTTTACTATACAAATAATTTTTACCATCTGTATTTGGTCTGTTTCCTGAGGAACTAGGTCTAGCTGTTGCTGCCCTTGCTCCAATAGTTGTAGCTGGACGTCTTGAGCCAGTAGCAGGTCTGAACCCTGTTCCTGGTCGTAATACAGTTCCAGGTCTATAACCAGTTGTAGGTCGAAGAGAAGCACTACCAGGTCGACTTGGAGGTCCTGCAAAGCAAATTAAATTGTATTTCACACAGCCATACAATGTTAACAGTTATACCTTGTATTTGATAAAAACATAATTAGTGTGGTTATTTAAAATTAGTGTTTAAAATTAAGTGCAGTTATATGAAAAATTTATACATTTAAAAATACATCTGTGTGTTTGCCTGTCACAAGTCAGGAACCTCTGGCCTTTGTAAGTTTTGTATGTTTTTTAAATTTTGGTTCATTTCTATGTTTTGGAGTTTAGTGTGACGTCCATTTTAGCTGAACTAGTATACATTATTGTTAAGGGGCCAGGTGAAGCCCACCTCCAGGTGCAAGATTTTCTCACTGTGTTGAAGACCCATTGGTGCCTTGGGCTATTTTCTGCTCTTTGGTCAGGTTGTTGTTTCTTTGACACATTCCCTATTTCCATTCTCAACTTTATCTGTGAACTTTACTACCGAATATTCTATACATATAATACTTTTCACTATTTTGCGAAAAAGACAAGATGCTCTGGCAAATTGTTTTTTTCCTGTGCATCTAAATTTTCTTCTCAAAAAGTCAATTTGTGAATTACAAACATTACTTTAGTGGAAATATCTTAAAAAGATCTTAATATTGGCAAAATTATTTCCTTATTTGCTTCATATTCAATTCTCATAGTAAAACACAAAGCTAATCAATCATTTACCAGAAGATTCATTGTCATCAGAATCCTCTTTCAGATTGAGATCATTCTGTAATTCCTCCAGATATGCCCAATCAGCATCAAATACATTTGTTTTCTTTGTTGGCGATGCCTCTTGTGTAAGCACCTCATCATCCAAGTAACATAAATGAGGTATAACTTTCTTCACCGCTTGTCTATAGTCATAATCCTCCTAAAAAATAAAATAACAAACAGTATGTACAATGGGAGATAACTCTTAACAACTTTTCTATATGTGTAATCTTTCTAACATTTCTTTAAGTAATGCTATTGACAAGTATTTTAACTCTCTTGTATGTCTGTTACTTTATATCAATGAAAATCTGATGGTTAAAAATCTTGCTCACATAACTGAATGTGTATATCTAAGATAGTAAATAATGTAATGAAACTGGCTTCTGGATAGGTATAACTTCCATCCATGTTCCAAAGTACCTTACTCTGGCTTAAGAAATGTGCTGGCAAAATAAATATCAATTCCAAAATATTCAGTTTGCAAATATTTTCAAACAGATGCACCTTTCCACTTTTGCTACATTTTGTGAACACTCCATATATAATGAACTTTTAATTTTGGAACAGATAAACGAAAACAACAGAAGGACAATATCTATGTTGTCTACAGAAATATCATTTAGCATGTTCAGTAGATATTTTATGTTCTAAAATTCATATTAAGTGTTTTGTTATTTTCTAATTTATTGATTTTGTAACTATGATTGGAATAGCAACATTATTTGTTTTGTGTTACTGTGAATCATTAATTCACAGCTACATGTATTACCAAGCCAAATATTTTTTCACAAGTAGAAACATAATCATTGCAAATATGTAAAACTTGTATCTCTCATTATATAAATAAAAGAAAAAAGATAATCTGGGAATAAAATTGCTGTGAAGTCGACTAGATAGGACTAAGCTCAAAATAAAGAAACAGTGTAAATAAGTTGGTTAACAGTAAATAAATTCTACTTTCAATTTCAAATTCTGTTTAGTTTAGAACATTTATGACAAGACCTACCTGCTCAGTATCTGGAGAAGGTGTTACACACACAGGATTACTCTCCAGTGTCAGTCTGTTGAGCTGTGTACACATTCCTAAAAACTGTACTTGGGATATATCTTCTACATTATTTCTGCAAAGTAACGAAAGATATTTCTTATATAAAGTTTTTGCCAGATTATTTGTTACTCAAATATTTTTTTGTAGTCTGAATACATCTGTTGTTAATAAAATAAACTGTTGACACAGATATATGTCTTGCCTTTCGGCATAAAATTCAGAGAAAGACAATCTGATAGACAGCAACATTGCTTATTAATTCAGTCACTGGACCATGATCTAGTGGGCAGGGCCTGAAAATGGCAGACAAACTGAGATGTACAGACAGTAATGTAACTTTATATAAAATATCGTTGTTTATTGTAAGTAGTTCCTATCAATATAACTTAAGCAGAAAAACTTAACATTGAAAATTGCAAATTAATTCAAAGTCACTGGACCATGTCCTAGGGGGCAGGGCCTCAAAATAGTTGTCAAACTGATATGTACTGATAGTAATGCAACTTTATACAAAATATCATTGATCTATCACAAGTAGTTATCATCAAACTGACTTAAGCAGAAAATCTTAACACTGAAAACTGCAAATTAATTCAAAGTCACTGGACCATGTCCTAGGGGGCAGGGCCTCAAAATAGTCACGGAACTGATAGTAATGCAACTTCATACAACATAACATTGATCTATCACAAGTAGATCCTATCAAATAGTTGTCAAACTGATATATACTGATAGTAATGCAACTTCATACTAAATATCAATGATCTATCACAAGTAGTTCCTATCAAACTAACTTAATCAGAAAACATAACAATTGTTGATGCCGGAGCCGTTGCGACCAGAAAAGCAATCCCTATGTCTCGCTTTCCACGACAAAAGTCGCAGGCGAGACAAAATCTGATTGATTTTGAAAATTTTGTTTTAATAAGATGAAAAATGTTTCAAGAAAAAAGTTCTGTCATCAATTTACCAGTGCAGTAATGGAAAACTTTCTATAAATAAATAGATTCATTCCTATCAAATTATTAAATATCATATAAAGAAGTATCTCCACAATATCACATACCCTTCTAAATCTAAAATCTGTAAATTATCTAGCATGCTTATTGGACTTATATCACATATTTCATTATATGATAAATATACTTCAGTTAAACTGATCATGGATGAGATTCCATCTAATTCTAAAAGTCCGCATCGAGACATCCATAATATCTGAATTGTCCTTAATGAAGATCCTAAGTCCCTGGAATAAAAATCTTATAAATTACATAACAAAATAAATGTTTAACCATGTATCATTTTTTTTATACCACATAAAAGCAAAACATAGGTAATAGATTGAGAGCAAATACAATGTTTTAATACTATGACTGTGAATAAAATAAGGAATTTTAAGACATTGATTTGAACATACATGTATAGTCATCCAAAGTAACATCCAGTGTTCTCCCCAGGATTTTTGTATAGCACCAGGGTAACGCGTGTGGACAGCTTGGTGAAATGATTCATACAATTAGTCGTGTCGTGTCGTGTCGCTTAGCTATATTTCTAGTTACTGCAGTTCTCTTGTTTTGTTTTAATACTGTGGTACTGTGTTATGTAGACATTGAGTCAGAAAATTATTGGTAGAAAAAAAGTATATCAATAAACAGTTTGTATACATTAATATTTGTTTTAAAATAAATAAAACAGGATTCATTACAAAATATTCATCTAAATTTAAAGTAATTAAATCTTTTATAAAATCCATGAGCAATAAAAATAAGATATCATTCAAAGGAGACTAAAAATGTTCAATTTAAAAAAACTTTCTAGTTTCTAAAAAGAAAGTTGTTGTATGTGAAATGATTCTTGTCATAAGGAGATATGAAATTAACAAGCACAAATATTGTTTTATTATTTGAACCAGTTTCTATCTTAAATTGTAATAAAAAGAAGTTTTTCATAAATTTTTAAACATTTTGCCATAGATTTCATGTAAATATTAACCTTTCTTGTCATTGGTGATAATCAAACATAGATACAGACTTAACACTGCACTGAAATCTAAGTCTTTATTTGTCATGATCCATTTAAAAGATTTCCTAGATCTATAAATTTATCTTAGGTCTATAGATCTATAAGTAACCATATTCAATGTCAACAACAAAGTCTCCCTACTTTCCCGCCTAAATGACAGGAAGTAGATATAAATAGATTTAACATGTGCTTATGGATAAAATTTGCTAGATTACTTCTATTATTCATTAATTATGGATATAGATATCCAGTTTGAAGGTACAGTCATGAATTTTATTTATAAAATCGAATATATTGCAATTAATTGTAAATAAACTTGAATATTCTACGTGAACTAACTGGGTCATGTAATATGAACAATGTTCGTATGTTGACAGATACTATGATAGTTTGAAACCCGACTATCATGCAATAACTGTCATAATTTTGGCCATATGGTTTAATCAGACGTATATTACTATAATATAAGAATTGAGAAAAGTATAATTGTCATTTATACGTAAAGATCCAACTTTATTTTGTACAAAAAAGGTACCGGCGAGTGAATATCGGGTCCACACTGTTTGTGTACAAAGTATATTTGCCGACTTGTCACAGGTCAGCGCCTGGGTGGTGAGTGAAGCCATAAAATAGTTATCTGTGATCATAAAGTTATGATCTCTTCATTAAAACACAAAAGAATCATGTAACAAGTGTTAATTACATCAACTAAATCCAATCAACACGGATAACCTCATAAGGTAAATCGATCATGTGGTGTAAACAATCTCGGTTGAACTGGTTTGAACTGGTCAAATTTCGCCTGGAATTTTATACCACACGGAAAAGATTAAACAAATCGTTTAAAACTGTACCGATTTATGATCTTTTTTACTGAAAATTTTAGCACCACGGTAAAAAAATATACATCACGGTTAGACTGATACCACCACGGTAAAAAAATATATATTGCGGGCCCGCGGTCCTTTAAGGGCCTGGGGAGAACACTGAACATCCTTATTTAAAAATACAAAAATAAAAGAGACCATCATTTAAAGCTTTGATTTTTGTAACATTGAAGTCTACTCCATAACCCCATTAATTTATTTTCATGTATACATCTTTGGGAATAAAGTTATAATTAGGTTTAAAAAAAAAAAATGTATGATGTGCACCTAAAATGCATCTGTCAGTCCTTGAGACACTAATGATAAAAGCACACTAGAATATATTTGAAGGAGTTACAGGTTTCTCTCCTTGTGAATAATCTTCATCAAATGACGACAATACCACAATACAAGGATTAATATATCAATGAAATGACCATAGCTACATAGTGACAGGGTTAACTACAAAGTTTTAGAGCAGTTGTAATGAATGTGAACTGCATCGGAGGTCTCAGGATAGCCTGATTTTTTGAAGCAGGCCTGTAAATTCAAAAAAAAGCAGGTATATTATTATCACATTACCATGTGTCTGTCCTAATTATGCATGTTATATTTGTCACTGGATGTTAAACATCTACCCATTCCTTGAAATACATGGTATGAAGTTTTGAATGATCAAACATAAATACCTGTAGATGAAATAAATTTACCTGATATAAGGTATACAACTATTAGAAAGTTTCAACTGTGTTAAACATGGTAACAATGAACCAAAGTTCCCTAAACTGGTATCTGTTGTATCTACTTTTAATTCTAAACTTCTTACATCTTCCAGATTCTGTATTCCAGTTAAAGATTTCTGAAAATATATATTTATATTCAAAACTTCATGATCTTGTATCAAGGATTTCTACAGAAGGTGATAGGTGATTACTTTCTTCTTGATTGCAGACTCAGTCACTTACTTCAATGTTTTGTAAATAGGGCAAAATAAATATGTTTTTCAGATGAATTTTTATTATAATGTTAGTTCTGACTGGTGCAACAACTACAATGTACATATAGATATTCTAATAAAGCTTTATTTCACTAACTTTACTAAATCCTTTGCAAAGTAAAATGGTATTTGGAAATCTTATGACAGTATCGAAACAAACTCAAAGGATTTGAATAACAGTCAATTACAAATGTATAAATAATTTGACATTAACACCTGAAATTTACAATGTTAAATGTATGTCTAATGGGCTATAGTAAAATAAAAAGGTTTGTTTCTGGATATTCAACTGACCCTCTTCATTACCATACACTTAAGACATTTTGTTTCTGGCTTTCTGTCTGGTCAATCTTTCAGCATAAAATATCTGAACTTGAGTTAAACTTTGAGAACACACTATTGTGTTAAGCCTCAATGATATAAAAACATAACAAACATAGTTTTCAACAAAGGAAATATTCATGCATCAGTCAGGGGACTTATTGAAATAAGTGATTTTAAAATCACTTATTTAAGTAGCAAATTCGAAGTTTTGTCACAAATTGTGATTTTGTAGTTTTACCAAAATTTTAAACACATAGGTTTAGATAATATCTTTTCATTAGTAAAATTGAAAAAAATGAACTTTTTGCTTCTTTTAAGCAGAAAGGTTTATGCCTTTGATGCAATCATTTAGCTGCAAATTCTATTTTAGTTGAAAAAATGCTATAAAAATGGCTTTACATAATAAACTGATACTTTCTCAATAGATTTTTCCCAGCAGTGGGAGTATTTTTCCTGTAAAATTCAAGGCTTCATGTTATAGATTATGTTATAAAATTCTACTGTTCGTGATCAAAATTTCACTCTTCGGGGTGTTGAAATTAGTGGGGGTTATTAAAATAATGATACTTAAAGAAGTGATTTTTTGGAAGGAAATTGAGGTATGATACTTAAACAAGTGATTTTTATGTCATTATCCTAGATTTAGTACAAGGTCATCACCTGACATGACCCAGTCATCCTATCAACACAGATGTTGGTTCTGATAATTTTAGCAACATAATTAGTCCCTGGATCATTAGTATTCTATATTTAAAGTAACAATAAAATTAAATTACTTAGGCTAGTGATTAATTTGTACTACTTAAATAGGTGATTATTAAAGAAAGACAACTCTTACTTCCAACCTTTATGGACATAATGTTACTTGAATCAGTGATTTAGAAAATCAACCATTTAAGTAAGTCCCCTGACTGTGCATTTGGAGTAAATAAAAAGATCTATAAGATTTTAATTATCTTCACACAAATACAATTCTCCACTTTTAACAGGCTTATTAAAATAAAGGGAAGAAAGACTTAAATACATTGTTATTATCAATCCACCCTTCCCATACCTGTCAACTGACCCCGATCCTGCGGGTGTGACCCGAGATTTTCACAATTCTGAGGGTCACCGGAACACCCGCTGGTGACCAAATAACCCGAATTCGGAAAATAACCCGTTTTCACCCGGATTCCTTAGCCTTTAGACTTATTAGATATAAGGTGATTGCAATGAAATACCAGCAAATTCGTAATTCTTCCTGGACAAGAAGTTTAACTAGCTGTGTAAACTCAGCTCAATTGACCCATTTCAGTGCATGGCTTCACTTGACAGCTTTGGTGTCAAACACACTGTTAATTAACACCAATTACCTTAGCTTTAGGTCGTAAATAATTTGTCTATTTCAAAGTTGTTTTAAAACAACTTGAGTTACTTCCTTTTTTCACAATATACTCCTTAAACTTATGTTTTTTGTGTAAAAGATTAAATCCAAAATGAATTGAATGCACAAACATATCAAAATAATACTTTTACTATTGTTCTACCTTAGAACAATTAAAAAATAAAAATTTTGAAAATTACTTTTTTCATCTATACCTCCTTTAATTGTTTAACTTTATTTTATTATAATCTAATATCAACCTATGATATGTTCTACTGTTTAAAAGCTGCACAAATGTATGTAAAGAAAAAACAAATTGGAACGTTGTATGTCAAGGATTGAAAATGAACAGGAATTAAGGCATTGTAAAACAAATCTATCAATGGCCTCCAGGTGCAATGAAATAATAATATGTACAATTTTAAATTACTTAACCATGTGGACATGTTTTGAAAACTTTGATATAAATTATAAGAAAAATGTCCCCTAAATACTGAAATTCAGCCTGAAAAAGTTCGTACACGTTATGACCTGAGATTTCATTCTTCTATGCAGGTCATCACCTGCATTTTCATTGTCATAGGTTGACAGGTATGCCTTCCCTTTTACAACTTAGTTATCATTATCACCAAATCTTTTTTCTTGGCCTGCTTTATTTTATATCAGCTTAAAATAATTTGTGAACATGTAATTCTTTTATCACTTCAAATACTAGTTTTAAATCACAAACCAGTTTTCCAGGAGATAAATACTGTTCCATTAAAACTTCACTATCTTCTAAAACGATTGGTTCAGGATTTATTCTTGATTCCTTGAACTCTGTAATTTGTACCCCTCGTGCCCCAAGGGCACTTTCAGGACGTCCTTGTAGACTGGAATTCATACTTTGAAGCCTAATATTAAAAAAAACATTATATGAATAAGTTTAAATTTCTCTAGTTTTAAGATAACATTTAAATGCACAGCTCTGTTTTTATAGGAAGTAACAGAGTGTACAAGAATATTTTTTCTTTCTACAGCAGGGAATCATAACGAGCATATCTTACAACACTTGCCTAGTAATACATCTTGTCCACATAAATTTTATTGCTAGAGGATGCAGACATGTTTAAAACTTTGAAAAAAAATCTAATTTTCCTTGAACAAAGTTTCCAACCAAAACATTTTGAGTTCTATCAACAATAGTCTCTTTACATAAATAAAAGCTACAGTATGTGTACCTAATATTTAAAAAAAAATAATTATAAATATTCATTTTGATATTTCTGTAATGCATATAAGAATAAAGCTCAATATTGGTACAAGGTACATGTACGTAGATATAATGTATGTATGATATACATGAATGAATAATTTTGTGAACAAGACTGAGCATTTTAAACATACCTGAACCCAAAACTAATTAATGTACCTGTAATACAAGGAGTCCTGTGCAACAGCCATTGAAAATTACAAGATGATAAATTAATGTACCAGTGTAGCTTCAAAGAATGAATATTCTGAAAGATACATAGGGACAAAGTAAAGATTTTAATTGTATGCTTTACAAACATGATTATAATGAAATATATAATATACACATGCATTTATTACTCTTGGTCAAAAAGAGCATACACAAAATTTTAAGGGTTAAATCAAACCTAAAGAAGATTTCATGAATTTAAAGTGTTTGTCATGAATTTGTTCACAAAGTATCCGATTATTGGTTTTATGAGTCTACCAAAGCAAATCCAAGAGATCAAAGTGTGCAGATGTACCAGGCTGCTCTGGACTATACATACATGTACATTTGATGATGAAAAACAACAGTCATAATTTCCTGGCAAGATTTGAAACTCAGTGAAAACTGTCAGTACAAAACATATTCAGTATCCTGATAACCCGAAAAACTGATACATGTACATGTAGATATTACCTGAAAACAATAATTTAATGGTTAAATGCAGGGGTAAAGATATATCTCACTTTCAATCAATTCAATTACAATTTAACTTCAGAAATACATTTTTATATCCTGTATTAATGTTTTTGCATAACAATATGACTGCCATAGTTATTTATAGTGTTTCCTGCAGCTTTTGAAAAGGGCAGGGTAATTTTTCCTCAGAGGGCACTCTTAGCACGATTGGCTACACTTTATGGACACCCTTTTTGCAAAGGACTACACTTTTAGGGCACTCTTTACATAATCTTTATAAAGGCAATGTAAAGGATAGGGATTTAATCGAATATACCATTGTTTCATATTTATTAGTAAGAAATAAAGATATGTATATTAGGTTGTTAATTTAATTCCTTTTTGTGATAAAATTATCACTTCTAGACTCAGCTACTAGAATCTTGATCATGTTCAGTGTGTCACTGCCCCATTTCAATAAATTACTTGAGTTATAAACTTTAATACTGGATCACTGAGACTGATTATCTACGGATGTGTTGTGAAAGAGGACATTGCATGACCAAGAGCTGAGCATATGCAATGCATTGCTTTTAAGATCAGTGATTTTCCTACCCTTTTTCAAATGGGGCCTGGGCCCTAGGCAATTGGGAAAAACGTGTTGTATAACGTATGAATTGGGAAAAAATAAATCAATGTGATATAAGAAGATGTGGTATGAGTGCCAATGAGACAACTCTCCATCCAAGTCACAATTTGTACGTTATTTATTATTTCAAAATTCCAATTTTCAAACATATCAACTCCGTCATACAACCCTGAGATTTATTGCAAGTTTTCTTGTCAGTAAGATTTCTCTAACCGACACTTATATGTCATGGTAAAATGTTTTCATTGCTTAGTTCTGAGCTAGAGTCACTGATTATGGTCGCACTCAGAGTGGGTTGACAACTACTCAGTCTCTAGAGAAACACGAATGCGATTGTTGGGTGATTTTATCCGAGAGTCGCAGATTTGATTAATAAATTTATATATATTTTTTTTTTTTTTCTTAAAACAAAAGTTAAATCATATTTTTACCATTTTAGTTTCTTAATATTTTAATACAGTTGCCACCTATATGTATAATTAAAGTACAAGTGAGTTGTTTACAAGAGTGAAAATTGTACACACGAGACTTCAATATTTACAAGAGAGACAATCCAGTGTCAACAGCTACATGTACACCTACAGAATACACCGAGTGGGATTGACGGTCAGTCTCTCTTGTACATGAGCAGAGTTCATTTCAAGTTAATTATGCTCAGATGTTTGGTTAGAAACAATTTGTTTAGTGTTAGTACTTGGGTTTTACACCTTCTGCAGGAACGAAAAAAATACCCATCAAAATCTAAAAAGATTTTATCTTTCTGAAACACAAAATGCATTTAACTTTTTTATCTAGCGGATGCCAGGCCTTAAAACTTTTCCAACTGTACAGGTTAGTCTGTACTCAAGTAGTTTTTGAGATGTAAATACAGCCATTTTCGTCCCTCGTTTGTTATGATGAACCTTAATATTTATGCCTTTAATTTATGGCATGAAAGGCAAAATCCCTAACAACGTGTGTATTATTTTAGAGCATTCACAGCTCCTACTATAGAATGATGATAATTTCAGTAATCTATGACTTACAGCATGTCTTTTTTCATTCGTTAACCAATTTTTTGTTTTGTTTTTGCGCTATGAATTACAGTTATTTGAAAGTCATTTTCCGTCGCAACGGACGCGAATCCTCCATTTTGGAATTTTCATAGTGCGCATGTGCCTCATAGAACTTCCGATCGGAAGTGTTGATAGAATAACCGCGGGAAAGCAAATAAACAAATGCACGTGTGTAGACTGACAGATGCAAAATCATAAAAATGCCACCGAAAAAAAGCAAAACATCTGGTAATTTAGCTCATGAAATGCTTTTTGTACGATATCATCGTAACTGCTGAAAATATAATCACAAAATCAGTCATATTGATAACAAAAGTGCAATTTTAAGCTGGGACTATTATACTAACGGGACTGAAACTGATCGATCTTGATTTTTGTTTTGATTGACAGCTTATCGTGCCACGTGGTTAATTAGCCTTCGGTACATGTAAACAATAGATTTCGGCGAACAAGTCAGCTTATAGAATACCGTTAAAATTGGTGGATTTGAAATTGAAAAAATAATTAAATGCAAAAAAAAAAAATATATGAATAATGAAACTATTTTAACAAATTAAATATATTTACTTGAAATAAATGTTTTCACACTGGAATAAACTAATGCCGGTTAAAACTGGGACAAGTTCTAGGAAGAAGTAGTTTTGAAAGATAAATACTTTTCTTATTGTTAACGAAAAATTATTAATAAGTAGTCAATATATTAGTGTTGAAAATAAACAAATATAGTCGAAATGCGGCGCTTTACTTGACCGCTAAGAAAACAATGTGTCGCGAAAGTTAACAGATCAAAATTAATCCTAATAAAAACAATAAATGTGCAATAAAAACAATGTTGGCAATTTCAGTTCATAATTAGTCCCTATAACCCGGGTCTAATAAAATATAGCCACATTGTTTTGAACTTTTCTAAATTTCGTGTTTACACCTAAATTTCAATATGGCAGAAAGGGCAGTGAAAGGGCCTACTTTTGTAGTTCTGATTGTGGAACTTTTGAACATATTTTCACGAAGTCATGCTTATGCCACCAAGACCATTACTAAGCAAAATACACCCGATTTTAATACAAATATTGCACATATAAATAGGAGTAAGCAATTTTATAGGAACAGTATAATTTATTTGAACCGTGCATGTGGTTTCCGTTTGTAATGAGAATGAGATTTATATTCCACTTTTCACTTTAAAAGTGACAATAAAAATAGGCCAATCCAACCTATAACCTATAAATATGATTTTAAAACAAACCGAACTCGCGTATCTCTTTTCAATCAACAGTTTTAAGAAATTTTATGAATCATACTTGTTTTCCCAGTGTCCCGACGCTATTATCATCCTGAAAAAATTCAACCTTTAGATGTCATTTTTACACTTAAGCCGGATTTGGTGATTAAAACAACTGTCAAAGATCGAGATATCTTTTATCATTAAAGAAATCGTGTTTACATTAGGATTATCGTTTGAATAACTACTAAAAATAAAAACAAATTACAAAAATTATACGATCAAGACAGGCTGTCACTATCAAAACAATATGGCGATCGATAAATCTCGCGCAGGTAAAGTCTCGTTCTAACAACCGTGATGTTGAGTATGATTACACTGATTGGTGTAACGGTTTCCAGTCCCGTTAGTATAATAGTCCCAGGTTTAAGTAATTTTTCAAACCTGGTACCAAATCCAATTGCTTCGTTATTTACTTTAATATCCTAAGCTGCAACAATAGAAAAATTAACACAGGGCTTTTACTTATTGCACAACATTTCTGCAGATAGCCTATTGTTTATTCTTACCTCAATTCCAAATGGCATATAAATATATCCTGCGAGTCGTGTCGTCAAAGGCAAAGCAGAAAATTCATATAGCCTTTTAGACGAAATTCTAGTCACTTGGCACTCGTTAATTCCTCACGGAGGTAGTTATTTCGGCACCAACAATTAACATTATGTTTAGCAAGTAAACTATTGAAGACTCTGTTTTTCATGAATTTTTAAAATATTTTCACTCGAGGTTTCAACGTATATTTGTTGCCATATGTTGCCTGTAACAGAAGTTCCAAATCGAAACTTTGTTTTAAACATTGAGTCCATACTATCTGTTCCTATTGGAACATATATTAAATAAAGGAACCTCTATTTCATGACAACTGCACATTACTAGTAAACACCAGATTTAAGATTGGTGCCAACGTTATTCATTTTATACAAGTAGACAGGAAAGGCAGGAAAAAAACCCAATTTAAATTACAATAATAAAATTAGTTGTTATCCTCCTCTGTGGATTAAACAATAGCTTGTGTAATGGCTTCTTTGTTTACTTTCTTTTTATTATTATAAAGATCAAAAGTACCCAAAACTTTGTTAAAACAACAAACGGGTTAATGTAATTGATAGAAGTTCATAAGTTTTTAAAGTGATAACCAATCTAAACATTATCAATAGAATATTGAGAATACTTCAAACAAAAAGCCAACTGATTATTGTTTATTGTGTATTCTTCCTGCTTAATTAAATAAGCTGAGTTTTTAATGATGTATAAAATGAACCTCTGAAATTGTAAGTTTGGCAACAAAATACATATATACATGTCTATGAAAAAAGACGAAAAACTATTCTCAAATAAAATGGAAAAAAATGGTAAAAATAGTATTAGGTGCCAGTTGAATTATCAAATGCGAAATGACTTTAAATAGCCAATAGGTGCCGATTTAATTGACTTTTCTATAGGTATTGAATTGACCAGGTGCCAATTTGACTTGTACCCTTCAAGATGTCATAATTATTGACTAATTCTTACCTGAATACCATTACGAAGAAAAAAAACTAAATTTGGTGTAAAACTCCACCCTTTTAATATCTGAAAACAAACTCATATCAGGGTGTGGAAATGTTATGTCCAACTCGCCCTACTCATACATTTGCCCAACCTGACAAGCATTTTTTGTGTCTTTGTTGCCCATGGACAAGTAAAATAAATGTTGCTTGACAATGTTAATTTATATAATCATATAGAAAAGTCCTCCAAATTTATTCATCAAAGTAGAAAAATATCAACTAACAAGACAAAAGCAACATGTTTAAGTTAAACAACATCAATAGGCTAAGATCAAGAAATAGATCGATTAATATTTTCCTATTGATCTGGGATCGTCGATCAGGTTATAGCAACGACACACCGGAAATGGTCATTATTAATTTTGAGCTCTGATTTCTCAAGAATGAAAACTAAATTAACGGTCGAGTTGGATAAGCATCTTGAGATAGGTAAATGCTGGGAAGTTGACCAATGGAGAAGAGGCGCCTAATAAAAATAAAATTGTTGAGCCAAGAACTTGGTTTTGACGAAACATAAATCAGAAGCAGCAATGGACTTATAGTATGAAAATAAACGGAATAGAGGATTTTAAAGTTCTGTAATGTTTTGATTTCGCTTAGTTATCTAAAAAATCTCAAATTTACAATCGGTCTACCAAAAGTTTTTGGGGGATAAGGTGAAGGAGCAAACAACACTACTATAATTTATAAATTAATTGGTTTTCATCTCTTCATTAACTTAATTGGCTCACAGTGAATAAAAAGAAGTCATGATATAATCTCCTAGGTACATGTAAGCTAGCACTGAAAACATAGCAAAATTGGCCTCTATAGATTCTTTAGTTTAAAGTTGTATTTTGGTTGGTTTCTATTTCATTGGTGAATACTTACTTATCTTTTATCATTCAAATATACAAACAAAGACCATGAATACCATTTTCATTGTGTTTTAAAACTGTTGTAGAATCATGTAGTTTACAGTGAAATACATCGTTTTCATTCCAAAATTTATTAAGAAATCAGGGCAAGTATATTTCTTCTGGACAAGTAAAATTTACAATTTCACTTGCCAGGAACAAGTGGTCACAACAAATATTTCCACACCCTGCATATTATATAGTGTTAATACTATAATATTTCACATTTTTGATTCAGCCATGCTGGATCTATGCGATCACTCTGGTTTTAGAGATGGTGCAGAATAGTAAGTTGAAGACATATCATGAAACTAATGTGTTTTTATGACTTGCAGAAACTTTCTACACCATTTTAATCATCAACTGCCGTTTTTGATGTTATTTGCCCTCAAATTAAGAAAAGATTGGTCGAATAACCCTTTTATTTTAGATATACACTTGCATATAGTTCCTTTGTAAATCAAAATTTATAATGATTTACTATTTATGAATTAATTTGAAAAGTATTTGTACATCAATTGAATCAGTTGATAAGAATTTTGAAAGTATTAGATTAGTATATTATACTTGTGTATTAAAGTGATTGTTCAATGAAATTTGGGTCAACATGTGTATTAATATATCTTAAGTTGATTCCACAAAACTAAATTCAAAATTTTTGGTCGTATATTGGTATCATGTCGTCGTCAGCGTCGTCCGAAGACAGATCGTTTCAGATAATAACTTTAGTACAAGTAAATAGAAATCAATAAAATTTTAACACAAGGTTCATAACCAATAAAGGAAGTTTGGGATTGATTTTGGGGTTATGGTTCCAACTGTTTATGAATAAGGGGCCAAAAGGGGCCCAAATAAGCATTTTCTAGTTTCAGACAATAACTTGTTTGTAAGTGTATTGATCTTTCTGAAATTGTACCATAAGGTTCCATACCAAAAAGGAAGGTTGGGATAGATTTTGGGGTCATGGCCCTCACTGTTTAGGAATTAGGGGCCAAAAGGGCCAAAACAATACTTTTCTATATTGCTTATTTCTTGACCAATTTCAATGGGGTTCTCTTCTTGAATTCTTAGGATTCTTTTATATGCTGAATCTAACTGTGTACTAAGTTTTTGGATTTTGGGTCCCGTTTTAAGTTCGTCCACATTGAGGTCCAAGGGTCCAAAATTCAACTTTGTTTGATTTCATCAAAATTGAATTCTTGGGGTTCTTTGATATGCCGAATCTAACCGTGTATTTAGATTTTTAATTTTTGTCCCGTTTTCAAATTGATCTACATTACAGTCCAAAGGGTCTAAAATTAAACTTAGTTTGATTTAACAAAATTGAATATATGGGGTTCTTTGATGTGCTGAATCTAACCAATTATTAAGTTTTTGGATTTTGGGCTCTGTATTTAAATTGGTCCACATTGAGATCCGAAGGGTCCAAAATTAAACTTTGTTTGATTTCATCAAAAATTGAATTATTGGGGTTCTTTGATATGCGAATCTAACTGTGTATTTAGATTTTTGATTTTTGGTCCCATTTTCAAATTGGTCTACATTAAGGTCCAAAGGGTCCAAAATTAAACTTTGTTTGATTTCAACAAAATTGAATGTATGGGGTTCTTTGATATGCTGAATCTAACCATGTATTTAGATTTTTGATTTTGGGCCTGTTATCGAATTGGTCCACGTTGAGGTCAAAAGGGTCCAAAATTAAACTTTTGTTTGATTTCATAAAAATTGAATTCTTGGGGTGCTTTGAAAAGCTGAATCTTACTTGTATTTAGATTTTGGATATTTGACCATAATAGGTAAATGTCCAATTTAAAATTTTAAGTTCTTAAACAAATGTTAGATCACATTCATTCTGTGTCAGAAACCTATGCTGTATCAAATTTTTAATCACAATCCAAATTCAGAGCTGTATCAAGCTTGAATGTTGTGTCCATACTTTCCCAAACTGTTCAGGGTTCGACCTCTGCAGTCGTATCAAGCTGCGCCCTGCGGAGCATTTTATTTGAAATGGTATTACTCCAATTCTTTCCATAGGCAAGTAAGAGTCATTATGATTATCAACTGTCATGATTTCAAATAATTACACTCAAAGGTGTAAGTGTTAATTGGAAACCAACCCAGTCTTAATTCACCAAAGTTAATATCTCATGACCTGTTACATAATTAAATAGACACAATTTATTACACACCTAACTGAATACACACATTCTTGACCTCAATAGTATACCTACAAATGTATTATTTATTTTGATCTACACAACATTAAAATATTCTGTTAATTTTGCTAGCTAGCTGAATGATTAATCAGATGTGGGTTATTTTCAGTGAAAAGATAAAATAAAAGAATATGATTGTATACAAAATGCAAGCAAATTTTATTTCACTTGTAAAAACAGCGCCATTATCATCTCTCACATAAGTCAATAATCAAGTTCTAATTAATTAGTTACAATTATCAGAAATTTGGCTGAAACAAAACTTATTCAAGAAGAACATATTAACTTTAAACCATTTGTCAACAATCTATGGTTGTTTAATTTACGTTGTAATAATTCTATGTACACATATTAAATGTACATTTTGTGTACATCAATGGTTATAATGTCAACTCCAGAAAACAGCCGACGGTCACCAATGGGTCTACAACACAGCGAGAAAATCCGCACCTGGTGGCAGGCTTCAGCTGGCCCCTAAACAAAATGTGTACTAGTTCAATGAAAATGGATGTCACTAATTCCAAAACATATAAATGAACTAAAATTAAAAACATACAAAACTAACAAAGGCCAGAGGCTCCTGACTTGGGACAGGCGCAAAAATGCGGCAGGGTGAAACATGTTTTGTGAGATGCAAAACTTGTATATGGCTTGATTTTTGTTCATAGCTTAGTGGGGCATACATGTATTCAGTGGAGTGCTATTCTTTCTTGGCAAACATGTATTCTTTGATTAGTTATTTCTGACAATGATCTTTTCATTTTAACACACAAGATATATCTTTATTTATATATACAGATGCTAAAGGTCCAAAAACATCTAGTCGTAAGAGAAAACGAGAAAATGAAAATGATTTGCAAGCAAAAGTTGAAGAGAAAAAATCAGTAGAATCTTACTCCCATTGGATAATGAAGTCTGAACCAGAAAGTAGATTTGAAAATGGTGTGGATTTAAAGGTTTGAAATGTGTATTTCTAAAAACCTGCATTATTTAAATATATGAAATACATGTATGTATGCATGGACATTTTGTAATTATGGTCATATTCTTTTTAATGACAATGGGAAATACACATTGATATACCAATTTGATATCCTTTTATTAGCATCCTTGTCCCAATATGAGATTTGTGATTCCTGACAATTTATCAAATTGTAAATCTTCATTAGACATGTTAGACTTTGAATTCAATATTTCCATGAGAAGAAACATGGTTTTGTTGCTAGGAATTTCTTTACTTTTCATTAGGTTATAAACATGATGAAAGCACAGAGCTATTGAAATCTGAGAGGGGTTTGCCAGACTTTGTGGCAGATAAAAAGTATCTCAGTTAGGTACTCTGTTAAATTCTCCAGATTTCCACAGGTTCTCATTAGAACTGCTTAGTCAGGCCCAAATAGGTCTTAAAATTTTCAACAGCTCCGAAAGTAGTGTTTGAATTCTCATCAATGCTTACTTCATCTGAAAAGTGCCACTATCAACGCTTTTAGATCCCAATAAAATGAAAATAAAAGGCTTTCAATAGTCAAGTAATTAATTAATAAATGAAATTCAGGTCATCAGTTTTTAAATTTACAAGTGTCTGACTTTCAAAAGGACTTAAAACATATTTTCTGCTTTATTATCTACAGGAATTTATCAGTATGTCCTCTTCTTCCAATATCTGACCAATTTACATGTTAAAAAGGCTTAAATTTTCCAAATTGAGGTCCAAGCATTTCAATGCATGTTTAAATCGCAGATCAAAATGTCCTCATTTCTGTAAAAATTAAAACCCAAACAAAAAAATTTGTGTTTTATTCCCAGAGTCTGTCATAACAAACAATGGCATTCCAAAATTACAAATATTATGTCAAATATTGAAAAAGTAGGATGCAAAATAATTTTTCCGAAAAAACCACATACAGTCGAACCTCGTTGTGTCGAACTCGGTTGTGTCAAAAACTGGGATAAGTCAAGTCATTTCTCAGTCCCGTAAAATTCCCGTTTGATCAACGATAATTACCTCTGATGAGTCGAACTCGGTTGATTCGAATACTCGGTTAAGTCGAGTAAATTTTATAGTCCCGTCGATGTAAAATTAATGTAAATTGACCCGATGTCTCGAAGTTCGAAAGTAAAATTTCGAAAGATGCAGACCTAATGATAAAAATTCAAATAGGATGTATTTCTTATGTAACCTAATCATTTTTAAAAGAGATTAAAGTTGAGTAAACATACTTGTTAGCAGGTTAGTATAACAGTTAAAATGACATGTTTATGGTGATCGGTAATTGACACCTTTGTTGATCGTTCAAGCGGAATGTTAGTGTGTTGAACATTTTTCACATGAGTTAAAACGAAACAATTTAAATGACCCAAGCCGAGATTAAAAGAATCGTTAGATTAAAACTCATTACATAAGGATTATGACAATTATGATAATTTCATGATAATTTAATGTAAAGCTGACGACCTCATCAGAGACCGTTTAGAACTTATTTCTTTCCCAGTGGTTTCATAATTTAAAGTGACTGACATTTGTAAATATTTGTGTAGACTATTGATTTTATTTGTGCATGATTTGTGTCTGTACTTGTGTGTTTAATTATTATGAAGGACCAAAAATGGAGATTGAATACACAATCAAAGTGTCATACCGAAAAAGGCACACTGTTCATTGCATCTAGTTTACACAAATCTCATACCGTTTTCGTGCATTCCAAATTTATGACGACACACTCAACCTCGGATGAGTCGAACCTCGGATGAGTCGAATATTTTGGTCAGGTCCCTTCGACTTGACACAACGAGGTTCGACTGTAATTATTTACATTTATTTCATGGCAAGCAGGTCGAATCATATTTTCTATAATGATGTTGACCTTTAGTAGGATAAATTTTGGTATTCGAACAGAGAGATTGTTGAAACCTGAATTAAAAATAAGGAGATGTGGTATGATTGCCAGTGAGATAACTATCCACCAGAGTTCAAATGACGTGGATATAAGCAAGAATAGGTCACAGTACTCTTCAGTGTGAAACTTCATATCAGAAATAAATAAACATGTCAGAATTTATGGTAATTTACTTTGTGTATTCCTTTATAACTAAAAGGAGATGTGTAGTATACATCATGGAGAACGCACAACTACAAAAAAAACCAAAAAGAGGGCAACATACTTTTCAAATGTCCAAACAATTTGTCAAGCTCTGAATTGTCCCAAGTCTATAAACATGATAAAAGTTGTGAACGAATTAAACAGAAACAATCAAAGATGTGCCATCAACACCAAATTCTACAAATAACAAACAATATTAAGATAATAAACAAGGCCACCAATGACCAGGTTCCTAACTTGGGACAGGCACATGAATATGTTGTAGTTTAAATCTAGCTTTTTTAGATCTCAACTTCCCTCTTTTTTAATTGCAATCAGTTAACTAACAAAACGTACATAAAAAGAACAAACAATGTTCAGAAATACGGACTGGAAAAGCACATTACTTTTAAATAAATTTATGATAGATGGCAAAACACAAAATGATCATCAAATTTTTCCATAACATGTTTACTTTCCAATCAAAAACATTAACTGGTCTTATACAGTAGTTCTGTGCTGTCAGATATGAGACCTTATTTAGATGTTGTATTATAGTAGTGCCAAGATTTGTATGTAAATATTGTACCGTTTTGGGTACAAAATCGCAATCTATATCTGGAAATGAAGTTGAGCTCATTATTGAAAAAACTGTTAAAGATGGGCACTAATCCAACCAGAAATCATATTAAATTAATGATAAAACAAGGCCTAGAATCTGCATTGGAGAGCTTGATAGAACAGACATTTATGCAAAGTTGAAAGAACTACAAATTTATGCAATTTGAGCAAAGAATTATTGAATCAATCATTTTCATCAGTAAAATATTCACTTTCAAAAAATAAAATAAAGAATTTAATTAATTTTCAGTTTGGTATTGAAGATTTAAAACAGTGTGAGAAGCAAACAGCTTGCTGGGATGGTGTAAGAAATTACCAGGCAAGTTATTGTGAGCTTTTAGAAGACTAAAATAAGTACCAATATGTGTTGCAAGTAAAATCTACATGGTAAAATCTAATGGACTATATCAAATGCAGACAACCCATACATTCCAAACGGCAAGGAACAATAATACATGATAAATCACAACATCAAATGCACACACATAACGTATAAACAACAGACAGCACAGAATACTCTAGTACAAAGTGAAAAAGTTAGGAGAAGTTGTGTGATTACCAAGGAGACAACTTTTCACCAGAGACCCATTGACATAAAAAAACTGAAGACAACTAAGTTAACATACAGTCTTCACCAAAAGTCAGGTGTCCACACTTTGTCAAGCTCTCAATCAGCACTAAACATGGTTCTTGATAAAGTAATTAGACATAAAGTGTTTTTAAAATATTATTTTACCGATTCTGTATATGTAATTATGTAAAAGAGTTATGGAATAACCTTTGTGATTGTAAATGACAATATAATTGAATACAAAAATGATGTCTTTCTGATAACATTTCATTTCAGGCCAGGAACTTTATGAGGGATCAGATGAAGATAGGACATAAGGTGTTTTTCTATCACAGCAACTGTAAAGAGCCTGGAATAGCTGGGATTTGCAAGGTTAAATATATTTGGTCACAATGTCGGGAATGTACCACAAATTACCATTTGTAAGTTAGTCTGTGCAACAAAAAATGTTTCCTGTTTTCCTCAGGTCAGATTACAAAATATGTCAGTTGGCAATATTTGTCATCCTTGACCTCATTTTCATGGTTCAGCAACTGCTTTATAAAACAAAATTTGTATAGTTTTTTAATCGAAGGGTTTGCTCACTTATTAATACTGACATATAATAAGACAAGTATATTTAGTATTTAAAATTGTTGCAAGGTATACAAGTCTGGCAGATGGTGTTCACCTAACTTTGACATACTTTCATTGATCAGTGATAAAACATGTTAAGTTTTTATTTTAGTCCTTTCTCAAATACTATTAGCAATAGGTCAATTATATTTGTTGTATAAAAAGATTTGAAGTTGTACATGTCCATCTGGCAGGATTTATCTGACTTTAATTTTATGGTTCATTTGTCAATGTTAAGTTTTTCGTGGTAAGGTCCGTTTATCAGATACTGTAATCAAAAGTTCAACATTATTTGTGTATGAAATACAGTCAAACCTATATTAAGCAGTCACTCTTTGGAAGTGTCAAAAGTGACCATTCAAGAGAGTCAAGAGAGGTGACCTTTGAAACGATGTTCCAAAAAAAAAATTTGATTCCAACATCGCCTGTGGTCGGGATTGGTACAAATTGTTTTAGTATTTTCAATCAGTAGAGTTATTGTACTTGTGAGCAGTGAAATAAAAAATGGCGATTCTGGCACTCTTAATTTAAAGGAAAATTCGAAATATGTTAATATTCTTGGAG
Organism: Mytilus coruscus; assembly: GCA_017311375.1. Taxonomy (NCBI): domain Eukaryota; kingdom Metazoa; phylum Mollusca; class Bivalvia; order Mytilida; family Mytilidae; genus Mytilus; species Mytilus coruscus. The sequence continues at coordinate 43,899,514 of CM029604.1, read as the reverse complement.
AAATAAGTCTGTGATACAGATTTCAAGGAAACTTTAAAGAGTGGAACACAGGGAATTTACAAATTCACCTTCTATTGCGGGATGTCGGTTGCAAACAGGTTTTGAATTTCATTTTGACTTTGATATTGACAACATATATTTTTCATCAAGAAGATTTTGGTACTTTAGGGGCCAAAAGGGTCAAAAATAAGCATTTTCTAGTTTCCAGACAATAACTTGTGTTTAAGTGTATGGATCTCTCTGAAATTGTACTGCAAGGTACCATACCTCATTGAAGGCTGGGATTGAGTTTGGGGTGATGAATCATAAGGGGTTCAAAAATTGGGGGATTTTTTCCCCTTTTCTTCCTTTTTTCCTTTTTTTCTCTTTAAAATTTTCCATTTTAAGTTGGTTATTTCTGATTTATATTTAAAAGCAAATAATAATGATATGGCAGGAGATACACACAAACAGGATGTGTAAATAATTATATAATAAGTATTGTGCAATAGCAAGAAATTTTCAATTGCACAGTATTGCGCAATAGCAAGAAATCTTCAATTGCACAGTATTGCGCAATAGCAAGAAATATCCAATAGCACAATATTGCACAATAGCAAGAAATTGTCAATTGTACAGTATTGCGCAATAGCAAGAAATATTCAATTGCACAGTATTGCGCAATTGCAAGAAATATTTAATTGCACAGTATTGTGCAAAAGAAGATACTTTGTATAAATTGCTTATTTCTTGACCAATTTCAATGGGGTTTTATTCTTGAATTCTTGGGGTTCTTTAATATGCTGAATCTAACCGTGTATTAAGTTTTTGGATTTTGGGCCCCGTTTTTAAATTGGTCCACATTGAGGTCCAAAGGGTCCAAAATTAAACTTTGTTTGATTTCATCAAAATTGAATTATTGGGGTTCTTTGATATGCCGAATCTAACCCTGTATTTAGATTCTTAATTTTTGGTCCGTTTTCAAATTGGTCTACATTAAGGTCCAAAGGGTCCAAAATTAAACTTAGTTTGATTTTAACAAAATTGAATTCTTAGGGTTCTTTGATATGCTGAATCTAATCATGTATTTAGATTTTGATTATGGGCCCAGTTTTCAAGTTGGTCCAAATTGGGGTCCAAAATTAAACTTTGTTTGATTTCAACAAAATTGAATATATGGGGTTCTTTGATATGCTGAATCTAACCATGTATTTAGATTCTTAATTTTTGGTCCCGTTATCAAATTGGTCTACATTAAGGTCCAAAGGGTCCAAAATTAAACTTAATTTGATTTTAACAAAATTGAATTCTTAGGGTTCTTTGATATGCTGAATCTAAACATGTCTTTAAATTTTTGATTATGGGCCCAGTTTTCAAGTTGGTCCAAATCGGGTCCAAAATTAAACTTTGTTTGATTTCAACAAAATTGAATATATTGGGTTCTTTGATATGCTGAATCTAACCATGTATTTAGATTTTTGATTTTGGGCCCCATTATCAACTTTGTCCACATTGAGGTCAAAAGGGTCCAAAATTAAACTTTGTTTGATTTCAACAAAATTGAATATATGGGGTTCTTTGATATGCTGAATCTAACCGTGTATTTAGATTCTTAATTTTGGTCCCGTTTTCAAATTGGTATACATTAAGGTCCAAAGGGTCCAAAATTAAACTTAGTTTGAATTTTAACAAAATTGAATTCTTAGGGTTCTTTGATATGCTGAATCTAATCATGAATTTAGATTTTGATTATGGGCCCAGTTTTCAAGTTGGTCCAAATTGGGGTCCAAAATTAAACTTTGTTTGATTTCAACAAAATTGAATATATGGGGTTCTTTGATATGCTGAATCTAACCATGTATTTAGATTCTTAATTTTTGGTCCCGTTATCAAATTGGTCTACATTAAGGTCCAAAGGGTCCAAAATTAAACTTAATTTGATTTTAACAAAATTGAATTCTTAGGGTTCTTTGATATGCTGAATCTAAACATGTCTTTAAATTTTGATTATGGGCCCAGTTTTCAAGTTGGTCCAAATCGGGTCCAAAATTAAACTTTGTTTGATTTCAACAAAATTGAATATATTGGGTTCTTTGATATGCTGAATCTAACCATGTATTTAGATTTTTGATTTTTGGGCCCCATTATCAACTTTGTCCACATTGAGGTCAAAAGGGTCCAAAATTAAACTTTGTTTGATTTCAACAAAATTGAATATATGGGGTTCTTTGATATGCTGAATCTAACCGTGTATTTAGATTCTTAATTTTTGGTCCCGTTTTCAAATTGGTATACATTAAGGTCCAAAGGGTCCAAAATTAAACTTAGTTTGAATTTTAACAAAATTGAATTCTTAGGGTTCTTTGATATGCTGAATCTAATCATGAATTTAGATTTTTGATTATGGGCCCAGTTTTCAAGTTGGTCCAAATTGGGGTCCAAAATTAAACTTTGTTTGATTTCAACAAAATTGAATATATGGGGTTCTTTGATATGCTGAATCTAACCATGTATTTAGATTCTTAATTTTTGGTCCTGTTTTCAAATTGGTCTACATTAAGGTCCAAAGGGTCCAAAATTAAACTTAATTTGATTTTAACAAAATTGAATTCTGAGGGTTCTTTGATATGCTGAGTCTAAACATGTCTTTAAATTTTGATTATGGGCCCAGTTTTCAAGTTGGTCCAAATTGGGGTCCAAAATTAAACTTTGTTTGATTTCAACAAAAATTGAATATATGGGGTTCTTTGATATGCTGAATCTAACCATGTATTTAGATTTTTGTTTTTTGGGCCCCATTATCAACTTTGTCCACATTGAGGTCAAAAGGGTCCAAAATTAAACTTTGTTTGATTTCAACAAAAGTTGAATATATGGGGTTCTTTGATATGCTGAATCTAACCATGTATTTAGATTTTTGATTTTTGGGCCCCGTTATCAACTTTGTCCACATTGAGGTCAAAAGGGTCCAAAATTAAACTTTGTTTGATTTCATCAAAAATTGAACTCTTAGGGTTCTTTGATATGCTGAATCTAACCATGTATTTAGATTTTTGATTTTTGGGCCCCATTATCAACTTTGTCCACATTGAGGTCAAAAGGGTCCAAAATTAAACTTTGTTTGATTTCAACAAAAATTGAATATATGGGGTTCTTTGATATGCTGAATCTAACCGTGTATTTAGATTCTTAATTTTTGGTCCCGTTTTCAAATTGGTATACATTAAGGTCCAAAGGGTCCAAAATTAAACTTAGTTTGATTTTAACAAAATTGAATTCTTAGGGTTCTTTGATATGCTGAATCTAATCATGAATTTAGATTTTGATTATGGGCCCAGTTTTCAAGTTGGTCCAAATTGGGGTCCAAAATTAAACTTTGTTTGATTTCAACAAAATTGAATATATGGGGTTCTTTGATATGCTGAATCTAACCATGTATTTAGATTCTTAATTTTTGTCCTGTTTTCAAATTGGTCTACATTAAGGTCCAAAGGGTCCAAAATTAAACTTAATTTGATTTTAACAAAATTGAATTCTGAGGGTTCTTTGATATGCTGAGTCTAAACATGTCTTTAAATTTTTGATTATGGGCCCAGTTTTCAAGTTGGTCCAAATTGGGGTCCAAAATTAAACTTTGTTTGATTTCAACAAAATTGAATATATGGGGTTCTTTGATATGCTGAATCTAACCATGTATTTAGATTTTTGATTTTTGGGCCCCATTATCAACTTTGTCCACATTGAGGTCAAAAGGGTCCAAAATTAAACTTTGTTTGATTTCAACAAAAATTGAATATATGGGGTTCTTTGATATGCTGAATCTAACCATGTATTTAGATTTTTGATTTTTGGGCCCCGTTATCAACTTTGTCCACATTGAGGTCAAAAGGGTCCAAAATTAAACTTTGTTTGATTTCATCAAAAATTGAACTCTTAGGGTTCTTTGATATGCTGAATCTAACCATGTATTTAGATTTTGATTTTGGGCCCCATTATCAACTTTGTCCACATTGAGGTCAAAGGGTCCAAAATTAAACTTTGTTTGATTTCAACAAAATTGAATATATGGGGTTCTTTGATATGCTGAATCTAACCGTGTATTTAGATTCTTAATTTTTGGTCCCGTTTTCAAATTGGTATACATTAAGGTCCAAAGGGTCCAAAATTAAACTTAGTTTGATTTTAACAAAATTGAATTCTTAGGGTTCTTTGATATGCTGAATCTAATCATGAATTTAGATTTTGATTATGGGCCCAGTTTTCAAGTTGGTCCAAATTGGGGTCCAAAATTAAACTTTGTTTGATTTCAACAAAATTGAATATATGGGGTTCTTTGATATGCTGAATCTAACCATGTATTTAGATTCTTAATTTTTGGTCCTGTTTTCAAATTGGTCTACATTAAGGTCCAAAGGGTCCAAAATTAAACTTAATTTGATTTTAACAAAATTGAATTCTGAGGGTTCTTTGATATGCTGAGTCTAAACATGTCTTTAAATTTTGATTATGGGCCCAGTTTTCAAGTTGGTCCAAATTGGGGTCCAAAATTAAACTTTGTTTGATTTCAACAAAATTGAATATATGGTGTTCTTTGATATGCTGAATCTAACCATGTATTTAGATTTTTGATTTTTGGGCCCGTTATCAACTTTGTCCACATTGAAGTCAAAGGGTCCAAAATTAAACTTTGTTTGATTTCAACAAAATTGAATATATGGGGTTCTTTGATATGCTGAATCTAACCATGTATTTTGATTTTTGGGCCCGTTATCAACTTTGTCCACATTGAGGTCAAAAGGGTCCAAAATTAAACTTTGTTTGATTTCAACAAAAATTGAATATATGGGGTTCTTTGATATGCTGAATCTAACCATGTATTTAGATTTTTGATTTTTGGGCCCGCTATCAACTTTGTCCACATTGAGGTCAAAAGGGTCCAAAATTAAACTTTGTTTGATTTCATCAAAATTGAACTCTTAGGGTTCTTTGATATGCTGAATCTAACCATGTATTTAGATTTTGGATATTGGACCATAATAGGTGAATGTCCAATTTAAAATTTTTAAGTTCTTAGACCACATTCATTCTGTGTCAGAAACCTATGCTGTGTCAAATACTGTGAAAGTACTTTTGTTCGTGGGGAACCAATTTCGTGGTTTTCGTGGATGACTTTATCCACAATTTAAGTGTCCAACGAAATAAAACAACCGTTGTCAAAATCAAGACATGGAAATATCCCATGTAGGTTTGACTTCTGATATGATCTAGAGAACATATTGAACATCGCCAAATCTGAGAATAGTACTATTATAGTTGTCACAGGGCAAATGCACTATGAACTACAACTGCAAGCAGGATTAGACCCATTTAATCTTTAAAACCTTAACTGTACAATTTTGATCTTTTAAATCAAATAAAACAATATTTGATCGATGAAAGACAGATTTCGGTATTGATATGCTATGATAAAGTGTTCATTTTATATCCTCATAACTCTCGTACATACAGGAAATAATTTCATGCTGGGCTGGCTTTTGATAAAAATATTTTACAATTCAAGATACGTTTATAGCATTTGTTTCTGTAATTGTTTTCTGTAGCTGACATGTTTATGACCTAATCAACACCTTTAATGATCTTTAATCTGTTGATCACTCTATCTAGGGTTAATTAGTGTGGTCACAACGATTTAGACAGTACTTAAAATCATTAAAATGACCGTTGTTAAAAGTTGGAATGATGTCTTGTTAAAAAATTAAGTTACCGCTGACTGCTGAAACGAATTAAATTATATAGAGAAAACGTTTGTGAGGGTCTAAAAGTTACCATTAGAGGCAGGTGACCGCTAAAACGAGGTGACTGTTAAGGCAGGTTTGACTGTAATTGAAAGGTGTGGGTGCCCGTATGTCAGGGTCATCTAACCTTGACCTCATTTTCTTTGGATCATTGATAATGTTAAGTTTGTGATACCTGTAGTCAAACCATGATCTTAAACATAAAATTCAATCATGATCAATAAAGCAAGGAAGACATTTCAGTGTGTACACTCTTGTTAAAATAAATGAAGTATTCTTAGGTTTATTGCGAAAAACAGAAGTACATAAATTTTATATCCAAACAAATTGGTACAATCAGCAGTTTATCTATTTCAGATAGTGAAAGAAAGTTATCCTGACCACACACAGTTTGACTCTACTGATCCCCATTATGATCGGTAAATATTGGTTGAGAAATGTTTTTCAATATTTGATAAAAAAGCACTGTTAGATCCTCAACCATCTGCCTTAATTTTGCCAGTTGTGCCAATTTTTGGCTTATAATTTGCTTTCAGATCCAAAAGTGCAATATAGCTTGTCATTTGTGAGTTACGGTCAAATTTTGTTTCTAAGACAATAAATAGACTGACTTAAATCCCCCAAAAACTAAACTTTTGGCTACTTGTTTACAAATGTTCTCAATCACAGACATTAAGAGTCTCTAATATAAGGGACGATTCTATACCACTTTAAATATAAAAATCAGAAGATTTGGTATGATTGCCAATAAGACAACTCTCCACCAGAGACCAACTGACATAGAAGTTAACAACTATAGGTCGCCGTACAAGCTTCAACAATGAGAAAAACCCATGCCGCATAGCAAACTATACAAGGACTGGATATGAAAAATGTAAAAAATTCAAACAAGTTAACCAACGACTGAATTTATGTAAAACAAAACAATAAACTAAGAAACTAATATGAAATACAGCAACAAACCACAACCACAGAGTTACAGGCACAAGACTTTAGACAGGCACATACAGACTGCAACAGGGTTAAACATGTTTGAGAGCACCCCTAACTTGGGACAGTGGTGTAACAGCACAACAAAAGAACAAAATACAAAAATCTGTTGAAAAGAAGGACTCATCAGTACAAAGCACACAAAAAAAAAAAAACAACAAAAAGACTGAAGACAGGAAATACCGATCTGAGAGTACAGCTAGTTCAAAGCCAATGAATTAAAAAAAATCATGTATCCGCGACTAAAACAGATTTCTACTAGTTATGTTCATTTCAATTTATCAGGCATTGTAACTAGCTTTGGGAAAATCCATTTCTACTTTTATTATTATACTGTGAAAGTACTTTAATTCATGGGTATCAATTTTTGTGGTTAGAGCAACATTTACATGTTCGTGGGTTTTTGATTTCGTGGATTTTAGTTTTCTAAAAAAATTGAAGGAAAATTTGAAGCCATTAGAACCGAAGGTTACAAATTGTCTGGATTGAAGGAAATTGCAAAGTAAATCATAGTGACCCCACTAATTAACCCGAGATAGAGTGATCAACAGATTAAAGACCATCAAAGGTGTTAATTAGGCCATAAACATGTCACCTAAAGAAAAAGTAACAAAAACAAATACTATAAACGTATCTTGAATTGTAAAATAATTCTTATCAAAAGCAAGCCCAGCATGAAATTTTTATTTCCCATATGTATGAGAACTATGAGGATATAAAATGAACACTTTATCATACTAGCATATCAATACCGAAATCTGACTTTCATCGATCAAAATATTTTTATGGGAATTAAAAGATCAAAAGTTGTACAGGTTATTAAAGATTAAATGGGTATAATCCTGCATGCAGTTGTAGTTCGTAGTCGTTTGCCCTATGACTTCTATTATAGTATTCTCAGATTTGGCGATATTCAATATATTCTCTAGATCATATCAGTAGTCAAACTTACATTTTCCATGTCTTGATTTTGACATCTGTTGTTTTATTTCGTTGGACACTTATATTCGTGGATAAAGTCATTCACGAAAACCACGAAATTGGTTCCCACGAATAAAAGTACTTTCACAGTAAGCAGAAAGGATGCTGTAAACTTTGATGTTTTTGCCTTGTCTTTTCATCAGGAGGGATTCGTGCAGCAAACAATAAGTGCCCCCTTTGTAACAATATTGTAGATTGATGCAAGCTATTCAAACTGGACATATTTTTGGAAAATGACGCAGTCAATTTTCCTATACTGCTGACCAGAAGTCATTTACCACTTCCAAGCCGCTTTCCGAACTCGGTTCAGTATTTTACATACTTATGTACTATACAGAATTTCATTCTTAACCTGTCCATATATTTATTGTTATTAAATGGTATTTTGAGCTATCCCTTTGGTATATGTTTCATATTTATATGAGCTTTCGCTTTTATGTGCATGTCTTTACAATCCGTAAAAAAATCATAATATCATGTAAATAGATCCGTTTTGTTATGGTTTTGGACTTTTTACATACCAGTGATCACCAAAATAGTTCTTGAAAGAATGTCAACCTTTCTTGTCAGTTGAACTTTAAAATCATTGAAAAAATAATAATCGGAATCATCTTGATATCCATACGAAAGATAATGCTGTTGATCAAGATTTACAAAGTTTGCAAGAATCGAAAATTAGTAATACGGTTATACCCATGCGGTGCATATGTATTTTGTTTACAAAATTATAGCTGCATAGCTTGAACTGCAAACGCCTGAATCTGACAGGTCGACACAAAAAGTACCCGTATGTAAAATGTTCACGCCCATAAACAGCGCCACCTATATTTTTTTCTTCATCGTCTTTGAGAACTATGTTCTGTTCTGTTGGAAATTAAAACATTAAATTAACTTAAACATATAATAGTAAGTGTAGAAAACAAATTAAACGATATATTTTTACATGACTGAATGTCCTTTAATCCAAGATTGAAAATAAGTTTGTTTCCTAGCCAAAATGGTGGATTCCTGACACAATTTGCGTGCTCACCATGAATATGCAAATTATTTATTGTTTCGGGTTGCTTATCCAATTACATTTACTATTATATAAGTGGCTATACGTTACCATCCATGGTTACAAAAGTAGGATGTGTTTGGTGTGTACATCTCTGGAATGTTGTGTATTCAATTTTTTACGGTAAAAATCAGTGTTATCTTCATTATAATTCCATGCATACACAAGTCATAACAACAAATAATTGTTTATAAAACTTAAAATGTAAACAGACATGTTTAACCGTCTGTCTTAGCAAAAATTCGTGTAAATAAAGCTGATGGATTGTTTTATAATTCAAGCACAGCAGGCAAACATGTGGTCATTCTTTGATGTTTGTTTACTTAAAATACACATTGTTGTTACTGCATACTTAGAAATAACCACTGTTTTGTTATTACTGTTTAACAGCAGATATAATTAGTATTTACAAAGGGATTGTATTGCTTTCAGAGTTATATAATACACCTTGCTTAAGAAATAGGTCTAGCTAGGTCCTTATAAAAAATGAGGCTATAATGATGTAAGTTACCATATTTACATTACAGCTGCATTTTTTGCATTTAATATATATCATATATTTACATAGAGAACAACAGATTAAATGCACATCAGTTTAATCACCACCCTAGGCATTAATTTTAATAGGTGGCAGCAAATAGGACAGATTGGCCTATATATATAGTGTCCCTACATCTACTCTGTTGTTCCAAAGTCTGAAAATTCTGCTCGCCCTGGCTAAGTCCTCAACATCTTTCTTTTCTAAGTATAGATCAGCAGCTCCTCTAAGGATTAGTAATGTAGCACTTTATATATAGTCCAGTGGCCCAGTCCTGTCTTTTTTGTCTCTCTTATTTTCTTATTTATATTATTATTTTTATATTTCTTATATTTTCTTGTAAGCCACCAACTCCTCTTTTTCCTATGGTGCCTGAAAACAATGAACCGGTTTTGTTCATTGTTGAGGTCTGTAAAGTGACTTATAACTGTCAACAGCCACATTATTTGGACTCTGGTGGATAGTTATCAGACTGTTATCTCATTGGCAATCATACCACATCTCCTTATTTAAGAGCTTGCTTGCTACAGGCTCTTCATAATGCTACTAGATCACTTGTAACTTATCTCTTAAATAAGGACTATGTGGGGTATAAGAGCTTGCTTACTACAGGCTCTTCATAATCATTTTGTTAAATAATTCTACAAAGAAGGGGATAGTCTGTTAATGTATCCTTGACTAAGAATAATGAAATTGCAAGAAACAAATTCACATATTACTTTGAATATTGTAGATCGTTCAGGTAGTCTTGATCTATTTCTTTGTACAAAAGAACAACCAGTAGTCATATTCACTTCACATATATATATATATATATATATCTTGACAAACAAATAAAAAAGCCATAGACATTGAAAACAATTCATATCTATTCTATTGTCAGTCAGCCTACCTACCATGAACTGAAAAGTCTCCTAAGATTCAGTAGGTAAATTATGTGAAAATCAAGACTTGCATCAAAAATATCCCAATATAAGAGACAATGGCGTTGCTTTTCCTCAGAGCTTTCAGCTCTTTGATTACACCTTTTATTTGATATTGAAATAAGTAAAATTATCCCCTGCATGAAAATTTTTACATTTACATTATCTGTGATGTTTACTTATTTAAAATTGGAAAAAGAATTAAAATGCTCTGTTTCAAGGAGGAATCCTAACTTACGAAAACTGCCATTGATATGTCTGAATATATTGGGAGCCTTATGAGGCCTCAATTATAAGCAAAAAAATTCTTTTTTGAGATAATTAATCGAAAAGCAAATTTTGTTTTCTTCTTTCAGAAGTGCAAAGAAAGATACTCCAAAGTGGTTCATGGTGGATGTAAAGTTTGAGAGGATGCTGAAGAGGTTTATTCCATTATCAGAACTTAAATCTCTACATCTTAATCACAAGGCTGATGGTGGGCCACTGAAAAGCATGGCTTTATTTACAAGGGCAAGGTTGTCTGTACAACCTGTAACTACAGGTAGTGTACTGTTTATATAGCTTGAAGTATTGCTTTATTCATTGCACGTGGTTAAATTTTTTATATTATTTGTGAATTTTACATAAGATTTTTCTTTAACCTTTGAAAAAGACTTTTTGGTCAATGTACTTTCGGATTTCAATATAAAAACTTGGGGTCACCAACATTTCTTTCCATTAAATTATTAAAATTGAAATTAACGAAATCACTTATTTTATATACCGGTAGTTTATATAGGGAAACTTAATTTTTCCTTATTGAGGAAATATTAAACAAAGAATAAGATAAAATTCAATGAGAGAATTGCTTTTCATAAATACTTCAGAAATGTCAAATAAAAATAGGGGGTCACAGCCCTGATTTTCTTGAAAAATCCAAACAACACAAATCGACAGATGAAATTCAACAACATATTTATCTGCCCTTGAGCTTAAAAGGATTTTTCTGAAATTTTAAATACACATGATGACATTTAATTTTTTGAAAGTTTAATCTTTAAATTCAAGTTTTAGATGCTTCTTTTGTGTATTGAATGATACTTGGTAAAATATTTAAAAAAAAAAAAAAATTTTTTGCAACATGCCCAGAAGGGAATCTCAGAAAAGACACTCAATCTACCTTAATACTGAAATAAATAAGTTGTCAGAGTTAAATCTATTGCGATTGTCTGTTGCAAGAAAAGGTCCAACTTCAAAGGTGTTGATTATATTCAAGTATGTGTCAATTTGATTAAAACGAGATTGTTAAGAGTATACAAACTGGTTAAATCAACGATCATCTTGTCGGTCCGTTTGTCCAACAAATATTTTCGTCACATTTTTCTCAGAAACTACTAAACAGACTGACTTCATATTTGGTCAGCAGTTCAACACCGTCATTTTGATATGACCATTTAAATGCGAGTTTTGAACTTGAACTTGTTTTTACTATCCTACCACAATGACACCTTCTGAACACAACTCCTCTGAAACCCTTTGACAGAAAGCTCTCATACTTGGTAGGATCATTTATCATCATGTCTTATGACCATATTGTACTGTTCCATCATTTTATGGTAGAAATAGAACTTTGACTTTTTTTTCGACTTTTGTACCACATTGACACTATGTTCTCCTTTTGAATCACAGGAACAAATACAAAAGCTTGAAATACACTTTATAATCTAATCTTTGTTCAAGTTGTACAGTGCTATACTGTACACACAATTTTATTCCTCATTTACATAGTCACGGGGACATTTCACTACTGCTTAGCAATCTTGTTAGCCTTAAGTTAAATAGAAAATATTTTTTTATTTGCAGAGGAGTGGGATTTCATAATAAACTTGGAGAATGAGAAGACATAAAGATATGCTGATCAATGTTATGAATATCTGATTGCTGAAAGAGATGATTGTGCAGTTAGATATAAGTAAAAATTTAAATGCTGAATTCATGTTTTACAGCATGTTCATGTAGAACTGATATATGTCTCATTTCAGAAACAAAATTACCTGACCTGAGAAGTTAAACATATATGGAATATAATTCTCATTTTATATATTGTATAACAAAATTGTTTTGTAAATATCATCTGTCAGGACAGACTTGTATGTAAATAAAAAGGAAATATTGTTAATGATTTTTTTAAAATTCAAAATAATATTTAACATTGCTAAAAATAGAACATAGGGGTAAAATGCAAGTTTTGTCTATTATTTTGAAACCTTTATAGATAGAGAAAATCTGACAAAAGCAGAAATGTTCAAAATGTTGAGCTCTACCAATTGTCTCAATATACATCAAAACAGTCAGATGACTTCTTAAAGGAGTTATTGCCATTAAATGACAAATGTTACCATTTTTTTCATTTTTGCCTATTATGCACATAGACCAAGGTGAACGACACAGGCTCTCTAGAGCCTCTAGTTGAAACTATTAGAAATTTTATTGAAATGTTTTCAACCACTAAACACAGGGTAAGTTCATTTTTTGTCATTTTCACTTTAACCGTTCCAGAGTGTTTGAATTGAGGATTTGTTTTTTTAATTTCATGTTTTACAGAATGATCTCTCAGCTGCTGCAGGTGGGGTATCTGTGATCATTAAATAACCTCTAGTTATTTCACTCTCATCTGCTGCAGGTTGGGTATCTGTGATCATTAGATAACCTCTATTTATTTCACTCTCTGCTGCTGCAGGTGGGGTATCTGTGATCATTAGATAACCTCTAGTTATTTCACTCTCAGCTGCTGCAGGTGGTGTATCTGTGATCATTAGATAACCTCTAGTTATTTCACTCTCAGCTGCTGCAGGTGGGGTATCTGTGATCATTAGATAACCTCTAGTTATTTCCACACACAAATTACATATTTGAAATTCCAATGTAAAATTATAAAAGATCCTAATACAACATTGAAAAGTAGCAAACCTTGGACCTTTCCATTTTTATTTGACCACAAATTTTAAATAACAAGTGATCCTTGGTTCTATTAAAACAAAGGACAATAGAAAATGGAGACTTGCTTCAACAATTATGAAGAAGTACTTATTGTTAATCTTTCATATATGCTAAGCTGTTGCATTAACTTCTATACAATCCAGTTTCCAGCGAAATAGTATACTCCTTCAGTCATATTCAAACAAGCATTCTGTGAGTATTGCCTGGCAATACATAGTCCCCTACGGATAAAAATTCATTGTACTAGAACAAAATGCTAACTTGATCTATAACTTGTCATGGTGTAAACTATATAACAAATATCAAGTCATTATCTTCCAGCATGACGAAAAAAAATGTGGAAAATTGACCATAAGGACCACAAGTCTGCATAAAATCATTAGACTGGACCAAAATTCGAACTTGATCTGTAACTTGTCATGATTCAAGGACCACAAGTCTGCACAAAATCATTAGACTGGACCAAAATTCGAACTTGATCTGTAACTTGTCATGATAAAACTATATACCAATCATCAAATCAATATCTTCAAGCATGACAAAAAAAAGTGCGGAAAACTGATTATTTGAGTGAATATTCTAAGTTCAAGGACCATAATTCTGCACAAAATCATTAGACTGGACCAAAATTCGAACTTGATCTGTAACTTGTCATGATAAAACTATATACCAATCATCAAATCAATATCTTCAAGCATGACAAAAAAAGTGCGGAAAACTGATTATTTGAGTGAATATTCTAAGTTCAAGGACCATAATTCTGCACAAAATCATTAGACTGGACCAAAATTGAACTTGATCTGTAACTTGTCATGATAAAACTATATACCAATCATCAAATCAATATCTTCAAGCATGACAAAAAAAAGTGCGGAAAACTGATTATTTGAGTGAATATTCTAAGTTCAAGGACCATAATTCTGCACAAAATCATTAGACTGGACCAAAATTCGAACTTGATCTGTAACTTGTCATGATAAAACTATATACCAATCATCAAATCAATATCTTCAAGCATGACAAAAAAAGTGCGGAAAACTGATTATTTGAGTGAATATTCTAAGTTCAAGGACCATAATTCTGCACAAAATCATTAGACTGGACCAAAATTCGAACTTGATCTGTAACTTGTCATGATAAAACTATATACCAATCATCAAATCAATATCTTCAAGCATGACAAAAAAAGTGCGGAAAACTGATTATTTGAGTGAATATTCTAAGTTCAAGGACCATAATTCTGCACAAAATCATTAGACTGGACCAAAATTCGAACTTGATCTGTAACTTGTCATGATAAAACTATATACCAATCATCAAATCAATATCTTCAAGCATGACAAAAAAAAGTGCGGAAAACTGATTATTTGAGTGAATATTCTAAGTTCAAGGACCATAATTCTGCACAAAATCATTAGACTGGACCAAAATTCGAACTTGATCTGTAACTTGTCATGATAAAACTATATACCAATCATCAAATCAATATCTTCAAGCATGACAAAAAAAGTGCGGAAAACTGATTATTTGAGTGAATTTTCTAAGTTCAAGGACCATAATTCTGCACAAAATCGTCAGGCCGGAACAAAATTCGAACTTGATTTGTAACTTGTCATGATAAAACAATACACCAAATATCAAATCAATATCTTCAAGCACGAAGAAAAGAAGTGGAAAACTGATTTGCCGGACTGACTGACAGAAGAACGGAGTGCAAACCTGAAGTCCCCTTCGACTTCGTCGGTAGGGGACTAATAATTTTTTGAATTTTTATGATGTTCAGATGCAAATATTTGACAAGGTGTGTTATGAAGAATTACTTATGACAAACCATTGATAATTGGTAGGCTGTTGCATTAGAACTAGCAAACGTTGAGACTCAACCTCCATCAGTCATGCTTTTAAAATTATTTTTTGGTGACAATGATTCAGCATGGGTTCCAGTAGGAAATCATATTTTCGTCTTCTTTCAATTTTATGATATACAGTTCTCTTATACTGAAAGTATAGGTCTTAATCTTTTCAAACTATACATATGTGTTTTACATACTGGAATCAGTAGAATTGATTAGGTGGTCACATACATAGCAGTACTGGTGTCACATTATAGGTTCCTATTCAACCTAATGCAAAATATATAAATTTGACCTGGCAAGTATAAATGAATTTAAGAGAAATAATGTGCTTTATGGAGGGTCTTCCATATAAAGTCCTTTATCAATCAAATAAAAAGCGTAACACTCCCACTATTATCAAAAGTAATTCGTAATATGTTACATTTCAAAATGCAAGGACAAATAGCTGAAAACAGGTACAAGGGACCAGACTTATTGCTGATGAAATAAATGGTACTGAATTGGTTTAAGAGTTTGATAGTGGCCATTGACATTTTGTTTGGGTCCATTTGTGAGAAATAGGCCCTTTACTCCCAAAGGAGCTAGACTGGTTGTGTCAACATGGTAAGCGTCACCTGCTGAGCATGCATCACCCGTCATTTTAAAATGTCACAATATGTCAATTAACAGATCAAACGACTATTATGGTTTCTAAAAATCTAAGACCCTGAAAATATGTCACTATTGAGTTGAGACACACACACATCATATTGGTCAACCATGTCATGATGGTGACTGTATGTGGGGTCGATTTCAGTCGTTTTCCCTCTAATATCTGTAGGAGCCGTTTTTGTGTAAGGAGCACACATCTGTTAATGAAGTTTGTATTGCCAAAAACATACCCAGCCAGAACACGATGAGATATGTTAACACCATAAGATGGGGCTAAGGGTATGTTTCATCCGAGAAATGGGAAGTTGACAATTGCAAAGTTGAAATCATCACATTTGTTCCATAGATTCTATTTTGAAGATGTCCATCTGTGTCAATATCGCTGAAAAGATCAAGATATGAAGTACACCTAGTTTTGGTAGTATCCTTAATCTTAGGTTCAATGGGATATATGAGATGCGAGCACTTACTGCAATGTGGGTTACTGAGTGACAGATTGACATCAATATAACTGAAAGTGAAATGATGAAAAAAAACTTTAGGAAGATGCCTTTTTTGTCATTGAGAAGGTTCTGTATGAATTCAGCTTCATACACGTCGTCTAGTAGGAGCATATAATTAGTACTCATCGGAATACCGACTGTCTTTTGAAATATTCATCCACTAAACACAACAAATGTGTCGTCGATAATGAGCTCATGTCTGTAGAAATTGAGAAATAATTGACCAACGTTTCATGCAATTTTAATTTTAAAATAAATGAATCCTTTACATTTATTTTTTCATAATTAAGCACACGTGTTTCTCTTCCCACATACAAACTGAACTAGTCATCATATACAAATATGCACCAAAATAAAACTATTTTTTCATGAACGCATTTGCCAGCTTAATAGTGAATGTTACTCTTGATACCCAGTGTAACAAGTCTCATTTAGTGGTTACAAATTCTGATATGTTGATTGTGGAACATATTTGAATGCAATATTCGTGTTTCGGAGTGTAAACAACGTACTCCAATCTTTTATACCTGCTTATATCAGTCTAGTTATTACTATTATTATCATCTTCAAAATCCCGTCTTCCCAGTTTTTCAGTTAAGACTGTCTAATGTTTTGTTCATTTGTCATTTGAATCAATGCGTATATTCTTGTCAGTCCCATATTGTCTGGTAAGCAGCTGTACCACGCTCAGTGTCCCTGTTTGCATCTACAGATAAGTCCACGTACATATCATGATCTGGTGGTTGTTGGTCAGTCTCCAATGGTACAGGTGAAGGAATAATAGACGGTTCGTCTGTAATTAATAAACTTGTGTTAATATTGTATAAATGTGTGTGTGCGTGTTGCGATTATGCTGGTGATTTAAACAAATCTGCACATTTAAGCAACTAAGAGGTATATATTTGAAGACTATATAGGAGCTTTTACATGGCATTGTCAGCATGGTCAGTTCGTTTCGACTCGCGAGTTTGATATCTTTCGGCTCCCTTTTTTAAACCTGCATGTGTGGACCATTCCAGCTCAGTTCTACACCCTGTGTTTATTAGGTATACTATGATGTACAACCGCCGATATTAGTGTGTTGGATAACATGATTGTAGTATCCGTAGGTTAAGTATTGTCTAAACTCATCACATATACCAGTATAAAAAAGGAGAAGTGGTATGATTGCCAATGATACAGAGTTCAAATGAAGTTGATGCAAGCAATTATAGGCAACCGTGCGGAAGAAATGAGAAAAAAACCCATAATGTATAGTCGGCTATAAAAGGCTCCGACATGAAAAATGTGAAACAATTCAAACCAGAAAACTAACGGCCTAATTTTTAAGAAAACAATTTGAGAAAAATAAATATGACAGACATGAACCAACGACAACCACTGAACTACAGGCTCCTGACTTGGGAGAGGCATATAAAGAATGTGGCGGGGTTAAACATGTTTGTGGGCACTCAGCCCTCCCCTAGTTGGGACAGTGGTGTAACAGCACAACACAAGAACATACTGTAACTAGAAGCTCTAAAGAGCCTGTGTCAACATTGTAGATGAGAAGAGAATTCATGACGAAAATCTCTGTTTTGTTGATCTTGTATTGCGATCATTTAGTCGGTTTAGTTTCTCTCTATCTTCTTTAGTTTTTTGCTCAAAACACAAAAGAGGGTTAACAAATTCTCATTTAAGGGCAATCACTCCTATAAAGAGTGACAGTCTACTAATTATATCGGCAAAATTTAACTCGTTAGGACATCTTTCCTTGCTGATCATTTTTGTTATTTAAAGTGTCTATTTATCTATTATATTTTTTTATCATATAAGACCAAAAAAATGGTAAAATCATCATTAAAGGGCAATAACTCCAATAAGGAGTTGTCAGACGATTCCTCCATATTGTCTTAATTGTAGATCTTGTCTTGCTAATCATTTTTGCTTATTCAAGTTTCTGTCTATCTACTACAATTTTTATGATGTAAGGTAAAAATCGTCATCAAAGAGCAATAACTCTAATAAGGAGTCGACTAACGATTTCGACCGTGCAGACTTACTAATAGAACTTGTCTTGATGATCATTTTTGCAATTCCAAATGTCTATCTATTATAGTTTCAAGATATTAGGCAAAAATGAAAAAAAAGAAGGTAAAATTTGTCATTAAGGGCAATAACTCCTATAAGAAGTCGTCTGGTAGTTTTGATATATATGAACAATTGGTAGAGCTGAACATTTATGCTCCAGTCAGATTTTCTCAAAATAATAGACAAAACTTGCATCTTACCCCTGTGTTTTATTTTTACCCATTTCGGCCATCTTGGATGGCAGGTGGGGTCATCAGACACATTTTTTAAACTAGATCCCCTACTGATGATTGTGGCTAAGTTTGGTTAAATTTGGTCCAGTAGTTTCAGAGAAGATTTTAGTAAAAGTTAACGGACGACGACGACGGACGACGGACGACGGACGCCAAGTGATGAGAAAAGCTCTTTTGACCCTTTAGGCCAGGTGAGCTAAAAATCAGTAGCAATCAGTGGCTTTACTCAAAAGATCGGTACAAGGCATAAACAACTAACATAAAAACAATTGAATAAGCACCGAAATAAGAGTACTCGCAGTTACTGAAAGATAGTTCAAAGCCAGTTACAACTAATAAATAAATCATGTTCTCCCAGATTAAAGAATCAATCAATACACATCCAACGGATTAAGTATAGAGACGTCACAAATAGTCAGGCATATAATTTGGTACGCCAGACGCGCGTTTCGTCTACACAAGACTCATCATTGTCACTCGAATCAAAACCAATATTACGAAGTTGAAGATCATTAACAACCGAAAAATTCCGTCTATTCATGAAGATATTATGCTAACCTATTCGCGTCTGTCTCATTGAGGCATTCAAAAACCCGAACAAGTACAATTTTCGTGATATTTTAAGTAATCCATAAAGTTTAAACTATTCAAACATTGACATTTTTAAAGACTCAGTTTGACTCTCAGTCTACGTGTTCTTTTATTATAAATGTGACCAATTGATTCGTAGTTTTATTTTTTTTATTGTCTTTAATAAAACATCATCATCTCTGTTGTAACTTGTATGTGACTTTGTGATGATAGAACAATTAAATGGTGTCCTCGGTCAAATGTTACTTACGTGGCCTATTTCCGTGATGAGTTACACCTTCGAGATCAACGTATTCATTTGGAACAACTCCATAACGAACTGACACATTAGTTCTCAAATGATTTTGTCTAGTTACACTATTTGTCTGGTACGACAAATTAATTGGATCTGTTGTATTTCTTCTCTGGCGTAGTCTTCGGTGCAACAAAAACACACCAGCTATAACCAAGATAACTACTAGCAGTGTCACCAACGAATACAATATGACTGAACCTACATATGTTTTTGGATCTGAAATATATGGAAAGCAATCGTAATAATATAATAATTCCAATTAGTCATGATATCATAATGTCCTAGTAAACTAAAGTTAAGTATTAGAACACATATTAATTTACTTTCTAGCTCTTATACCATTTGCAATTATGCAATATTCTGTCTCATTGTTCCCGATATACAGAGTACGAAAATGTAGTGTTATGCATTTTTGCTTACGTGAATTTTATTATTTTATTTGAGCAAATGTCTGTTTTCGCCTCTTGAATACGTTCGATAGTGTTCCCAGAATTTAAAGCAATCATGAAGTGTTTAGAACACAGTTTTGATTTTATTCATTAGCTTTTTAAAATGAATAAATAATGAATATTTTTGCCACTATTTGTAGCAGTATATATAAAAAAAAAACCTCTTAAAACTCTCAAAGTTAAAATGTATTGGTTTTGGCTATTCTTTTAGAATAAATAAGAAGATGTGGTATGAGTGCCAATGAGACAACTATCCATCCAAGTCACAATGTGTAAAAAGTAAACAATTATAGGTCAAAGTACGGCCTTCAACACGGAGCCTTGGCTCACACCGAACAGTAAGCTATAAAGGGCCCCAAAAGACTAGTGTAAAACAATCCAAACAGGAAAACCAACGGTCTAATCTATATAAAAACGAGAAACGAGAAACACATATGAACCACACCAACAAACGACAACCACTGAAAAACAGGCTCCTGACTTAGGACAGGTGCATAAAAATGCAGCGGGTTTTAACAGGCGCCAACCTTCACCCTAACCTGAAAGAGTGGTATAACATTACAACATAAAAAGACACACAATAAAATATCAATTGAAATGGCTTAACTCGATCAAAAAGACAATACACAAAATCAAGTAAATATATACACTGAACGAATAAGTTTGATCTATGACACAATATAAATAAAAAAGATGTTTCAATGTCAAAAAGACAACTTTAACCTAGGACAAAATGGCGTTAAATAAAGTAACATACACAAGAAAATTTAAATATAATAATTTTGTTGTTAGGAGTACAGAAACATTTTTACAAAATAAATTTGTTATTCATAGTACGAGTACAAAAGTGAAATTTTTTCGTCATATTGAATACTTGTGGTACATATTAAAACTAGAAAGAGAAGATATAACACAAAATACGTAAATATTGAATAACAGTAATGAATTACAAATTGTGTCAACAGGTCAAATTAACACGAAAGTACGATTTGCGAGTACTCGCAGTTACTGAAAGCTAGTTAAAATCCAAAAACAATTAATAATAAAAAATCATGCATCAGAGACTAAAATCAAATAAAACACATCCCAGGCAGGGGTTTAGTGTTTTAACGCCATGTGCAATGCAAAAATAAAAGTAACGACAGGCAGTAGGATAGTTAGGATTTAACCTGATGATAAATATGTATGATGTTATATATAGATAAAACAATTTCTATATAGAAAATAAACGTGGATGTGTATATATACATCCCAAAAAACCATTCGAAAAGAATAAAAATTTAGTTATGTTTTAATTTGTTGATGACAAAATCGATGTTAGTGCCAATAAAAGCAATATTCAAAGATCTTATCACAACATTAATAAGATAACCTTTACTAATAAGTTTGTTTAAAGGTTCGATAAGTTTACACGGATCACATAGTGATTTCCGCGCTTTTAGTACAATATTACCGTAAAATTTAGGATGTGAAATACCATTTTTAATAAGTTTTCTACAGGTACAGCCAAATTTACTAATCAAATCTTTGTATCTATGAAAGAACTTAGTAAATGTTTTAAGTAATTTATGGTAACGAAATCCCTGACTTAATAATTTACCAGTGATACATTGATTACGTTCGTTAAAATCTATGACATCACTACACACACGGGCATAACGAACGAGTTGGGATATATAAACACCGTATGATGGAGCCAAAGGAACATCGCCGTCTAAAAAAGGAAAATTAACAATAGGGAATGAAAAATCGTCTCTTTTGTCGTAAATTTTTGTATGGAGTTTCCTTTTAGAAATTGAAATGTCTTAATCTAGACATAGGCAACTACAGCTGTTTATGTTAGATTTATTTGAAGTAAGTTCCTTTGGATAAATTTCGGTAGTATATTTAGAGAATTATGGATTATTTAATGAAAAAATATCATCAAGATAACGGTAGGTATTGTTGAATGTGTCAACTAAATGTAACAATTGCGTGTCTTGGACTGATTTTGGCCATAAACTATGATTCATAGCAATATAGGAATAAATCTGCTTTTAAAGGGGCGCAATTAGCATGATAAGTGCCTAAGGAATACCTACTACCTGTCGATACACTTTATCGCCGAAACGTACATATATGTAATATATATATATGAAATAATAGGTGGTTCTGTATTATCAAAATATGGAGATATTTGGCTATGGATGGTAGAGTCATTGAATATACTAGATAAGTTAATAAAATCAATACCTCTATTTATGTATTTTAATTTTAAAAAATGACGTTTATGATTTTCAGGTTTATCGATACTAGGAAACAGCCTGTGGTGACAAAAGGCTGTTATAATACGGGTGTATTCATTCAACGGGCTGAAAAATGAAATTTTATTACACTCCAGAAAAATATCATATAGTTTACTTATTGGTATATGACCAAGTTTGCATAGTAATTGATGTCTAACATTATTTTTTATTATAGATAACAGATCAGCAAGTGTATAATTTATACGATGTTTAATACGTAGATTACGGTTTTTACGTTTACCATGAGACCTATTATTTCTTAGCCGTTAATCGACAATATTCATGACATCGATAGAAGTTTTCGATATGTTCCCCTGTCTCAATATTTTGTCATTGAGACCGAGAGGATAAGCTGTTTGAAGTCTTTTCATCCAAAATAGTTCGCGAACTTCACGAGATTTTTCAAATTGTTTGTGTGATTGTCCTGGTTGTTTCTGAACGGTTTCAAATGGTTGGAATTTTATAAATTTAAGATTGTGGTTATGCTTATCTAAATGTTGGTTTATAAAACTTTTGAATTTTTTATAGGTCTTCGAAAGCAGTAAAGGTGCTCTTGATTTCTTTTGTAATATGCTCGTCCCGTCTGTCCAACATATTGAATACCACACTTTTAC
Organism: Mytilus coruscus; assembly: GCA_017311375.1. Classification (NCBI taxonomy): domain Eukaryota; kingdom Metazoa; phylum Mollusca; class Bivalvia; order Mytilida; family Mytilidae; genus Mytilus; species Mytilus coruscus. The sequence goes on along the minus strand of CM029604.1, from coordinate 43,876,725 downwards.
AAGTTACCAGATACATAAGGTTTTGCGTTTTTCATGTAATGTCACAGAAAAAGGAGAGCGAAAAAGCTCTCCCGTTCACTGTTGACCTAACAGTATTGTGTGAAGTTAATATGAAACAGGTCAGTCATTTTCTGGCATTGCACGGAAAAATTTGTGGATACCCACGTGCATTTTTGTTTAACAATCTGGCTGCAGAGACATTGCCTCCTTTGACACAACTGTACACAGTGCTAAATGTAATACGGTAATTTTGATATGATGGTGTAGAATTTATGTTAGAAATACGATTATTTAAGCACGTGGATATCCTAGAAGTAGGATTGTTTTTCAATTTCTTTCCATTTCGTAATATCATGATTATTTAAGTAGGGTATAGGAAAAATAAAAAAGACCGGAGGTTGTAACATTGAATTGGGATCACAATTACGGGATAAGAAATAATAGGCAAAGCAGTTAAAGAACTCTTACAAAAACTGTTATAAAATGCCTGACGCAAAGACTTAAGTAATACAAAACAGACATATATCAAACACAGGGCAAAAACAGAAATTATAAGAAATCTAAGTAAAACCATAGCAGGGGCAATAATAAAAACAGCAAGCGTGGATGAGTATTTATACATCCCAACACCATAATATTGAATTAATAAATAAAGAACAAAGATATAATAAACATGCGAAAGTTCTCTCACAGGCAAACAACCCATAATTGTAAAATATAAGGGCATACACCACAAGCATGGGGACACATTCTACTGCATCCACACAGCACGAGCAACAAACCCTGCAGTAAATATAAAAAAGAAGATGTGGTATGAGTGCCAATGACACAACTATCCATCCAAGTCACAATGTGTAAAATGTAAACAATTATAGGTCAAAGTACGGCCTTCAAGTATATTCAACCAGTCGTATCAATCAGATGTGGATTCTCAAAATTCTAAAGATCTACTGCTAAATCTTAGATCACAATCTCTGCAATTTTGCAGCAACATTAAGACCTTTGATTTTCCTACGCTTTACACTACTATTGCCCATGCTCAATTGAAAGATCGACTTCACCATCTCATTAAACAGAGCTTTTTCTATAAAAATGGGAATCGTAGGTATAAATTTCTTGTTTTGGGTTATAAAAATTCTTATTTTGTGAAGAACCACACTGATTCTATCAGAAAATACACTCAATATGATATTATCAAAATGCTGGACTTTTCAATCGACAATATATTTGTTGAGTTTGGAGGATTGATATTTCAACAGACAGTCGGTATTCCAATGGGTACTAATTGTGCACCCCTTCTGGCCGACTTGTTTTTGTACTCGTATGAAGCAGAATTCATTCAGAACCTTCTAAAAGACAAAATAAAAAGCACCTTGCAAAATTCTTTAATTTTATTTTCAGGCATATTGATGATGTCCTATCACTGAATAACCCATATTTCAGTCAGTACTTGCATCTCGTATATCCCAGTGAACTTGAAATTAAGGATACTACTGATACTAGAAGGACTGTTTTATACCTTGATCTTTTCCTCAATATTGACACAGATGGACTCTAAAATCTATGACAAACGGGATGATTTCAACTTTCCAATTATCAATTTCCCATTTCTCAGCAGTAACATACCCTCTCCTCCGTCGTATGGTGTTTACATATCTCAATTGATACGTCATGCTCGTGCATGTTCACACTATACGGAATGCATATACAGGAGTGTGCTCCTTACGCAGAAACTGCTCCAACAGAGTTATGAGGAGGAAAGATTAAAAAAGACACTCCGTAAATTTTATGGACATCATCATGAGTTGGTTGCTCTATACGATGTGTCTGTGTCTAAACTAACTAATGACATTTTTACCACGTCTTAGATTGTGGTTTAACATTTATGTCGTCTGTCTTCTAAATACCGAACGTGACCTATTCCAGAATATGACTGTTTTGCCGAGTGTGAATTTGCGTTGCTATACGACGTGTCTCGGTATTTATACATCCAACATTCATGTATTTATTTATGATGTTTCTGTTTTGGTTTCAGTTAGATATTGTGTTATGTCTTATCGTTTGTGGTTTGAATTCTGTATTTCGGTACATTTCACATATGTCTTATTTGTCAGTATAGTCGAGTTAATTTCCATTTTCCATGGATAAAGTATTGTGTTAATTCAAATAATTATGACGTCGTCACAGCATTTATTTAAAATAGCATTTCAATACCGTCAAAGTCATGATAATTGTTTGGACTAGTTTTGTGAAAATAATTGTATGAATTTCAAGATTATATATTCGTTACAAAAATACATCACTGTTTGTGATGTCCTGTGCTGTCTTAATGGAAGATGTTCGTTGTTATTCTGCGGTTTACATGTTGTAACGAATATCATATTATTTATTTGTGCGTTTCTCTGTGCTGAGTGTTCTTGCGTTTGTTTGTGCTGTATTTCTGTCACGTAGTGTTGCCATTTTAGCAATATTTTTAACATTGCCATTTAAGCGGGAGGTTTGGCTAGCCATAAAACCAGGTTCAACCCACCATTTTTTTCTTAAAATGTCCTGTACCAAGTCAGGAATATGGCAGTTGTTATCAAATAGTTCGTTTATATGTATGTTGGCGTTTGTTTTTGTTGCACTTCAGTGTTTCTGTTGTACCGTTGTTTTCCTCTTATAGTTGATGTGTTTCCCTCGGTTTTAGTTTGTAACCCGGATTTGTTTTCTCTCAATCGATTTATGACTTTTGAACAGCGGTATACTACTGTTGCCTTTATTTAATGTCTGATACTTTTGGTATTTCAAATTATCCTTTTTATGTATTTTTTGGAATTTTATGTGTTTGAAAATATGTGAAAATTCACATTCTAAGAAAGTTTGCATTTTCCAATAAGGAATGTAAAATAGTAAGAAACATACTATTTGATGCCATTTTTATCTCGTCTGGTGTATTTCGAAAAGCTGTTATCCGTACTTTTATCGACGAGTTAACTACGTTGGTTGTTTGTTTTTGCAATGATGTAATGTGAATGTATTTTCCGCAATATCTTTTCGTCTTATCCACTTTTCTTAAACAGTTATATTCCTGAAAGAATAATACAAATTAAGAAATAAAGATGAAATATAGCAACGATATTTGCATTGCGCTCTGTTACATATTTATAATAACTAATATTCATCATTGTCAAAATCGCATGAAAACAGCTTGTAACAAACAAAATACATAAAAGCCATAAAGTTAACCCAACAAATTATACAACAAACATTTCATCAAGAATCCATTTCATTTTTTGTGATCAGTTCCATTGACCGTTTATAAAAAGGACCCTAAATTTTTTATATATTCTTCCGGTTGTAAATTATATTGTAGCTTATTTTTTTATAAGTGAAACTCTTAATGTCACTCTTTTGAGAACCCAAAATATACAAATAATTCTTATTAGTATTTGGTACAAGTGTCACAGATAACAACCGATATTAATGTATGTTCCATGTGTCACCTTCCATGAGCAACACGACAGTTGTAACTAATTGAACAGGAACGTCCTACCTTTCCGGAGTACATATTTAACCCCAAATTGTAGTGTGGTTCATGTTGCTCAATGATTAGTTTTCTGTATAGTGTTTAGTGGACCGTTGATTGTCTCTTGACCATAATAGAGTCGTCGGTTAGCTATAAATACTAAACCAACCTTATTTTAAGTACGGATAGTGAAATAAGGGGTACGTGTGTATCAATTCGCCTAAAGCTAGATGAGACATGCGCAGTGGTGGAAGATATCTGGTATAAACATAGAAAATGAATATGTTAAGCAACAATGAAAAATACAATATCCGTTTCCTATACACAAACGTCTGCGGTCAAGAAATCAAAACAAAGGTTTTGCTGAATTTTTTTTATTGGACCATGGTTAAAACACAATCTCGTCCTACCTTCCTCGGTTTCTTTACATCACCGAATACGAATTATCACCAGGTTTTACCGAGCAACTCGACGCTTGCAACTTATGATAACCATTCTGAGCACTTGACTTATCATACTTACTTTGGCCTTTTTAACTTTTCATATTCGAGCTTCATTGATGAGTCTTGTGTAGACAAAACCACAATGACTCGGTAATCAGATATTCATTTTTGTAATCATTGGAATTTTATTTATTCTTTTTGTATTTCCTATCTAAATTATCAACGTTGGCACCAAGATTTGTATGTTTACTATTAATGTGCAGTTTACTGTCTATAGTGTATTCAATATAAAAACCTAGATATATATCCGCTAAACGAGTCCCAGTGGAAGAAACACGTCTGGCGTAACGATTTAAAGCCTGGTATGTATCTATAATGAGTTTATTTACCCCGAGTTTCAGTAGGATACGTTTTGCTTAATCTTAATTAGGGCCCCGTCGAGTGCCTTATATAAATCACTATGTATGTCTGTCCGTCAGCACTTCTTTGTAGTACGATAGACAAGATTGCTTGAGCAGATTGATAAGATGTATTTTTTGTTAATTTTTTTTTTACAAATTTGAGACCCACCATTTGATTAGAACATAAATTGACATAAAGTCTAAAGTATAATATGCCTTTCTTAATTGTTCTTGGTGTCAAAAGTTATTTACCAAAACAATTAAAAGTGTGGAACAGGTTCGGTGAAAACTCAGTTTTTGTTAAAAAAAAAAACACAAAATCTGAAAAATGTCTTTCTATGCTAGGATTTTAACAACAATTGATATATAGCTGTAATAATCTATTTCAAAGTGATTTAAGATGTCATAATTGAAATTAAAATTGGCACAAAATCATTTTTGGTTCAAGAAACACATTTTCAGTAACATTTTTCTAAATGCTAGAATTCAACAAAAATTGCTAATCAGATATAATATGCTATTCCAAATTGTTTCTCGGTGTCAAATATGGGGTAAAAAGAGATTTTGTGAAAAAAATCTCAGATTTTGAGTAACCCGTACATTTTTGTGTAAGGAATTCAACAAAAATTGTTAAATAGGTAAAATATGCATTCAAAATGTTACCTGGTGTCAAAACTTGTTTATATACATCTAATTATTCTTTGCATGCGAAAGCAGACTGAAATTTTGTATGAATTTTGAAATTGAAGGACATTACCGCACACGATTAAATCGTACAATTTAAAACCTTATTAGTTCTTTAAATAAATATTGAAAATAAGTAGATGTTTGTCTTTGTCTCTTAATGTTTTCCGTTTGCACCTCTAGGAAATTAATTAACTTTGATGTGATTTCTGGTACTTGTCTCTAACCTGCCATTTATTACATTTTGTTTGGAGTTTTGCTTGGCGTTGAAGCTGATATTGCGACCTTGAAGCGTCGAGTTTTGGTAAACCTTTACTGTTGGGTAGCTGTCTAAATAACAATATATTCCTTATCTCCCGAAATAAAAATGTATGAAGAGGAAAATGTTATACCTTAAAACCGGTAGTACCGTTATATCCACCACGATAGTCTATCCGTAATATTATTTGACCTTTACATTGTAGCTCAATGACCTGTGCACACACTATGTCCATTGGATTACTGCCGGTGAATGGCAAAATACAGCTGTCATGTTTTCCAAAGCAAAATTTATTTGTACATTCTACTTGGTATGTTGAATCAAAGTTCACGTATCTTAATTTTCCACATCCCGAGTCGAAGAAATCTGAAAAATATCTGAGTACTTGTACATTAAACTAGTAATCGATTATCATTTTGAAGGCGTCTTTGTTGGATTTAATTGTATGTTTGTTTGAATTTTTTAGTCATTTGTGTTGTATGCCTGTGATGTATGTTTACAGTTTTGGCTGCTGGGTCACAATTATTGTCACCTATTATGTCTATTAGTGTTGCTTACCCAGTTTTGTCAATATAACTGAACTTATAGCCGACTATACGGTATGGGTTTTTCTCATTGTTGAGGGCCGTAGGGTTGCCTATAATTGCTTACCTCCACTTTATTTGAACTTTTGTGGATAGTTGTCTCGTTGGCAATCATACCACATCTCCTTATTTTTATATAAATAATTGTCAATCAAATGGGAGGTAAAGTTACCTATAAAACCAGGTTTGTCCAACCATTTTCTTCGGAAAACACCTGTACCAAGTCAGGAATATGACGGTTCCTTTGGTTGATAAAGTCTAACGTTTGATTTTGTCAGTTTTTATGGACTTCCCCGTTTGAATTTACTTTATTGTTTTGTATTTGGTAATACTTTTTCATAATTTTTCAACATGACATGTATACTCCGATGTTCAAAAGTTCCATACTTCTCGATTAATTATTGGAGTTATCTTGATTGTCATGCACTATAACATGATTTTGCTTCGTCCTTTTCGAAATCATTATAATCGCTTCATTAAATAATGCGATACTTAATCTACGTTAGGATTTCAATTTTAATTATTTTGGTCGCCAGCATCCCTGTCGAAATGCGCATCAGGTGCAATAAAATTGGTACCGGTTCATGCGATTAATCTATAAAGCGCCTACAAATGATAAAGTGTCTGATTGATGTGTACATCATTCATCTTAGTTTAAGCATTAAAAAAGTAAAACAAAATATTTCAGAAACTTATAATAAATTAACTTACCATAGTGCATCTTCTCAAGATTTCCTGGCAATAAAGAGAAAAAGAATTTGATAAACTACTTCTGCAATAGAATAAGTAAATGTACTACTTAAAAATGTTTATATGCCCAACTTCATTCATAGTTAAAGGTTTCATATTGAGTGATAATTGGATATCGCTTGATATTGACTTGAGTTATTTAATTTCAATATAACAATAAATATAAGCCTTTAGCGATTTTTTTTGAAAAAATATTATCTAAATCAAATATTAAAGAGAGTTGATATCAAGTAATGTCAAATTTTTACGAGATGTTAAATCTATTTCTCTTTTATTAAAAATATCTTTATCCTGGGAAAAAAAATATTTCGCAAGCTTCACTTCACATATGTCTGATGAATGAAGTACTTTTTTATACGTCTCTGATTGAGCATATCATATTTTGCCCTAAACCCGGAATACTTTTTACATCCGACTTTTTCAAGCTTTTGTACGCTTAAGAATGAATCAAATATGACAAAAAGAATATTTTCAGGAGAAACAAGCGAATGGTTTGTATATTATTGAAGAAATAACAAATCTCCGTTGACAAGGGGGAAATGTGACAGCCATCTTTGACCTACCTATTAGGCAGTTATTCATATCATACTCCTTACAGTGTGATACAAATTATATCAATTCATGTGGGAAAAAGATAACAGACCGTTGTCATTTCATTTATACATGTACATGTTATAATAAAATAAGTGGAAGAACAAACACACGCACTATTTACACACATCTATGTAAATTTTGAGATTCGCGATCTAAAATAAGTATAATGATGGAGGGGTAAATTGATGTGTGACGTCCGTCAGGAAATGTTTCCATATCCAGGATGTAATATAAGCAAAACCCTGAATTCTACTTCACATATACGCTGGTTTGGAGATTTTTGTGTAAGTTGGTAAGACTCCACAAGAGGTCTCATCTGGACACATTAATCTGATAAATCAATAAGGAAATGTGGTATCAGCAGCAAGAAAACTATCCACCACATTAAGCGGAAATAAGCAACTATTGGCCAACGTACGGCCTTCAACAATTAGCCCTGTCACCTCGGGAGACATTATTCTGAGTCAATAATGACCTGTCTTTTTTTCTTTTTCTTAAATGTCGCATGTAAGGCCAGGGAAGCGAATCATATCCATTTATGCAACATGCAAGTCGAATTTGCTACTACCATAAGATCGAGGCAGTATAGATTATTCAATCCATAATACTTACGATAGAAAAAAAAAGTTAAGCATTTTTAAGGCATTGGCGTATGAACAGTTTGTACAGTTAACGCACTAGACGAGAGTTTTAAGGTTAATAGAATGGGGAAACATCAAAAGTTAACATAAAGAGGGAAAGCGGACAGCAAATAAGCGACCATGAGAATGTATATAAAATGACAATTAAAGATGTAAGATTTACCTTTTTTAAATATTTTTATATAGATTTTATGATTTTAATGACGATCATGGTAAGTTGTTATGTTTTACATACCATTATGGCTTTCTGCTTTCTGGCTTAACACAAGAGCAACAATCACCAGTATCAACACGTATGAATCCATCATCAGGAACTTCAAAAATTTGTGTGGATGATAACGAACGACATATTTCATACTGCATTCCTAAAAAAGATAACAAAACAAATAGAACAAACTTACAAAATATGTAAAAGTGGAAAATATTATTGCAAATAACTTATACATACTTAAGAAAACCAATAAACATCCAAAATATCCACCGCATGTTCCAAGAATTAAACGTAGAACTCTTGACACAGTGAGCCACACCTTTTATATGTGGAAAGTTATAAGCGATATACATTTAATTATATGCCAGAAAAGTCGAGATCACTCATTAGTGTTTTGTGATATGCCATTGCAAAGCATAAAGCAGAGTTCAATTCATGGAACGGAGCTCTTAATATAACCGAAAATAAAAAGTGTCCACGATCACTGTCGAATATCTGTGTACTAAAGATATCGGAAACAAAGTTCATGGAACAATTCTAAATTCTAAATACGTACGTCTAAGGATATATATATATATAACACATACTCCGAAAATACAGAGATGGAAAATAAGTTAAAAGATTAAAATTTTATAAAGGTGAGTAAAAAATAAAAAAATATAGGCATAAGCTGTTACAGTACTGGAATGATATTATGAGTGACCACTGAAATACAGTTGTTTGTGTCGAACAAAAGGCTTAAATGTTGTAGTTCTAATTTTATTAAAAGCTTACTTAAGAAAAATGTTATTCAGAGAAAATAAATGACGGTAAATTGAAAGATTGAACACCAAAAGTGAATTATGAAACCAAACTTTGACGATTATCTGAAACCGCTTCATTTTGTAAAATTTCGTATATTGTTTTAAACATGAGACTTAGTAAATGGTTTTAGAAGATGATGAACGCTTATGTGAAGAACAAAACGGATTCCGGAAACACACTAGAGAAGCTGTGAAGAGCACATATATATCTGACTTTAAGCAATAGGAAAATCTCAAGGAAATCAACCATTGCATGTATCATCAACACGAAGAGAGATTTCGATACGGTGGCATAAATTGCAACTTTCTGTTATACGCGGAAAGTTTTTATTGCTATACAGTCTCTTTATACAGGTGTCCGTGTTAGCAATAACTTTACTCTGTGGTTCTTTGACACGAGCGGCGTGAGACAGGAGTGTATATTTGCGGTTCTTCTATTTTTAGTTTACATAAAAGCAGAACGAGTTAATGTTCTGAAATGTGGGGTGGCACTATTATCATTAGTCTATATCTATACGCTGATGATGCTGTGTTACTTGCGCAGAAGAATTAAGTTTCCAACGTATGATGAATGCAGTAACATAATTATGTAAAAATGGGACTTTGACTAAAAATGGTGATTGTTCATTTCAGACCAGCGTCGGAGAGACTTCCACATAGTTTGTAAATCTGCAGTAGACATGCCAAACTATATATAAAAATAAGGAGATGAGGTATAATTGCCAACAATTCAATTGAGTAAACTAACGGCATAATTCATAACAAAACAATTAACGAAAAACAAATATGACGACAGGCAAATAAAGAATGCGGCAGCGTTAAACATGTTTGTGAGAGCTCAACCCTCCCCTATCCTGGGACAGTGGTGTAACAGCACAACATAAGAACAAACTATAAAAATCAGTTTATCAGATCGATACAAAGCAGAAAAACATCAAACATAAACACAGACCGGACGTGGCAGGTAATTTATCCATCCCTCATCCCTAACAGCAAAAGGACACTAAGTATAGATCTGAGAGTACTCACAGTTACTGACAGCTAGTTCAAAGCCAATAACAACTAACAAAAAAATCATGTATCTAAGACTTTCTCTGACTGTTAATGACGTCTTTACACTAAATCCATTGGATGTTGGATGTGTACTGATTGATATTTTAGTCTTAAATGCGTGATTTTTTTATTAGTTGTTATTGACTTTGAACTAGCTGTCAGTAACTGTGAGTACTCTCAGATCTGTACTTAGTGTCTTTTTTGTTGTGGAGATGTATTAGTACCCTACCACGTCCGGTCTGTGTTTTTGTTAGATGTATTATTGCTTTGTATCGATCTGATGAGTTAAAGCCTTCATAACTTCATAATTCAACTGAACATTTCAGCCATCCTGCTTAGAATATTTTCTATTTCTTCTGACTTTACATTGATTCCAGTGTAAGTTGTAACGATAAACAAATAAAACGTTGTCGTTGGTTGCTTTCTGTCATATTAGTATTCGTTTATTTCTTAATCGCAAATCAGCTAGTTGGCTTTTGTTTAAAAAAAAAAACAACTTATTCATGTCATGTCAGGGCCTTTTAAATATCACTACAGATATGAGTTTTGCACATTGTTGAAGGCCGTACGGTGACATTTAATGTTTATATCCAAGTTATTTGGTCTCTGGTATATAGCTGTCACAATGACAGTTGTACCACAGCTCCTAATTTTTTCATATGATTGATTGTTGTTTGCTTGTACGTTCAGTGGCAAATATTTTAGGCATGTTCAGGACGGAAAGAAATTATAAATAAATACAATAAGTAAGTCTGTAAAAAGCGACGACCAGGATGAAGGGAATTTTGAAAAGGAACACAATTAAGCCTTCATGCAACAAGACACCTACGGACCACTCAAAGAGTTGTTGCAGGGGTTCTTAACGTGCAAAGAGCGCGACACTATCTCTACATTCTGACGTGGCTGCGTCTTTATACACCCGGCGTACAGAATTGGAAAAAAATCAAGTTTACCATATTTTATTATTATACTTCACGTTAAAATGCCTGATTTTGATTGGCTCATACAAGGGAGATAATTTACTCTATCCCATGGCTGAGCGGGAGACAATTTTTTTGAATGTCACCCTCTCGTCCAGACCAATCAAAAATAATTGAATGGACAATGAATTGAATATACAATGCTTAAGTTCTACGTTTTGGCTCAGAACTTATTATTTGACTGTCAAAATAAAAAAAATAAAACATCTTGCTTCACTTCTGTTGATTTTTCTAATACCCGTAACGTTGTTATGTACGCGACGTCATAGAAAATACTTTAAATTTAAAAGTCAACTGTAAAAGGACAGAACATTCAGTATAATAAATTAAATAATACATAGCTGAGAGGGTGATAGAGCAGATTGGTACCCCTCGAAAAAGCATTGTCAACCTTGGCTTCGCCTCGGTTGACAATGTTTTCTCGGGGTAACAATCTGCTCTATCACCCTCTCAGCTATGTGTTATTTATATAATATCGCCCTGGGCCAGTCAACATTGGTGTGCTGGAGATATCTTTTTCTCTGTGCAAATTTGTTTAGTCAATTTAAATAATCTATTGCAATATCATTAACAGATAAGCTATTTGCCTTTAAGTGAACTTATTTCGACTTTATAAAATTGGGATTGACCCTCTTTCATGTATCAGAATGCGTGCATTTTATGCCTACGTGACTTGCGAGACATATTTCCCATATAAGCAGGCCCGTATCTCAATTATAGATTAGATAATACTTGGTCATGTTTTATGAATATTTAAAGCCCAAGGCGTAGCCGAGGGTTTTAAATGTTCTTAGAACATACTCTTCCTTCTCGTCCAATGAAAAGTCAGTTTTTTTCCCTTCTAATTTTCATAGTACATGGCTTTCCTGCACTATAAAATGCTATACATGAAAGACTTTTCATTGTAGATTAATTATGAAAGTGAACTCTTAATAATTACACTAACGAAGTGTACAATCCCGTGAGGCAATTTCCTTGGGAAAATAGTCTACTGATTAAAGATGAAAGAGAAAAGATTTATAAAAACATTTTGAATTTTGCAAATGTTTATCATGGTACATATATATAACAAACAAAAAATGAAATGGGGGCAAAGACGTAGGTCAAATAATTTTATATTCAATTTTTATACCAGACATTTGAGTCAATTATTTTTCTTTCTATCAAGAAAACCAAGAAAGGTACTAGTACCTACGGAACAATGTCAGACTGCTGATTCATAAAGCAAAGGATTTTTTTTTCGAGAAAAAAAACACAATACATGTACATTCATCAATAAAAAGTAATTATTTGATGTTGAATGGGCGTATTCAAATATTTATAGAGTGAGTTTTATAATTATCAAAAAATATACAAATTTCAAAAAGCTGGTTTATAAAATTGTGTGCTTTTTAAAATCAAGAAATTTACGGTATATAAGTATTAAATTTTACCTGACGCAGAAGAAAAACTCAATGTTTGAACAATTTATCCTTTTTGTCCTCACAAAACTATGTCAGTGCTATTTCATTCATTCCATTAAAATGATCATTACCTATGTTATACATTCCTTTTATTAACCTAGTTAACGCTTCAGTATAAAAAAGTGAATTCTTGTTAAGGTTTGAATATTACAATGGGAAAGGATAATTTTGTAAGGTCACTCGAAAGAGTGAATATGTTCTAAATTGGTCAGACAATACTTGTTCATGTTTTATGAACATTTAAAACCCTCGGCTACGCCTTGGGCTTTAAATCTTCATAAAACATGACCAGGTATTGTCTAACCTATACATTAAACATGATCAAGTATTGTCTGACCAATTTAGAACATATTCACACCTTCGAGTGACATAACAAAATTAGCCTCTCATTGTAATAATCAAATTTTGATATTAGCTCACTTTAAATGTTAACAATGGTTAGTAAAATGGATGTAAATCATTTTTAATGGTCATTTCAATTAGTGGAATGAAAGAGTAATGAAATAATTTTATGGTAACAAAAAAGAATAAATTCCTTCATTTTAAAAAGCACACAATGTTATATAAATCATCTTTTCTTAAATTGTATGAATTTTAATTTTAATAATGAAAAACTTCATCTTCAAGGAATTTTTATTTACAATTATTTCAACATCAGATGCTTGTTTTTATTGATGAATATATTGTTAATGTTTGGTTTTTTCAAAATCTTCTTTTATTTTTATCAGCAGTCATTGATTCTTAAAACATTGATTTTAAGGTATAAAAATCAGATTAAATACTACATGTATTTTACCCACACCTTTGTCCCTTTCATTTTTATGGGGGTCTATATATGTACCATTAAATAACATTTACAATGTTAAAATCTCTACTTAAAATGCTTTTATAGTTTTATAGTTATATTTGATTTCATTTATAATAATTAGACAAACGAAATGATTTTTTTTTTTTGGTTCTTTTCCTTTGGAAATTGCCTTTGGGAATTGTACACTTCGTTAGAGCAGTTTTTAAGAGGTTACTTTCATAATAATCTACAATGAAAAATCATTCATGTATAGCATTTTCTAGTGCATGGAAAGCCATGTACTTAGAGAAATAGAAGGGAAAATACTGATTTCCCATTGGACGAAAATGGGTGAGTATGTTCTAATAGTTTTATAGGATTTAAAGGGAGTTGTTAATTTCGAACATAATTCATTCAGCTAAAAATTCCTTTAACAGTTATTAAATAAATCACTAATCATGTTCATGATGATTTTCAACTTGTTAATTTTGTTCGAGCCGTTATAATATTTACGAGTTTTTAAACTTAATGTTATCAGTTACGGAATTCAATGGACAATTTTTCCTTCATTTCAGTAACGGACAAAGTCCAGATTTTTTTTAACGATGGATTTTTTTCACTAAACAGAGACCTCTGAACGAGATTCACACATATTTAAACCCTTTCTAGATATACGCGTATAAACATAAAACAATCATAACAATGATTTTTTATACTTGTGAATTTTTAAATGATGTTCACTAATTGTCTATCTGCAATTTAACACCCAAGGGTGACTGGGGAATAGAAATATGGTCACCATTGGTATTCCTCCGACCGGCAGTAGAACCCTCTCCAAAGTGGGGCTGTGCGGGATATACAAGTTCGCACCCACGTCCAGTCAGAATGGGGACGTTAAATCCGATGCCTCGTGTAAAAAGAGTGCCACGCTCTTTGCACGTTAAGGACACTTACAACAACTCTTTGAAGGGTCCGTAGGTGGCCTGTTGCAAGACTTAATTTTCTGTCCCTATCCAATATATCCTCATTTTCCCGTGGCAGTCCAAATTTCCCCCACCTTCATCCCGGACGCCTCTATTACAGGACCTACCTATTGTGAGGCTTGTTTAGGGGTATCAATATCCCTTATCCCATTAAGTTTTTGTCCCAATATCCCATATCCCTATAATGTTTACCCTAATATCCCAATAAATATTTTTACAAAACCCCGTATTCTTTAAACTATTTTGAAATCTACCAAAAAATCATTAATTCATTCCCAAACCCATTTTTGTTTACAACATTCGTAAACACATGTTGTATGTGTTGTAGTAAGAATGTGGGCTTTTTCACAGAGGAAAGTTAATCATTCAGAACTAACCAGAGACCTTTAAATTTTAATCTACATGTCTCTGGAATAACCAATATATAATTAAGCGTTTGTAACGTCAGTGGATAAATAAAAAGTTACCGCAGAGATAAGCATGTTATTTAACAGTAATTATCACTAAATCAGTAAAACATTGAATTCAGTGTCAGATCGAGGTTTTCGCTTCCTCTTTCCTCTCGTGGGTAAACGGGCAACATTGGTTGCAGATTCCTCCTCTAAATCAATCTTGTAATGTGACATCATTCATATCTGATCCTATACACACTTTTGGCATGCATGTATAATAGGAATCTTCAGAAATTACTATTACATTGTCTGCAGCTTGACAGTCATCTAATAGTAAAATTTCGATAACACTCTCTACTATAAATGTTTCTGATGTTTCTGTAGTACACTCAACGAAATCAAGAGGGTGGATTTTGTCCTGACCAAACCACTTTACATAAACAAATTTGGCATCATCAGGCATTTTATAGCAATCTGATGTGATGACAATGTAAAAAGGACTAGACGGTAGACTAAGTAGTAAATTATTTTTGGCAATTTTATCAAGTGAGATGTAAATATTTCTGTACTTAACTTTTAAATTCCACATTTTTTTTTCATGTTCAAAATTCAATATCCCTAAAAATGCATCAATATCCAATATCCCATTTATTTTAAGGACAAATATCCCATATCCCTAAAATTAAAATGGCAAATATCCCGTATCCCAATATACCCAATACAAGCCTCTATTGTATTTATTGTAATGCATGAACTATTTTCCACTGGACGTTACGTTAAGCAACCGTTTAGCATCCTAAGGTTCCCACATTTGAGTGATTAATAACGATTTTTAAAATGATGCAAATTCTTTTCATTTTCCCCGTTAATTTTGTTTAGCACCCTCCCCACCTTTCTAATTTGACCATGTTATAAACTATTCAATATCAATGTTTGCTTTTAATGCATAAATCTTTTATTAATAGTTTTATTTCTTTATATTAATATTACATGAAAACCTAATATACATCAGTGTGCATATGATGGTTAAATGACGGTTATATGACGAGTGTGTAAAAATATGTTTTCAAAGTATTTTTTGTCGTAGATGCGTATTGATTATTTATGTATAATGTAATCATATTGTATAATGTATGTCAGTCAATGCGTGACACTATACTACATAAGATTTATTATTTCATTTTATCAAATAACTGAACAAAGGAAAACTTCATAACAGGAACTAGTTAGGGGCGCTTATTTACGATCAATTGTTTCTGTGATCACTTAAAGTGTAGAGTGTCATGACTTCGATATCGGAAAGTCCAATCGAAAGATTTTATAAATAGCTTTTCGCAACGTGTCTCCATTGATTTATACTGTCTCTTTAAATAGATTTAAATCGTCACTTGGGAGTTTCCCGTCCAGTAGTAATCAGTCAAACAACATTGAAAAACAGACACACACGCATGATCTTGCCAGGCAAATACCGCATGACAAGATTTATCAGTCACATCATATGTTGCAATGGTACTTACACGAACACTGTACATCTACAAATGTACAGTATACATTCTGGTAAACAGTATGTTGGCGACTCAAAATGGCCAACTATCAAACGTATGATTGGCATCAGAAGTGATTATGAATGTAGTCAGATCTTCCTCTCAATAGACATTTGTGATATCCTGCCCTTACTATTAGGGTCAGATCTGAATTGACTGACTATCGCCATGATCATTAACCACAACACATTTTGGTCAAGGGAAAAGAGCATCACTCGAAAAAGATTTTAGATACGAATGATTAAAACGTTGCCACCAAAATGGGATGTGAAAAGTAGTTCAAATCAGCAGTTGGATGTGCCGTTACATTTGGGATGTATTAATACGTATTCGTGGCTGTTGTAAATACTTAATTTGTGGAATTTTCAAGATTTTAGAATTTCTAACGTTACTTTTTCTACAAAAATGTCAGGTTTTTAATTTGTATACAATGCAGTAACTTAATTCAAGATTTCTGAGGAAAAAAGCACAATAGATTAAGATAAAAATAAGAATATGTGGTTTGATTGCCATGAGACAACTGTCCACAAGAGACCAAATGACACAGAAATTAACAACTATAGGTCACCGTACGGCCTTTAACAATAAGTAAAACCCATACCGCGTAGTAAGACGCTATTTTACATCAAGCTGATTATTTTGATTAAGGATACATATATCGGTTTGCATACTTTTTAATGATAATCTGCCAACCTGAAGTAAACCACAAAATGTTTATATTATATATATATATTTATATAACTGCATCTTATATACCCTTTAAAAATGATTAGAATGCATTAAGAAAACTATCAATATTTTGACACAAAGTCAGACATAATTCATACTTTTCAGTATGATAAGACATAAGACAAAATTCAGAAGACTTTGTAGTAAGGGGTAGTATTCACGTTAAACGGAAAAAGTCACAGGAAAAGAAATCATAGATTTTGTAGGAAAAAATTCACAAATTTTATAAATGTAGGAAAAAAGTCACAAATCTGATAGGAACTAAATAAATGTCAACTTTTCGTAGAAATTTTACATAGTATTTCATTGCTTTTCTCTTCTTTTAAAGTTATACAGAACTTTATTGGTAAATAAATGACATATTATAAAAAAACCACATTTTTTAACTTTTTTTATAGTTTAAGTGTTAATCTGTCCAGACAGTAGAAGATTGACAGGAAATGTAAATTGAAGCTAGTAAAAAGTTAAAAACTGGCTGTTGAATTGTTTAAAAGAACTTGACATTTTCATGAACAACATTTTGTTTTAATTTTGGTTACTTTATTAAATTGCAATACACACAAATATTAAAATACCATACCCCTTTATTTCAATATAAAAGATGTTGAAATATTCTGAAACACTATTCAGTTGATATCATTTACTACATACAATAACAAATAATGTTCACGTGACTTTTCAATACATAAGAAACATATAAAACATATATATGTTCCTGCCTTCATCTCAATAAAAATCTATTAAAGTAAGTAAATATATTAAAAATATAGTGTACTGAATTTACTTTTTTTGTGACTTTATTTCGTGTGACCTTTTTCCTACATTCGTATTCACTGTGTTTCGATATACTACAAAATTCTCAAAGTACAATAGTTTGCAAAATATTGTCCTGTTAAAGATGACAGTTTATATAAGACGCTGTAATTTCCTTGATTATATTATCTGCTTTTAATTTGGAATCCATAAGAACTAGATAAATAGGTTTGAAATAAAGCAACCGAAACAAAACCCCAAAAATGAATAAGAGACTTTCTTCTTGTGGTTTACCTTCATCAGGAAAACTCATACGTAAACATTTGACAGCCGTGGATGTATAAATACGAAACAGCGTCAGAAGCTATATGACCAAAAGGACCGGAAAAACTAAAACAGGACTTAAAACACTCCTATCTTTGAGTTTAGGTCTGTTATCTAGTTAATATGATTTTCGAGAACTTGTATTTTCTTTCAGCATTGCATTTATCAAGCTTTGCTGATTAGCTCGGTACTGAAACATCGGTCTCCTTTATCTGACGGTCGCCATCATGACTTGGATTAGGGATATGATCCATCTTTCCAGCTGTCGTGCCAAACACCCTAAGTTTTCTGGTAAAAGTTTTGTGATGTATCGCTGTCTTTTATTTACTCATGGAGTTATATAAATGATTGTTTGATAAATTTATCATGTTATGGTATTAAATGGCACATTATAAGTTGATGTATACATAAGGAACCAATTGTGTTCTCTCATCTATTTGCTCCACCGCAATATATATATATATACATATTTGATTTATTTTAGTGTTTACTGCTGCCAATATTTTCTTCATTTATAACAGTTTTGATATTATTTTAAACACACGCATACGGGCGGGAATTTTTCGAATATTGAACGTTTTGTGAAATATTTTTAGATAAAATTATTAAATGTACATGATATCGAAATAGCAATGTAAGATATGTAACCGGTGATTTATCATAAGTAACCAGAAACACTAACGGTACCAATTTTAATGCACCAGGTGCATATTTCGACAATTAATGTCTCTTTAGTGACGATCGAGGCCAAAATATTTGAATATCCAAAATATAATACAAATGTTGAATTGTTATCAATGGTGTCATATGGTTCAAGTTACTTGAGGTATCAGTTAAAGCTTATATCATTATTATAAGGCAAGCAAATCAATAAATAGTACGTACTTAATAAATGATAACTTAAATGTACCTACCTGTTAACACGCGTCAAAATCTTCCACACAAAAATCCAGTGTTAGATTATGATCTATTTATAGACTCAGGGATTTCTGTTTTTTTTTTTAAATGACTAATACTTTGATAAGCC
The DNA here is from genome assembly GCA_017311375.1 of Mytilus coruscus. Taxonomy (NCBI): domain Eukaryota; kingdom Metazoa; phylum Mollusca; class Bivalvia; order Mytilida; family Mytilidae; genus Mytilus; species Mytilus coruscus. Next base: position 43,857,812 of record CM029604.1, on the reverse strand, counting down.
AAATGAGAATCAAATAAAGTTTTTGAAAGAACTTACTAAAAAACGGTCGGTAAATAGACAATATCTATTTGAATAAACACAAGAATTTAATTAAATGCATGGTTTTGGCATGATCAGTTAAAAATACAAACAATAAAACTTTTACTTGTATCATTATATGGGAGTGACAGTGGCTTTCTGCATGCGAATAGAGAAAAAAAAAAAAAAAAAAAAAAACAATGGCTACAACTATTTGTGTATTCTTATATAATCAAGGAATGTTCATGTAAAAATGTAAACATACATACAATTTAGACAGATTTTCTTTTTTACAGGCATTCATTTCACAGGGACTCGGTTAGCAGATTAAAAAAAATCAATGTGTTTTAGGGACAGTCAAACTCATAGATCGAAAACAAACTGACAACACCAATTTTAATTTGTATTAGTATGTCCTGTCTATTTGTATTACTTTATTAACGTATTTAACAATGACATCAATATTTCTTTGATTTCTAGCAAGTATACGGATGTGGATAGTAAACTGTAAATTGCTAGAAATCAAAGAAATATTGATGCCATCATTAAATACGTTAATAAAGTAATACAACTAGACAGGACATACTAAAATAAAGGTAAGGAACCAATACGATATGGAAAAAAAATAAAAAATAAAGGTAAGGAACCAATACGATATGGAAAACTTTACCGAACTTCAGAATTCCTATGAAAAAAAATCCCGCGTGTATGCCACTTTTGCAGTTCCTTAGACCTATGAATGAATAATTCACTCTCGATTGATCAAGGTCAATGTCACCAACTGGTACCTTGAATTCGATGTAGCAGTTCAATATAGACGCCTATATCAATAAATAAGTTACCACCATAAATTCTGAGTAGGTCCATCTGCACAAGTCTGACAGGCGGAATCCCCAAATATAAAACAACATCCAATGAAAACAAGGGATGACCTGTGTCCATAAAACCCTGCCTTTATATCATTCATTTAATCTCCGCCTGCGCAACAAGACACACGTGTTAATTGTTCTTTCACTATTTATACTAAGAAGACTTCTTTGTTTATTTTTTAGTAGAGTGAAATTTGTAGGTATGCCTTATATTATTGTTTTTTTATTATAGTATTTTGTACAATTAGTATTTAACTTCGCAATTATAGAGTTTAATGTTTCTTATCCGTTCGAAGCCGGTACAGGCAATTTATTTTTTTAGATGGGTCGTTATAATTCCTGTGACGACAACGGTAAGTCAGGTTTTACCTCCTATAAATACTTATAGTCAATCAACCGACGTTTTAAACTCGGTGACTAGTAATACCGGTCAGCAGACCCTAAATGCAGGTTTTGTCGGTTATGATGAAGGTTTTCCTACCATTACCACAGTTACCCACACAGTCTCAAGGCCAGTTGACACCACCGGTTCAGTTTCTTCCTTCCCTGGTATCTATGGGTTTACGTTTACCTGGTTCTAGACCCCCAGTTTCATACTGTAGTTTTACTTTGCCTTCTTCGGCTAATAATTCCATGTCATGGTTTATACCTTCCTAGCCTCAGGTTTTCCTGGTCAGAGTTTTTCTGATCAGGCTTTTCCATGTTTCTGGCCTGATTGTGGTAATTTTGGACCAGTTACATATGTACAACCCCTGTCGTTGGTCCTCCGACTGTTACTTCTAGTCTGTCAGTCCCTGCTCCTAATGTGGAAGTGTCATCTAGTTGTAGTGTGTCTGTATCTGCCTCTGGGCTTACCTCTTCTGTTAGGCCCCGGGTAATCAGGTTTCTGATTATGGCCCCTCTTACAAGAGTATTCCAGTGGACTTTCGTCAGTCAATTTCATCTGAATTGACGTTTTTCTCTAACCGCCTTTGTACGTTAGAGAATAACGCCAATAAGTCTAGCTCTCCAGTGATTTCACACCCTCAAGATCATAATCACGAAAGTGATCCGGAGTAAACAGTGACGAGGAAGTACGTGTTTCAGTGGCCCAAGGTAGTCAGGAAGAAGGTGATACTCCAGTTCAGGATTCACAGAATATTTCACAACCTTCTGTTTCTGTTTCCATCCCTTCTTCTTCTGAAATTGGTCGGATACTCCTACTTTGAAGGATCTTAGAGATTTTGTTTGGACTATTATGAGAGATGTAAACAAGGTACCTTTTCAGTCTCCACCTAGACCCAAGAGACTTACCTCTACTTTCAAAAGACAATATTACGTCACATACTAGTTTCCCACAATCTAATAATATGTCAACATTCTTTCAGATCATCAGTCACATACTAGTTTCCCACAATCTAACAATATGTCGACATTCTTTCAGATCATTAATGACGGGATTGTGGCTAATGAGTCTCAATTTTCCAAAGTAAGTGGTTTTTGTCTTGCCTCATTTACTTAACAGTTCCGATCTAAAGATTACGACTTCTTTGATTCTACTTTGGGTAAGTTAGTACCTGTTTGTGACAAGGCTTTATCGTCTTCTATTATTTCAAAACCTTCTGATGGACTGCGTCTTTCTCAGTCTGTGTGGTTCAAAACAGAGAATCTACTTTAAAATGCTTCTCATGTTTAAGAAACTGCTAAATATTTTTTGTCTGCAGTTGCACCTGTGCTGAAGGACTCGTCACTTCCACCTGAGGTCAAGCCTTTTCTTTTACCTCTAAGATATTGATTATGGGTTCTAGAGCCAACTGTACCTTATCCAAAAGAACTGAAATTTTGGAGAAGGCAAAAGTCTCAAGGATGCTCTTATTAAGTCTCCTTTATACGATAAGATTTTCGGTTTGCCACTTAACGAGGTTCAGAAGCACCTTAGTCAAACCCCTGCTCTAGTTAAGGTGAAAGTTTCTCTCTCTGGTAATAATTCCAAACGAGGCATTTTCTTCTGCTGGAGGCTCATCCTTTATTTCTCAAGAGAAGAGAAGGAAAGTGACTAGTGATGGAGGTAATAAAGGCGGTCTTAAGAAGTCTTCAGTCCCTAGGTCTAACCAAGGCAGTTTAAAGAGAGGTGGCAAGAGTGCCAATCCTTCTTCCTAAAGAGTTGCCTCCTCGTACTTTGCTGTCAGAACCCAATACAGAGATTTATTACAAAACTCCTCTTGTTCATTTCACTTTTGATAATAATGAATCAAAACTCATTAATTGAACAACTTACTATATCTACATGAAATATACATAACCTTGGTGACAAATTAAATGATGATTTTTTTCTAAGTAGTTTAAAAAGTGACATTAATATCTTATTAGAAACCTGTAAAGGAGAATGTAAAGAAAATAATATCCCTGGCTTTTATACCTTTTCTAAAATAAGAAAAAAGAAGAAGAAAGCAAAAAGACAAACTGAGGGGATACTAGTATACTATGAAAAAATATATTCCAAAGAGATTTCTCATATTCAAGAAGGTAATAATTCACATAACAGGCTATGGTTTAATCTGGACAACACTTTCTTTGTCTTTACATATGACTTTTACTTATTTGCTGTTTATGTTCCCCCTGTAAATTCCACTCATTATGAAAATGACTATATTTAAGTAGAAAAGGAAATAAGTACATTTTCAAATAAACGAAAAATTGCCTTAATAGGAAATTTCAACTCCCACACTAGCAGTCATCCAGATTTTAAAGAAAATGATGACTCAGATTTATTTAATATACATTCTCAAAATATATTACCACAAAATTATGATGTGGATCAATATTTGAAAAGAAATAACCAAGATAAAGTACTAAATGCACAAGGTAACTATCTTTTAGAATTATGCCTGTCATCAAGACTACGTATACTTAACGGCAGATACATTGGTGATTCTTTATGATATTTTACATGTTTTACGCCCAATGGTATGAGTACAGTCGATTATGCTATTGTAAGGATCTGGTGCAGAAAAATTGGTACCGTTTATGTTATTAAGAGTCTCCTGACCTCAGTAATTTACTTTTAAACTAATGAAATCAACTACCTTTCAGATCATGCACAAATTGAAATGTTTCTTAAATGTAATATAAGTGAAAAAATTTATTTGTTTCCGGCAGATAAATGGAAACCAATGAAATCTTTTAAGTGGAATGATAACTCCAAAAATCTATTTATCCAAAATCTCTTATCTGAACTTTGATAAACGAAATCATAAACTTTGAAACAAAGAAATATGTAGAGAGTCAAAATGGGATAGATCAGGCGGCTAGTGAGCTCGATTTAGTTTCATACAATTTAACAGAAAAATCTTGTACACTAAGACATGTAAGAGGTAAATCAAACTTCAAAAGAAATATAAAAAAGAAGCAAAAATGGTCAGATAATGAAGTATATGAATATAAAAGGTCAGTAAATGCAGTTGGTAAAGAATTAAGACAAAATCCTTTTAAATGTTCACTGAACCATAAATATTTTTGTTTACTCAAATCTTCTAGAAAGTTAACGAACTAAAAAAAAAAAAAAAAATATAAAAAGAAAATCTTCGACAAACTTTCAGATTCAATGAATAAAAATCCACAAGAATGCTGGAAAATACTAAAAATCACTTGAAAACAAAAATATAGATGGAGATTAAAAGAAAGGACAGACAACCAATAGAAAAATATACAAAAACGCAAGCAATCTTTTATTTGGCTAGATTAAATACTGAAAACATAAACCCATTACTAAAAGAAAGTTATACATTAAGTAAACACTTTCATCAAAGATTCTACACAAGAAATTAATATTGATATACAAAAAAGTTTCCTGTAAAAATATAAAAGGCGTAAAACCCAAAAGACTTGTTTTAAGAATATTTCAAGCAACTTTTATTCAGAATTACTGGAAAATAAAATAAACAGTTTAAACGAAAATAACAAACTTTTTTCTTTATAAAAGCATAAAAGTTAAACAAGACCAAGAATTTTATCTTAGATATCCAAATTTTGAAACTAGACGTTTATTTGTAAAAATTAGAATCAGTGACCATAATTTACTTATAGAAAAGGGCAGATATCTGAATATACCTGGAAAACAAATAACAAGTCTAACTTGTAAAACCATAGAAGACGAAAACCACTTTCTCCTCTACTGTCAAAATAATAAAATATTACGTGTTAAACGTTTTAATGGCATTGCAATAGATATTTCCATATCTGTCTGATACTGAAAACAGGTTGCTTTATAAAACAGTCTTTAGAGCTGAGGACAGGGGACTCTTAGTTATTTTTGCTTGTATATATATATGTCACTTGCTTAGACTTGTTTGTATGATATACTTATTTCTAGTGACTGTATAATGAATTGAATCATTAACCCATACGGTATATAAAAATTGCAGAGTTTTATTGCTGACAAATAAAAATACATTGTGTATAAATTGATAATATAACATCTTTACACGCTTAAAACACATGTCTTGTGTTTATCTCTAGATTCGCCTACCGTGACAAGGTAACACTACGACGATTGAATTTATATTTCTATATAGCGGATGTGGTCGTGTGGTCTAGAGCGCTGGACATGAGACTAAGCGATTGGTTATGTAGTGTATCAAAGGTGTGAGTTCGAATCCCGTTGAGGGACAAAAATTTGTCAGCATAAAAATCTAATTCTAACACTGTTGGGTGTAATTTTCAGACATATATATATATATGTATAATAAGTACAACTCTACGACAGATTTTATCCATCGGTTCACCAGTGATGGTGATACAAGGCTGAAAACACATTCTGTATACATAATTTGTCTAAATAACAGCCCAACAATGTTAGATCTGTAAATTTGCGAAAGCAATTTTTGTATATATATAATCACTCTAAATATCAGCACAACAATGTTAAATCTGCAAATTTGCGGAAGTAAAGTTTTGAGCAAATTATGGTTCTTTCCTCGCCGGGATTCGAACTCAGGTAGCAATACACAGTTAGGAGTTTTCGCATTTTGGCCCTGTGGATTTTTCAAATATGAAAGTTATTGTGCAATAAAATTCATTTTAGACAGCTGAGTACTAAATTAGCCTTCAAAGGTGGTTTATAAGAACATCAAGAGTATTTTTTCATGTTTTATGGGCTATTTTCTGTTTGACTGCCCGTATTTTCATAGCTAGACCGGCCGTAGGTCTAGAAATTAATGTTCTGTTTACAAACACTTTTTTCTACACGAAGTTTTGACGCAATTTTACAAAAAATGAGTTGAAAGACATATGATTTGTATTTGATTTCCAGATAGATATATGAAAACAGTTTCAAAAGGTATCACTCAAGGATTGAAATTCTACTTCTAGCCAATTTTGGGAAATATGTGACATCTCTTCCCCTTTTGCAATATTTTATAGCAAATAAATGCAGATAGTTGCCATGGATACACCAAAAGAAATGATATTTTACCATTTTAACTACTACTAGATATCAAATCTATGGAAGATATTGATTACATACATATGCACATATATGACACAAACAGTAAGCTTAATTTGCAAGAAAGCAAGGAAAAGGGGATGGTAAAATTTATGAGTCTCAGAGTAAATTTTAATATTAATAATAAAACTGTTTATTGCTACCTCATGCTATTGAGATATCGAGACAACACCGCCTGCACTGTGTCCAGCGCTCTAGACCATTCGGCCACCTAGACTGAACTTAAAATTCAGCTTTCGGTGACCTAGTGTTACCTTTCCTCGTCAGTGGAATCTAGAGTTGTAACAGAGTACATGATATATTAGGCATGAAGATAGAATTGATTGCAGATTAGCTAAATTATCTATCGTAAAGGATCGTAAGATACAGTCACATGACCTAGGACAGACACATACAAAATGTGGGTGGGTGGGTGGGTGATGGTGGTTGAAGAAGTTTGCTGGTGCCAATTTCCTGCAAAATAAAAACACCGACTGGACTAGGCAAGAAATTTAAACATCTCCCATAACAGAAAAGACACAAAGTACAGATCTGTTAGTACTCACAGTTACTGACACTAGTTCAAAACCAATAACAACTAATAATAAAAGAAAAGAACTGTTGGGTGTAATTTTCAGACATATATATATTATATGTATAATAAGTACAACTCTACGACAGATTTTATCCATCGGTTCACCAGTGATGGTGATACAAGGCTGAAAACACATTCTGTATACATAATTTGTCTAAATAACAGCCCAACAATGTTAGATCTGTAAATTTGCGAAAGCAATTTTTGTATATATATAATCACTCTAAATATCAGCACAACAATGTTAAATCTGCAAATTTGCGGAAGTAAAGTTTTGAGCAAATTATGGTTCTTTCCTCGCCGGGATTCGAACTCAGGTAGCAATACACAGTTAGGAGTTTTCGCATTTTGGCCCTGTGGATTTTTCAAATATGAAAGTTATTGTGCAATAAAATTCATTTTAGACAGCTGAGTACTAAATTAGCCTTCAAAGGTGGTTTATAAGAACATCAAGAGTATTTTTTCATGTTTTATGGGCTATTTTCTGTTTGACTGCCCGTATTTTCATAGCTAGACCGGCCGTAGGTCTAGAAATTAATGTTCTGTTTACAAACACTTTTTTCTACACGAAGTTTTTGACGCAATTTTACAAAAAATGAGTTGAAAGACATATGATTTGTATTTGATTTCCAGATAGATATATGAAAACAGTTTCAAAAGGTATCACTCAAGGATTGAAATTCTACTTCTAGCCAATTTTTGGGAAATATGTGACATCTCTTCCCCTTTTGCAATATTTTATAGCAAATAAATGCAGATAGTTGCCATGGATACACCAAAAGAAATGATATTTTACCATTTTAACTACTACTAGATATCAAATCTATGGAAGATATTGATTACATACATATGCACATATATGACACAAACAGTAAGCTTAATTTGCAAGAAAGCAAGGAAAGGGGATGGTAAAATTTATGAGTCTCAGAGTAAATTTTAATATTAATAATAAAACTGTTTATTGCTACCTCATGCTATTGAGATATCGAGACAACACCGCCTGCACTGTGTCCAGCGCTCTAGACCATTCGGCCACCTAGACTGAACTTAAAATTCAGCTTTCGGTGACCTAGTGTTACCTTTCCTCGTCAGTGGAATCTAGAGTTGTAACAGAGTACATGATATATTAGGCATGAAGATAGAATTGATTGCAGATTAGCTAAATTATCTATCGTAAAGGATCGTAAGATACAGTCACAGAAATAATTATTTTAATAAGTACGTCTAAACAAGTGACAACCTTACGACAGATCCATCCATTGGATCACCAGTGAAGGTGATACACGACTAAAACGCATATTATATTCATAACCACTCTAAATATCAGCACAACAATGTTAAATCTGCAAATTTGCGGAAGCAAATTTTTGTTCTTCCTCGCCGGGATTCGAACTCATGCTATTGAGATATCGAGACAACACCATCTGCACATACTATATATATATATATATATATATATATATTAATTTAGACTTGTATATATATATATATTTATTTATGTGGCCTTCCAATAACCGTTTCGATTCCTAACATCACTGAAGAGACATTAATTGTCGAAATCCGGATATGGTGTACAAAAATCTTTGCACCTTTGTTTGCGGTATACCATCTTTGCCGCAAGTTTATTGTTTTCTGTTTGGTATTAAATTTATAGTTAAGATCCATTTATTACACCTTGTGATCCGTTTATTTGGCAATCGCCAATGGCAGTTAGCAGGATTTAAGAAAATTTGTTGTTCGACCTGTTAGTCAAATGCGTTTTGTTAAAATATACTTTTCACTTTTTGGTCTATTGGAAAATGTTGTTTGTGCTGTATTTAGACCCTCTAACAAGAAATTAGTTTTGCATGCACGTATAAAAATTGCGGTTTTATCCAACGCAATTATAGGTTTGAACGTTGTTTTCAATTTAGACTTATATATATATATATATATATATATATATATATATATATATATATATATATGCATGTCTGGTACAAATGTATCTACCCCGCCGTCATAATGGTAAAACTGTTGGTGTATATGAAGAATAATAAATATAAAGAATATATCTCCTTATCTTTATATACTATATATATTTTTACATAACTTAACGTTAGATGGTGTCAATTAATTTAATTTAGTTTTGAAATAATTAGAAAAAAAAAAAAAAATGTTGGTATATTTTTCTTTTAAGTAAATGCATTTCAGGAATAGCCAATAATTGTAAGCTTTTAATATACTACCAAAAAGTATTTGCAGTGATGCAAATAATAAAAAGGGTAAAATGTAGAGTACAGAGCCTAGGTAATGTCACAAAATGATTCCTGTGATATGAGACTAATCTATGTGTTAAGACATGGATAATATATATTTTTGTTGTACGTTTTAATTTGTATCAATGAAACATATTGTTTAATTTTCTGTAATTTTTATGAAAGTTCTATTATGTAGGAAACAGTAGCAAAACAAATGGATAATGAAATAACTTATCACATAGTCTGAAACATATTCATGATTGAGGCAAATAAGTTTTATCATTTAATTAGGTAAAGTTAGAATAATTACATTGATAGTATAGTTCTAGAAATATTGTATTACTGTCATTTGAATATTTAAAACAAATCTGAAGTTCATGTTGATAAATAGTAAAAATCCAATGAATAATCCACATCTGTATGTCGTCTGCCATTATATTTTCGTGAAGATCCAACTTTTGTTACTTGTCGTAACTTCACGCACCTTGTTGGAATTTTAATAATGAAATGTACTGACATGCGCAGTAGAACCCATGTGTCACTTAGAACGATTTTTCAATAAAAATACTATTTGCACGTTTTGGCAACTGTTTTCACATGATCTTTTTAATTACATGATCTTTTTAATTACTTATAATATTTGTGAACATCGTCTTCAATATTTTGCAGATGTTAATAATCACTATCCGTGATATTTATCATTTTGGTCCGCCGGTGACACACATAGATTTTTGCAATTGTTTACGTTTACTCCCGGTGGCGTTGTATTTTAGCTACCATAGAAATTTGTATAGTACCATGTAAAATATGGTTATTGTATCACTGTTACTAAAATTGTATATAATTAAAATTTTGTAATTTATTTAAGAATTTAGTTGGGACAGCAAGCGCGCGTTCATACAATTTTCCAATTTTGCCAACAATCCAACATTGACGCAATTTGGCGCTCGTTGGGCAGTTCTGCTAAACACTTCGGTCGTTACAGTTAGTATTTTTATTTATTGCTCGTCATTAATTTAAGTTAAAATGTTTAATTTGTTTGTTTGTTTTTTTTTTTTTGGGGTTCAGGTGGTTGGGAAGTTAATTGTAAAGGAAAATCGTAAATGTAGCTAAAGAGGGACGAAAGATACCAGAGGGACAGTCAATATCCTTACCATGATTAACATACTTATAGTAGTGCTATTTGAACAGTGCTCACAGTATTTCTAGTTGATCATTTAAATTCATTTTAAGCATAAAGACAAGCTAAAAGGGCAACAGGCTTATCATGCACTCATGGCGCAGCTCTTTATTTAACACACATTAATATACATTAAACAGCAAAATAATTATTGATGCAAGATGTCATTAAATAATATTTTTCCCTTTTTATGTGTAGGGCAAGAACTATAGAAGATAAAGAGAAATTTTAAACAGCAGAAATGAAAGGTAAAACAAGATTTCCAGAAGTCAACAAAGCCTAAATTGTAAGCCCCTTCTATAAAAGTTATTGCTCTTGGATGATGACTATTATTAAAATAAAATGATGTAGTATGTTAAATGAGAAAACTATCGATCAGAGTTCAATGAAGTGGATGGAAGCAATTATAGGCCAGTGATGGCCTTCAATAATGAGAAAACTCATACCCTATAGTTATGTTAGTCAGCTATAAAAGGCCCCAAAATGAAAGATTTGAAACAATCCCAAATTTAAAACTGTCTAATTTTTAACAAAACAATTTACAAAAAATGAATATGACAGACATGAAACAACAACAACCACAAAAGTTTAGTGTCAGATTAAACTACAGGCTCCCAACTTGGGACAGGCACATTAAGAATATGGCGGGGTTAATATAAAATAAGAAGATGTGGCATGATTACCAATAAGACATTTGTTCTCCACCGGAGAACAAATGACATAGAAGTTAACAACTATGGTTTACTGTACAGCCTTCAACAATAAGCAAACCCATACCACATATTGAGCTATAAAAGGCATTGACATGACAAAAATGTAAAAAAAAAAAAAACAATTCAAAGGAGAAAGCTAACAGCCTGATTTATGTACATAACAATGAATGAAAAACAAATATGATATACAGTAACAAAGGACAAATACTGAATTACAGGCTCCTGACCTAGGACAGACACATACAAAATGTGGGTGGGTGGGTGGGTGATGGTGGTTGAAGAAGTTTGCTGGTGCCAATTTCCTGCAAAATAAAAACACCGACTGGACTAGGCAAGAAATTTAAACATCTCCCATAACAGAAAAGACACAAAGTACAGATCTGTTAGTACTCACAGTTACTGACACTAGTTCAAAACCAATAACAACTAATAATAAAAGAAAAGACAAGTTTGTGAGCACTCAACCCTACCCTAACTTGGGACAATGGTTTAACAGCAAACTGTAAAAATCCGTTGCAATTGCCTTAACTCAAAAGATTGCAAAAATGCACAAAAACAACTAATATAAAAACCATAGACAAAAAGCATTGAAATAAGAGAACTCATTAGAAAAGTTAGATTCAAATGAAAGTTTCTCAAAAGTTCATAAACATGACAAAATAAGCTTTTTTATTGCAGTTTCTCTATCCATTTATAACATTTTATTATTTTATTTTGTGTATTTACAGGTGAGACATCTTGGTTTTCATCATCATCCAAAGGTCCAAACTGAAGAGGAAACTTAAAGTTGATATTTTACTACATTGTGCGCTAATTGGATGTGAAATGGATGTGTGCTTTTCTGCAAAAAGAAATAGAAATTTTCACATCACGTGATAATGGTTATTTATATAAACAAAATGAAGTTCTATCATAGAATGCACAAAAACACAATTGTGTAAATGCAAAAACATAAATATTCGTTGAAAGAAGGGAGAAATATAGAAAAAAAATAGTATTTTGTTGTCGAAATGAACACCTACTTTATCTACTCATTTACATCGCTTCCTCCAATCAAGGGGGCCTCGGTGGCCGAGTGGTCTAAGTAGTTACTACTGTAATCACTAGCCAGTCAACACTGAGGTTGTGAGTTCGAACCCTGCTCGTGCGGGTGCACTCGACTCCAATCTTAATTGACTAGGATTTTCAGTTTTCCTATAGAAGGTCGGTGGTTTTCTCCGGGCACTCCGGCTTCCTCCACCAATAAAAACTGGCCGCCACGAAATAGCTCAAAAGCGGTGCTTAAAAGTGGCGTTAAAACACAAACAATCAAATCAAATCCTCCAATCAAATATACAGATGAAGATTTTTGAAGAACAAATTGCAAAAAAGTTTTCTCTAAGAATTGAAAGAAAATGTCTAGTGAGTGGAACAATTTATGCACTGAACTCTTACATAGTGGATTGAATAATTGTACACAGCAGCTGAAACAGAAGAAAATTTAAATCAACATGAAAAATATGAACACAATGCTAAAAACACCACCACCACAAATAGTATGATATTCATATCGGTTGCTTCTTAATGTATTGCAATGAAAAATAACAAAGAAAACCAAAAACCAAAAAGTTTGCTACAAAAAATATTGTATGAATCAGAATTAAAGTCATATAAAGTATGTACAATATCTGGACCTAAACAGTCAAGACGGTTTTGTTTTTGTATGTCATGTTACTCATCAGTCAAAAATTTATTAAAGTTTTAAATATCTTTTGTATCATTTATAAAGTATAGCAAAAATTATATTCATACTGTTTGTATTGTTAAGAAATTTCCATAGAGAAAAAATAGGGGAAAACATTTCCTGATGGGAAATTTGATGCACAGAAATTTCCATGGAGGAAATTTGAAGATCAATATTTTCCTTAGAGGAAATTTGCTCTCTTGAATTTTCCCTCAAGGAAAAATGTTTGTCAAAAATTTCCTCAAAGGAAATGGTAGTTGACAAAATTTCCTCAAAGGAAAATTTTATGCAGCAAATTTCTTAAGGGAAATCTTTTTCCTTTGGGAAGAAAAATTTCCCTCGAGTAAAAATCTTTTCCATTAGGAAATTTGATTTTGATTTCCTTGAGGAAAACAACTTTTCCTCTCAGTAAATTTATAAAAAAAGGGGCGTAACTTTACATGATCTTTTTAATTACTTATAATATTTGTGAACATCGTCTTCAATATTTTGCAGATGTTAATAATCACTATCCGTGATATTTATCATTTTGGTCCGCCGGTGACACACATAGATTTTTGCAATTGTTTACGTTTACTCCCGGTGGCGTTGTATTTTAGCTACCATAGAAATTTGTATAGTACCATGTAAAATATGGTTATTGTATCACTGTTACTAAAATTGTATATAATTAAAATTTTGTAATTTATTTAAGAATTTAGTTGGGACAGCAAGCGCGCGTTCATACAATTTTCCAATTTTGCCAACAATCCAACATTGACGCAATTTGGCGCTCGTTGGGCAGTTCTGCTAAACACTTCGGTCGTTACAGTTAGTATTTTTATTTATTGCTCGTCATTAATTTAAGTTAAAATGTTTAATTTGTTTGTTTGTTTTTTTTTTTTTGGGGTTCAGGTGGTTGGGAAGTTAATTGTAAAGGAAAATCGTAAATGTAGCTAAAAGAGGGACGAAAGATACCAGAGGGACAGTCAAACTCATAGATCGAAAACAAACTGACAACGCCATGGCCAAAAATAAAAAGACAAACAGACAAATAATAGCACAGATGACACAACATAGAAAACTAAAGACTACAACACGAACCCCACCAAAAACTGGGGTGATCTCAGGTGCTCCGGAAGGGTAAGCAGAGTAAAGTTAGGAAGGAATTTTTCATTTTAGCGGACTCTTAGGAGCCGGATTCCTATAATTTTGTTCATTTGCTTAAAGTATTTTATTCTTTTGGTAAATTTAGAAAAGTTCTTGAAATTGTTTTAAAATATCTTTTGTTGTTATTATCGTATTATTGCTAGCATAGCTTTATTTCAAGTTTATCGTTTAAAGTTAGGACTATTGAAATTGTACATTTGAATTTAATAATGTAGTTCACTTTTACTGTTAACGTTGGTCTTTTCTAATAAATAGAATTAAATAGGAAACATTTGGCAGTTGAGGGATATCTTTCTAAAGGTGTGGAACTGATAAACAAAACAGTTTATTGAAGGTATACACTGTATTTCATTGTTAGTTATTATTCAGGAAAGGGTGTGAATATAGGTAATAGTAATAAACATATTTTTTTTGTATAACTGGTGAGGTATCAGTTACATCATAAATATCTGAAAAGTTCTTCTGACAACTTCTCTTGAAATTATAATCTATTTTTAAGCAAGTTAATTTTAATATAGCAGGACTCAGCCTTTGTTTATTTTTATAACATACTAACATACAAATATTGGTAATAACAATAGTGTTATTTTTAACTGAATTGCACGGACAGAGTTATCCTGCAACCATTTTATCAATACTTATTATCTCTTGAGTGTAGAGATAAATTACTATACTGAGTAGATTCTTGTCACATCAGATAAAAGTCTATAATTTAATTATCTTATTACTTAAAATTGTTTGTTGTTTTTCTGAATATTAATTAAAATATTTCTTAATAAATAAAATATAGAAACTCAAATATATTACTTTTAACAAATGCCTGTACTAAGATCAATATTTTCCTTAGAGGAAATTTGCTCTCTTGAATTTTCCTCAAGGAAAAATGTTTGTCAAAAATTTCCTCAAAGGAAATGGTAGTTGACAAAATTTCCTCAAAGGAAAATTTTATGCAGCAAATTTCTTAAGGGAAATCTTTTTCCTTTGGGGAAGAAAAAATTTCCCTCGAGTAAAAATCTTTTTCCATTAGGGAAATTTGATTTTGATTTCCCTTGAGGAAAACAACTTTTCCTCTCAGTAAATTTATAAAAAAAGGGGCGTAACTTTTTCAACAGTGGTGCTAAAGCCATTTTTTTAGGACAAATATCAGGGAACCAATACCAACCAAGTTATCAACTTCATTTTGACCTACCTCCAAAAATTAAGGTGACAACTTTAGCACTCAGCGGAATTGCAAACTTGTCCTGGAGACTGTTAGAGTAACTTATATTAGATACAGCCAAACATTTTGTGTGGTAAAACTTAAATATGAAAAAAACAAAAAAATGATGGGGTATATTTTTGAACTTATATTTAAAAATGTTGTTACTGTTTACATGGTAACTTAAACTTTTTTTTCCTTCAGAATATCACTGGTTACTAGTTATGTTCCATTTTGTCCAGTAATTTTTCGCATTTTGGTATATATATATATATCTACCAAGAAATTTGTTTTGCATGCACACGTATAAAATTGCGGTTTTTATCCAACGCAATCATAGGTTTGAACGTTGTTTTCAATTTAGACTTGTTTATATGATCCGTTCATCGTATTTCGACGGTGTCATCCTGATTTGCCCACTTTTAATTACATGCATATGTAAACATAGGGGGATTAGTTGTTTTAACAATTATAGTTTATTTCTGAAGTATAGTCATATTTTTACCTTTTATTTTACCTGTAAAATTTTAAAAAGATACTATAATCTGCTATTAAATCAATGAAAAATGCAAACATATTTTATATTTTATATAGTTTTAGCAGGAAAATGTATTGTATTTGACAAAAAAAGTAAAAATAGACCAATGTGTGTATAGAAAATATATATTATTTTTACACTTTATCAGCAAATAGTTTTCATTGTTGGTACATTCTGAAAAAGTAAAAAGTAAAATAATGAAAGTGAAGATTAGAATAAATGTCATTTAAATTTCTCTTTATTATTTTTATTTTAATAAATATACTGTTCTGAAATTTAATATTAAAAATATCCAATTAATTCTAGCAAATAGAATATTACTGACTACTAAACAGCAACCAACAATGCAGCACGGACAGTGTTCTCAGGGGTAACCTTGTTGAGGCTGTTTAGCTTAAAACTTTAGAAGACATTGGTGAAGCTGACAACATACCCGCTACAACATCATTTACTGATGACGTGACAGAGTTCTGGGTTGAAGGATATCACTTTCTATGGAACCACTACTACACTGAAGGACCTCCCACCACCAATCACCTGGAAGGATGGCACTTCAAAATTAAGAAGAGACTCCAACATGTCAACCCCAACATGTACTAGATCATTGAGTAACTGAAGAAGACCCAGGTACTGACAGAATGTAACATTATCCAGTATGCAGCAGGAGGAGACCGCCCACCAAAATGATGCAGATACAGAGTAATAGACACCAGACTCCAACTACTGAAAGAGATACCAACAAGGACTCATCGTGATAGACTACTCTGACGCAGAATCACATCTTTTCCATTTGAACTGAACAACTTCGTGAAATATTGTAATTACTGACTTTGTGAATATATTGTTTTGTGACATTTGAAATATATATATAAAAAGATTGCATTTCCCATCATTATTCATATAGTGCCCCATATTACTTACTTTACCATATAGCTTTATTTATTTCCTTATGCAATGCATTTATATAAACTTGATTCATATATTATATAAATTATGATTGCAATAAAAGACAACTTGTATTGATGTATTTATATGAAAATCATTCAAAAACTATGGAATTATTAAGACACTTTTATAACTGAATGTCAATGTTTAATCATTAGTAACTGATGTACACAAATGAATCGATTAAATATTGAATTGATTGTAAATTATTGAGAGAAAAATATTTGATTTATTTATTATTTTCTATACAAATGAAAATGTAAAATAGAAAATACCCGAATATATAGAAAACACTAATAAACTACATACCCAAGTTGGAACAGACTATACAATTGTATGCTCATTTAACCTTTTGTCTTTTTTGTTTTCTTTACTAATAGATAATTGGTATAATTAAAAGTGGGCAAACCAGGAGTAAACCATTTCGACTCCTCAAAATTCAAGAGTCTATCCTAAATTGAGGTAAATTATATGGCCTTCCAAATACCGTTTCGATTCCTAACATCACTGAAGAGACATTAATTGTCGAAATCCGGATATGGTGTACAAAATTTTTTGCACCTTTTGTTTGCGGTATACCATCTTTTCCGCAAGTTTATTGTTTTCTGTTTGGTATTAATTCATAAATAAGATCCATTTTGTTACAACTGTGATCCGTTTATTTGGCAATCGCCAATGGCAGTCAGCAGGGTTTAAGAACATTTGTTGTTCGACCTGTTAGTCAAATGCGTTTTGTTAAAATATACGTTTTCACTTTTTTGGTCTTTTGAAAAATGTTGTTTGTGCTGTATTTAGACCCCTCTACCAAGAAATTTGTTTAATATTTATACGTGTGCATGCAAAACAAATTTCTTGGTAGAGGGTCAAATACAGCACAAACAACATTTTTCAAAAGACCAAAAAAGTGAAAACGTATATTTTAACAAAACGCATTTGACTAACAGGTCGAACAACAAATGTTCTTAAACCCTGCTGACTGCCATTGGCGATTGCCAAATAAACGGATCACAGTTGTAACAAAATGGATCTTATTTATGAATTAATACCAAACAGAAAACAATAAACTTGCGGAAAAGATGGTATACCGCAAACAAAAGGTGCAAAAATTTTGTACACCATATCCGGATTTCGACAATTAATGTCTCTTCAGTGATGTTAGGAATCGAAACGGTATTTGGAAGGCCATATAATTTACCTCAATTATATAAAAAAATATATATATATATACATGTCTGGTACAAATGTATCTACCCCGCCGTTATAATGGTAAAACTGTTGGTGTATATGAAGAATAATATAGATAAAGAATATATCTCCTTATCTTTATATACTATATATATATTTTTTTTACATAACTTAACGTGTTATAATAATAGATGGTGTCAATTAATTTAATTTAGTTTTGAAATAATTTGAAAAAAAAATGTTTGTATATTTTTCTTTTAAGTATATGCAATTCAGGAATAGCCAATAATTCTAAGCTTTTAATATACTACCAAAAAAGTATTTGCAGTGATGCAAATAATAAAAAGGAGGTAAAATGTAGAGTACAGAGCCTAGGTAATGTCACAAAATGATTCCTGTGATATGAGACTTATCTATGTGTTAAGACATGGATAATATATATTTTTGTTGTACGTTTTAATTTGTATCAATGAAACATATTGTTTAATTTTCTGTAATTTTTATGAAAGTTCTATTATGTAGGAAACAGTAGCAAAACAAATGGATAATGAAATAACTTGTACACATAGTCTGAAACATATTCATGATTGAGGCAAATAAGTTTTATCATTTAATTAGGTAAAGTTAGAATAATTACATTAATAGTATAGTTCTAGAAATATTGTATTACTGTCAATTGAATATTTAAAAACAAATCTGAAGTTCATGTTGATAAATAGTAAAAATCCACTGAATAATCCACATCTGTATGTCGTCTGCCATTATATTTTCGTGAAGATCCAACTTTTGTTACTTGTAGTAACTTCACGCACCTTGTTGGAATTTTATGAATGAAATGTACTGACATGCGCAGTAGAACCCATGTGTCACTTAGAACGATTTTTCAATAAAAAATACTATTTGTACGTTTTGGCAACTGTTTTCACATGATCTTTTTTAATTCCTTATAATATTTGTGAACATCGTCTTCAATATTTTGCAGATGTTAATAATCACTATCCGTGATATTTATCATTTTGGTGCGCCGGTGACACACATAGATTTTTGCAATTGTTTACGTTTACTCCCGGTGGCGTTGTATTTTTGGCTACCATAGAAATTTGTATAGTACCATGTAAAATATGGTTATTGTATCACTGTTACTAAAATTGTATGTAATTAAAATTTTTGTAATTTATTTAAAGAATTTAGTTGGGACAGCAAGCGCGCGTTCATACAATTTTCCAATTTTGCCAACAATCCAACATTGACGTAATTTGGCGCTCGTTACAGTTAGTATTTTTTTTATTGCTCGTCATTAATTTAAGTTAAAATGTTTAATTTGTTTTGGGGGGTTCAGGTGGTTGGGGAGTTAATTGTAAAGGAAAATCGTAAATGTAGCTAAAAGAGGGACGAAAGATACCAGAGGGACAGTCAAACTCGTAGATCGAAAACAAACTGACAACGCCATGGCCAAAAATAAAAAGACAGACAAATAATAGTACAGATGACACAACATAAAAAACTAAAGACTAAGCAACATGAACCCCACCAAAAACTGGGGGTGATCTCAGGTGCTCCGGAAGGATAAGCAGAGTAAAGTTAGGAAAGAATTTTTCATTTTTAGCGGACTCTTAGGAGCCGGATTCCTATAATTTTGTTCATTTGCTTAAAGTATTTTATTCTTTTGGTAAATTTAGAAAAGTTCTTGAAATTGTTTTAAAATATCTTTTGTGGTAATTATCGTATCATTGCTAGCATAGCTTAATTTCAAGTTTATCGTTTAAAGTTAGGACTATTGAAATTGTACATTTGAATTTAATAATGTAGTTCACTTTTACTGTTAACGTTGGTCTTTTTCTAATAAATAGAATTAAATGGGAAAACATTTGGCAGTTGAGGGATATCTTTCTAAAGGTCTGGGATCTATGATAAACAAAACAGTTTATTGAAGGTATACACTGTATTTCATTGTTAGTTTTTATTCAGGAAAGGGTGTGAATATAGGTAATAGTAATATACATTTTTTTTTGTATAACTGGTGAGGTATCAGTTACATCATAAAATATCTGAAAAAGGTCTTCTGACAACTTCTCTTGAAATTATAATCTATTTTTAAGCAAGTTAATTTTAATATAGCAGGACTCAGCCTTTTTTTTTATAACATACTAACATACAAATATTGGTAATAACAATAGTGTTATTTTTTAACTGAATTGCACGGACAGAGTTATCCTGCAACCATATTATCAATATTTATTATCTCTTGAGTGTAGAGATAAATTACTATACTGAGTAGATTCTTGTCACATCAGATAAAAGTCTATAATTTAATTATCTTATTACTTAGAATTGTTTGTTGTCTATTCTGAATATTAATTAAAATATTTCTTAATAAATAAAATATAGAAACTCAAATATATTACTTTTAACAAATGCCTGTACTGACCAGATCATACCGACTAGTAACCTACAAAACTACAAGTGATTGATGACAAGTTCATTAAGTACCCTATCTGAGCAATAGAAATTGAGTAAAACTTTGGTCAAGCATTTCAAGCCCTTGTCCGCTACATACCACGTTCGAGATGTCCCTCTTTTAGACACCGCGTTATTAGTGGTGTCTGACTCAAGAGCAAAAATGCCAGTTTAAAGAGCAGCAACTAAACTAAGTTTTATGATTAATTAAGGCTAGCGACATTAGTATGTAGGAAAATCTTATAGACCTCTGATGTTAGTTTCTGGGAAATTTCTAACTTGAAAAGGCACTTGTTCGCCGCAATGAAGAGAGGCAAAAGATACCAAAGGGATATTCAAACTGGTAAGTAAACAACAAACTGACAATGCCGTTGCAAAAAACGAAGTTGCAAGTAAAAGGTGTCCGTTTTATAAATAGTGAAAAAATATATAGAATGAACTATTAATTTCAAAATTAAAAACAGTCTAACACTCGTAATAAAATAACACTTGCAATTTAAAAATCTGCTATCTAAATGCTGATTTCGCTCGAGCACGAGTTGTAGTTGTTAGAATTTGGAATTTAATAAGTAGTTACATTTAAATTTCATCTGATTTTGTGCATTGTGAAAAAAAAAAAAAACGGCTTCACCACGATCGTTTAAGTTGAGACAAAAGTAAAAACGCTAGGTGTCTAATAAATATTTCAAGTTTCCCGGCTAACGCTAGAAAATTGCGACTTGTGTTCACCTAGCGTAAAAAGGTCAACATAGCTCTTTGTAAGAAGTGTGCGGAAATGGAGTCTACGGGCTGTGTGTTTAGAGGCACCCGTGTAAAACTGAACTTAAATTCATACAAAATAAGTTTTAGGTTTAAGGCGAAGTAGAAGTTCAATTATATTAAGATGTGTACTGTTTTTTATGAGACTTTTAAACATTTACATTCGTTAAACTATATCTGAATATCGAAGAAAATTTTATGTAGCATTAAACTTCAAGAGATATACAATCAATTAGAATTTGGGAAATAGACAGTAGTTTAAATGACTTGCATAGAATGCATGTAGAGAAAGTATTTGTTTTGACTTTTAATTCCAAATTCCGGCCCAAAATTAAAATGACAGACATATCATATAAAAAAGATGTCGTATGATTGCCACTGAGACAACTTTCCACAAGAGACCAAATGACACAGAAATTAACAACTATAGGTCACCATACGGCCTTCAACAATGAGCAAAGCCCATACCGCATAGTCAGCTATAAAAGGTCCCGAAATAACAAATGTATAACAATTCAAACTAACGGCCTAATTTATGTACAAAATAATGAACGAAAAACAAATATGTAACACAGCAACAAACGACAACCACTGAATTGCAGGCTCCTGACTTGGGACAGGCACACACAGAATGTGGCGGGGTTAAACATGTTAGCGGGCGCCCAACCCTCCCCTTAACCCGGGACAGTGGTGTAACAGTAAAACATAAGAACAAACTATAAAAATCAGTTGAAAAAGGCTTAACTCATCAGATGGATACAACTAGAAATCTAACAAAAACACAGAGTGGACGTGGACGGGTATTTGTACATCCCAACAACAAAAAGACACTAAGTACAGATCTGAGAGTACTGACAGCTAGTTCAAATATATGTTTTAAGGTGTATATAGTTGCTAAAATTATACCCTTTGGGTAGTGCTCCACAATTAATGGAGGAATATACAAGAAACTGAACTGAACTGAATTGTGCTTTGAAAAATCCACCGTTGTATTGCTACCTTATCAATAATGTATACTAGTTCAGCGAAAATGGACGTTACACTAAACTCCGAAACATTTAAATGAACCGAAATTAAAAAAAAAAAAAAAACATACAAGACTAACAAAGGCCAGAGGTTCAAAAATGCGCGGGGTTAAACATGTTTTATGAGATCTCAACCTCCCTCCTATACATCTAGCCAATGTAGAATAAACAAACACATAGCAATACGCACAGTAAAACTCGAGCATGCAATTTATCAAGTATTTCCAACGAATTTATGACACTCCAAAAGTAATTAATTCCACTATTTTCAAAGGCCTTATTTGAACAATTTATTACCACGCTTTTGATTGTACCAAGTGTACTTGTTAGTAGAATAGACAGTTTAGTAGAACAATGACTTGGAGACGAAATAAATCTATATTTGTAAGGTGTTTTGTGCAGCTTCGGAGCCAGTACATAGTTGAAACTTTCATGTTATTCGGTTCTGCTTGTAAAGAGGTAGCTAAAAGTTTATGTTTGTTACAGATGTCATTTTCCGAAAATTGAGTCAGTTGGAATGTTGGTGAATTCGTAATTTCCTTTTACAGATCCTCTATATAAAATTTACGTCAAACAATAATTATATAATTGGCAGCCTTATCAGCCTTCCTTGGCGAGTTTTTTTAACCTATGTTTGAAACGAGAAATAGGGCTATTATGGTTGTTGTTAGGAGTATAATGTTCTTTAAAATGTTTGATATGAATATCAACTATGTTCATTACTGAATTAAAAACAGAATTGTCAGCTTTTTCTCGTTTTATCTATTTCATACAGTAAGTACGGAATGAGTCGTGGATGATGTTACGACACTAATTCTAATTAATAATTGACGGGGGACGATATTTAGGTCCTTTACTAAGGAATGACTCTAGCTTGTATACTTTTCTAGATATATGCGTATGAAATCGCGAAAATTGTTTTCCCAAATTTTCAATCTACCATTATGGAGGTTACGGATGTCCGTTTAAAGAGGGTGGTAAAGGGTTATTTTCGTGCAACGTGCTTTGCCATTTTTATTTCACGTGCAGCCGTGAAAAAGGTTCATTATTCACCGTGTTTCGTGAAATCGGTAAAAAGATCAACGTGCAAGAAATTTTTAATTGTTCGTTCATCGTGAAATGACAATTTTATTTCGCGTTCTTCCGTGCAGATACCCCACCCCCTTTACGCCCCTCTTCAAAACCAGTGAAAGGAGTAGATTCGATAAGGCCCTAAAATATCGCCTATTTCTAGTTAAAATTTCAAATTAGAAATTAATGACAAGTATTACAATGAATCAAAACTAACCCAATAACTTGATAGGCTATATGTCTTTTTGTTGAAAACTTGCGTTCTTGCAGTCTATTCATGACGTCACAAAAAGTACTAAATTTGGTTTCCAATGCAATCGAATAATTTTTTATAAAATCTTTTAGACAGTAAAAAGAGCACAAGATCGAAAAAAAAAATCTTTTGACATAATGTTTGTTATAACATTTTAAATGTCTGGCTTGAATATTAAGTGTGTCGATGACTGCACTCTTATGTTTGCTAGGCCTAAATTTGGTCAAAATCCGGACGATGTTGTCATATTACGCAAAAATCTCTATTTTGACCTTCTTTGAATGTAAAAATCAACGCTTTAAATTAAAACTCGACAAAAACGTTCTATTCAACTTTCTTTAATGGCTTTTCATCGATTTAAACCATTTTTTTTCTTTGAAACTGTAACTGCTAATCTTTTTAAAGATGAACTTTGCGTGAGGGAGTACGAACTTTATTTTCTTAATAATTTCACAATCGGACGATTTAAGAAAGGTAAGTTATTAATCATGTCAGTAACAAAGCAATGACTTCTGAACTGATGATCGATACCCTCGTGGACTAATAGTCGTCTTGTGGCGATTTCAACCCATAGTGGGAGAAAAAGAGAGGCAAACAATACCAAATTCAAGACATTCAAATTCATAGTCGAAAATAAACTGACAACGCCATGGCCAAAAAAATAGAAAAAGACACGATTTAAGTCCTTAAGTCCCTTAACGAGACCGCAAATGCTGCATACCCAAACTTGCAACATTCACTCTACCGGTATGACCACAAACCACAAACATTGTGTATCTAGTGGTAAACATTACGTTGGCGAGTTAGAACAGCCATTCCACAAACGTATGAATGATCATCATAGTGACTGACTGTAATGGGACGACCATTTGATTTTCTAAAAAAAAGGGGAGTAGCCAGGAGGATTTGGGAAATGAACTTCTTGTGCTGGTAAGAACCGACAATAAATGACTTTGCACAAGATTTGATGAAATTGAATATTCTTGAAGAAAAAAATGCAGGATAGTTGAGGATACAAAAGTGAAAATAAATTCCTCTCGGAAAAAAAATAAACCAATCCTCCTTCGTAGGTCAAAGTTGACATAACAATGTGGCTGTTCTGTTAATGAAAATCAAATGTCGTCCCCTATGACAGACTTTCCTCTTAATCGTCCTTTGTTGCTAGACGTTAATCAACCAACAATCAATCATTAATAGTCATTTAAGATTTGACCGTACTATTAGATTGATTGATGGTTGTTTAACGTCCAGTGGCAAATATTTCATGCATGTTCAGGACGTGATCAAATTAACTTTAAATACAATAGATAGGTCATGCAATAGAGGCCGTCCGGGGAAATGTGGACTGCCACGGAAAAATGAGGGTATATTGGATTGGGACAGAAATTTAGACTTGCAACATGCCACAAACGGACCCCTTAAAGAGTTGATGGAAGGGTTCTTAACGGACATGGCTGCGTACTTGTACATCCCGTAGCCAAACGATCGACCCATTTTGCGAGGGTTTTATTGCCGGTCGGAGGAAGACCGATGATGAACTATTTCTATTACCCAGACTATTAGAGGAAGATCTGAATCGACCGACTATCACCATCATTGACCATAGCACAGCTTGTTCCAGGGAGAAAATAAAAAAAATAATAAAAATACCGAACTCCAATACGGAAAGACCCTGATCAAATGAGAAAATCGAAAGCCCAAACACATCAAACGAAATGTATACAATACATATTCCTGACTTGGTACAGGCATTTCCTTCTGTAGAAATTGATTAAACCTGGTTTTATATCTAGCTAAACCTCTCACTTCTAAGACAATCGCATAGAATTCCATTATAATGACAACATTGTGTGAACAAATCAAACAGACATAATATATAGGTAAAAATGTCATAAATTTTAGTACAGCAGTCAACATTGTGTTATTATCTTAATCACTATGAAAACAAACAACTATGTCAACAAAGAAAATCAAAAATGCATACAAAGCACACAAGCAAAAATGAAAGGCAAGAATACAAAAAAAAAATGACCATAGAATAATAACACAATGGCGGGATGTATTAATACCGAGCCACACCGTAAGGATATAACCCAAAATAGAGTAAACGATAACGGTAAAAAAATATACAAAGCCAATAAAAAAACACTATAACAAGTACTTAAGATGATAAACAACGTCAGTACCTAGAATCTGTACTTCAAGACCATCGTGTATTATTTGTGAAGTTAATACGGAATATTTACCAACAAGGTCTTGGTATTTTTCGTTGAACTTTTTTAGAAAAAGGACGAGACGTTCTTTGACATAACACTGGTTCATCAACTTCAGCTCAGACATTGCTGACGTTTTATAAAGTCTTAGCAGCAGCTACAAGCTCATGAATACCGAATGAGTTGGAAAATGTGTATCCCATATGCAGGTGAAGTTAATTGGTATATTGCTGCTTAAGGTGGGGGAAATTCATAATTTCAAATAAAATAGTTTCGTTTGTCATATATTTTGGTACTAAGATGACTGCTTTTGTCAAATTCGAGGTTTAAGTCTAAAAATGAGGCGGAGGAATCCGTGTCTGTTGTTTCTTTAATTTCTAGTTCTGGATGATATGTTAATGGAACCTTATCAGAACAGATTGGATTGTTAATAGAAAGAACATCAACAATATATCTGAAAGGGAAATTAAATGATCTTGCTTCTTTGATCTTCTTGTTTTTGACAAGTGTCTGAAGGAACTCCGACTCGTATGAAAATTCAAATTCAACAAATATGTTGTCAATTAGAAACTCCAGCTTATCACCTAGCACTGCACGTTTTGAACTACCTCTTGTCATTTCCATTTGGTGCCATTTTTTTGTAATTGTACTTTTAGAACTGATCGCAAAAACATTACCATCGGACCAATGTAAAAGTCTTCCAAACCTAGATCGCCCTCTGGGAGCTTTGATGACCTTCTTTCACATCTTCATCATCCGCTAGGATTACATGACATTAGAAGTATTCGATTTTCACTGCCTGTTAATTTTCTAAAATGTTTGAGAGATTTTAGAAAAGTTTTGAGATTTCTCTGTAAAGAAGCATTATCGCTTACTGTAAATACTTTTAAACATAATATAACTCTCACTTCTTAAGAAATGATGTTCGGTTTGTAATAAAAAACAAATATGTATAACTTTCAAGATTACCGATAAACAGAATAGCAACATGATATCAGGCTACTAAAATGATGTGAAATATAATTTATATATTTAATATATTTATTATTGTTTGCAATCGTTTGGTTATTAGAAAGTTAACAAGCACAAATGTGTCTCTTTAAAAACATCAAGAATCAGATTGAAAAGTAAACGGTGCAATAGAATATCTAGTGTGAAAATCTGCATGGATATGAGAGAACATTCTATGAGGACGACAAGATGATATTCTTGGGTTTGGGAAGGAGAATTTCTTTTCGGATTGATCGTTCATTTTCATCCGTTGCTGGGCATGCTTATTTATTTTCACTTGTGTACACAAATTAACTACAAATTTAAAAGGTTCTTCTTAGAGGTTCGACCGAGTGCTAAGAATTATTCTTTTAATTTCCATTGTGGAAAGGGGGAATATTTAAGATGGGATATTGGATTTAAGTTTTTTTTTTGTCTCGATCGGACGTGACTGTTTTGATAAACCCAATCTAGCAAAACTGGCGCCCTTCTTTCGAATGAATTAAAGGATACGCCATGAACAGTTTGAAATAAATATAAGACGCAGAATGTCGACAATTCAATGTTCAACAAAAGTATATTGAAAGCAAGTATATTGTTCTTGACACTGCCAAATGTTGATCAAAGTTAATATTTGGCACTGTAGTTTGCAGGACTATATTGGCTGCTTTGATTTAGGAATTCATAACTAAATAAATATGTTAGAAATATAGCTGTCGATACTACACTTATTAAATGAAAATAAAAGTTTACTCTCCGTGCGTCCAAAACACTTTTCTGGTTTAATCATCACTTGGAACGCCCAAACGTAAACGTTTGAAAGACAGGGATGTATACATCATACACGTCTATTTGCGGGTTGATCACATGTGCCGCAGAAACCGGAGCAGAACCAGCGTCACGTGTGGCACCCGTCTTATTGCTCATTGTGTATACAAATTTTGGCTTTTTGACTTTTTTGATTCAAGCGTCACTGATGAGTGTTTTTGTAGACGAATCGTGCATCATCCATGCATAATTTTAGTCTGGTATCTTTGATGCTTTATTTTTACAACCAATGGGTCACTGCCACTGCTGATGGAGGTTTCCTCCCCGAGGATATCAGCAGCCCAGTAGTCAGCACTTCTGTGTTGACATGAAGTATCGTATTTATGAATTGAATGTTAATAAAACTTTGAATTGTTCGAAATACTAAGATTTTCTACCCCAGAAATAGACTACCATAGCTGTTGTCAAAACATTTCGGTTTATTGGCCCTTAATGCTCTTCAACTTCATATTTGTATTTTATTTGGCAGTCTTTTGTAGGAGAAACGCCCGTCTGCGTTTAAGATTATAGGCCTGATATCTTTGATGATTTATTTTACAACAGCTGGGTCGATGTCATTGCTGGTGGAGATTTCCGCCCCGAGGGTATCACTTCTGTTGACATCGACTATATATCACGGGGCTAGGGAAGTATGAATATTCATGACTTTAACTGGAAGATGTGTCGAAATAGTTCAAGTAATAGTCTATAGTATTCTGTTCTTGACTGGAAAAATAAGTAATTTTACTTGTAAATGGTAAGGCAGCTGCACAGAGTGTTTTTTTTAAAAGTAACACGAGTTCTATTTCAATGTGTGAAGATAAACTATAGAGGATGATACCAAGGAAAAAGGTTGTTTTGGCTGTATAAACCTGCGAGGATATCTCTCAAACGGATAGTTGAAATTTCCTTTTTCTAGTTTCAAATACTTTTATTTACCATATGACACCACTACTCTACGAAATACCACAATAACACTTTATAGTTTATTTCGTGGGGTGCAGAAAGTTTCCCGGTCGGGGAAAATTGAAATAAAAAATTTGAAAATTGGCAATTGCTGTCCCTTCGCTAAGCGAACCCACAATATGTTTAATCATCTTCTTTTCCTGACTTTCTTATACATTAAGCTTACTGTTTGTGTCACAAATATGCAAATGTATCCTACCGTAGTACGTAATCGGCCATCTTGTCAGTTCTGCTGGACTTTTTTATTGTACTTATTACGTGAGTAAACATTACGATAATAATAGCGTATAAAATTAGTACAGAACAAGTTTTTACTACAATTCTAAATAAAATGAGATTTCTAATGAAATGTCCTTATTATTGTTAAGAATTATACAAAAATGCAGATTTTCTAATAGCCATTCCAAACTGACTTTTGAATACCTAATACATTCTGAACTTGCAGGCCTAGCAAATCGTATTTTAAATATTCAAACTGACCAGCAGTACCCAAAATGATAGAAAGCTATACTGTTTACATAATTACATTTGGTAAATCAACGAAGAACACAATTTGTCAGCTCACATGTACTTGCCTTATTTTCAGTGAGCATGAAGTAGAATTTAAACCAATTTACACGTTAATTAGAATATTAATTGACTAATAAAAATTTAATACACATCCTGTCTCTTTTAAAAAAAAATTAATTTAAAAAAAACAACAATTAGAGTGATTTCAAGGTAATACAAATGAATTAGATATGTAGTGTTATCTCACTTGTTTAACTCCAAATTTCATATTTGTTAAATATTTCCTTTAATGGCAGATAGTCACACGAATGTTTGACTTTGATATATTTTACTATTCATAATTGGTTTATTAAATACTTTTATTCATATTCAGAAATGTATATATCTGATTTGAAACATTTCAAATTATTGTGTATCTATATATAGAAATTATATTTCTACATATATAGTATTTATTGTCAAAAGACCGTTTCAAATTCATCACAGTCACGAATCAGTCCTTACAGGTGAACGGACATGCTGGATCAGCCTCTGATTATCCGCAAACTACAACATGTTACGCTGACCGTATGGTTCAACGACACACTGCTCTATGTCTAGCAATTTTCCTCAACACCGTACAGTACAACAAAAATTGTTTGCGTCATTCACTCCAAAACCCATTGTGGATGGGGAAATCTTGTGTAGTCCAGACGTCCGAGGACCTTGTATCCGTGGTGTTGGGTAATGGACCAGTTTTTCACCATGGTAGTACCCTGATCCTGAACATGCTACCTGTAGACATTTATTACTGTGTCCACGACTCGTCCACCAGACAAAAAACATCGACGTGGTTAGCGGGCTGCCAAGCTTATCTACAAGGCCCTGGAAAGAGCTGTTGTGAAGAGCAGCACTTCAAACGAAAAAAGTAAAGAAACCAAATCATCATACCAAAACCAAAATGGCCGCCTTCCAATTTTACGACAACAACAACATTCTTGTGCTCACCAAACGCCTTAGGGCACCAAGGCGACCTAGCGAGTGCTTAATAGCCTGTCGATGTAGTTAAAAACCACCCTAGTAGTAGTAGGACTGGTTGCCATTACAGTACTTGCCTTTTTCGTAAAGCTTAGAAAGTATGTTTAATATATTTTTATCACATACTTACCACACCATCAGCTATATAATGCTCCATTTCTTATGAATCCGCAGCAGAATTAGTCCTGCTACTAAAACTAATATATTTCTTGTCTTTTTAGCTCACCTGGCCCAAAAGGGCCAAGTGAGCTTTTCTCATCACTTGGTGTCCGTCGTCGTCGTCCGTTAACTTTTAGAAAAATCTTCTCCTCTGAAACTACTGGGTCAAATAAAACCAAACTTGGCCTAAATTATCCTTAGGGTATCTAGTTTAAAAAATGTATCCGATGACCCCGCCCATCAACAAAGATGGCCGCCTTGGCTAAAAATAGAACATGGGGTAAAAATGTTCATCAGGTCAAGATCTATCTGTCCTGAAATTTTTAGACGCATCAGACCTATTGTTGGGTTGCTGCCCCTGAATTGGTAATTTTAAGGAAATTTTGCAGTTTTTGGTTATTATCTTGAATATTATAATAGATAAAGATAAACTGTAAACAGCAAAATTCTCAGCAAAGTAAGATCTACAAATAAGTCAACGTGACCAAAATTGTCAATTTACCCTATAAGGAGTTATTGCCCTTTAAAGTCAAATTTTCACAATTTTTCGTCAATTTTGTAATCTTTTACCAAAATCTTCTCTGAAACTACTGGGCCAAATTAAACCAAACTTGGCCTAAATTTAAAAATGTATCCGATGACCCTCTTCATCAACCAAGATGGCCGCCATGGTTAAAAAAGAACATGGGGGTCAAATGCAGTTTTTGGCTTATGTCTCTGAAACTAAAGCATTTAGAGCAAATCGGACAGCGGTTAATGTTCATCAGGTCAAGATCTATCTGCTCTGAAATTTTCTGACGCATCAGACAACCTGTTGTCGGGTTGTTGCCCCTGAAATTGGTAATTTTAAGGAAATTTTGCAGTTTTTGGTTATTATCTTGAATATTATAATAGAGATAAACTGTAAACAGCACAATTGTTCAGCAAAGTAAGATCTACGAATAAGTCAATATGACCAAAATTGTCAATTGACCCCATAAGGAGTTATTGCCCTTTAAAGTCAATTTTTCACAATTTTCGTCAATTTTTGTAATCTTTTACAAGTCTGCCTCATATCTTGACTTACATCTAGAAATTGACAATGAGGGTCGGTTGAAAACAAAACTTTACGACAAAAGAGATGATTTCAGCTTCCCAATTGTGAACTTTCCATTTCTATGTAGCAACATTCCAGCAGCACCTGCATACGGAGTATATATCTCCCAATTGATACGATATTCCCGGGCTTGTATTTCCTATCATGATTTCCTTGATAGAGGATTGCTGCTCACAAGGAAGCTATTAAACCAAGAGTTCCAAATGGTGAAGTTGAAATCATCCCTTCGTAAATTTTACGGACGTCATCACTAGTTGGTTGACCGTTATGGAATAACCGTTTCACAAAGATATCGGATATGTTCCTTATGTCGTAACTACAATACCCTTCCCTTTTCACGAATGTGACCTACCGAATTAGACTATTTACCGGATTTGTAATAACATAAGCAACACGACGGGTGCCACATGTGGAGCAGGATCTGCTTACCCTTCAGGAGCACCTGAGATCAACCCCAGTTTTGATGGGGTTCGTGTTGCTTAGTCTTTAGTTTTCTATGTTGTGTCTTCTGTACTATTATTTGTCTGTTTGTCTTTTTATTTTTAGCCATGGCGTTGTCAGTTTATTTTCAATCTATGAGTTTGACTGTCCCTCTGGTATCTTTCGTCCCTCTTTTACAAAAATCTTTTCCTCTAAAACTACTGGGCCAAATTAAACCAAACTTGGCCTAAATCATCCTTAGGGTGTTTAGTTTAAAAAATGTATCCGATGACCCGCCCATTAACCAAGATGGCCGCCATGGCTAAAAAAAGGTACATAGGGGTTTACTATAGAATTCTATGGGAAAATTGTAAAAAAACATTTTCAAATGGTCACAACTTGAAAACTAATTTGAATAATGATAAGGAGTCTTCAGTAACCATTGTAAGACTACAATGGGATGACCTGCTTTTAATTAAACTACTGGGCCAAATTTAACCAACCTTGATCTCAATCATTTTGGGGTATCTAATAATATTTACTATGATTTTAACCTTATTTTACATGATTTCAAAAACCACAGTAAATACAGGTGAGCGACACAGGCTCTTGAGAGCCTCTGGTTTTTTAAGCTACTTATGATGTTATGGGTAATAATATTTATTATTCTCAGAATGGTCATGTTTATCACTGAGTGTTGAAGACGCCTTTACTATAAACCCAGTGGATGTTGGATGTGATATTTTTATTTAGAAACATGATTTTTTTTATTAGTTATTGACTTTGAACTAGCTGTCAGTAACTGCCAGTTCTCTCGGTCTGTATTTTATATCTTTGGTTCTATTTAAAAGAAACAGCTGTTCAACACAAAAAATGTTCAAAAGACATCTATATGAAATCTTAATTTTATTTTGTCATATTTAAATGATAATTAAAAAATGTATGTTTTTATTTTCCACTTAAGACTGTATTATGAATAAAACTTGCATGTAGTAAATTCCACTTGATCAATTCTTACACTTTGTTATCTATTTTCATAAGAGATTAATACAGTTTTTTTAGTATTTTACCGTCATAGAATTTAATAATCGCATCATCACTCGCAAGGACATGTTAACAGTATAAGAAAAATATTATATGTTGTTCAATCTATGAGACAATATCAGGTATATATGAATATAACCATTTAGCTGCCTCTTTATTACTGATGTTTTTGATTTTTTAACAAACAATTAATTGTGCCTCCACTATCAAAACATCTATGAAGTAGTTCCTTGTTAAAACAATTTCTACAGTTTTTAACATAATTTTCGCCCTTTATTCAAGATGTGCACCTCCAATGGTAAACATATTTGCATAGTTCCCTGAAAGCTCAAATCTCCTTCAAATTGTTTTTTTCATTTTGTCAATTTTCAGAAATCAATAGATAATATTTTCCCTTTTTTGTCATTCGAATGATTACCCTTTATGAATATATTTTATGTTAACGCTCACATTTTTGTTTTCAACTTAAATATTCCAAATGCTTTCAAAACCAATGCATTTAGTTCTTTCGCAGACTTAAATACTAGAAAATAAGTTGAGTGTATTTATAACTTTTGTAACCTCAAATTCTTATATATACGTGCATTCATGAATTAATGTCACTAGTTGAATATTTTTCTACATTCGAATTCTTGGATTAAATATTTTAAAATATTAAATTCAGTATTCATTAATATCAAACTTTTGAGACAATTAATACACATTAAGCTGATGCATTGTACAACTAATACTATTTACATCATTAACAAATATTTCTTTTCTACGTTCCATTTATAATCGTTATTTCTCATTTGCAGATGATGAACAAGTGAACTCCTGTGTGGACTATGATATCTGTGAATTGAAACAAGTGAGTTTATTGCTGTGACATAAAAAAAGTTAAATCCTCTGATGTAAATTTATTGCAGAAATTTACTTTATTGAAGATGTGCACCTGAATTCATGTTTAAATTAAAACAAAAGGAATCAGTTTATTCTTTCGTATCATAATAATGCGAGTGTAACAATTTGAAGATGCAGATTATGTTTAACAATTAATGACTTGATACAGTCAATTTAAATAAAACACCATCGCTGCTACAGTTTCTTTACCTACTATTGATTTCCCTTTTCGTAATGAAAATATGTTCTCCATCACGAAACCACACATACCATTTGCAAGAGTCTGTTATGGAAGTGTGCAACGTACTATGATTTCAATAATTTCAAAAGATCTAAAGTGGTTAAAAGTAGTTAATAGGGAACCTATAGATCTCAATGTCACTTTATCAAAAGTCAAGGTTGTAGTTGCTAAGCATAGCTTTGGAGAGTATGCAATTCTAAATTTCCGGTTATAGATGAAATCTGTTAAATATATATTTTGATTTTTAAAGAATATTTTTTACTGTGCATGTGCAACAATGGCTTAAAGCATCGGCCCAAAAAGGTGTTTAAATATTTCAAGACTCTAGAAGAAGCGTTAATAGCATTACCTCTATCTTGAAATTGAGAAAGAACAAAAAATCCGAATTTCTAAATAAAATGTCTTTTAATATTACTGGGCATGTTCCCTTGCTGCTTTTCGATGCTGTGAATAATGAGTTGGGATATGCTTACCACAGCAACTGATGCAACTTTTTCTTTCAACTTATTTACGAAATAGCATTTAATTTGTTTCAGTGAAGACTTATCTTTTAATAATACCTGTGCATTAGTTACTTGGAACAACCAGTGTTTGTTACCATTCATGTCAGTAGCTGTGTAAATTTACTGAAAAAAATTGTTATTCAAATATTGATGGGTGTAACAGGGTTTACAGAATTAGGTAAAATATTTTCATCACTTTATAAAACTTGTTCTTCAGGTCCTGCTTCCAAGTGAACTCGTGCTGTTTTGTTACAGATCATGATGTAATTTTTTGTTCATGATGACCTACTCTTTTTAAGCTCCCGATCACTTAGTCCTTCTATCATTCGTTCAACGAGTCGTTCATGTCACCTGGACACAAACGAAAATTTTCTTACACCTTCGAAACATTTATCATTTTTTATATTTTATCTAAAATGATTACAAAACTTGCATTGTGTGATCTTTTAATTTTAGGTTCCTCATTGTCCTTTTAGTTTTAACATCCTCGTTTAACTTTGGGTTGCTGTTTGTTAGACCTCGTCTAAAAATTTACCAATACAGAACGAGGTAATGGTAAGCAATGTTATATAACATTTCCATATATTCTAATACATTGTGAAAGTATTGGCTATTTGTATTATTGCATCATCAACTCTATAGATTTAAATGTAAATAATGTGCACTGAAATATAAAAGAGCAAAGTATACCTGTTTTTTTTTCATTCTTGTACAGAAATAACACTGGAACTCATCTCCTACACAAACTGCTATTGGTATCAACACACATTGCATGGAACTATCTTAACATGTATTGCAGTCGAACCAATATGATTCCTTTTATATTTGCAGTCTTTTGACAAGCCCTACACATACCTTCAAGCGTTTCTGTAATTCAGGAAATTTCGAAAATTCATATTTTTATTCTTGCAAAATATAACACTGAAACTCTACATCTCCTACACCAAACTACTATTGGCATCAACACACATTGCATGAAACAATTTTCACATGTATGGTAGTTAAACCAATTGTTGATTTTAATTATTTTTGTAGTCTTTTGGTAAGCCCTACATATGCCTTCGAGCGTTTCTGTAATTTAAAAATTTTAAATATTCATATTGTTTTCAACATTAATTGAAATAAGTGCAGATTCTTTGAATTAATGAAAAGTATTGCATTACATAATTAAAAAAAAGTAGTACCTTTATTATCAATTTGTCATTTTCGGGAAGCTGTGTAATTTTTATTTTATTTTAAAACCAAGACCAATACCGGGTTTGGACCTGCGTCGACGAGTTTTAGTGTAATCAATGAAACTCTAGATCATCTAAACCAAACTGCTATTGGCATCAACACACATTCACATGTATTGCAGTAAAACCAATTGATGATTCCAATTATAATTGCAGTCTCTTGGCAAGCCCTACATGTACCTTCAAGCGTTTCGATTTTTCAGAAAATTTGAAAATTTAAAAGATTTTCCATGTACAAAGTAAAATTTCAAACTATCGGTTGACAGGGAGTGGCAGCAAGGCAGATGTAAAAGTTGCCTACAAGCTACATCTCATCAGACAAAATATTAAATAATTCCCTTCAATCGAAGCAAAGAAAGAGTTTTCTTGCCAAGGTCTTTTGGACGGATAGACTCGAGCGGTTACCAGACCTGCTTTCAACTTCGGCAACACAGTAAATTATCCATTGAGAAGATTTTCACACCGTCGGGAAGCTTTTTTCGCGTGTGGTCAATTTTCGCTTTGTTCGTGGCACCTAAAGAAACGCGAAAATTTGACCCCGCGTAAATTTCCCTGCATGTTCCAAGATTTATGGTTGTTTGAAAGACTGTTAATTATCGAGTCTTTTGTGTTGTTCGACAGATCACAAGAATTTGCAAACTTAATTAAGATATCTGTTTTCATAATAATTAATTTGCTAACCATACATGTCACATCTTTCGACAACACAGCAATCAGTGACATGTTAAAAATGTTAATAAGCGACGTTCTATTGATTGGTGTCAATACCCGAACATTTTGCATGTAATTTAAAATAAAATCAATCACATTAACACGGATATGTGTATATCAGTAATGATCAAAACCTTCAACTTTTATCATACTCCAATGTAAACATTTTACGTTCCTTGAAAGTGTTTTTCGTTTGTAGTACTCGTATTTATTTGATATAGATTACCTGTTAAATGATTTAGTTTATGTTGTTTACAACTTTAACAATAATATTCAGTTATTTTTTGCGTGTAGTTTCCCATTCAGAAATAATTATACACAGTGAAAATTTAACCTGCCCATTTTGTCATCAAATCGCGGAAAAAAACCCGATATACGGTATTTGACCAAAAACTATTTTACCAAGCAGAAACTTCTAAAAGCTGTTTGGCAATTCCATATCTTATGTCTTGGTGGAAGCCTTTCTCACTGTTGAAGATCAAGTATTCTCCAGATATCAATGATTCTGCGAACTGCAGAAAAAAATGATATATCATAAAGGCCAATATATGACAGGATGGGTTGGGAGGACAAGATTTAAGCATAATAGAAGTTCTTATGATGATTGGTAACTTATCAATCAACATACTAAAATAAAAATACCACAACTCCTTATTTTATATCGTATTCCTAGTAAAAAGGCACACTGAGTGACCCTTACACCCAGTTAACAGTACTAATAAAGTAAAATATTTTCTTTTATGAAGAATTGTGCAAGCTTTAAGAAGGGGGACGACCATTTGATATTCTAGGGGGAAGGGGGCAGAAGGATTTGTTTTGGATCGGTTATTTATTTTTGTGGACTAAAAGGACAGATTATTTATTTTCTGTACTGTTGAAGCATGATTTTTCATTTTCATTATAATAAGGGACTGATTATTTGTTCTTCACAATTATATTTATAATATTTGAAAACACACAATTTTTAAATTCATTTTTTTATTCTTAAATAAATAATACATGTATAGTGAAGTCATTATGTACCATTAAATCAGAATTAATCCTCCTCCTCTGGACATGCTGGAAGTGAATCTTCTGAATTCCCAACTGCATATATTGCATACGTACAATGTATTAAAGCTGGGCTGTAACTAGCCTCTTTTAAAAGTAATGGCAAACATATTTGCCGAGCGGAGCGAGGCAAAAAATTTCGGCGAAGGGTTTTGGTGCAGCTGAAGGCCCCAAGAAGCTATAGAAAAATGATGCAAAATCATGCAATCTACGCGTTTCCCGGACCCTTTCTTAATCTGAAACACAAGTTCTGTTTTAATTATTTTTCAACAATATTTTGGTCTCGAAGCAAAATATATAGATTCAGTGTAATACTTGTAGTTTTTAGGGACAACATCAAAGACCAATATGTAGGATAAAGCAAAAATGTAATTCACATAGTTAAGTGTATGGCTGCTGTTTTTTTTTTTTTTTTTTAATGGTGTTTTGGCTTGCAGAAAATCTTTCAATTATTTGTTTCTTTTCAAATTAAGTTAAGAGGGGCTGATTATCATTGATATAACTATGTCAAGTAAGTTTTATAACACATTTCAATTACAACTTGATGTAGTTTCTAACTGGGATACAATTTAAAAAGAAGTTTGTAAACTTAGATAAAAGTCCTTAAATAAAATAAAACTCATGTTTAAAACTAAATTACTAAATTGCAAATGGAATGCAACACTAAGAGAATAAAGAAGGGCACTCAATGAACAAAAGACAAACCCGGGAACAGATAAAACACAAACAATAGGCAAATAACACTGAAAACTAAAAATAAATAAGAAACATGGATCCCGAAAAACGGTGGCTACGTCAGAGGGTGAACAGAACTTGCTTCTTGCAAGACACTCGCCGTGATTTTGATATGAAGACAAGCTTTTGTTTTGAAATTTCCTACATGAGGCGTTTGCCTGAATGTAGTTTCAGCCCTGTAATAAAAGGGAGGTAAATGTTCCTGAAACAATATACCTCAAGTTAAATGAAATCCATTTTCAGACATTTCAAGTACATTAATATTTATACATTGTATTATTGAAAGATTTGGGAAGTCTTTCCCGAAAAAAATATGAAAAAAGACGAGTTTTGGAAGAATCTGGTGCCATCTCATTTATTATAAAATGGCTTAAAATCCTGCCGAGTTATTTATTTTCAATACATCGAAGTCAGGTTATTTATTTTCAAACTACACCAGAACAAACTATTTATTTTTGTTATTATGAAGGCTGAGTTATTTATTTTCAAAATCCTCTGTCAAACGCTATTTTTTCTGTTATTTAACATTTCAACAATATGATGTCATAGTTACACTTCAAGCGTCATGCAGAAAGATAAGTCACTTTTTGGCTTCAATATTTGCTTCAAAATAAAAGAATAATTTGGTGACCCTACTAATTTAAAGGGACAATTTTTGTGTATATGATACAAGTCAATAATACTGCTTTAACAAAAAAAATGTATACATAAACGAAGTTCATCTTCTTTCAATGGTGGCTATGGTTTTTTATTCCTGCTATAGGATCTTGAAGACGGTCCCGAAGGTTGGTACATATAGATTAGTTGATGTCTTGTCTGATGAGGAGGTGCTGGCCCCTAATGAACAAGTAATTGCGTCTGTACTGTCCCTAACGGAAATCGTCATCCTGTTTCGGTTGGTTAGGCTGGTCACCCTTCCTTAAATATGTCCTTTTATAAATCTGCTGCTAAACTTTTGCCTTCTGCTCATGGTGTTTTGTGTTATTGAAGTTAACATTAGCTTTCAGCTAGTTTTCCTTGGTGGTCTTGTACCCACTCAATAGGCAGTAAAAAGGTAATCTTCTTAATTCAACCATGGTATTTTTCTTCTGGGCACGCAAGTCAAACAGTGGTCCTTCTCGTGGCCTTACCATTGTGCTTTTATGCTTATATGCACTCGTCTGAAAAGATTTAAGGACATAAGAAACTTGCCTGACTCTAATAATAATGGGAAAGGTATTTGAAAACACACAATTTTTAAATTCATTTTTATTCTTAAATAAATAATACATGTATAGTGAAGTCATTATGTACCATTAAATCAGAATTAATCCTCCTCCTCTGGACATGCTGGAAGTGAATCTTCTGAATTCCCAACTGCATATATTGCATACGTACAATGTATTAAAGCTGGGCTGTAACTAGCCTCTTTTAAAAGTAATGGCAAACATATTTGCCGAGCGGAGCGAGGCAAAAAAAATTTCGGCGAAGGGTTTTGGTGCAGCTGAAGGCCCCAAGAAGCTATAGAAAAATGATGCAAAATCATGCAATCTACGCGTTTCCCGGACCCTTTCTTAATCTGAAACACAAGTTCTGTTTTAATTATTTTTTCAACAATATTTTGGTCTCGAAGCAAAATATATAGATTCAGTGTAATACTTGTAGTTTTTAGGGACAACATCAAAAGACCAATATGTAGGATAAAGCAAAAAATGTAATTCACATAGTTAAGTGTATGGCTGCTGTTTTTTTTTTTTTTTTTTTTTTAATGGTGTTTTGGCTTGCAGAAAATCTTTCAATTATTTGTTTCTTTTTCAAATTAAGTTAAGAGGGGGCTGATTATCATTGATATAACTATGTCAAGTAAGTTTTTATAACACATTTCAATTACAACTTGATGTAGTTTCTAACTGGGATACAATTTAAAAAGAAGTTTGTAAACTTAGATAAAAGTCCTTAAATAAAATA
Organism: Mytilus coruscus; assembly: GCA_017311375.1. Classification (NCBI taxonomy): domain Eukaryota; kingdom Metazoa; phylum Mollusca; class Bivalvia; order Mytilida; family Mytilidae; genus Mytilus; species Mytilus coruscus. The sequence continues at coordinate 43,817,907 of CM029604.1, read as the reverse complement.
AAACTCATGTTTAAAACTAAATTACTAAATTACAAATGGAATGCAACACTAAGAGAATAAAGAAGGGCACTCAATGAACAAAAGACAAACCCAGGAACAGATAAAACACAAACAATAGGCAAATAACACTGAAAACTAAAAATAAATAAAAACATGGATCCCGAAAACGGTGGCTACGTCAGAGGGTGAACAGAACTTGCTTCTTGCAAGACACTCGCCGTGATTTTGATATGAAGACAAGCTTTTGTTTTGAAATTCCTACATGAGGCGTTTGCCTGAATGTAGTTTCAGCCCTGTAATAAAAGGGAGGTAAATGTTCCTGAAACAATATACCTCAAGTTAAATGAAATCCATTTTCAGACATTTCAAGTACATTAATATTTATACATTGTATTATTGAAAGATTTGGGAAGTCTTTCCCGAAAAAAATATGAAAAAAGACGAGTTTTGGAAGAATCTGGTGCCATCTCATACTTAAGAATAGCATTTATTATAAAATGGCTTAAAATCCTGCCGAGTTATTTATTTTCAATTAATCGAAGTCAGATTATTTATTTTCAAACTACCCCAGAACAAACTATTTATTTTTGTTATTATGAAGGCTGAGTTATTTATTTTCAAAATCCTCTGTCAAACGCTATTTTGTCTGTTATTTAACATTTCAACAATATGTCATAGGTACACTTCAAGCGTCATGCAGAAAGATAAGTCACTTTTTGGCTTCAATATTTGCTTCAAAATAAAAGAATAATTTGGTGACCCTACTAATTTAAAGGGACAATTTTTGTGTACATGATACAAGTCAATAATACTGCTTTAACAAAAAAAAATGTATACATAAACGAAGTTCATCTTCTTTCATTGGTGGCTATGTTTTTTTATTCCTGCTATAGGATCTTGAAGACGGTCCCGAAGGTTGGTACATATAGATTAGTTGATGTCTTGTCTGATGAGGAGGTGCTGGCCCCTAATGAACAAGTAATTGCGTCTGTACTGCCCCTAACGGAAATCGTCATCCAGTTTCGGTTGGTTAGGTTGGTCACTCTTCCTTAAATAAAATATGTCCTTTTATAAGTCTGCTGCTAAACTTTTGCCTTCTGTTTATGGTGTTTTGTGTTATTGAAGTTAACATTAGCTTTCAGCTGGTTTTCCTTGGTGGTCTTGTACCCACTCAATAGGGAGTAAAAAGGTAATCTTCTTAATTCAACCATGGTATTTTTCTTCTGGGCACTCAAGTCAAACAGTGGTCCTTCTCGTGGCCTTACCATTGTGCTTTTATGCTTATATGCACTCGTCTGAAAAGATTTAAGGACATAAGAAACTTGCCTGACTCTAATAATAATGGGAAAGGTCCCATAACTCTGTTAATCAGGAAATTAATATAAATTGTGTCATAAGTCAGAAACTTTGTTTATTTCTTATTATATCATTTTTGTGTATATATAGATCAAAATATCCACAAACACTCATTTTGAAATATTCATGAAACATAAACACTGAAAGATTCCATGCAGCAAATACACAACAATAGGCATTTGAGGAATGAAAAAGGAGTCAATTCAACATTTGGTTTGAGGGAGATAATCCTCAGCACTTAGAACTGTTCAATCAATTGTATAATTTAATTCAAATTTCTAATAATCTGATATCATCAGCTTACATTGCTAAGACATTATACAATATGTATTCATTAAGAAGGAATATATCTCAAAGTTTACAAAACAAATTTTTAAGGTGATTTTTCATGCATATACATTCAGTAAATAGATAAATTGACTGGTCACAACGGTAACCTCTATTGGGAGTCGTATCTCCCTGCCTAACATTAGCAAATTTGGTGTACGACCAGTAGACGCATTAGGAGTGGATCTATAAGCCCCTGCTAGACACCCAAGATTAAGAAAATATCATGCAAATTATGTTTTAGCCAGCTGTCTATCCATATTATATAACTTTTGTCATAAGACTTCATAACACCTACAAGTAGAGTGTACTCTTTACCTTGCTACACTATTCCCCCTTATTAAGTGTCAACCAGTATGCGTGATTAGTCTAGGCTACCTACATTAATTAAATATCCATGTAAATCTTGTAGTCGTCACTATTGCTGAAGCTGATGGTACATAGGATAATTTTTTGTCCCGCAAAATAAGAAAAATGTTGACCTTTAGAATTTGTAATGAGGTTTACTCTACATCTCTTATCCTTGTTATCTTCTATGTGCAAGGCCTTTAAAGATTTTCGTATTTGTAAGCATTATTTCCTTGAAATTGTTTAAAACAATATGCATTTTACTCATCAGTAACATACAACATACTTGATTCAGTTTGGGGGTGAAAGGCTAGCTGTATAATACTAATAAAGTGTATAAATAGCCTTTATTACATACAAGTTGTATCCGAACTTATGTCTAGGTAAAATATTTCATCTGCACTTAAATAACTATTAGGCCTCTGTAGTAATTTTACTCCCTGATTTCACTGAATGTGTAAATACATGAATAAACTTTCCGTTCCAAATGAATTAGACTAACCATACAACATTTGAACTGAAAACCATATTTGAATAATCATTTAATGATTTTATACAAACCTGTCTAACAGCTGTTCATAAATATAAGTATACATCAATGACCTGGAAAAAAAAACCTCATTGGAGATATGTTGTTGCATTTAATTCTGCATTGCATGGTTAAAAAAATATTTTATTAAGAATTCAATTTGCTATTAACTATTATATGAATAAAGAAAAATACATCGCTGTTCATGATTGACAGATCTCAAATTAATACATCACTATATATATAATGTAAGAGTATAAATATAGAGTTTCTTAAATTCAATAAAATACCAGAGATGTCCTAAAAACATATTGTAGCGAGCCAGGGGTGACTAACCAACAGATAACAAAGTTTACAAAGTTTGATAATCTGTCGAGGATAGATTGCTGGGGACCTTGCACTCTCTCAAAATTTCTTACCTGCCCACGCAGTTAAGCAATGTCAGATGAGAGTGTCTGAATGGACTTAAGGAGCAATTATTTGTAAAAGTGGACAGTGCCTCTAGCATTTTGTGATGTGAATTTTGGTCTTTGTCTGATGGTGGTGGTATTAGTATTTCTGGCTGAGGTTTTGAGGTAGAGGTTTGAGGTGCTGCAGACCCTAAAATTTACGGCAGGATGTATTTGGCCTCCTCATTTTGTATGAGATCCAAATCGAAGATGTACTGCACAGGTGATGTTATTTCAGGCGAGTACAGTTCTTGATGAGGACTCGTAAAAGTTGACATCGATGTATCAGACTAAACGAGACATGCTGGATCTGTAGATTTAGAGGTGACGGATATAGATTGACATCTGATACAACGATGTTACAGGTGTGGTAAATGTTGAGGTAGATGGTGGTTGTAAATGTAGATACTGAGTTATTGAATATGAAACTGATGACGAGTGGACGTCATGGTAACATCAGACATAAAAAAATCATACAGGTCATCCATAGGAGATGCTGAGCCTGACTCCCGTGGAGTGGCCTGAGTAGCCGCTGGTCTTACTGCTGTGGCAAGGATGCCGTAGTATGGTTGGGCCAACTGGTCGGGATATGTTGAAAAGCTTGTGCAGTTGCTTTTAATTGCACTGGGGCCCTAGTCTGCATTAGAGTGATGGATGCGGTCTTGTATTGTCTGGTAACATATGTTAGGAGCTGGTACCCTATGTGCTGGCTGTGCTGTGGGTTGAGCAGATTTGTGGCAAGAAGTCTTTCTCTGGCCTTGGATGCCCATATTTTCTGGGACTCAGCTGCTGACAAAACCTCATAATCCAAAAATCCAGGGATGGCTTATCACTGTTATAAAGTTATTCAGCGTCACCTTTAAATCTGTTTTCAGCCATGCAGGCATTCTCTGGTTGACCAGCGGCATATAGGTGTCAATATTTCTATGAAGATTTTCAAGAATTCACATCTGTACATACAGAGCGTACAAAAGTGTGGTGCTACTTCTAAAGCAAGATGCCTTTTGTAGATATGTGCCTCTTTACGGGCTCTTCTCTGCCACATAAGCGTCTTCCATAGGGAAACACCTTAAACATCTATAGGCTAAGCCTCTTGTAGTCATTCTGATCTGTGAAGACATGTGAAAAACACACGATTTCAAGTTTCCTGTTAATACAGGGACTTGCCTGTTGTAAAACAACATATATATATATAAATTGCGGTTTTTATCCACTTGCAATCATAAGTTTTGAACATTGTTTTCAATTTAGAGACTTGGTATATATATATATATTATATATACTATATATATCAATTTATAAACATTTGAAAACTCATCACAACCATCCTGCAAAACACTACCTTTTATCATGGTCCCTTTCTAAAGTACATGTGACCCTTTTGAAATTGTGTCAAATTTTGTAAACCTTGTCTCATATTGTAGTTTTTCAAGGCTAGGTATAAATAGGTAACATTTATGAAATTAGACGTCAGTATGATTATAAACTCAATAAAAAAGTACATATGCCTTTGCAGGATTTAAATTTGATAAAGGTTAAAAAGTACATGTGACCTCCCTTAGGTCAATTATAGTAATAATGAAGAAATTCTTTGACTTTTATTATAGTAATAATGAAGAAATTCTTTGACTTTTATTTCAGTTTGTCATGATTGACAACTTTTCTTTTGCTATGACCATCCATTTGATTTTCGTAATTCAGGTCATTTAATTTCTTGGGTCAATAGACAAGTACCAATAAAAAGGGATTGTAAATGTGGGCAGGCTCCTCCCCTTTTAAAATTGACTTTCAACGCTTTTAACTCTGTTGCTATTGTGTCGAGGTTGAAAACAGTTTTTTTATCATCTCATCCACTTCATTATTTCTTCTTTTTCAGTTAACGTTGGACAATGTTCTTTAAATCCACAGCAACGATCTTGGTGAAGTTTAGCTGTTGAATCAATTTCATAGATGACTTTGGTATTTAGTCAATGCTGACATACTTGAATTCAATTATTCGAATTCTTTCATTATTTGACTAATCTATATGATCAAAACTTGATGACAGTAATTTTGAGATGTCATAACAAAACAAGGAATGTAATCAGGATCAGTATTATTAATTAATGACAGCATATCCTGTAAGTTTTTCTCACATTTTGCGGTCTTTTCCGTGGAATAATATAATTATTGTATAATTAAACACTTTTTACTATTAAACTGACCTAACCAAATTACTCGCAAGGGATGTATGACATTGTCCAAAGGAATTTCATGTTATGTTTGCAAGTAAATTGGTGTAGTCTTCATATCAATAAAACAGATTAAATAGTGTGTAATGTGGTTTCAAGCTGTCCTGTTGTAATTATTGATTATGAAAGTAGTCAAGTGAAAGTCTATTTGGTTGGTGTTTAAAGACAATTATTTCATTTAAATTAATTAAGTTGGTCTTTATAGATAATTTTTCATCCCCAATTTTTGATGGGGTTCGTGTTGCTCAGTCTTTAGTTTACTTTGTTGTGTAATATTAATTGTCTACCATGGCATTGTCAATTTGTTTTCGTCTTATGGGATTAAATATCATTTCTGTATCGTTCGCCTCTCTTCATAAGAATTAATCCCATATCTCAAAATCTTATATATGCTGCATATTGTGCAAAATTTGGTTTACAAAAATAAATCTGTAAAATTATTACCCCCATTTTTGCAGCCAAGATTTGATCATCGTCCTCCACGGTAGATAGCGGTGGCTTTTGTTTTGCATGTAGAGCTCAAATCAGCTTGACATTGCCACCAATATATGAAATTTGAGTATTTGGAACCACATTTTGGAGATACTTCCATTGCTTTAGGCGGCATTTAATCGATTAAACAACCCATCGGATTTTTGTTACCAATTACAAGCGAGAATCATTGGCTGCTTCTGAAATGAATTGTGTTTATCCTTTTGGTAGAAACTTTGGCATTTCAGATCAAATACTTAGGTTTTCCAAGCCTTAAGTCACATTTGAGTAATGCTATTAATATTTTCTATCTTGCTTTTGATTTTATGTTAGAGTATGCCAGCATCATTATTTTGATAATCTGCCAAAAAGTAGATATTATATAGCCAGTGCTAGAAAATATAATCATAGGTTTAACCAGTGATCTATTTTATGCATACTTGTAAGATCTTCGCTGGAAACTGAAGTGGTTTGATTTTGAATATAAATGCAAGTACCGTCTAAGATTAAATTATCTTGCTGTGTATGGAGAGTACAAAACATGTTCCTTTGCAATTGGTTTGGGGTGAATATGCCTCTCGAGAAATATGTTTTAATATAAAATGTAAGTAATTTGGTGTAAAATGAATGGAAATTTCCTTTTGGCAGATGTCAATGCCCGTTGTACACTTGATTTCCCAATGCTGAATAACGTAGATAATAACCAGCTGGATATTCCTGGTCAGAATTTTACTTGTAACAATGCAATGCAAAAACGACTTATCCTATTTTCATTGTCTCTAATGTTCAGAGCATGAGAACAAACATCATTGATGTCAGCTTTGTTTATACCTGTCAGACTTCGACAGTCAGTGTCATCTAGTTTTGGTGGGGTTCGTGTTGCTTAGTCTTTAGTTTTCTATATTGTGTCTTGTGTACTATTATTTGTCAGTTTATTTTCGATCTATGAGTTTGACTGTCCCTCTGGTATCTTTCGCCCCTCTTCTATACCATTACTGTCAAAATATTTTCGTGAACATTCAGTTCTAAGTGTTAATAAGATGCATTACTTCAGAATGGTTAAATTTAGTAAGAAGTATTCATGTCCTTTAAAGATTTTTCATCAAAATAATTGTTGACTTAATTATGTTAACAACACTCCATTGCTGTAAAAAGTCTATACATAACCTAAAAAGAAATAACTATCATCTTTGAACCCCTTTTCTTGCACGGACAACAGGATGAATGACTTTTACCTGTACAAAATAGGCGATTGAATGTTTTGGACTAGCTTTTCTGGGATCATTCTTGGATTTTTTTTTTTGAAGTTCGATCCAATTCAATTTCTTCATCATCATGATCATTGATCTAGTTCTATTGTTTAATTAATCTGAATTTCACTACGACCATATTGTTTGGTAGACTGTATACGGTAATATTTCTGAAGGCAGTGTGAATTTCTATTTTGATACCTAGATCATCTGCTACATATTTGATAAAATTATATTTTAAAGCTGTCTGAAAAGTCCTGTTGCTGACATTTTTTTATATTATCATATAACAACCAGCCAGGTTTACATGGTACGACAGGGTGAAAATTGTAATGTGGGGCATATTCCTCCCCTTTCAAAAATTGACTTTCAACGCTTTTTAACTCTGTCAAGCTATTGTCGAGGTCGAAAACAGTGTTTTTATCATCTACATCCACTTCATTATTTCTCTTTTTCAGTTAACGTTGGACAATGTTCTTTAAATCCACAGTACAACGATCTTGTGAAGTTTTAGCTGTTGAATCAATTTCATAGATGACTTTTGGTATTTAGTCAATGCTGACATACTTGAATTCAATTATTCGAATTCTTTCATTATTTGACTAATCTATATGATCAAAACTTGATGACAGTAATTTTGAGATGTCATGCACAACAAAACAAGGAATGTAATCAGGATCAGTATTATTAATTAATGACAGCATATCTTGTAAGTTTTTCTCACATTTTGCGGTCTTTTCCGTGGAATAATATAATTATTGTATAATTAAACACTTTTTTACTATTAAACTGACCTAACCAAATTACTCGCAAGGGATGTATGACATTGTCCAAAGGAATTTCATGTTATGTTTGCAAGTAAATTGGTGTAGTCTTCATATCAATAAAACAGATTAAATAGTGTGTAATGTGGTTTCAAGCTGTCATGTTGTAATTATTGATTATGAAAGTAGTCAAGTGAAAGTCTATTTGGTTGGTGTTTAAAGACAATTATTTCATTTAAATTAATTAAGTTGGTCTTTATAGATAATTTTTTCATCCCCCAATTTTTGATGGGGTTCGTGTTGCTCAGTCTTTAGTTTACTTTGTTGTGTAATATTAATTGTCTACCATGGCATTGTCAATTTGTTTTCGTCTTATGGGATTAAATATCATTTCTGTATCGTTCGCCTCTCTTCATAAGAATTAATACCATATCTCAAAATCTTATATATGCTGCATATTGTGCAAAATTTGGTTTACAAAAATAAATCTGTAAAATTTTTACCCCCATTTTTGCAGCCAAGATTTGATCATCGTCCTCCACGGTAGATAGCGGTGGCTTTTGTTTTGCATGTAGAGCTCAAATCAGCTTGACATTGCCACCAATATATGAAATTTGAGTATTTGGAACCACATTTTGGAGATACTTCCATTGCTTTAGGCGGCATTTAATCGATTAAACAACCCATCGGATTTTTGTAACCAATTACAAGCGAGAATCATTGGCTGCTTCTGAAATGAATTGTGTTTATCCTTTTGGTAGAAACTTTGGCATTTCAGATCAAATACTTAGGTTTTCCAAGCCTTAAGCCACATTTGAGTAATGCTATTAATATTTTCTATCTTGCTTTTGATTTTATGTTGGAGTATGCCAGCATCATTATTTTTATAATCTGCCAAATACGGGCCAAAAAGTAGATATTATATAGCCAGTGCTAGAAAATATAATCATAGGTTTAACCAGTGATCTATTTTATGCATACTTGTAAGATCTTCGCTGGAAACTGAAGTGGTTTGATTTTGAATATAAATGCAAGTACCGTCTACGATTTAATTATCTTGCTGTGTATGGAGAGTACAAAACATGTTCCTTTGCAATTGGTTTGGGGTGAATATGCCCTCTCGAGAAATATGTTTTAATATAAAATGTAAGTAATTTGGTGTAAAATGAATGGAAATTTCCTTTTTGGCAGATGTCAATGCCCGTTGTACACTTGATTTCCCAATGCTGAATAACGTAGATAATAACCAGCTGGATATTCCTGGTCAGAATTTTACTTGTAACAATGCAATGCAAAAACGACTTATCCTATTTTCATTGTCTCTAATGTTCAGAGCATGAGAACAAACATCATTGATGTCAGCTTTGTTTATACCTGTCAGACTTCGACAGTCAGTGTCATCTAGTTTTTGGTGGGGTTCGTGTTGCTTAGTCTTTAGTTTTCTATATTGTGTCTTGTGTACTATTATTTGTCAGTTTATTTTCGATCTATGAGTTTGACTGTCCCTCTGGTATCTTTCGGCCCTCTTCTATACCATTACTGTCAAAATATTTTCGTGAACATTCAGTTCTAAGTGTTAATAAGATGCATTACTTCAGAATGGTTAAATTTAGTAAGAAGTATTCATGTCCTTTAAAGATTTTTCATCAAAATAATTGTTGACTTAATTATGTTAACAACACTCCATTGCTGTAAAAAGTCTATACATAACCTAAAAAGAAATAACTATCATCTTTGAACCCCTTTTCTTGCACGGACAACAGGATGAATGACTTTTACCTGTACAAAAATAGGCGATTGAATGTTTTTGGACTAGCTTTTCTGGGATCATTCTTGGATTTTTTTTTTTTTTGAAGTTCGATCCAATTCAATTTCTTCATCATCATGATCATTGATCTAGTTCTATTGTTTAATTAATCTGAATTTCACTACGACCATATTGTTTGGTAGACTGTATACGGTAATATTTCTGAAGGCAGTGTGAATTTCTATTTTGATACCTAGATCATCTGCTACATATTTGATAAAATTATATTTTAAAGCTGTCTGAAAAGTCCTGTTGCTGACATTTTTTTTATATTATCATATAACAACCAGCCAGGTTTACATGGTACGACAGGGTGAAAATATGTCTCCCTTCATAATTTTTTAAATGACAGAAAATATATACTCATATCTTGGTCTAGTATTTACATTTAATTGGATTTTTTTAGGAAGCGGAAAAAACTATTTAACCAAGCACAATAAGAATTATATAGCTTGTATAAAAATATAAGAAATTAAGCCATGCCATTACTTATTCAACTTATACCTCAACCTTTTTCATGCCATGGTAGAACCTATTTGTTTGTATGATTATGAGATTTAGGGGTTTGTAAATTTGAAGATTCAGAATAATTTTCAAAAAATGTTTAAAGAAATGTCAACAACACATAACTATACGATGCATGGAGAATGAGGTTAGACAAAATTGGAAATATCAGAAAATTATGAAGTTATCTATATTTTTCTCGAATACTTTGGCAATTTCACCCTTTCTGGACGCATTCTTTAAAACAATTCAATCAATGTGTGGTTGCCGATGATCTCAGTAGATGATTTGTTAAGTTAAAGGGTCAAAACATTCACCAGCTCTATGGATAAAATCGAAATGAGCTAACACTTTTACGGATATGTATAAATACCCTTCAACGTGATTGGGTTAGATGTTTTTCTTTTTTTGTATAGTTTGTTCTTATATTGTACTGTTACACCACTGTTCCAGATGAGGAGAAGGGTTGGCGCCTTCAAACATGTTTATTCCCGTCACATTATATATGTACTTGTCCCAAATCAGGAGCCGGTAGTTGGTTTATGTCTGTCATATTTGTTTTTCGTAAATGTTTTGTTATAAATGAGGCGTTAGTTTTCTCATATGAATTATTTCATATTTTTCATGTCGGGGCCTTTTATAGTAAGACTATACGGATGGGTTTTACTCATTGTATAAGGTCGTACGGTTGCCTATAATTGGTTACATCCACTTCATTTAATCTTAGGTGGATTGTTGTCTCATTGGCAAGCATACTACTTCTTACTTTTATACAACAGGTGTCAGAGAAATTGACAACTTTATATTTGTATGACAGAGAAATCAGGAAGATGGAAGGTACTCGAAGGGTATTTTCGTTTATCATTGGAGAAACAGATTCTTACATAGTTACTCGTGGATCATCGGATTTATCCCATCTCGATAGTTAAATTGTTGAATTTTAAGTCCAAGCCTCGATGGATAAATCCGATATTCCACTGGTACCAAAGTAAGAATCTATATATAATGTTTAGTTTAAAGAATTATCTTCCCCAGGAATATTTTACTCGAGTTTTATAAAATGTTTTGAAAATTATTTAATAAAGTCCGGATAACGCAAGAATGGAGATGACAAAATAACGAGTTTTCTAATGAAACTGCATGGGCGTTGGCACAATATTGCTGCGGAGGAACGAAATGTAAGTTATGTAAAAAAAAAAAAAAAAACAAAAAAACAAAAAGCAAAAACCCAAACAATAGATCTGAACACGAATTTCCCTATCTATTTTTGCAAGTCTCTACAAATGATGAACGCTGGAGAAAAAAAACGATTCCTAGTTATACGAATAATCCAGGTAAACAGAAGTTAGCGGGTATGTTATCTTATTACAATGCTAATGTATAGACAGCTGTCAACTTTGATTATATACCTCAATAACTTATTGAATGAATAAATGAAATGTTTTGCAAAAGGCATATATATATATATAAATAATTATGTCCTTTCTGTGTTGACCAGCTTTCCCAACGTTTTTATTAGGTTTTGGATTTTCAAATATTTTGGCTTCGAGCATCACATAAGAGACATTAATTGTCGGAATACGCATCTGGTGCATACAAATTAGTACCGCTTTAAAATGTTTGTACTACTACTGGGTCGATACCTCTGCTGGTGGAATGTTGGTCCCCTAGTGTATCACCAGCCCAGTACTTCAATACTGGCATAGAATTATGGATATTGTTAATTAACTATAGAACTTTGACTGTTTTGTTGAATTATGAAAACTTGGTGTGACAAAATGGAAAAAAACAAAAAGTTCATGGTCTCTTAACATGTAGTCTATATAATTTTTCCTGGAAAATCTAAATGGCACCGAAAAACTAAAACATAAAGCAGCTTTTATTGACAAGAAAACAGACCAAAATGATCATATCTCTAAAACTGTGCAACGTATTTAGATGAAATTTGAAATTCAACATTGTGAAATGTCAATAGGCATGATGATGATAAACATGATAAATATAGATGTTTGACAGGGAAAATGGCAGCCATTTTGCCAGTTTTTACCTGGAAATCTTGGTATCAAAATAATGGCCTTTAATCCACCTTTTTTTGCAAATGATGCATATTTCATTACTGCTATCAATAAAAAGCCTTCACTGATTTTTATTGATAATATACAGCTTTTAAAATTTACGTTACATAAAAACTGTGCATAATCTAAAAGATAGTATGTCGTTTTGATGTGGTGTGGTACTAAGTTTCAATAATTGATTTTTTATATGCTGATTCACAAGATAACAGTCCTATCCCAATAGATATTTTGACTGGCCTAGCTAAAAAGCATTTGCTCTGAATACTAAATGCTACATTCAAACTAAATCTAAGTAAAGACAAAGCAAATACCAATTTTCGAAATCGTAAATTTGACCTGACGTTTGAATAACCAATAACATTCTGCACTTATTCAAACTAAATCTAACAAAAGACATAGCGAATACCAATTTTCAAATCTAAATGTGGATCTTTCCATTTAATATCCAATAACATCCTGCACTTCAACATGCTGTCTGTTGAACCAAAACATTGTGAGATTTCCAAGGGCTATGTACAGGTATCCACTGTCACTGATATGATTTTTCAGGAATATTAATTTCTTTATATTCAATTCTCAAAAAGAGGATGGCTTAAATCAAAACTATTTCATAATACTTGCTTAAGATTTTATTAACAAGAAATTCTTTCTATTTTCAACATGAGATATGTTTATATAAACATAAAAGATGCAGTTCGATTGCCAGTTAGATAACTCTCCATCCAAGAAATACATAAATGTTAACTTAATAAACATGCATTTAGTTATTTCCCATCACCTCTTATAAACACAAGCAACAATTTAGTGAATCATTCCTCAACTAACCGACCCTTGAATTAGGTTCCTGAAACATAATTCAAAATTTTTTGGTGCCTGAAACATTCAAAAAAATTTTGTGCCTAAAACATTATTCATTTTTTTCTATTCTTTACTTATCATTTAATAAATAATAAACTAATCCATACATTTAACCATTAAATGTTGGTACAGATTGTGGCAAGTTCAGAGATGAATCACTTATTTCCATCACCATTATTTTTTGGCATGCAAAATTAACATGCTAAACAAGAGTAGAAAATTATATTCTAAACTAAACTTGTTACAATAAATATTCAAAACAACATTTAAATAAACAATTGTTTGACCTACAAAAAATAAAACACTGAAGTATTAATAGTTGAATTTCAACTGAAGTATGTTTCTGCATAATTTTTGTACTCCTCTGATACTTCTACAAAATTTGTAACATACTAAGACCTTCCACTTGTATCTTTTGGTAATACACCGATATCTATGAAAAAAAAAAAAATGTTTTCGACCTTTTGTCTATCATTAATTTCAGGCCATTTGAAAAGTTTTTTGTTTTTTTAGAAGGATGTAAAAATTTGATATCTTAAAAATTATCATTAATACATTAAATTTGTCCATGATACCGTGTATCTGCATAAGCCACTGCAACATATTGCCCACACTGAAAATTTAAGTTTGGTAAAATATAGTCGCTGCTTGAATCAATATTATTAGTACTAATATTAGTATTATTACATGAAATTATAGAATTTTAAACTGAACACTCCTTTCCTCGTGCCTTTTTTGGAACAGGTTCTTGAGATACATTTACATCTTTCGTTTTCTTATTTTTTATATTGTAGATTTTTTGTAAAGTTATCTCCCTTTGTTTTTTCCATAAAAATTAATCTATCGCCTGGAGATTTTATTATAAGATTTTCATTATCATTGGAAAAATCTTCTTCATTCTCCATCTCTTTTGAATGACTTGAAAACTTAATTAAAATCTTTAAATGAGATAATAGTTCTTCAAAATTAAACTGTATATTATTTGCAGAAAACTGAAGCAATGTTTTGTCATCAGTGTTTGTTTTAAAACCTTTTTGTGAAATTTAATTTGTGTTTTAACAGCTTCTGATTTATCTTCACTTCTATAACATTAGTTTTGATTTAAATCTTTCAAATTTAACCACAACCCTCCATATTTTTGAATTTTCATAGTCAAGGTTTTAACTTCCTCCTGCTTTTTAAAAGCAGTTTTCTCTGTTTCTTCTTTCCTTTGCTTTAATAAAAGTATATGACTTTTTTTAATTTCCTCTTCTTTTCCTAAATTGTTTTATAATTTCTGGAGTTTTCTCTTGCTATTTTAAATACCTCCGCTTTTTTTTTCTACACTTATGCTGTCTAACCATTTTAAAGTTTTATTATTAGAATATAATATTATGCCTTCTAATGCGATGGTGTTAGCATTTGGCTTTTCACTCCTTAAGCGATCCAGATTAGCAAAATCTCTATCAGCAACTATATTTGTTGTTGATACAGTTCTTGATTCAACACGCATATCTTTATGTACACCATCTGTATTTTCATTAAAAATACCACCAGGTAAACAGTCAGAAAGCTGTTTTTCTATAATAATAAAAAAAATTATCAAAATAATATTAAGTGCCTCAATGGTTAAGAGGTTTAATTCTTCATCAGGGTCATTATCAATAAATAAACTATTAAAACTTCACCTTTTTTGTAAATTCGGGATAAACAATTTTCCCTTCAATAAGCTCTGAAGCATCCTTTGAAAGGAGTTCTATATTATTTTTGCAAACCAACCAAATATCATTTGAATTTAAAATATGCTCAACATTTTCTATAATTCTCCATAAAGGACCAATAAGAATCATATCTACAATACCTAAAGCTCTACAACCTGCTAAATAAACAGGATTATTTACATAGTTATAAACAGAACAAAGCAATCTATTTCGGTCCTATTAATTGAAATAATTCTCAATAAATAATTTAATATGATTTCTATGGTGAAAAACACTTGCACCCATAAAAACAATAAATTAATTCTATGCCCATGAAAAGTGGTAAGTTGCAAATCAACAGGAGGTTCCAACTGGTTTAAAAATGTTTTAAAAAGTAAGCCATAACCAGAATTTTCATCTGCACCTGGCACGCACAGTTTCGTAGAAGCTCTAATAAAATCACAAGAACTAGGACTAAAATAACTACTACAATCATCCGATTCCAAAATATTTTGTCTCATAATTTCAAACCAGACTCAGCCTGAGTAGCAAAAAACAAGAACATGCAGGTTACATTTAAATCCATTAATAGCTGACATCTTTTTAATTAAATCTATATCAATGTCATCATCACATGGTAAACACTCTATTTTCATTTTTTCTAATAATGATTTTAATGACTGATTTACAATATAGCGATCAGTCATCATGTTTAATAGATGAAATAAGTTTTGACCTACTTTCTTTACATGTAGTGTCTGAATGTTTTACAAGTATTTTTGACCTGTCTGTTAATACAGAATCAATTAAAGCCTTTAAAACTTTCGGCATCTCCTGGAACCATTTCGTTTATCCCCAAACTAAACTGACCAGAAGAGGTTCTAACCTAAACACCTCCAAATTCATGACCCCCTCTTTTTGTACCATCGGTATGCAGTGTATTAAAATCACTGGTAAGCATTGCCTCAGCTGCTTGCATTTGAGCATGAGCTTTAGCTTCAACAAGCATTATTTCCGAAAAGGTCCGGTTTGGCAACCTTTCTACTTTCAACCCTCTAACTTTTCTAAAACTGTCCTAACCACCTTTTCCACATTGTTAACACCAACATTCAAAGTAAGTAATGCTGCATAAACCTCTCTTACAGAATCGTTATATTTTCCATTATGGAAAGTCTGAACAATTTGATTCAATTCAAAAGACATTTTAAAATCATTAATTTCGTCCTGTAATCTCATATTTTCATTTTCTGAATACTCAATTCTTTCCTTATTACTCTGAATTGTTTCCTTTAAATCAATAGTCTCATTCAAGTTATTTGTATTTTGGTGTTTTTTAACTTTCAAAGATTTATAATATCGCATTAAAGCAGACTGAACTTTGTATTTTTTTCTTATTTCATAAGCTCTCAATTTTGTAAACAAAATTTCTTTTTTCATTTTATTATTCTCCTTTTGAAGGCAAATAATTTTCTTTTGTTTACGCTTTATGCGTTTGCGTTTACTTTATGCGTTTGTTAACGTTTCGGACAGACAACTAAGAAAAATTTATCTTTAATCTTAAATTTTCCTGTTTAAGTTTGTAACTATCTATATTAAATTGTAATCTCTCTGTTCTTGATTCAGGAAGTTTTTTCTCAGGTCTGCGACTTTTTTGGTTCTTTCTTCTCATTCTCATTTTTGGGTAAATTTGTTTCCTTTGCCTTATTTTGAATAGATTTCCTTTCAGGTGCCAAATACAGTGTTTTGATTTTGCCTTTTCTTTTCGTTAACTTATTTATGCTGAGAAAGCTGTCTCTTATGCATGGATTCCCACTGATTTTGTAGTGCACCCATATTTGGGGCCACATCTAAAGTACACAAATAAAAAAACCCATTGTGAACATTAATTGTTTAACTGAAAACCCAAACCTGACCTTTGCCATCCTAAACTCTAAAATTAGCCCTTTCGTAAGTTATTCCGTTTTAATTTGAATATCACAGGGATTTTTTACCCATTGAAGCGTTATCCCTACTTCATTACAGAAAGAACCTAAATTATCTAGTTCACTATTTAGATTCAGTGCAAACTCTTTACCAAGTAACTTTTAATTTTTTTAACAATAACCTTAATCCTATTTCTTATTTTCCTTTCAAATGGAGAAATCTTTACACCGTTATACCGTAAAATACTTAAAACTATAGGCAAATTGTCTTTAAATGTTAATGACTGTGAATCTTCAATTGTCTTCAGAACAGTATCCCAAAAAAAATATTGCCTCCAAATAGGTTCTTGAAATTTGATAATGGCCCAATCATCTAAAATTAAAAAAATATCCCAAAAATTTTAAATCTTGTACATACCAAATCTGACTCTCCATCTTTTGTGAAATAACTCGCATTTCATTAAAAAAGGGAATGTCATATTTTAATTTACCATATTATTACGAGATAAAGGCATTGATTTATCTGTGACCTGCACATATCGTCCAGCAATAAAATCTTCTTTGACACATCTAAAATCCTATGACCAGCACATGGAAGAAAGGTTTGTACTGAAAAAGAAAAAGAAAAAATTTCATTTTCACTTTACAAGTTCTTTTAAATGTTATCAATATATTCAACTGATACGTTTAAATGTTTATTTTTTTTCAAGTAGCATGATGTACTATTTTTAATCAGAAAATAATTAAGTATTTTACTAACCGGCATATGTCTTATTAGAAAAGTAAACCCTGCAATATTTCACCAGATATGTTGGACTGCGACAAATATTCCCAGTCCTAATACACAGAAATATAATCCATTGTGACTTCATGATATAAAGAATAAATCTGGTATCTATTTGTCTGCCATTATTGGATATTCCACATGTTCCCGTGAAATTACGACGTCAAAAGAGAAAAGTCAGACACCATAAAAGAGGGTAGTAATGGTACCCCACGTGACAAATGACGGTAAAATATTTGTTAAAATAACGTTATCAATAAATATTTAACTCTATTTGACACTAACGGTAGCTAAAAAAATATGAAATTTGACGAAAGACAATAAAAAATATAGGCTCATTTGACGCTTACGGTAGCAAAAAAAAAAAAAAACCTGAAGTTTGATGATTGACGATAGAAAAAGTGATTGTTGTTTAACGTCAATAGTTCAAGCGTCCCGAAATGTATGTTGAAATGTCGCGGAATTTTAAATAGCAAACTGATTTGAGTTAATGAACAATTCCCTGAAACATAACAAGCTATTAGTGCCAAGAATGACTAGTGTAAAACAATTCAAACAGAAAAGCAACAGCCTGAATTATTATGAGTACGCTCCTTATTTAATTACGTCATATCGTTTAAAAGTTCAACACATGTTATCATTTTAAATAAAGAAACAACACTTATTTTATATCACTTGCTTTGAATTAACCAAATTGAAAGAAAACTTGTCAGGAGTGAACTGCAGTTTAGGTAACTAGGTAATAATGATATCAAATCTTGTATGGTCATTTCATTCTCAAAATAAGATTGTTTAAAAAAGAGGCACTTATTATTATTTTTTTCCCCAACTGTTCAATAGTAAATTATGACTTTTGTTTGATTTAAAACACGAAGAAAGATGCCAAATATTTTTAAAACATATAAAAACAAAGTTAGATGCAAATATTTAACAAAAACAATATATGATTTGCTGAACTTACCGTTCTGTGTACTGACGTTACAGTCACTCGAGTCCGTGTTCTGTTTGACGACGACGTTCATTTTCTGACTGGTTTGATCGCTTAATCATAAAACAGAAATATGTTCCTGATTATAAATTGCTACCAAATTGGAGTGCTTTTAAAGAAAATTTTTCAAAGGAAACGATTATGGACGTGAAATTTCGGTTCGAATTACTTATCTGGTTGTTTATATTCTTTGAAAATTTCAATCGTGAAAGTCAAGGACGCAGTAACCGGAAATAAATCTTAACTGCGCATGGGAGAAAAAAGGAAATCTCCTTTTTCATTGGATAGTAATTTTATAAATTTCTGACGTCAGGAACATATTTCTATTTCTGTTTGAAGTGGGTTATCCTTTGGAAAACCGTGCCGCCGGCAACGTTTTCATTGGAGATGCATCGAGATTGATCAAATATTACGTTGAACTTCATTTTAACAGATTATATAAAGTTATTCTTATTGATAAACTTTATATTTTTCTTACATTTAGGTTAACTTTTTATTCCTAATGGTGGCAAAAATCCGACAAAACAACCCGTTTCAAATGTGTATATTTGGAAATATATCGCGACCGGAAAACAAAATGGCGGACGTAAATACGTTAAACTGGCCTCTCTGTCGAAGGGATTAGTTATTTCACAACAGCATTCATAAATGAAGAAATTTGTCTATCCTGTTACGTACTATCCTTTTAATATGATTACAGTAATAGGAAAGACAATATTTTACTAAAACGTCTTTAAAAAGTATATAATTACATATAAATTTACACATAACGAAATGTTTGGTTGTTTGAACTCATTTAAAGATGACAACGTCTTAATCTTTGTAATTTAGCATATACAAAATGCAATACTGCTATCGGTAATATGATAGACAAAAAGGGTAACAGGATAGAACTTAATATGGTGATATATCGTTAACGTACGTTCCTGTTACCAAAAAACAAAACGACAAAAGTAAATCAACATGCAAGGGAATTACTTGATGTAGGATTGTTTAGAAAGAAAAAAAAAACCATGCTGAACATTATGAATTGCTATCTTAGACTTACTTTATTTGTGGTTATTTTAATAACCTTTGAAAACAACTTTTAGAGGTATTTTTCAGTACAACATGGAAAATTGACAAATAATCTATAATTACACAGAATGAAAATATTGAAGTTTTACTCTTGAAAACCATCTTATTGGCAATAAAAAAAAAGATTATATTTTATCGAAACCTTTTCTAAATAACCCAAACTTTCTCTTGAACATGGTAACAGGAGAGACAAAATATTGCACCACCTATCAACAAATATTTCAATATATTCTTGTATTCTTGTATGACATTATCATGATGGCATCTTTTAATATGTTGCTGTTCATTTTGATTTGCTTATGAAGAGGGTGGTTTAAAATTAGTAACTTTTATTCAATTTTGCAATTTCAAGATTCGACATTTTTTGAAAATGACCCACACATTGAAATTCAGTACTGAGTAGGAATCCTCCTAGTACAAATCAGAATTCCCATGTCTACTAGTACAAATTAGAATTCTAACTTATACTTAATACAATCCAGTGTAAATCAGAACTCCAATATCTACTTGTAGAAAATTGGATATTCACATTTGTACTGGGGAGGATCCTGGATTGTACTAGATTATTACTAAAAAGAGACATAATAAAAGAAAAAGTTTGTTTATTTTAAATAGAAAATAAATTAATATAACCATACTTGTCTAAATCAAAACAAAGAGGTGGAGCCAATTTCCTACTAATTTATATCACAGCAGAGCTGTATTCTAAAAGTCATTCAATCTTTAAAATTCACAGATTCATAAGTTCATATGACGTACATTGTGGTTTTAACAACACATAAGTGTACTTTATTTTTTGGGGCCCTTTATAGCTTACTGTTCGGTGTGAGTCTAGGCTCCGTGTTGAAGACCGTACTTTGACCTATAATGGTTTACATTTATAAATTTTGACTTGGATGGAGAGTTGTCTCATTGGCACTCATACCACATCTTCTTATATCTATTTGTATTTCAGAACAGTTGATTAAATGATAGATCCGATAAATTGTTAGACTTTCAATTATGTCTCAGAATTAATATTGGGAAGACATTATTTAATTCAGGTAAAATATGTTTCCCAGAACTCTGGTCATGCTGTCAAGTCAACAATTGTAATTGCTTATCAAAATACCATAAAAAAGTCATTTTGTCTAAATCATTTTGTTCAGTCGCTTTGTAATTCTTGAATTACAGTGTTGTAAATGTGCACTGGTGGTTCCCAAGTATTGATTTAATTTCAGTTTTGTATTTTGAGAGTTTAAGATATGATATTGTGTAGTTATTTATAGTTCAGTTACTTTCAAAGGTACAAAAAGCGTACGTTTCACTTTTAGTTATCAACTATTATAAATGTAAAATATGGCGCAATTTCGTCATGTACTGTTCAAAACGCAGCCATTTGGTAAATATTCTAAGTATGGATTCAAAGATATACAAGAAGAATTAGCTAATATAAATATATGCTTTATCTTAATAGATTTACCTATTTTTTAAGGAGTAAGGATCATTTTGAGTCGAGGACTCCTATGTTTTCTGTCAGCGTTTGACGTTTCATTTCTGTTCCGTCTTAGAATATTTACCAAATGATTGCGCTTTGAACAGTACATGACGAAATTGTGCCATATTTGACATTTATAATACAGTTGATAACTAAAAGGGATGACAGATATAGCCACTTAAGAGAAGGTAAAACTGATGCAACTTGTCAAGAATGCCAGGAAACAGAACATGACGGGGATAATTTCAGGACCAATGTAAACGATGTAGCTAACCGTGGTAAAGGTGTGGTAACTACTCGTGAGCTTTAAGACGCAATACGTACAGTGACAAGGAGTCATAAGAATCCTTCCTCTAAGGTAAATGTGACCGACTGGTTCACTGGGTACACCACTAAAGACATTGAAGCTTTACAAAGAGAAGATGCAAATTTAGGTAAGCTTCATGAATGGAAAGACACAAGCACGTGCCCTACTCGAGATCAAGTGGTACAATATAGCCCAGCAATACGGAAATACTGGTTAAACTTTAATAACATAGTAACGGTAGAAGGGGTACTTTGTCTAAAAATTGTACATTCTACAGCAAAGTCCAGTTTCTAAATGTTGGTACCTAAAGTCCTCAGATAAGAAGTTATCACATGTTTCATGATCATATTTTTGGAGCTAATGTGGGAATAAATAAAACTATCGAAAAGTTGAAACCAATTTCATTGGAACTGTATGGAGAATGATGTTTAAAAGTTGTCCTGTATGCAAAAGGTTTAAGAAAAGTATAAAAACCTAGGGCTTCCCTGTAAAATTATATAGTGGGTCACCCAATTGACAGAATAGCTTTAGATGTGATTAGCCCATTACCATGAACAAAAAGAAGCAATCAATATATTTTAGTAATCGGAGACTTATTCACACGCTGGATGGAGGCATATCCGCTTCCCAACCAACAGGCAGAACGGGTGGCAGAGAAACTAGTACACAAATGCATAGGTAGATTTGGTCTTCCATTAGAAATTCATACTGATCAAGGTAGAAACTTTGAGTCTGACCTTTTAAAAGAGACGTGCTCTTCACTAGAGATTAAGAAAACTCGCTCGACAGCTTATCGACCATCATCAAATGGACTTAATCTGACCCTGGATAATGTTGCGCGCGCAGTTTTATAAATAACAAGACAAATTGGGACCAATTTGTAGGTTTATAACTAGCTGCTTATCGCAGCACTCCACATCCAGCCACAGGTTTTACTCCAATTTTTAATGTTCGGAAAGGAGGTAAATTTGCCAAATCATATACTATTCCGTTAACCAAAACATGAATCCTTGAGTGTTGGTAAAAGAGGGACGAAAGATACCAGAGGGACTGTCAAACTCATAGATCGAAAACAAACTGACAACGCCATGGCCAAAAATAAAAAGACAAACAGACAAATAATAGTACAGATGACACAACATAGAAAACTAAAGACTAAGCAACACGAACCCCACCAAAAACTGGGGGTGATCTCAGGTGCTCCGGAAGGGTAAGCAGATCCTGCTCCACATGTGGCACCCGTCGTGTTGCTTATGTTATTACAAATCCGGTAAATAGTCTAATTCGTAAGTATGATTCCAAACTACGTAACATGATTGAGGATATATAAAACAGATAGAGAAAGTTTGCAGTTAACAGCAGAACACCAAAAAGAAAAAAAAAAGACTACGATAGTCGCCTGATTGAAAATGGGTTTACAGTTGGGTCTTTAGTTTATAGGAGCAATACATATTACAGAAAGTTAGATGTCCCTTGGTCAGGTCCATATGTGGTAATGGAAATACTCAGCCCTGTTGTGTACAAAATTCGTTACAAGAAGAAAACAGAAGAACCATACTCTTTACAACAACCTCCAAGTTGGGTACATAAAATCCAGAGCTACATTAAAGAGTAAATATATAGCTTATCCTTCTCATTTAAAAGAAACAAATATTTTTAATTCCAAAATTTCATTGCAGCCCACATCATGTTCGCCTGTAATGGAAATATGTGCTCTTTTACATCTTCATCCAAGAACATTATTTAATGGCATGTTATTAATTACTAGACATCTAGAAATTCTAAAATATATTCACATCAAGTATCGTTTGGCATTTCCCTATCCTATTTAAAAACATGCTTTACCTGTATCTATAGAAAAACTTATTAAAAACGGTATTTCACATCCTAAATTTTACGGTAATATTGTACTAAAAGCGCGGAAATCACTATGTGATGCGTGTAAACTCATCGAACCTTTAAACAAACTTATTAGTAAAGGTTATCTTATTAATGCTGTAATAAGATCTTTGAATATTGTTAACATTGGCACAAAAATATCGATTTTGTCATCAACAAATTTGTATCTTTTCGAATATTTTTGGGATGTATAAATACACATCCACGTTTGTTTTCTATATAGAGATTGCTTTATCTATATATAACATGATACATATTTATTATAAGGTTGAATCCTAAGTATCCAACTGCCTTCTTTGACTGTCAATGGCGTTAATAGTTATCAAAGGTTAAAACACTAAATCCTTGGGATGTGTTTTAATTGATTTTAGTCTCTGATGCATGATTTTTTATTATGTCACCCGATCGACAATGTCGGGCGACATATTTATTGCTTTTCCTCCGTTTCTTTTTCCCTGTTATTATTATGGCACCCTCAACGGAGTTGGGGTGACATATTGTTATTCTACGTTTCTTTTTTTTCTTATTATTTTTCTTCCACACATTTTGTCCGCGCGAGATTTCGGAATCCAATGGACCAATGTTGATGGAACTCTACTATAATGAGAACCCCCATGTGAAGTAGTGCACCTTGCTATGGAATGGTCCAAGATGGCCACCGCTTCCATGGAAACGGTAAAAATGTAAAAAAAATCGAAATTCCAAATCTTTCATTATAAGGCCCACTTTGATGAAACTTTATGGAAATGTTCCTTGGTATGCCTCGATGTACCGACAATATTTAGAAATTCCAAAATGGCCGCCATTGTCATGGAAACAGGGCGAAAGTTTAACATTGGCCCTATGGGAAAAAAACATTAAAGCTGCTTCTTCTTAAAGAATATAATATTAAACCCATAGAAACTGTATGGGTAGGTAACATATAATGAGTAAAAGTGGAATCTGTCTTTGGAATTTTGAAAATCGCAACCGTTACCATGGAAACTACAAAAATTCAAAATGCACCAAACTTAATGAAACTTTACAGTAATGTTAACTGGCATGTGCAGAGTTGAAATCTGATTTTGGAATTTTCAAAATGGCCGCCGTTACCATGGAAACGGCAAAAATGCAAAAATTTTAAAATAATCAAAACTGACTAAAAATTTACTGTATTGATAACTGACATGTATTGATGTTACGTTCGACTTTGAAATGTTCAAAATGGCTGCCGTAATCCTGGCAATGGCGGACGAGGGTGCCATCCGTTATTGCTAGCAATTACAAATCTAGTTATTATTATTATTATTATTATGTCACCCGATCGACAATGTCGGGTGACATATTGCTTTTCCTCTGTTTCTTTATTATTAATATTAATTTTCCACCTTTTTTGTCCGCCCGTTTTCTCATAGATTAGTGGACCTAATTTAATGAATGGGTACCACAATGAGGACCACCAACTCTAGTTGTGCAGGAACACTTTGGAATTTTTTAAACGGCCACCGTTACCAAGGAAACTGCAAAATGTTAAAAATTCCAAAAGCTAAATCTTTCATTAATACTGGTTCTCTTAACTATTTACACTCTTACATAGGGAGTGTGGCACCCATGGTCATGGATTTTCTTCAAACTGCACACACTAACTAGTCTTGATGAAACAAACAAAAAATGGCAAAATTTTGGTTGCTAAGCATATCGGTTGCCATAGCAACCGATGACCAGTTTTACCTCTTCTGGATATCTATGATTTTAAGCTGAAAATGGCTATTTTCAACATAATTTTTCATAATAAATGATTAAGAGAAAGACTATTTTTTTATGATTTTATTAAATATAAGCATTTTATTAATGTAATTTAATAACTGATATTTTCATATTCATTTTCAATCATAATCACATATACCCCCCTTTTTATGTGCTTTGCATTAGGTAAAAAATACCCTTTTTAAGGTCATTTTTGAATGCTCACCATAATTTTTTGCGGACACCTCAGTTAAAGTCAACCATGAATTCATAAATACCATAGTCATATCTTATCAATGATGCGAAAAGTATTTGGGAAGTATATTTCATTTTTGTTACCATGGATACAAAATGCTTAGTTTCATTTTTCAGAAAAAAAATTTTTGAAAATTTTGAAAAAATGTTTTAAAACCTAATTCTGCAGTCAGAAAAAATAAATAAATATACAATATGTGGAAATTATTTTAATCATAAAATTTTAAACATATTCATTTATATAGGTATAATAGATTTAACTCTGTTGCTATGGAAACAATTTCATGATGATACACAAGGTTAAAACAATTTTGAAATAGTTTCAGTTAGTTTCTTATATGTGCACAAAAGTAGGAAAATTAAACACTTATTAAGTTTCACTGTATTCACATATGTGTATGTATAAATAATTTTGCTAGTATAGTATATCGATAATGGTGTTACCACTTGAAGGAAACAAATACAATTTCTCTAATGTGGATAAAATTGCTGATAATGAAGAAATTTCTGTTTTCATGATCATGAAAATATACAAGAAAACTAGAAAAACAAATACTAGTAAAATCATTTAAAAAATTAAATATTCAATTGTGCAATATTTGGGAAAAGAATTATATACATGTACATATACTTTGATTTTCACTGAAAGCCCATTACAGAAAGATGTTTCTCAAAATTAGTATATTGTCTTTCTTTTAACAAAAAAAAAATACATTTTACTTTGAAACAGGAGTCAATGTTTATAAATAACATATTATACATGTGACTTTTAGTCCGCGACTTTTTGTCTGTGACTTTCTGTCCTTCATTCTGACCGTTATCATGACCAGGAAAAATGACTTTATACCTATTTATATGTAATAGGCTTTGCATCAAATTTATAGAAACACTCAGATTAAACCATTATTTTTTTCAAATAAGAAAATATAAAATGCTTACAAACTTATTAGCAAACGATAAATGTATTGACTTTCGGGAACATTTAAAACTAAGACAAGGCTCTGGCAACCCTCAAGTAAAGTCCGCGAATATGTATACTTATATTTTATGAAAATATTTTAAACTACCAGGATATAGTGCATGCAGGGGCTCGAGCATACCGCAAGTAGTCCGCGAAATGTTTATTTGTTTTCTATGAAAATATTTAAAACTACCAAGATATCCAACACAAGGCTCAGGCATGCCTTAAGTAGTACGTGGAAATAATTATTTACTGTAAGAAAATATTAAAAACAAACTATATTGGATTTATCAACTTACATGTATTTATGCATGGCCTACTTCAGTCACGCCTTTTGTGTGTTACTTTATATTTGTGATCAAACGTGTCAAATTATAATCAGTAACATACAACATAATTTACAACACAGTTAAATACAATATACTACTCAATACCATAAAAGTTTAAATAATCCAGTGCTCGTCAAAGTACCCTAAACTGTTTTTCCCAGATTTTTACTATTCAATCTTAATGTTAATTTTCATAAATTTTAAGCAAATCCTACATTTTGTCCTATAAGATATAAATAAGTTTTAGGTAGTACAATGACCAGGACACAGTAAAACGTTGGTCAGGTCAAGTTTTTTTATCCAAAACATATTGTTTTCTCTGTTTTTTAATATTAAATAACACAGAAATTTTCATCGGTCAGGTCATTGCTGTTGTTGGTCAGGTCATTGTCAACGTTAGGAAGGTAACATTTTCTGAATTTTTTATTATTTTTTTCAATATTTATTCATTAATTTATATATTAAATGATCAAATTTTATTATATTTCAAATTTAACATCAATCCCTTAAGAAATAAAAAGTTATTAGCATTTTCATTTGGTCCTGTCATTGTCGGCGTTGGTAAGGTCACGTTTTATGAAGATTTAAAAAAGTTTTCTATATTTTTTCTTATATTTATGTATTGAATGGTCTAAATTTATAACAATTTAAATTTGACATCAATCCTTTTAGAAATAAAAAAGTTATTAGCATTTTCGTTTTGGTCCAGTCATTAGAGGAACCCACCAAAGGGAGATAATTCGTATTGTGAGGAATATTGCACAATGATCATTTTTAGAACTTAATTTCACATCTTTCTAGGTAGATTACCCGTAACTTTTTTATTTTTGACTACAACAAGACTGAAATTAATTGTTTTGTGTTTCTTTTAATAGATGTAGCCGCATAATTTCACAACACTACACCAAATATTGTATTTTTCTCAAAAATCCCAACTTTCTCTGCTGTTACCATGGTAACCAACCAATATATATATCGGTTGGCATTATTTTCTGACTAGTCTAATAGGATCTACATATCAGCCAATTTTCAGGAAGATCGGTGACTATGTGTGCCAAAAAGTTTAAGTGGTTACAGAGAATGAGTATTAATGGATCAATCCAAATGAAACTTTATGGAAATGTTGCCTGTAATGTGTGGAACCATTGACAATATTAAGAAGTTCCAAAATGGCTGCCATTGCCATGGAAACGGGCCAAAACTTTAACATTGACCCTATGGGAAATTTATTAAAGTAGCATTTTCATAAAGAATATAAGATCAACCAAATGAAACTTCACTCAAATGTAACATGCCATCAGTCAATGTGGCATGTGTCTTTGGAATTTTGGAAAGTCAGCGTTACCATGGAAACAGCAAAAGTTTAAAAAATTTCAAAATGCTCCAAACTTAATGAAAATTTATACAAATATTAAATGTTCAAAAATGGCTGCCGTTGCCATGGAAACAGCAAAAATGTAAAAATTTCAAATTGCTCCAAACTTACTGAAACGTTACAGAAATGTATACATCTGGCATTCAACTTTGGAATTTTAAAAATGGCTGCGGTTTAGTGGCAATGGGGGAAGGGAAGGCTTGCAATAGCAATTCTAGTTATTATTATTATTCTTCCACTTTTTTTGTCCGGAGCATTCCTGTAAAACTGAAGGACCAATATTAATCAAAATTAGGCATAATGGTAATCACCATATGTAGATTTGCAATTCTACTTTGGCACCAAAAAATGGCTGCCGTTACCATGGAAACTGAAAAAATGTAAAAAAGTAAAATTTTGGGGTTTGGTGAATTATTTGAGGATGCTTTAACTTAAAATCATTAAATTTTAATACAATGTAGTTGTCCTCTATATACAGGTTTTGGGTGATTTTGACATTCATCGGACCTACTATGTTGCCATGGAAACGACAGCAAAAATTTCAAAAAAATCAAAATGCTCCAAACTTGATGAAACTTCACAGTAATGTTGACTGGCATGAGTAGATGTGGCATTTGGCTTTGGAATTTCAAAATGGCTGCCGTCACCATGGAAACAATGCAAAAAAGGTCAAAATGCTAAAAAAAACTTTATAAAAACCTATAAGTTGCATTCCTCTCTTAAAATGGTAGGTCAAACCCAGTGAAACTTTGATGGTATGTTCCCTCTCATGTACCAATGGGGCATCTGTCATTAAAATTTTGGAAATGGTCACCGTTACCATGGAAACAGCAAAAATTTCAAAATGCTCAAAACTTAATGAAACTTAATATAAATGTTAACTGGCAAGTGTAGATGAGACTTTTGACTTTGGAATTTCCAAAATGACCGCCGTTGCCATGGAAACAGCAAACATGTGTAAAATTTCAAAATGCTCCAAATGTTCTGAAAATTTACAAAAAGATGTATAGTAATGCATTCACTGTTGATAATTTTCATAATGGCTGCCACTAAGTGGCAATTGGGGAAGGGTGACATCCGCTATTGCTTGCAATAGCAATTCTAGTTATTAATTATGTTTGGCTTTTAACTAGCTTTCAGTAACTGCGAGTACTCTCAAATCGTACTTTCGTCTTAATTTGACCTGTTGACACAATTTGTAATGCATTTTTGTTATTCAATATTTACTTATTTTGTGTAATATCTCTTCTCACTATTTTAATATGTACCACCTTAAGTAGTTAGTATGACGATAAATTTTTACTTCTGTACTCGTACTATGAACAACAAATTTATTTATTTTGCCAAAAAATATTTCCGTACTCCTAATAACAAAATTATTATATTTAAAATTACCTGTGTACGTTATTTCATTTAATGCCATTTTGTCCCAGGTTAGAGTTGTCTTTTTGACATTGTTTTACATCCCGTTTTTTTATCAATAATGTTTTTATATTGTGTCATAGATCAAATTTATTCGTTCAGTGTATGTTTACTTGTTTTTGTTAATATGTCTTTTTTTATCGAGTTAAGCCATTTCAATTGATATTTTATAGTGTGTTTTTCTATGTTGTAATGTAACACTACTGTTTCAGGTTAGGGTGAAGGTTGGTGCCTGTTAAAACATTTAAACCTGCTGCATTTGTTTGCACCTGTCCTAAGTCCGGAGCCTGTTGTGCTGTGGTTGTCGTTTGTTGATGTGGTTCATAAGTGTTTCTCGTTTTTTAAATAGATTAGACCGTTGGTTTTCCTGTTTGAATTGTTTTACACTAGTCATTTTGGGCCCTTTATAGCTTGCTGTTCGGTGTGAGCCAAGGCTCCGTGTTGAAGGCCGTACTTTGACCTATAATTGTTTACTTTTTACACATTGTGACTTGGATGGAGAGTTATCTCATTTGCACTCATACCACATCTTCTTATTTCTATTATATTTACATTTAGATCAGGCCTATTTATACAAATGTATATGGCAACTTAAAATAGAAACATATCTGCTGAATACCTTGAAAATTACATGTAACAAATAGTCCGATAGTTTATTCTGTATATTGTTTCATTATGTGGTAATAAATATATTATTTCTACAACGGATTATTCATTTACGCTACCAGTATTTACTGTGGAGAACGTAGGCATATAAAGGACAGACAACACTATTATAGCTATTATTCCTTGTAGTCACATTTTTGCGAGTATCATTCGTATTTCTTT
This sequence comes from Mytilus coruscus, assembly GCA_017311375.1. NCBI lineage: Eukaryota > Metazoa > Mollusca > Bivalvia > Mytilida > Mytilidae > Mytilus > Mytilus coruscus. The sequence goes on along the minus strand of CM029604.1, from coordinate 43,787,910 downwards.
GCTTTAAAAATACACAAAACACAGCAAGAGACGGAAATTACGAAACAAGGCTTTTGAGATGTGAGCAGAACTTGTCAACGAGGTCACAATGTCTGAGAAGTTATCAGCGTCTTCACAATGTGCGAGGAGACGTAATCAACGTTTTATTGTGTCATGTGTAAAACTGTCTAAGTGAGGGGGAAAGACAGAACTAGCACATTAACAGATTATTTGCGTAAAATATCAACCGCTCGACACTATGTGAACTTTATTTCCTCGTTCGCCTCGCTAAATCGCGAAAAAGGTTTAAATTGTGGCTCGCCGCTGATATTTTACGATAACAATGTGTAGAAAACCCAATAATCTATACTTATTTTGATTTTCTTCATATCAAATACATCTGTAAAAATACTAAATTATATAAAAAAAAAATCAAAAAAAAAATCCAGTAGAATCAAGAAACCCTTCTAACTATTTTTTTTTACATGTTTTTGTAATATCCTAGATCCTTCTAAAAATATCGTACAAAATGTACAACCAGAATCCTCCTAGTACAAATCTAGATATTCTTTATTTCTACTTGTACATATTGGAATTCTGATGTGTACTATATTTTAATAAGTATTAATCAGAATTCCAATTTCTACTGGTAGATATTGCAATTCCAATTTGTACTAGGATGATTCTGGATCCTACTGAATTCCAATTTGTACTGTAACATCTACACTGAACATGTTATAGCAATCAAAACATATATTTCAAATATGATCAATGATAAACAGCAGAGAACAGCAAACATGATACAATGTTAATTTATAATATGTTTTTCTGTGTGACCATCAGATAATTACATAGTTTTGTAGCCAAAGTTTTATTTCGATATTATTTCATGTTTATTATTATATGTCTACCCCATGTTACACATATACGTGTCTGAGCGTTACTGTATAATAACACTGTTGGGAAGGTAACTTTAAATAAAGTAACGTAAAGTAAAGTGCTGAACTCTTTTACAAGGTAAGACAATTAGTAACGAGAAATGTTCATCCTATGTTCTCCGATGCAAATACTCAAATTCATTTCATATTTGCTTTTCTGGGCCAAAAACAGTGGAACTTAAACGATGAATAAATTCCCGGAACATCTTAAATAAGATGGGTTTCAAATAAGTCGACAGTCTATAATAGCAAAACATTAGGTAATCGAAAATACTCCGATTATGCAGTAGTCAAAATATCAATGATGACAATATGAATAAAATTGTGAAAGAAATACAAGATATAATAAAAAATCGCTCTTGACGCGCTTGGAAAGTCTATAAAATGTGTTCTTAAGACTACTTACATGACGAAAGGTAAACACCTACAAAGAAAACGAGTAGCATTCCGTCAAGACTCGAAATAAATTAAAGACCGATAATTTTGTTCAAGCAAAAAAAATGCGCTTAATGTGTCTGTTGACGACTCCAAAAACAACTGAATAACAGCTATGATCGTTATTATCACGAATCGTGTCCTGAAAATCCAATAAATAACTCAAAAGTAGATACGAAACAATTTTTGAAAATCCCTAATAAATAGGAACACACATTCACAAATAGACAAGCAAGGAATATAAATAAAAAGATGATTTATAACAACCTTCTCCTAAATTTATCGTTGATAAATTAAGAAATAATTTAGAGACATAGGAAAATTTGTTGACTTTAGATGAATTTGATTATTTTTAAGGTCCCTATCGATCATATAGCTCTTAACGTGTTTAGGTACTTATACATCACTG